>CM070820.1:15742219-17122158 GCA_036326025.1 Chrosomus eos | reverse complement strand
ATCCTTACCAAGACTACATTTATTAATATTGATAAATTAATTAATTAATACAGATAAAAACATTAATATTGTAAAATGTATTATTACAACTGTTTTCTATTTTAATGTTTTAAAATGTAATTTATTCCTGTAATCGCAAAGATGTATTTTCACCAGTTGTCAGAGTCACATGATCCATCAGAAATCATTCTAAATCGAGTCGATGAATTGAAAGATCAGCATTTATTTCAAACAGAAATCGTTTGTATCATCATAAATATCTATACTGTCACTTTTAATCAATTTAATGTGTCAACACTTTTAATATAAGCAATAATTTCTTTCAAAAAAACAATCATACTGACCCCAATCTTTTAAACAGTGCATCATAGATATTACGTATTAAACATTTTTTTTAAAGCTAGGCTACTTAATAATTAGCTACATGTAATTTTGTTTTAGAGTAGCCTATAAATATGTATTACTTATTGTAATGAATTCATTTAATGCACTGTACCTTTTTTATGTTTTTGAAAGAAGTCTATTATATTATGTCTATTATGCAAGGCTGCATTTATTTCATCAAAAATACAGTAAAAACAGTTATACTGTGGAAATATAACTAAAAATAACTGTTTACTATTTTAATATATTTTAATGTAATGTATTCTTGTGATGGCATCATTACTCCAGTCTTCAGTCACATGATCCTTCAGAAATTATTATTATTATTATTATTATTATTAATGTTTGTAAACAGTTGTGCTGCTTACATTTTTTGTGGAAATGGTAATACTTTTTTCAGGATTCTCTGATGAATAGAAAGTTCAATGAAAAGCGTGTATTTGCATTTATTAAATGTATTTATTAACTTTATTAAAGCATTTATTAAACAGAAATCTTTTGTAACATTATATATTTAATGCACCCTTGATGAATAAAAGTATTAATTTCATGTGACACTAAAGACTAGAGTAATGGTGTTGAAAATTCAACTTTGCATCACAGGAATAAATTACATTGATATTTCCCAATATTACTGGTTTTACTATATTTTTGATACAAAAAAATGCAGCCTTGGTAAGCATAAGAGGCTTTGTTCAAAAACATAAAAAAAGTAATGTCCCAAACATTTGACAGGTACTGAAACATATTATACATTACATTATAATTTGAAGTGTTTCAAATGCAAGTATTCCAGTGAACCATCTATGACAGAATACATTTTTTTAAGATCATTTCCAGAGGAAAAGTTGTGCACTTTGACACAGTTGAGCGTGTCAGTGAAAGGAGACAGAGCCTTAACATTAAGATCACCCCTGACATGGTGCCGTCTGCTCGGCTGCTGGTGTACTACGTCCTGCATGGGGAGGAAAAAGCAGAACTGGTGGCAGACTCTGTGTGGATTGATGTGAAGGCTAAATGTGTTAACAATTTAAATGTAAGGACTTTTTCTCATCAATAGTTGTTGTGATGTTTTATGTTATTTATGAATAGTGAAATCATGACCTCATTGGAATATATTTCAGGTGGACATATCAACTCCAAGTCACAGTATAAACCCAAAGATAAACTCGAAATAAGAGTGTCAACTAAAACTAGAGAGGAGTCACTTGTGGCTTTTTCTGCTGTAGATACGGCCTTGTACAATCTAAAATCTAACGACAAAGACCCTCTAAAAAAGGTAAAATAGCAGACTTGTTGAAAAAGATGGTCTATATGGTCAGCTTTGTATGTTTTTTTGTGCTTTTAAAGACACAAACTATTAAGGTGATGATGTTTCTCATTGTTGCAGGTGCTACAACATGTTGAGCAAAGTGACTTGGGTTGTGGAAGAGGAGGAGGCAGAAATAATGCTGATGTGTTGGACCGCGCTGGCCTTATGTTCATCACCAATGCAAACGCCAAGGCCTCTAGTGCAGGTACATGCTCACGTGTAAAGTTAATGAACGAGTATGACTTGTTACATGAAAAGATCTCAATAGAGGACGTAATGATTTGCTGAAACACTGGCAAATGTATTTTCTTTTCTTCTTTTTTTAGGGGGGGCCTGCTCAGTCACAGTTAGGCAAAAACGTTCACTTGACCTGAAGCAAAAGTTTGAAGAAAAGGGTCTGTATGCAAGCATTAAAAACAGAAACAGTATGCGCTAATAAACTTTTTTTATCACGGCAACATCATCAAAATACATTTATGCCCACATGTTTGTTGTACAGCCAAAACGTATAGGATGTGCTATAATTACTGCATAGCTGGGACAAGCACTCACCCTATGCTTGAAACCTGTGAAGATCGTTCAAAGAGATTGCATTTTGATGAGTAAGGAATTAAGCTCTTTTAATGTGACACTTACATGAAATCATATTTTAGAGATCTTTTTGAGTTTCATATGATGTATTTCTCTTTGTTGTAGTGCCAATGTTACATAAATAGGTACATGATACATAAAATAAATAAAATTGACATTATCAAGTAATAAACAACATTATTAATTTAATAATAAATAATACTTGATGTGAAAATTTATTCTGGAGCCTATAATTAGATATTGCTACTATAATGAATTAATTTAATGTAAAACACATTATGTTTAAGAGTTTTTTTTTATATAATATCTTTTTTGTAAGTTAATTTAAATGGCAGCCACATGCGTTTGACATAATCCATCTGAATTAAACAAACTGGTTAATTAAAAGGCAAAAAAGTGTCCCAATCCCCCTGAATGCACCACTATATTTTATACATTAACATTAGCCTGTATCTTTGTACCGTGTAATGTATTCCTGTGAATAATTTCATCTGACAAATCTGTAGAAATCTTCCTGAGCCCTTAAAGAAAAGGTGCAAGCGTGTCTTCTGGGAATGCTGTGAATTTGCTATGGATCTCCGTAAAAACGAGGATAGAATCATTCTAAGTCGTGGAGGTATGGTTGTTTCTTATGACATCATCAACACAATGAACTAGTAACTTCTAGTAACTTAGATGACTAAACAAGTAAACAGACAGGATCTAAAGTTCTCCATTACATAATGCAGCAATCGACTTTCTGCTGGATGTGATGCCATCTCAGACTAGGAGCTACTTCCCCGAGAGCTGGTTATGGGAGGAACACACCAGCAAGTAAGAAAACTTTCTGAACTACAACCTTCTGGTTAATTGAAAATATTCTTAAAATATATACATTAGGATTGTACTATTGCTAATAAACGGATTTGAAACACATCAAAATCTACAAATGAGTGAAATTCCTCTCTTTTTGTTAAATTATCTAGTTATACCTTTCAACTTAATCTGTCTGTTTAAGGTCTGGGTCAGTAAGCATTACCAAAAGTCTTCCAGATTCACTGACTACGTGGGAGCTGAAAGCAGTTGGGGTATTCAGTGAGGGTGAGGCAACAAGCTGGATTGAAATTATTTGTTTTAGCATCACCTGGTGGCTGAAAAGAGGAATATATGTAACGTTAGCCAAAAGCTGAAAGACTGAAATAGCATACTACATTAACTCTTATTATCACTTTTTCTATATGCATGAATTACCTGAATTACCTACTAATTAACTATGAATTACAGTAGCACATTCTACCTTTAAAGGGATAGTCCACCCAAAAATGAAAATTCTGTCATAATTTAGCACTCGTCGGCAGGGCCTGATTTACCTGAAATTTCAGTAGCACCTCATTCCAGTACACGATATCCGGGGGGCGGAGTCGGATCCAGATTAAGGGGTGGGGTTGGGTAGGTTTAGGGGTGGGTTTAGGGATAAGGGGTGGAGCTGGGTAGGTTTAGGGGTGGGTTTAGGGATAAGGGGTGGAGCTGGGTAGGTTTAGGTATGTAAGGTGGGAGGAGTCGGATCTAGATCCGACTCCTCCCCGTGGATTTCATGTTCTGCAGTGAGGACCATCTCTGAAATTTTGATTACTTTTTTTTGGAATATTCTGACCATAGGTGTGAGCTTCACAAGAACAGCCATCATTACAAACAGTGCATTCTGGAAATAACCCAGTATGCATGCAGACCTGTTGGGGTGTTTTTTGATTAGAATCTCAGACTCTCCTGTTTCTTTGGTCAGGGATCTGTGTGTCAGATGAAAAGGTTCAGGTGTCCCAGGACATTAGTGTGGATATACCCTTGCCTTATTCCATGGTTCGTGGAGAGCAGATTGAGCTCAGGGGTTCAGTCTACAATCAGCGTTCTTCAAAAACCCGGGTAAGCGGTTCACTTTTTATTCAGGAGGATGAGTTTAAATCGAAATTATACTTTATGACCTACACTACAGCTCAAAAGTTTGGGTCAGATTTTTTTTTAAAGAAACAAATTAAATTGCATTAAATTGATCAAAAGAGACTGTAAAGACTTGTACATTGTTACAAAAGATTTCTTTTTAAAATAAATAATCTTTTGAAATTTCTTTTCATCAAAGATTAATGTACTCATACAAAAGTCCCATCTGTCACCGAGCTCGGCATCGTCCCTGATGACCCCGACCCTTCCCACTAAGCCCCTAATAACATTATCCACGCTGGGAAAAGTGGGAAAAGTGTATATGGCACCAGGTCAGGCTGGTGCATGTCTTCACACACCATGTCGATATTACAGGCAAACCTGGTCAACCTGAGGGACCTAGACGATAGTGAGGGGATGGGACCTGACGCGGTTCGAAAACTGTCGGGCCACAGATCTGTTTTTCTTTCCGGCCACCAAAGAGACCACGGTTTATGGGCGGTTTATGACAGCAATGGTGACCGTGGAGAGGCATTTATGGCTAAATCTGTCAGATATTAAAGAGAAAGACAGAGCCCCACCTCCTGACCTCTTTGGCGATACTGTTAACACCATAGTTGAGAGGTTTCAGGAGGCTAAAAAGCAAGTGGAGGCTGTCAAGCGTTACCTCCCGCACCGGCCCCAGCTTCCTCGGCTGCTGAGCGTGAAAGCCCCAACCGTCGAGCTCCTCATATTGAGCGCAACAGAAGGAGCGCCTCATATCTCGTGCCCCCCCCCCAAAAAAACCATGGGGTTTAGGGCGACACTTACAGCCGAAGCCTTCCAAACAGAAGACCGATCTGAGGAACGTTCTTTTCGCGAAGAAGGCTTCGACAAAGAAGAAGACCTGACGCCCATGGCGTCAATCTTCTGAGGGCAGCCCACTCTGGGGTGGAGCGGTGTTCACCTCATTACTTCGGTGCCCTCAGGAGGCTGTACTGCCAACCCCCGCCACCATCGGTGCCTCAGGGTGCAGCGCTTTCCAAGCAAGCTTATGATCCAACGTCACCACGATGCTGCGTCTGGTCTGTCACATCTGTCGTTTCCTGCCAGTATGCTTCAGGTCACCAAAGTGGCTACTCTACTTCACTTCTCCACCTTGGTTATATAGAGGAAACCTTGGTTCTTGTCCCAGGGTCCAGTGTTAGCAGCTCTTTGTCTTCGATTCACTCTCTCGACAGATGCTTCTCTCACCGGCTGGGGAGCGGTTATGGAAGTCCGCTCAGCTCAGGGTCTGTGCATGAGTCATCATCTTTCGTGGCACATAAATTGCCTAGAGATGATAGCGGCCTTCATGGCATTGAAGCACTTCCCCGACCTAAGAGGTCATCATTTGCTTTTCCATACAGGTCTGTGTTTTCCATACATATCTGTTTGCCTCTTAAGATATGACGCAATGTCCATTGTGGTTTTCTCTCACACATCCAGCCTGGTTAGATACTGGCCGAACCGGGTGTGGTTCTCGGACCTAGGTCCTTGATGACTCTCCTCTGGAGATTCTGGTCATGAGGGAGCTTCTATCTTAGGTGAGAGGAGTGATCCTCCATTCCTGACCAGAGACATGGAACCTGCGGGTTTGGCCTCTGAGGGGGCCCAACTCATAGACTCTGGTCTCTCAACCGAGGTTGTAAAGACCATACTTCACTCCAGAGCTCCATCCACAAGGAAACTATACGCCCTGAATTGGAAAGTTTTTACTTCTTGGTGTAATATATGACAATGGGATTCAGTTAACTTCAGTTAACATTTTTCAGCAGGGTTATCTCCGTCCACTCTGAAGGTGTACGTTAAAGTACTTTAAAGTTATGTCCACAGAGCTGCCCTGTGGAGTAAGTCTGATCAGCTGTTTTTCTGTTTTGGGTCACCTAAGAAAGGGTCCCTGCATCTAAACAGACTATTATCAAGTGGATAGTTAAGGCTATCTCTCTAGCTTATGAAGCTTCTGGCCAGCCATTACCTTTGGCCATAAGAGCTCATTCCACTAGGAGTATGGTGGCCTCCAAGGTCTTAATTTTAGGGGTCTCCCTTCAAGAAGTTTGTGATGCAGCAGGCTGGTCCTCGCTGCTCATGTTTGTCAAGTCAAGTCAAGTCAAGTCACCTTTGTTTATATAGCGCTTTTTACAATACAGATTGTTTCAAAGCAGCTTTATAGAGAACAGGAAAATAATGTTGTAATAATATTGTTAAATATAAAATTAAATGTCCCCAACTAAGCAAGCCAAAAGCCAATGGCGACAAAGGCGAAGAAAGGCGAAAAAGGCGACAGTGGCAAGGAACCAAAAATCTATCAGATGACAGAATGGAGAAAAAAACATTGGGAGAACCCAGGCTCAGTCAGGGGGCCAGTTCTCCTCTGGTCAACGAACGAACAGTGTACGGTTATGATTCAGGCAGCATTAAAGGTCAGAAGTCAGATTGGATCAGAACTTTCACAATATTTATCCAGTTCTATCTGGTTAGGGTCGGACTCATCACGCCGGTATGGAGACGAGTTTGTTGAGGTGTCCATGAGGCCTTCACAGTGTTGATGAGGCTGGCACTTCAGGGATGCGTTGTCGTCGTGTCCATGCATGTCCTTCATCAGATCTGGATATGGCCTGGATCCGGCGGTTTGCGATAAACCTCGGGACAAACAGAGAGACTAATATTAGCGTAGATGCCATCCTTCTTATGATGTACCAAGTACATCAGGATTTATGGGAAGTGTTCCCGGTTCCGGCTGATCTAAACTATGCAGCCTAACATTGAATTACAGAAGTCTATAATGTGTTATGTGTATGCTAAGCCAAAGAGATGTGTTTTTAGTCTAGATTTGAACTGACAGAATGTGTCTGTTTCCCGGAAAATCTTAGGAAGATTGTTCCAAAGTTTTGGAGCTAAATAGGAAAAGGATATACCGCCAGCAGTCAATTTTGATATTCTAGGTATTTTCAACTGGCCAGAATTTTAAGATCGCAATAGATGTGAAGGGCTATAATGCGTTAAGAGCTCGCTCAAGACAAGTACTGGGGAGCTAAACCTTTTGGTGCTTTGTAAGTAATCAGCAATATTTTAAAATGTATACAATGTTTAATAGGGAGCCAATGCAGTGTTGACAGAACCGGGCTAATACGGTCATACTTCCTGGTTCTGGTAAGAACTCTAGCGGCTGCAGTTTGGACCAGCTGTAGGTTATTTATTAAACGTGCAGGGCAACCACCCACTAGAGCATTACAATAATCTAGCCTTAATGTCATGAACGCATGAACTAATTGTTCTGCATTTTTAATTTTAAAATTTTAATTAATTTTAAAGAGCATATGACATAATTTAGATATATTTTTAAGATGAAAAAATGTGTTTTTACAGAAACTAGACACGTGACTTTCAAATGAAAGATTGGTATCAAAGAGCATACCCAGGGTCCTAACCGACGTCGAGGACTTGAATGAGCAGCCATCAAGTGTTAGACACACTGTAAAAAAAGTTAACTCATTATTTTGAGTTATCTTTTTGCATGGGTTTTTTTTAGTTTAACTAACTTATTTCGATAAGTTGAGGACAAGAAAACTTAAAATTTCTTGTTGTCTGGACAATCTAGTTAAAAAAATAAGTTGAAATAACTAAATTGCTAAAATATTTTTTACAGTGCAGTATTCTAAGTTATTACGTGATAATTTTTTTGTCCAATAATTAGAATCTCTGTTTTTTTTTAAATTAAGTAGTAGGAAATTACTAGTCATCCAGTTTTTTATATCAGCTATGTATTCCATTAATTTTGTGGATTGGTAAGTTTCGTCAGGGCTTGAAGAAATATACAGCTGAGTATCATCAGCATTACATTGAAAACTAATGCCATGCTTCCTAATGATATCTCCTAAGGGTAGCATATACAGATAACAGCAACAGTCCTAGTACTGAGCCTTGTGGTACACCATACTGAACTTTTGATTCTTTGATAAGACATATCTTCATTTACTGCTACAAACTGATAATGGCCAGATAAGTATGATTTAAACCATGCTAGTGCAATTCCACTAATGCCAACATAATTTTTGAGTCTATTTAAAATAATGTTGTGGTCGATAGAGTCAAATGCAGCACTCAGAGTCTCATTCCATTCTCAGGGATCTATGGTTACAGTCATAACTCGATAGGTTCTCCTTAACACCAAATCAGAATATTAGAATTATGTCTGAAAGATCATGTGACACTAAAGACTGGAGTAATGGCTGCTGTAATTTACCATCACAATAATAAATTACACTGTTTTACTCCATTTTTTATCAAATAAATGTAGTTTTGGTGAGAATAAGAGACTTCTTTCAAAAGTATTGTACCGACCCCAGACTTTTGAACAATGGTGTATATATTTATGTGACATTATGGTATAAACTCATTACAGTTTTCTTTCTCTCTGTATCTTTCTATATCTCACACATACATGAATAGTTCAGTGTGACCCTGAAGGCAACAGAGGGAGTGTGTGTGTTTCGTGGGACTCAACAGGAGAAACATGGAAAGCCAAATGAAAACAAGGGGAATATCGAAGGCCGCTCAGTGGCTTTGGTCACGTTCTACATCATGGCCTTGGAAGCGGGCACTCATACGCTCACTTTCACTTTAACAACTGAGTGGGGGGGTGAGAGTGTGGTCAAGACATTGAAAGTGGTGGTAAGAGGCAATATTCAGTCAGTGCTAGAGGACTAACACTTTGTTCCCTTCTTTTTTTTTTTTTAAAGATGTACAAACTACATTTTTTAATATAGAAGGACATTTTGAAAGTTGCAGTGTGTTTTATTGTACACTGAAGTCTTTTATTTTAAAAGAGAACAGTATAGATTCCTCATGATATTTTTGCTTAAAAATTGTGTTTATTGATAACTAAACCAGTTTCAGTTTAGTATGTCTGAGATTATGATCTGAGTGACTAATGTTCTGGTACTTCACAGCCAGAGGGAATTAGAAACGAAATACAAAGTGGTGGAAGAATAGATCCAAATGGAGTCTTTGGTAAGGACATCTGAAGAGTGTAAGCATGCTCTCTGCTCATGTGCTGGAGTTTCATACCATTTCTTTTTCCCTTTTTAGGCACGTCCATGCGAAAACTTGAGTTAAAACATTTCATTCCACCAAATATTGTGCCCAAGTCAACTGTGGATCGTATTCTAACAGTTAATGGTATGAAGCCTGTGAAGCTTGAACACATTTGTGCAAATACTAAATGACACTTTCTACACAGTCACATATAGTTTTTAACTATATCAGATTTGCAAAGATTAAAATTGATTATACTGGTATTATAATGTATATTTATAGTGAGGAAATGTTGCCATGTGACAATTTTGCTATTTGTTTTTCTTGTTCAGGTGAAGTACTGGGAGAGCTTCTTTCAATAATAAATAACCCAGAAGGTTTAAAACAGTTGACTAACCTGCCACGGGGAAATGCAGAGATGGAGCTCATGAGTCTCCTGCCGATCTACTATGTCTACCACTACCTAGACAAGACAGAGAAATGGGACATTTTGGGGAAAGAGTCAGCTGCAAGTGAAAAGGAATTAAAAAGGAAAATGCAAGCTGGTGGGATGTTTGTTTCAGTAGAGTAGAATATTTTTTCCCCTCACATTTCTTGTATATCATGTTCTTTTAGGGGTTCAAGGCCGTAACGCTGAAACCCTGTTGTAATGGTTAAAATTTCCAAGGATCAGCATTCTCCCTAAAAGTGATCAGGCAGACCAAACCATAAGTTGTGGAGACTTTAAAATTTGAGTGATGGTAGTACCCAGCCCCCAGCTAGAACGTTACCAAGGCTCACCCCAATCGGCCTGATGGTGACACTACAGAGATCAAAAGAATCTAATGGCTCATAACTCTTATCCTTCATCGCAGGCTCAAGTGACTTTATATTGTTGGAACCCTTGGCTCAAGACGCTTTAAAATGATTATTATTATTTTTTAAACGGCTATAGCTACGCAACAGACAGTCCGATTGACTTGAAAACGGTTAGGTGGTGTCTTTGTCCACAGTGCCGCAATTGTTTACAAGGACATTCAAATATCTCGAAAAACATGGCCGCCGTCGTCCAATGAATTTCGAGCAGCTGTTAGCTGTTCAGCGATTAGAAGGAAACTCGCTGGGGTTGTTTGACTCACGGCCCTAGAGGCCTGTGAGAAATTCGAAAGAAATCGGCCACGGGGGTGATGCCTTCACGTTTTTCGCATGCATAAAGGATTGTATATCATGCGATTTTTCGTACATGCCCACAACTTTTATACCATGTTACAACTCATTCTGAGCAACTTTGCCTCTAGGACCACCACTGTCAATCGAACCGTTCATTAGGCTAAATACTGGAGATTGTTTCAAAAAAACCTACTTTCGCAACTAGTGCAAGGTTTTTGGCTCGATAACTCGATAACTGTTAAAAAGATTTAAAACATATTTTCTCAGTAAATTGGCTGCAACCACTAGGTGGTTACAGGCTTGCTAAATAAAACATAATAACTTTTTAAACATGTGCTTAAAGTCCTTAAAGCACTTGAACCCCGTTAAAGCTGCTTGCTGCTATATTTTCACTATTTAATTTATTTTCTATTTTTTTTTTGTATACTCGGTCTTAATAGTAACAAAAATGTAATGATAATTTCCATCCTATGATAATTACATTTTGTTTTTTACTTTCTTGTCTGTAACTATATCAGTTATTGCCAGTACAATGAACTATAATTAACTATTAAGTGATTTAACTTTTTTTTCCTTTCCAGGCATCACCAGCATGATGTCATATAAGCTGAAGTATGAACATGGTTTCAGCATGTGGTCGAATAAGGACAAAACAGCCAGTACCTGGTAAACAACTGCTCAATTTCTTTGTATGCCATATTTTTTCCTCAGTGGCAGCTGAAACGAAGCATTGTCTAATTGTTATTTTACAAATGTTTACATAGATAGCAATACATATAGAACTTTTACATTTTACGTGCTATTAACATTCTACGGGAGGTGTAATGTTGTAAAAACTTCTTTAGGGTGACGGCTCTTATAGTCAAGACTTTTGCTGACATGGATGAATATGTCTCTTTGGGGTCTGAAGTGCTGACCAACGGCATTTATTGGCTGATAAGAAATCGTCAGAATGGTGATGGCTCATTCTCTGAGAAATCACAAAACAATCCACTTAAACTCATGGTATGTGAAGAAAATAAGTGTTCATGATTATACTGTCTATTTCAGTGTTTTGATCAAGATTGTCTTATTTTTTGAAAGGGTGCCGGAGCAGATGTCACTGAAAAGACAGTCTTCCTCACTTCTTTTGTCATGATTGGAATTAAAAATGCTCTCAAGGTCCCAAATGTTAACATACTGGTATGACTGGCAGTAAATTGTACTGCCCAATCAGAAACCTAAATGTAGGATTGTTCCTCCTTCAGTCAGTGACTAACAGCACAATTGTCTCTGTAGGCCTTTAAAAATGCTTTAGATCGTGCCACGGCGTACCTGTCCTCTAAGTCAAAGAAGATTGAAAGTTTATATGTTAGAGCCATTGCATCCTATGCTCTGACTCTGGTAGACATCAATAGTATGCCGGCAGTCGGCCTTTATGAAAAAATCAAACAGCAGGCTCAAGTTAAAGGTAAAGATTTTATTTGGGACATTCCACACACTTTTGACAAAAAACAACAAATCAGCACAGATTAAACCCTCTCATACACTGTAAAAAGTGAACAGTTGGATTAACTTAAAAAAATTACTTCAATTGGTAACACCTAAAAAATTACGTTTTCTCAACTTAAATTATCACGTTTTTTAGGGAACCCAGCCACAATTCGTTTCTGGGATGACTCTAAATCTAACAAGGATTCATTAAAACCCAGTGGTGCGACAGCAAAGACTGTGGAAACAACAGTTTATGTCCTGCTTAACTCTTTAGTCAGAGGGGATTCCACTTATGCAAAGCCCATCCTGAACTGGTTAACACAAGACCAGAGATACGGAGGGGGCTTTCTTTCAACACAGGTACTCAATACAATACAAGATCTCTATATTTTAATGTTGTCTTTATCATATGTGATCTTACATTCCTCAAATTTTCAGGACAGCATTCTCACTTTGGAGGCCCTTACCAAGTATAGCATCTTAGCCAGTCAAGCCACCTTAGACATGGTGGTTGACATTGAATACAAGACTAAAGGGGACATCAGCAGAATCAACCTAACTCAGCAAAAGCCTGTGGCTAAACCAATAGTGGTAAGACGTTCATTTTTTTATGAAGTAAACTTTATTATTTTGGGTAACATTTTCATTTTAAATTATATATAAATGCCACTCTTCTGTTTTCTTTGAAAAGGTGATCAAAAGTGATGATATAATAATCAAAACTGCAATGAGCTCTGGTGTTTCATTTGCCAAAGTAAGTGAGCTTGTTTTTTGACAAAGGAATATCAGTACCAGTTATTGGTTGATATTACTAATATATATATCAAAATTGGATATTTATTTGTCCACACTCATTTTCATCTATTTTTATATTTAAACTACCTCTGCTATCTTCTAGTGATCACTTAAAAATAATTTCCGATCCTAGTCAAAATCAGTTTTTTTATACTTGTCTAGTTATATTGTAATGATCCTCAAATCTATTATTTTGGACATTTTTACAAGTATTGATTTCATTTTTATAGTTTTTATTTGCTTTTGCATAATAGTAGAGTCGAATTGTAATATATGCCATTGGTCACCAACCAGATGAAAACAAAAATTGAAAAAAAATCATCCTTTTTGAAAAAATCATTCTAAAGGATGGTCATTTTCTATGCATGAAACCAACTGTATTTATTGATTGACCTAATTTTTGACAGCTGAGAACAGTTTACTATGGGATGACAGAGAGCAATGAAAATTGCCCATTTAATATATCAATTGACATTCATGACCGTGTCCCAGATTCAGATGGTACGTTCAGTAATTTTTTCTACTTTTATACACTTGGTTATCCTTTAAAATGAACTTTGTGCAGCTAATTTTATTTCTTTGTGAGCAGATCCTATGCTTTTGTCACAGCGGATTGTGGCCTGTGCAAAGTAAGTCTGTAGAAACTACTGATCAGAAGTTACAGGTTTTAAGTGTCTGTGTAAATTTCTGTTTGCATGTAAAACGCATTAAAAAATGCCATTATGTGTAAAGATACAAGCCACATGAAAATGCAATTGAAACTGAGTCAGGACTCACTGTGATGGAAATTAATTTGCCGACCGGTGTGATCCCACTCCAGGAGGATTTAGATATGGTGAGACACTAAATGCAAATACATTTCCATAGAAAACATTCATAGTTTCAGAAAACTGTAGTGACATTTTATTTCTAAATTTTGCAGTATCAAAATGGACTTGAGTCACGGATTTCCAACTATGAAATATTGGGTGACAAAGTCATCCTTCAAATAGATTCGGTGAGCATTGCTAGACAAAACAAACTTTCTCCAAAAGTTTGCTTTAAAATATGGTGTGTATTTCATCTTGAAAAATAGTTCTAACCATACAATACTTATCCTGCAGATACCATCAGAAGATTTCTTCTGTGTGGGTTTCCGTATTCAAGAGGAATTTGAAACTGGCATGAGCAGATCCTCGGTATTCAAAGTTTATGAATTTAATGATCAAGGTATAGTACAAATGTTTCCTCAAATGTTTGATTTATATCTGGCTGAACTGATTTTGGCTATAAAACAAGCTTTCTCTACTCATTTTTAATAGGAAGTACTTGTATGAAATTTTACCGCAAACAAAGCCGTAAACTGTTGCGACTCTGTGAGGGAGACCAGTGTCAGTGCATGGCAGGTAAGCTGCTTAAAAGTTAAACAAAACTGAAATGAAGGAAAAAACTGAAACTAAACAGTTATTAACAAAAATCGGTTTTAGTTGTATTTACCCAGCTAATAAAAATAATGTTCTAAAAACATTCAGCTAATGTTCCCATTAAGTTGTTTCTGAACATGAAAACATTATGGGAACAATAATTTTGAAAGTTCTCTAAACATTTTAAAACAAGTAGAAACCTTTTTTGAAAAAATGACAGACATCCAACGATTATGTTTCAGAAAAAAACACTCCATAAAAAATTATTTTGTGCTAAAGTTTTAAAGGCACACTGTGGAACTTTTCAACCTTTATAATATATTACCAAAACCCATTGAGATGGTACATCGACTTACAATAGGTTGAATGACACGTCTGCCGAAGCCTGAAGGTGTCTAAATCGCTTTTACTAGCACTATGTAACTTCGGGTTTCGGGTAGGAACCCGAGCACAAAAAGAACTACAAAATTCGAACGCTTTACGGCATACGTCACTTCCCCCACCACCCCAACTGCTAACGTGAGAGCTCAACTCGCGTTTGATTGCCGGCGTCTGTATGTTGTCGTCATGGCTGAATCAACAGCTACTCGGAAGAAAGCAAAGATTTTGTCAGAGGAGACCAAAAAAAGAAAAAGGGAGAGTGATAAACTAAAAGCAAGGACGAGGATAAACATTGGTCAAGCGTTCCCTCGCTGGCGTGCGATAAAGGAGGATGAGGGATTCCCGACCGATGCTGACCTAGCCGTCATGCTTTTGGACTAGTAAGTTAAATATATTGCTTGCACAATATCTCTACTTTTTCAAATTTGTTCTCTGCCTGGCCATGTTACTGATTCTATATTGTCCTCCATTTAACTTAATGTAACAAGGAATGCTAGTAGAGTAAGTTAGCGAATTATCAATCTGGTAGCTAAATGTTAGTACAAATATAAATTTTATAAATATTGGGAAAGGTTTGCATTCAGCAGACACTTTATCCTCCGATTTTGAAACGAAACAGGGCTGCAACTTAACAACTAGCTACAGGCTTAGTTTAATTTGTATGCAATTCATCTGGTAGCAACGTTAAACGGCGGAGATAATGATGACTGAAATTTTAAAATAAACATCGGCATAAAAGTGTATATATAATGTAATATTTACTGCGAATTCGTGTAACAAAACTGATATAAGTCACAACATACTGCCGTATACAAATGTAAATGTTTTTTTTCCTTTCAGCTCATATATGTTTGTATTTGTGTAAAAGGAAAAACAAACTGAAGACTACAAATAACGGAAATATGTAGTGAGTTATATCAGTTTTGTTACATGATTTCCCAACTAGGCTACTCGATCTCATCTCCACCCATTGCAAAGAGATCCTGATCCTTGCTTCAGGTGTGTTTGATTAGGGTTGGAGATGAACTGTGCAGGACAGACGATCGGCAGGAGCAGGATTGGGCAACCCTTGTCAATGCGACTACCTGATCAGACATTTTTTCT
The DNA here is from genome assembly GCA_036326025.1 of Chrosomus eos. Taxonomy (NCBI): domain Eukaryota; kingdom Metazoa; phylum Chordata; class Actinopteri; order Cypriniformes; family Leuciscidae; genus Chrosomus; species Chrosomus eos. The sequence continues at coordinate 17,106,597 of CM070820.1, read as the reverse complement.
GCGTATGCTACTTTTATTCAATTTGTTTTCTTTATAGGATTTATATTATTAATCTTATATTTATATTATTATTTTGGTCAGTAGTGAATCGATTAACTTTCTCAAACATACAAATCAAATGCCGTCTGCACACACATAAAGACACGGGAGGTTGACCGGTTGCATATGGACCAGTTGACTGTTTGTTGACTTTTGCGACAAATGCTGCGGCGCTTGTGGCCTCTAGGGGCACTAGATGTGAAAATTACAGGTCGAGCGCACCCTAGTGGCCAAAAGTTCCACAGTGTGCCTTTAAAAATATTTTACAGACTAGATAACGTTATGAATAATGTTTGTTCATAACTCTTAGAGAACCTTGCAAGCCAAAGTTGTGAGAATGTTCCCACACTGCTGTTGCACATGACGTTATCATTTACATAGGCTTACATGTGTATTGAGTTTAATGCGTCTGTTGGTTTAACAATTTGTCTGTATTTCCATGTCTTTTTGAAAAATTAGCGGAATGCTGCAACTTTAAATCCACCATTGATCCCACAATCACTGCTGAACAACGCAAAAATGATATGTGCAAAGAAAGCATGAAATATGGTAAATAATGATCCTCATGGAGCTTCTGGTCACATAAAAATCACTGTCACATGATCAGTGGTATACGTTTGCACAATAGTACATGTCATTTACTGCCCCATCTTTTTTCTAGGATTTAAAGTGTTAATTGAATCCTCTAAGCCAAGTGGAGATTTTGTGACCTACAAAGCAAAAGTTAAAGCAGTGCTAAAAAAAGGCAAGAGTATATTGAATATTTTTGTGTTAATATATTATAAAGTGGTAAATGATTTAAAGTAAAATGATTTGAATAAACAATTGAAATAAACAAGTTGCATCACAGCTTCAATCCAGAATTTCTCTTCTGCAGAACAAACGGACGACTTAAAAACAGATTCAGAGATAGACTTTGTGAAGAAGGCAACTTGCGATGAAACTAATTTCGAAGTTGGCAAGCAGTATCTGGTCATGACTTCTGAGAGTATGAAGATACAAGTGGATCGTGCTTATAAGTGAGTTATTTTTTGCTTTTTTGCTCATGTTTTAAAAAACACATCATACAGTATTTTTGGTATGGGCAAGACTATCTGCTTGTACGACCAAAAAAAATGCATTGTATATATGCAATTTTTTGCAAATTCATTATGAATTCCTAAAATCGGTTACATAACACCTTGCATTAGTATACAACACTTTGTAAAAGGAGAGTGTTTCACATTCATTATTTAACTATTAGGTGGGCTAGCACAGATGCCTCAGAAGTGATCTTCTTTATGTTTCAGGTATAAGTTTCCTTTGGACTCACATGCTTGGGTGGACTGGTGGCCACTTGAATCTGACTGCAGGAATGCGGCCTGCGAACAATACGCCACAGTGTTGGATGATTTTGCTGAAGATTTCGTATTGTTTGGCTGTTAAGTTAAATGGTAAATTGCGATGTCAATTAAAGAGATAATTCTTATGCATGCTCTTATTGTATAACATCCTCTGAATAAGAATAAAATAAACAGAAGCATTCAAATGCATAAAAAATATTGTTGAGAAATTATAAAAAAATAAAATAAAATCTTTAAATATGTGATTATTTTATAATCTTAGTCATTGTTTTGTATTTATCACAAACATATGCAAAATTAAACAAAAAAGTATTAGCCTACATGTGAAATTTGTTATATCAAACAATTTTCAATTTTCGTTGCTTAATGACAATGTGTTTAGGAAATTGTTTGTTGTTATTTATGTATGTGCATACAATTATTATAATATTTTGCTAAACATTGTGAAAAACATTCTTGACTTTGAGCGCACAGTACTCTTATTTTGAAATAATTGCAGTTGAGTCACATGATCTAAACATCACCGCGAATCATTTGAGTTTATGGCTGGAGAATCAGACAAGAGAATGATAGCTCAGTTTAAACCTCTAGAAACGCATGAACTATATATGACACGTGGGACAAGAGATAAAGGTAACATGCTTGTATCCGCTTTGACAGTATTTAAGAGAGAATTATAATAATCTGACGGTTACTGGATGATCGCTAGGAATCCTAATAGGTCGCTATGGAAACTGGACTAACAAAAATGGACGAGTCTTCACAAAACAGTGAGTGGCCATGCAGTTAAATGAAAAACTTATATTTAATTTACATTTAAACTTTTTTGTTAGTAGATGACTTTCGTTCTTTCATTTAGTCAGATTTGGTCTGTATTGTACGTTTTTAACACAAAGCAGAAGAAGCTAACTTTACCCCAGCAGTTAGGTTTTAGCAGTCGATTTGATTAAAGGTAACGTTAACGTTCATTTAGAATGAGCATCGTAATCGCTGATTTCTAAAGATAAAATTAATACCAACATGATAATAAAATGAAAAGACTCGTAAGCAAGATGCGCAAACAATCACCAACAACAGGATCCAAATGTTCCAAAGGCCCCCAGAGCAAATCTGTGACCCCCAACGCCATCTCAGGGTCGGAGAGGGATGGAGGTCCTAGAGAAGATCTTAACGATGATGGTAAATCTCAGTCTCTTATTGTTTAGATACTGCATGTCTTACTACAGTACAGGTGTCTCTCTCATCTGATATTTCCCTTTGAAGTCTAAGGTCAGTTCTCCAAATTCATTCAACAAGTCAAGTGGATATTTATTTAACTTTGGACACTTAATATAAAACTAAAAATCAATTGAAGTGTAAATTATTTTGTGTTTAAAACTACGATTACTAAGAGTGAAATAAGCATAAATCATCCTAGCTATACGTGACTTGCATAAACTGCAACGTAACCTGGGGCCTCATTTATAACCGTTGCGTACGCACAAAACAGGCTCTGAAAGATGCGTACACTATAGGCGACGAGCTACATAAGCCTACCGTGCACCCCCCCCCACCTCCCAACAAAACCATACTTTTTTGAAAGGTCTGGATGTGTAGAATATGAATCTGAATGTTAACATTGAAAAATTTGGGTTGCACTACCTGTTTTAGGCCTGTGAATAGGGAAACCCTAAAAAACGATTTTAAAGGGTTAGTTCACCCAAAAATGAAAATTCTATCATTGTTTACTTACCCTCAAGTTGTTCCAAACCTCTATGTGTTTATTTGTTCTGCTGAACACAAAGGAAGATATTTGGAAGAAAACAGATCTCATTCCCCATTGACTACCATAGTAGGAAAAAATACCTACTATGGTAGTCAATGGGGAATGAGATCTGTTTTCTTCCAAATATCTTCCTTTGTGTTCAGCAGAACAAATAAACACATAGAGGTTTGGAACAACTTGAGGGTAAGTAAACGATGATAGAATTTTCATTTTTGGGTGAACTAACCCTTTAAAGCGATTTTAAACACATTAAGATTGTCCTAGTCAATCAGAACAGCTTTTAGGGGACCCAATACACACTCAAACTTAACATATGATGACTTAGGTCAAATATCTACCATGCTGCTTATTGGTAGGTGTCTAAAATCAACATAGGAAAGGCTTTATGTTGATATAATGAGTCAATTTCATGCATAGGCCACGACCTAGATTCGCCTATCATACACCCCAACCCCCTCCCCTGAAAAAATCCTGCTTTTCTGAAAGGTCTGGATGTGTAGAATATGAATCTGAATGTTAACATTGACATTTTGGGGATACACTACCTGTTTTAGCCCTGAATATGGAAACCCTAAAAAACGATTTTAAGCTATTTTAACACGTTGAGATTGGCCTAGTCAATCAGAACAGCTTTTAGGTTACCCAATACTCTTACTACACTACATTGATAGTTACTTTAAATAGTTGTTTTTAATTATTTTTTATTTTAATTATTTTTTTATTATTTTGAAGGTCCATTTCCATAGTATCAGTTAATATGCTAACGTGCTAACATTCCAACCCGCATTACCCTTTCCATCAAATGGGTGTGGCTCACAAGTCATTTCATTGACAAATCAGAAACCTGTCTGGGTTGTTCATCCAATGACAAAATAAGATATTTGTTGAATTTTCATTAATAGTTTCCTCTGTGTCAGACAGGTATATAAAGACTGTCCTGAAAGACTGTTCTTACTCACACAGACAGATCCTCCAAGTCTGCTGCATCTTGCCTATACAGCAAGAAATTTGTTTCACTGAATTGCTCGATGTTTGATATTTAATATAATTGACCCGTCTTACTACACTACATTACATTGATGCGTACTTTAAATATTTGTTTTTAATTATTTTAAATTACATTTGATAGATTAATAGATATATACTTTATTCATCCCTAAGGGAAATTTTAGACGTCCAGTAGCTTCTACACATGCACACACACACACACACACACACCACACACACACACACACACACACAACACACACACACACACACACACACACACACACACACACACACACACCACACACACACACACAAGATAATCTAGTCGGTTATGTAGTTGGTTTCTTCAACATAGCTGAACTGCACAGTTATGTCTGAGTCAAGGCATGAGTCAGTGGGCCAAGTGACTGCAGGTCCTTCAAGGCATAGGGGATGTCATGGGACAAAACCAAAGTCCAGATGCATTGTGCATGTCCCTGGTCTTGTATATGGACCACTCGTGCAATTATGGGCAAACGCAGATTCTGATGCAAGATTAGCCAGAATGAAAGAAATACGTGACAAGAGATTAGCTGAACCACTGGAATCTGCTCACAGAATGACTGTAACCTGTGAACTTATACCAGACACCATTACAGAAGGTGATGGATATCACAGAGAATGCTACCAAAGATTCACCATGAATCTCAAAAGACTCGACCAGAAGCCTGAACTATTAGCAGCAAGTTCAAGGCAAAGTCAGAGGGCCTCAACTGGTGACAAGGTGCTCTTCACACCCGACTGTATATTCTGCAACTCAATTACACGGAAGAAGGTAAAAAATAAAGGGATATGGACGACTGAGGGGTTAAGAGAGTTTGAGTGTGATGGGTGGAGAACAGTCCTCAAAGTTGCAGAACAAAAATTTGATGAAAATTTGCTTCGCAGAATAAGAGGAAAGGATCTATTTGCTACAGAAGCTAAATACCACAAATCCTGTAGAGTCCAATATACACAAAATTTAGAAAAATGGAGAAGTGCAAGCACAGAAAACAAGGCCAAACAAATCCAACTAGTAGAAGCTCACGGTGAGGCATTTGGTGCTGTATCTCAAGTAATTGACAAGGAAATCATCGGCAGCAACAAAATGATGAAATTGACTGATCTGACCAAAATCTACATAGCTCATCTGGAATGCACAAACTTCCCCAATCCCAAATTTCGTGGGGAAAAGCTCAAAGCTAAGCTAGAAACACATGGACAATACAAGGAAAAGGTGGCATTCTGCAAGCTAAACAAAAAAGGCCGTTTCTCGACATACATTGTGTACAACTCACAAAGTGACATTACAAACCTAGTGCAGTGTGCATATGAACTTGGTTCCAAAGACATGATCCAGGAGACTGGCCATTATCTACATGAGGAGATTCTGGAAAGCTTTGCAAAAGCTGATGAGTTGAGATGGCCACCCTCTGCCCAGGATCTTGTAAGCATGAACATTGTAATTCCATCTAATTTGGAGACATTTCTGTGTCATGTGATATGTGGCAAACCAAAATCACAAAGCTCCAAAATGGACAGGCTTGTGAATTCAATAGGGCAAGACATATGTCGCGCCACAACAAATGGAGAATGGAAACTTCCAAAGCATATGCTCATATGCATGACACTTAGACACCTTTTCAGGAGTGAAAAAATAATTACCCTATTTAATCGATTGGGCCATTCAGAGAATTATACATTCTCCCTTGAACTGGAAACTGCACTTGCTGAGGCTGTGGCTGAGACATCCAGTCTTTTGTCTACACAAATCATTAGATCACCAGGAGCCCCTTCCATTTTCCACTCAGAATTTGATAATTTTGATCAGTTGCTCAACAACTTAACTGGAATGGATTCAATTCACACTGCACATGGCATTATGTTACAGGACATTGAAGGCAAGCCGGAGGATCATGGCGGAGTCCGTATCGATATTCCATCCATTTCCAGGAAAACAAAACGACGTTCTTTTGAGCAGGAGTCAGTTGAATCTCTTCCTGACTGCTATATTACACAACGGAAAAGTCCTCAAATAACCATACACCAAAAAGTAATTCCTGATGGTGAGAGGGCTCTTCAAGATGCTACCATGAAGCACTTTCTTTGGGTCTTGATCCGTACAGCATGCAGCAAATCAGATCAACAATTTCCAGGATGGACCGGTTTCATCACAATGTCAGGACGAACCCCTGAAAGTCTGACAACAATTGATTATTACCCTGTTATTCCAAGCCCAATTACAGACTACAAGACAGTAAAAGAATGCCTTCGATATGCTGAGGAGGCCACAGCAGAAATCCAACAACAGTATGTTGTTACAACATTCGACTTGGGGGTATGCATGAAAGCATATCCCCTGATTTGGAATGATCAATCTAGGTATGACAAACACATAATATTGATTGGTACATTTCATCTGGCTTGCGCATATCTGAAGATGGTGGGCAAGAAAATGGATGGATCGGGTCTCTCTGATATCTTGTTGGAAGCTGGGCTGATTGCATCAGGTTCTCTTCAAGGTGTCCTTACTGGTAAACATTATGACAGATCACTACACTGTCATAAGACAGTATTGGAATGTCTTGAAAGACTTCTCCTATCACAATACCTCACAAGTATTGGAGAGAAAGAAGTATTCTCTCAATTACCAGAGGGATCAAAGGGGATACTAGATGAACTTCTGAAAGCTCCTTCTAAAGATGCCTTAGATGCAACAAGAAATGATGTTCCACTGCAGAAGTACATCGAAGGATATCAACAGTTTCGAGAGAGTGTAAAAGCTGGACATCTTGGGAAGACTGCACAGCTGTGGACATCTTACATGGACCACATCTGGTTGGTACTGTCTCTCATCCATGCAGTGAAACATAATGATTTTCTCCCTTATGCTCAGTGTTTGCACCTTATGGCAGACCTGTTTTTCAGCTTTGGAGGCCAGAATTATGCCAGATATCTCTCTTACTTCTCCATCTTCATTGCGAACATTGAAGTGTCACATCCTGGAGCCACAGAGTTGTTGAAAAGAGGGGCTATTAGCGTTGCACGTTCCTTCATTCCAGGTAACCGTTGCGCCGTAGATAAAACTATGGAGGAGACCTTCATGCGACATGCTAAATCTCATGGGGGTGCTGGTGGAAATGCTTTTGGTGTGTCAGGAATTCTGACAAATTATGATGCCTACCAACGTTGGGTACGAACAACCCATGCTAGATCTCAGTATGTTAATGCAACCCTCAGTATGGCTGACATGCTGTCTGGAACAGCTGCAGAAACCAAGCATCATGAGCTTCGTCCAGCTGAGATGTTGAAGAGTGAAAAGTTGGTGAGAAAAACAATTGAGGCAGTGGAGAGCTTCCTTAACCCTTTTGAGTTGGGAAGCACTGACAACTTGTTTATTCTTTCTTCTGGTGCTGCAGTATCTGCTGAGGTCCAAAGAGATGTTTTGAGAGCTGAACAAGCAGGCAAGGTTGCCAAGGATGTTTTTATTGCGACACGCCTGGAAAAAGGTTGTGACTTCTTTGAGCCTATCAAGCGCCTTGGCCTCAAAACCTTCGCGGACATGAACAAAAAGAGCAAAGTTACAACAGCAACACACAAAGTAATACAATATCAGCAGCAAGGGAACATTGCTTTCCAGTTGTTCATGAAGTCCCAACAGCAAGGTCTACAATTGGACATGAGGGAACTACTCACATACCCCTTGACTCCTGTGCCGTACAGTATAGGCACTGCTGATGGTTTCTTGTCCAAAACAGATAAGTCAAAGTCATTTTCTTACCTGGTAAAAGACATTAATGATGCTGCCCTACCATCCACAGATCAAACTCTTGTAATTATTGATGGAAATGCCTACTTTTACTTCTTGAAGGAGGTACCAGGCAGCTTCAAACAGATATGCAGTAAGGTGTTTGACATGATGCCAAAGACAGGCAATGTTGTGTTCAGCACAGATAGTTACTTCCCCAATTCTGTGAAAACAATGGAAAGACAGAGGAGGGGTTGTGGTCAAAAGCTTATCATAAAAGGTGAAAATACCAAAAGGCCAGCAGATTGGAAACAGTTCCTCGCCAATGATGAAAACAAGCAACAATTTATTGCACTACTCACCCGCCTTTGGAGTGAAGACTCATATGCCAGGAAGCTACATGGGAGACAAGTGATCATAACCTGTGAAGGAACAGCATATCTGCTAACGTCTGAAGATGGCAGCTCAACATGCAGAACAGAAGTCCTGAGCCTTAAGTCTACCCAAGAAGAGACAGATTCTAGAGTCATTCTCTACTGTGACTTTGCCAAAGACAGCAACTACAGCAATGTTGTCGTTAAGAGTCCTGATACTGACATCTTTTTCATCTTGTTACACTATGCTCTGGCAATGTCAGACTTAAATATTATGTTTCACACTGGCACAGGAAACAAGAAAAGGCTCATTGATGTGAGTGAAATGTCTCGTAGTTACTCTCAGCAGCATTTGACAGCACTAATGGCACTTCACGCCTTCAGTGGTTGTGATACCACTAGTGCATTCAAGGGGTTAGGCAAAGTCAGGCCATTGAAAACCCTCTCTAGGATGCCAAAGTTTGGAGAAACTCTTGCCAGGCTGGGAGACACATGGGATGTACCGAGGGATCTCTTTGATCTCCTCAATGAGTTCACCTGTGCTCTGTTTAGTAGACCACGAGTACGAAGTGTTGATGAGTTGCGTTTCTTGCGAATGAGTGAGCTGTGCTCCAAAGATGACAAGCATCTAGCCCACTCAAGAAATGTGGATCTGGCTACACTTCCCCCATGTGGTAGGAGTTTAGAGCAACACATCAGGAGGGTTAACTACCAGGTTGGAATATGGAAGGTGGCCCATATTGCCAACCCTGACATCCCTGATGCTTGCAATGGACACGGTTGGACACTGGTTGACCAAAAGATTGAGCCTCTGTGGTATGAGGGATTTGTTCTCCCACAGCAATTGGCAGATATCATTGAATCTGTGAGTGGCAGGGATGAGGAAGATGAATCAGATGATGATAGTGTAACAGATGAACAGTACTTATCTGATGATGACAACTCTGAGTCAGACCAGGATTGAAAAACAGTTTGAGTGTCATGTTACACCTGACATATACATGAAAGATCCATGTATTTTATTGATTGGTAAAACATATTACCCTAATAGTAGGTCATTATACCTACTATTTGTTCAGTGTTTCTTTGGGAAAGGGAAGCTATGTATGCTGTAGTTCTCTTACAGCATGTGTTTGTGTGCGTGTGTGTATGATGTATATAGTTCTTGTGTGTTAATGGGCTGTATGCAGTTCTTGTATATAGTTATTGTGCGTTTGTGTGTCTGTGTGCATGCTTGCATGCTGTATATAGTTCTTTTCCATGCTGATTTTAGTTTTTGTTTATAGTTATTTTGTGTCTGTGTGCATGCTGTATATAGTTGTTTTCAATGCTGTATGTAGTTGTTTTGAATTTTTGTGTGTGTGCATGCTGTATATAGTTCTTTTCAATGCTGTATGTAGTTCTTGTATATATGTTATTGTGTGTCTGTGTGCATGCTGTATATAGTTCTTTTCCATGCTGTATGTAGTTATTGTATATAGTTATTGTGTGTGTGTGTGTGTGTGTCTGTGTGCATGCTGTATATAGTTCTTGTGAATTTGTGTGTGTGGTGTGTGTGTGTGTGTGCATGCTGTATATAGTTATTTTCCATGCTGTATGTAGTTATTGTATATAATTATTGTGTGTGTGTGTGTGTCTGTGTGTGTGTGCATGCTGTATATAGTTCTTTTCCATGCTGTATGTAGTTATTGTATATAGTTATTGTGTGTGTGTGTGTGTGTGTGTCTGTGTGCATGCTGTATATAGTTCTTGTGAATTTGTGTGTGTGTGTGTGTGTGTGTGTGTGTGTGTGTGTGTGTGTGTGTGTGTGTGTGTGTGTGTGTGTGGTGTGTGTGTGTGTGTCTGTGTGTGCATGCTGTATATAGTTATTTTCCATGCTGTATGTAGTTCTAGTATATAGTTATTGTGCGTTTGTGTGTCTGGGTGCATGCTTGCATGCTGTATATAGTTCTTTTCCATGCTGTTTGTAGTTTTTGTATATAGTTATTGTGTGTCTGTGTGCATGGAAAATCCGGAAATTACAATGGTAAACAACTGTGCTGTACATAGGAAATAGGCTCATTAAATCAACATAAGGCCTTAACTATATTAATTTTATCACTTACCAGGAAGCAGTATAGGGTGCCCTTTGACCTAAGTCATCATATGTTAAGTTTGAGTGTGTAATGGGTCACCTAAAAGCTGTTCTGATTGACTAGGCCAATTTCGACGTGTTAAAATCGTTTTTTAGGGTTCCCCTATTCACAGGCCTAAAACAGGTAGTGCAACCCAAAATTTTCAATGTTAACATCCAGATTCATATTCTACACATCCAGACCTTTCAGAAAAGTATGGTTTTGTTGGGAGGTGGGGGGGTGCACGGTAGGCCTATGTAGCTCGCCGCCTACTACTTCCGAAGCATAAGTTATAAAAAAAAACTTTTTTGGGGGGAAATTTGCGCAGCTGCACGCAAACTCTGAACCATGCGTACGAACGTTTTGGAGATGGAGCAGTTTGGCGACACCGATGGTGAGCTGGAGTTAAATGTCTTTTTGGTCACTTTTAGACAGAAAATCTAAAGAAAATCATACATATACAGAAAGATAATACAAACATAATTTCACTCACCAATCCTATCACATGAAGCAAACATCCATCCCTTCTTAAAGTAACACTAAGTAGTTTTTCAACCTTCATAATATATTTCCAAGACCCTTGTGATGGTACATTGACTTAAAATAAGTTAAATGACACGTCTGCCATAGCCTGACGTGGTCTGTATCGCTTTTACTGGCACTATGTAACTTCAGGTTTCGGGCAGGAACCCATGCACAAAAAGAACTACAAAATTCGACTGCTTTACGTCAAGCGCTACAATAGTCATTATTTCGTTTTTCTTCGTTTCTGATGTCACAATACATCATCCTTTCATGAAATCATGTAACATACTCTACCTTGTCTGTGGACATCGTTCATTTTAAAGCCGGTGCTGGATACACTAGCCTGGTTCTGCCAGACTCTCGTACATTTCATTTGTACATAGAGTCTGGCACCGCTCCATTGACAAACGTTTACTTCCTTGTAGGCGGGAACTCTATTGAAGTCTAAAACTATTGGATCTGACCAGAGTCACTCTATCTGCCATAACCAATCGCTAACGTTTGGTCGTGACATATGTCTTTTCCCAAACCCCGTGGGAGGATGGCCATAAACACAAAACTAAGCAAAGATTGTTCTTACTCCGGCTTTAACTTCTTGATATTCGGCAGCGTTGCCACAACGGACCGAATGGCTTCACTCGCATCTGTCTCCTCTGCCATTACTGAACTACAACTCAAAATAACACACGAGTCGACATCAACGTCATCGTTCTCAGCCACTCCCTCTGTTCGCTGATTGGTCCTACAAAAAATTGATTTCTGGAAACCGAAGTCTACAGCACAATCCCAGACGTAGTACTGAAGGAAAATGAAATTGAGCGGAAGTGCGTAGGAGGGCGGAGCCAGGCTAGGATACACAGCGAGTGTGCCGAATGGACAATTTCGTTTCCAACCAGTAGGGCGACCGAAGAGGAAAAGCTACTTGGTGTTACTTTAAATGTCCGCGCCAGCGAGCGCGTTGGGCCGTTTAGTGAAACTGACGCAGCCTATCTAAAACCGTACATCTTCATTATACGTCCTAATCATAAATACAGTGCATGTTCACAATAACAGTTTAAATAAATAAAAGAATGATTTAAACTGTTTTACTTCTGATATAAACATTTAGATTAAATATGCCATTCTCATGATGAATGCCTGGTGTTAAACACTTAAACTACATGAAATCATTACTGAGAAGTTACAACATTTTTATATTCAATAAATAAATATTTGTTGTGGATGCAATGCTTTTGAACACTTTCCTCTGGCATGCTGTGTTTTAATGTTTTAACTACAGAGATGAATTGCTTATCATGATAATAGCAGATTGTCTGAGAAAATAGTTTTGTGCAAATAATGCACAACAAGGTCTATCTTTTTACATTAAAAATATAAATCAATTAAAAATACTATTTGGCCAGTGGAAAAGATTGAGACAAACTTTCTCTGAAATGTCTTTTACACTATTTGATTTATTTATTCAAAAACAAGGCAAGGATATAGGCTTTTAAATAATTTTTATTAATGACATCCATATTTAATATTTTCGTAATGTCTGGTACCGTTAAACATGTTATGACGTGGATGAATAATCATATGCAAATGATATGCAGATGAGGATATGCATAGTAAAACTAGGCGTTGTAAGCTCCACATATGGTTGTTTCAGAGAGGAGACGCATGTGCGCACAATCTTACGCTGACTGCGATTTATAAAGTGAATTCTGTTCAGATTCTGGCGTAAGCACGGTTTTATAAGTCTGAATATTTTTTTATATTTTTATAATATTTTTGGCTTTCGGGCACACGTACACTTTTAGTAAGGATCCTACGCAGAGTTTTATATATGAGGCCCCTGTGACCAAATTATTACCAAGGGGGTAATCCACCAGCCGGAAACTGAAGTCTCCCCGGGGGCCGCCATTGGCTAACAAGCCTTCACCTGCTGTTAGCATTCCATTGACTCCCATTCATTTTGGCGTCACTTTGACAGCGAATAACTTTACATCTGAGGCGTTTAAAGGGGGGGTGAAACACTCAGTTTCAGTCGTTCTCATGTTAATCTTGAGTACCTATAGAGTAATATTGCATCCATCATATCTCCAAAAATCTTTAGTTTTATTATATTTATAAAAGAAAGATAGGCTGTACCGAGTCTTTCCGGAAAAAGCCGAGCGGGTGGAGGCGTGCCGTGTAGGCGGAGCTAAATAACCACGAGCGTGCGAAGCTTTTACGTTGTAAATAGTAATCCCTGCAGAACAAGGATCTAAACAATACTAAGGGCGCGTTCATACAGAACGCGTTTTTGCTCACAAAAACGTGAGATGGGCAGTGAAATGGGAGGAAAACACAAGGTCTCGAGTGTTTTTAAAAATTTTAAATGATTTGAACTTGAGTGCTGTGTTTTTAGAACACCATGTCATGCGCGAGTTTTAGAACATTTGTGTGTGTCTACTCGTGGTTTATGAAGACATAATTTGGTTTTACAATAAACAAACAGACACCTACAGTAGCCACCTAAACAAATGTATTTAAACAAACACACACCATACATCGTATGCTCCATAGATACATTAACTATATGTGATCATGTTGTTTAGCCTACTTGCTGTGCTTAAGTTACACGCCGATAGACACACACAGATATTTGAAGCAGTTCTACTCACCGCCTGGGGTTCCAACGCAAGACCGTTAACCTTTAGTGTTTGACTGCTCCATCCTTGAGAACTAAACGATTAGCAAATCCGGCTTCGAACTGGGCCTTGTTTATAAAAAAATCATCCTCGAAATGCATGGAACAAACAAAAACACTTGCACAACTGTGTTGATGTTCTGGAAAAACAAACTCCATCCACTGGTCCCTTAACGCTTGATTCTTTGGGAATCTGTGCAGTGTTGTCTTGCCTTGGCAACCGAAAACACACTTCTTTGATGACATATTTGATACGGCTATCGCTCTACAGCTGCGCGCGCGCCCTTGCGAGAGAAGTGCCCTTAGGACCGTATAAGGAATTTCCGGCGCAAAAAAAAACTTTCCGAAAAAACTCGAAAAAAAACTTTCCGAAACTTGTGACAACCAGGAAGGAGTATTTTGAGAACAGAAATACTCAATCAAACGTACAGCTTAATTTTTGAAACTTTGTCCATGTTTAGCATGGGAAACCAACTCTTTAACAGTGTAAAAAACTCACTATGCATGAAATAGCATTTCACCCCCCCTTTAAAGACTCCATTTGTCCATTGTTTATTTCTGAAGAAACACGACAATGTATAAAAGGCTCCATTACCTTGTATCTTACGTTGTGGCCCCGTAGAAGCAGTTTTTGTAAAAATAGGCTAATGATTGTGTCATAACATGAGACTTTCTGTCGCACAGAAGAGAAATTACCGTATAGACAGAAGTAGAAGCTCGCGTGCAATCGGGGGGACGTGGAGGCATAAAGTCAAGGGAGAAGCCCATAGAGAGTCATAAAGTTGCTCCTGCTGTGAGCTCGTGGACAGCTAATATTCACTGCTGCGAGATTCAGAAGGGAATGATTCAGATTCCTCTCGGCACAGCTACTAGAAGACCTACAACTGTCAGTCAGGTTGCTCACGTCACATCTACGTCATCAAGCTCAGTTTGAGCCTGCGCAGTGCGCTTGGCAATCAGGAAGTGAGTGCTTCTAATTGACTTCACTTTTCTCCGTTGAAGTCTATGGGGTCGCTGTGTCCATTTCTTTTACTGTCTATGATTATTACCCACTTTGTAGAAGTTGCTACCTGATTGCCTAATCAAAAGCGAAAGCGCTACAACTAACCCATAATGAAGTGACCCTTCACAAAACTTAATGCTTTAATGACGCCTTTAAAACATTTAAAATCCCTCAGTTCTCACCATCTCTGAAAACCAAGCCAATGTTGATTCTCGTTTTATTAACGGTAACGGTACACACTCTGTGACTGCTGTTCTAGTCTCTTTTTGCCAGCCGACTCTCCTCTATTCTGCATTTTTTTTTTTTACGTTAAAAAAAATAAAATTGTGATTCCCAGCGGCAGTTCGAGATTATGCATGCTCAATGTCAACCTTTCTCGCTTGTTGTGACAACTAACCTATGCCGCTCCCATACCATATACGTCCCGGAGCAACTTTTCTCTATTTATGGATATGACAAGACTCGCACGGACGAGTGACCTATGCAATTTCCTCCGAAAACCAGCCTAGGAACCTGCCCTGTCTAAAATAGGCTTACCATAGTGACAAAAACACTCTTTGGAAGAAGGATATTGATTTGGATTATTATTGACTACATTTTGTTAATTTTGAACAAAAAAGTTACATACTTTACCTTTTTAAAACAAATTATTTGAAATGTGATTGAAATGATACGGGGGTGAAAATATTCATGACTTTTAGAAATTGGCAGAATAAGCGTGTATGCTATTGGACTTGGTTAGTAGACAAATTAAACTAGTAAGATTTTGAACAATGAAAGAGTTTATTTTTTAAGTCCACAGTGTGAAAGTAACACATTTTTATTTAATGTATTTAAGCGTTTTGTAATAGCACAATGATGAATAATTTCATTATTTTTTTCAGCTTCTCAGATCATTAAATACTTTGCTGCTTCCAGTTTTTGTAAATATTTGCACTCTATAGTGTGTTATTCATTCACACAAATATCTACCCTTAGACAAAAGTAAATATAAGGGGAAGGGGACAAGATACATCACAGAAGACCTGATTAGGAGATTAACTAAATGTGAAAATGTAGCCCTTGTGCAGACTCTGGATCTGTCTACATCCACCGGACATGACAAACAATTTAGGGTAAGATTTGGACATTGTTTGGTTAATGCTCAGTGTGATTGGTAAAGTTTATTGTTGCATTTTGCATTAATTTGTATTGACTTTCATGTTTTTTTTAGTATATTGAAAATTTAGATAAGTGTGAGCGCCTGCAGGTTCTCAACCTCAGTAACAACAGGATTGAGAAAATTGAGAAACTAGAGAAATTATGTCAACTACGGGAACTCCACCTTTCCAGTAACAGCATACAGTAAGAGAATGTGACATTTGTCTACTTGACAACAAACATTCCCAGTGGTGGGACCACATATCCATTTTTTATATTGTTTTCATAGTGTTATAACATAATAAAATATATAATAATGTTATTAAAACCAGTAAAAGTTTTAAAATATAATTTATATTTCAATTATGTACAGAAAAATTGAAGGTCTAGAGCACATGACAAACCTTCAGGTTCTAAATTTGGCCTTCAACAACATTAAACATCTTCCGGTCTGGATGGCAAAGAAGCTCAGATCCCTTCAGACCATAAACCTACACAGCAACAAGATATTCTCTGTAGGTACAATTTATCTGGGTTTTTTTCAATCTCAGCCTTTGCTTATATTTGTTTATCATGTGTTTAAAACAGCCAATCAATAGAAAGAAAGAAAAAACATTAACCCAAAAATGAAACTTTTTCATTGTTTTTCTCACCCTCATGCCATTCAAAACCTGTTTTTTTTTGTCCAAACAATGAAAAACAAAGGCCAAAGGGAACCAATACTGTTTGGTTACATTCTACAAAATATAATCTTCAGTAGAAGATAGAAAGTTAAACAGGTTTGGAACGACATCAGGGAAAATAAATAATGGCGAATTACTCATATTCAGTTTTTGTAATGCACAATTGTGTTACTTACAACATTCTCCACCTTTCTGTGATCTAGCTTCATGAGATGGCTAAACTAAAACCTCTGAAGAACCTGACGAATCTGACCTTGGCAGAAAACCCTATCTCCAGCCTGCCCCATTATCACCTCTTCCTAATCTTTCATCTGAGGTCACTGGAAATACTGGATGGACAACCAATCAGTCCACAGGATAGAGAGCAAGCACATCAACGCTTTCATTTGGGTACACCATCTCATCTTCTACATTTATATTATCTTCATATGTGCTGTTTTAACATGAGCCCCTTTGTAATGTTCTTATAGAGGAAGTGGAGCGTTTGGAGCAGGAGTTGGAGTTGAGAGTTGAGGAGACTGCACAGCTTCAGAGAGAGCGGACCGCAGCACTGGAAGAGCTGGAGCGGCAGGACACAGCCAATCAAAACCTGAGGCACCAGAACCAGGAACAACAGCTTGGACACAAGGAACTCAGGAGAGAACTGGACACCAAATCTGAAATGGTGGGTGATGGAGTCTTCGCTGTCATCAAGCTCAGTGTGAATAGGGTGGAACATTTCCCTCACACACAACTGTGATATCTTATGTAAAGAATTTTTTTTAAAATTTCAGATCATTTCCTTAAGAAGCAACACCTAACAAAACCTATTTTTAAATAAAAATTGCAGACAAGTTGACAAAAGTTGACAAAAGTCTCCACCAGTCTTCAGATTTTGGGCAATTGGAGTTGATTGATTTTACAGAAAAATGTATGATGGGCACAGACTCTGACTTTTTTTTTGCTTCAGATTATGATTCCATCCAGTCGGAGGATATTAAAACATGTTTGATATTTTAGCCGATTTAAGAATACTTATTGTAGTATATGATGCGTTGCTACTGAAACCGAAGCTGTCCTTTATCTACCGGTGTTGTAATAAAATACAAATACAAAAACAATACAAAAGTAAATTAAAAGAACACACGTAACAAATTAGCCTCCCTCAATATTTGATTCCTTGATAAAACAACTGACTACGCCATCTTCCGCTGTAATCTTGCATACTCAAAATGCATTCACAGTGAGCACTCAAGTACACATACATTTTTCAAAATGTACATTAATTTTCCGGTCTATTTCTAGACAATTTCCTGTTTAGCTCTCTCTTCTTACTCCACGCTTTTGTCACCTAGTCCAAAGGTTCTTTGTGAATGGTAGTGAAAAGTGTTTTTGAGTGTGTATCATTTATAATCACCTTTAATTGAAGAAGTTCTTGGGAGAGCCTGCATTTGGAAAAACAAAATCTGTTTCAACTACTAGAACAGCAAATTTATACTTATTGCTATAAATGTTAGGTTTTAAATGAAAACAATAGATATATATTGTTCAAGGTACTGCTTGTAATTGGACACTTTACTGTCAAACGTTAGTGGACGACATGCATGGCTAATGTGATGATCTACAGCGGTGGTTGTTAGACACAGGTAAATTTGAGTTGAATTGACTTCATATATCCGCTAGAAGTCTACTTGAGACCAGTGACCACTTGAGGCCAATTCATTGCTGAACTGGCTCTAATGCCATTCCTTTTAACTTTCCCTTCCCTATTGATTTTATTTATCTTTCCTTCTTGTGCTCTTATGTAAACTATCTGTATGTCTTCTACTCTCTCTTCTCTTCATTCCTTCTTCAATCTCAGCTTCCATATCATGCTCCTCTGCTGGATTCCCTCTGTCAGGTACTTAAATGTATTTTAACTTATGTGCCCTACCAATTACGGAATGATGTCAATGTTGTGTTCTCCTGTCCTCTCAGGTTCTTGCTTTAGAGAACGATGCTGATGGTATGGCATTGCTATGTTTTTTAGCATGTTTCTGCATGTGTGCATTCTGTATTAATGGAAATCTTCAATTATCATTCATTGCTCTGTGTCATTTCCATGAGTGTAACAGTTTTGTAGTACACATATCTTTAAGGTATGTGTACTTTCATTCTAAGCTGAGAGGTTTGTAGTGATGTGTGGCTGATGTATTTTATGGTGTTATGTAAAGTGTTTTGTTTAAATGACCTCTTCCTCATTACTCAGCTGAAGCAGAAAACAGTGGAGTTGACCCAGGCCTGTCAAAAACACTATGAGCTCGAGCAAGAGTTGGCTTTTCACAAAATAGATGTCAAGTTTGAACCTCTTCCATTTTATCCAGACCCTGTAAGTTTTGGTTTTGTTTAGGTTTTATAATAACTTGAGGATATAAGTAGACCATTCATTGTGATTTGTTTTGAGAAAAAGGGATTAATTATAGTTTTTTTTTAAATTGGTATATGTACACTACCGTTCAAAAGTTTGGGATTGAGGGTTTTTGAAAGAAGTCTCGCTCCCCAAGGCTACATTTATCCATCCATCCATTCGTCTCCACTTGTCTGGGACTGAGTTGTAGTGGCAGCAGGCTAAGTAGGCTGCCCATACGTCCTTTTCCGGAATACCTCCACCGCAAGGTGTCCAGGAGGCATCCTGACTAGATGCTCGAAACTCCTCAACTGGCTCCATCCAATGCGGAGGAGCAGCGACTCTACTTCACACCCTTGTCAATCAGGGTCATCACCAGACACCCTGCAGAGAAAACTAATTTTGGCCACATCTGCAGTCTGTATCTGTGAGCTCATTCTTTCGGTCTCTAGCCAAAGATCATGACCACAGGTGAGGGTTAGAACATAAATCGACTGGTAAATCGAGAGCTTTGCCCTCATGCTCAGCTCTCTCTTCACCACGACGGTCCAGTATAATGACCCGATCTCATACTCTGACCTACATCTCCTACCTCTCACTCGTGAACAAGACCCATTGATTCTTGATCTCCTCCACTTGGGGAAGCAACTCAGTCCCTACCCGAAGTGGGCATACCATTGTTTTCTGGCTGAGAACCATGGATTTGGAGGTGGTGACCCTCATTCCCACCGCTGCACACTCAGCTGCAAACAGCCCAAGGAAGCACTGAAGGTCACAGCCTGATGAGGCCATCAGGACAACATCATCAGACCCCTAAACTGGATACCCTCTGCCCCCGGCTGAATATCACAAACAGGATTGTGACAAGGGACAGCCCTGGCAGAGACCAGCGTTCACAGGGAACATGCTTGACACACTGCAGAGAATGCAAATGCAGCTTTCACACAGTTGTATAGGGATCGGATGGCATACATAAGCGGCCCTGGTACCCCATGCTCACATAGTGCCCCCCCACCCCCCCCCACAATACCGAAAAAATGGTAAATGGACTGCATTTATATAGCGCTTTCACAGACCCAATGGCCACCAAAGCGCTTTACATTGCCTCACATTCACCCATTCACTCACTCATTCATACACCGACGGCGGTGTCAGCCGTGCAAGGCGCCATCCAGCTTGTCGGGAGCAGCTGGGGTTAGGTGTCTTGCTCATGGACACCTCGACACTTGGTCAGGTGGAACTGGGGATTGAACCACCAACCTTCTGGTTTGTAGACAACCTACATGAACCACTGAGCCACTTCCGCCCCACTGAGCCACTGCCGCCCCAGTGGAAGGTTGAAAAAAAGGGAACCACCACTCCCAATCGCTAGGCACTGTCCTTGGTTTCCCATGCAATATTGAACAGGCGTGTCAGCCAAGATAGCCTGAATTCATCCAGGGCCTTCAGTATCTTAGTATCCCAGCCCATGCTTTCCCTGCCTAAGCCGCTTCATGGTTTGCCAGAACCTCTTTGTAGTAGACCAAAAGTCCTTCTCCATGGCTTGTCGGAGCTTTCCCATATCCAAGTTTTTGCTTCTATGACAACTGCAGCTGTGGTCTTTCTAGCCTGCCAATACCTGTTGGCAGAATCGGGAGACCCACAGGTTAACCTTACCCAAAAGGCCTCCTTTTTCCACCTGATGGCCTCCCTCACCGCTGGTGTTCGCCAACGTATTCTTGGGTTGCTGACACGATAGACACCAACAACCTTCCAGCCAATTGCTTCCTCAATGCAGGCTTTGAACGGGGCCCACTAGGTCTCCATGTCTCCAACCTTCTTTCGGCATTAAGGAATCACTCCTACAGAGGTGGGATATAAAGACATTCTGGACAGGAAAAAAACCCAAAACAGTGGTGTCAAGTTGAGGACTTGTGAGTATTCTTACTTAACGCCATCCACCCTTCAACCCAGGAGTTTGGCTCCAGAGCCCGAGCTGTGCTGAAAGTGAGGCCAGCTATATCTAGCTATTTATGCTCGAAAAAATATTTTGTAACATTAAATGTCTTTACTATCACTTTTGATGAATTTGATGGATCCTTGCTAAATAAATGTATTAATTTAAATAAAAAGTATTAATTTAATTAAAACAACTATCTTACTGACCCCAAACTCAACTTTTGAACGGTAGTGCGACTTCTTTTTTTTTCCATCCAATATGTAGTGCATGAAATTTTACTTCATTCAGTTCTACTTTTAAGAAAAGAATATATATATTATATATATATATATATATATATATATATATAATATATATATATATATATATATATATATATATAAACATATATATATATATAATTTTGACTCTTGACATAAAAAGACAAAATCTTTGATTATATACATTTTTAGAGACCTCATTCTCTATGTTGTTCAGGACGTGGAGGTAGAGAAACTTTCTATCGAGAGTCCCTACATAGGAAAGTCTTGTCAGAAGAGGAACATCCTCTTGGGTGCACGAGACCAGCATCAGCCAGCCTCAGCTAACCTGACAGAGACAGACTACCCTAGAGAACATGACATGTCCAGACATGCACAGCTCAGAGGTACAAAGGTTCAAGGGCACTATGTATTCACATTATACTAAAGGTCAAATAGTTATATAAAGTAAATTTAATATGCTATTAATTTTTTACTAGCTTTACTTGGACTAAGTTGCATCGCTTTGCAATCGCTTTGCTTGTGCATACTTTATGTACAATATTACCCTAAAATAAAACTAAAACGACTATTGAACTAATGACTATTGAACAGTGGCCCCCAAAAAGAATCATGCCGAGTGGCATCAGCAAACAAATGATGCAGGACATTTTTATGGGACCAGTGTAAGATCCACATCTCTGCAGGTTTCCTAATGCATCTGTTTTTTGTGTTTTTTTTTTTGTTTTGTTTGTTTTTTAGCTGAGGTGCGATTACAGCAATTACTTACAGAAATTGAGATGAGAGAGCAGCAGATCCTTAGAGCCAGTGAGGAGCTCCGACAGCTAGAGGAAACCGTTTCTCAGAGACGGGTGAGATGTTCACCTTTAAACTTTTTAAAGTTTTTAAAACACCACTTGCAGATCTCCTTGAGAATATTTTCTTTGTTTTAAGCCAAACTTGATGGCCATTTGAGTCCCCATTTATATTTCAGATTTCTTTTAATTATTTAATTTATCTATGTTGATTTGCACATAGATCTGTGAAGCTGAGAAGGAGCAGTTCAGGCAAGAGCTTCGAAGGAGGATACAGAGGCTGGGAGAGCTAAGAGGAGAGATGGAGGCTGTGGAGAGGCAGCTGGACGCACTAAATGCTGATAGGAATCAAGCCCAGAATGAAATGGACCAGCTGCAGAATCTACTGCACAGCCTGGATCCCAGTGACCCCAGACATGTCAGTAACACTTATGCTTATACAACCTTATAATGCTAAAGCAATAATTACAGTGATTTTACCATGGTTAAGTAATGTTGTTGTGAAGATGTTCTGCAGAGTGAGTAAAACCCCCTTAATTATGGTAAAATCTCTTCTTGTGGATTATTGTTGTCATAACACAGAGGCAAAACCCAGACACCAATGTTCTGTAAATATATGTATACATAATAATAATAATAATAATAATTACAAAAACAATTCTTCTAGAAGTTAATGCAATTAATTCATTAGCCTTACTGAACACTATAAAACATCCTGTTAAATTTAAAGTATAAAAACTAGCAGCTGTGGTTGCTGGAAATACGCATATTTTACAGTTGATATAAAGTCGGTATGAAATGAGAATTCACCTTATCTATTTTCTAAAGGCATGTTATAAATATTATTTTGAACAATTCATACATGCATAATACATTTCTTCTTCTCTTCTCTAAATTTTTAATCAAAATGTCATAACATGACAGTCCAATAAAAACAACAGACTTCGCTCAGACTTCTCTCACATCTCAAAATACAATCAACAACCAATACGGTGAACAAAGTCCCCACTGTACTTTTTTTTCTTTTTCGATAATCTATTACACTCAAATATGTTCAATACAGAAGAAAAGATCGGTTGCTTCTTCCGTTGCATCACAACTTTAATATACCTAAACTACATACATCTGCTTAAGGTAAACCCCCATAACAATACAGACGTTTAAAATAAAAGGCCAAATTAAAAACTACAATTCATTAAATATGGCCGTTCTATAAACAATGGCTAATAAATAAAAAAAATACACAGAACAGTGTTACTTAAAGACAAACCATCAGGGTAAAATACACGACACTAAAATAATGCAACATACATAAATTTATTTAAAAAAATAAAATGTAACATAAAACATCAATGTGACCTTTTCACATACAGTAAAAAAAAATATCGTACTGTAAAAATACACTGACCCAAACTTTTTGAATGTTATCTTTTAAGTTGAATTGATCAAAAGTGACAGTAAAGACTTACATTGTTACAAAACATTTCACTTTTATTTCTGTAACAATTGCTAACATTTTTTTAAGTATAGGCTGTTAATTGTTGGTAGACAACTTAAAGCATTAAAATATAAGTAAGCTGAAATGCCGTTACAGCTTTGTCTATATTTGCTAATTTTCCCTGGTTAAGAATAAGCTTAGAACAAATATTGTATCATACAGTTAGTATAATCTATACTTTAAAATGTTAAATGATATATGCAAGATTTTTTTTTAACCAAGAAAAATGGTTAAACATTTCTACAACATGTGTTACTGTTTACATCCATGTGTGATCACTCTAAAAGGTTCACACTATGCCTTCAACAACATCTGCAAATGTCACAAAATAATTTTCATGGTTGTGTATTATATTGTCTGGTCAAGTCACATTTTATTTATATAGTGCTTTTTACAATACAGATTGTTTCAAAGCAGCTTTACTGAGATAACAAATAAAAGTTTGTTTCCAGAAGAAAATAGCGTCACAGTCCAGCTTAAGTTCAGTGATGTTTCATTTTTGATTTAAAAAAATTAATTCATTTAGTTAATTTATATATATATATATATATATATATATATATATAATATATATATATATATATATATAATATATATATATATATAATATATATTTCATTCATTTTTATTAGGATCCCCATTAGCGGCCCATTTAATGGCAGCTAATCTTCCTGGGGTCCTCTTTAAAATATTCACAACATAAAAATTATACAAAGCAATAACAACACAAATTATAAAAAAATTCAAACATTACAATTACATACAGAATATTACCAAGTAAAGAACATGACGATTTCCAGCTTTCACAAGGTCATTTGCAGCAATTCCTGGGTTACTATATATATATATATATAGCCGCTCTGGAGTAAACCGTGAAAGAAAGGAGAACAAACTATGCATACTATGTCTATGTATATTCGGTTTTCACCCCAAGCACCTGAACTCTTCAGATGTTTTATTCGGATCTGAGATCCTCAGTCTATTTATGTTATATAACAACAAAGTTAATGTCTTCCTGTTTTCTGGAAAATGTTTGTCATACAACAAGTGTAGTCGAAAATGTGTCTCAATCACGGATGTGTTGTGGTACCTCCCTAACAACAAAGGTGACAATAATAAGATGAAGATCTCTATGGAATTAATCATCTCTAACCCATGATTCTCAGCATCAAGTTGTATAAAATGAGGCGTCTGCCTCTTTAAGAAAGAAGAGAGAACTTCTGTCCTAGGGGAAATCTGTTTATGCTGTGGGTGGAGCCAAAGAGGTTCCTTACTCCCACCCGGCCCCAGACAAGGGCACTTATTGGCTGAGGCAGAACGTTTCCTGTGTTGATTCAAAGAGAGTAGAGAGGAGGGTGGAAAAAGTGCAGGGGTTGAGGAGGAGGGGGAGAATGAAGTCTAGAGGAGAGGGCTTCTTTTAATGATAGTTGGACTCTGTGGACAAAAGCTCTGAAGTTTAGAGTAGCAGAGCTAAAAGAGACAGGAAATGTTCTCTTTCTTTCCCCTTCTGGGGCAGCAACAGGAGAAAAATGGATTTATAGAGACAGAAAGTGAAGAGATGGCAGCCACACCGCTTTAGTAAGTAAATATACCCCACTGGGGTCAAGGAGGGGCTCGTGGGAGGCTGCTGTCATAGTGCTGCAATTTGGGACTCTTGATTTTGTTTGTTGAAATGATTATTCGTACCTAACAATAAGAACATTATTTCATTTTTTAAAGTTGATCAAAACATGCTTCATGAATGTGTAAGTTTGAATGTATATGAAATATATTTTCTGTGTTTTTAAACAGGAAATTGCTAAATCATTATGTCAGCAGGGTTTGCTAGATTGCATATTTTACATGGCGTACATTAGATTTGAGAGCAGTTGGCATAATAGCAATGTATATTGTTTACTATGACCAAACCATTAGATAAAAATGAATACCGTTGGTATATTTATTTATAAAGAAGGTAGGTTTTAGTTTTAAAACAAACTGGCCTTTGAATAATATATTATGTGTAAAATAATGCACAATAAAAGATTTTCATTATCACTTTTGAGATAATTGTTGGAAGGGAAGAAGAAGTGTATGGGTGGAGAAGTAACGAATGCAGAAGTCCGAGGCTGCATCCAAAATCGCATACTTCCCAAACCATAAAATATTGTAGTATATGACAAAAGAAGTATGTCCGAATTCACAGTACTCATAAAAGAGTAGGCAAAAAGTACCCGGATGACCTTCTACTTCCGGCGAGATTCTGAAGTGGGCATACGAGGGACACTTTACTATCCCATGAGGCCACGGGAGAGGATATTTGAATGGCTGTGATCCAATCCAATCCAATCCACTTTATTTATATAGCACAATTTAAACAAACAACAAGGTTTCCAAAGTGCTTTACAAAGTTAAAAACAAAATGATCATAATAATAGAAGACAAAAATAATAATAACAACAATGACAGCAACAATGAAGACCACAGCAGTTCTAATAGTGAATCAAAAGCCAGGGAATAAAAATATGTTTTCAAATGCGCTTTAAAGGTGTGGAGGGTGGGCGCAACTTTAATGTGTGGAGGTAAGTCATTCCACAGTTTGGGGCCAATTACTGAAAAAGAGCGGTCGCCTCTGGTCTTCAGCCTGGTCCTGGGCACGTTCAGCCGCAGCTGATCACCAGACCTCAGTGACCTTGACTGGGTGTAAGTGTGCAGGAGCTCAGAGATGTACTGAGGTGCCAACCCATTAAATGACTTAAAAACAAACATTAAAATCTTAAAGTGTATTCTAAAATGTACAGGGAGCCAGTGGAGCGAGGCCAAAATTGGGGTAATGTGTTTGTGTTTCCGGGTTCCTGTTAAGACGAGCAGCTGCATTTTGGACTAACTGTAGGCTTGAAAGGGAGGTTTGGTTCACGCCAATGTAAAGTGCATTACAGTAGTCCAAACGGGTCGAGATAAAAGCATGAATCACATGCTCAAAAAGATCAAAAGATGTAGATTACGTGATGAGGGCAACATGGTGAATAAATACTACACACATTCATACTATATAGAACGTACTTTTTTAGTGGTTGTGAAGAAATGACTTATTCACAAGTATCTACTCAAGAGAGCAGCCCACAACTATTCCTTCTTCACAATTTTGCATACTGTCCACAATAGTGCACTGTAAAAAAAATGTAATAATAATTTAATTCATTACATTTATATAGCGCTTTTCTCTGCACTCAAATCGCTTTACAAAGAGGGGGGTCGGGGTCGGGGTCTCCTCAACCACCACCAATGTGCAGCATCCATCTGGATGATGCGAAGGCAGCCATATTGTGCCAGAACGCCCACCACACACCAGCTATTTCTCAAAGATTATAGAGTATATAAAACATAGAGTATGTTTTACAAGACAATACTATTTCAGTCTTTCTACTTTCCGAATTAATTTCATGTTTAATTAAAGTCAGAGTTTATTCGACTGTAAAGCAGCTTTTAAAAATAAAAGTCATTGTTCAGCTGATGTCAGTTCTGTGTTGATTCAGTTCCGTTGTAAAAGTTAATCAGTTATTAAATTAGTTCATTTCTAACGCAGTTCTGCAAGTGATTGAAGTCATCATCCAGCTCAGTTCAGTTCTAATCTAAAAGTGTCAGTGCAGTCAAATAAATAATATTGTTGAATATTAAGTTTCCTCAATGAGAATATCAAATGTCCCCTATGAGAAGCACAACTATAACAATAACTACAATGTGTTCTTGCCAATTTTGTAATTAATTGATACATTTTCTAGCAATTTGTGAGTGAAAAAGAAATTGGTGTAGAAACACTTTTCAATGTATGTGAATTGGGATGCAGGGTCTTTGTCTTTTTTTAGTTATGTTCTGAGATTTGTATCACACTGATTTGAAAAGACTGCAAAGCATGTATCAGTCTAGATCTGTTTTAAATGCATTAATGATGAAACCTAGTAGTTCTACATTTGTACATTGCACAATTGTGCGTGTTTCCCAATGAAAGTCCCCTCCAGGGTGCTAGGGTGGTTGCCTGGGTGTTGCTATGCAGTTGCTAAGGTGTTCAGGTGGTTGCTGGATGGCTGTTTACTGGTCCACGTCAAATGAGAACTATATTAGCGTCCTCTACAACACATGATAACGTTATGTTTATTATTAGTACGCACTGCAAAGTTGTCTGCCACTTTCGATGCTTGAGCTCATATGCTAAATGCTAAAGCAGGATGGATTTGATGTCAGTGTTTTTTTTGTGGAAGTGATTCCATTGGTATCATTCCTTTGTGTCATTATTGTTAGGGTGTGGACTTCAATTTTCTCATAGAATTAGAATGATTATTAAAACCTTGGTGTAAACTGGCCTTAAATCTCTGATGTTATGGTCCCTTAATAAAAAAACACTAAAAAACAATATTGTTCAACATTAAACTGACATCATATGTATCACTTTTGCACTGACTCTCTGCCATCTCTTCTGCAGGCCCATGTGAAGGCTCAGTTGTCCAAAAAGACACAGCTGCTGGCCATCATGAGCAGAAAGCACCAGGAACTGGAGGGCAGGCTGGATGATATGATCACGCGCATCCACAAGGAAACGCAGGAAATCAAAGAACTAGAGCAACAGCTTACTGATGGTGAGGAACTTTTTAGTAGATTTTTTTTCCTTTATTGGATAATGATGTCGTTGGATCCATTATGAATACAATATATTTAAATTAAAATAAGTAAGAAGAAACAATCTCCACTCATTTAGGTCAGATAGCTGCCAATGAAGTACTCAAGCGTGACCTGGAGGGCATCATCTCAGGTCTCCAGGAGTATCTGCAGGGGATGAAGGAACAGGCACGAAGAGCCCAGTCAGATTGCAGACTTTTGCAGAGGGAGAAAGATACTCTGCAGCACCTGCTATCTGAGAAGGAGCTTCAATGCACACAGCTGGAGAAAGATGCTCTGAGTGCTGAAAGCGCACAGGAGGTTGGAGTCTGATTCTGATCTTAATACATCACTCTGTAATAATATGTCAAGTCAACATTATCATATTGTTTGTTGTGTTGCAGGAGCTGCAGCATCAGCAGCAGGAGTTGGAGGATCTGAGGAAGGAGAACGAAGAGCTGAAGCAGGCTCAGCGTCAGGTCAGTGAATTTGAGGCAGAGCTGGAGACACTACTGCAGGAGAGAGATACTGAGGCCACGCAACTGAAGGAGGAGCTGGGCAGACTGCGTCGACTCAGTCAAGTAGGAAATCTCTGCATAGATTTTGACATAATTATCCATAATAGTTCACCTGAAAATAAAAATTGTTGGTCCAAACCTTTTTTCTTTTTATTTCACAAAATGTTAGGTTGAATATTCACGTTGCCCTATTCCATTGAATAGCTTGTGCACTATACTTCAAATATTCTTGATATGTCCTCATCTTCTTGAAATATACTTCAACAACAAGCTGGATGTCACATATTCACATTCTTTCATGTGTATTATCAGCAAAAATTATTTGCATTCGTTTTGGAAGCACAGCTTGCTTCTTAAACGCACTACCATTCAAAGTGTTGCAGTTAGTAAGATTTTTAATGTATCTTAGTCTCTTATGCTCACCAAGGCTGTTTTTAATTGTTCAAAAATACCATGAACACAGCAATATTGTGAAATGTTATTAATGCACTGTTAAAGGGTACCTTTTATGGCATTTAAAATGTTCCTAATATTGTTCTGGGAGTCCCCAACAACAGTTTTACATGCATGCAATGACAAAAAACACTTTTGTTGTCTTATAATATGCATTTATTTTTATCTGATTTGCTCACCGACTCCCTAATGATTCGTTTGACGACTCATTTGTCCAAACCCCTCCTTTGCGTGACGCTAATCGGCGGTGATTGGTCAGATGACGCAGTCAGTTATATTTTGCGTTAGCCCAAAGCTTAAACATATTGATAAAGCACTGCAGTACTACAATACGCTTCACATAATTTCACATATTTCAAAAAACAAAAAAAATGACATTGGAGACCTAGAAGCTGCTGAGCGTAACTCTCACTCTATCTCACACACACACACACACACACACACACACACACACATACACACACACACACACACACACACACACACACACACACACACACACACACACACACATAAAAGCAACAATTATTAACAGTACTTACAGGTTGTGATTCGGAGGAGGAAGCTGATCCAAATAAACTTGGTATTGAACGTTCCTTCAGTATCAGGCGACTCGCGAATCCACACGTGAAAGCATTTGTGTTTGTGAAGCGATCGTCATTAAAATAACGCGAACACAGCTCAAGGTGGCTATACTTGTGTGGTATAGTTGTAAATATAAACTCTAGCCACTGAGTCTTCACATGCTTGTCCCTGGGCAGTGAAAAAAAAAGTTTGCTTTTGATTCGCACTTCAGAACAGAGTCTCGTCGACATGTTGTTGTCAGGTTTCTCTGTCTGCTCGGCGCGCGCACTGAGTGGGCGTGTCGAATTCAAATAACTTGTACAAGTGACGTACGAAAGATAGAGAGAAAGCATCGTTTGTCTATCGATTCATATCAGCGACTCAGAGTCGACTCTTACTTTTGAGAGACAATAACTTTGTATACGGTGAACTTTCATATTTAAAACTTTGCAGGATGTTTTTGTTCACTTAGATCTATGTTACACACTACATGAAAGGTAATTTTCAAAATTCCATGATAGGTACCCTTTAAGTGACATGAACAAACAGTGAACAGCTGTATTTTTATTAACTAACATTTACAAAGATTAACAAATACAGTAACAAATGTATTTCTCATGGTTAGTTCATGTTAGTTAATGCATTAATTAATGTTAACAAATGAAACCGTATTGTAAAGTGTTACCATTAATTTTTATAAAAAAATACCCCAAAACCTTTGAACAGTAGTGTACTAGATTTGAATATGTGGAAGAGTGAATAACTAAAATTTGTTCCTCACACAAATGGCTTTAAATGACTAGGGATATAATATACTTGTAGTGAACTTTTTAAGTGAACTATCCTTTGAAATTTTAACATTTAAGTTTTCTTGCCTTCCACATTTACAGATGGAGCATGCAGCACTGCAGGCGGAGCTGCAGAAAGAAAGACAGACAAAAGAGAATGCTATGGCACATATGCACATGGCTGCCGACAGAGAGCTCGAGAACACGGAGCTTCTGCAACAGGTCAACACTCTTCAGGTGTGTTACTGCACATCAGACCTCATACCAGAATAATAAAGCTCAGTCAGTCCTATTCCTTTATAAGCTTGGGGAAATTCTTGGAAAGACCAAAGGATGAATAACAGAAGTGCAGATTTAAAACCTCACCTCATTAAAAACCTTCTCACTGCCTGTAAAAGTGTACTGTACATTCTGCTGCTTGATGATGTATGAGAATCATTCAGCCTCCAGTAAAACTCACATCTCTGAATCCCTGGCTGAAAATGTATCACAGGAGGAGAGAGACAGTCTTAAGGAGGAGGTGGATGCTCTTCATGGTGATTTAGAGCAGGTTAAGGATGAGCTGCTTCGCCCTGAGAATGTGGCTAAACATTTAGGAGAGTTGTCAAGAGCCATAGCTACAGGACAAAAGGAACTAAGGTATGATAGATTCTTATTATGTGTTTTAGCAAATTAAAATAATTGAACTGTGTGGCTACAGATGTGTCCAACAGATTGTGAAATGTCTTTGTTATCCTATCCAGTTGCAGCTTTGAAGACCTCGGGGAACCAGTGAACAAGAAATTCATAGAGCTACAACAGGAGGTGCATCGTGTAATATCTGGAGCTCAGAGAGATAGACTCGAGGCCCAGCGTTGCCAGGACAGACTCGCTGGAGAAATGGGTTTGCTCAGAGAGAGACTCAGGAAGTACCAAGAGAGATACCAGACTCAGGTGAGCATTCAATTCATCATTATTTGAAATATCATCAATCAGATGCTCACATATTCCAGTATAATGTCTTCGTATGAAGGGATGCTTATCTCCCTCTGTTTGATTCCAGCAGGCAGCAGAGAGGTGTGGTGAGGAAGCG
The DNA here is from genome assembly GCA_036326025.1 of Chrosomus eos. Classification (NCBI taxonomy): domain Eukaryota; kingdom Metazoa; phylum Chordata; class Actinopteri; order Cypriniformes; family Leuciscidae; genus Chrosomus; species Chrosomus eos. The sequence continues at coordinate 17,075,298 of CM070820.1, read as the reverse complement.
GAGCTCCACAGGTTGAGGGAGGAGCTGGAAGATGCTCATGAGCAGCAGTACTTGATGCTGAAGCGTTTAGAGGAGACCGAAACCGATAGGGACCGTCTGCTTGCTGAATTAGAAGAACAAGATAAACAGGTGCCAGAATGAGATTGATTAACATATTCAACATTTGAAACCTCTCGATTTTGTTCTATTTTGCTCAGTTTTGAGATTAAATGCATAGTTCAGTCATGAATCTCTTCGAAGTAGCTAAATGTACTTCACTTATGCCAGTAGCACCAGCATAGCAGATCCATTTGCCCAAGGCGTTTCATTGTGAGAGACCGAACGAATGTTTGAAAGAGAAACATTCCTAACAATAAAATGCTGTTAAATCTATTGCCAAAGTTGTCATGATTGAGATCCTTTCAGAGCTTTAATGGGTAAGCCCGACTCAATCAGCCCAAAGGAGGCATCCGATCAGTGGGTGAGGGTCTCTGCACGTTACTGTCTTTCCGCGTGGCAAAGTAATTTGATCAAATTAAATACATTTTCTCATATGTATTAACTCGTTATTTCATCTGACTCCATAAATGAAAAAGGTTTTAATGATACCTGTGCATCATTAAGTGTCCGCGAATGTTTGACTATTCTTTTTAACTCTTTACTGAAAATCGATTAGATTAGAATAAAATCAAATGTTTACAATTTATTATGTCAGGTAAATGTATCACGCCAATTGCATAATCAGTTCAAAGATAATAGATACAAACATCAAATGCTCTAGAATAAAGAGAGATGATGCAATACCTTGACATTATAAAATACATGATGAGGAGTGTTTTGCTTACACTTCACATCACGGGCTAGTCTGGGTTACAGAATCGCCCTAAACTAGTTTAATTTCATTATATAGACAGACCAAGGCAGAAACATCTTTTCAAATGTAAACATGAGTTCACAGTGGGAATTTACATTAATCACCGTCCCAGACAAGTTGACTTAAATGGAACCATTTGCTAACAATGGGAATTTGACTTGAGTTTACACCTTCTGAGAGCAGGAGACCATTTGCCTGGAAGACCCACTCTCCTTTGTCTGCAAAGTTATCTCTAAACTCTTAAATAACTTATTTCCTTTTGGTTTACTTCTCTGAGAATGAGATCTTTGTACCAGTCGCAATGAGACATTTCTAATGATATCAAACGTGTAGTACCATATGATAATTATTCACATTAACCCATATCGATTTTTGGGTGAATTTCAGGTGATCTCAGCATGGTAGAAAGAGCGAATGGGGAATGGGGGTTCAAGGGAAAAAGATGTAGATTAGGATTGCTTAGGTGAGACTTGCGTCTCGAATGGTGCACAAGAGAGAAATGCAAATGTTAATTTGCCCTCTCTTCCAGTTCTTCCAGTTTTTCCAGTCTTGCAGTAGGGAACCTTAGCAAGAAAAGTTTTTTTTAACTCTTCGACCCTATGGACAACTTTAAACTGAATGAGAGTTTACCGTTACTAGTGCCTTTATAGAAATGCATTATTTTCAGTCAGCTATGAGTGATTTATAGATCCACAATAGACCTAAACTTTGTAAGTATTTTACTTTGGATATTGCTTTAAGCAGCTATGTATGTAATAGTGTGTTGTTTTTCTAGATGAAAGCCGAGGAGAACCAGACTCAAGAGCAGCTGGATTCTCTCAGTCTGGAGTTGCAGGCACTCAGGAGATCATTTTCCTCTGCTGACAGAATGGCTGCCGAACAACTGTCTGCAGCTAAGGACAAACTTCACTCTCTTCATAGCACTATAGAAAAAATACATCTGGAGAGAGCAGCGGTAAGACAAAGCTCAGGCTACTTGAGATCTTTTCGGAGCAGCATCAATGTGAGGAAGGTTCACTGATGATTATATGTTTATATGCATGTAGAATGCAGAGGAGTTGCAGAGCACCAAGTTTCAGGCTGCTCAAGCCATTCAGGACTTGGCTAGTGCTGAAGCAGAAATCCAGGTTCTCCAGAAGCTTTTGACTGATAGGGTAATGTATCTGCTCAGAATCTTCACACTTTAGTCTTCAGTTTTATCTTCCTTTCAAATAATCTCTGACATTTTGGGTACGATTGGCACATATAACCTAGTGGCAGTCACACTGAACTGTTGTGAATAACCCTCTGCTTATTCACTGTGGTAAAATGAATGAATAATGAATGTATGAATGTGTGCACACAGAACAAATTACTGCCAATACATTTGAAAGAAAAGCATAGTAGGTTTTCTAGAGCTAATCATCGTAAATAGTTATAATAATTAATTATGTGTAAGTCGTCGTCACTTTTATTTTCATAGCGCTTTTTACAATACAGATTGTTTCAAAGCAGCTTTACAGTGATAACAGGAAAATAATGCAAAAAATTGGCTATACAGCAGATCTAGAAGAAAATAGTGTCATAGTCCAGCTTTAGTAAGTTCAGTGATGGTTCATTTTAAAGACCTTCATAACTGTCTATTTTACAGAAATTGATGACTTCCAGTATCTCACTTGTCAGAGATTTTAGTTTGTTAAAGGATTAGTTCACTTTTTAAAAAACTTTTGCTGATAATTTACTCACCCCCATGCCATCCAAGATGTCCATGTCTTTCTTTCTTCAGTCGAAAAGAAATTAAGGTTTTTGATGAAAACATTCTAGGATTTTTCTCCATATAATGGACTTTACTGGCAGCCAAACCGTCCAAGGTCCAAATAACAGTTTCAGTGCAGCTTCAAATGTTTTAAACGACAACAGACGATGCATAAGTGTCTTATCTAGCAAAACGATCGGTTATTTCTAAAAGAAATAAAAAAGTTAAAGTTTTATTAGCACAAATGCTTGGCTTGCTCTGTTCTCCTGTTCGAACTCTTTCATCAAAATGAACGAATCTTTTTTTGAGTCATTTCATTCATTCAACGAACAAAATGAACGAAATGACTCGAAAAACAGATTCGTTCATTTTGATGAAGGCATAAAACTTCGTTTTTTATTTATTTATTTTAGAAATGACCGATCGTTTTGCTAGATAAGACACTTATGCATCGTCTGTTGTCGTTTAAAACATTTGAAGCTGCACTTAATCTGTCATTTGAACCTTGGACGGTTTGGATACTGTTACGGCTGGCTCGTAAACCGCAACATAAAAAGAGGCAAACAACAAATGCTTGAACAATAAACCAATTTATTGACAAACCAAACAAACCAATTACTAATAAATCAGAAAAAAAATCAATATCTAGGGGAAAAGTAAATACACGCGCGTTTCTAAACAAAATAAACAATATCTGGCACTAACAATAAAAATGGGAGAACAAACAAATACCCAAAAGAAATAAGGTGGAAGAGAAAACAAAAGACGTGAGAGAGCTCAGCTCCCGAGAGAGACTGAGCCTCAGAGCTGAGACTAAGAGCTGAGTGTAAGAGAGACCGCTCACTCCCCAATCACAGATCTTTATACTACTGCATATGAGTTAATTAGGGATGGAATACACCTGTTGCTCAACTAACGCCTGCACTGTGTAGCAGAGCCAGTAGAGGCAAACAGGCGGGCGTAACAATACCGGTAAAGAACATTATATGGAGAAAAATCCTAGAATGTTTTCATCAAAAACCTTAATTTCTTTTCGACTGAAGAAAGAAAGACATGGACATCTTGGATGACATGGGGGTGAGTAAATTATCAGCAAAAGTTTTTTAAAAAGTGAACTAATCCTTTAATGCCCTGTCCCCATTGTACATTGTACGTTAATGCATTCCCTGGTTTCTGTTAAATGAAGGTTCATGAGACAGATGGGAATCACCGCAGTGTCCCAAACTCTAGTATTCAACAGCAAGAATTGGAAAGATTAAACCAAACCTTGAAAAAGCAACAGGCTCAAACCAAACGTCTCAAAGATCAACTTGCACAAGCCAAAGAAGGTTTGTTTGTTATCTTTCTATGGTAACACCTCACAAACACCCTAGCATCATGGTGCTATGTTCTGTGGCCTAGCAAGCACCATGCACATTTCCTTCAGTGCAAAAATAGACGTGTTATATATTGTGGTTTGTTTAGCTAACAACGGAAATCTAGAAGAGCTGCTGGAAGAGATTGGAACCCTGAGGGAAACTCTTCTACAGCAGAATAACTTCCTGTCCAGTTTAGGAGATCCCCTGCCAAGCACAGGATATTGGTACTATGTACCATCAAATCAGAATGTAAGAAATCATGCTTTGAAACATGTTCTTTTAGCATTAGAAAAGGAATACTCTTGTAACTGTATTGTATTATAATCAGAATGCTATTTGTCCTCAGGCCCCTAGTTTGGGATCTCAGGGCACACAAGACTCAGGATTGGACTCTGTGCACATTCAGTCACCTGAGAGAGGTCGACGGTCCGGCCACAGAGCACACAGGGAGAGAAGACCTCCCGTTAATGGAGGATACTGGGTCTACTCCCCCTATCCGCACGCTCATGGAAAGAGAGGCAAGTGCCACAGTCTTTCTCTTCAACATAATCATGGTGATAAATATCATGTCAAAGCTTTAATATCTGTTTTCTTAGATGGTCAGATGTTCAGAGACAGTGGAAGAGAGAGCGATATGGAGGGGAGACGTTTCACGCCTCCATCTGGCTCTGCTGGATTTACTCTACCAGATGGTACCGCTTTTCCCCCCGGTTCATTTATCTACAGTCACCCTGTACCTGGCCTGCCCACTGGCTCAAGTACAGTCCTCTGTGGGACGCCTCCTGATGGAGCCAGACTGGTGTTCGGACATCCTCCCAGCAATCTTACTATCCCACTGGTGCCCAGTGGGACGCTGCACTGTAATGTACCTGGACATCAGGACTTGGTGAGATATACTTGGTGTAGAATAGATTTCAAGTTAAATTTAGCTCTGTTATTTCCTGTTGAATTACACTGCTGTTACAATATTTTACATCATTTTACTGAAATGTATTAGAGCATTTTATTTTTAAATTGACAGTGTTTACTAACACAAGATTATATTATTAACCAACTAATGTCCAAATGAGATCAGAAGTATCACAAACTTTTGCAATGATATTTTGCAAATCATTTAAATCCTTTAAAGTTCTTGTGTGCTATTGTTTGTTTTTTCTCACTATACTACACTACCATTCAAAAGTTTGGAGTCAGTAAGATGTTAAAGAAATTAAAACTTTTATTCAGCATGGAATAAAAGTCTTTTGAACTTTTCTATTCAACAAAAAATCCTAAAAAAAATCACAAATTCAACAAAACATTAAAAAGCACAACTGATAACATTAGCTGCTTTTTCACTATCTAGCCAGACGGTTCCAGTTATATTTCCTGGACGTGACATCACGTCATAATTATAAACCATTCTCGACCTGGAATTCTCAGCACGGTTGGCTGGTAGAATGCATGTAGTGATGTCGCAACTCAGGATTGGTCTCTTGTCTGTTGCCTGGCTACCATTTTCTCTGTAGATCAACCTCAATAATGACGTGGTCGCTATTTACATCTCATATCATCTGTAAATTGGAGTAATGGCGGCTGAAAATAAAATGTTAAATGTAAAACAAATGAAATTTTCAAATATATTCTAATAGAAAACAGATATTTTAAATTATAATAATTTTTCAGTATTACTGTTTACTGTTTAGTAAATGCATCCTTGGTGAGCATGAGAAACTTCTTTCAAAAACATAAAAAAAATAACTGATCCCAAATGAATGTATGGTAGTGTACATGGAAATGGTCTTAATTTTTATAAGATAAGTAGTTTTGGTATGTGTTTCAGGAGCGTGATCTGAAGAAGGCAGAGCGTAGGCTGAGAGACGAGTTTGCTGATAAAGTTTACACTGAGGAAGAAAAGCACACACTGCAGGAAAAAACAACAGAGCTGCAGCAGGAAATCAAACGTCTGCGCCGGAAAATCCACACACTGCAGCGCCACACGTCAGTGAGCATGTTAACACCAATATATCTTACTCAATATCAACTCAGTATAACACACAGCATCTCTGAAATGTAAACTACATGTTAAAACTGAATGTCTAGTGTCTTTCATTGTTTTGGTTCATCAGGAGTGGGTTGGAAAGCACTGTATTGCATGCAGAGGAGGAGCAGTGTTTGCTGGGAGAGGTGGAGTGTGTGGAGAAGACCCTGCTGAAGCGTAGAGTAGAGCTCAGAGAAGCTGACAGACTGCTTCTAGAGGCTAAGACAGAGCTCAAAGACACTCGAGCCAAGGTCTGACACTAGTGTCCCTCTTCTTGCGTAGCCACGCTATTAAATATATTTTTCAGTAGGGGCCATTCACACAGAAAGCGCTTTCCATTCCAGTGCGCTTATTTTCCATTGTTTATCAATGTAAACGCGTGCAAGACGGATGTGTTTAAATGTTGCGTTTGCTTCTCCCTGTCTGTCTGCATTTCGTGCTTGATGCGCCATTCCCAAAAACACTTCGGGGGAAAATGTGCAATAAATGAGAGTGGCAACACTTTTCATATTGTTGAGAATAAAACAACCGTCCCAACTTTACAAATTCAGGTTCTCCCTCCATGGGGATCATCCATTTCGAAAAGTAAAGCAGATACGGACCCTCGGCCCACCGTCTATTAAAATTAGTAATAACTTTTAAAAACATATTTCCAGACTTTTTCACTCCACTGACCGGCTGAATTGTGTGAATTGCCCCTTACAGTAGTTCAGTGTAGCTCATGTCCTCTCTCGATCCTTCCACTTTCCTATCAATTCTCCAGTGTCATCAATATATATATATTATATATATATATATATATATATATATATATATATATATATATATATATATATATATATATATATATATATATAATAATATATATATATATATATATATATATTATATGATGACAAAAAAATATTTTACAAAAATCACTGATTCAGTCATTGGCCCATGCACAATAAATATTTAGCTAAATACCGCTGTTAATAACACTGTTTTAATTTAATTATATAAGGTTTTTACTAGTAATGATGATATTAATAAATATCACTACCATTGAAAGGTTTTGTCAAATAAGTCTTTTTTTTGTTATAGAGAAATTAATACTTTTATTCAGCAATTAAACTGACAGTAAATAATGTGTTACAAAAGATTTCTATTTCAAATAAATTCTGTTCTTTAGACATTTTTATTCATCATATAATCCTTAAACATTTATTATGCTAGGCAGCCCAACTGTTTTCAACATTGATAATAATAAGAAATATTTATTGAGCAGCAAATCAGCATATGGAAGTGATTTCTGAAGAATCATGTGACACTGAAGACATAATGCTGAAAATTTAGCTTTGACATCACAGGAATAAACTACATTTTAAAAATGATAATATATTAAATAGAAATCATAATTATAATTTAAAAGAGTAACTTGACTTGGTTACATTTAACCACATAAAAGTTTTTAGTAGCTTCCCTAGCATTGGGCTTCTTAAATATTACATGTATACGTCAACTTCCAAGTTGCTAATGATCTAATGCATGTGGGTTTGCAGACTAAAGAGAGCGTGCAGCGCTACAATGAGGCCAGCAGGCAAGCAGAAGAGACAGAACGAGAGCTGGTGGAGATGGAAAAGAGAGCTCAAGACAGCGCCACAAAGCTGGTCCGAACCAAACAACAGCTCAGGTGAACACAAATACCACACATTGATTTTTTTTTTTTACTTATTTAAGTTCTGAATCCTTACAGCTGCGGTGTGTAATACGTCATAAGTGACACAAAACATAATTGCAAAAAATACCGTTTCGAAAAGGTTTACCAAACACTTTTCACATCTGCTATTGTTCAGACAAAAAGACAACATGATGTTGAAAGCAAGTGTTTACACTTTTTGGGGAAATCAACCTACAAATAATGAAAGGATTTTAACAGCAATTTAGTCAAGTTTAGTTTGAGCTGGAAAACTTGCTAATAGCAGGAAATGAGACATGTAAATGTGCTACTAAAGGAATCTTCAAGAGGAGGTTAAGGAGCTGCAGAAAAGGAAACAGGACCAAGAACACACTCTGAAAGAAGTAGAGGAGGTCCTCGCATGTCAAGATGCAAAGTTTCAAGAAGTCAACAGAAAGCTGGATAGAGCGACTGACAGGTGCTACAACTATAATTTCAGTAAATCACTGAATGCAGAAAATTTCTCTCCACTGAACTGTCTGTCTCGTATATAGACTGGAAACTGTTGAGAAAGAGCTCAGAGAGACCCAGAGCCTGGAGGTGAAACTCCTGCAGAGCTGCAAAGAGACAGAAGACAGCCTAACACAACGCAAAACAGAACTGGACAAATTCAACACTCAGGTAACACATGTGTAAAGAAGCAACACAATACTAAGTACAGCTCTGAAAATCACCACTCAGTATCAACTAAACAATACCGTTCAAAAGTTTGAGGTCACTAAGACCTCGACAAAAAGCTGTTATTGTGCTTTTATTCAGCAAATACTCATTAAATAATTCAAAAATTACAGTAAAGACATTTATAATGCAACAAAATGTCTGTTTCAAACACATGCTATTCTAAATAATCCGTTTCTAAAACAATCTGTTTTCACACTTTCTTTAAGTAGCAAAACAAATTTCAGTCGTGCTCATGATGATAAATGTTTCTTGAGCACCAAATCAGCATTTTAGAATGATTTTCCGAAGGATCATGTGACAAAGAAGACTGAAGTAATGGCTACTAAAAATGTAGCTTTGCCGTCTGAATAAAATCAATTTTAAAACATACCAAAATAAAAAAGATTGTAGATTGTAATTGTTTCACTATAAATCGACCCAAAACTTTTGAACAGTATTGTGCAGCTGAAAAAGTATTACTTTGTGTGGGATACAGGTGGTGTTGCAGCAGGAGGAGCTGTCTTTTCTGGACAGGAAGCTGGAGCAGTGGAAACAGGAAGAGGAGGTGTTGAGAGTTAGTGTGGAGCAGCATAGACAAGGCCTGTTGGGTGTTCTCAGACAGGGAGAAGAGGATGCCCAGCTCTTACACCAGCACATTCAGGTTTTTACATGCACAAAATATTAATGAAGTGTTTAAATACTGTATTAAAGAAATACTTGATGAATATTTATGAACGATCTGGATATGTGTAGGAACTCCGTGTGGATGTCCAGTCTCTCGCCGTGCAGAAGGGAGAGCTGGATTCTCAGCTGTCCGAAAGGAAATCCAGACTGGCACAGTGTAAGAAAGATCAGCAGCAAGAGGAAGAAACCCTGCAGAGCCTTCGTTCAGCCATCAAAAAACACACAGCAGGTCTGTTATGATAGAGTGGCCTGTTTGACATGCCATGTCATCAGTTTAACATAATTTGACATCTGTCTCAAACAATGGTGTGAGTGGCAGACGAGTGGTGGAAAGGAAGTGTTTTTGGAAACTTGTTTTCTGGCCAGTTCACGGAACAGTCACTTTCCTTTTAGAGCCGATCCTCTGCTGACATTACAATTTGAAATAGTCCAAAACGAGGTGCGTAAACTGAAAAGATCCAAATGTATCCAAATGGAAGCCTGCACACACTGCTTTACTGAAAACGTTTCAAACGTTTCAATCACGGACCATTCAAATTTGAAATTTTGAAAATATTGGTCTGGTTTTCTGTAATGTATTGGTCAGTAAGTAACGTATAAAAGATATCCTGATATATCCATATATACAGTTAAAAAATAAAGAACTACTGCTTGTGGTGCAAAAATTGAAAAAGGACTAAAATAAGTCTGAATGAGTGAAAAAAACTGAATCATATCCATTTGGTTTTCCCAATTAATGTTGAGAATTTGTGTGTTTAGAGCTAAGGCATGTGTTGGAAATGGTCCAGTTGGAGACTAGGGAATTGGAGGGAGTGAAGCTGCAACATAACCAGAAACTGGACCAGCTTGAGAAGAGCCAGGAAACTCTTCTAGAGGTCAGTCCAGAAAAAATGTTTGTCTTCTCCTGTGTTGTTTGTGCTGATGTTTGATGTGAGCTTCCTCTGCTCAGGTGCGTGTGGATCTGCAGCGTGTGCAGCAAGAGCTCCAGGAGCAGCGTGGAGAGGCTGAGAGACAGATGAACCTGCTGGAGAAAGAGAGAGCAGAGCTGCAACAGAAGAGCCTCGACCTGCAACAGCAAACAGACAGAGAGAGGAGCAGCCTGCAGGAACAGTGCAGAAACCTGGAGGCCAGACGCACACATGCTCAGAGGTAACGCAAATTCTCACATTTCTTTTGTCTGTACAATCTTTAGAGACTTTTGAGTCATATTGGAAATACTACTGTGTCAATATCTGATGAAGCTACCACTTAGTTATTATCATCATTTTGAAAATTAATATGATTTCAGATTTATCCACCTCTAAATGCCTCATAAGTTAAAGTGGTTGGTCGATTTATGTCTTATATTTTTATGTTGATCAATCATTTACAAGGGGGTTCCTTAGTGTCTAAGTGGGCAGTTCTTGTCCAGAATAACCAACAATACCTATATTTTCATCAAAGTTACAAATTTAATTTAAATTAAATTTCCCAATTTCTTCCATACCCACTTATCTCAGTGTGCCTCAGGCCTAGGGCAGTGAAACATCCTGGACAAGCAAAAAAAAAAAAAAAAAAAATCATAAAGAATGACTTGATGAGATTTATTTTTAAGGTGTGAAAATTTTCTATGGTTATTGCATGAGAACAAAACTTGTTTAGCTTAGTTCCAACCTGCGTTAGTTTAGTTCCAACCTGAACCAGCTAATCAAGTGTTTTAGGGTGGTTTATCCAAGTGATGATCCAAGTGGATGCTGCACATTGGTGGTGGTTGAGGAGATTCCCCCTTCTATGTAAAGCGCTTTGAGTGTCCAGAAAAGCGCTATATAAATGTAATGAATTATTATTATTATAATTATTATTATTGTTTACTAGGAAGCATTACTAGGGTGCTTCTCAAACAGAAGGCTGCATCCTAGTGAGGCTGCACTCTTCCTAGTTTAGTCCTTTCGTTGGCTTGTAGGTTAGAATTCCTCCTCAGCATTAAACTATTGAATGAGTCTGTCTAACTAAGTGTGCATGGCTACTATGTCACACATGTTCCCTCCCCATGATCAGGGCACAAAAATACAATCACAACTTAGTTTTGGAAAAATACTTTGCATTAAAAATCTTTATATTAACTGGCTTTCACGATAGTACAGTAAATGACAAGCATCTGTGGTCTCCCAGTGCTTACATTAATGGTAGTTTAGTGTTAAGTGATTCATTTACACCAAAACAACAGCTAACATGTACGCCTTTCTTCTACGAAAACATTATTTGGTACTTTCCTGTTATCCAGACCCCACGATGGCCTACCCCTAACCCCGCCCCTAAATCTACCCATCACTGGGGTTAAGACCAATCAGGGATGATGGCCTACCCCTAACCCTGCCCCTAAACCTACCCGTCACTGGGGTTAAGACCAATCAGGGACGATGGCCTACCCCTAACCCCGCCCCTAAACCTACCCGTAACTGGGGTTAAGACCAATCAGGGACGATGGCCTACCCCTAACCCCGCCCCTAAACCTACCGTCACTGGGGTTAAGACCAATCAGGGACGATGGCCTACCCCTAACCCCGCCCCTAAACCTACCCGTAACTGGGGTTAAGACCAATCAGGGACGATGGCCTACCCCTAACCCCGCCCCTAAACCTACCCGTAACTGGGGTTAAGACCAATCAGGGACGATGGCCTACCCCTAACCCCGCCCCTAAACCTACCCGTCACTGGGGTTAAGACCAATCAGGGACGATGGCCTACCCCTAACCCCGCCCCTAAACCTACCCGTAACTGGGGTTAAGACCAATCAGGGACGATGGCCTACCCCTAACCCCGCCCCTAAACCTACCCGTCACTGGGGTTAAGACCAATCAGGGACGATGGCCTACCCCTAACCCCGCCCCTAAACCTACCCGTCACTAGGGTTAAGACCAATCAGGGATGACTATAGTTCCGAAATGGTATATGGTGGGGTCCGGATAACAGGAAAGTACCCATTATTTTTGTCTTACATTTCATAATGAACTCAGAGAAACTCAGTGCTTCCTTGTTTTTCATCAGTTTTTTGTGTGAATTTGAGTGTGTGCAAAGTATTATGGGTGGATGCACTTGATGCATCCTTCAAAATGAGTTGAATGAAGGACATGAAATGTTCAAAAAGTTCCAACTAAGACAGGCTTCGGTGCCACTTGATGATGTGGCAGACATCCGTTTGAGAAGCACCCCTAGAATCTTTCAGTCAAGTGTGTTTGAGGCAGGTTGGCGCTAAACTCTATAGAACACTGGCCCTCCAGGAGCAGGATTGGGCATCCCTGAGCTACATGATGACAATGTTTTCTGCAGAGCTGCTTTATAGCTTATTCGACTTGAATTGAATCAACATTAAACTGACTCTCATCGAATAACGGTACTATTGTCTTCTGTAGAGCAGTTTATAGCTGAATTGAACTCATTTCATAATTGATGAACTTTACAGTTATTGAACTCAACTGAATCAACACTGAACTGACTTCAGGATTAATGATAACATTGTTGGTTTTTTTACAGCAGAATTTAATTCTGTTTGCTTTATTGATCATTAGTTTCCTGTTTATCACTCTAAAGCTGCTTTGGATATCTATTTTTTATAAATCACTATATAAATAAAGGTGACTTGACTTGGTTTCAGGTGTTTGGAAGCAGCAGAGACGAGGGCGAGGGCAGCAGAAACAGAGCTTCTCAGACTACAGACTGAGCTGGACAAGCTACAACAGGAGCAGAAACATGTGCAGGATCTGCGTCAGGAGATCAGCAGAGACACGGCAGCCGCGCAGCAGCAGCATGAGGGTATCCGCTCAACAGCCTTACTTTAACATCAGCTGTTGGAATGCACTGTGGAAATAAACACTCTGAAATGCTTGTTTTTACCCACAGAAGAGTTGAGCAGACTGAAGAAACAGCTGGTGGAATCTCAAACTCAGTTAGATGAGATCAGAGAGGTGAGTTCACAGCACTTTTTTTTTTACCCAAAAAACTGAAACCAAAAATAGTTTATTTAATAATAATAATTTAAAAAAAAGTAAAAAAAAATGCATAAATAGTTTTATATAAAAACGTGTATATACAAATTTTTAGTTGCACATTTTTATATCAACTTTTTAATGATATGATTGTTTCTATGTTTCTTATTTATTGATGTTTTTCCAGTTGAAACACCTTTACATGCCTTTACTTGAAACATGATACATTTCAGTTGGTTGTACTTTTTTTTTCAACATACCTTCTGATGTTCAATCATGTTTATTTCGTGCTGATCTGCTGACAGAATTTGAAAGCTGAGACATTGTTTAATATCAAAAGTAACAAAGGACAAAGTCTATTTTTTATTAAAATGAGAAATCTGTATTGTCAACCCAACCCTAGCACAAAAGGCATGTTTACCTGTTGTAGTTTATGCACGTTTTGTGCAATGACAGTGAAAACGCACCATCAAATAAAGCGCTAATTAAACATCAACATTTCGGTTAATGATTTAGGCACTCAAACTGAAATTTCTGTGCATCACTACATAGCATGAAAAGTCTTTCTCTTGATCATGTTTAGGAGGTGAAGGCTGCGATACTGCAGCGAGAAGAGCATGTGAAGCAACAAAAGGAGCAAATGGCTGGACTGCAGGAGAAAGAGGAGAAGATCAGGAGAAGACAACAGAGACTGGACCGACTGGGGCAGCAGCTGGAGGAGCTCAAGGCAGAAGTAGCCATTAAACAGACACAGCTTGAAGAACATGAAAAGGTGAAGCGAGATACTGTCTTTTCATACACTTTACCTTTGAAACTAGATGATGAACGTTAGACGTGTTAGAGGCACCCAAAAATGAACATTATGTCATCAAATACTTATCCTCCAAAAAGTCCATTATGGATTTCTTTTACAATCTCAGTTTTCAATTATAAAGTACTTCACTGACATGATTGTGTTGACATACAATATTGCCAACGCATTATATGCAAAACAAGTAATGACAAGAAGAAGAAATATCTACAAGTTAGTTATTTATTTATAAAGCACAGTTAAAATGGCCTCAAGACTGACCAAAGGGCTGTAAAAAGGAGCAACAATTAACATTAAAAAGCTGAGGAAAACAAATGAGTTTTAAGAAGAGATTTAAAAACTGATAAAGAGGTGCTGCTGTAAGTTGCACTGGCAAGCTATTCCACAATCAAGACCCCACCACCGAAAAAGCTTTATCTCCTCTGCGTTTAGCCTTGAGCAAGGGACTGTCAGTAAGTAGTTAAGGTTACCGGATATTAAACTTCTGGGAGGGTTAGGGACATAATAGATCAGTTGTTAGGAGCAAAGTTATGTAAGCATTTATACACAAATAGAAGAATTTTAAAGTCGATCCTAAATTGGACTGAAAGTCAATGGAGAGCTCGCCAAATTGTGTGGTCACAGTTGCCATTGCTTTTATTCATGAGTCATTTTTGTATAGTTTTCCTTTTGTTACTAAATAACTTGCTTTAAAAGTTTGGCTTTATCATGTGTCCCAGTTTTGTTGCATCCCCTTTGAGCCACAGGGCGTAACAATTACATTGATCAAGGCAGTAACTGGTTTCTGAGGGTGTGCATCTGAAAAATGAATTTTGCTTCCCCAGTAACATCTGAATTTTATCTGTTTCTTAATAACTGGAAAACTGTTGAATGAGGTTACAGAGTTTTTCAAAGTACTTCTCTCTCACCTCTTTTTGAACTTTGAGTTTTTTGCCTAAAGGACTTTCAATGGAAGGACAAACACCTTTAAGGTTTCTTTGAAACAAAAGTTGCGATCACATTCAAAAATTCTGCGGGAAAAAGTAATTAGTCTTTTGTTAACAGTGAAGATGTATGATGCGCTGCTTACACAGAAGTCACTTTCAAACCAAACGGCTTCTATTGTTATAGCTGCAAATTTCCGCGACCGACTGAACCTATTGCGCAAATTGCATTGGAAATTATTTTGCCCTTAATTCCCAGCCATGTGGATTCAACTGTGACCACCCAATAAGGGTTTGACATGAGGGTGAGTAAATTATGACAGAATTTCCTTTTTTGGGTGATCTAACCTTTAAATTCATTATGTCTAAGATATATTGTAGGTGACCATTTTCTGGGAGTAATGAGGTCATCATGTTTGTGTCCTGTGAGTAGATACAGCAGCAGCAGAGCACTGATCTGGAGCAGCAGCACAGGCTGAAGCAGCAGAGGCTGCAGGCATTAGACAGAGCTCTGGCCCTGAGGCTGGACCGGATGGAGCAGGACACAGTCGCAGAAATGGACCTGCAGAGGGAGCACAAACAGTGCACTGCACTACAAGAGCAGGTGGATGAACTGGGTGAGCTGCATTACCATGTGTTCCCTTACGTTTAGCCTGGTGAGCGCAGAGCGACTTGCCTTTAAGTACTGAAGTGTGATTGTGTATTCAGAGCAGAGGGTGTGTGAGCGGGACATCAGACTCCAGCATGCTGTTGAGGAGACCCATCGCCTGCAGGAGGCTCTGCTGTCTGACAGGACCAGCGCTGAGGGTCGTCAGGAGGCACAGAGGAACCACAGCCGCGTAAACAGGCAAAGACTGCTGGGAGTGGAAGAGGTGATTGGCAGACGGACTCATTAGTAGTACACTGGCAATTTAATGGGCACTGGAGCTGTTGCCTAGTGCTATAGAATGCCAAAATTGCATTCTGTCCCCCGTCATTCCAAACCTGTACGGCTTACTTTCTTCTGCGCAACATAAAAGACGATATTTTAAAGAATGTCTCTGTTTTCTTTCATTATATGCACTAAAAGATGGCATTTATTCCAGTGTTTTAGTATTATTTATATACTTTTATAGTACTTGTATAGTTATTTTTTATATTTTCAGTTTTCAAGTTATAGTCATTTTGTTATGTAGTAATTTTATGTACTTTTGTCATTTTTTTATATTTCTATTTACCTTTATTTTTAGTTCTGTTTTAGTTTTAATTTAATTTTAGTACTTTGACAGGAACTTGTTTTATTTCATTTTTTAACGTTAAGTTTTTACTTCTAATATTTATATTTTATTTCAGCTTTATTTTTCATATTTTTAGTTATTAATAACAACATTATAAACTTCATTCAGCTGATATTTGGTAGTAAAATATTTGAAAGACTTGGATAAATGAGACTGCCATATTTTAAAAATGATAAAGCAGTAATCCAGTAGTATTAAGGCACATTATCACCAAGAACGATAACTATAAAGATAACTATATTAGCGTCCACACCAGCGGGCGATGTCGTTCTGTTTATTCTAAGCACGTGTTTGTTTCCCTCTTTAAATGCTCGAGCTCTTTAAAGCAGGATGGATTCTAATTGGCTGTCCATGTTTGTATCATTCATCGACTGGAATAAAATAGTTCTGAAAATGATTGCTAAAATATCTTTTCTCTGTGCCGTTATCGTTATAGCTGTGGTGTGAAATCTGCTATTCTTAAATATTGAGAACGATTTTTAGAACTATATCTTTATCGTTATTGGTGTGAATGGGCCTTTAGACTGTAAGTATGACACCTTTGTGAATGGGTATATTGTGCTGGCTTTATTTTAAAATTCCTTCATTTTACGAGGTCTTTAGTCAGCTCCTGCTATAAGTTTTACTATAGTTTATAGCCGACAGACTAACCTGAGCTTGTTTCAGGAGCGTGTGCGGCTCCAAAGGGACCTGCTGACTGTGGAAAAAGCTGCTCAAGAAAACCATAAACAAGCCAGAACGCTGAAGGAACAGCTCAGCACAATTTCCCAAGAGCTGCTCTGCCTCAAAGACATGGTACAAACAGAAAATAGCATTGTGACACACCAAATCTGTTTACTGTTATAGATCTGTTTTAGATAAACGTATTAGTTGTACTTGTTTGGGCTGTGACTTTTTTTTGCAGCACATGTGATGTTACTGTACATGGTTATCAGTGAGATATGAGAAAGATGAATGACTGTCATGTGCCTCTCTCAGCTGCAGGGCCAAGAGGAAGGAGTTTCTCGGCTATGTGAGATTAAGGACAGCGTGCGCTCTGCGAGATCACAGATTGACAGTGGGGTGAGGGAGCTGGAGTCGCCCTCTAGCGCCTCCTCAGACACAGACAGCCTGAAAGAGAATCATTCTAGTGTTACGCTCTCCTTGGGGAATCCAGCATACAACACTAAGGTGAGGCTTTTCATATGCACCTCTTAAACAAGTGTGTTAGACTGGGAGATAGCAGTGTAAAAGTACACAGATTACTCTAAAGCCTCAGCAAACATCTAGAAGGCCTCATGGTGAATTAAATTATTTAAAATAATGGAAAAATTTAAATTCTGTCATAATTTACTCACCCTCATTTCAAACCTGTATACTTTTCTTTCTTCTACTGAACATGAAAGAAGATATTTTTAAGATTGTTGGTAACCAAACAGTTTTGGTTCCCATTGACTTATATCTACAAAAAATATATATAAATACAAAAATGGAAGTTAATAGGAACTAGAACTGTTTGGTTATCAACCTTCTTCAAATATCTGCAGTAGTTCCACAGAAGAATAAATACATTTTGGGCGGACCACCCCTTTAATTTAATTATATCCAGGTTATAACCTGGATCTTCAAGGAACACTGTATGAGGAAGCCTATGGTAATTCTAAAAGTGTGACTTGTACACCTGGTAAATTAATAACATCTTAAAACACAGTGGCCATTTTTATAATAAATAATGCATTTTTTACAAGTTTACTAGTTGAGCTTTAAAATATTTTATCAGGTACAAATTGAGTAAAATATATATTTTATTTTAAAATATTTAAATTAAAATCCTTATTCTTAATCCCAACTGAAAGAGTCATGTAAATCCATTGGTTAAAAATAGTGCATGTAT
The DNA here is from genome assembly GCA_036326025.1 of Chrosomus eos. NCBI lineage: Eukaryota > Metazoa > Chordata > Actinopteri > Cypriniformes > Leuciscidae > Chrosomus > Chrosomus eos. The sequence goes on along the minus strand of CM070820.1, from coordinate 17,057,422 downwards.
AAAAGTAAAACATAAGTATAAAAATTACATAATTACATTTTTTTATTTACAGAAACAAGTACTTAGTTTTTAAAAAATAAAATAGACTTTGAATGTTGTTGTGGATATTAGAAGGGGGCATTTGAGTGAAAAAGGTTGAGAACCACTGCTCTTAAGTAACATTTACTCCGCATTCACTGAAAAGTCTGATTATTCTATCCATGGAACACAGAGGGAGCTCCAAAAACTATAAAGCACCAAAAAGTAGCTCATATGACTTGTGGGCACAATCCACTTTCTTCAGCTCTTAAATCTCTTTCTGCTTCAGCAGTTTCAAACCTGGCACATTTGCAAACTCTGTTTTGTTAATCAGGAGTTGAGATGCAATGAACAGGGCTAATGTTGATCATTTTCTACAAACAGGATGAACAGTGGAGAGGGGAAGCACTGAGGGAAAGACTAAGGCAACAGGAGGACCACCTGAAGGTACAGTTAAGTTAATCAGGATCTCAATTGCTGTCCCAATTCAGAGGCTGCATCCTTCGAGGGCCGATTGCATCACTACGGCGCGACAACGGCTGTCCCAATTCGAAGGTTCCTCGAAATGTGCCCTTCGTTTCCTGTGAAATGTCATGACAGAATTTTTTTTAAACAAAACCATTTAAGAGTGTAATCCGGGCAATTTGAGTTCTACTTACTCGAATCATCTAGATGTGATTTTATATAGTTTATTTATACTCTTTTATTATGCATACAAATGGGTTAAGGTGACCATATTTAGACAGGCTGTGAACCCTGTTTTGTGTTTAGGCAGTTGAAAATAACTTTTAAAAAAGTATAGTACAAACGTTACTGCCGCACTTCAATGGCAGCTGTCACATATTCCAGGCGTCAATAACTGTCCTCCGTAGGCTAGACCGTCCCATTTAACAACGCTCGGGCAGACCGTCGAAGGCGTGGCCTTTGAAGTCCGAGTGCAATTGGGACAGCCATTGAATTGGGACATAGCCAATATCTTGATCATTTGATAAGGCATGGGTGCCTAATCCTGGGGGCTGGTGAATAAATGTTGCGTACGCGCAAAAAAGGCATTGAAATGTCCATACACATTTTCCACACACATATCGGGATTTATAAAATATCCAGTCTTTTACTGGAGTGAGCGAAGTAAATTAAAAGTAAAGTAAAATAATTATTTGAACTCCGTTTTACATCTGATATACACATTTAGGTGAAATATTCCACTCTCATTAATGGAGTTAAGCACTAGAATTTCATTAAATCATTATCCAGAAGTTACAATATTTTCTAATTAATTTAGATTATTATTATTTATTATTTGTAGTGGATGCGCTGCTTTTGAACACTTTTCCTGTGGCATGATGTGCTTTAATGTTTTAACTACAGCGTGGATTGCTTGGCGCATGATAATTCCGCTTCGAACTGTGTTATAAATAGCATAAAGTTAATGTTTTTGTCAGTGACGCGCTGAGTCGGAAATAGACTAGCAGTGTAAATAATTGTCTATTGAAAATATATAAACCATCCTAAAATATGTATACCTTATAGGCAAAATTGCATACATTTGATTAGCTTAAACCAATTAAAAATAGCCTACTGTTTGGCCTGTGATTGAGAATAATTCTTCTCTGAAAATTTTCTCTGAAATGTGTTTTATACAATATTGATTTATTTATTGTAAAACAAGGCAAGGGTACTGAATGATTTTTAGTAATGTGATGTGACGGCACGTGGTCCTTATCTCATATTCCCCTAATGTCTTCTGTTAAACATGGTATCACATGGCTGGGAATATGCATGGAAATTATATGCAGATGACCGTTATGCAGAGAAAAACGAGGCATTGTAAGCTCCATATATGGTTGGTTCGGGGAGGAGACGGGGTGGAGGTTTTATAAAGGGAATTTTGCACAGGTTCTGGCATAGCCTACGTACACTTTTAGGATGAAATCTATGGAAGGTTTTATGAGGCCCCTTATCTTTGAGGGCCACTATCCTGCAGAATTTAGCTCCAATCCTAATTAAGCACACCTGAACCAGCTAATCAAAGTCTCCAGGATTACTAGAAATGTCTAAGGAAGTGTGTTGGGGCATATTGGAGTTAAACTCTGCAGGACGTTGGCCCGACACCCCTGTGATAAGGTAACACTATATTATTAGAAAATGATTTAGATTTTGTCTGAGAAGATTTGAAATCTTAGGGCTGATTTGAGTGTCTATCCATGGTTTCCAGGTTCAACTGCGCAGTCGCATGTTCTCCCAGCAAGAGGCTCTGAGTCAGCGCAGACTGCAGACTGAAGACAGCATTCAGGGTCTGCGCAGACATGTTGACAAACTGGACCAGCTCCTTGGCAACTCTTCCAAAGACTCTTATTTGAGTGACCTGGAAGCCCTGCCAAAACTTACCGATGTAAGGGATCAGAAACAATGGTCCACTGGCACTTCTGTATTGACATGAGCAAATAATTGCATATACTGGATAGTAAACATGCAGCATTTATAAAGAAGAAACTATCTTCTATTATCGGATTATGGAAGCAGGTAATTACAGAGTACAGATGAGTTCAGAGGAGCTGTTCGATTAAACCCCACATCTACAAGAAAAGGGCTCACAGAGACCATTGAGACAAATCCACAAGACAATGACTTCTCCCTTTGGTTAGGGCAGAGGCTGGATGTTTAAACCTCTACAGCACACACACACACACACACAAAAAAATTGGTTTCAGTTTCCACATACAAACAAGGAAACTGAAACTTAAGGTAAAAATTAAGATGGTTTAAGTTAATTCTCTATTTGTTGTTGCTTTATGAAATTATTAATGACTGTTACATGCCTTTTGTTCCTGTCAAAGTAGGCAATGTCTTGTGAATGTTTTTTTTTAAATGTTTACAGTTGAAACAGATGCAGGTTTCATCATGTGATGCACAAAAAACAGGTTGTGCTCTGGAATGAACTAGTTTCCATTGTCAAAAATGATCTTGTATTCAAAACCATGATATGCAGAGTATTTATTACAGCACTTATCTTTATATAGTTTGTCTCAAATCAAATACTTTAATTAAAGCGAGTATTGCACACAATTAATAGCCTCGTTTCTTGCCAAGTTTCTCACGTCTCTCATTATTGTTCATATACAGTTAGATCAATTGTATATGTGGACAAAAACTCAGTCTAAAGTATTGTCTTTATTAACATAATTACAAATAAAAGTCACTTACAGTCAGAAGACATACTTGAGTTCAAGAGCAGAAGATTAATTTTTGCAGATGTCATTAAGATGTGAAAAAGCAAGACAGTAAACACAAATTGAAAAGGGATTTTCAGTTTACAAAACATCTAAAATCTACCATAATACATAAATTTGTATAGAAAAATCATATTTGGAGTGCTTGTTTTTGCCTTTTTATCGGTCCACTGCAAATGTGCATCTATGGAAAAAAGAAAACTGCTGGTTGTTGCGTCAGCCCATTTTAAGGTGTTGTTTTTTCAAGCTGCTGTACTAATCAGATCAGGGCTGAATTTTCCCACAATGATATTTCTCATGCTGTGGTGGCCTGTTCGTTACATATTCATAAATTGTAGGGTTTTATGAACTCCCTTTGTATTGGGGAAAAACCATGATGCCTGTAAAAGCAGTCGTATCGTGCATCATGCTTAAGCAACCTTCAAGAAACTCAGCTCAGCGAAAAAGATGACCAGTGTTTGGAAATCAATTTAATGGAATGTTTTGAAAAGGCAAAATCTCTATTACAAGTGAATCGCTGGAATTCTTTCGATAAAAGCTACATGAGCATTATGAATAAAAAGGGTAGCACATCAGAGTGAACGGAAGCAAAGCATAAGGCAACTGAAATTATCAATGTAAAAACAATATGAATATCTTGATATGATGACAATTTGCAGGGCCTGAAGATTTGGTATATGTGTCTCCTGCTGGTCTGTTTCTTAAGCTACTGTGATGTTGAAATATTTACAGATGCTCAAAAACAGCCCGAAAGGGGATCTGAAACCTTTTAGACCAAAACCAGCTCCAGGCCCTTGGAAAAAAAAACCCAATCAAAACTGCAAAGTGCGGAAAACATTCTTCAGGACAGGACCTAAAATGTGTCCCAGCCTCTTCCAATATATTACTATAACAGTTACTAAGTTAAAATAACTGTCTGAAATGACCAAAGCCATAGCTGATTTTTTTTTTTTTTACCATTGAGATTCTTCTCAAAACAATACTAATCTTGTATAGTACATGTATATTATTTCCTGAATAGGTACAAACAGGGATAAATATTTGGTGATTGGATGTGAACTGCAAAAACTACAATATTTCAGTTTTAGATTTTTAACAAAATGTTACATACAATGTTGATGCATGTTCTCCTGATCACTTCAACACGAATAACGTTTGCCAATATTTCCATTTCATTTACATTACTCTAGTATTCAGACTGCCCCTGTACATGAGATGTTTAGTTTATAGTTACGCACATCACATCTATAAAGGATAAACCCAGCATTTCTTCAGTTTATCGACAATCATCTTCTCTCTTCAGGATTAGTGTTCAGTGGAGGAGCCGTCCTCCCATGAGTGCTTAATGGGAGCACTGGGATGTGTGCGTATGAGAAACGAGCAAAACAAGTGAGGGAATACAGAGGAGAAGGGAATGTGGGAAAGAAGAGAGCATGAATTATGTTACACCTCCATCACGCAGAGCCATCTGGCCCCAGTCTCCATGAGCAAACATACTGGAAGGGGAAAGACTTTTAGATACAGAGGGAGTCAGAGGTGGGATCTGGGAGGGGAAGGAATAGAGAAACTGAGAGAGTGAAGTCTCCATGGTCATTAACAGCTGCAGCCCTCCTTCTGAGGCTGTGCGTCACTGCTGAGCCGCCCTCCCTGGGGCGCGGTAGGCTTGTGCTGGACCCCTGACTCGGCCGCGTTCAGGTCCAGGCTGCCGTCTTGGATGTTCTGGTAGATCTTCTTTGCGGCTTCAAGGAAAGCATCCTCCACATTCTCACCTCTGTTGGATGGACATATTCAGAGATGCTAAAGAGAACTGAAATATCACACTGGGAATTTGACAAATCACATGCGTACGCTCTGATGGCAGATGACCTAAAGGCCACTTACGTTTTTGCGCTTGCCTCAAGGAATAACAAACCTGTTTGAAAAGATTGTAGTGAGTGTGGGATGTCTGGCAATGCATTAGCCTTGAAGTCAATTCAACAGTGGACCACTTAATCATTTTGATCTGAGCTATTCAGTTAACAACAATAAATGGACTAAAAACCATCCTACCCCTCCACAACAAAGTACAATGAATTAACATTTCATTTAATATATTAAATTTACCCCAAGTCGTTTTGTTATTCCAGAAGTTTTGTTCTATATTACAGAACTATGTTCTTCAATAAAAACAATAGTTTTAGAAAGAAATATGATTTTGGGTGATTATTTTTGGGTGAAGATTCTTTAAAGATATTAATAATCATTTATTCACTTAAATTACAACCACCTTACCGTTTTCTTCGGCAAACTGCTTGGCCTCTTCATATGTGACATCACGCTGGGCTTCTAGGTCTGCTTTGTTACCAATTAGAATGATCACCTGAGGAAAGATTTAGGTTGTCTTACACAGGCTCAAATCACATCTGCAGTTAAAATATGTATGAAGCCCCAACAACATTTTAACAAAATTGAAAAGCATCATGCGTACTAAGTTTGGGCTTAAGTTAAGGAACTTACAGTATTGGGGTTAGTGAGATTCCTGGCATCAGTCAGCCAGCTGCTGAGGTGGTTGTAAGTGCTTCGCCTGCAAAAAACAACAGTTTTTTTCCTGTTTTCCTTGAGGCTTAATTAATAAAAAGCGCAATTCAAAGGATAGCATTGCACGTGTAACCTCACTGCGATCAGAGTAGGAATCTTGATCTACCTGGTGATGTCATACACCATGAGGGCCCCGGCGGCTCCTCTGTAGTAGCTGCGTGTGACAGCACGGAATCTCTCCTGTCCTGCCGTGTCCCAAATCTGAAGCTTCACCTTCTGCCCGCTCACTTCAATTATCCGTGTGCCAAACTCAACACCAATTGTATGAGGACAGTCAGCCATAACTAAAAAGATACAAAGTAGAAGTTACTCAAGTAATGAAGAACTTTTTTTGAAGCCACCCTTGTTTAAAATAAGGACATAATCAGCATAAAAAGGATAACAAATGTGGTCAAAAATAAAATGAAAATTTAAAAACAGATACTAAAATTCTCTTACAATAGTCTTTTTTTTGCAATATCTATACATCTCTCTGTCGCACTGCGTGTGTCAGAGCGTGGCACTGTGTTCTTACACACGAGTAGCTCATGATCTGGAGTTTTCAGCATCTCAGAGCAGCTCGCTTCACAGTAAGTGCTGCAAACTCCATCTTTGCATGTGCTCTGAATTTAACATGCATTTGGGAATGCAACATGTGACAGTTATGCTTTTTCACATTAGTGTAATCTCCCATTTTTGCGGACAGATGATTGTAGCATTTCAACAACATTTGGAATTGCAAGTGTTAGTAAACCTGTTGTCAAAACTTTAAGGGCTTTCCTACAGTTCTCCGCCAAAATAAAAGATGTGAGGTTTTTTTTTAATTCTTGCAAGTGAAGATATTAAGGCTATGTTTACATGACAACGATTTACTAAAATCTGAGATGTTTTTCCTTTGCATACAGACGAGAACTTTATCAAAATGATCACCGTGCACACGGATCCGGATAAACTACTATATTATGCATGCCAGGCCAGTAGTTGGCGATGTCACTTTGTAAAGCAATACATTAGCATATTAGAAATTCCAGTATCATGACAAACGTATTTAGTATTACCCTGCGCCTCAATGAGCAGGTGCAGGAAGCGATTTTTGAAAAATGCTGTTGAAAAGTGGATCGGAAACAGCACCAAAACACACTTGTAGGTAGCCAATCAGCAGTAGGGGGCGTATCCACTCATGATGGGTGAGGAGAGAGAGCTCAGTGAACAAGACAGATATTAGAAAGAGAGAGATAGCAGAAAAAATACAACAGAGGAAATGGACAGGAGAATATAACTTTTCAAAGAAGGGTTACGATCAGACAAGAGGTGGGATCAGTGTTAATATCGGAGAAACTTTCTAACGCTGGAGAGACCTTAAGGTGTGGGAAAGCCTGAAAACAGATGCCGAGGTTGCTTTATTTCTTGAATAACTTTGGTTTTGTTGTGTTTCATAGAACTAAGATATGATGTCTTTTGCTTGAATATGTAGACCTTATGCACCAGAGAAACGAGGACGCCGCCATCTTTAGAATATTGTCTTTGAACGTCCGTTTTTGCGGTCGCTCTGTATATTTCTATGGCATCGCTGTCCAGGAGTAATTAGCTGGTGAAGTTGATCTACTTATTGGAGAGTTAACGAAAGTTATCATGAGCATTGTAATGTTTATCATAAGCATTGTAAAGCATATGTCTTAACAAATGGACCTTGGATTTTTTTTTAAACGAGCCGTTCATTCATAACTACGCAAGATCGCTGTGAAAATACAGACCGGAAGTCAAAAGACAATGAGCTCAGCACTGAAAAGGGGCGTGGCTACATAAGATCTATACTTGTGTGTCATCTTCGCTTGTTTATTCATTCTCATTATTATTATAAGCCTGGAAAGTCTAAACCTCCTCCACCGGACATATGCATATATTACATATATTTGTAATATATGCTTACTTTGGACTATCGTGTTATGTAGGGACCTGTTAATGAAAACTTAGTTTTTTGGGGGTTGGAAGGGAAGACTTTGCCATTTAAGGAGTAGAGGAGCTAAATAACAATTAGACATTCGACCTGAATTATCATAGTAACACTAATTGCTTTTACTTATTGATGGCATCATACCCTCGGGCGGCAGGCACAGCATATTCCGCCATAGTCGTTGCCTGTGTTGCATTGTGTGTACATGAATGTGTGGGCGGAGGCATCAAGATAGGTGTGTGATCCTTTTGGGTGTTTTTTTTTTGGTGATTTACAAAAATCAACAGCATTTACCAGAAATCACTTACTGCACTTTTAAGGATTCCTTGTTTTAGTGTAATTCATACCACCTTTGGCACTTACATTTCTTTTCTGTGAACTGGTGGAGTAAACATGACTTTCCAACCCCCATGTCACCTATAAACAAATAATCACACACATAAATGAGCCAAACATCCAAAAAATAAATTAAATATTATGGTACATCTATAGATAGATAGATAAAAAACAGTGTATTGTGGAAAACAAACTGCTCACTTACCAATAATGATATATTTGAAAATATAGGAATAGTTATATGGTGCAGTCGTCATTTTTGCACTGGAAAGCAGAAAGAAAAATGACACAAAGCTTAAAATGACACCAACTCATAAACAGTCGAAACAAATAAAATATAGAGCATTTACAACAAAAATGAAACCACACTGACAGTAATCAAGCAGCGCTCAGCTGACCGAATGTCCTACTATTGTCTAAAAGGCACATTTCCCTTTTCCACCATAAGATCACCAAACATCGGTAGTGAGAGATCAGGACAAAACAAATTCAGGATAATAATGATGTATACGTGACAAGCAAACACGATAGTTATGTAAATTGGAATGTATACAGGCAAAGAGTAACGTGACACTGAGCTAAAGCAGCATAAACACTGCTGCAGCACTACAATCAGCCAGCGCCATGACTGACTAATCAGCTAATCACACACTCCTGTCAAAGGTTTCACAGCTATAAGCTAGACCACACCTAATACAAATCACTCCAACGTAATGTTTTAACCCGTATATCAGCGACCCTTGCGTTTCCGTGTCGTATTTTAGACGATAAATGTGTTAATGTTGAGCATTAAAGGGCAAGTTAGCGTTAGCTGACCTCGCGCTGAACCAAACCCAGAGATGCTAAAGCTAACAGCTACTCCCAAAAATGAGGCACGTAAAGCGTTAAAAACAGTGTCAGTCGTTAGTATCAAGCAATTCTGAAAAGCAATATGGTGAAAATGATCTTGAGATGTGTGTATCCTTTACCTAAAATATAAATTCAAGTGGTTTTTGGAGGTTTGGGTTGGTTATCGGCGAGTGTGAGCCGTCCGGTCGCTTTCTTCCTCTAAAAGTGCTGCTGCGATGAAAACAGTGAGAGCAGCGACTTCTACTGGAGCAACAATAGCATACACTCACCTCTACTGAAGATAAAACTGACACACTCTACTTGACCAACAGTGCTTCCTCAAAAATGGATGAGGAAAATAATCGTCAGTTCAGGATTTGTTTTGATTTATTTCATTTATTTATTTTTACAAAATGAGATCAACAGCTTTTTCTAAAATGGCACTGTCCAACAGAGGAACTAGTATAAAGGGAAGACGTTTGGCTTTTGGTCAGAAAGCCAAAATGTGTATTTTCCCAGAAATGTCAGGTAGAGGCAATTCGCCACGCGTGTTTTAAATGTTATAAATAAATATAATATAATTTTTTTGTAACTTTTAATTGTAGTGTGTTGGCCTGGGTAATGGTTTTATTATTTTTGTATATTAACTTGTGCATTTTAGCTATGTTTCATGAAATTAAATTTACCCCGTGCATATGCCAGAAGACAAACGTAGCCTACTACACGCCATTTTAAACCTTCATGGTCATATGGGCAATGACACCTTTCTGCTTTATTAGGCTACGACTGGTGCGAATGCGATGGAACTAAATCATTGCAAACATTTAACATGCATTTAAACCTAAATTATATTATAACTGTTATTTCATATTAAACCGCAAACTCTACACTAATTTGTTTTCCTGAAAGAAACGCATCCTTGAAGACGAAGAGCTGTTTCTAATATGAGGAGGGATTTCATATGCAAATGAAACACACCTGAAGATGTTACTCCCAGTAGCCTACTTGCGGAAGCTCACTGCTTAAAACATACAGCTGTCGCCTCAGCCACAGACTCTTCTTTTGATAATACATTAAAAGGAAGATTTACCCAACAGGTAGGCATAATATATTTATTTATAAGTTAAGAAGCGAATGTATTCTTGTCGATTAGTCGATTAAATGTTTTTGTTAATTGATAAGCATTTCCTGATACAGTCACCCTCCAGTGCATATGACGTTGCTATTAATTATTACTTTTCTCAAGCATCTCCGCAGCAGCCGTAATTGATTGGTAGGTATCTTCGGTATATGCGCAAAAAGTATATAATGCCTTAATTTATATATATATATATATATATCATCATTTGCTTTATTATTTATTTATTTTTGTTTTCAAATTATTAATGAATTATTCTAAATTATAATATGATCCGCTGTAGCCCAGTGTAATTAAAAAAACACATCAGCATCTCTATAAACATTATATAATGCATTATACATAATGCATTGCAGTTATTTGATATCACTGTATTAACCAATAAAATGCATTTTATATCAATTACGTCAGCAGGGTAACTTTTACCTTATTAACTTGAACCTTGTACTATTGTCTACTCCTGAATTACATACATGGCAAGTCTTAGAGAATCTGTAAGTGTAAAAGTGTAAGTGTGAGAGAGACACCGCCCTTTTTGATTCTTCTTTTTTCCAGTGGGGGTGGTGGAAATATCTGCCTGGGGTATTATCGTATTTGACTGTGGAAGCATTAGAACTATTTTGAGATGTAGAAAAAGTGTTCTAGACATATAGATAGGAACTGCCTTTGTTTCCCATGAAATACATTATCATCAGCTTCCATCAGAACAAAGTACATCATCCTTCCTCTATTTAATTTATTAACATTAGACCATGTGGAACACAACTATGCAAAATATGGCTATTGTATAGAATTATTATAATCGTTGTTTTTTTTCTAACAGCACCATGGTGTACCACCCTGAATTTGAGAAAGCAGGAAAGCAGACAGGCCTGCAGGTATGGAGGATTGAAAACATGGATTTGGTGCCTGTTCCTCATAGTCTTCATGGTGGCTTCTACACAGGTGATACCTACCTAATCCTCAATACCATAAAACAAAAGTCTGGGAGTCTACAATATGACGTTCACTTTTGGATAGGTAATACTGCGGTTAACGTAAATCTAAGTTGTCCACTGACTACTTTTATTGAAAACTTGTTTATAAACATTGTTAAATGGTATCTCTAGGTGATGCATGCACAATAGATGAGAGTGGGGCCGCTGCTATCTTCACAATCCAAATGGATGATTTCCTTGAAGGAAAACCCATCCAGTACAGAGAGGTTCAGGGATATGAGTCAAAAACCTTTGTAGGCTACTTCAAATCAGGCCTTAAGTACATGGTAGGTAGAGTTATTACATTTAAAATGCTTTGATGCACAAAATGTATTTGGATACTATGTCATTTTACTTATCAAACTGCTTTTTATTACTTCAGCAAGGTGGAGTTGCCTCTGGATTCAAACACATAGCTTCTGGTGCAGTGAATGTGAAGCGAGTTCTCCATGTGAGTGGCAGACGTGTAATCCGGGCCATTGAAGTACCTGTGAGTTGGGCCAGCTTCAACCAGGGTGATTGTTTCATCCTAGACTTTGGACAGGTGAAAGATGATATTAATTAATGTTCTGCTTCTTTTCAATTTTGCATTTTATCATAATGTATTCCATGTATTTATGCTATTTCTCTTATACTTGCATCAGGAGATATACCAGTGGTGTGGTTCCAAGTGTAACCAGTTTGAAAGACTGAAGGCCACCAATGTTTCCAAAGATATTCGTGATAATGAGCGTTGTGGGAGGGCAAAACTTTTTGTATGTGAAGAAGGATCAGAGAATGAGAAGATACTAGCGGTTAGTATAATAGGAGTATGTTTCCTTCACTCATTTTTGATATAGGTTAGTGCCTTAAGCCTAGAATACACTACACAACTGAATGGCAAAATCTGAACACCTCTTAAAACACTAGACATGCATCAGAAACTAACCATCATACACTGATTGACTGAGGATCACACTACTAGACATTCAAGTTGTTGCGAATACAACAAACTCAACATGTGCCTTAATTGTTCAAGATACAGGACTAAGGAAAACCATATGCATTCTAAAATCGACTAAAAAAAATCTTCTAACTTAACTGGCTGACTTCCTCAACTGGCAATGACTCTTCCAGTCTACAAATTGGGGAAAAAATCATGTAGTGTATTGCAGCCTTTACTAAGTATGTATTTTGTTCTGAATGAGAGTGCTGTACTATATTTGACCAGATTCTTGGACCAAAGCCTGATCTTCCTGATGCGCAATCTGAAGACACGAAGACTGACGCGTCCAACAGGAAGTCGGCCAAATTGTACAAGGTACAGTAAGCTATACTTTAGCTTTTCCCTGAGGAATTATCTTAAATCCACAAAATGGGTAATTCTTGTGGTCATTTTTGTTCAGGTGTCAAATGCCAGTGGGTCTATGTCTGTCACTTTGGTGGCTGAAGAGAACCCTTTTTCCCAGAGTGACCTGCAGGCCACTGACTGCTTTATCTTGGACCATGGTTCTAATGGCAAGATATTTGTTTGGAAAGGTCAGCTTAGCAGATAATTCAAATTTATTCAAAATTTGTATCTTGGGACATGCCTAAATGTAAATCTTAACCTTTATTTCTTTAATAAAACAGGTAAAGAGGCTAATAAAGAAGAACGGAGTGCAGGTATGAAAGCAGCTGAGGACTTCATAAGTAAGATGGGCTATCCTAAACACACTGAGCTCCAGATCATCCCTGAGAACGGAGAGACTCCTCTTTTCAAACAGTTCTTTAAGTTCTGGCATGATACAGAGCAGACAAAAGGTATGGGACAAGCCTATGTGCCCAACAGAATTGCCAAGATCAAGAAAGTGCCCTTTGATGCATCATCTTTGCACAAATCAGAGGCAATGGCTGCTCAACATGGAATGGTAGATGACGGGAAGGGGGAGTTAAAGGTAAACGTCTTCTGTAGTTGTGTAACAGATTGCAACTATCAAGTGATTAAGTAGACAAATTAATGGACAATTTGTCTCGTTTCATTGCTTTGGAAAGATCTGGCGCATTGAGGGATCAGACAAGGTTCCAGTTGACTCATCCATTCATGGGCAGTTCTTTGGAGGAGATAGTTACATCATCCTGTACACCTACAAGCATGGGGGACGTCAGGGGCAGATTATATATATATGGTAAGAGCTACAGACCTACTTCTGGATTCCATTCAGTCCTTTATGAATCCTGAACCTGGAAAATAAACACTGAATGCCTAAGGAGTTGGTCTTAAGCCAAGGGCTTTGTCTGCTCATGTTACACAACACTCGGGTAACAGAACACAATGGTCTTTGAGTATTATCTCTTAGCCCCACCAGGCGGGGCCTCTGTTCGTCAATAGGATGAGTCATCACTGAAGAGGTTCATTACATTTTGTTTGTCCACAGGCAGGGGGAAGAGTCCAGTCAAGATGAAAGAGGAACTTCTGCCATTCTAGCTACCCAGCTAGATTCAGAGCTTGGTGGAAGTGCTGTGCAGGTGACACTTGCTTGGTGCATTTAATTTTTACAATATTCACCTCATACATGTAGTCTAATAAATTATAGACCAGATTTGTCCAAACATGCTCCTTGAGGGCTAATGTCCTGCACCGTTTAGCTTCAAACTGCCCCCAACACACTTGCCTGAATGTTTCTAGCAATCCTGACCTTGATTTGCAGGTTGGCGTGCTTAATTAGGATTGGAGCAGAATTGTTTGACATAGACCATCCAAACAAATCAGTAACACCAGCTTGAATTTGCATGTTTATTAAGGTGCGAGTAATTCAAGGCAAAGAACCCCTTCACCTTATGAGTATCTTTGGTGGGCAACCAATGGTGGTGCACAAGGGTGGGACTTCACGAAAGGGTGGCCAATCACAAGCTCCTGTAGTCCGCTTTTTCCAAGTGCGCGCCAACACTGCTGGACACACACGAGCTGTTGAGGTGAGTCATAAGTAAAAGTGTGTATTAGCTATACCGTTGTATGATTAGTTTTTGTTGATTGTTCTTCATTTTAAAATGTATGCAAAATTGGTTCTCCTTGGACAAAAGTTGTTCACTTTGCCTAAAACAGGTTGACGCTGTGGCCTCCAGCCTCAACTCCAACGATGCCTTTGTTTTGGTGACTCCTTCAGGCTCTATGCTGTGGCTGGGTCAGGGTATAAGTGATGCAGAAAAGAATGGAGCCAAAAAGCTTGGCAGCATTTTAGGAGTGGACCTTTCAGAGATATCAGAAGGAGCAGAGGGAGGTGGGTGTACAATCATTGGTAGAGGAGTGTTTTAATGCATTTATTTGACATTGCATTTAAAATAGAAAAGAACCCTTCTAGATCAAATATTTTTCAAATTTCTACGTAGATGACTTCTGGAGCACTCTTGGAGGGAAAGCAGAGTATCGCACTTCTGAAAGGCTTAAGAACAAAATGGACACCCATCCTCCTAAGCTGTTTGCATGCTCCAACAAGACAGGACTATTCCTTGTGAGTTTCCATGTTGCCAAGAATGTAAACACGATTGTAGTAATCAAGACTATGAGTGCCAGAAAAGTCATTGTTCCTCACTGTTCTTAAATTGATCCAAAGAGATGTGGTTTAATTTAATTATAGTCCACTGAAATCCATCTATGCATTATCCCAGCCGCTTGTCCTCTGCAGGGTCACAGGGATGCTGGAGCCTTGATCACTGAAATGCTTGCTTTCATAGTTCATTATTTTTGTTTGTTCTGTACCAATTTAGATTGAAGAGGTGCCAGGAGAGATGACCCAGGAGGACTTGGCTCAAGATGATATCATGATCCTGGACACCTGGGATCAGGTAAACCTGACACTTTGAATAAAATGCACTCTGTAAAGAAAATGAAATCTAATGCCTTCCATGCTTGAAATCATTGTCTGGTAGATCTTTGTTTGGATTGGAAATGAAGCTAATGAAGATGAAAAAAGTGCAACTTTGACTTCAGGTGAGAAAACCCCAATTGTTTGCAACATTGCTGCTGCTTTCATTAGTTAATGATTTATCTTCATCCTTGTCTTTTCTTACTTTAGCGGTCAAATATATTGAAACGGATCCTGCCAATAGGGACAAGAGAACTCCCATTGTTACAGTGAAGCAGGCTTTGAACCTCCCACATTCACAGGCTGGTTCCTGGGTTGGAACCATGATTTCTGGAGTTCTGACCCACTGCAACGGGCCATGACTGCTTTGAAAATGTAATCTAATGGCTTGTCGGGGCAATGAGACAGGGTTGTTTGTGTTCTTTTGATCTAATGCAAATGCTTCAAGCTGCCTACAAACACTTCATACTACCTATCATTTCTCAACTGAGATAGATTGAGATTGTTTACCCGACTCATCCTTGTTTAACCTCTTTATGGAAAAAATAAAAATATCCTCATCCAGAAGATCTTAAATGGCATAATACAAATTCTGTTTATTCAATGCTTGATAAAAAAAATAAATGTATGAACAGAAGAATAAAAAAAGAACTATCAAACATCTTAAGCATGCGCTTTTTCTTTACAGTGTTGGAATATTTAGTGTGACGGTTTAAAGGAATCATTTTTAAGGGCTAATTATCCAGTACAAGTGATCATAGTTCAAGTGTTGTCCTCTTTCTGGCCACTCTCTTCATCACTGTCACAGCAATCATCTTCATTAATGTCCAGAAAAATGTCAGATATAAGAAAGCTCTGCTTCTGTTCAACCTTCAGCTCATTGTCATCAAGGTCTTCACAATCTTTCTCCAGACCTGGCAAGATTTTCTCATAGAGAAAGTCAACAATGTCTGGAAGAAACATAATAGACATGCAATACAAAGAAATTCAGTGGGAAATTCATACTCCATGAGCCAACATGGTAGGTTTTTAGATTTTGTAAAAACAATTGTTTACATGTTCTTGAGTATCTGGCCTAGATTTGAGTCTAAAAACTGTAAAGTAAAACCAAGTAAATTGTTTACAAGGCTATAATGAGTCTCAAAAAACTATTTTTAGGAACCCATCTTTGGAGCACACTGTGGAAAACAGAAGAACTACTATCTATAAAGCAAAAACCTAAATTTAGCAATAATGTGGAATAAATTAAAGCACTTACCTCCAAAACACTTGGCCTTCCAATTTGGCACATAGCAAACTTTAAGCTGGTGCCACTTTGCTTGCACATGTGCTGGAGGAACATCCCTATGAGACAAAGACGTGACGAGAGCTTGTTTACACCTGCAGCAGCAGCATCATCATGCTTGAACAAGTAGGTGCATTATTCCATTTACTTGCCTGAATAATGTAACCTGTGTAATTGCACTCAGATGCCATTTACCCCAACTTAATTAACTCCTTAGGGATATTCTCTTTATTCTGGAACTAGCAATCTCACCTTATCTCTGATTGTTTGAAATGCTTCCAAAGTTTAAACACCAACGTTTCAATTAATCAGGGGTTTCATTGAATTGGTTCTCATATTATAGTTATACCACACTACATACATAAATTCTAAAATAAATAAAAAGTCAATATAAGACCTTGTATTTATTAATATTAAATTTATTTTTTAAATAAAAATATACATAATTAGTTATAATTGCGATCCTATAGGTTTTTTTTTAATTAAGTCATCACTAATGTTATATAACAAAGCTGTCCTTTGTATTCCGTTATTTAAAGGTGGTGGTATTAGGCTGTATTCACATGTCAGAATTACCATAATTATGAATTTCCAACTAGAAAAATATTTCAAGTCTTGGACTGTCTTGACGTCATGTCAAAACAGCCAAAATAGTAGTGGCCTGCACAGTTGAAGGTAGTGAGGCAGCAACTTCTACACATTTATTGTGCCATTTTATTATAGCCAACCTGGTGGGACTATTTTTACATAGTTAACTCTGCAATGTGGTGTCAAAGTCTTCTGCATTGGTTTCTATAGAAATGCCGTTGCGTTGGTCGGTACACGGCAAAAACGACACGTACGCAACATGGAGGGCTTTGCAATACAGATGTTGTCTTATTTACAACATGACAATGTGTAGCCACTGTGCTACCACAGAAACCGAAAATTTGAACAAATCTGAACAAATCTTTTTTTTTCTTTCTGTTTTGAACCATCGTTTACTATCATTTCTAGTTGTTTATACTACTAATTACAGTTTACCTAACATCGCTAGCTTCCGTTATTGTTAGCACAACACGCTAGTATCTCGCTAGCCTGTTAAGGCGCCACCCGTGCGCTCAGTTATTTATTTATTTTTCTCGTGCGTGCCCGCGCATCTGAGTTCATAAAAAGCCCAGGTGAGTAAGAATCAGTCAACAAACACGGTGAGTAATGTCTTGTCCTGTTATTGTCACTTGCACATCATGCCATATGTTTACCATAGCCTTCCCCGTCGGCATAGGGTTTATATGTGATAAATGCAAGGAGACAGTCAGGCTGACGGAGAAGATTTCAGAATTAGAGACACGCATCCAAACTTTAATTGAGGATAGTAAGTGTGCTCGAGCTTTAGATACTACTTTGGATGCGCCTAGCATAGTGAACCATTTACATGATTCGGTTCCGGCTGAGTTATTGCCTGTGCAGCCAGGCAGATGGGTGACGGTGAGAAATCGCTCTAGTCGCGGATCAAAAAACCACTCTTCTGTTCCGGTTACCATAACAAATCGATTTGCCCCTCTCAGTGAAACACCCACTGAGAATGCTGTTGATTGTGCCCTGGTAATTGACCCTTCGCAAAGACCCGCCCTCCTTAGTTACTGTCGCTATGTTCCGACAAGCTATGCTGCTCTCATGCTCTCACCATGTTCTCACGCAGTGAAAAATACATCGCGGAGCAGAGAGGAGACTGACAACACGCGGACAGACAGGACAGACCAGGTTACTTTTCGGTTACTTTTGATATTAAACATATTAAACAAAGTCTCAGCTTTCAAATGTGGTCATTTTTTGAAAGAAATTTAAACAATAAATACCGTTTTGGGGCTCTTTAATGTGCCGTGACAGATCGCTGTAGAGCATCCGTTAAAGCTGCTCGTGATCCGATCATCTCTTCCTTCTAGTTCATTTATAGCATCAAATAAACATGAACGAACATAAGAAGTAATGTTGTTTTATCCGCGGAAAGGCGTCAGTATATACATTTTACCAAGTTAAAATCCTCCTAACTCTACTGGCTGCTTTTTCGGACAAAATGGCGGATGGCGAAGTATGATTGGTTAGAACACCTGTCAATCAAGCTCCACGCGAAGGGTCAATTGGCGATTCTATTACACGGAACGTGAAAATAGAGACACCAGCCACCATAGTCACATGTTTGCCGGGAGCCAGAGCGCCTGACATCAAATCAAATTTAAAAGTGCTGGCTAATGCTAATCGTAAATTCTCTAAGATTGTTATTCACGTCGGCACTAATGATGTTCGACTTCGCCAGTCGGAGATCACCAAAATTAATATTAAAGAGGTGTTTGAACTCGCAAGTACGATGTCAGGCACTGTAATCTGCTCTGGCCCCCTTCCTGTTCGAAGGAGTGATGAGATAGTTAGTAGATTGTGTTCACTCAATGGCTGGTTGTCTAATTGGTGTCCGCAACATAATATAGAATTCATAGACAATTGGAAAAGTTTTTGGGGCAAGCCTGACCTGTTGAAAAGAGATGGTATTCATCCCACCTGGGATGGTGCTGCTCTTCTCTCTAGTAATTTGGCTCATAGTCTTAGAGATAAAACATGACAATCTGGGGCTCAGGTCAGGAAGCAGACAAACTAGCTAAACCAACCGTCTGCTAGCGGCCTCACGTCACCAAGGTCAGATAAATCTCATCACATAGAGACTCTTTCACCTAGATATCATCATATAGAGACTGTGTCTGTTCCCCGAATTTGGAAATCCAAAAAACTGCCAAACCTTTCTAAGGTTAAAAATCTAATTGATGTTCAACAAATAAAAAACAGATATAATACAGATGAGCAAACGATAAAGCTTGGGTTGCTGAATATTCAAAGCCTTAATTCAAAATCGCTCATAGTTAATGATAAGATTAAAGACTATAACCTAGATGTGCTGTGTTTGACAGAAACCTGGCTAAAACCAAACGATTACATTACTTTAAATGAGTCCACTCCGCAAGATTATTGTTATAAACATGAGCCTCGTCCGAAAGGCAAAGGGGGCGGTGTTGCTGTAATTTATAGTAATATTCTGAAAACCACTAAGAAATCTAGTTTTAAATATACTTCTTTTGAGGTGTTGGTGCTTAATGTAAAAATTTATAGTGTAAACAATAAATCACGTTTGAGAATTCTGCTGGCTACTGTATACAGGCCACCAGGGCACCATAAAGATTTTCTCAAAGAATTTGCTGACTTTCTATCAGAATTAGTATTGGCTGCAGATAAAGTCCTAATTGTTGGTGATTTTAATATACATGTAGATAATGAAAAAGATGCATTGGGATTGGCATTTAAAGACATTATAAACTCAATTGGAGTGAGACAACACGTGTCAGGACCTACTCATTGTCGTAATCATACTCTTGATCTAATATTATCACATGGAATAGATGTTGATGGCGTTGAAATTCTGCAGCAGAGCGACGACATCTCCGATCACTATCTAGTCTCGTGTAAATTACATTTAGCCAAGGCTGCAAAGCCGACTCCGTGTTATAAATATGTTAGACCTATCACTTCTGCCACTAAAGATTGCTTTATCAATAATCTTCCGAATCAGTTTCATAATCTCAGCATCCCAGATAGCTTAGAAGAACTTGATATTGCAACAGAAACGTTTAACTCTCTCTTTTCCAGCACTTTAGACACAGTTGCTCCGCTGCGCTTAAAGAAGATCAAAGAAAATAGTCCAACGCCGTGGTACAATGAGCACACCCGGGCCCTTAAGAGAGCAGCCAGAAAAATGGAGCGAAACTGGAAGAAAACAAAACTAGAGGTATTTCGGATTTCATGGAAGGAGAGCTCGATTGCTTACAGAGAGGCCTTAAAAGATGCTAGAACTAATTATTTTTCAACCCTATTAGAAGAAAATAAACATAATCCTAGGTATTTATTTGAACAAGTGACTAAACTAACGAAAAAGAAAGCTTCAAGCCCAGAAGTTTATAAGAAACACAGCAGTAATGACTTTATGAACTTCTTCACTTATAAGATTGATAATATCAGGGACAAAATTATAACTATGCAACCGTCTACTACAGTATCGCATCAGGGAGTATATTGTAGTCTCCGTGAGGAACATTTTGATTCATTTGTTGCTATAGGAGAGGAAGAATTTTGCAAACTCATTAATTCATCTAAATCCACAACTTGTATGCTAGACCCTATACCGACTAAGCTACTGAAAGAGATGCTTCCAGAGGTCATAGATCCTCTTCTAGATATCATTAATTCATCTTTGTCATTAGGATACGTACCAAAAACCTTTAAGTTGGCTATGATTAAACCGCTTGTTAAAAAAACGCAACTTGATCCTACAGAATTAGTCAATTACAGGCCGATCTCGAATCTGCCTTTTCTGTCAAAGATACTAGAAAAAGCAGTATCCTCACAACTGTGTTCCTTTTTAGAAAGAAATAATATCTGCGAGGATTTTCAGTCCGGATTTAGACCGTACCATAGTACTGAGACTGCTCTCATTAAAGTCACAAATGATTTGCTCCTATCATCCGATCGTGGTTGTATCTCTCTATTAGTGTTACTTGATCTTAGTGCTGCATTTGATACTATCGACCACAACATTCTTTTAAATAGACTAGAAAACTATGTTGGCATTAGCGGAATTGCACTAGCATGGTTTAAATCATATTTATCTGACCGTTTTCAGTTTGTAGCAGTAAATGAAGAGATGTCTTATAGATCACAAGTTCAGTATGGCGTACCACAAGGCTCAGTACTAGGACCACTGCTCTTCACTCTGTACATGCTACCATTAGGAGATATCATTAGGAAATATGGAATTAGCTTTCACTGTTATGCTGATGATACTCAGCTGTATATTTCTTCAAAACCTAACGAAACTTACCAATTCACAAAATTAACGGAATGCATAGCTGATATAAAAAATTGGATGACCAGTAATTTCCTATTACTAAATTCTGAAAAAACAGATATTCTAATCATTGGACAAAAAACTTCCTCACCTAATAACCTAGAATACTGTCTAACACTTGATGGCTGCTCTGTTAAGTCTTCGACGTCAGTTAGGAACCTGGGTGTGCTCTTTGCTGTGCTCTGGGTGTCACGTGTCTAGTATCTGTAAAACCGCATTTTTCCATCTTAAAAATATATCTAAATTACGTCATATGCTCTCACTGACAAATGCGGAACAATTAGTTCATGCGTTCATGACCTCAAGGCTAGATTATTGTAATGCTCTACTGGGTGGTTGCCCTGCACGCTTATTAAACAAACTACAGCTAGTTCAAAATGCAGCCGCTAGAGTTCTTACCAGAACCAGGAAGTATGACCATATTAGCCCGGTTCTGTCAACACTGCATTGGCTGCCTATTAAACATCGTATAAATTTTAAAATATTGCGGATTACTTACAAAGCACTAAATGGTTTAGCTCCCCAGTACTTGAGCGAGCTCTTAACGCATTATAGTCCTTCACGTCTATTGCGATCTCAAAATTCTGGCCAGTTGATAATACCTAGAATATCAAAATCGACTGCTGGCGGTAGATCCTTTTCCTATTTAGCACCAAAACTTTGGAACAATCTTCCTAACACGGTCCGGGAAGCAGATACAGTCTGTCAGTTTAAATCTAGACTAAAAACACATCTCTTTGGCTTAGCATACACATAACACATTATAGATTTCTATAATTCAATGTTAGGCTGCATAGATTAGATCAGCCGGAACCGGGAACACTTCCCATAATTCCTGATGTACTTTGTACATCATAAGAAGGATGGCGTCTACGCTAATATTAGTCTCTCTGTTTATCCCGAGGTTTACCGCAGACCGCCGGATCCAGGGCATATCCAGATCTGATGAAGGACCATCACATGGACACGACGACACGCATTATCAGGGCTGTGAAGGCCCATGGACACCTCACCACTCATCTCCTCACCGGCCGGATGACCCAACCCAACCAGATGAACTGGATAATATCGTGAAAGTTCTGATCCCATCAGACTCCTGACACTATGCTGCCTAACTCATAATCATACACTGTTCATTCGTTGGCCAAAGGAGGACTGGCCCCCCGACTGAGCCTGGGTTCTCCCAAGGTTTTTTTCTCCATTCTGTCACCTGATGGAGTTTTGGTTCCTTGCCACTGTTGCCTTCGCCTTTTGGCTTGCTTAGTTGGGGACATTTAATTTTCAATTGAACAATACTATTACAACATTGTTTTCCTGTTATCTCTGTAAAGCTGCTTTGAAACAATTTGTATTGTAAAAAGCGCTATATAAATAAAGGTGACTTGACTTGACTTTTTTTGAGTCATTTCATTCATTCAACGAACGAAATGACTCGAAAAAGATTCGTTCATTTAGAACGAGTCTTTTTTTCGAGTCATTTGGTTCATTCAACAAACAAAATGAACTAACTGACTCGAAAAAAGATTCGTTCATTTTGATGAACGAGTTCGAACAGGAGAGTCACGAACGTGCATCACAGAACAGAGCAAGGCGAGCATTTGTGCTAATAAAACAAACATTATTATTTATTTTTTTTAAATAACCGATCGTTTCGCTAGATAAGAGCCTTATTCATCGTCTGGTATCGTTTAAAGCCCTTTGAAGCTGCACTGAAACTGTCATTTGGACCTTGAACCGTTTGGTCCCCACTGAAGTCCATTATATGGAGACAAATCCTGGAATGTTTTCATCAAAAACATTAATTTCTTTTCGACTGAAGAAAGAAAGACATGGACATTTTGGATGACATGGGGGTGAGTACATTTTCAGCAAAAGTTTTTTTTTAAAGTGAACTAATCCTTTAATAAACCTGCTGCTGTCAGTGTCATCGTTGTTAATCAAACACCAAAAGAAAATGAAAAATCACTTTTTAATCTTGGAACAAGAATCAATGTATATTTCATTCATACAGTAAAAATCTCTTGTTCAATCTCTTGAAATACATACTGTGTCTGATTTTTTTAAAACCTTTTTTACATTGCTTTACTGATTGTCTTTGTTCTTATTGTTGATAAATAAAATGATGGATCACAAAATTACTTTTGCCTAAATGGTCTGTCATTAATTTTTATTTATGTTTTGTACCTTGTAGGGTTCTATTTTTTAAATAGGGAAATTAGGCGGTACTGCCAAGTAACTTAACAATTAGTCTTGCAAACCAATATGAAAAATAACCGTGATAAGATCATGATCCTGCCTGAAAAAACACTTGTTATATATTTGTGCCATTTCACCCACCCCAACTGCAAATAATCCTCACCCGAAAACAGCCGTGAGATCATCCCAGTCGACATCCGTAACATCCTCCACTTGCATCTGATACATTCTGTGTAAATAGATGATTTCTTTTTTTTTTGTAAAAGCAAGGTAAAGAAAAACAGGATAACAAAAGCTAAGCAAGCATGCAAAAGCAAGATCTCTTACGCTTTAATGAGTCTGATTTTGGCCTCCTGAGCTTTCCTTCCCCTACATAAAGTCCCTGAGGACATCCGTACAGCGAGTATGTTCAACCTTAGGGGTGAAGGTGAAAATTCAACAATGTTGATTATAGAAATAGATGATAACTTAAAATGTACCACCATTTAATATAACAGTGTTTTAAATAACTCTCTCACCATTTCTCTCTGCATTTGCTCCAACATCGGGTTTTAACCCTCAGTGCAATATTGAACCAAGGCAATTTTTGGTAGAGCATTTCTCTACTGACTCGTTTTGGTGTTGTGTTATTTGGTGACTCCGATTTCAGCACTGTTACAATATGGTCTCGCACAGCCCTCAAAAGTCTCTGCTCCTCCTTCACAGACCACTGTCCACTTCTTTTAACTGTGTGATGAGATGATATACAAAATTACCAACACTCACTACACCTGAAATCTACATATTTGGACATTTTTAAACGAGGCTTGCTGAATTAGACTTACCGGAACTAATTTGGGAAAAACGTTTCTCAAGAGAAAAAGAACTTCGACCAGTCAGCTCAGAAATCTTTCGCCAGTTACTGCCATGTAATGTATGATACTTGAGCAATGCTTTGAGTTCTTCTTTTGAAAACCTTTTAAGAAAAGGGAAAAAAAAGCATGGAGGTTTGTAACAAAGCTAAATTAAAAGGCAAAGCAGATCAATTTTCTCAAACCAAATAAATTACTTTTAAAATTATACTTTAATTTACCTTCCCTTATAGTTTCTACCATCAAAAATTTTCGTTCCACGGGTAAAAACATCATGACAAGGCCTGGGAATTCCATCCGCTGTTCAAATTTGATTTGGAAAAAAAGATAAACAAAATCTTTAAGTAACAAAGATGTTACATTTTCAGTATTCAATATTTTCGTTTTTCTTATGTTCAATATGTACTTAAATATGACAAGTTTTAAGGACTCCAACCAAACACAAAAATTCTCTCATCATTTACTCATCCTCATGCCGTGCTAGATGTATAGGGGTAGGCGATATACCAGTAGACAAAATTAACCGGTAGGGGCTGCACGATTAATCAAGATTTCCATGTAATTGCACTTAAATTGAGATGGCTTATCGCGTTTTTGAAATTTCAAAGGCTGCAATTATTTTGTATGCGCAGCTTGTCATTGATGTACGGCTCTGTAAAAGGTCAACCAGAAGAGATTTTGGACTATCGTCTCTATCACGATTATGCTCATGGGACAGTGCCATGCCACCACAAAAGCTGATCATTTGAATGGGTTGCAGTTTAAAAACAAGTGATATTAAACCATTTAAGCGCAATAAGCAGTGAAAGAGGACTAAATTCAGTAAATGCGTACGCTATCTGAGAGACTGTTTCTGAGCGCACACACCTGACATGCGCGCACATTAAGCGTCTTGGTTCCCTGAGAGGAGGGAACGAGACACTGCAGCAAGTAGCTAACGCTTTGGGGAAACACATTTTCTAAGTAGAGGTTGTGATTGTTACTGTATATTCATTTTTTTATATCCTGTTTGGGACGTTTGTTCATTGTCAACCAGCTAAGATGCATTCATCGCAGGAGTGGATGTATGAATGTTTCATAAGGATTATTAATCAGATATTTGTTTTCAATTTGAATTATTTTGTTTAAAAGACATTTCACGCTTTCTGCAGTTATATTTTTCATGTATGCGAGGCAAGTTGTACGCTAAGTTTCAGTTTATTTTCGTGATGCGCTTAAGTTCACGGAGACAGAGACGGCAGAAAGCACATCCAGGTCTTTTTCTTTATTTTACAAAAATGTTGTTTTTCATTGTGACTGAGTGTACAAAAATAAATTTAGACCCATTACAGTTTCAATGCACTACATGCATTACTCTTATCTGTATGACCAAAAGTATTTTAAGTTCTTTCCAATATTAACAGGAAAAAATACAAGTGATTGCACGGGCACCTCCATGTCATGCAGTAAGCAAGCTAATAGGCTACTTTAGCTTCCACACTCCACACAAAACCCTTGGATATGTGCCTAATAATAGCACACACTATATTTAAACTGCTGTTTACACGTTACACCTGCACTTTACTTTCCAGCGCATCATCCACTCTGCAGAGCGGGTCATTGGCTGGAATCTGCCATCTATGCGCCCTACACACCTCCAGGTCACTGAGGCGAGCAGCAAAGATCGAGGCTAATCCATCTCACCCTGGAAATGGTCTATTCAAAAGTCTCCCCTCTGGCAGAAGGTTGAGGTCTATCAGGACCAAAACCTCGCACCACAAGAACAGCTTCTTTCCTACAGCTGTAGGCCTCAGGGACACGCCACTGGAACAAAACAGACTATAGCCTGCTTCCCGCACTCACACAGAACCCTCACTAGATATTAGATAACTGCACATTACATATTTTTTTGTTACATCTCTTCAGTAATTTATCGTAGGTATTGTTCGATAATTTATGTACAAATTGTTGCACTAATGGGCCAGAACAAATTCCTTGTTTGTTGTAAACTTACTTGGCAATAAAGCTTTCTGATTCTGATGAAGCCCTTGATTAGTTGCATCAGGTGTGCTTGAGACTCACAAAGCAGATTTGTGCTGTTCTGAATTCTATTCAGAGGGTTAAATAATTTTGAGACTACAGAAGTCATTAAAAGTTGCATTTTCAGTTGAATTTAGGCTTGGCAGACGTTGACTTGCATTATGGGCTATAGGCTATAGTCTGTTTTGTTCCAGTGTAGTCTGTTTTGTTTGCTGAATTCATCTGAATTTTTTTGCCTTGATTTGTTGAATTGACAACCCTGAGTGAAACTTGCACTAGAAGTGATGCGGAAGCACTTGCATTATGTGGACACGCAGAGATTATTTTTCATAAAAATCACCATGTGCACATCTGAAGAAAGTCACATACATCTGAGTAAATGATGAGAGAAATCTGGGATGCAAGACTAGCATGTCTCGTAGACCAGTGTTTCTGTTCCAGGAACCCTGTTCCTGGCGGCACACCAACACTGCGCGTATTCTTTGTCTCCCTAATCAAACACACCTGACTCAACTCATCAGCTCATTACTAGACTCCAAGACCAGAAATATACAGGTCAGATAAGGGAGACATCCAAAATAGCTAACATTTGTAATTTATTTACGGCTGAAATATTGCACGTATATGTAACAAGCAAAATATTTATCATAATGTAGCCTACTTTAAATAACATTACAAGTAATGTCATGAAGATATCAGCTCTGCAGTTGTTCATAAATTATGTTGTACAATGAGGATGTTTTCACGTCACCGGAAAGAGTCATCAGAGCCAGCGTCCTGTACTGTCCTTACCAGAGCCCGAATTTATGAACACGATATACTGATTCACAAACTCGGGAGCTGATTGAGACGCCCCCACTGTCATAGACTACAATCATACTGTCAGTCCAAATCCAATTATTTGTGTATGCGATTGGAATCAAGATCTAAATGTTTGTCTATCCACACTGTGTATTGCAGTGGTTCTCAACTGCGGTCCTGGATGCGTCTCAATCCGCTCCCTAGCTTCTGAGGTCGCGAATCAGTATATCGTGTACACAAATTCAGTCACTGGTAAGGACAGCAAGGACACTGGCTAACTACACATTGGGACACGGATGACTCGATTTTCGGTGACATGGCACCTTAATAGCATTATACTTTGATTTTTACATAAACATGCAATTGCAACATTTCAGCTGTAAATAAATTATAAATGTTAGCTAGATATGTTTATGCTGATATATAATGAAATAATATAATTTGTATTTTTAAAAACATATATTGCTTCTCATCATGTGTAGTGAGTTGGCTTACGTGATGTTTCACGCTTAAGAAATCCTTGGTTTTGTGGGCAATGAAGGATACAATGGATCCTTCACAGCCTAGCATATCCCAGAATTCATTGTGTGCCAGTGATGACAGGATTTTTTTTAAAAACCGGATTACACTTTTAAAGATCAATTGTAGCGTCAGTTCTGGCAGGTCACGATAGTCAAGCTCGCGTCAGCTGACTCTCAGCTGATCCACGTCTACCTATAGAAATACGACGCCTATCACTGTTCATAAATAAGCTCCTTCAGTATTATCAGCAGCTATAGCGTTTCTCAGGAGCTAATAACCCTCCTTTATCCCCAGCTCCTCCTCTCGTCAGTCAGGATTTGGTATTCTGATTTCCCTTTGAATCAGACTACATTTTTTAATTATGTTGTATATTAAAATATTGACATTAATGATATCTGCATTCTTGTTGATATATGATCTTATTGATAATGATATATGCATTCTTCTTGTTGGTTCTGTTCCGTTTACCCTAAGGGGGGTTATTGTTGCTCTCCCTGCTCTTATCCATGCTAGGCTGCATGGATGCGCAGAGAGTGCTTGCCCAGAACAGAACATACCGCCAATCCAAACTATATGCTAATGGTCAATCGTATTTTACGATAGTGGTCCTGACAGAAGTAGCTATGTATTGGGTTTCAACTTGCTTAATCTAATGTATCTAATGATACAAATGTAAAAATAAAAATATAAAGCAGTTACAATGTTCATCTATATTTTGCCAAGATGCGATTTAAAATACTTTATACTCTTTATTATGAGCATGAACCAAGATGAACATAATTTAGACAGGTTGTGAACCCTATGCTGCTTTTAGGCAGTTGAATATAATTTTTTTTTAAAGTCCATTACAAACATTACTGCCCCTCGTCAACGGCAGCTGTCACAGTTGCTAGGCGACAAGCACAGTCCTCCGTAGGCTAGACCGTCCCATTTAACAACTCCCGATCCGAACTTTGTGGACTTTGAATGTGTGGCCTTTGAAGTCCTTCGAAGGATGCAGCCTTTATACATCTTTATTTAACACGCCTGACTTAGATCATCAGTTCATTTTAAAAGAGCTACATGAAATATGAAACATGAAATATTCTAAATGTGTCAGATTGATAAAATTTGAAATGTTGTCCTAATAATATGCCAATGCGAAGCCGCGGCGCTGGATGTCTAATGAACCAGTGGCAGAAACGTAGGAGGCTGATATGTACAGCTTTATCCCAAGCTGCTGTCTCTGCTCGTCTAAAAAACGGTTTGCAGACCAGGCCGATTAGCAGTGACTGGTGGATTCGTGGGGTGTCCAGATTTGAATAGGGTGAGATGTGAATAGGATTTCAAATCACATACGGAAACGGATTAGTAATATTTTATGAGGTTTTTTTGCCTTCACACTTGCTAAATATGATCAGATTCCAAATGGATGTTATGCACATAAATTGGATTTTGACTGTCAGTCTGAAAAAGGCTTAGTGAAAAAAAAAAATAGTGAAGAGGGATGATAAGCATAAAACTTTCAAACACAAAGCCAACATCTATTTTACAGAAAAGTAGGTAAAACCAATGTGATTGAGACTTACCAATCCTTTCAAAAAACCTGTAGACCTTTTTCAACTTTGTCAATTCCCATTTCTCTTCTGGAAACATTTTTGGATGAAAGAGCCTGGTAGCATCTTTCACTCCTGTGAGAGCGATAAAATCACTAACGTTCTGTCTTAACATTTCATTTTCTGCCTTAGAGAATCTTCCATGTCTCAACATGATGCCTGCAGACATAAGAGTGAAAGGCAAAAATATATCACTTTGGGTATGTGTGCATATATATATATAGACTGACATATTAATAAAAGTATCATTCCAAGCAAGCTTAAGATTGACTAATCAAAAACACTACATATTGTACCTTGCTTTCTGAATTCCTTGAACCTTGGCAGGTCATACATGATCATTTTATTGATTTCAGATGGGTTTCTTGATTCTATTTTAGGAAAAAATTCTTTCAGTTCATTCAGGAGGTTTGGATCAACTAGTGGTTCTTCCAAACGGTTTCTTTTTTTTCTGCGCTTTAAAGTACCAGTTAGTACGGCAGATACGCCACTATCCTGATTGCTTATGTATGGGACTTCCTCAGGTTCTGTCGTCATGACAGACTGTTCTTCTTGTGCCGTTTGATCACAGTTTATCTCGGTTACATTTGCTCTCTTTTTCTTTGCTTTAGCAGACTTCCCTTCAATTGAACCCTGCAGTTCTTGTGATTCTGCTGTGGGTGTTTTCATGTCCTTTACTTGATGCAGGCTTGAGACACCACCATCCATCATTGAAGCCTCCTCAAAGATGACAACCTCGCCTCCTTATTCAATTTTCTTTTTTTCTTTTTACCTGTATGCGTCTGCAGACTTATATTCTCCAATCCTCCAGTGTTTGTTTTCTTGTGCTTCTTTTCGTTGTGCTTCTCAGTCTGCACCTTTGAGCTTTCAGTAAGTTCATGCAAGTTCCTGTTTTTCTTTCTCTTCTTCTTCACCTTTTCCTCGTTAAAGCGGCCCATTATGTTATTACGCAAATCTGACTGCATTTCATCCATTCTTTAAAAAGTAAAAAACATGACGAGGCAGAAAACATTGAATAACGTGCTTTTCAAAAATATAACTTCACTCTTGACAGCCTTTGCACGTGTATCGCGCGTCATCCGCACATCCGATAAAAAAAAAATCATATTAAAACCATTACTACAGGAAGAAAGTGGAAATATGTTTAGCAAAATATAGATATAAAGCAAAATTCTTCGTTGCCTAGAAAACTTTTGGCGCAATGTTTTCCACGCGGACTCTTCACCCTCTACTTCTTTATCGCAAATTACAAGGATGCTTTCAGTAACATAGAAGGGTATAGTGCCACCTTTCAGACAGGAGAGTCATTACAAACATTAGCTTCCCAAATGTATGCTAGCCAACACACAGGCTGTCCATAACACTATTCTTTCTATATTTGCCATTTAAATATATAACAAATGTTATAGTATATAGGATATGTTATTCAGAATTCATCTGCTTAGTTCTAGCTCAATGTTGCTAATGTGTTTGTAAAATGTTGTCTCTGTCGGTTTGGTATTAAAACTCTAATATACATACGGTAAAATCATTATAATATAGAGTGGTTAAAACATGTGTCATGTGTGACAGTGTCACACTACAATAAAAATGTAATCAGCAATACAATAGCTAGAAGTAATACACATGTGTGTATATTAAATTAAAAAGAAGCACTCTGTTAAAACAAACATTAGCAATTCGTTTTCAAATCATATTTCCCCCACGCGCTCACTACAGAATAATTGTACAATAGGGTCAGGGGATCTCTGGATAATCCGTTATTCGTTTGTAGTAATAAAACGAAAATACCGTTTTTCTGTTTTTTTGTTTCAAAACGAAAAACCAAATAACCGTTTTTGGTGTCAGAATCAAAAAACGAAAAACCAATTAAAAACGGCCCGTTTTTCGTTTTTGGCGATCATTTTTATCGTTATTCCTTTTTGAACAAAAAATGAAGATAGTCTTTGAACTTCAGTCAATTCGTTTTTCGTTTATAAACCAAAAACGGAAGTCACGTGGTCTATTCCTTTTTTGGAAGCGGTACTAACCGGAAAAACTTTCAAAATAAAAGTAGCTATAGTTAGCGAGGTGATTGTAGACTAAAACTGAACTAATATAACGTTTTTTAGTACAACTAAAGTAGCACTGTGTGTGAAAAAACACTTTAGTTAACTGAAATAAAAATTAAAACTAATAAAAAAATAACTCTGGCTGTTAGGGAGAATTAAACATTTGTAAGACCATTGGTGACCTGTAACTTCAGATTAAGACAAGTGAACTCATTTTATATGTATCTTAGGATAGGAGGTAGCCTATTTATTTGTAAGTTTCTATTATTCAATTCACATTTTAGTTTTGTAACATATTTATAGCCCTTCTTGCTATGTGGAAGCTCAACCAGCAGAGGTCACTTTGTTTGACCTTTTGACTTGTGTTTATATCAAAACAAAACTCTTCCAAAACAAATCTATAAAGTTGTATACTTTTTTATTTTCCTTTGCATTTTTCTCCAGTGTAAAGTAGATGAAATATTTTTTTATGCAGCTAGTAGTTCTCATTAGTTATGTAGACCGTGTAAAACCTAGCATTACCCAGTCAATATTTTCAGATCTTTTAGTGCTTTTTTGGGTTTAATTCTGTTTGATGAACCACTAGGGAAAGGCAGTGCTCTGTACTCTTGGTACTTGTGTAAAGTAAAATAAAAGTGAGATTTTTGAAATTTGAACCATCAGATTGTAAACTGATGAATTGCTTTACTCATGGCAGGGGCCTTGTCTGGACCACTTGCCATGAAGGTTGTTTAGTTAGTGCTGTACCACAGCCTGAGGAGCTGGATAACATGTTGCGCCAGACACATTTTACACTTAACAAGAGTATTACTATACTCATTTGTTTTATTATTTATTTAATTATAAATTGATTTGGGGATGCCACAGACACCATACAACAGACACCACAGAGAAATGACAGCACCAGTAAGAGAACGGGGATGGGGGCCTGAGGAAAAGAAAAGTCAAACAAACACAAAACCAAGAGACAACCAGCCAAATAACAGCAATAAACAGCTAACGTAAGAAAACAACTGAGAGAGAATCAAAAGAAGAAACAGTCAAGCAAATTAAATAAACACAGCACAGCCATGAGAACTAGAATAACAACAATACATTTAAATAAATAACTTAACCCTCTGGGGTCCTTCGTTTCAGAGTCACACTCAGGACCTTCGGGTCCAAATGGGCCGGAAGGGTTGAATTCATATTTATTAAAACAAAATCATCATTTTTTTTTTACTTGTTTTTTATAATATTTTTTCTTTTCTTTTTTGGTGTTTTGAGATA
This sequence comes from Chrosomus eos, assembly GCA_036326025.1. NCBI lineage: Eukaryota > Metazoa > Chordata > Actinopteri > Cypriniformes > Leuciscidae > Chrosomus > Chrosomus eos. The sequence goes on along the minus strand of CM070820.1, from coordinate 17,025,045 downwards.
ATTAAATGATTTATAATTAATATTTATGCAACAATTATGACCCATCCCCCCCCCATTGAATATAATAGAAAATTATTATTTTTTTAAATAAAAAAAAATATTTTCTTTAAAGCTGGATTTCATTTTAGAGACAAGCCTGGGCCTCATGAAAGCAATTTTTGAAATGAGATGGATGCCATCTGGTGGACAAACTGAGCATTTAAAAAATGCAAAACACATATGTAATCTGAATTTATTAGTGTTTACGTGTATAAAAGTGTGTGTGTGTGTGTGTGTGTGTGTGTGTGTGTGTGTGTGTGTGTGTGTGTGTGTGTGTGTGTGTGTGTGTGTGTGTGTGTGTGTGTGTGTGTGTCTGTCTGTTTTGCACTCTTGATGTTTTATAGATTCACCCCTTCACTGTTGTGTGCTTTTTTTCTGGATCGTGGCTGATTTGTAGATTGTACACACAAAAAAGATTATTCAAATCCTGTCCCCAATTTTTTTGGGTGTTCATACCAAGTACCATCAAAGTCACCAAATTTCAGACCATTCCGATGAAGCTATGATTTAAAAAAATATATATATTTAAATGATTCGGGTCCATTTGGGCCGAAAAGCATAAAGAATACTACATGTGACAACAACAAAAAAAAAATTGTTTGGGTGAATGTTACATTTTTACCATAAACATAATAGTAACAGTTTCCATTACACTCCATTTAGTGGCACTTGTGTCCCACTATTTCCAACAGAAGCATTACTACTGGGTGCCGCACTTGTAGCACCAAAGTCACAATTAGTCTTAGTAAACACTTATTTCAATATCCAATTCCACAAAAGTAGCGCCACAATTCAAAGATGTGGCTTACCATAAACCATATGATGTAAATATCTGAAAGTGACAACAAGGCCCTTTTCTGGTGCCGGAGGAAGGAGTGGTGTGCTGCTTTGTCCCAGTCCAGCATTTATTTGAAGAGAGAGTGATGGTAGGTGATGGGCCAGTCTTGATACTATCATCAGTCCTTAAACCCTGCACACAGTGCACAGGCTCACAGCCTCTATTGGGTCAAATCTGGAAGGTCCTGAGATGAGTACCAGGGAGAAAAACTAAATGATTTAACTTTTATTTTACTTTACACAAGTACCAAGAGTACAGAGCACTGCCTTTCCCTGGTGGTTCATCAAACAGAATTAAACCCAAAAAAGCACTTAAAGATCTGAAAGTCCCAGAGCTAGAGATCATTTTAGACTGAGTAATGCTTTCTCACACAAGTCTACATAGGCCTAACTATGAGAACTACAAGCTGCATAAAAAATATTTCATCTACTTAACTAACATAATAAGTAGGCTATATTACACTGTAGAAAAATACAAAGGAAAATAAAAAGAATACAACTTTATAGATTTGTTTTGGAAGAGTTTTGTTTTGACACAGAAGGTGTAACAGTAGATGGCGGAAGCTGATAGTGTTTATCAAATATAGTGCCATAGAAAGAGGAGCTGGAAGGCAGGTGAAGTTCTGCACACCCTTCAAACTCAGTGATCAGCTTCTGTTGGTAGCAGTGCTTGAAGGGGGTAGAGAAGGGGGTAGAAAGACCTCTGCTGGTTGAGCTTCCACATAGCAAGAAGGGCTATAAATAATATGTTCCAAAACTAAAATGTGAATTAAATAATAGAAACTTATAAATAAATAAGCTACCTGCTACCTGAGTTCACTTGTCTTAATCGGAAGTTACAGGTCACCAATGGTCTTACAAATGACAGCCAGAGTTATTATTTTATTAGTTTTAATTTTTATTTCAGTTAACTAAAGTGTTTTTTTTTTTTCAACACCCAGTGCTACTGTACTTGTACTAAAAAATGTTATTAGTTCAGTTTTAGTCTACAATCACCTCGCTAACTATAGCTACTTTTATTTTGAAAGTTTTTCCGGTTAGTACCGCTTCCAAAAAAGGAATAGACCACATGACTTCCGTTTTTGGTTTATAAACGAAAAACGAATTGACTGAAGTTCAAAGACTATCTTCTTTTTTTGTTCAAAAAGGAATAACGATAAAAATGATCGCCAAAAACGAAAAAGGGGACGTTTTTAATTGGTTTTTCGTTTTTTGATTCTGACACCAAAAACGGTTATTTGGTTTTTCGTTTTGAAACAAAAAACAGAAAAACGGTATTTTCGTTTTATTATTACAAACGAATTACGGATTATCCAGAGATCCCCTGACCCAATAGGCACACAACACATTTTTTTAATAATTATAGTATAAACTATCCATTTAACTATTAACCATTTAATCATTAATTAGTTTGTCAGAGTTTCAACTATTATTTTATTGTTGCTAATATGTAACCTTGGCACCACCTTGTCTACTTTTTTTAGACAGCAATTAGTTTTAGAGAGTTGTTTTTGTATTCTTAAAATATAAAAGGGAAAAGAAACAGAAAAGAGACTAAGAAACAGATAGTTATTGGTAAAAAAAAAAAAAAAAAAGTCAATAAAACAAAATTTAGACACAAATTTATAAGACTTCCCTTTTGACCACCAACATTTGTATGAAAATAAAAATCCATACCATAGACAAAGGGTTAATATTTGTTTAGAATACTTTAAGTTTTCCATGGTCTCGTAGTAAAAAAGTAAAACATGCTTTTGTAAACAAACACCTCATATCTAAACGTAATAAACAACATCTTTACTTTTTTCATGTTTGTGGTGTAATGCTGCCACCCTCTGTACTGGAGCATCAGGCTGCAAAACAACCCTGTGTTTCGCCAATAGGAAGTAACTACTGTAGAGCTTCGTGTTCAAAACACTGTCAACGGATCAACAACAAAAACAAGCAGAGCGTTTTGCTGAACCTTTGTCATTGGTAAGCGTATCAAACCACTCACGTAAAATGTCAAACATGTATTTCTAATTTTATTTATTGTGCATGTAGATGCCGAGAGGGGCGATGTATTATAAATTAAGGCATTGTATTTGTATAAAGTACTTTTATTTTATTTTTCAAACATCCAGCATATTAAATATTCAATCCTCTGGTCAGGCAGCGCACGACGTTTGCCTTTTAATGTCGTTGTTCGCATTTATAAGCGAAAACGCTAAACTACATTTTTGTGCAGCCTAATGTTGTTTTTGTGATAACGATAGATAGATAGATAGATAAGATAGATAGATAGATAGATAGATAGATAGATAGATAGATAGATAGATAGATAGATAGATAGATAGATAGATAGATAGATAGATAGATAGATAGATAGATGATAGATAGATAGATAGATAGATAGATAGATAGATAGATAGATTGATTCCACGAGCTTGTCTCGCTGTTGTCATCTCTGTGGATGCCATAATGTTACACATTACTCTATATTTAGCTTATCGTGAAGTCATAGTCAGTTCAAAGGACATGTATTGTGCGTTATTAAACAAACTAAAACTCTAGACACTCCAAAACAAAAGCTAGTGTAAATTCTAAAGAAGTTTATATTGCAAAGCGGCAGAATCTGCTCGAACAGGGCTAATCCAAAACAAACGCGTTGTCATGGCAGCCGTGCATTTGAAATTCAACAACTTGTCAATGCGCAGCTATTCTCAAACGGGTGACTCCGTCCTGACCTGAGGCTTATTTTAGAACAGTCTAGTCAAGTTAACAGCTTTCAAAAATGTTATCTTTAAACATTTTTTTGGTTTTTGTGTGAAACAACTTTTGTTTTGGGAGATAGTTATTACCAATTACACTTATCGGTTTGATTAAGGTTTTTGATATTCACACTTTTCTATCTGTGATTGTTTCTTCAATATTAGGTCTAGTGATAATGTTAAAGTAACTTATCTGCTTACATAAATCAACACTGACCCTATTGACTTGGTTAGCACACATGACGTCTTGTGGTGAAAAAAAAAGAATCAGTGAAAGTTAATCTACAGAAAAAAATAGTTTGAGGAGGTGTGTTATAGGCACAATATGTAACATTTTTTCGATGAAAATAACCAAAAACCACTAACTATTTATTTATTTGGTTGACTTGTGTACCTTACATTATACAAAATGTTTATAACAATGTTAAAATCCAGAGAAATCAGCAATTTTAACCAGTGTAACGACCTGTCATTGATACATGTTACCCTCGAATTTAGAAATAAGTGTCTCATACCAGCCGCACAGAGTAATGTAAAACATAACTTTAAAAACATTTTTTTAGTATGATTGTTTTGATCAAGTAAAACAGCACTGCGTTACCCCACAATTTACTTAATTAGATAAAGTGACCTGTATGAGTAGTAATTCAGCACTTGCGGGTGGCTGTTTCATTAGAATGAAATAAAATATTGTGAATTTTTGTGATCAAACATAACTGTAACAAAGTACAGAGAAGAAGAAGGCAAATGCTAAATGTGACTTTAATCATAAAATAAACATAAACAACAAATCTAAAGGAGCTGCAGCAGCTGACTGAAGCATACAAGCTGCAACTGCAACCTAAAACACCTCTGGTCAACTCTTCATACCACACAGTAACGTTAATAAAAATGTAATACATTAGCTCACCCATGAACATGATTACTTAGGGATTACTGAATCCCGTCAGATTACTTTCCATCGGCTGTGGAGGGGAAGATGACAACTCCCATGATTTCACACTCATTCACGGCATCATCAACTTACGTCTTTGTTATTGTTTTGAATAAGCGACTTCTAGCGGCAAAACCTACATACTGAGCCTTTAAAATCAAGCCCTATAATCAAACCCTTTTTCTTAGAACAACAGTCAGTTTGTTAGCAGTGGTGAGAATATACCAACAGTGGTCCCAGGAGTGACAAACCACAAACCGGCAACAGGGTGTTAGGCGCCCAAGACTCATCGATGCAAGAGGGCAATGAAGGCTATCCATCTGTTCCGAGTCTATAGAAGGTTTACTGTGGCACAAGTCAAACAAAATTTGAATGATGGTTATGGGAGATGTTTCACAAACACACAGTGCATCTAACTCTGTTGCGTATGGGGCTGCGTAGCCGCAGGCAGTGTGCATATGATGACCCCTGTCCACCGTCGAAAGCACCTACAACGGGCATGCGACCGTCAGGACTGGATCTTGGAGCAGTGAAAGAAAGTCGCCACTTCCATAAATATATATCGCGTGGATGGCCATGGACGTATGCACCAATTTACCTGGGGAAGTGATGGCACCAGGATGCACTGTGGGACAACAAGCCAGTGGAGGGAGTGTGATGCTCTGGGCAAGGCTGCCCAGGAAACTCATGTGGATATAAATTTGACACGTGCCACCTACCTAAACATTTTTGCAGTCCAGGTACTTCCCTTCAGGACAATGGTGTTCCCTGTTGGAAGTGGTCTCTTTCAGCAGGATAATGCACACTGCACACATTGTTTAGGAATGGTTTGAGAAACATGATGAAGAGTTCAAGGTGTTGGCCTGGCCTCCAAATTCCCCAGATCTCAATCAAATTGAGCATCTGCGGGATGTGCTGGACCAACATGTTCGATCCACGGTGGCTCCACCTCACAACCTACAGGACTAGAAGGATATGCTGCTAACGTCTTGGTGCCTGTCAAGCGCGACAAGAGAAAAGAGAATGTGCTTTCTGTGTGACATACACACCCGACGCACAGAAAGACACGCGCCAGAATCGAGTTCTCTTTCATTGAACGAACAATAACACGCAGAATTATGATACCACAGGACAACTTCAGCAGTCTGGTAGAGTCCATGCAGAAGCGGGTCAGAGCTGTTTTGGCAGAATGCAGAGGCTCAACATCATAATACTTCTGTGGCGAGCAGGATGAGGTCGAGGGCCGTGAGAGAACGGTGCGAGGCCGGTGGTGTGATTAATGATGAACGACACCTGTGAGCCGCTCCGGTCCTGTATCTCTCTTGTTTTAACAATTTTGATTGTTTGATTGTGTTTTGCCTTGTTTGAGTAGAGACACTTGTATGGCTAAAAATAGCGGCTAGGCATTACAAATATAGCTGCTTATTGAATATTGTTATTTGTGAATCAGAATCAGAATCACTTTATTGCCAAGTAGTGCTTTCACACACAAGGAATGTGCTTCGGTAACAAGATGCTACCATGGCTGCTATAATCAGCGCCAATATAGTCATGGCTAAGGAGTATGGGTAGACAGAAGTGTCATTCAACAAAAAAAAGTTATTCCGTGGGAGCTGATATAATTGTCCATTTGATATGGTGATCAGGTATTTCACATTTTAGCTGTTAAAGTCACCATGGAATCAAAAGTTCAACTTGAAGTGGCGCTGCGCAGACCGGTCGGTTTATGACATTAAAATACCGCAAATCGCTCTCGTGGTACTTTGACGTCATACACCAATCGGTCTGAGCAGCAAGATAAGGTCCAATCTACCATGGACTAAGAATGAAAAAATACTTTTTTTGTCAACTTTATTTATTTTTTGACATTTACTAATTTAAAATTAGAGCGTTAACCTATTTTTAACCTTTTTTTTCAATTTAATGTGTTAAAAATATTTTCTGCCATCCTTGTGCTAGCATTAAATAATATGAGTATTATACAAGCTCTTATTCATGCAAATGCTTTTAAACCATTTAAGCGCTACAAGAGAAAAGAGAATGCGCTTTCTGTGTGACATACACACCAGACGCACATGGGACACGCGCCAGAATCGAGTTCTCTTTCATTGAACGAACAATAACACGCAGAATTATGCCCGTTTTGTTGAGCAGTCTTAAATGAGTTAATTAATGTCTTAAATTCAATTAAAGAGTTGTAAGAAAATGAGATGTGCGTGACAGTACAGCAGATCTTAAAGTCACAGCAGCCTAATAAACCAGTTACTGTGATTTCTTTCATTATGTTAATCCAAGAACAAAGGTAACAGAGAAAATTGTAGCTTTAATAATAATCAATCTATACTTAATTTATTATTCATGCAGTGCCACATGAGTTCACTCAAATTACAAGCTTAATAAATGTTGACATTCATATAGCTTTCAATTATACCGTTGTCACGGATAACAACCAGGATTGTTTACAGAGCTCACTGAATAATGTGAGACAGCGTGCAAACATCACACACAAGCAATTCCGTACAACTGAAGAGTGAAGTATAAAAAACAAAACCCATATAAATTGAACTTAAATACATGGTTATGATGACAAAATAACGAACAGCTGTGATGATGATTAGTGTTTGTGTCCAGGGTAACAGATGAGGAAACTAGAACAAAGGAACACATGTGACTAATGAAAACAAACAGAGTCCAAGATAACTTAAATTGAACATAATCATTCAACTGTAATGTTGACAAGACAACTATAATGTTGAATATCTATCATACATTTTTGTTTTTTAAATCAATTTCATAGAGACATCAGTACCAGTATTATCAGTGAAACTAAAGATGCCCTTATAACAAATATTTAAATTATACTGTTTTTAAGTTGTTTCTACATTAATTTCGGGAGTAACTGTGAAATTATTACAGTATAACTCCTATGTTTTTAATCGCGATTAATTACAGAAAACAATTGCGATAATCGATTGACAGCACTATTAGCAATACATTATTAAAAATCAAAAACTCATATCTCATATTATCTGTATCTCTGTATCTTAATATTATTTAATGGACCTGAACTAACAATGAACAGTTGTATTTTTTATTAATTAGCGTTAACAAAGATGAATAAATACTGTAACAAATGTATTGCTTATTATTAGTTAATGTTAGTTAATGCATTAAGTAGCGTTAACTAATGAGACCTTGTTGTAAAATGTTGTGAAAGTTAAACCGAAATTACAAACTGGTTCTTTATAATGCTTATCAGACACATTAAAACAATATTTTGGACACCTATTGTAATGCAGTCCTTTACTATTAGACTATTAAAAAATCCTTTTACTATAAAAAAAAATACTTTGTCTGGTCTGTTTAGACAAGGTTTTGGAGCAAGATGAAGTGAAGTTTGTGAGATGTACTTTGAATGGACTTCACAGGATGTTGTGACAGATATCTGTCTGTGCCGGTTTCATTTCTGAGGATTAGATTTAGAAACCTACAGACAGAGTAACTCAGCAAGCCAATATTTCAGCAATTAAGATCTCTTTATTCCTATAGTTTCTTCTGTCAATACAAAAGAAGCTTGCACGTATGTCCAGAATGCACCACTGGAGTTTTCCAATTGTGCTTTTGTATAAAACAGCAGCATATGGGAGTCGGACAAAGCGTTATTGGATCTGATTTCAAGGGCAGACCTTACCCGTGCTTGTGTTACCTCTTTTAGACATCATAAAGGGATAGAGGAATGATTGTTCTGTGACCACAAGCTTTCCATGTGACATATGTGCATCATCTCATTTGTCCGTTACTGTCTATTTTTTTTTTGTTATTTTTGAGTCAGGGGCTGTGGGACACCCCCAAGTCCTGACCCACGAGGCCGTAGGTTAAGAGGTGGATTCCTGGATGCTCTATGTCCATAGCCATCGGGGGACTATCAAAACCAGACAGGAGGCGAGGCCCACCATCAATGCTCCTATTTGACCTCCAGATCAAATGTGAGTCGACCGTTTCTTAATATAGAAATCAATTGCTGTTTAGTGTGGAGTGTGTTTTGATCATTTGAACATCGATTCAAGTGAAAAAAGGATCAACGATGCTCATTTTTGGTCCTATTTATTAGTTTAAATATATATATATATATATATATATATATATATATATATATATATATTATATATAATATATTTAAAGGATTTTTTAATTACTTTTATCCACAATATTACTCATCTGGTCATGTGGTCCAGATCTCCCCAAAAACGTAATAAAAAATAATTCATATTTATAAAAAAATACCTTTAAAATATATATATTAAACATTATATATTGTTTAAGATGTGTACACTCATGTGTATTCAATGTATAAGGGAAGGTTTTCAATGTTTTCTTTCCTTGCTTTTTACACCATATGATATAAGCCATTAAATTGAAACTTTTCTTGTAAATGGTATAAAAAACAAAACCTATACAAAGTGAAATACATGAAGTACAAATGGAACAAACACTTGTTTTAAACTAGATTTTTCCTTTTTTTATCGTGGACTGACACTGTCATTGACCCAAATGTCAGCTCTTTTAAACTCGTACTAACCTTTCTAACGTTAGCAAATCATGTCATTCAAGGACATGCTTGTCCACTCATCCACAAATCTGATAAAAACATGTTTGTTTTACTGGAACTGATGCTACAATCAAATGAATGATACACATACATGCTACTCTATGTTTGCTCAGCTGAAGGTGTGAGAGTTGGAGGAGAGGTGAGATGGAGACAGAGGAGACGGAAGGACGCACTTTAGTGCAGGTGATCAGTGAGAAGTACAGCCCAGAAAACTTCCCATACTGCCGTGGGCCAGGAGCTGGAGTGGTGATCCGGTCGAGTCCCCAGGGTTCACCTGTCAAAGGTCAGTTTTATTTTTGGCTTTAGGTGAAATGCTGAGCCTCCTAGTTAAAGAGGGTGTGTTAGATACGATCTGGATCCTGATACACTAGTTGTTGCCATTTAACACTGTTTTGCTAAGTTGGTAGATCTGTTGAAGGGCACATGTGTTGTCATTATTTAAATGTATTCTAGGACCAAAAACAAAAGGTTATTCGAAAGATATGAAGTTAATCCTGTAAATAAATAATGTTTTAATTCATATAAAATATTTGTATCTTCAAATTTTAATGAGTTTAATAATATAATTACATTAAACTGGTATTTAAAATGGCATTTATATATGTGTGTGTGTGCGTGCGCGCGTGTGTGTGTGTGTATTAGATCGTCTAAATCTGCCCAGCATCCTAGTTCTGGATGGTTGTGGAATTACAGAGGCCGGAGATGAAGAGGAGGTGGCCACTTTCTGTGCTCACGTGGTTGAGCTAGACCTCTCCCACAACCATTTTAAAGACTGGGGAGAGGTGAGAAAAATGTGTTTGTATCACAAGTATTGTCTCTGGTGTATTTACATTTGTGTATATAGCGCAAAGAATGGTCCTATTCGATGTCACAATTAAATATAGGTAACCCTTATTGTGAGATTCAATAATATTAAATTCATTAACATTACCTAATGCATAAGGTATCATGAATTAACAATGAACATCAACATGTACATTTAAAAAATGTATTAGTTTAGTTTATGTAGAAAAAAATATTGACCAAGATTAATAAATGCTGTAAAAGTTGCATTAAATCATGTTAGCATATAGAACCTTATTGTAAAGTATGACCTGATTTCACTAGTCTGATGTTGGTGGATAGTAAAGTAAGTTTATGGTACGGTCACATTTACCATTGAAAATAAACATTAAACCAATAAAATCCAGTAATTTCAATAGGAATCCACACATTTAGGAATTTTGAATAAGATTTTTTAAACATTTCCCCTCATAGATTTAGCATCGTGTTCAGGTTTATTTTGGACAAATTCACCACGTTGACCAACAGAATACTGCTTGCTTTGAAAGTGACTTCTGTCCGAGCAGTTCCATGTGTATCACTACATTATTGACAGTGCACCTTTTTTGCTGGGCATATTTCAGTAGCACCTCATTGCAGTACACGAGATCCGGGGGGCGGAGTCGGATCCAGATTAAGGGGTGGGGTTGGGTAGGTTTAGGGGTGGGTTTAGGGATAAGGGGTGGAGCTGGGTAGGTTTAGGGGTGGGTTTAGGGATAAGGGTGGAGCTGGGTAGGTTTAGGGGTGGGTTTAGGGATAAGGGGTGGAGCTGGGTAGGTTTAGGTATGTAAGGTGGGAGAAGTCGGATCTAGATCCGACTCCTCCCCGTGGATTTCATGTTCTGCAGTGAGGACCATCTCGCATATTTGGCTAATGTTACCGCACCTTTACTTTGACAAGTGTATTTTATGCACAGGTGAGACTGTAACATTCAACAGTGTAATGAAATAGATGTCTGATACCTGACACTCGACAAGACAAACTGGTCGGGTTCGGTCAGTTATTCATTATTTTCTCTCTTTTCCTTTAATCTATGTAGATAAGCAAGATCCTGTCTAACATCCCTAATCTGGACTTTCTCAATCTGAGTATGAATCCATTGAAAGGGTCGAGTCTGGAGCCTGGAACTGCTGAAGCATTCTCAGGCCTCCGCCGCCTTGTGCTCAATAACACATATGTCACCTGGGACATGGTGCACACACTTACACGAGAGACCCCAGAGTAAGTGTGTGTGTGTGCGTGCGTGTGTGCGTGCGTGCGTGCGTGTGTGTGTGTGTGTGTTGGAACATTTCAGAAGCCTTAAGGCCATTGCACATTGCACATGCGTTTTTCGCTGAATGGTGTTTAGACAATTCAGAGCCACCGAATCATACGAACATACGAATACGAACAAACGCATACTCGGTGTGCAATGGCCTTTAGTCTGACCTTGCATGTGCTACTGCCCCCTGCAAATTATCTATAGCTTTTTCTTACATGTCTGTGTTTTTGCAAAAGTTATATAATTTTTTCCAAGCATGTTGTACCACCCTAAACTCAAACATTTGACATTGCAAATTTAAATTGCATTTGACAGACATTTTAAAGTAGCCATTTGTAATAATATTTTTTGCAAGCAACATATAGTAGATGTTTTGCCAGTGCCTGATGGTTTGGAGTGCTTTTTAAAGCATGAACTTGATTTTAATCACATTGTTTTTAAACACTATACCAAGTAATAATTTTTGTTAAAAAAAATTTCAAGAAATACAAGATTATACCAAAGCAAAAAAAAAAAATGTGTTTAAATGCACTTTTTTTTTTTTTTTTTTTTTTTTTTTTTTCTTAGACAGAGACTTAATAACTGTACAGAGATTATTTTTAGCATTGTGCGGCTGCCGTATCGCACTAGTTGCAGGAAGTATACACCCATCATTTTGTCATGCACTAAATCTTGTGTTTTTCTTGTGGTTGTATGTATGTAGGCTGGAGGAGTTGTTCCTGTGTCTGAACGAGTATGAGAGTGTGAGTGTGTCATCTGTATCGTACCCATCCCTGCGCCTGCTGCATATCACAGATAACCAGCTGCAGGAATGGGTGGAGGTGCGTAAGCTGGGCCTCATATATCCGGGCCTGGTGTCTCTTATCCTGGCAAACAACTCTCTCTCATCTATCCACGAGCCTGAGGACTCCCTACATAGACTCTTCCCCAACCTGCGCAGCATAAACCTACACAACTCAGGTGCATAAACGCCATCTCTGTAGAGAGAAAATCAGAAAGACTGTAACTATGCCTTAAATAATGGGGGGGGGGTGGGGCATTTTCCTTATTTAAGGAATTATATAACTATAGGATTTAAAATAATTTATGGGAAGAAAAGAAAAGAAAGAATACCAGTAAAATTAAAGTTAATGATGAAATTAATCATAAAAAATAAAAAAAAGTACAATTATGAATTATCTGTATGAGGAACAGAACAAAAAGTTGTAATTCATTGATAATCTTTCCCTTCACTGCAGGTCATCAGGTTCCTGTGTAAATATTATTAAGTACCTCTCCTAAATAATTATGTAGTATATCTCAACGCTGAACTTACTTTAGCTGGTCAATGACTTTACTTATGTACAGCCAAAAAAAATCTTTGTTGCTTTAATTTCCTGTTATCACTGAAGCTGCTTTGAAACAATCTATATTGTAAAAAGCGCTATATAAATAAAGGTGACTTGACTTGACTATTAAAGGGTTAGTTCACCCAAAACTGAAAATTCTGTCATCAATTACTCATGTCCCTAATGTCATTCCAAACTATAAGATATTTGTTCATCTTCAAATCACAAATGATATTTTTAATGAAACATGAGATTTCTGTCCCTTTCCGTCAATTGAGAGTCCATTATACTAAAACTATGATGCTTCAAAAACTTCATAAAAACAATGCACACTTTATCCATATAAATCGAACACGATCACTCTATAGGATGACCAGATTTAATTTATTTGATTAATTCCAGCATAATTTATTACAGCACATCTAGTATGATAAAAAGAAGCTCAAATGTGCTTGCTTGATGCGATTTGAACTTTTTATCAAAGTTATGTGGAGTGTCATAACTGTTTGTCTTATCTGTTTAAAACGACATGTGGGTGAGTAATTGAATAAAAAAATTGGTGAACTAACCCTATAGATTATTAGCTAAAATGTAGTTTTTGTGTTATTTTAGGTCTAAGTCGCTGGGAGGACATTGAGAAACTGAATTTCTTACCAAAGCTTCAAGAGGTCAGAGTGATGGGTATTCCTTTACTGCAGCCCTACACCGATCAGGAGAGACGTTGTCTTATGGTAGCACAGTGAGTAAACGTGCACAAAAGTAGCCACGTTTGCAATTGTTAATAATTGTTAGATGTGATTACAAAAATCAGTGTGGCCACCAATATGGATGGACAATTATAAATGTCCATGCATTCATGCACTGCCTCACACACACAAACACACACACTTGTCCTTCTGCTGTGTTTTGTAAGGTTGCCTAATGTGACTGTATTGAACGGCAGTGTTGTCACTGATGGAGAAAGAGAGGATGCAGAACGCTTTTTCATCCGCTACCACCAGGACTGCCCTGAGGATGAGCTACCACAGAGGTAACACACACACCCTTTACACCACCACACTCAATACTTAAACTCTTTCAATCTCTTTCTCTTTAAAGAACTATACAGTAGATCCTATAAAATGACTGGTGCCTGTGTCATGGCAATATATATAATTTAACCAGTCTATAAATAAATAGCTTATTTTCATTCCTTCAGAACTGCAAACCCAAGTCTTATCTGTGACTCGTGTTATCCATTTTCCCACAGTTTAATATGTTAATGGGGAAAATGTAATTTTGTTCCCGATCACATCTGACTAGCCCTATGGTTACTCTCTGCAGTTGTAGTCCTTCCCAAATCAGTACATTTTAATTTTTGAATATCCACAAAATAGGTCTATATAGAAACATAGGAGGGTCCTACAGAAATGGACAATTTTACAAGGGTGTAAAGACAAGGGTGTGTCGTAAAGTACATCCTAAAACAGATTATCGAGAAAAAAATGTTATGTTGTTTGGAGGCAGATCAGCTAAATGCGAGCTTGCAGTCGATTGTAAACAGTAAGAAAGAGATACTGCATATGTCATCAAAGATACTGTCACCAGTATGTTTTTACGTCATTTTGGTTCCCTTACAGTCGTGCCTCAAACACTGAAGGTTAGTTTAGTACTTGGAGTTTTTTTATTTGTCAATATTGCTTATTCAATTGAAAATGGTAAAAGTAGTTAAAGTGGAATTAGTTTACAAAAACTTTTTCTTTTCTTTTTTTTCCGTCAATGTAGTAAAATCTTAAAGGAACACTTCGACTTTTTGGGACTTTAGCTTATTCACTGTATCCCCCAGAGTTAGATAAGTCCATACATACCTTTTTCATCTCCGTGCGTGCTGTAAGTCTGTTTGACGCACCCACCGCTAGCCTAGCTTAGCACAAAGACTGGATGTAAATGGCTACAGCTAGCACACTAATCCCAATAAGTGACAAAATAACGGAACATTTTCCTATTTACATGTTGTGATTTGTATAGTCACAGAGTGTACAAATAAAAAGGTAATATGAGACACAGCCACTTTTTAAACGTTTAAATACTGGGAACTATTTTCTCAGAAGGCGAAGCACTGCTACTTGGGCGGAGTGATAACCGCAGCACCTGAGACACGCTCTCTGCTCCTCACCACTGCGCTTCTCGGGTGCTGCGGTTATCACTCCGCCCAAGTAGCAGTGCTTCGCCTTCTGAGAAAATAGTTCCCAGTATTTAAACGTTTAAAAAGTGGCTTTGTCTCATATTACCTTGTTATTTGTACACTCTGTGACTATACAAATCACAACATGTAAATAGGAAAATGTTGGCGTTATTTTGTCACTTATTGGATTAGTGTGCTAGCTATATCCATTTACATCCAGTCTTTGTGCTAAGCTAGGCTAGCGGTGGGTGCGTCAACCAGACTTACAGCACGCACGGAGATGAAAAAGGTATGTATGGACTTATCTAACTCTGGGGGAAAGGTTGAATAAGCTAAAGTCCCAAAAAGTCGAAGTGTTCCTTTAACAATGGGAGAGAGCAGCCACCTCTTTCCGGCTCAGCAAAAATAGCCTCTCTCTCTCTCTCTCTCTCTCTCTCTTCTCTCTCTCTCTCTCTCTCTCTCTCTCTCTCTCTCTCTCTCTCTCTCTCTCTTCCTCTCTCTCTCTCCTCTCCTCTCTCTCCTTCTTTTCATTCCTCCCTTTTTCAACCTGTTTTCCTGCCACTTCTCTCTTTCTTTAGTTGGTGCCATCCTATTTTCAACATTTTTCTCCATCCCTTTTCTTACTGGTCCTCCCTTTTCCAGTCATTGATTCTCGCTTTGTTTATGGGACTTTTCAGGGATATTTTTTGGGGGGACTTTCAGGGATATTTTGTGGGCTTTCGTCAAAGGACATGGAAATGGCAAGATTCACCCACGTTATTTTGCACACCCCATTCCACTTAACCCGAGAGAGCGTACGGAAGACTTTTTCAGTCACTACGGCAAGCCCCAGCTTCCAGCAGGGGATTCTAACCTTTGGGACACAATGTGTCCACTCTCTCCCTCCTCAAAGACGCCTTTGTACTGGAATACTCCAATCAGAAAATCGATACACAAGGTGGCAGCTTTATTCGTTCTTCCCCTCCTTACATCCCCCTCTCTCCTTCCCTGTTCTTCTCTCCTGCCCCTTTTCATTTGCTTTAGAGGGCATTGAATTAGCTGGAGGATTTTTTCGAAAGGGGATGGAATGACGTTCCTGACTCAGTCTCTCCTATTTTTCTGTTGAGCGATGGAGAAGCTGTTTCCTTTGTTCTGGAATGGCTCTGAGACCTAGTGTCTAAACAGTTATGACACAGAACTTCCCGCTCTAGCTTAGGCATGTCACAATTAATTTTTGACAATCTAAACAATAAATCCTAAACAATCACCTATAGTGAACTCAGCTAACAGTCTCACAGAGCATCCAGGCAGAGGACACGGGACTTTGCAAGTAGTTGATCCCAGTTTGAAAACCCATTTTTATAGGGTATTTGAATTCGATTTTTTTTTTTTTTTTAAGTCCTGGAATACCCTTGAAAACAGACATATTTTTGAAAAGGTACTTGAAAAGTGCTTGAATTATTGAAAGACAATATATATTCAATTTCTCATGGCTATGAACATGATATTGCTCATATATTTGATGCAGCTTTTATTCTTCAGGTCAATCATATATTCATGGAAAAAATCAGTTTGAATGAGGCAAGTGATATCTTTTTCATTCTATCATTTCGATGGCTAAGGGTATTTCCCATGACTGGGACAGCGCTGGTCAATAGAATAATCTCCTTGAAGGGAAGCTTCAGATTCAACTTCACCTTCACCTAGGATCCGCTTTGCTTGTCGGTTGCCCTTTATAAAGTGTTGTTTAAAGTTGAAATAATTCCCTTGCTAACATCCTTGCTTCCTTCCAGAATGAATCAGCAGTTTTCTAATAAATGTTCTACTAATTCACTCTTAAAGTCAGTCCCTTGCCCCCACCTACTGGTGTAACTTGCACTGAAGTTGTTGATAAATCCCCATCATCAACACCAAGTACGGCAACAACATTATAAGATAAAATATTATTTCAGGGTTTCCGCGGGGCATTAAAAAGCATTAAAAGTCATTAAATGGATTTTGCGAAAATTAAGGCCTTAAAAGTCATTAAAAAGCATTAAATTTAATTCTTACAGGCATTAAATTTTTTTATAGTTTTGAAGAGAATTTTATATAAATTTATTTGAATATAGCCTTCATAATTAATAATTTGTATTTGCTGTCGCAAAATATGTACGTTCGTGTGATAAATACGCGGAACCAGTTTGGTAATTGCTGGAGCAAAAGTGCCGTGATGCGGAGGTGACGCATGTCTGTTGTACAGCGGCGGACAGGTCTGAACCTTGTAAATAGTACATTGTGTTTAATTAGTCGTTCAATGAGATCTAATATATGTTGCTAGTAGCGAGAATAGACCCGACTGTTACACGCATGCACAGGTCCAGTAGCAGAACTTTTGCCAAGCATGTCAGAGGTTTTGGGTTCTAATCTGCAGTAAGAAGTATATATTTTTCCCCTCGTCAAAACCGATTGTTTATTAGTTGTTGTATATCAAGCACTGACATGTTTGTGTGCATTGTTTTGTGATTTCACCGTAACAAAAAGAGAGTCTCTCCGCAACGGATTGAGTCGCGCGTCCGAGAGAAGAAGTGTTGTGCACGAGCCGCAACAGAACGCTGGCAAAGAACGTATTTTGTTCTTCTATACTCTTTGACGCAGGACTCTCAACTGTCACGCATTGAGCGTGACAGTCACTCATTTCGGTCTTTTGTCACGCTCACATTGTATTTTTTCACGCTGAAAAACTATTTATAATATATTGAATATGCTGCAGCGCCCCAAATGTCTCTGGACGCGCCGCTATCACTATGTAACCGACAGGAATCAAGCACGTCTCCCCTGGAGTTCTTAGTCGATCGAGCCTGCCACTTATCAGCCAATCAAAAAAAAAGAAAGGGTCTACACATTAGCCAATTAGAAAATAGCACTATTGTATCTGGGTAAGATTCAAGATAAGTCATGATCTCCTGTTTTAATGTTACAAAAAATTCACAACTTGTTTGACAAACAATGGTAACTTGACTGCTGTTAGAGAAACGTTTCCTTGATAATTATCATAATTTTTTTATGAGTGTCTGTAACTTAGTCAACAGTTTTACAGCCTGTTCACTGACAACACCTGCTCAGAACAAGTAGTCTAGGCCTAGTCATATTTTCGTTATCAGACGATGACTAACATATTGTCACATTATAAACATTTCTCTCTCCAAATAGGCTTAATAATTTTGCATAGTCGATGTTATAGGTCACTTTTAAAATGATGTCATATTTTATAATTATATCCGGGCCATGGATGCATTAATCATTGTATCTGTCTTTCAAAGATGTCTGGTAAAAAGCAATTAAGCATCCTCTCATCCGCCCTGAGAGGAAAGCCCCCTAAAAAGGCCAGGTTAGAGTATGCTGGCCCAGAGAAGGTGGCGAAAAAGGGCCCATTAGAGGAGGAGACAGTGCCGGTAGAAGAGGAAGAGAATACTTTGTATTTGGTTGAATTGTCAGTGCCATGTGTCAAATCTTCTCTTTTGCAAGTGTGAGCAATTATTAATAACAAAAACAAAAACACTAATAATAATATTACTAATGAAACACCACCATTCCTGCGACCCGTCCTATATGCCGCAAGATGTTAAAAAAATGGTGGGGACAATCGACATGTCCCACCCGCAAATTACACCTATGTGTTCCAGAAAAAAAGAAATTTTTTATTATATATATATATATATATATATATATATATATATATATATATATATATATAATATATATATATATATATATATATATACATACATGTGGTTAGTCATGGGTCGTATATGGCATTAAAACATTTTAAAATGGCATTAAAAAGGCATTAAAAAGGCATTAAATTTCATTTGAAGATACCTGTAGAAACCCTGTATTTATTGAACAATCATAGCCATTATAAATTTTGTATTTAATATATATTATTAAATTAGTTGTAAGTTGAATTGTAAATACCTTATATTTGTAATTTGAGTTACAGGAAAAAAACTCCTTAAAAAAGTAAAATATTTTTAGTGCAAACAAGTCATTAGATTGCAACATAATTACTTTGCAATTAGTTACAGTGAAATGCTTTACATTTTACAAATGAAATCCTTTGTTTTCTTTTGTTATTACATCATTAATAAGAATGTTATAAGAAGTTTATGCCCTCTTTCTATGCACTGAAAGTTCTATGGCTTTGTATTCCCATACTTAAATTTGCCACAGTCATTCCATACTTTGCATGTACTGCACTTTATTTGTACCATTTTGTTTTATTAGTATATTTTTATTTATCTATTTACCTTAAATATATTGTTTGATAAGTTATATATTTGATTGTTATCATTGAAAACACAAAAATGTGCTTGAAAAGTCTACTTTACAGTATCTGTACAAACCCTGATTTTCATGTTTTTTTTTCCCATTTTAACCATAGCTTCCAAATTTTTACGCTTTAATAATAGTGACCATTTTAATAACGTTTAATCGTGAAATCAGGCAATCGCAACATCCCTTCTCTAGCTATAGAAGGTCGGGAAACTGGAGATGTGGAACCAGCCTTTCTCAGAAATAATGTCCTTTTATAATATGTCTAGTATCAGTGTCACAGCTGGTGGTTGTAGATATGCACACGACGATGAAGAAGATGAATGTCAAAGTAAAGACTTTAAAGGGGTCATATCATGTCATTTTTGTACAAGCTAATATGATTCTTTAGGGCAGGTGTGCCCAACCCTGCTCCTGGCGATCGACTGTCCTGCACAGTTCATCTCCAACCCTAATCAAACACACCTGAAGGTCTTCAATTAAGGTCTTAACAACCAATTAAGGTTTACTTGAAAATTAAAGGCAGGTGTGTTTGATCAGGGTTAGAGATAAACTGTGCAGGACAGTCGATCGCCAGGAGCAGGGTTGGGCACACCTGCTTTAGGGTCTAAATTAAAAGTTTGTAATGTACTTTAATTAAAAATTCTCGTTAGTATTGTAAGAAAACACTTATTTTACCTGGTCAAAAACAGCTCTGTTGTCAGCACACCGTTTAAGTGCATGTGCCTTTAAATGATAATGAGCTTTGCTCACTCCGCCCCTCTGTTCTGTGCGTACACCGTTTGTAACACAATAACATAATGCGTTGTTCATTATAAACGTGGGATTATGAATTATATTGAGAAAGTCGAACATAGAAAGCATGCTGTAATGTACCCTGAGTGTAAACCTTAGCCGCATTCATCGTGAAGCGTGCAAGCGATTTGCAAAGATTAATATAAATTTGAATATGTTTAATAAAACGTAAAATAAAATAAAATTTACTATTTACTCACTTCAGTTCTTCTGGAGGTGCAGGAACACGAATAGTTGGTATCGATTCCTTTTTTCAGGAGCAGCTTCTTAGCAAAACCAGCTTTATACTCCTCGTTTATAAAGCAGTCTAGTGTGTGAAATGATTTGCGCAAACATGAAAGCATTGACGTTGATCGTGGGGAATATTCCCTTCGAAAACAAACTTAGCCACTGCGTCTTCAGCGGTTCGGATTTAAGAACATTAAAATGACTGTTGTGTTCCTTATTACACCCAAGAACAGAACACCACAATCGCTTAGACTCCATTCTGCTCTTAGACAGTGCTTCAGCGTACTTTTCGGCACAACACCGGTCCGTGCGCACTATGATTGACAGCTGGTCACGAGTGAGGGCGGGTCTGTGTTGAAACACTGCTGTCAATCAACAATCGTGGGAGGGGCGTCCGACCGTGTGATGTCACACGGTCGAACGGCTCGATTTGAGGCAGGGGAAAACATATAAGGAGATTAAATATAAGGAGACACATATAAACATATATATAGATAAACATATAAGGAGACAAAATCACTGGATGGATTTTTATCATCATATGATGGTTGTGTACAGACACTGCCAACACACATTAAAATAAAGGGGTCATATAATGGTACATGCACTTTTACAAGTTGATTGTACTGAAATTTTCATGCCATGCCAAACCATGACAATCATATAGTAAAATTCGTTTTTTTGCAACCTTTGAAAATTACCCTCTCTTAAACATGTGCTTATGAAATGTGCTCATGATAACGTTAAGCAGAAAAAAAAAAGATAAAGTCGGCACACCACGGCTCCAACAAAACAGAAATTTATTGACAGACTCTCACAAAGGATTCACCTTGGTTAAGTTATATTGTGGCCATGATTTAACTAAATTAAAACAAGGGAATGAATTAGTACAATATTTCTTTCCTCAGTGGAACATCAAGGAGACGTTTAGCAGAATATCTGAGCTGCTCTCTTCCATAAAATGAAAGCGGATTAACCTTTTTTTATTACACGGCTCTGTGGAATACTTGACTCTGATTGGTTAATCGCGCCATCTAGCGGTATTTTATTACCATATAACAACCGCTGAAAACAGATAACACAGGCTCATCCGGGTTACTGAAGTCGCGCGCTATACGCTTGCTAGGAACGTTTTTTCTTCGTGGAAGTTTTGCATTTGGTGAGCTAATAAAATATTAAAACTCAGTCAAATTATTATTTTGTGTACAGTTATTTAATTATGTCATCCAGGATCATGGACTCGCTCTCTCTCGTTTCATACAAAAGCAGCTGCTGCCATTTTGTGACTATTGTTTTGTACACTGTTGGATTATAAGATACAAACAGGTATGATTTTAAAAAGTTTAATCTGAAATCAATATCTCTTATCTCCGTAATTATTTATGTGGCGAAATGCTGTGTAATAAGTGGTATGACTTTACCGTATCTCTTAAATTTCCATCTAGTTTGAACTTGCCGCGCTCCAACTGCGCTCTCCACGGAAGCTTTGCGTTTAAAGACCTAACGAAATATTTAAACTATTCAACTATTTACTTTTTTTACTTTTCAGAACTAACTATTCAAATTATTTACTTTTGTGGCAAGTAGCCCTGTAATAAGCAGGATAATGTACATCCAGCCAGTTGTTATTTTTTAGAATAAACCCCCGACAGGGTGATTGGTTGTGTATGATTTGGCAATAGGGGACAGCCTATACGCTGGTGAAAATCTTTGTATAGGCTTTAAACATGTTTAAAAATTGTCGGGAGGTGCACGTAACGTGCTTGATTCGTAATTCCTCTCACACGCTGTGAGCCGGGACCATGCGAGCATCACAGATTTCTACTCGATTTCTCAGCAAAACAGCAAAAATCACTCCGTGTACGCCCACCTTTTCTTCATCAAGAAGTCCCATGAGATTAAATCTCTTTTTCGAGAGAGTCCTGGCCAAGAAGGCACACCATTAGATAACACAATTAAAGGTGCAGTGTGTAACTTTTGGCGACATCTAGCGGTTCGGTTGCGAGTTTGCAGTAAGGACTTGAACTCATCACCCCTCCCTTTCGAAGAAGCTACGGTGGCTAAAATGGGACAAACATCGCCGTCTGAGACAGCAGAGAATAGCCAGAGTAAACCAAGTTTCTGTACCACAGTCCATTATAAACCACATCATGGATAAAGTTTACAAAGCCATAGTCAGGTGAGGATCTTAATACATAATATAATAATAGTAATCAGCTGATTGTCTCACGAACGTAACCAGCACATTCTCCCCACATAGCAAACCCATAATATAGCGAGGGAGAAGAACCACATGAAACTATGCAATTATATATTTTTTCTAACAGGGTAGTAAAAGTTTAGCTGGCTAATATGAGCTGTTACTGTGGCTGAGCTGGTTAAAGCGTTAAGCCTTGTTTATACTCGACGTGTCCGCATGAGCCCAAAGGTGCGTGCGGCAAAAATGGCGTGATTGTAACAGCGCGCGCGCCTCCGCATCCCCTAGACACCACTTACTACACACAATAGGCTTTTTTCTCTGATTTTGGAAACTCGATCGACTTAACATGCTTCCAAGATCGACGGGTTGGTGATTCCTGTAACTGTTTTACGGTCAATGACAAGAGTAGTCTACTAATCAGCTGTCTCACGAACGTAACCAGCGCATTTATCCCCACATAGCAAAGCCATAACACAGCGAGGGAGAAGAATTAAGTTACATGAAACAATCCAACAACATATTTACACCACTGACAAGGGAAAAGTCACTACTCACGGTGTTTATGACTAGCTGCTTCTAGCTTTCTGCGGCTTCTCCTTCAAGGTAGTGACGAAACGCGCTCTGTAACGCTGTTTGTTCACTGTTGGCTACGGTAGAAACATGACGTCACAATATGGCGACCTTCATAGAAGGGGATGCCCGCCTATGTAGATATAAATGCCTTATTAATAGATGCCTCTATTAACTAGTTAATAGATAGTCAAAATGTTTACACACTGCACCTTTAAGATTAAAAGTAAAAATTTTACAAAAATAAAATGCATCGAAAAAAGAATAAAGACTTAAAAGTTAAACTGCCTTAAAAGTTCTCTAAGCGATCCTGGGTGACATCACTTCTTGTTGATGTTCGAACTATTGTCAAACAAAACGGAGGCTAGCTAGACCCTCCCTCCTCCTCATCCGCGCACCAACCCCTCAAACCCACCCCCAAACCCTTCTTGTCGGTTATTGGCTGGAACAGTTTGTTATGTTTCGTAGCGCGGGTCGCTACAGTTTGTTTTTGTAGCCGTTTGTGGAGCCTGGGGTGTCCGCAGAGACCGCGTTTTTTTTACAGTGTGTTCAGGGGACAGGCAGCTAGCAGATAGTGAGGAGGTGTTTGCTGTATGTGACAAAAAATGTTTTGGCCTTAAAAACGCGTGACATCGCTTAGAGCACCTTTAATATAAGTATAAGACAAATAAATATAGCGATTCGATACATATCGCAATACTGAACTCATGATACGATATTATTGCGATACGATATTATTGCGATACTCCAAGACATATGGTAAAAGGTTAACAAAAAATTTACTGTTGATTAAAATGCTAAATTGGGTCTTATATTGGTGGTGGAAATAATAGGCTTGGACTTGATGCTGCTGGTAACCCAATGCACGGGACAGTGGTTTGAATTAATTTAGACGAATATGTTTGCACTCTGTCACAGACTATCTAGGCCAAATTTTTGGCCACAAAAATTCCCCCATTGCATTATTATACATTAAATACAACATTGTATATAATAGTTTAATGTAGTATTGACACTAAAACTCAGTAAACTTTAATTGTTTCTCACAGTAATTTTCATTTTGGGTGAACTATACACAAAAAAGATTGTCACCATCCACGATACATATTGTTGCATTTTTGTATTGCGATATATTGTTACACAATATATTGTTACAGCCCTAGAATACATCAAACAAAATGTAGCACATGAATAGCAATTACATTCTTCAGTTAAAAAGCTTTTAAAATTAGCCCATGGTATCAAAATTATTAAGCTGTAGTGCATCCTGATGGTTATTCAATGACCTGGGCGGTAAGAAAGCATTAGTCTTTATACCATACCTAACCCTACGATTAATAAAAAATCCCAACCTAACCTTCAGCATCTTCAGTAAGTGTACAATGTGTTCTATTGTGTAAATTGTGTTACAATGTGTAAATTAAGGCAGTTATTTACTGAAAATCCTAAAAAAAAAAATATTGATTGACCACTGTGTGCACATGGGAAACGTGGTTTTGGAACATTTCCCATGTGAAATCTAAGTGATTACATGTGAATCATGTAGTGACGTTTTCCACGATGTAAAATTCAAGTGTTTTTTAAGAGGATATTTGTTGTTTGAAAGAAGAAAGAAAATGATAAGTGTTTCAAAAGACATAAGAAACCTTTAATGAAAAAGTGAACTATTCCTTTTACATGTCACTTTTTAATTTGTTTCTTCTTGTGCCCACCGGGACCACTTCTTCAGAGACTTTCTTTCCAACTCCTATGTAAACTAAAACCAAGGTACACTGACCCTAATTTCTGACCTCCTCACACCATCCACTTCCTCTCTATTTCTTTTTCTCTGTCCCTTTTTGTCTGTTTCTCTGGAGGGAAAACCATTTTCCCAGAGGGATGAGGTTGAGATGAGAGTTGGCACTAGAGGTTGAAAGGGCAGGTGCAGAATTAGATGGCAAACTCTAGATATGGGTTAAGGTTGCCCCCTTTTTGAACTCAGCCTACTCTTGCCCCCACCTCTTGGGTGCAGATCAGAGCTTAGGCTATGTTACCGACTCTGTGATAAAACTCTGAAAGAGGGCAAAGATCTGAGAAATAGTGAAAGAAATGGACAGAAAGAAATTATGCCTCTCTGACCTCAAACACACCTTTAGACTGGGCCCTCTTTGAATGCATGAGACGTAACCAATGCAAAGACCCATTCAGCCAAATTTATGAGACTCAAACTGTGGTAGCATAAAGTAATGGATAGAACCATTTGAGAGACTTTCAAAGTGATTTCACAGTAACCTTAGTCGCATTTACGGTTGCTTAGACATAAACTTTAGGCATAAGTAGGCATGAGACTGTTATCTTTATAATGCTGAAGAGATTTTGAGATTTGAGCGCTGGCTAGTGTAATTCAAACCCTTCACTGCTTGATTGCTCACATCTATTTCCTAGATGAGGCTTATATACATTATTTAGTGTATACTTGTGAATATCTTTCCATAACTATTGTATAGCTATTTGCACTGTAAAGTGCTAAATACTTTAGCTTTAGTTTAGTTGGCTGCCAAACAAATTGGTCCTAGTCACCCTCCATTAGGCAACTGTGAGGTACACTATTTACACAGTGTAGGCTATATAGGTAAGAGGTGAAATAGGTGAAGGAGTCCTATACATTCAACAGCCTTTGAGTAACTAAAACCTGAGCCATGGCCATGATCCTCCCTGGAGTAATTGGAAACACAGGAATGATAGCAGAGTGGAAGTAGCAAATACAGGGATGAGAGGAGGAGAGTGTGAAGGAAATGAAAGGGGATATTGGTCTTACTGTCTTGATGTAACCATAGCCTGGGACCTTGTTGCCATTTTGATGGTAAAGGACAACATAGGGGCCTAGAAGAGAACAAGGATATAAGAAGGCAAATGTAAAGGAAAAATCTAAGTGCATCACTCTTTACAGACAATGAGAAATTTAAGAAGATAAGTGGATGGAGTAACTAGGCTCTTTAGCATCCATCATGGTAGATGGCGATGCTAAATATGTCATAATAGAAGGATTCATAGACAAATCTTGTTCCCATTTAAGGGAACAAATACCCATTTATGTTTTAATGAATTTAAGGGTATTGTGGCATCTACATTGAGATTGTGATAGCTCGAGGTGAAGGACCTGGGTTAATAACAAATAATTGGGTTTCACTCATAAAAATCATATCATGGACCCTGTAGTGAACTGTGTAAAAATATGCTGTATAGTCAATAGGTTAAAAAAAAATATGCAAAAAATACAGTGATGACTCTTGTTTTGTTGTCTCTTATTTTGTCTTGTGTAACTTTCAGTTGGAAAAGAAAACAATGCTCTTGGTCTCATGCAACCACTTACATCATTAGATATTCTAGTTATTCCCTACACTGTTTAAAAAAACAGATCAGAAAAAAAAACGATTTCAACTGATGCAAAATGATAGTCAGTCCTAAAGACTGGATAACACAGATTCCAGTTGTTTGGGGTGTGAACAAAGCCTAAGATTCTGTATCTCTGCTGTGCCTTTCAAAGAGGCACTTACCCCAGGTTCATCCAGGGTGACTGCCACTGTAATACATGTACTAAAGTTGCTTTAGATAAAAAGCCAAATTGCTGACAAGTAAATAACGGATGAATTTCCTTGGGTCCCAGGAGATAAATTGTACAACTAAGTTGTAGCTATCTAAATATTTAGCTAATGGTAATTGCGTATGTTATCTACCTGAAAACAGATCATGTTGTTTTTTAGGCCATCAACAAATGCAGTATCTACAGTAGACTCACTGTATGGCTCTACTATAAACACTGCACGGTGGCGACTGTTCGATCCCATCTTCGAGACTGATCTAAGCACTGTTTGAGGAATCCAAGGCAGCTATGTTATCACAGCGAACACCCATTCGCCTTCATTTAAGGAGCTTAGCCACACTAAATGAGACCCTTGAGTGAGACTGTTCTTTCTCTCAGACAGAGTGGCACTTTGTATAGAAGGGGCAGTATTCCCATGGTGAAGGCAGGGAGCCACAGGCACCTACCCAGGCTCAGGCTCTGCTTTGTGGGGAGACTTTTCTGGACAGGCAGGGGAAATTACTTTGATTGGCTGTGTCGGTTACTGTAGCCCTCTAAAGCTAAAAGACTTTTTTGTGGAGATTTTATTTAATTGTCCCTGCCGAACTCCTCTTATCTTTCCCACAATCCTTCAGCAAGATGGGAAAGAAGGGAGGGCAAAAAGGGGTGGTGGTGAGAACTTTCTCACAGTTTAAAAACTCACGGTACAAGCACACAAACAGGTATACAAATACACAACCATGTCTTCTCACAAACACACAACTCTATGGTCACTTTTTTTGGTGCATTGATATTAATTTCACCTGTAATAGTTTGTAAAAGATGTCTTTCTTAAACATTTAAGTCTGATTGACATTTTTGACGAAAACAACATGTCAACATACCAGGTTTTGCAAGCATTTATCAAGTACAAGTTAGCTTTACCTGGGCTTTCGTAGCCCATTAGCTCTGTTCCAAAACCTTGTGAGTAGACTTGCAAGTCCAGGGCCTTGCAGCTGCCTTCGAAAGCAAGAAATCTCACTTTGAACTGAATTATAAATTGGAACAATCTACATAGGCAGCATCTCACACACATTGCGTTGTAATGTAAAAGTATGATAAACTTGACCCCACAATTGATTCCAAAAGTGTTAGCATATTGCTAAGCTAACTCAGTCCTGCAGCACTCTATCCACCTCTTTCCTGAACACGGAAGTCTCAGCCGACTCATAGCGGAATTATACTTTACATTTCTGGTCTCTGGTGTTTCTAGTGAAATTTGCGTATTTTCTGAGCTGATAATGTAACGTTAAACCTATGAAAATGATTTAAAACAGCACATGGCTCCATAGTGCCATCCCTTTACAGTGTCTCAATGACACGGTTTGACAATGACACTGACAATGACACTGACAACAAAGTTTAATGAGTGCGTAGATTCTCTTGTCAGTCTTTGGCATAAAATGCATGGCATATGGCGCCATATGGACATTCTATTCAGATATGCATACTTCAGGGATTTCTTCTGTGTATTGCAGTTGTGGTAGCAACAACAGCACGACATAACCCTGCGCTTATGTTTAATTAATACAGTCGCTCTTTTCACCCCGTTTTAACAATAAGTTCCTATGGTGACTGGAACAAGACAGCATTCAAACGGAGGTTAGAATCCATCATGGCGGCACTCATCGTTTACTCAGGAAAAAGGTAAACAGCAGTTGTTCTTAACACTAGTCCTGAGGACCCAACACTGCACATTTTGAATCAATATTATCATTAGTAGTAGTAAAAGTAGTATTTACAGTTTGGCCAAAACTATTTATTTTAAAAGTAAGCAAAATGTTGCTGCCTACTGTCTGGAATAATAGTCTGTCTGAGTATGCCTATGATGGTTCAAAATGCTTTCTATGTAGGCAGTTCGCTAGGTTTTAGAACAGAGCTATTGTATATTTTCTCTTTTTTTCAGTCTTTCTGTCTTTTTAACTAAAATCCACTCAACATTTTGTTTAACATAAATGACGGTGTAGCTGCAAAAATAGCATGGGCTAAACTCACATGGTTCTTTCCTCACTGCTGTCCACTCTTTTCAGGTACCACACTTTGGTAGCACGCTATGGCCGCCTAGCCCCACTTGCGGAAGTGGATTTGCGCCCTCTCTGCCATGTCCAAGTAGAGGTGCATTTCGGGGACCAGACAGAGCCCCTAGCGCTCAGATTGGATCAGACAGTGGGAGACCTAAAGAAGCAGTTGAGAGCCGTGGTCCAGCTACCTCCAAACAAGATACGTGTGTACTATATCGACCGGCAGCTTGGCTACGCGTTAGAGCCCCAGGAGATGAAATATGGAGCTCGAGCACTTCATTCCTACAGTATACGAGATGGAGATGAGATCTTGGTGGTGCCTAAGACACAATGACTGAAAAGAGAGCAACAGATGGGCACTGTTTGGGAAAAAAATTATGATGTTTCCACATTTATTGGAATACCATCTTCCAATAAAGGCAATGTGAAGGCTGTGAACAGTGCACAAGTCTGCATGCCTTATATTTACAACAGAGAAAAACTACCAATTTTTCCCAGCATCTTCAATCGTATATAACATAGTTTTAAAAAAGAGATTTGGGATCAGGATTAAAACCCCTTTTTTAACTTCCACTGCTCTGTGGAAATATGTACAGTGTGTATGCAAAAAATGTGTGGACTTAATCATCATGTGTGTTTATAAGACAGCTTCTCAGGAATTACCCTCAACCCCTTACATGCCTCTACTCTAAAGAGTATTTTACCATTTATTAAAGGTGTTGTACAGAATATTTGACCCTCTTGCGATGAAGGTATAATTAATTGAGGGTGGGGGGTAATTACATTGTTTTGTTAATTATGTGAGTTGGGCTTTGTCTCAGCTCCTCAGCATAGATGAATATGATGGTTTGAGGTACAGGCAATAATTTTATAAGAGTGAATGTCATTAAGAATGTCAAAACTTGCCCCCTTCTTTATTTTTAAAGACATAATGTAAAAAGTAAATAAAGACTATAAATAAACTATAAATAGCATATTTTGTTGCAGGTAACTGTCTTCCACAGTTGTTTTGACTCATTGGAAACAATCATTTTAAAATAAATCATATTACAAAAGTTAGGCAACACTGAAATTAGACATAATGATCGCTAGATATCTATTAACACCTCCCAGTGCATACACATGCTGTAAAAGTCAGACTTTCTTCTCTTTTTTTATAATGTGATGTTACCACACAAACACGAATAACGTAAACATTTAATTTCCTATGAAATTTCGACCAAACATTTTAAATTATAAATCATTATAAGATTACCATTGTGAAACAGGGTAAGGCAAGCATACTTGCTCAATAATTTATTTATTTGAACCTTTAAGAACCTTGATAACACAATACCAAGATACTTAAACTTGTTATACAAACATACAGTATAGTGTCGTACAGAAATAACAGTCAATGCACCTATTTCACTTGTGTTCCTACAATTAGGTAGGTGTCTCCAGACATTTAAGCTATACATGCTTTTCACTCAAGACATTGTCGTCTACATTTCCTAAAAAAAACTTGACAATGTATAGACATAAATACTAATTAAAGCCAAAATTACTGAATACAAGTTAAATATCTGTACAATGTGAATTCTTAGAGAAGGGGAGACCTAGGGCTACCTGAGGGCTACCCTTAACATAGATTTAGGCCCATTAGATGAGTAGGTGGTCTGGCATGGGGAGGGGGCCATATAGAAAGTGAACTCTGTCCTCCAGCTGTAACACCAGCCAGTTCTTTTCTGCTTGAATTACAGCAGGGTCACCTACAAGCCTGAAGCCCTCTAAGGTTTACACACTTTACATTCACAAACTTGGCTCCCCTATTATGACCACAGACTGACTGCAATCCCCTAGTCACCGGATAATCAGGGATGTTTTCAGCAAGACCTCTACAACCTTTCTCATTGGTGGAAAGATTCTTTGGAGAATGTAGATGCCATACTCTTATATTGATGTGCAAAGAAGAGCATATGCTGTTTGGGTATAAACCTGCATTCATTTATTATTATCACTCCCATGTTCCAGAGAAAGAAAAAAGTAGAGGGGACCAATAATAGAGATTTTAGCAATATTTAATTTAAGTTACTGTCTGGAGTAATATTTGTAGATATGATTTTTTTTTAGTAGAAATGTGGAACACTTTGATTTATTTAATTTTGACTGACTTTTATTTTTAATCATTTTTAATCCTCTTAACATTTTATAGGTTTTAATGGAATTTGAAGATATTACTGTTGTCATTTGTTAAGTAATGTATCATTAATAAGGGACAGCCATACACAAATATCCTTATTCTGTCTACGTAATAGCTTGCAAATGACTGTCAATCCTAATCAGAGAATTGTAGTTAACTTGAGACATGCCCTTTTCTCAGTCTCAAAATAACAATCCGTTATAAAGGTTTTATACAGATTGTGAGACTATAGTTTTAACATGTTAACATTCAGTCTTCATGGTCTTATTTATTTAACCAAAGTCAGCACATACCAGTCTATACATTTCAGGAATTGGATTACCAGGGCTTTTCCTGTTCACTCCCATACCGTTTCCTAGCAGAATGGCTCTAATGTTAGAGTGTCTGATATAGTATATAACCTCCCTATCTAGTTACCTAGCTGTCTCTATGCAACCCTATCCCAGAGGAGGGTGTTAACAGGGAGCTCAGAATCCATTAGAGGCTCAGATTAGCTATATTATCACTATTGATGAGAAGACCTGCATTAATATTGTTGGCAGATATTGAGAACTTGTTTCAGTGTAACAGCATATGTCACACTGATGATCTGTTATGATTAAAAGTCCCATCACTGTTTCAATTGTGTCCTATCACTGGAAATTGATATTTTTGCCCAAATCCTATGATTATACCAAATTGTTGCTACATTTGTTTACCTCTTTCCTGTGTAATTGTATTCTTCACTGAAAATCCCTTATAATGCTTACTAATGTCCTCATTTGGATAACAATCTGCACTATGCCACTGATAGAACTGCATGTTTGCTTTCGATCTCATATACAAACCACAGTCTGTGTGCTTGGGCACCCCTTTTCTCCCATCTTTCAGCAGTACCTGTGTCTCTACAAGTTTCTCATTGCTCATATTTTGTTCTCATTGTGCTCTGGCTGTTGTGATGACACTTGATCCTCTCTGTTCTGCTCCCAACGGACATCTGGCCTTTAATGGCAGAATTGTTAACAGAGTAGGTGCTGAAATATTTACCTATTGCTGGGTCTGTATAATGGTGTTTTACGGATTGTTAAAAAAATTGGCTTGGGCCATGGATGATAATTAAGTATTAATGAATATGTGAACATTGACATGGAATATTGCTGTAAAATATGTTAATGGTATTTTACCATTATGTGAAGTTGAAGTGTAGAATGCCATAGTACCGAAACATGTTAAGAATAAACAGAAGCCAAGACTTTGCATGAAATTCATAAAGTCTTAATGTCCCCAAGCTGAAGTTTTCCCTTTTTTGAAATTTGACCATTATAATGACCATTATATTCTGGTGAATCTAAAGCTATTGTAGTTTTTCTGGATAAGGTAATGTATTGAGGACAAATTGTGTGACCATTTATCATGTTTATTTCACCAGGGTTACCTATACCGGTTGCCTTTTATTTTGTTTGCTGTGCTTTCTTGTATATGCTCGCCTTTTGTTGTCGTAGTTGTGTATTTACTCCACTCACACTAGGGACAAGCCGCTGTGGAGACCTCACCAAGAGCCTAGGCAAATGCAAGCATCCAACTGGAGTCTATCCAGCCAGACAGCCACAAGCTAGCCTGCCACCTGGGTCACCACAGTGGTTTGGCTGATAAAAAGCATCATGCCTAATTGGTTTCACCACGTTTGGAAGTGCTGGCCTATTTCTGTCACGCCTACAGGTGAAAGCTACACGTGCCAAATCTGGCACCGCTGTCACACTCTCCGACTCACCCACAGCTCTGTCCAACCAAGGCTTAAAAAACATCCATCTCCTTAGCGGCCTAACTATTGGGCAGCAGAGCCTCCAGAGTGCAGCTGTAGCCAGAGTTCACTGGTGGATCGGCAACACAGAGAGTTGTGCCAATCTGAGGGAAGAGGGACAAGGGGTTGCCAGGGCATGAAAGCAGGGGTGGGCTACAAAGGCAAGGTCACACTGGGAGCTGTTGAGGGATTTGGTGTGTTTTGGATAGGTGGGGGGTTTAAGAAAGTTTTTTTTTTCGCCTCACTCTGTAGCAGAGCAAAAAGAACTGGCTGGGCAACTGGTAGCCTGATCTACCCTGTTCACCATAAAGCATGGAAGGCTGAAGGAAGCTCATTGTGTGGCCAGGAGGGGGAGATGTTTTCTGAGAAGGTTTGAGTTACCTTAAGGGGGCTTGACATTGTTGAGGAAAGGAAAGAAAATGAGGGCAAAACAACTGCTTGGCGTTGGATGCATCAAGGGGGTTTGGATGAAAATTAAGATATTGGATGACCCAGCCAGGTTCTTGTCCAGGACCTTTTCTAGCATACAGGGTCAGGCCTGGTGAACCTACCAGCAAGCAACTGCAGCATTAGTGCTCTCATCTATGCTTGAGTCCTTTCCCACGGAAGCTGCTCGATGACTCCAAAAGCCCTCGTTGTACCCGCTGACATTATGGTAATTCAGTCAGCCTGATTCCAATCTGCCAGGTTTGGTTGGCAGGTGGTTGATGGGGCTGACAGTTTGCGATTACATTTTATCGGACACTTGACTCCAATGCCCAGACAGTGGAGTTAATGCTTATCACCAAGCTCATAGCCATCTCTTGTTCTTGGTGGGACTGAAACTTTGTAAAGATTTGGTTGTAAAGATGCAGGATTATCTCAGCTAAGTTGACCTATTCCACAACCACAATGTTTCTGTTTGTAGGTCAACGTGAAGTAGAATGAGGGACAAATAAAAAAAAAGCAAGACAGAATGATAAACCCTGTTGGTAAGTAATTACAACGGCAGAAGGGGATGATGGTGAGAAGATAAGGATTGCTGTCTCCTTTTTGTCCTTACTCTTTCTTCTGTATATGGTCATTCCAGCACAAGATGATTCAACTGTCCAACAGTCAGTCTGGGACCACATTGCACTCTTTGTCAAATTCTCTATGTCCTTGTTATGCACTAGTTTGGTTAAGAGTATGGTCTGCATTTACACAACAAAGCAACAAGGTGTAAAAGAACCCTCCGCTGGGACCCCCACATTGGTCACAGGGAATCTGGGGTCTGCGTCCATCCAGTCGGCTTTCACACATCCTGCCCCCCTCTGGTATCTAGTTACCTCCACTGTCCTCCTAGAAACAATGCTGAGTCTAACTCAGATCTTGCTCCCATCTCCTTCCCAGACCCTATCACTGTGGATGCACCAATGATTTCCCCCCTTTTTGTCGTTATCTCACCACTGCATCTATGGAAATGAGCCCCATTTGGAGATCAACCCAGGGTTGAGTGAGCTGTTGCAAATGAGACTGTCCTTAATTGGTGCAAGGAGGCCAGTAAGACAGGAGGGGGAGCACTGATTCACTCACTCACGCACACACATGGAGTGTCTAAGCGGATTCATGTTAATATGGTAACCCAAGCTCTTCTCCTTTTTTTTTAATCAAATAAAGCAATGTTTTTCTGCCGTGTTTTCTTTTGTAAATAAATGCCCCAAGGGTGGGCTGAAGAGCCCCAGAAGAGATGCAGTGGACTGTGCACTAGCTATGGAGAGGGCTGCTATCTAAGGAATTGGAGTTAGATCCAAAGGCCTGACATTTTCTTCAGAAATCCTCTTTGTGTTTACGGCTCTAGTTTCAATATTTCCCTTCAGTTACTTACCAAAGCCACCTTTCACTGGTCCTCAGCTCTACCCCCTTCTCTCATCCACTCTTTCTTCGCCATTCTGCTCTTTTTCTTTTTTTTATTCTTTCCCTCTTTCGAAAGTCTCAACCCCACTCTCCATCCCCACCCCTCTCCCTTTCCCTCTGACTCTCCTATCCACCCCCACCCCCCAAAAAAACGATCTCAGATTAACTTTAACACTATCCCTGGTGCAAAAGGTAGCGCCTGCCTCTGATGCGTCTCCCTTCAGTAGATCCGTACAGGGAACCCACTCTCTCACTCCTTCTCTGTCCTCTCATTCTGGGATCACTTTCTCCAGACTTTTGCTCTTTGAAATCAAGCGTACCCTGAAGTACGGATTGGGACGTGTTTGCCATTCTTGTCTTTGGCGGTTGTCCTGTGGAATTGGACCAGCACAGCACTCTGTGTGAGTGGAGGATTTAGGAGGGTTTTTCTGGGCTGTCTCCCCCTCCCTTTTCTTCATCCAAGAGCAGAGCCCCTCCGCTCTTGAGACTGAGTTGATGGTACCCAGTTGGATGTGACTTAGAGGCTGATGCACAGGTGACGTGCTGAACTTCCGTCCTATGAAGGCAGGTGAGTGCTGATTTCTGAGTTGTGGTCTTTGAACTGGAACGTTGTGTTTTGCTTTGTTTTGTTTTGTTTTCTTATGACAAATTCGCTGTCTTTCACTCCTTGTCAGTTTCTCACAAGTGATGTTCAGGTGCTCTCTGCCTCTTTTACACCTCTCTTCTCTCTCTTTGTTTTGAAAACACACTTTGTGTGTGAAAATGTAAATGATAGGCTTTACCTGCCAATCGGTAACTAAGAAATTTTGATAACATCTATCATTGTTATTAATGCCAGTCGCCAGACAAGGCAGCTTGTTTGAGATCGGTTTCTGATAGGTTAGCCAAATGAACTCAAGTCTATGTAATGTGATGTGGAGAGCAATGGATTTGGCTTTTGGCATCTAACACAGTATCTCATGGTTCACTTGGGAATCCCATCAAATGCCAGTTTTGTCTGTGCTTTGGTTTCATGACGGAAGATGTTATGCAGGACATTGTCTAAATACATAGGCTCTCTTCAGGAGACTGGATTTCAGTTATGCTGGAAGGTGGATATTTTTTTCTCATTTGGCAGTAGGAAGAAATGGTACACTTCCTTTTTTGTTAGACTGCGACTTGAGTATTCATTCCTAACGCAAGCAGCTTGAATTAAAATTTTAGGTTGTTTCCATTGAAGTTATGAAATGCTTTATTTGATAAATGATTGCTGATTTTGTTAATGAAAAAGTTATTTTTAAATTGTGTTTTTCCTTCATTATATTTATTTTTATGACTGCTTTTTTAATAAATTATAAAATAAAAATGAATTAAACTATCTTTACTGTAGGATGGTAAATTTAATTTAAAGATAATTTTCTTACTGAGGCAAAGCTATATCCACAGGTAATCATTAAGATTCATTGTTGAATGTTGAATCATTAAGATTCAACATTGTGTGAAATATGACCAATTTAATTAGACTTATATTAGATGCATGTCTTGATTAATGGAGCTACAAGGACATTGTATGCTTTAATTTATTCGTATTAATCTGACAACATCATTCTAGAATTGTCATTTGTCATGGATTTGTCATAAAACTTGAACATACGTACAAAATTAACTATATGAGAAAAAAAAACAAATGCCTAATACAAACAATTTATATAACATATTTTCATATCATACACTCTACATATAAGTTATATACTAATTATTTAATCAGACACTAGACCTTTAGAAGTATTTTCGTATAGGTTTATTTTTAGGCAAGCGGCAAGTTTTCTGTGGAAACACCCTTAAGACTGAAATAGACTGGGATATAATTTGGATGAATCAGTTTTACCATCAAAATCATTTTAGGTCATTATCATTTCCGTTCCGGATTTGTGAAGATGTCTGTTTATTTTGGCACACTAAGGCTGGGTAAATCTAAAGGGAGTGAAACCCAAACTTCTGCCCCTCAGGGTTGCCGTAAAGACCCTGGCAACTCAAGCCTGCTAAATTAAACCCATTAGCCTCACTGTTCACAGTCCTCTCTCTGATGCCAACAAGTCATAGAACATAAACACTTTGTAATGGACCCTTCAGACGATGGATAGGAGCAAGGCAGGTTCTCCCAGCCGCGGGCTTACTGGCACTGTGGAGGCCTGGAACTGCATCACCATAGCCCACTCACACGATAGTTCTGGAGAATGTGATCCCAACACATTGTTCCCCATCACATAATAGAACCTTTTCAACTCAGGGCGAACAGGCCCACCATGGAGAGGGAGAAAGGGGGAGAATGCCCCCATGGGAGACCTGGGAGACTGCTCTTTAAACCAGGGCAGATTGGAAACAAATGCAACTTGGCCTAGTTGTTAATTTCTTAAAATAGGCTTATTTTCATACTAATATATTTT
Source organism: Chrosomus eos (assembly GCA_036326025.1). Taxonomy (NCBI): domain Eukaryota; kingdom Metazoa; phylum Chordata; class Actinopteri; order Cypriniformes; family Leuciscidae; genus Chrosomus; species Chrosomus eos. Next base: position 16,988,330 of record CM070820.1, on the reverse strand, counting down.
TATAAAAATGGTCAAAATATTTTCATCTTAAAATAACTGATGTTTGGAAGGCTGGTGCCAATAAAGTATTTCTGATATTTTGTGATGAATATTTGAATTCACGTTTTTCACATCTTTTTTCTTTAATTGTATTATTATGTGTCTTGTTGTATTTATATGTGTGCACTAGAGGCTTCATTAACAAAAACATTTTCTGCACACTTGGCAATAAAGCTCTTTCTGATTCTATATGTTTCTCAGGTGTTTAGGATGGTCAGAACAGGCACTTTAGTCTCTCTGCTCCAGCTTTTCAGCACCCTTGCTCCCAGAGGAGGTAAGTGATGTCCTCTCACAACTGCATACAAACCCTCTCCTGCTTGCCTCCACAGCCCCTCTTTAGATGTAACAGTGATTGATCGATAAAAAGAGCCAAGGCACTGAATAAAGAGTTAATTAATTAAGTAAAGATGTGATTAAAAAAGAACCCCAACCTTTTCCAAGTCTTTGTAGATTACTTCTCTACATGACTTACATCGCCTATGCAAAAAGACACATCACGGAATTTATGTATAAATCCATTATTTTCAATCCAGACACCCTGGCATGGCCAGTTGATCAATGCTTCTTTTCATTTCATTCTCAACATTTCCTTTTTTCTCTGCATAGCATTTTCTCAGGATACCCTCTACCCCTTTGGACCAGCTCACAGGGATTTAGAAACCCCTAAGATGGATGATGGCAGCTCTCCAGAGTTTCCACTATTAATTCCATTCATATTCTTCAATTTGCCCTATAGGTCCCTTTATGTAAGTCTCCAAAATATGAACAATAACTGTGAGATAAATCACCAAAAATCTCATTGCAACATCATAGGTGTTTAATTCAGCTGTGAATTGGGAGCTTGGTGTAAATATGTTTGGTGTTCTTAGTGATCTATTCATCCATCTACCAGTAGCCTATGTGAAGAGATCAGTGTAACAGCACACTATCTTCTATTCCCCAACAGGTCAACAACAATGGAGTGATCTCCTTCAGCATTCAGGTGAGTCAATTCACTCCAGAGGCTTTCCCCCTCAGTGACAGTCGTTCCTTCATTGCCCCTTTATGGGCTGACGTGCATAATGGTATCCGTGGAGATGTGTACTACCGTGAGAGCACAGACCCAGAGATCCTGGAGAGGGCCAATCAGGATGTCAGAAAGTATTTCAAGAATATGGTATCGTTCACTGCCTCCTGGGTCTTTATTGCTACCTGGAATCAGGTCACCTTCTATGGAGGCAGCCAGACAACACCGGTGAGGCAAAAAGAGATATATTCAGTCTGTCACTGTTTTATTTGCGTGACCAATTTAAAAAAAAAAAAAACTGAGATACAGAGCAGTATGTATTGTTTGATCACTACATGAACAACAAAATTATTTTTTTCTTTTCAGGTAAATACATTTCAGGCTGTTTTAATCTCAGATGGCCAAGCTTTTTTTGCTATGTTTAACTATGGAGAGATCAGCTGGAGCACAGGCACGGCTAGTGGAGGAGACCCTCTCACAGGCTTGGGAGGAACCACAGCACAGGTAATCTTGAAAATCACAGCTGTTACAGAGGTTGCTGTATATTTTATGGACTATTTCATTACATTCTTCTGGTTCTTTGGATCAGGTTGTTCCCTGGGAAATGTTTTCACCCTCTGCAAACTCACAACATAATCTCTTTGATCTCAGGATTTTCCTCATTCTCTGCTATGTTTGCTTTCTCTAGGCAGGTTTCAATGGTGGAGATGTCAGCCATTTCTTCAACCTTCCTGGATCACGCTCCAACGAAGTGGTCAACATTGAACAGACGACTAATGTCAACGTGCCAGGACGGTGGTTCTTCCGCATTGATGGCGAGCAGATAGACCCAGCAAATGGATGCAGCTACAATGGTATAACAAAATGCATGTAGTTGTAGTTAGAGAGAGTTATATTTTGTGGTTTTTGCTACATTTAATTAATATTTTACTCATAAGATATCTTATATCAAATGTGTGCTCTTTGGTTATTTTGTATGTAAACTTTCATTTCAACATGTTATCTATCACACTATACCCAATCTCTCTCTTCCTCTCTTTGCATTTCTGCAACCTTTATTTTTTTCAGGGCGGTTTTACCGGCGTGGGGAGGTTTTCTGGCTATCAGACCAATGCACTCAACGATGTAGGTGTCTTGATCTGGATAATGAGGTCATCTGCCAGGAAACTCCATGTGGTCAACTAGAGACCTGTGAACAAGTGGAAGGGGCTTATTACTGCCAGCCTACCCGCACTAGCACCTGTGTGGTGTTTGGAGACCCCCACTACCATACTTTCGATGGATTTCTGTATCACTTCCAGGTGCAGTATAGGGTTAAAATGATCCCATTTCTATGGTCAGTATAGTTATTGACCTTTTTTAAAGGGATAGTTCACCCAAAAACGAAAATTCTGTCATGATTTACTCACCCTCATGTTGTTACAAACTTGTATGAATGTCTTTTTTCTGCTGAATACAAAAGAAGATATTTTGAAGAATGTCTGTAACCAAACATTTGATGGGCCCCATTTACTTCCATAGTACTTTTGTTTTCATACTATAGAAGTTATAAGGGCCCAAACTGTTTGGTTACCCATATTCTTTCAAATATCTTCTTTTGTGTTCAACAGAAAAAAGAAATTCATACAGGTTTGGAACAACTTGAGGGTGAGTAAAGGATGACAGAATTTTCGTTTTTTTGGGTGAACCATCTATGGGTGGAGCACTATTGGCATTCCTGGCTCACTTTGTGCGCTAGAAAATGACCTAAGGGGGGAAAACCCATTTTTACAAATTTAGTCATTCACTAAAAAAATTGTGATAAAAGATGTGATAGTCCAATGGTATACTTATTTTTTTTATCACCCAATAGGACCCAAGTTCAAATCCTGACCTAATATATATTTTTTAAATGAACAAAATTGCAATTGAGCTTGACAGAACACCATGTATTTTCAATCCATGGAAAAGTGCAGCTTTGATATTTCAATAACTTCAATAAATACTCCAATAACATTGACCAAAATGGCTGGACCAGACCCCCCATGACAACAATGCTGGTAGCTCGACTGGACTGAGCACAACTAGACACAATAACCATGCAACTTAATTATCAGTAAACAAATGTGCACTTGTCCCATTAAATGTGCACGATGCTTCTGGAAATAGTAAAGTATGAAATTTTCTGAACCTAGAAACAAATAAAAAATAATACAAACTCAATTTCACTGATTGATTTTATAAGATATCTGTTATCAGAGGGTTATGCTGAAAGCAAAAGCTGTTTTAAAGGGGTCATATAATGGTCCATGCACTTTTACAAGTTGATTGTACTGAAATGTGTGTTGGCAGTGCCTGTACACAGCCATCATATAATGATAAAAATCTATCCAGTGGTTTTGTTTTAATCTCCTTATATGTTTTCCCCTGCCTCAAATCAAGCCGTTCGAGCCTGTGACGTCACAAGCTCGCACGCCCCTCCCACGATTGTTGATTGACAGCAGCGTTCCAACACAGACCCGCCCTCGCTCGTGAGTGAGATGTCAATCATAGTTCGTCATTGTTGATACACTGGAGCAGAATGGCATCTAAGCGATTGTGGTGTTCTGTTCTTGGGTGTAATAAGGAACACAGCAGTCATTTTAATGTTCCTAAATCCGAACCGCTGAAGACGCAGTGGCTGAGTTTTGTTTATGAAGGGAATATTTCCGACGAGCAACGTCAATGCGCTCATGTTTGCGCAAATCATTTCTCACCAGACTGCTTTTTAAACGAGGGTCAATATAAATCAGGTTTTGCTAAGAAGCTGCTCCTGAAAAAGGAATCGGTACCAACTATTCGTGTTCCTGCTGCACCTCCAGAAGAAGTGAGTGTAACGTTTTATTTATTAACCTTTATATTAATCTTTGCAAATCCCAATTGCACGCTTCACGATGATTGTGGCTAATGTTTACACTCGGGGTGCATTACGGCATGTATTCTATGTAACGTTACGACGTTCTCAATATAATTCATAATCCCGTTTATAATGAAAAACTCGTTATAGTTGTGTTATTAAAAAATGTGTACGCAGGTGTTACAGTTAACGTAACAGGAATATTAACAGGAATATCAATGCAGTTACAATATTATAGATGTACAAGTTTTCCTGACATGACATGGCCTCATGTCAGTTTCAGTCTCAGTGTACCTAACACTGAGATAACGTCACGCATCACCGACAAGCCTACATTTACAAAAAAAAAAGTTTTTCAACATAAATCTGTCAACGAACTAACCTATAATTTATTAGTAACGTTAAACACATAGCGTTTGTATCTCACAACTCTAACGTTACCCTGCCAGTCAGTACATAACGTTACACAAATAAATCAAAGTGACATTGATAACCAACCATTCAGAAACGTCCTGTTCGAGCCTTAATTGTCGAACTTCTTCGGGGCCGTCATCTTGTTTCGGGTCAGACTCCAGTTCAAACTGAAACGGTTGCACAGATGTGTCCTCAGAGAGAATCCCGCTGCCATAATAAACCCTCAACTGTTGTCAAGTCAACACTCCACGTGCGTTGTGTCAAAGCGCCCACCATGAGCGCCCACAGAACAGAGGGGCGGAGTCAGCGAAGCTCATTATCATTTAAAGGCACATACACTTAAACGGCGTGCTGAAAACAGAGCTGTTTTTGAGCAGGTAAAATTAGTGTTTTCTTAAAATACTAATGAGAATTTTTAATAAAAGTATATTACAAAGTTTTCATTTAGACCCTAAAGATTCATATTAACTTGTACAAAAATGGCATTATATGACCCCTTTAAGATTATCATATTACAAAGCAGAATATAATGCTGATTTGCTGTTTTGTTTTGTTTTATTTTTGCTTTGTAAAGAACTGTAGGATGAAACTATGTGATATCCTTGATCTCTTATCCAGGGTACTTGCTCATACTTGTTGGCTCGTCCATGCTGGGAAATGCCTGGTTTGCCCTTCTTCAGTGTGGAAGCCAAGAATGAAAACCGTGGTGTGACCACTGTGTCCTGGCTAAGGGACGTGACAGTAGAGGTGTACAACCACCGTGTCACACTACCCAAAGGGACTCTGGGAACTGTGCAGGTTGGCTCTCTTCATGTTTCAGTCCTTTAAATTTGAAGCTACTCCTTCTACTAAATTGACCAACTGTACAATCAGCATGAATAACAGCTTCGTAGATTAAACTGTTCTTGCAGGACACAGGCGATATAACCTTTCTCAATGTCTTTCACTTTGTGTTTCTGTTGTTACAGGTGGATGGCCTGATAAAGACTCTCCCTGTTCAACTTCAACTAGGCGCAGTCAAGGTATACCAATCTGGTGTTGCTGTCGCTTTGGAAACAGACTTTGGTCTCTTGGTGACCTATGACGGATTGCACTACGCCTCCATCTCCCTCCCCAGCTCTTATTTCAACAACACTTGCGGTCTATGTGGTAACTACAACGATGACCCCGCCGACGACCCCGTGTTGCCAGATGGCTCGCTGGCAGAGAGCGTAGTGGAACTAGGTGGTAGCTGGCGAGCCGAGGACACAGATTTTCGTTGTACAGATGGCTGTGCCCAGAACTGTAGCTTGTGTGAACCAGCAGCCGAAGCATTCTATTTTCGCTCAGACTACTGCGGGCTGATCAATAAAACTGACGGGCCATTCAGAGATTGTAGGGCTGTGGTAGACCCTACAGCATTTGTGTACAGCTGTGTTTATGATATGTGCAGCAATCGTGACAACATCACCACCCTTTGCCAGGCTATACAGGCATATGCACTTGCATGCCAGGCCCTGGGAGTCACTATACGACCCTGGAGATCACGCTCGTTCTGTGGTGAGTGAGATCAGGTGTGATCTTAAGGTTAATTCAACATCTTTTAGAGAGATTAAATGAAGTATACATTATTTAAAGGATTAGTTTACTTCAGAATTAAAATGTCTTGATAATTTACTTATCCCCACGTCATCCAAGATATTCATGTCTTTCTTTCTTCAGTCGAAAAGAAATTAAGATTTTTGAGGAAAACATTCCAGGATTTTTCTCCATATAGTGCACTTCAACGGTTATCAACGGGTTGAAGGTTCAAATTGCTGTTTCAATGCAGCTTCAAAGGGCTCTACACGATCCTAGCCTAGGAATACTGTAAGGGTCTTATCTAGTGAAGCAATCTGTCATTTTCTTTAAAAAAAAAAAAATATATATATATATATATATATATATATATACTTGTTAACCACAAATGCTCATCTTGCACGTCCACGACTTACGCGATCATGTTGAAAAGGTCAGGTGGTAACCTGACGTGGGCAGAAAATGTAGGGTTGGGCAAAAAACTCCATCTCATTTTCTCCTCCAACTTCAAAATCGTCTGACATCATTATTTAATTTTTTTTTGTAAAGGGTGTTTGACTTAGTCTTTGCTTGTTCGCTTTGTAAACACTAGGTCGGTACTGCGTGACCTTTCAATGTGATTATGTAATGTGTGGCGCATCACAGCTAATGCAAGACGAGCATTTGTGGTTAAAAAGTATATAAATGTTTTTTTTTTTTTTGAGAATGACAGATTGTTTCGCTACATATGACCCTTATTCCTCGGCTGGGATCGTGTAGAGCTCTTTGAAGCTGCATTGAAACTGCAATATGGACCTTAAACCCGTTGATAACCGTTGATGTCCAATATATGGAGAAAAATCCTGCAATGTTTTCCTCAAAATCCTTAATTTCTTTTCAACTGAAGAAAGAGTAAATTATCAGGAAATTTTAAATTATGAAGTTAATTAATCCTTTTCTAACTTTCTATCATGTATATGTCCTTTCTTTGCTCTTTTTTCCACTGACCTTGCATTTTTCCATTTGCTATTGGCTCTTAGCGTTGACATGCCCTGAGAACAGCCACTACCAAGTCTGCACGAGTGCATGTCCTGCCTCCTGCTCCGACCTGACGTCTTACCTCTACTGTACCCATCCATGCACTGAGGGCTGCCAGTGTGACCAGGGCTATGTGCTGAGTGGTAGCCGCTGTGTCCGCCGGTCTGAGTGTGGATGTGAACGTGATGGCCTTTACTATGCCCTAAATGAGACCTTCTGGGCAGGGGAAGGGGGCGAGGTGGGTGAAGAATGCACTCAGCGTTGTGTGTGTGGCCCGGCAGGTGAAGTGACATGCTTCAATGACTCTTGTGGGGATGGCGAGGTGTGTGCAGCAGAAGTCGGGCTGTTGGGGTGTTACCCTCGTCGCGAAGCAGTCTGTTTGCTATCCCAGTCTCAAATACTGGCCACGTTTGATGGGTCCACAATGCCATTCCCTGATGAGAGCTCATTCTACCTGGTGAAGACTTTGGGACGCTTGCCTGCAAATGTTACATCAGTGGAGGTGAAGATTGGCAGGAAGTTGGTGAATAAGGGCCCAACATGGCTAAGGCCAGTGGTCGTAAGGGTGGGACATTTGGAAGCACAGATAGGTGGCTCGGATTTCGACTTGATCAAGGTTTGTGGTGTCTTGCATAGTTTCTAATTTGCACAAAAAAAAACCTCAGCTCTCGGGTCTGTGAAACTGAAACTGATGCTGTTAAATAGATACTGACTTCAAAGGAAAGACAACTAGCTATCGCAATATTATTATTTAAACAGTACATTTGATTGCTCCTCAATATATTGTTACATATTGCTGAGACCTAGTTATCTGATTGTATGACATGTGCTGATGTTGTCATACCTCTCTCTGCCCAGGTCAATGGTGAACCAGCGATTCTTCCTTATGTTCATCCAGTGGAGCCTCTCATAATATACCGGTCCTCTGGAAATATCACAGTGATTGAATGGAGTGGTTTAGTCCGCTCCCGATATTCACGTCAAGGCCTGATAAACATCACTCTTTCTACTCTCTTTTACAACACCACCTGTGGTCTCTGTGGTTTCTTCAATGGTGATCCAATTGACGACCTCCGGCTTCCTAATGGAAGGCAGGCCGATACAGCCGACCAGTTTATTGAAGGCTGGAGAGCCATTGCAGATGATCTGACATGCAATGGCGATTGTGAGGACTTGTATCGTATGTGTACAGATTTAAGGCTGTACCAGAGCCCATGGCTGTGTGGAAACATCAATGACCTGGTAAACAGCTCATTCCTGGCTTGCCACACAGCTGTTAATCCCTCTCCTTTCTTCAGGAACTGCCTCTACAACATGTGTGTACGGGAGGGAAACCGTTCTGCCCTGTGTAACTCCCTCCAGGCATATGCTTCAGCTTGCCAGGATGCTCAGATCAACCTGGGAACCTGGAGGAGTGCTACCAACTGCCGTAAGAGTGTAAATTGTTTCCCTCTTTTACCACTTCCAAAACCTTTTTTCCTAGTTACATGATTTCCTTCCCTTTCTTTGTTTCTTTCATTAGCTCTACCCTGTCCAGAAAACAGTCATTTCGATGAGTGTACATCTGCATGCCCTCTCACTTGCTCTAACCTGGATGATCCAGAGGAGCCGTGCCCTCTAACCTGCTCCGAGGGCTGCCAGTGTGAAGAGGGCTTTGCCCTCCGTGATGGCATCTGTGTGGCACGTAGTGACTGTGGCTGCTTCTACCTGGGTCGCCAGCTGGCCACCAATGAGACATTCTGGACTGACTGGGAGTGCCAGGAGCGCTGCTACTGTAATGGCACAGACAACAGTGTCTACTGCACCTTCTCACCCTGTCACCCAGAGGAGTACTGCCAGGAGAATGAAGGCTTATTTTTCTGCCAGCCAAGGACTGAGGCCATGTGTGTTGTTGCTGGATATGGCCACTTTTTGCCATTTGGAGGTGTACCATTTGACCTCCAGAGCAGCTGTACTCTTCGTCTGGCCACTACTGAGTGTGGAGAAGGGGACGAGAATGGGTTTGGTGGACAAGACAGTGCAGAGACAGTTCTGGGAGGACTGCCCATGTTCCAGTTTTCGGTTCGGAATGAAGAGAGAGACACAAGTCAAGCTATATGGGTGCGGGGATTTGTTTTGGAGGTCTATGGATATGAAATTGAGGTGTCCCGAAGCTTCAAACACACAGTCATGGTAAGATTTTCCTGGAAAATATGTTGAGATTACCATTAATATTTATCTTTTGATTTTGTTCTCTTTGTTTTAAACAGGGCCATGTCCAAGACTAGTAATTTGTGTTGAAAAAAACTTGTATGAATTTGAGTGGCACAGATAGCATGTTCGTATTTGTTTCACAATGTGTATAGATGTGATCCAAAGTTGATTTGGATCAGTACAGAATTCACCTGCACTGGAACAGACAGCTAGTGATACACTTTTTTTTGGACATTTGCTTGAGTGGCAGACATTTCATAATCACAAGAATTCATTTGTAATTCTAGAACACAACTTTTGAAGGTCAAACTTCTCATTTTTATGACACAAAGTTATTTTAATGAACCAAAGAGCTAAACCGGGAGTAATTTTTTTCAGGTGAGGGGTATACTATTTCAGTCAGCATCTTTTAGCATACTGGAGCAGGTACAGAGGGAAACTGATAACTGAGTGACGTCTGGAATGAGTTCACAACACGCTGGAATGAGTTCCCAACACCACCGAAAGATCTGAGGAACTTTAGATCAAATAAAGATTGAGGGGAGAAGAAAACCAAGTTAGAGAGTGAGAGACAGAGTGAATCATCGAGAAACTGGCTTTTGAACTATGTTAAGTAAAGATAGATGAACAAGAGATGGATAACAGCTAGGAGATGATGATGATACAGAAATCGATGAAACATGTAGCAAAAGGATTTGATGACTTAATAAAAAAGTATGATTTTTCTTTTTTCTTTTAGGTGAATAAAGAGCGCATGTATCTGCCTATAAAACTAGGTCCAGGGAAAGTTAACATCTACACCCTTGGTCTGCAGTTACTTGTGGAGACAGACTTTGGACTGAAGGTGGAGTACAAACCAAAATAAATATCGCAAACCTCTTTTTACTTGTAAAACACATAGACAGAAAATAAAATGCAAAACCTCTACATTTACATTATCCAATGTGTTAATAAGTTAATAATATCTCTACAGGTGGCTTTTGACTGGAATACTCTACTGCTCCTCACTCTTCCTCGCAGTCTCTTTAATGCCACATGTGGGCTCTGCCAAGGAATGCCCATTTCTGGTCCCACTCTAAGTGTCAGTGAATGGGGCATGGCATGGGCAGAACGTGACACCTTCTGCCAAGTGGGTTGTGGGGATTCTTGCCCCCGCTGTGGATTGGTTGAGAGGGACCTGGCTGCTGAGGTCCCCGTCCAAGTAACGGATGCTGTTGGTAACACTGACATGGATAACGGTAGCCCGGGAAACCGTTTTCATCTTGCTGAAGGGTTGTATGTTTATGTCGAACCTGAGGCGGTGAGATTATGTGGACTTATTATAGACCGTGGAGGTGTGTTTGCACGCTGTCACAGCAAAGTGGCACCAGCCTACTTCTATCAGAGCTGTCTGCAGGATACATGTTTGGATCAAGGTGCGAGAGAGACCATCTGTAATTGGCTACAGATTTATGCCAGTACCTGTCAGACACAAGGAGTATCTGTCACTGACTGGAGAATTTCCACACCCTGTGGTAAGTAAATCTTGTAGTTCTTGTCACAATCTTGTTATGCATTCAATTTAATGGTGCTTGCTAAGGCAAGCATCACGATTATTATAGCTCATATTTGAGGTTAGGGGTATGTTCTACAGTAGATCTTGTGGCTCATTAAGAATGCGTGTGCTGTTACTTTTCTAAATGGTCAAACTTTCAACTGATGAATGATTAAAAATAAACAGACTTAAATTGAAGGAAGGACTAGAGCCATTTCTAGAGACTAGAATACCATAGAGACATGGGGGTGGGCTCTTTGACTTGGACCAGTAAGCATCCACTTAACCAGCCAAAATGCCCTAGCAACTGTATAGAAACATTCAGAAAAACACTTATAATGTCTTGGCAATAACATACCACATTATGGGAAAGCACCATGCATTTTCTTCAGAAAATGTAAAGATTTAGAATATGAGGCCTAATATGAGAATTTATGCTATTAAACTTTTAAGTCGTTTTTATGCAAATATTGTTTCCTCTTCTACGTATAGCTAACATGGAAATACTATTCAGAAACGCCTTAATACCTGGCATTCTAACCACAAAACATGGCTTACTTTACATATGTTCTGTTTTGCCAACATAGAAACTAGAGGTCATTTTATCACAATCAAGGCCCCGTGAATGCCACACATTCATATAAGCCTTTTACAGAGAAATACAATACATCCTCCCCTTTACTTCTCGAGAAACTCACCCGTCCAATGAACTCCTCTTGTTTTGCCCCTTCTGTGTGTGTGCCCAGTGCTGTCGTGCCCTGTGAACAGCCACTATTCCAGCTGTGTGATGGTGTGCCAGCCGCAATGTGCCCCTGCACGTGGACAGAGAGACTGTAACCAGTACTGTGTTGAAGGGTGCCAGTGTGACCAGGGCTATGTACTTAACGGCAAGAGCTGTATCCTCAGTCAGAAACTGTGGATGCTACACGGATGGTAAATACTATGAGGTGAGACAGCATGTCACAAAATTGGAAGAAGCCAATACATAGCATGAAGCAGTATGATAACTGTATAGAACAAATCTATTTGTTTTGCTTGCCAGACATGAAGGACAAACATCTCTTAAAAAGTATTTCCACATTACAGGATCTTGTTTAAAACGTTCATTATGTTCAACATAGTAAACCATCAGATTGAAAGATGATTCTCTGTATTTTCTGCTAGCTTTTTTCAAGGTAAATGTATCCTTCCAAAAATGGACACCAAATAACCAAATGATATAAGCAGTCCATAATGTTCACACATTTATGCACACCAAAGCATCCATGTAAAAAAAAACTGCTGGTTTACTTTATCCAGCTATAAAACGTAGTTTGTGTATGATCTGGCCATAAAACAGCCTGGTTTTCTTTACATTAGCGCTACCTTTGACTGATTAAATACATTTGCTTACTGGATGATTAAACTGAAAGTTTAGAGTTTTTGTCTTAAAGGGATAGTTCACCCAAAAATTAAAATGTTCCAATGATTTACTCACCCTGAAACTATCCTAGGTGTATATGACTATCTTCTTTCAGACGAACACAATCAGAGTTATATTAAAAATATCATTGCTCTTCCAAGATTTATAGTGGTAGTGAGTAGCGGTCCTGATTTTGAAGTAGAAAAATGCATCCATCCATCATAAAAGTAATCCATACGGTTCCAGGGGGTTAATAAAGGCCTTCTGAAGCAAAGCGATGGGTTTTTGTAAGAAAAATATCCATATTTAAAACTTTATAAACTAAAATAACTAGCTTCAGACGGCCTATGCAAGTTGACTTACACAAAAAGAGTAACTCTGACGTGATGTAGGAGTAGCGTAAGCTTTGACGCCTCTCGTGGTTCAAACAAATAGGGCTGGGCAACAAACTCAAGCTCCTCTTCTCTTATATCGGTTTTAGACCAGTGTTTTGTTTTGCTCTATCCTCCACGTTTCCATGTTCGTCAATACATCATGTGTCAGATCAGGGGTTACTCTTTTGTCATACATCGATGTGTATGGCCATCTGTCGGAAGCTAGTTATTTTAGTTTATAAAGTTGTAAATATAGATATATTTTTCTTACACAAATGCATCGCTACGCTTTAGAAGGCCTTTATTAACCCCAAAGAGTCGTGTGGAGTACTGGATGGATGCACTTTTTGGGGCTTCAAAATATCGAGAGCCAAGGACACTTTTTTATTAACACTTTATAATGACTTCACTGCACACTATTAATCATTAGCTAAGCATTAATAAATAGTTCATTCGTAATTTATAAAGCATTAATAGACATTAATAAGCAGTTTATAGTTTATACAGCTATAAATGCTTTATTCTTGATTTATTAGCATATCTGTAATGTGATTAATAATTGTATTTTCACACTTTATTAATGATAAATTTATCATTTCTAAATGAAATATTGCTTTATTTACAAACCAGTTGTTTAGGAGTTGTCAGTGGTTCATAAAATCACTTAGAAAGTTTAAGTAAATGATTAATAAACTATTTAAATGTACATTCATACATCTTAAATACTTACAGTATACGTTCTGAATCACTGTGTTGTTTGTTTACTTTTTCTGTTTAGAAGAGAACTGAGCCCTTAAAACTCCTTTGTAAAAGCTTTACATGTCATAAATAGTCCTCACTTTAGATAAGCTTGCAAAAAAGTTAACCGACCACTACTAAATGCTTTATAACTACCTGAACTAATCATGAATTACAGTAGAAATACATGTTAATGAAGCTTTAATTCAACACACTAAGTAACTATTACTATATGTATGAATAATAAGATGTATGAATGTACATTTAAATAGTTTATTAAAGGGTAACTAAACCCCTGGTCATAGCCTGACTCCACCCACTGGCAATATTTGAAAAATGCTGGAAAAGTGGGCAGAGCCCAACGGAGATAGAGGGGTATCGAGGGCGGGGCTGAGCGGGGGGGTGTGCGCCTGAGACCCGCAGTGAGTGACAGCTGCTGTCAGACAGTGTATATGTCTATGCTGCCTGTCAGACTCGCTAAAATGGAGTGACTGGAGAGACGCAAGTAGCTTTGCAACAGACCAGTCATTTGAAGACTTTTCTCCCCCACCTTCACCTGAAGTGGAGGATATGTTGAATTGTCTGTGGACACAGGGCCAGAGCCATATTATATAATTTGAGCCGCTCAAACTGCGGTCTTAACTCCCGCATCGCGATCGGCATCCGATTGTTCTTATATTCAGTCATTTTGAGGTAATTTATTTCCCCGATTATTATTACTATTACGTTCAGTATATTTTGCTGCTATGTGAGAAAAATATCCAGCAAATCGCGCGCGCGCGTTTGTCGACACCAGAGGGTTAACTTTAGCCTAATAGGAATGAACATAAATTGTGATTAAAAATATAAGCTCACTCACATCATGACGCCGCTGCGGTGGAGGAGTTCATGCAGGAAGAGCAGCGTTTGGCAGCGCGAGCTGTGTGGAGAAGCCCATTTCCACCTCCATTGCGTTGGAGAAGCAATCCAGCGTAAAATGCAGGTTGCACACTCGAGCAATATGCGATAATTAACTACCTAGGCTACACGAAATAATCTAAATAACTATATAAATACTATTTGCACACTCCTCCAGCTCTAGGTGGGAACTCGCGGACTTCCATCCTAAGGACATGCAACCACTGGCGCCTAATTTCCAAGTTTTTTACTGTCCAGATCTATCCTGATCGTTTTTCAATACTCGCAATTCCAACTCCTTTTTTTTACAGTCTATGCTCCTGACTCGTTACAGTGGTTTTTGACGAAACAAGATGGTTTTTATACTGCCAAGGGCGTGGTAGCTCGTACCAAGGGCGTGGTGAGCTAGAATCTGCCTACGTCAGCTCTCACCGCTTACGTCACGAACAACCGCAAACAGCCAATAGGAAAATTCAACTGCAGTAGCCACCGTTGAACCTGAAGAGGGCAGCACTCAGACGTTTTTACACCATATATTGTAGAATTAAAACACTTTATACACAAATGTCAAAAAAGTTACTCGAATCAATGAACAGTACTAATAAAGCCCCATTCTTACAGATCATTAACTAAAAAAAGTTGGTTTAGGGTTTAGTTACCCTTTAATCATTTACTTACACTTTCTAAGTGATCTTATGAACCACTGACAACTCCTAAATAATGTTTTGTAAATAATGCAATACTTCATTTAGATATGATGAATAATCATTAATAAAGTCTGAAAATAAAAGTTTTGAGAAAAAGACATTGCGAGTGACTAGAGAGACGAGTAGTAGACGTGAGTATTCAGATAGCGCAGATTATAGATAAATAGATAAATACCTAGATATAGATTGATAGACTAGATATAGATAGACAGACAGATAGATAGATAGATATAGATAGATAGGCTAGTATATGCGGCAACTGTACATCCAATGGCGCGCGGGCGCGTGCGACCAATGAGCCAACTCTACGTTGTCAATCTACCTACTATATATTTCTATCTATTTACCTATCTAGCTGCTAGCTATCTATGCTAATGTTATGCTATCTGGCTGTCTGCCTATCTCTCTCTATACTGCCCACCACACAAGCACCTGCCAAACACAGCGACAGACACGCGGCGGCTACGTTTGCAACAACATTTTCACCGGAGGAAGAGATAAACGCTTAGAAATGCCCATATAGCTAGCATAATGCCTTCTATTTCTAGATGACAAAGACAAAGTTTACCAGTACTACGACACTATGACAAAGGTTACCGGTACTTATCTGAACTAACGTCATGATCACTGCCACTAGATATAAAGAAAACGTTGATTTTTCACTCTGTGCTATTCAATGACAGTAAAAATGTGAAAAATATGTGTCCTTATTGTGCACTGCTGCTCGTAGACTAGCTCCAGTGCTCATTGCCGCGTTGCTAAATGATAGCAACTCACCAGGACACTTCACCAACTCTTCCTCATCCCAGTCAGTCGCCATAGTTCTAATACTAGGCTGAGAATGTCTGTAGACGGGCTCTGATACTAGGCTGAGGCTGCCTTTCCTCCACTTCTCCCCAACGTGACGTCATCACCGAATCGCGTCAAAAAAAAACGTTAATACCAAAAACGTAAAAAACTGGTCTTTAAGACCATTTTTGAGACATTTTAAAAATGATATACATATCTTGAGTGATTTATGTACCCATTAATCGACAGTGGTGGTTAACCTGCAACATGGGCTTTAACTTTTTACTAATGCTTATGATTAGTCGCGTGCAGTTATTATAAAGTGTTACCCATTTGGGTAATATAACTCCAATTGTATTCATCTGAAGAAGAAAGTCATACACCTAGGATGGCTTGAGGGGGAGTAAATCATGGGGTAATATTTTTTTGGGGGGGTAAACTATCACTTTGAGATGATCTGGGCTGAGTTTCCCGATAACGTTGTCTCTTAGCGCGCTACGAAGACTCTTAAGGTATAACTTAACTGAAGGTATACCTTTTCTAGGCGTGTTCCCCGAACTATACCTTAGAAAGCTGCTTAAAGTATACCTTCTTACGTGTGACGTTACCGGGTGCTGTCCGTGGCGATGGTGCTGAATCTGCTGATATCGATGACTCGAGAATCAATTATTCACTCGTGCAGGGGCTGTTTATGTGAGAAAGCGCTGTTCTTTATAAAATAAGCACTTCAGAAATAGTTGAAATTGCATTTACTAGGACTCATGGGATATTATAAAAAATTATCCGAACTATAACACAGGGTTCTCAAGTTTTATCAAAAGCTTGGAGTGAGATCACATGCGGTTAGGGGAGGAGCCCAAGGGGAGGAGCCCCAGTGGAGCCCCGCCCCTCAATTTTACCAATTGTTCATAATTACCAACACAAATTGAAATTATAACAATTGGTAAATCTGATAATGACAGAGCAATTCATCACATCAAATATACTCTTTAATGTTATATTTCAAAATTACAAAAATATAACAAATTGCTCCAAACAGTTTGGAAAAACTAATCTTTTTGCATTTTTCCCTTTTCCCCTATCTTTTTGACATCTTTGAAAAATACAAATGCAATGCCAATGATTAATTATGTTTTGACAGGATATAAAATATTGCCCAGAGCACTCTGCTTTAATACATGTAGCCTTAATGTAACTAGAAAGACTATTAATACAGTATAATATATCATTTAAAATAAAATTTAGAATTTTCATCTTCATTCCTTCCCATAGCCAGTAACATTTCCCTTAGCCAAAGCTTCTGGCCTGGTTGCAAAGTAGGCTAGTTGTCGAGTTTTTGACTGCATCAATAATAATGTACACGATGGGCTATATATTGTTCTAGCCTAAAAATGTTAGACCAGCTTTCTTCCAACTTACCTTCTCCATCACGACGTGTGTTCGCGCAATATTGTTGGTTACCTAGTAACGAACGTACAGCGGCCGAGAAATGTGTGTGCGTGTGATCCATAGACTGTAAAAAAAGGTGTGATCGCGCGATGTCGGTGGCCGAGAATGTTCCGTCAACTTCCGTGTGTTCGCGCATCTATGTTGCCTACTAACGAACGCAATCTGGCCGAGACACGGACGCGCTGGCGGCAGGAAACTTCACTTTGTGTGCCTGCGCCTCGTATACAACGTTATAAAGCTTGCAGGACAACTTGGTTGGCATTGCCTTCTCAGCGTGAGAAATACATGGTGTGGCGTGTGAGCGTGTGAACTGGTTGAATTGCGTGTGTCTCACGGCCAATGCGTGAGACTTGAGAACCCTGTATAACAGCCAATAGTCTTGCCTACATATTTTAATATTGTATCATATATTGCTGCCATAATAATTTAATTTTTTTTATGTGATTTCTTCTCTTTCCCATTTTTGTTCGCTGAGGTGAGCTGCGATGAAATATTGTTCTTGTAAATACTGCATTACTGCAATAATGCATTTCAGTAATAAAAGTGTACGTCACGTAGCTACGGTGCTCGGCAGTGATCAAAAAGGATTTAAACAGTGAATTTTGAATCTCTTCTTGTAAACTCAGAGATGTGTATTCAGACGGCAATTAAATTACCACACGACCTGTTTGTCAAAAATCAGTAGGTACTAATTTGGACAGAGATTTTTACGCGGGTTGGGTGAGAAAAAACACTGATATTATGGATTCGGACGGCACTAAAATAATCCGACTTACCCCTGTAAATGTTTAAAATACCGTAAGAGCCCATGATAAACAATATTAGCGTCCGAATAGGACTTAACTGACAGTAGCCTATGCTTTCACTGGCCTTTAAAAGCGCTCTTTAATTAAAATAAATGTATAAAAATGTTATTATATAGCCTAGGCCTATAATAATATAATTAAAATTCTAACAACAATCAGTGTAATGACAATTTTATTATTTGCATGAAAACACTTGAATTAGCCTAATTGAACACTGTCTGTGTGTATTAAAACTTCAGAATTATATTAATATCGACCTTTAACAGTGATAAGGTAAAGCTAAGAGTGGTCCAGACCAACCTTCCGAAAGTATGACTTACAGAAGGTATACTTAACTAAGAGCGTTTCGGGAAACACGTATTAACGATAAGGTACAGCATAAGGTGTAACTTAAGAACGACGTAGCGTTAAGAAGGTTTCGGGAAACTCAGCCCTGATCTCAAACAGAAAAGCAACATTGGCGTTTTTTCACGTTCAAGCTATAAAAAAAAGTGTAATTGTTTTTTTATTCTTTTATCATCTTTTCTTATATCAATAAATAAATAATAATTTGGAATTTTAATATTAATTGATCATACTGCATATAACAGTGAATTTAAGAGACTGAATTTAGTATACCTTAGCAACCAGACACTATATCCAAGCACGGTGGTGTCAACTTTTGTACGAGTAGCCTCTACTCTCATGTTTTTCAGAAATGTACAAAAGAAAAAACCTAGCATTGCTCTTTTGCTTTCTGTTGGATACAAAACCAATAAATGTGTTACTTGTTTTTGATCTATTTACTCTGTCCCTCAGCCTAAGCAGTTGTTCTGGAACAGTGACTGCACTAAACGCTGTCAGTGTATTGGACGGAATCTGATTCAGTGTGACCCAAGGCGATGTAAATCAGAGGAGGAATGCGTTCTACGTCATGGTGTGCGAGGATGCTTTGCCCGACGTAACCAGCTCTGTGTGGCATCAGGGGGTGGCGTCTTCCGTACTTTTGATGGTGCCTCTCTTCGTTTACCTGCCTCATGCTCCTTTGTTCTTTCAACTATCTGTCACAAGCTGCCCGAGTTATCTTTTCAGCTCATTGCCAATTTTGACAAGTGGAGTACACCCAACCTTACCACCATCTCCCATGCTTACCTCTACATCAACGAGGAGAACATTCTCATCTCTGGAAACACGGTCAAGGTAGGAACACAAAAAAACTTACTGCAAATGACGTACAGTATGGGACAGGAAACCACTCAGGTGAAGTGGTCTTGTCACATACTGCTCTGAGACAAAAAGGTTGAAGATACAAATGCAGATTAATTGAAAGGGTAATCCACAATCATAGTCAAAAACAGGCAAGAGGTCAAGGCACAGTAAATCAGTCCAATCAAACAAACAAATCCAGAGGGTGAGACAAGAACGGGAAAACCAGGACACAGGCAGATATCAAGAACCAGGAACATAGAAAACAGTGGAACTGCTCAGAAATGCAGTATAAACACTAAACAAGACTTTGCAGGGAATGAATGAGTGTACATGGTTTAAATAGGCTGAGACTGACCAGGTAGTAATGAGACATGGAGTAATGAGTAATGCAATCAGGGATGAGTCCGGGCAGTGAGTTATGGGAAATGTAGTTTGTGAGGGAACGACAATAGTCTGGTGTGGAGTGCACTCTACTGGTGACCATTACAGGTCTACTATTTCCTAGAAGAATTAAAAGAAAAAACAGGTTTTTTAAAATGATACTTTAGAATAAAGCTACAACCCTAAAAAAACACACCTGAACAAGCTCTTTAGGATTACTTAAAAAGTTACCCATCTTATTTTTAACGTAAGAGCTGGCACAGCCATTTTAAATTGGATGTGTCTGGCTTCTGGTGTCATCCGCTTCCAGTTATTTTACCTGTACAAAACAGCTTGTTATGCTGCTTGATAATGCAAACTAGTATTTCTTAATATAATATTTTATGTATTGTCATAAATATAAACAGTAGCACAAATTGTTTTACAGTTTACTGCACTTTGTTATTCTTCTTGTGATTTACCTATAGCCGCTAATGAATCGGAAGTCTTGAACATTCACTAAAAAAAGTTTACTTCTATGTTACAAAATAAGGTGGAAAGGCAGTTGAGTTTAATCAGGGTTGTAACTATGGGTAGTAACTTTTTACAGGTAGTAAACTATGCTTAAAGGATGAGTTGGGAAATTGCCTTTTTTATAGGTTGACTATGAAATTATGATATAATGGTTAAGACATTAGATATAAGACATAGATCTAGACATTCCAAGATAAATGCTGAGTGTTTTTCTCTTTTAACTCAGGTAAATGGTACGCCCGTGTCCGTACCTTTTGTCACAGGTCTAATGACACGAGTATCCACATCAGAAGGATTCCTAGTGATTGACACTCCTCAGGACATCCAGGTGCGTTATAACCGATTCAACACCCTCAGCATTATGATGGGCCCACGGCTGCAGAACAAGGTGTGTGGACTGTGTGGGAACTTTAACGGGGACCCTAATGATGATTATATCACCTCTCGTGGAAAACCTGCCGTCAGCTCACTGGAGCTCGCTCAGAGCTGGAAAACCAACGGCATGCAGAACAGGTTAGCAAAAAAATGTTGTGCTGTAATGTTTGTTTACCACTAATTATTAATACATTTCTTCTTGTCCTTTTGTCATCCTGTTGCCACTCATTTTCTATCCTTTATTGCTTGACTCTTGCCTATAGTTGTGATGAGACACAGTATGTGGCCCTGGCTCAGTCCTGTGATAATACAGCAGTGTCAGAGCTCCAGGGGGAGGACAACTGTCTGAAACTCACAGATTTGAAAGGTTTCTTCCAGCCCTGCCACGGCCTGCTGGACCCTCACCCCTTCTACCAGTCCTGCTACATGGACGGCTGCTACAACCACCGCAAGGCCCAGGTGTGCGGCTCTATGGCAGCCTACGCTGAGGCCTGCCGCTCTTTCGGCACACTTACCACCAAATGGATCGCCCTGGAAAACTGCTGTAAGGGGACGCTGCCACCTACAGGATAAGAAGGAGAGGTGTAGGAAGGGAAAGGCAGCAAGGCTTTATTTAGGGTGAATTCAGGGTGATTGGGACATTTGCCATTGTGATGACTTGGAAAAAGTGTCCCAATCAACTGGAATTGTCATTTTTAGAATTGTATTTGGATCTGAAAAGGAAATGTATGTTTTTTTATTGAACATTTGCACACAAAAAAAAAAACTAATTTGGTTTTTACTTTGCACTTATAGTTGGAAACTATAGTGTAACACGTAATAGACCAAATTTTTTGTTTGTTTGTCTGATACTTACAAGACTATCAGAAAAAAATCTTACGAATTAGCAGATGAATATATGGATTTGTTAATGAACTTTCTGTGTGTGTGTGTGTGTGTGTGTGTGTGTGTGTGTGTGTGTGTGTGTGTGTGTGTGTGTGGTGTGTGTGTGTGTGTGTGTGTGTGTGTGTGTGTGTGTGTGTGTGTGTGTGTGTGTGTGTGTGTGTGTGTGTGTGTGTGTGTGTGTGTGTGTGTGTGTGTGTGTGTGTGTGTGTGTGTGTGTGTGTGTGTTTCTGTGTGCTAACTTTGTAACTGGACCTGTCTTTAGCAGAATGGATCTATGACCCCTGTGCAGGAGAGATCTGCTCTAACAACACATGTGAGCAGGAGAATGGGGGAGATCTGTGTGGCTGCCCTGAGCTACCTAGCACTGAAATTAGTGAGTAAAACAAATCATACTGTAGAATAAATAAATATAAATCCATAAATTATTATTATTCCAACTTAAACCCTATGTATTAAACCCAGGCACATAAACCATCCTGCACAAGTTACCTTTTATGTTATAGTAGTGGGCTAACGGCTAAATTAAAAGGTCACACTATGAATTGGTATGAAATATTGAGGAAACGTTTAAAAGACAATACAGAACATCTTGTTCTTGTGATGTAGGTGAGGATGACATTATCCAGGCAGAGGTGACCTGTAAACATGCTCAGATGGAGGTCTCTATCTCTAAGTGCCGCCTGTTCCAGTTGGGCTTTGAGAGAGAGGATGTACGAATTAACGACCAGCACTGCGCTGGTATCGAGGGAGAGGATTTCATCTCCTTCCATATCAACAATACCAAGGGACATTGTGGCTCTATTGTACAGGTGAACAAACCTCTTATTAACAACTGTTCAAGAGCAGTCTCAGTTTAGACAGTCTCCTCTTCATCTTGCGAGAGAATGGAAAGTACTGGTCCTGGTAAAGAAAATGTACTGTTCCATTCACATCCATTTCCATAGATGTGAATACAATCAAAGAAGTTTAAGTTTGGATCAAATTTGTATAAAAAAAAATTGAGCAAACGAGCTTTAGTTAAATATATATTTCAGCAAGGTAGTTATAGGCTGTGCAAAAAAAGCTTTTTTCAGCCTACAAGTGAGATAATTTCATGTAGATCCTATATGCTATCTTGCGATGAGTTCAATGATTAGTTTCCATCCAATATGGTGGAAATTAATCTATTTTTTCAGTGCTGAAAAGTATAATTGGAAATAGTTCCATGTGATTAAAATGCATTATTTATGGAGTTCAACACTCACAAAATATATTTTTATTTATCAAACCGTCCATGTAATTCAAATATGTGCTGCATGTTTTATGCTTATTTGAAAATTAAAGCAGTTTATAATAATATTATAATTTATTATGCTATTTGTGTTGTGCGCGAGAGATTGCTTACTATATGAAGTGTGTCTCAAAAACAATTTAAGTCAGAGTTCTGTTGAATAAAAGTGCTATACCTATAGAAGGCAAGTTAACCTTTGGTTTTGATACAGCCATTGAGCTCTAAAAGTATACCTTTTTTGGAGTTCAACACTCACAAAATATATTTTTATTTATCAAACCGTCCATGTAATTCAAATCTCAATGACTTTGAAAAAATGGTCCTCAATGGTCCAATGTATAAGATTATTAAATGTGTAATAGTTTAGTTCCTAAATTATTCAGGTTGGTACAAAATAAACCATGAGATTTCTTTACAAATATGATTTGCTCATTCTCGCTATAATTTGTTTTTTGTGTGTGTGTGATTAACTTATATTATTTTCATCATGGTTTTGCTTTCATTGTATGCTGGCTAAATATATACTGTCTGCTTGGCTGAATATGTTATTTTCTGTGGAAAGCTAATTAAATTCACCATAACTCTGTGTGTGTGTGTGTGTGTGTGTGTGTGTGTGTGTGTGTGTGTGTGTGTGTGTGTGTGTGTGTGTGTGTGTGTGTGTGTGTGTGTGTGTGTGTGTGTGTGTGTGTGTGTGTGTGTGTGTGTGTGTGTGTGTGTGTGTGTGTGTGTGTGTGTGGTGTCATCTGGATTTGTGAGTCCAGTCAAATGGAACACACATTATGTACAAGAACACGGTGTGGATCGAGAGTGTGAACAACACAGGGAGTGTAGTAACACGTGATAAGACGATCAATGTGGAGTTTTCTTGTGCCTATGAACTGGACATCAAGATCTCTCTGGAGACAGTACTGAAGCCAATGCTCAGGTCAGCTGTCAGACAACATGCACCCCTCACAAAAACTACCACCGTATTACCCTGTATAATACCACTGTGTATTCTTTGAAGTACCTCAGAGAACCAAATACTTTAAATACCAGAAAGTAATCATACTGTACCATGGTTTATATAACATTATCATGGTAGGGTATTTTTATCTCTTTAGCCAGGTACATCACATTTTATAACACATTTACTTTAATTAATAACAAATACAGTAAATAGCATAATATCATATTAACATTGTACTGTTGGATGCTCCAGAGATGGGACAAAAGATAAAGATAATAACTCTCCCACTTTTTTTCTGCTGTTCACAGTGTAATAAACCTCACACTGCCGACCCAAGAGGGCAACTTCATCACAAAAATGGCCTTGTATAAGAACGCCTCGTACCGACATCCGTACCGCGAGGGAGAGGTGGTGCTGAGCACCAGGGATGTTCTGTTTGTGGGGGTGTTTGTGGAAGGAGCAGATGATAAACAGCTTATTCTCATTGTTAACATGTGCTGGGCTACACCATCTCGATACAGCAGTGATCGCCTTCGTTACATTATCATAGAGAGAGGGTAAGGAAATAACTTATGAAAATAATCATACACAAACTATGCTTAGCACTGAACATAGGTCAATACATATTGAACATAATAGCATAGCATTTAAGACAAAATAAACACAACACAAAGTTCAGCTGAGGACTACACACCCAAAAACATACCAATGAGTATACAGCCCTCACATCACATACTGTAACTGTAATTCCAGGTGCCCTAACATCAAGGATAACACTATAGGCATGGCTGAGAATGGCGTGTCCCTCACCTGCCGCTTCCACGTCACCGTCTTTAAGTTTATTGGCGATTATGATGAGGTGCATTTGCACTGTGACGTGTCTCTGTGTGACTCAGAGACCAACACCTGCAAAGTGGTGAGAGCTTGTACACACACACACACACACACACACACACACACACACACACACACACACACACACACACACACACACACACACACACACACACACACACACACACACACACACACACACACACACACAGTACAGACAAACAAACACATTTTTATTGTATTTTTAGTTGTCTTGCCGTTTATAACAATAGAGACAATGGTAAAGGGGGTTGGTACATGATGTGTCACTGAACAACAGCTTGAACTGACAAAGGCAAACATGATGTAGAGTAGATTTAGTGATGTTTTACATGTTGTTCATCTCTTTGAGAACTACTTTTTTTTATAATAGTAACTTTCTTGCTTTCACAGAATTGCCCTCATAACAAACGAAGTTATACAGATTACAGTCAGCATAAAGAACAGATCCTGTCAGTGGGACCAATCAGAAGAAGGGGTATGGAGTATATTTCAGAGTTGTGCATGAATGCATGTCCTGAGTGTGTATGAGGAATATGTGTGTAATTTAAGATGGCAATAGTGAAGGCAAAATAAGATTTAGGTGTATATTTGAGTGTGTATGTGCATATTAGCAAAGTGATTACAGCTATAAACGTGTGTTTGTGTGTGGTTTAGGTGTTCCCTATGTTTTGGGGCCAAAATGTCCCCACATTGATGGCAATATCCAAAATCCTTGTCCTTGTGGGGACATTTTTTGTTCCCCAGGAAGAAAACAGCTTAGAAATCATACTATGTGATGTTTTTTGAAAATTAAAAATGCATAATGTCTGTGAAATGTCCCCATAAAGCATGAAAACCTAACATGTGTATGTTTCAGATTCAGACTGGTGTGAAGAGAATAATGGTGGCTGTGAGCAGATCTGCACTAGTCAAGTAACAGGCGCTGTGTGCAGCTGTGTGACAGGAATGCTGCAAAGAGATGGGAAGAGCTGCCGAGGTGAAATGCTAACACACACTAGAGCTTAGATCGGGCCCAAAAAATCAAGCCCGACCCGACCCGAGCCCGTGCACGTTGTGTCCGAGCCCGGCCCGGCCCGACACATTAACTGTAATTATGAGCCCGAGCCCGATTTAAACCCGACCATTTTTAATACGTGGGCCGTTATAACCAGGGGCGACGCCAGATCATTTTTTAACGCAGGTGCTGAATGTAGCCTACCATTGACAGGGGGAGCTGCGCAATATATATATATATATATATATATATATATATATATATATATATATATATATATATATATATATATATATATATAATACTATTACTTTTACATGTACATGTGCACTTAATATTCAATTAATTATCACAATGAAAGTTTAAATTTTATTAAATTGAACAAGCACGACATTCAGCATTCAATCAAATATTCTTAAAGATTCATTATTATTAATAATGTTATTTCGACTTGTGTGCGTGCAACAAGCAAGATGTGCATTTGTAAATTCAGTGACAAGCGTGCCGAGAATTGATTTAATTTATGATGAGATGCTCCAGTTCATGTGACCGCAGCTCGCCGGCGCCCGCATGTCATGATTATTGTCTGCACTTGCTTCCTATTTATTAAATCCAGGCAATCGGTTAATGAAAAGGTTATTAAAATTAAGATACAATTTATACAAAACGAAATTCTCTTTAAAGAAAGGTTTCTACAAGACAAAACATAATGAAGTGGTAAAAATCATACCTGAATCGATGGATCGCAAATGGATCCGATCCGAATGAAGGATATTGAAGGCTGACTATCATCCTTTCTGTCATGACAAGCCTGCATGTGTCTTTTCATCGTCGAAGTCCCTGTTTTTTTGCTGTCATCATAGGCGAGCAGCGCGCCGCACTTTCACTCAACAAAGCCGACACATATGTTGTCACCGCCCACGACTAGTTTAAAATATTTCCATTCCTCCGACTTTCCTTCATACTTGCTCAAAGTTAATTATCCTATTCTCCTATTCAAGCTCCATGTTGCACTTAAGCTACACAATACAGCACAGCGTGCGAGTGGAGGAGACGCTGCGCGTGACACGTGACGTGCTTGATCAAGGGCCCGACCCGACCCGACCCGAGCATAGTGGCGGGAGCGGGCCGGGCTCGGGCTCGGGCAGAGAATCTAAGCTCTAACACACACACATTTACTGTTTTCAAAAAAATTAATTGGTGGATGTTGTCCAGTGGCTTTTGGATTATCGTAGAAAAGCAGCTCTGTGACCAACAAAAGTTTATGATTTTTTACACATTCTGTTCATCATAAAAATCCTTTAAAATAAACACAACTTTAAAGAATTTTGAGCCTTAACAAGATAACCAGAAGTAAAAAGCTAAACATAGGCTTTAAACAAACTACACTACAGTCGCAGGACTTCAATGTCACCACCATTAAACTTCAGACTTGTCCTGTCTTTATTTAAAAACATTTGGTAATGCTTTATTTTACGACCCGCAAACAACTGCGCAAGTAAACCGACATTACGGTGTACGTTTCTGTAATTATTGCGTACTTCCGTGTAGGTATAGGGGAACAATATGTTAAGTTTGGGGTAATAAAGGGGTAACAAGCAGATATACAACCTGCAAATAACTTCGTAAGTAAACTGAAATTACGGTGTACGTTTCTGTAATTATAGTGTACCTCTGTGTAGGTATAAGGTAATAAAGGGGTAACAAGCTATGCAAGCAAATTATTTATAATGTAATTATTTTAACAGGTACCTATTATGTTAATATATTCCAGGCAAAAATTGTACGTCTGTTGTATATAAAAGTTATCATCACATTTCTGGCAAAATATGTTCTTGTGTAATTTTACATTTAATTTTGGCATCTGTAGGTTGATTAATTAATCTAGTAAGAAAAGCCAATAAATTAATATTTTATCATACTGTGCTTACAGCCATACACGTTTCATTTTCAACCCACAGATGTCATAATTACCCTGTAAAATTGCACAAGAATATATTTTGCCAGAAATGTGATGATAACGTCTCGGTTACTGATGTAACCCTCGTTCCCCGAAGGAGGGAACGGGAGACGTGACGTCGACGTGACGACGTTAGGGGATCACTTCAGGGAGCCCTATCAACTTCGAGTGTCTACAGAACAAGCCAATGAACGTTGGCGTGCGTGAAACGCGTCACGCGCCCCGCCCCGCAGCGCGGGTATAAACAGGAAGCGGACGCACGCACTCATTGTTTTTCGCTGAGGAGCCGAGATAGTGACGGCCGTACAGCGATGGTCAGCAACTGTGGCGGCGGGACGTCACGTCTCCCGTTCCTCTTTCGGGGAACGAGGGTTACATCAGTAACCGAGACGTTCCCCTTCAGTCGCTCACGTTCTACGTGACGTCGACGTGACGACGTTAGGGGATCCCATGGAAAACGCCATCGGTTGCTGCCACATCCAGCGCCCTACGCAAGACTCTCAGACCCCCAACTGCTGGGGCGGAAGATCTGCGTAGAGGGAGTTCAACTGCTGTTCCATATACCCACACCGTGAACTCTTGGATAACACTGGGAAAGCGTGCCTTTCCAGGGGAGAGGGACGCTGCGGAAGCCACATCCTGCCCGAAGGGAGGTAACGTGGAGAATACTCATATGGACTGGCCAGAGGGGCAGTGCAACATATGGAATGTCACTGGGGTGGCTCCAGCCTGAGAAGGGGGAGGCTACACCAGACAGTGACGGCAGAGCGGACTCTGCCAAGGGAAAGACACGGGCTCACCGCAGGGAGCTGGTCGTGGAAGAATACTCATATGGGATCGCCGCAGGGATCACCACATATGGAACCCAGCCTAGCACAAGTTACACAAGCATACGAGCACTAGGCCTGGCGTCGGACGCTCCGCAACGTCCGACTGCCGAAGGGGTGCGGAGGAACTCACAGGGTTCGCCTGAGTGGGGAACTCGACTGGAGCAAAAAGCGCATGTATACGCTCCATGTGGAGGGGAGTGGCGCAGCAAGCCGACACAAGAGTGGAAAACTTCGGTGTTACCGGCTGGTTGAAGCGAGCACACAGGAAGAAACCGGCTCAACACGTAGGCTATAAAACCTAGCGAACGTGTTAGGTGTCGCCCAGCCCGCAGCTCTACAGATATCTGTCAGCGAGGCACCGTGTGCCAGCGCCCAAGAAGAAGCGACACTCCTGGTGGAGTGGGTTCTCAACCCAGGCGGGCAAGGCACGCCTTGGGCTTCGTAAGCCAAGGCGATGGCATCCACTAACCAGTGGGCCATCCTCTGCTTGGAGACAGCCTTTCCCTTCTGCTGGCCTCCGTAACAGACGAAGAGCTGATCTGAGGTCCTGAGGCTCTGTGTTCTGTCCACGTACAGGCGCAGAGCGCGGACGGGACAGAGAAAAGCCAGGGCTGGGTCTGCCTCCTCCGAAGGCAGCGCTTGCAGGTTCACCACCTGGTCCCCGAAGGGAGTGGTAGGAACCTTGGGCACGTATCTGGGCCGGGGTCTCAGGATCACGTGAGAGTTAGCCGGGCCGAATTCTAGGCACGATTCGTCGACCGAAAATGCATGCAGGTCCCCTACCCTCTTGATAGAGGCCAATGCAACCAGGAGTACTGTTTTACAGGACAGAATTTTTAACTCAGCTGACTGCAAAGGCTCAAAGGGTGGTCTCTGCAGTGCCGAAAGGACCAGAGACAAATCCCAAGAGGGTATAGAGAGTAGGCGAGGAGGATTTAGTCTCCTTGCTCCCCTCAGGAATCTGACGATCAGGTCGTGCTTTCCCAACGACTTACCTTCAACTGCATCGTGATGTGCGGCAATGGCGGCAACATACACTTTAAGGCGAGACACTACAGGTGAATAGGGTATTTTTTTTAAATAATAGATATCATCATGAAACTTTCTCAGTTGATTACTTATGCAAGTATATTAAAAAAATGTATTACAAGTTTTTGAAATTTGTATGTTTAATTATGCAAATTAGGCATTATCTCGTTAAATATGCACAATTTTGCATATATTTTCGGTAGATAGATCTGACCATATGATAAAGCCAGGTGAAAAATTATTTTTTCATTTTGTTCACACACAAGATGAAAAAAGAATTTCAGAGGGATTTCAGGATATATGCTTTCATTACCTAGGAAATCAAAATATACTGTCCATAGCCTTAAAAAATCAATTCTCGCCATATTTTTTTTATTAAAAAGTCACATAAATCAGGCCAGAAATGATTTATAAACAAATCCCTCTGAAAATATCTTCAGAATACTGCTAAGTGTATAACTGGAAAGTTTGGTGTACACAGGTGCTACACAGGCTGAGAAGTTTCTACTGGAGAATGACAAAATACTCATTTTGAGAAAACAGCATTTAAAGATTTGTAATGTAAAAATGAATAGCTTTTTTTAGTGGAAACAACTATTTACAGACACAATATCTTATCAAATCATCAGCACCAACAATACAAACCAACTAAATCACATTACAACTTATAACACAGCATTTATGGCCTTCAAATGAACAGAAAAAGAGTCAAAAACACACATCTAAATGTCAGAGCGTGTCACGTGATGCATCTGAACCAATCACGTTGTCAGAAATTGACACCAGCCAATGAGATTTCGGTTTTAGAGTTAAATGCCCATTTTACTTTCACGATTGGTTGCTGATAAAAAGGAAATGACCATATTTGGATCCGACAGCGTTGAACAGGAGAAAGAGAGCTTTCCAACGGTGTGTGTGATGACAGGGTGCAGATAGCGATCGCAGAGCAGCATGTTGATATATAACGACAACTTTTTGTTGAATTTAGGAGAAATCTACAGACGCAAATGGACAAAGTGTAGTAAAATAAACACCTAAATGTGTATTTTGGAATTTTTTTCCCCTCAAGTCTGAAAGAAGACATGTTATTGAAGACAAATAGCCCAAAATCTCAAAATTGTCCAGTGAAAAAAAACGATGTTTTTGCCTGCCGTGTCTCGCCTTAAGGGTGGAGGGAGAAGCCTTCGCTCCAACCCATCTTGCAGGAAGGAAAGCACGGCTCGGATCGAGCAAGTTCGGGGGTTCTCCTTGTGAGAAGAACACCTGTCAACGAATAGGTTCCACTTCAGAGCATAGAGGCGCCTCGCAGAGGGGCTCTAGTGGAAGTGATGGTGTCAACTACCACTGGGGGTAGGTCACCTAGAACCTCCGCGTCCCGTCCAGGGACCAGACATGGAGTTTCCAGAGGTCTGGACGCGGGTGCCACAGGGTGCCCCATCTCTGATGGGTGACTCTGAGAGAGCAGGTCCTCTCTCAGAGGAATGGGCCAGGGAGGGGTTGTCACGAGGAGCACTAGTCCAGAGGTCTGGACGCGGGTGCCACAGGGTGCCCCATCTCTGATGGGTGACTCTGAGAGAGCAGGTCCTCTCTCAGAGGAATGGGCCAGGGAGGGGTTGTCACGAGGAGCACTAGTTCGGGGAACCAGGTCCGGTTGGGCCAATACGGTGCAACTAACAAGACCTGCTCCTCGTCCTCCCTGACTTTGCACAAGGTCTGTGCAAGAAGGCTCACTGGGGGAAACGCATACTTGCGTAGGCCCGGGGGCCAGCTGTGTGCCAGAGCATCCGTGCCGAGGGTCCCCTCGGTCAGGGAATAGAACAACTGGCAGTGAGACGTGTCCGGGGCGGCAAACAGATCTACCTGTGCGGTCCCGAAGCGCCTGAATCAGCTGGACCACCTGGGGATGGAGTCGCCACTCTCCCGGTAGCACCTGCTGCCGTGAGAACTCGTCGGCTGCACGGTTGAGCAGGCCAGGAATATAAATGGCACGAAGCGACCTCAGATACTTCTGACTCCAAAGGAGGAGATGGCGGGCGAGTTGTGACATGCGGCGGGAGCGTAAACCACCCTGACGGTTGATGTACGCAACGGTCGCAGTGCTGTCCGTACGGACCAGCACATGCTTGCGCTGTAGCGGCGTTTTGAAGCGGCTCAATGCAAGATGTACTGCTAACAACTCGAGGCAGTTGATGTGCCAATGCAGTTGAGGCCCCGTCCAGAGACCTGAAGCTGCATGCCCGTTGTACGTGGCCCCCCCAGCCGGTGGCAGAGGCATCCGTGACCACAGAATGCCTGGACACTTGTTCTAGGGGAACATCTGCCCGCAGGAACAAAGGGTCCGACACAAGCTGAGAGTTTGGCGACAGTGCGGAGTCACTTGGACCCGGCACGAGCCGCTCTGCCACGCCCATCTCGGGACTCGATCGTGGAGCCAGTGTTGGAGCGGCCTCATATGAAGCAATCCGAGCGGCGTACCGCGGCTGCAGATGCCATATGCCCCAGGAGCCTCTGAAACAGTTTCAGTGGAGCCGCTGTTCTGCGTCTGAGCGTGCTCACGCAGTTCAACACTGACTGGACGCGGGCCTTGGTGAGGCGCGCTGTCATGTTGATTGAGTCCAACTCAAAAGAGATCCTCTGCCCGGGGGTGAGTTTGCTCTTTTCCCAGTTGACCCGAAGCCCTATGGCTGAGGTGACTAAGCACCATGTCCCTGTGTTCGCACAACTGCTCTCTCGACTGGGCGAGAATAAGCCAGTTGTGACAGGGCCAGCCCGAAGGGTAAGACTTTGTACTGATATGCCCGTCCCTCGAACGCAAAGCGAAGAAACGGTCTGTGTCAAGGGAGAATCGAGACATGAAAGTATGCGTCCTTCAGGTCGATCGCTGCAAACCAATCTTGGGGACGGATGCATTTGTAAATGCGTTTCTGCGTAAGCATCTTGAACGGGCAGTCTGTTGAAGGGACCGGTTCAAGACACGCAGGTCCAAGATTGGCCGTAACCCACCGCCTTTCTTGGGTACAATGAAGTACGGGCTGTAGAGGCCGGTCTTCATATCGGCTGGAGGGACCGGCTCGATCGCGTCCTTCGCCAGTAGGACTGCGATCTCTGCCCTGAGCACAGGGGCACTGTCCGCCAGAACACGGGTGAACAGAATGCCCCTGAATACAGGGGGACGCCAGGCGAACTGAATCGCATAGCCGAGTCTGACAGTACGGATGAGCCAGCGAGACGGGCTGGGAAGCACTAGCCAGGCTCCCAGACACCGCGCAAGCGGAACCAACGGCACCACAGACGTACCCGGGGTGGGGCAGCGCGGCGGAATGCAGGGACCCGACTCGGACGGCATAGAGGCCCGGAGTGGGGTCTGAGTGTGTGGTGCAACACGTACCTGCTTCTGTCGAATGGCAGAGTGAGTGTGCGGAAGCGTCAGTGCGTCCAGAACACAGCCATTGCTGCGCACTGGCGAAGAAGAGGGGCTCGAGGGTGACAAGGCATAGCGTCGTCGACCGCCAAGCGCGCCTCTTGGGACCCAGAGGTTTCAGAATTGCTCTTTAGTTGAAAATGAGGGTACCACTGGCCCGTGGGTCAGTGGCGGAACAGAAAAAGGAAACAAAGATTCTCCACCCGGCCCTCCACCGGGGGAAGGAGCGGTGCCTTCACCACCTCCTGAAGAGCAACTTGATCCACTCTGGGTCGCCCGTCTCAGGGTCGTTAGTACCTGTGCTTGCCTCCTGGTTTGGCAGCGGGCTGGACGGGCATGGTCAACTTCCTGCGGCCTGCCCCACACCGAGTCCTGGATGGTGGCTGCTGCTGCTAAGGCTTAGCGACGAGGCGACGAGCGGACGGAGGAGCTGCGGCCGGCGGACGGTGGGAGCAGCAGCGGTCCGCCGGGGCAGGATGTGTCGGATGGCCTCCGTCTGCTTCTGGGCGGCCGAGAACTGTTGGGCGAAGCTCTCGACCGCATCGCCGAATAACCCAACCTGGGAAGAGGGGCATCCAGGAACCGACATTTATCGGTGTCCCTCATATCCGCGAGGTTGAGCCAGAGGTGGCGCTCCTGGACCACCAAGGTGGACATCGCCTGACCGACTGAACGTGCAGTTTCCTTCGTCGCTCGGAGAGCGAGGTCGGTTGCCACACGGAGCTCCCGGAGGAGCTCTGGGTCAGAACCACCCTCGTTCATGTCCATGAGCGCCTGGGCCTGATGGACCTGTAGAAGCGCTATGGCATGGAGGGCGGAAGCAGCCTGTCCACAGGCTCTGGATTGCCCCGCCAGGAGGAAGTGGACGCCGGACACAATTGCATCGAGACGGCACGCTCCACCGGGGGAACATCCACATACCCCTTAGCCGCCCCGCCGTCGAGGGTGGTGAGGAGGGAGGAGCCACTAGGACAGCTTCTGGCACTATACGGCGCCTTCCACGTCCTAGTAAGCTCCTAATGCACTTCCGGAAAGAATGGCACTGGGGCGGAGCGCTGAGAACCAGCACGGCCCGCCCCGAGATACCAATCGTCCAACCGAGAAGGCTCGGGACGTGGTGGAGGGTTCCACACAAGCCCGACCTTCTCGGCGGCCCGGGAAAGCATAGCCGCCCATTCTGGATCTGACTCGGGCAACGCCACACTCCCAGAGAGGGGTAACGCAGCCGAATCCTCATCTCCAGAGGACTGAAGCTCCCCCTCCGATGCTGCGATCGACATCGGCAGCGCTTGAGAGGCGTGAGGGGCCCACGGAGATTGCCTCGGCGGGGAAGCCCTCACGGTAATCCTCAGATCACCCTGACCATGCGCAAAAGTAGGTCTATTCTGAGGTCCAGAATAAACACTAGATCTGGGCATAGGCGAGGGGACTGCACCTCCCTTGAGGTAAGCGAGTCTTGATCTAAGCGCTGCCATAGTCATATTCCTGCAATGAGAACATGAACTATTCACAAAAGCTGCTTCATCGTGCTGAATGCCCAAACACGAGAGGCAACAATTGTGGCCGTCTGCTGGCGCCAGGGAACGACCGCACCCAGAAACGCACAAGCGGAATGTCGTCCTGAAAAGGACGCAGCGTCACGCTTGTGTTGCTCTTTTAGTTGAAAACAAAAAATATAAAGAGAAAAAAAATAACTCTCTCAGTGCTGAAGCACCCAGGGATAGCCGCGGTGTAATCGGGGTACACACTCATGAGAGGAACGCCCACCGAGACCGACACATACAGACACACACACACACACAAGCAATGCTGTGAAAACAGCAGTTGTGAGCTGTAATGCTCGCGGCCACCGCTGATCGCGCCGTCACACCAGCACTGGAACAGAGTATTCTCTTTGAAGTCTTCAACGATTGATGCAGCAGTCTGCAGAAACTCTGAGTCAAAACGAAAGCTCGGCTCCGAAGCGAAAGACAATGAGTGCGTGCGTCCGCTTCCTGTTTATACCCGCGCTGCGGGGCGGGGCGCGTGACGCGTTTCACGCACGCCAACGTTCATTGGCTTGTTCTGTAGACACTCGAAGTTGATAGGGCTCCCTGAAGTGATCCCCTAACGTCGTCACGTCAAACGTGAGCGACTGAAGGGGAACTTTTATATACAACAGACGTACAATTTTTGCCTGGAATATATTAACAGAATAGGTACCTGTTAGTTTTAAAATAATTACATTATAAATAATTTGCTTATATATCTGCTTGTTACCCCTTTATTAGCCTACCCAAAACTTAACATATTGTTCCCTTATACCTACACGGAGGTACACTATAATTACAGAAACGTACACCGTAATTTCGATTTACTTACAAAGTTATTTAAAGGTTGTATATCTTCTTCTTACCCCTTTATTACCCAAAACTTAACATATTGTTCCCTTATACCTACACGGAAGAACGCTATAATTACAGAAACGTACACCGTAATTTCGGTTTACTTACGCAGTTGTTTGCGGGTCGTAAAATAAAGTGTTACCAAACATTTTCCCTGAAAGTTTGAGTTAGAGTATTTCGTGATTATAAACACAACAAGGCTATGAAAGTGGACTAGTGAGTAGATGGGTTTTCCTGTTAGGTGTGAATACATTTAATGTCCCAGACAACCTCTGTAGTCCCACTTGATAACAACCGCCTAAATTTTGCCCATAAGCAAAAAAAATAAAAAAATAATAACGGGTCCCAAACAAGTGCACCGGAAAAGGCGTTTATAGACGTTCAATGTAGCATATCTGGAAAGTACCATACCAAACACATTACTTTGCAAAGGACATTTTCATCGGAGTAGCCTGATAATAATCTCTGTAAAGTAACAGGACACCCAGATCCAACACAAGAGAAGTATTAGTAATAGTCAAAAATTGTCTGAGCAAGTTACATAATACATTTTATGAACCACTGGGCGCAGCATAAAACGCAACCTTGATTGGCATACCTCTACTCAAAATCTTTTCAAAACCAGAAGAAACCTTACATAAATCTAAAATAACCAAGGTACAGCCTTCTCAGTTCTTGAGTAGCCAACTACTTGAGTAGCCAAGCCCCTACAAGTTACACCTACTTGATTAGAGCCCCTCCCCCAGAAATCACTGGCTGTATCTGAAATCGCTCTCATTTACCATTCCCTACTTTACTCCATTAATTTACTGTATTCCACTGAATCAGTGAATGAAAACAGCAAATTCGGACTTTGAATGCGGAAGCCATCTTTTGGCGAGACGTGGGATTTAATTCACAACAATCACAGTGCATGGATTTTCTCCAGTAGCTAGCTGTGTACATTATCGGTTATACACTGGTTAATGAGGTGCACTGTAGGATGGAATTAATGCACTTTAAGTGTATAGACCTTAGTCAGGTTAGATGCCGAATTGAATATAATGCAGATTAAAACAAGGCTGTTAGGGATAAATGTCTTTAAAATGGCACACTGTATAAAGGTCCTTGATCTCGTCAATTTTACAACTCATGACTTTAAAACGTTTTGGTCCTTTGACGTTTTTGTCAGTGTGAGCGGAGGCTAATGCCACCTAAGGGGTGAATGTATTTTCTAAACACTCCCAACTACAGGGTTTCCAAACAAATGGAAAGAACAAGCAGAGATGTGTACAATCTTTATTTGATGTTCAAAAGGGGTAAAATAATATGTATTATACAATCACACCAGTTGAGGGAACAATGTAATTTTTCACATTCACACAAAAACAACAAATAAACAAATAAATTTATAAATCAAATAAATCCTAATGTTATACAGCAGTCACCTGTAAAATCGGATCTTGGACACGACAGTCAATTTCAATATCCCATGGGATAAGTTAACATTTGGAAATGGGAAAAGAAAGTTAAATTCAAACCACCTCAAAGAAATCACACCATGCAATTATATAACCAAAAACACAATCCACACAATAAACAACCGAAATAAATCAAATAAATCCTCCCAGTCCCAGTGGTAATCCTTGATGGTACCAGGAATTGACTTCAAGTAAGATCTCAAGAACACAATTCACAAGCAACAAAGAAATCAAAGAAAAATACAATGAAATCAAATTATAACAAGTATCAGATTTAAGACAAACTATTGAATCGACCAATATAACAAAATCAATCAGAAAGGAAAATACAATTACATCAACCAATATAACAACATTAATCCAGACCAATTAATCGCACACACACACACACACACACACACACACACACACACACACCTTTGCACAAAGCTCACTCAACCACGCGCTTGCATCAACACACTCAACCTAAAGACTCGTCCACATACAACCACACGCTCGCATCAACACACACTCACATAAAACCCTATACACATAACCGCGTGCGTTTGTCACAGTAATCAGTGAGACCCGAGCGCACAACTTCTCCAGTCTCCACAGCACACCACTGGTCACCGTAACGAGCCGCCACCCAGCAGCAAAACAACAGCGGGCAGATATCTATAAAATAATTACCCAATTTAGCCATTAACCCCACAAACACTATCTAAAATTACATCTTTCGTTAAAAAAACAACTCAAAGTACTATATAAACTTACCTGCAGCGTAATTGACTGGCCCTCGGTACGATCGACAAGCACGGTGAACGACCACCAATACGGCCTTGTTTACACTACATAAACGAGCAATCATTAAAAACGACACTACTACCGAATACAACATCATATCAATGCAGTGGCGTACCTTAAAATGTTTACGACGTTAGACATTCACAGGCCCACGGCAAGAGTCAAAAGTGCATTTCCCACCTATGCAGTCTACTCTCTCACTCAATGCTTAACGCATATTAGGTATCTCCTGTTTGCAACACAAGGACGCCGCCTGCATACCATGCCGGAGGGAAAACGGAAATGAAAGTAAATCTCCGCGTTTTTAAAGGGGCCGCGAGCTCTCGCCTTAAAGGGTCACCCCATTACATTCTACCCCTGACTTTTCGATCATCGTCCCGATGATCCAATCTACAGCCATGGACGGAAAGAGCAATCCTGGGACTGACCAAGTTGAAATGGAGCATTGGCAGGCTCTCGGCCCAAATGTACATTTTGAACCGTTGCGACGGCCTTTGGTAGATGATAAAGGTTAGAATGTTTCCCGGCGGTAGCCCGAGTGGTTTGACGCCGACCCACTTCACTTATTTGAGTTGAGGGATTAACAATCAACATAGGACCTTCAATCCCCATCTCAACAGGACTTCCTACAACCCTCTCTGGCTCCAGTGGTAGATCAACCTCGGTTGAACTCAAGGCAGCAGGGGTTTCCTCTATAAGAGCTACATCCCACTCTTCCCTTACCATTGGGGAGGCCAAAAGCTCATCCAAGTTGTCCTCTGACAACCCTAACCCTGGATCAGCCATGTGGTCAGAGCATGCTAGGTGTGGTACTAACTTTAAGTGAGACCTGTGCACCTGTTTTACCAAGGAAGGGTTATCTACCTGTGCTATAGTGTATACACCACCATCACCCCTAGGAGCTCTAATTACTTTGTGAACAATGCTGGACCAATGATTTTGTATTTTATTACGACCACGGACCCCATAGTCCCGCAGATAAACCTCTTGACCTTCCTGCAGCACAAAATCCCTTCCTCCCTGATCATGGCGCCTTTTACGAAGCTCAGCCGCTCTGTCCAGCCGAGACCTTACTCTCGTATAAGTTGTTTTCATTCTCTCCCTATGCTCCATCACCCAGTCTTTCACCAGTCTTTCACCAGTCCACTGGCCGGTTCATCCACTGCTGAAAGCAGAAAATCCACGGGAAGTCGGGGGGCCTGGCCGAACATCAAAAAATGTGGTGACTCACCGGTGGTCTGGTGAGGAGTGGTATTATATGCAAAACATACCTGTGCTATATGATAAGTCCATGACCTTTTCTGCTCTGAGGACAGTGTACGAAGTAAATCATGAAGAGTTCGATTGAAGCGCTCACACTGCCCATTTCCCTGAGGGTGATATGGGACAGTGTGAGTCTTCTTAACTCCATACAGCTGGCAGAGCTGGGAGACCACTGCACCCTCAAAACTCCGACCTTGGTCTGAATGGATTTGTGCCGGTACACCAAACCTATAAAACCACTCATGGACCAGAATATTAGCTACCGTAGTGGCTTTCTGGTCCCGTGTGGGCACAGCCTGAGTGTACTTCGAGAACACATCTGTAATAACCAGGACATGCTCCCTTCCATCACTAGCCTGTTCCAAAGTTGTAAAGTCAACTGCCAAAGTCTGATTCGGTCTGGATGCCAACAAATGGCCCATTGGAGCACGGACTGGTGCCTGATTTGATTTTGCAATAGCACACTGACTACATTCCTGGCATTGCTTCCTGACATCTGCCTCCATCCCCGGCCAATAACACCGGCTGCGTATCAACTCATAGGTACGCTCCCTACCTTGATGGCCATGAGCCCTATGCAATAGCTGAAAAACCTCTGGCTGAAAAAGCTCAGGCAGCACTAACTGGTCCACCTCCTCTCCCCCATCAGGTAGTTTTAAATGACGATACAACAAGCCATCTCTTTTGAACAACCGACTCCACTGACGGAGTAATTCCAAACATCTTTTGGACATAGACTGACGTTGTTCCTTAGTTGGATACACTTTAGAGGAAAAAAACCCAAGAGCTGGACCAATGACTGCATCCTGCTCCTGTGCCCGTCGTAAATCTACTTTCGATGTTGCAGAAAAAGCAGAAATTGCACTCTGTACTGCCTCTACAGGCCTCCCCTTATCCAGCAGTTCTACCAGAGTGGCTGGCAGAGCAGTTCCACACTCTTGCTGCGGAGAAGGTGTCACGGTGTACTGCCTAGATAATGCGTCTGCATTAGCATTGGCACGGCCAGGGCGATACCGAATATCAAAATCAAACGCGGCTAGCTGGGAAGCCCAGCGTTGCTCCAAAGCACCGAGTTTGGCCGTCTTCAAATAGCTCAAGGGATTATTATCTGTATAAACTAAGCACTTCTGCCCTAAAAGATAATCCCTGAACTTTTCAGTTAGGGCCCATTTTAATGCCAATAACTCTAACTTCATGGAGCTATAATTTTGCATATTCCGTTCGGTGGGTCTAAGACCCCTGCTAGCATATGCCACTGGCCGCATCTTACCATCCCTCTCCTGCCCAAGCACTGCCCCTAACCCAGAGTGGCTAGCATCAATCTCCAACACAAATGGGAGGGAGAAATCTGCATACGCCAAAACAGGAGCCGACACCAACCGCTGCTTCAAAGTCTGAAACCCCTGCTCACACTCCTCAGTCCAACAGCTTTCAATTGACTTCCCCGAACCCCTCTTCTTCTTGGTCCCTACCAAACTTGCAACCAGCCGATGTAACGGGGAAGCCAACTGAGCAAATCCCTCTACAAAACGCCTATAATAACTTGCGAACCCTAAAAACGAGCGCAGTTCAGTCACATTAGTTGGACGCTTCCACTCTGCAACTGTGCTGACCTTTGCAGGATCAGTAGACACCCCATCCTTAGACACTAGATGCCCCAAGTAGCCCACTTCTTGCCGGAAAAAGCAACATTTTTCTAACTTAGCCTTAAGTCCCTCTTGCTGAAGTCGGACAAGGACCATTTCCAACCTCTCCAAGTGCTGTGCAATGGTAGATGAGAAAACAATAATGTCGTCTAAATAAAGCAACAACGTCTGGAACCTTTGGTCCCCGAACATGCGCTCCATAAGCCGTTGAAAGGTACTAGGTGCATTGCACAACCCAAAGGGCATTCGATTAAACTCAAATAACCCAAAGGGTGTGCAAAAGGCGGTCTTACACTTATCTCTCTCTGCCACCGGAACCTGGTTGTAGCCACTGGCAAGGTCCAATGTAGAAAACCACTGGGCTCCACACAGGGCATCCAGGGACTCCTCGATCCGGGGCAGAGGAAAAGCATCCTTCCGTGTCTTACTGTTTAACTGCCTATAATCAACGCAAAGACGGATCTGACCATCTTTTTTTCTCACAACTACAATCGGAGAGGCATAGGGACTAGAACTCTCTCTGATCACCTGACTCTGCAGTAATTGGTAAATATGCTGTTTAACTGCATCATAGTCTGAAGGGGGCAAACGTCGATACCTTTGCCGTATTGGGTCAGTATCGAGCAGAGGAATCTCATGGGTAATGAGCTTAGTACAGCCCAAGTCACCCTCATACGCTGAAAAAACTGATCTATATGCATGTAAAAGGGACTTAACCTGAGTCTGCTCATCCTGAGGCAACTGAGACAAATCCATCTTCTGGATTGCCTCCTCAATTTTATCTACTTCGACTGCCTGCGATGCAATAGTGGCTCGGTGAAAAAATTGTTCCTCTGATGGTACAACAACATCACACCCCTCTGACTGTGAAACAGTCTCGACTTTACACAATGTTCCCACCGCAACATGAGGTTGTAGTACGGCTTCCTGTTCCCCTATATTAACTATAGGTACAAAGGCCAACCCTCGGACAATAGGTACAAGCGATACCGAGGCCAAAAGGCCAGCAGGGAGCGAATTCTCTTTCCCCAAAGGCTCAAACAGCAACACAGGTGAAGGGCCTACAGGTAAGGAAAACGTAACGGGCAAAAATCGGAATGAATTGGCAGGGATTCGCACAGTTTCTCTGCCCCCAACCCTAGCCAATCGTTCAATTATCTCATCAGCATCCGTTTCAGTTTTCTTACAATACTGCAGGGCAGAAAGCCATGCAGGAGTCTCTTTCACTGTTGGAAGGTCAAAGAGCGTATGTCCATATTGACTAAACAACTCCCTATAGCACTCCTGAATAATGTTCATGCCCAACAACCCCGGTAACCCACCCGGTAAGGATGAGTGAGACAGGTCTTTCACCACAAGTACCCCTTTATTCTGGATTTTCTTCCCGAGAACAACAAAATCTAACTCCAAATAACCCAGATAAGGTATATCTAAGCCATTTGCAGCCCGCAACTGTAGCCACCCACAACCAAGCAACTTCTCCTTACCCCAAGGCTCATAATGTTGAAGAAAGAACCTCTCTGATATAGTGGTCACCATTGACCCAGTGTCCAATAGACAGGGAACCTCTACCCCACCCATATTAATAGTGACAGAAGGGCAGCTACCTAACAATTTAGAAAGGGCCTGGTTCCCACCTGATTCAGAGGGCCGGGAGCCGACTGTCACCCCTCCTGAAGTGTGGCTCATCAATTCAGGGGGTTGAAGTTTTCCGCCGGCCTACTAGGATGCAAAGCGCTACCCGGCTGTGACAAAGATACCTGCTGCTCGGTAGATCTATGAAAATCCAAAACACAATTTCGGGCAATATGGCCTGGTTGGTTACAACGTCTACAAATTATAGGGTTAACTCGCCTTTTTTAATAAAAGCATACTGCGACTGTAGTTGCTGTAAACCTTGGGTGAGTTGATTTAGCTGCTCTTGCTGGGCCCTCAACATCTCTTTCAATTCAGCCAGCTCAGACTGATTCTCTCGACCACGGGAGGGTAAACTATGCCCTTGGACTCTATACTGAGTAGCAAGAGATGGAACAGAGTAACTTCTTTCCCGTGTATCATGGCGAAAACCCTCATCAACCCACCTAATTGCCTCTTTCCTTACATCCAAAATGGTAGACTGTGGATGAAGCCGGACATGGCGCTTAAGCTCACGGCATAAGCTATTATCGATCACGTGTTCTACAAACTGATCCCTAAGTAAAGTGGAGGAGTTAGGCACACCATCTGGAGCGCATTGTACTACCTTCTCCATCAAAGCAAAAAGGGCATGTGAGAAGTCTTGCAAGGACTCCCCCTCTTCCTGTTTACGGGAGAAAAACTGCTTCTGAAGAGAAATATACGAGCGCGCACACCCATATAACTCCTTTAATACAGAAAACACCTTTTCCGGATCCTCCCTCTCCTCCCTTGATCTAAACTTAAGTTCGCTCCTGGCCGATCCCCCTAGATGGTCAAGAATAAACAGAGCTTCCTCCCTTGCTGATAAATTTCGAGCCCTTAAATTACTCTTAATCTCCTCCACCCATTCAAAAACCTCCTCGTCATCCCTTCCACTAAACATGGAACACCGTCTCTCTCTAGGGACAAGAATGACACGCTCTGCCATGGGCCTGGGGGCATCCACCACACCAGAGGCGCGAACGTGTGTATCAGCGACAGAGCTAATACTAACCGAGGGCCCTGCTGCAGAGCTAGCTTGACGCTGTAACTGCTCATTCTCTGACTGCAAGGACTGAACCTGTCTCCGCAGCTCTTCCAACTCGTCCTCCATTAGAAAAATGCAAAAAAAAACAAAAAAAAAAAAAACTGACAAACGTACTCACGAGTGATGAGCTTCCGTTGTTCACTGCCCGCTGCTGCTTTGCCGCTGTAACAAACACTCACCCCAAAAACACTCGAACACATACAACCAAGCACCCCAAGATTCAAAGTACACACCCCTGCTTGAAAGCAAACCCTGCCGACTACGCCAATTGTGAGCGGAGGCTAATGCCACCTAAGGGGTGAATGTATTTTCTAAACACTCCCAACTACAGGGTTTCCAAACAAATGGAAAGAACAAGCAGAGATGTGTACAATCTTTATTTGATGTTCAAAAGGGGTAAAATAATATGTATTATACAATCACACCAGTTGAGGGAACAATGTAATTTTTCACATTCACACAAAAACAACAAATAAACAAATAAATTTATAAATCAAATAAATCCTAATGTTATACAGCAGTCACCTGTAAAATCGGATCTTGGACACGACAGTCAATTTCAATATCCCATGGGATAAGTTAACATTTGGAAATGGGAAAAGAAAGTTAAATTCAAACCACCTCAAAGAAATCACACCATGCAATTATATAACCAAAAACACAATCCACACAATAAACAACCGAAATAAATCAAATAAATCCTCCCAGTCCCAGTGGTAATCCTTGATGGTACCAGGAATTGACTTCAAGTAAGATCTCAAGAACACAATTCACAAGCAACAAAGAAATCAAAGAAAAATACAATGAAATCAAATTATAACAAGTATCAGATTTAAGACAAACTATTGAATCGACCAATATAACAAAATCAATCAGAAAAGAAAATACAATTACATCAACCAATATAACAACATTAATCCAGACCAAATAATCGCACACACACACACACACACACACACACCTTTGCACAAAGCTCACTCAACCACGCGCTTGCATCAACACACTCAACCTAAAGACTCGTCCACATACAACCCGCTCGCATCAACACACACTCACATAAAACCCTATACACATAACCGCGTGCGTTTGTCACAGTAATCAGTGAGACCCGAGCGCACAACTTCTCCAGTCTCCACAGCACACCACTGGTCACCGTAACGAGCCGCCACCCAGCAGCAAAACAACAGCGGGCAGATATCTATAAAATAATTACCCAATTTAGCCATTAACCCCACAAACACTATCTAAAATTACATCTTTCGTTAAAAAAACAACTCAAAGTACTATATAAACTTACCTGCAGCGTAATTGACTGGCCCTCGGTACGATCGACAAGCACGGTGAACGACCACCAATACGGCCTTGTTTACACTACATAAACGAGCAATCATTAAAAACGACACTACTACCGAATACAACATCATATCAATGCAGTGGCGTACCTTAAAATGTTTACGACGTTAGACATTCACACAGTGGCGTAACTATCGGTAAGCAGGGTACGCGGTTGCTTACGGGCCCGGACCAATCAGGGGCCCGCGTGACTGGAAGATATTGATTGACAGCCGGGCCCCCCTATCGCATATTACTACTTTTATTTTGATCGCATTTTACTTTATCA
Organism: Chrosomus eos; assembly: GCA_036326025.1. NCBI lineage: Eukaryota > Metazoa > Chordata > Actinopteri > Cypriniformes > Leuciscidae > Chrosomus > Chrosomus eos. The sequence continues at coordinate 16,943,998 of CM070820.1, read as the reverse complement.
CGATTTTATTTTAAATAAATAATGACAACAACATATTTTACTAATCATGTGTGAAACGAACAATCATGGATTTTCGTGTAATTTGTTTTGAGCTGGGACTAGGGAATCCCCGGGTCGGCTGTTTAACGTTACACCTGTGCGCCACTTCATGCTTTTTCTCAGATCGGATAGCTACTGATTTATCAAAACGATTCCATTTACAGCTGGTCACATAAATGTGTTTTTGCAAAACAGATATCCGGTCTTCGATTCCCGCGCTATATGCAGATTTAATAGAATTCACACCGAAAGCAGCATTTTATTGATCATCAGCTAAAATTTCAAAATCAAAAACCGCAATTAGAGAGATTGGCAACAGCACTGGTAAGATCATTCCGTTTTAATGAAGATTATTGTGTGTTAAGCGTCTGCGACTTACTTTCACTTTGATTTGCGATAGTTTGCACGTTGGCTTGATGATTTTGCTCATCTGCTGTGATGCGTGTTGCAGTTGCGCGCGCCGACGTCATATCTGACTATAACATGACATATAGCCTATAACACGCTCTCACACGTTTATTTTTTTAGCATTTTTAGAGGAGTTAAATTTACACATGTGGTTTCAACAACCAGAAGCATTTATACTTGTCCAGTTTCGTCTGGAATGCGGCCCAGACCTCCTCCTGAAGTGGTTTGAGCGATCGGATTCAAATCCATCTCGAATGCATTTCGACGGGCATGCATTTACACCTGGTCTTTTCACGATCGGATAGCTATACGATCACAGAAAAAGCATGAAGTGGCCAGGTGTAAACAGTTCCTTGCGTATTGCATGCAAAAGCCTACTCGTGGACATTGCGTCATCACGTGTAGTAGGGGGGCCCGCCTTGATAATCCTGCATACGGGCCCGGTGTTGGCTCGTTACGCCACTGCATTCACAGGCCCACGGCAAGAGTCAAAAGTGCATTTCCCACCTATGCAGTCTACTCTCTCACTCAATGCTTAACGCATATTAGGTATCTCCTGTTTGCAACACAAGGACGCCGCCTGCATACCATGCCGGAGGGAAAACGGAAATGAAAGTAAATCTCCGCGTTTTTAAAGGGGCCGCGAGCTCTCGCCTTAAAGGGTCACCCCATTACATCAGCTGAAAGTTTTTATTTTCAAAAAGACATTTCATCAGCTGAAAAATCTGAATGCTTTTAAACAACAGTAGCTACAATCTATTGAACACGCTCAAAAATTAAAGGATTAGTTCACTTAAAAATGTAAATTCTCGCCATCAAGTTATTTCAAACCTGTATGAATTTCTAAGATATTTTCAAGAATATCAGTAACCAAACAGTTGATGTACCCCATTGACTTCCATAGTAGAAAAAAATAGAATAAGGTCTATAGGGAGTGGTTTTAACTTATAGTAGTAGACGACGTAACTTTTAGGGATGTGCTTTGTAGTTCTGACGGACACAGACAGACCATTCTCGTATTAAATGTTGTGTGTCTGAACAACATACAGTACTTCATATTACTAAATTGGAATCATTTGATGAATCATTAAATGACTCTCTCATAAAGACATTATCTGCGTCCCAATGTGCATACTATCCACGCTATCTGCCCTAAATAGTATTGACAATTACTAATGTCACATACTATTTAGGATGGATAGTATGCACATTGGGACGCAGCTATTCATCATCTATTTTGTCCCTGAATGAATCAGTGTGTTTGAACAAATCGGTTGATTGAATGAGTCATTGACCTGTAGTGAAGTCACTGAAAAGCACCACCACTAAGCTTATCCAATCAAATTCAAGAACCATAACTAAATTTTGTATGTTTAATTTAGGAACATTTTCCTTCACGAGGTTTGGCATCATACTGCTGTTTGTCCACCATTTTGTACACTACACTCACACAAATAGATCCTCTGCATATTAAATGTCAGCAGCATCAACCTTAGACATCACTATTTTAGCTCAGTTCAGCTTCTCTGTACTGTAACTCTAAACCAAAGTAAGTCTTGTGCATTCCTCATCAGACTTGACTACGACGTTCCTTTACACACAACTCTCATTGTAAACTCATTGACCCTCCGTTCTCATGAACCTCTCATCTCTTTTTCTCTGTCTTAACAGTCACCAGTATGAGTACTGACCGACAACCCCTGCATCTTCTGGCAGCTGCTGTTGTAAGCATTAACATCTTACTGCAAACACACACCTCAATTTTCTTCTCTTAACACCCACCAAGCAAGGCCAAGGGAGAGAGAGGCGTATACAGACAAAAGGGAGAAGCAAAACAGCCAGTGAGGGGATATGCATGTGATGCATCAGCAACCCTGCGGTGAAGACCACCTCTGAGCAGTTCCCTTCATCGAAGTGAAAACTGTGATCAAATACAACCAAGTGATCCTTCACCAGCTGGATATCTCAGATATAAAACAACGTGCCTCGGTCCAACATAAATACATGACACCCTTCAGACCCTGAAAGAATCCAACTCTTTTCTTTGGCACAACATCTAACCCCAGAAACCAACAAAAAAAAGGAAACTGTCACTTTGAAACATAGTGATAGAAATACAGCTACTGAATATTTCACAGCCACTAATGACAGATTAGCAAGTATAACTTATTAGATGATGAGAATCACTGAAGAGTGAGAGCACATGTTGCAAGAATGGATGATAATTCTCAACACGTTATGTTGTTTGTTTGTTTTTCATTTAGTTGATTTGATGAAATGCATATCCTCTCCTGCTCTAATTCTCAATATGCCATTTTGTTTGGTATTTAAACCCATTTTTGCCATATTAAAGTAATGCTGAGATCAAAATGCCAATCAACTTTTGCGTTGCTTTGTATTCCTTTGGATAAATGAGTGAATGGCGTTCGGTACCAAAACACAAATGTTCTTGAGTAGCCAACTTTTAAAGCATCATTTATTTAAGCTGTATATAGTAGGCCATGTTTGATGGATGTGAACACTTTTGTCCTGTACAATAAATACTCAATGTACTGTATGAATCACTGACATAAAGTGAATTTTTAGTCATCAACTCCATTTGCAATTTAGTCTGGCAATATCACCCATACTTGACTTGATGATGATGATGTTGATGATATTAAAGAAAGATTCAAGGATTGTTTCTAATCGCTTCACACATGACACCACAGCTGAACTATACTGCCTTTCCTGTAGGTTTGGGAACACCATGGCAATTGTGTAGTCAGCTGTAGTCACTTACTGTATGTAATCAAGTGACCAAACCCTTGATGTCCATACTTACTGTAACAATGTTTTCTTATTCTATTGGTTGTTTGTTTGTTTTTAATCCGATATGATTTATTTGAGAATAAAGTGAGCAATTCACATTGATTCGGCTTCTATTCATAGTGCATTAGTCATGGCTTCTGCAGCAAGCCAAAGATAGAGAGCGCGCGAGAGAGAGGATCCGCGTTGCTATGGCGACCGCTTGGGAGGCGGTTCCTTAAATCCTGACTTGAGAAAGCACATATTGGATCAGGACCCTGTGCTGGTATGCTGTCTGTCACTCCAACCAACTGATCCGATCCGAGTGCGTAACGCAGACGCAGAGCCCGTCTCGTATGATCTTCTGCTGGATCTTAAAGTAGCGTGTGTTTTTTAGGGAAATACAGGGATATTTTTTTCTGGTCACCCGGGAGGATGAACTGGAATTCCACTGGTAAGGATCTTAAGGGTTGTGCGGGGAGGCTCTAGCGCAGGATTAAACATGTGACATAATTTACCCACATCAGCTAAGCTTACTATTAGCAACCCTGTCTATTGATGGTTATATCGTTCAGGCAATTTTATTAGACCACCAGCCGGTTTCAATAGCGTTAGCGTTAATGAGTGGGCAGTAAAGGCAGTGTTTGTAGTAACTACTGTATCCTACAGTAACAGTCTCTGTTTGACTCACGCTCAGATTGCGTCCAATGCTTTAATAGGCAGCAGTGCATTACTTAATTACTCTGACTTTAGCCAATGTGCATTCCTCCATTCCCCATGAGTCAGTTGTTCTCTCCTGAAATTTACATCACTACAAACACTCTTCGCCGTCGTCATCATTATTATCGGCATCATCATATTCTACTTCTCAACCATCTGAAACTATATGTCATTGGCTGGTACATTTTATTTATTTATTTTCCTCGCCAGACTTTTTACATGAAATGCAAGAAGAATGCAAATAAAAAAAATTCTACATAGGCTATATAATATAAAATATACATTTCAAACACTATTAAAGACAAGTAACAGTCTGTAAAAAAAAAAAGAACAAATAATCAAACTACAAGCAATAGCACAAATGACCACAATAGAACAAAGATGCATGCAAATGAAATAAACAGTGCTTTTGTGGTATTTTTAATACCACAGATTAGGTACATAAATTAAATAATCAGATGAAGTAGAAAAATAAGTATTTTCCAGATAAATTTAACACCACAGATTAGGTACAAAATTAAATAATCAAATGAAATAAAAAATAAGTATTTTGTTTGATTAACATACAAAAATAGTTTAATATTAAGATCATATTTGCAATATAGAGCGGTGCAGGTATGACGTCATTTTGTAGACCAACTGGCAGTTATCCCTCAATAAAAAAAGGGTTAGGGTTAGACCTTTTTCCATAGGCTTTTGGATTATCCCCAAAAAAACAAGCTCTGTGATCAACAAAAGTTTATTATACTAACACTTTTTGTCCATCAACATAATTTTCACAAATTAACACAACTTTTATGAATTTTGAAGACTATATGCAGTCGCCCGAAGTAAAAAATCTAAAGCTAAGCTATAAACGAAACAGTCCCACGACTTCAACGTCACCATCACTAAGCTTCCGACAACTCTTATCTGAACACAATTTCCCATAAAGTTTGAGTTACACTAGTTTACAAGAGCACAATTATAATTATTATAATTGTGCTCTTGTAAACTATTGTAACTCAAACTTAATTTAAGTTTAATGAGGCTTAAAAAACAGACTGAGTTTACCTGTTCGCCATGAAGACGTTTAAAGGACAACTCCGGCGCAAAATGAACCTTTGGTCTAATTACACATTGGTAGTTAGTCAACCGTTCTCTGAGATTTGTTTTCGTGATTATCGAATGTAAAGAGTATTATCTCTAAAAACTGTTTAGCTTATAACGCTAGTATATGGGGCATAGAGTAATGAAAATAAAAATGGCCAGTTTATACCACTATCAAGGCTATCAGACCACTACATGCAAACTGAAGCAATGAGAACGTTGTAAGTGTACAGACAGTTTATTAAGAAGATACTTTATAAAGACAGCCCATTTCGCGTATACAGGCAGAAGCCATCTTTGGAAAACAGACTGCTCGAGACAGTTTTCCAAAGATGTAAACGCGAAGTGGACTGTCTTTATGAAATATCTTCTTATTAAACTGTCTGTACACTTACAACTTTCTCAATGCTTCGGTTTGCATGTAGGGACCCTCGTTAAGCTACCGTGTTAGTGTTGGGCTATTTTGAGCCTTGTTAGTGGTATTAACTAGCGATTTTTATTTTCATTACTCTATGCCCCATAGCGTTATAAGCTAAACAGTTTTTAGAGATAAAACACTTTACATTCGATAATCACTAAAACAAATCTCTGAGAACGGTTGACTATGTACCAATGTGTAATTAGACCAAAGGTTCATTTTGCGCCGGAGTTGTCCTTTAATGTCCCCGACAGCCTCTGTAGTCACATTTAGCCACTTGTTTGCAACCAAGGGCGCTCTCAGCGAGTGATGGCACATAAAGCTCTGCAGGCAATTATATTATTATCTGCGCTAAACTTTTTGCCTCTTACTCAATCACAGGTGACTAAAATCGTACAATTTACTAGCCATTGACTAATTAAAGACATTTTTAGTCACCCAAGTGTGAAATTTGGTCATGTTGCAGGTGTTATTTCATAGTTCGTAAGATTTGAAAAGCATCTTCATACATAAAACATAAAATAAATGACTTGAAAAGACTGTTCCGTGACATCCACTCAATCAATTTTGCTTTTACGGGAGACGTAACTTGTGGAGATGAAACTCCATTTTCTGAAGTTTGGAGGTTGTGGAAGTCTTTGAAAGGGTCTTCCTGCATTTCTCTTTTTGTCCAACCAATATCCAAAACTATAATGTTTTTGAATTATAACATTCATCCTCAGCCTTTTGAGTCTCAGTGTACATTACCTGCTAGTAACTCTACTCTAGTTGACTGTTGTCCTACTTGCACACAACTGATACTGAAAGATGAGACAAGTCACGTTTATCATGTTGTCTTTGTGTTTGCATGAGCAAGACACAAAAAGAAGTTCCCCTAAGTTTTCCACATTTTACAGCCTAATATAGATTATTTGCTGAGGCTGAAAGTTTTGCACACAATCTCAGATATAAAAATCATTACCGGTAGTCTGATTAGGCTTAGTCTTCTTTAGCTTTGTTTCTAGCAGACTGTGTTTGTCTTTGTGACAGTTTGGCTCTCTCCACCTTGGGGCTGATTTCTCTCCACATCTTGATCATGTCTCCAGTCTACTCGCCCCCCAAATACACCACTGGCTCCACCCTCTTAAGCCCATACAGTTCCTATGACCCCTGCGATCCCACCCTGGGATATATTGTCCGAGGTCAACCCCAGCTTTCCAGGTATGCTCCTTCCACCTCCCGCTACCTGAACCCCAGCCCTTGCCTCGCCCGAGGCGTCCCGTTCTTTCCTCAGGAGCCTGAACGTGGGCAAGCTGTACCCCATTCTGAGTCCCACATTGGCCGCCGGAGTGAAAGCTACAGTAGGATGCAGGTTAAAGGTCCGATTCCCCGAATTAATTGGCAAAGGGGCCGTTCGCCTTCTAGGACTGGACATATCTGCACATCTCCCCTATCAAGGCAACGCAGGTCGGTCAGTCAGTCAGACCTGATGCGGGAGCTCGCCACTCTGGAGATCTGTGACCAAAGAGCAGTGTGCACAGTCAAAGAGAGCATGATTAGGGGACGGACAGATTACTCAGGGCCTCTCTGGAGCTCAGAGGTGAGTTTAATTATTTTGTACAATGACAATAAACATTTAAATACTGGCTTCAACACAAGTTAAGCTCAATCGACAGCATTTGAGGCATAATGTTGATTACCACAAAAAATTATTTTGACTTGCTTGGCAGCCAGTCCAGACTTGCATGGATAAAAAAAGACAAAGTTAATGATGTCTTGATAAACTTTTATTATTACCAGTACTCGAAGTGGGCCATCTCTAGCGTGCCATTTCACACATGTTGCCGGCACTTTGCCACTCAAAGGAGTAAAAGGCCCTCCAGATGGAACGAGCAGCCGTTGCTACAGGCGAAGGTGTACACACCCCCCCCCCCCCCCCCCATCACCACCACCACCAAGGTATGAGAGGAGGAACCCCCTGAAAAAAAATTATATTGATTGATTGATGATTGTTGTATGTCAATATACAGAAACAAAGCCACTTTTTTCTGGTTCTGTGAGCATGGGTTTGTTCACTTTGGAAGTACAGTATTGCAAAAAATATAATAAAGACTTTGATCAAATCAAGGTTATGGAGAAGCACTACAATGGAAGTGATTGGAGCCTTTTTTCATTTTTATTTAAAAACAGAAATATGAAGCTAATTTTATAAAAGCTCTTGCATTAACTCTTTCAGTACAATGTGTGTGATATTTGAACTGTAAAGCTGTTTAAATCATTATTTTATGGCAGGGGTGGGCAATTTCGGACACTGTCCCGCAGAGTTTAGCTCCATCTCAAATCAAACAGATCTACGTGTAATTTTTACAGTATTCTGAAGACTGTGAGAGATCTTATAGAGTTTTCAAGTGTTTTGATTAGGGATGGAGCTAAACTCTACTTTAAACAGAAAATGTTCATAAGCAATTTTTCACAGTAAAGTCATGGGTCCCACTTTATAATAAGTGGCTTTAAGTACTACTATGTACTTACATCGACAAATAAGTACAATTTACTAAATGTGTTCAGGTTGTATTGTAAAACACTTTTGCTGCTATTGAGATGTGATACTGGTAAGGATAGGGTCAGGTGTGATGGCATGGGTTGTTTTAAGGGTAGGTTAAGGTGTGTAATTACATGCAGGTATTTTCAAAATATAAGTACAATGTAAAAACATGTGTACACAATAAGTCCATTGATTTCTACTGTTTATCATATTTTTCAAAATATAAGTACAATGTAAAAACATGTGTACACAATAAGTCCATTGTATCAAATTATTAATTTCAATGTAAGTACATTGTACTTAAAGCAACTTAAAGTGGGACCAAATCATGTCAACATACATATTGTTTATGTCTTGTGGTTATACTATAGAAACAAAAAGTATTTTAATGTGTTTGGATTGCAACTGCCTTTCTGTTACTACGATATTTTTCTTTTTCTATAAAGAAAATAAGGGAGGACTGGAAATTTTTGTAAGCAGCATTATGCCTAAATACATTCGGTTGAGCTTAAATTGTATTGATATTCCTTTGATCATATTTACTGTCAGTATATTTCTATCATCTCTGTTCTGTGCTACGATACTGATTTAATTCTAGACCACATTTAGCATATAAAGTATGAGCTTGTAGGCTGACACTCTCACACCTTCACTTCACACACTTGTGTAAGCACACTTGAGAATAAATTAGATCAATGAACACCACACTGCCCTAAGTCTATCCCATGTGGTCTGTGTAATAGTACATAGATGTAAGCACATACATGTATAGTTCATCATGAGTATATGCTTCAGCCGTGTTTTATCACAGTAGTTGTGATCAAATTGATATTCCATTTTATTAAAATATTATATGTATTATGCTACAATAAGATATATATTACAGTGATGCACAAAGTGAAGCACAGCTCTAATTACTAACACCACTATAAGTCCTGTAATACTCAGATTTACTCTCTAGAGTGCGCTGTTTTTTCTCTTTTAATTAAAGGTGCTGTGTTTAGTGGGATCACAGCAATACGAATCTTTTGTAATAGTTAAGATATGGAAATGCATAAATATGACACAAGCAACAAAACAAAAAATCTACACATGCATTGTAGTACATAAATGTGAAAGAACCAATGGAAAGTACATGAACGATTGGCTTAATTCACTTTTTTATTAAAAAAAGAAAGAGACACTTAGGCCTGGTTTCACAGACAGAGTTTAGATTAAGCCAGGATTAAGCCTTAGTTCAGTTGGGGGCATTTAAGAAGCTTTTATAAACATGTCATAGAAAAAACACATTGTGCATCTTGAGACATGTATTTTAGTCTGGGACTAGGTTTAAACCTGGGGTAAATGTTAAACTAGAGTATTTTCTTTTAACACACGTGAAAGTTATTTATAGTTTCATGCCCTCAGGAAAATACTTAAAAGGTGCACTAAGTATTTTTTTTTCTGCAGGCCATTACGACAGTAGTCTTGTATTTGTTAAAAAAAAAAAAGTTTTCTTTTTGTTTTTTTAACTTTTGTTGTGAATGTAGCATCCCACAGAAATAGTAGTATGTTAAGTAAAAACTGCACTATTTGCAGTTATGCTTTTGATCCATGATTAATTTACACTGCAACTGAAAGTGTTCTATAAATGTATTAGTATTCAGCTGGTCACATGATCTCAACATGGCAGCTATAGTGGCAATCTCACATTCATGTAAAATAACGCAACATTTTTTTGGCTACTGATATGATTGGAGTCTTCATTTCATGTGAGGGCATATCATTTTACATAATCCGCCAAAATCACTATTTCCTTAGGTGTGGAATTACTTTAAAGAAAATTAAATTTTTTATACATAAGCATTTAGGTGATTATATTAGACTGGATGTGTCATGGCCATACAACAAACTGATCCTTGATCAGGTCTACCATAAACTTATTTAGATTACAACTGGTTCTGAGGTTACAACTGATTCTGAGATTATTCATTTATCAGCTGACATTATGCACAATGATTGCTCTCATAGTGGGCCAGAGGTCTGTACAGTGCTGAATATAATTATGTGTTCACTGTAGCAAACCTGTATATCAGCACAATTTCATGTTGTTAGCTTGGACTTTGTCATTGTCAGCCCTATAGCATATTGTCAGCCAAATCAGGGTGTTACATAAAAAATGTGCAGTTCCAGGTGCAGTTCTGCTGAACTCTGACTTAAGCTTATTTTCGTTCCCATTCTCCTTCGGGCGTAACATAACTAGATGCTTTGAAACTTAATCTCACCCTTTTTCTTTTTACACATTTTTCAAACATCAATAGATTTCACCATGCCAGAAAGTATGTTTTTGTTTCTCTTCTTCAATCCATTCCCATGGTCTTGTGGCCTTGGGAGAGGCTGTGAAAGAGATTGAATGGTGTCTTTATGACCTGTCTAAATCCTCATGTGTTGACACTAAAGTTTTGTTGCCTGCCATGTGTGTTTAGGTTACATAAGTATCTGCAATCAGGTTCAGTGTTATTGTAAGGATAAGCAGAGCGCTGAAGTACTTTTACAGAGAGATACGGCTCATAATCTTATCAAATTATTTATTAATAAGCTGTATTATTTTGCATTATCTTTTAATAGAGTCTTTATTTCATAATTTTTAATTTTTAAAATTAGTTCTGAATTATTTAAAGATAACAACTGCAGCTCTGAATGTTCTTTTTCTTACTCAGTATATTGCAGATTTCACTATGGGAATGAAACCACAATGTAAAAAGTAGAAACTATCTTTTTTGGTAAAGGGCCAATCCACCAACACTATTCCATATCTATATTAATGCATTAGTATACCGTTCATGCAAAGCACACACCACACAACACACACACACACCACACACACACACACACACACACACACACACACACACACACACACACACACACACCACACACACACACACACACACACACACACACACACACACACACACACACACACACACACACAACACACACCGCTTCTTTATTATCAGAGATATTGTACAGACACAGATAATGCATGCACAGTAATCTCTCTCTCTCTCTCTCTCTCTCTCTCTCCTCTCTCTCTCTCTCTCTCTCTCTCTCTCTCTCTCTCTCTCTCTCTCTCCTCTCTCTCTCTCTCTCTAATTCTAATTAATTCTCTCCACACTAATTAATTTAACCCCTATGTGGTGTTTGGGTCATTTGTGGGATTTTCCCCCACTTGTTATACATGGTGTTGGTCTACAAAAAAATAATGCTTATTATGCTTTATTGTCACTCTTTCTTTTAAGGGCAAGTTTTGTATTTTTGGAACTGATTGATCGAGTTTACTCACTTCAGGTTTTGTTTCTTCTATTTATTTATTTTTTGTTGGATGGTCATTTTTGACCGGGAAAACCACAAGTGTGACTTTGTTCCATGTTGTACAAAATAAAAGCATTTCAAAACAAACTTCCTGGTTAATCATTAAAACTAGTCAGATTTTTTCCCTTATTTTGTTAAATGTGCTTTAAATCTACAAATAATGCTTAAAAACTGAGGTGCAAGCTCAGACCAATGAGGATTACGATCAATCAGTTCCAAAAAGAAATACAATTGAAAGAAAACAAGTTGAAAAATGCTGAATCCAATATTTTATGATAATATGGCATAATGAGCGATTTACAAGCAATTTTTAAAAGGCCGACCATCTTTGACCAGGAAAATCTAAACCAAATATGAAATTAAATAACATAAAACGTAACACAAAACACCCTAATGTAGATTAGTGATAGCAAAAATAAGAAATAAGAACAACGCTATTTATATATAATTTAATTATTGAATTATTATTAATTATTTAAAAATTTAATCGGGGACTTCAGGGGTTCTTTTAGTGTTTTCAAATTACACAGTAATTCTAATTTTTACTTGCAAAAACTAGAAAATATTTGTACTTTTACAGTTTTTTTAAAGCATATGTTACCACATAAAGCACATTTTTAAGGGGATAGTTCACCCCAAAAGGACAATTCTGTCATAATTTACTCACTCTTATGTTGATCCAAACCTGTATGTCTTATTTTTTTTCTGTGGAACATAAAAGAAGATGTACAGTAAGTGTGCCTACAGGGCTTCAGGCTGCAAGATTGCCGAATGACTAAAGAAGCGTTATCAGCAAGATGGTAGAAAACTGTACATTTCATTTGGATTACCACCCACTACTACTTATATCAATGATGGAAATAAGCACAGTTACAATAACAAAATATGTGGGAGAGCGTTGTTATAGTGTGACGATATTGTATTGCAATAGGTAGCAGATTAAATTTAATACCGAATCAAAAGCACCTCATTTGTAATTAAAAGGAAGAAGAGAGTAGAGAAGAAGAGAGCTGAGAGCAACGTTTAATCTTCTTTTATACCTTCCTTGACCATGTGACTGAAACGCAAATGTGAGAACGCAAACTGATCCATCAGATAATTATTGATAAACTTCCCCCACGGTACTGGTGTACTGATGTTCCAAAAATGCCAGATCAAAAAACACAAGACAACTAAAGACCGCAACCAAAGACCATTATTATTTATCATCGGGCTTTAAGCATTCACACAGTAACAAAAACTAAGACTTTAGAGAAAAATGCCGCTGTTAGGAAGACGGAATATGTGTTTAGCTACAGTATTTGTACTGTATGGCTTTAAAGTCATGCCACTGAGTGTGTGTGTGTGTGTGTGTGTGTGTGTGTGTGTGTGTGTGTGTGTGTGTGTGTGTGTGTGTGTGTGTGTGTGTGTGTGTGTGTGTGTGTGTGTGTGTGTGTGTGTGTGTGTGTGTGTGAGGAGAGAGAGAGAGAGAGGAGAGAGAGAGAGAGAGAGGAGAGAGAGAGAGAGAGAGAGAGAGAGGAGAGAGAGAGAGAGAGAGAGAGAGAGAGAGAGAGAGAGAGAGAGAGAGAGAGAGGAGAGAGAGAGAGAGAGAGAGAGAGAGAGAGAGGTGGAGTGCAATAGATAAAGGATGAGTGAGTTCTTAAGAACATCATACAGTATGGGAGAGTCTCATACTGATGCCACTCCTTTCACTCTCCCACGTCAAGTCAAAAGTCAAAGCATGTGGTAGGGTCAGGTTCAGTATGTGTTACTGTAGGTACATATTTCTACACACACATAGACAGAAGATACACTCCTATTGTATACAAACTAAGAAACACTCAGCAATATGATTGAAATTGCATGGGAACACACTCTGTCCTGCATTCCAAATCACATGTGAATCACCTCCCGGGATCTGTGCCAATCTCTCACCATGACAACCAAACATGTCTGCACAAGTCACCAGAATGAGTCAACTCTTCTTGTGAGCTTCATAAAAGGGCTGATAGTAACAGGGAATATTACATTGCCTGAGTATCGCTATGTGAATTTGCAGCTTCCTGCGTGGCAGGAACATTGATCTTTGTCCTGTCTAAAATCTGGGGAAACATGTCAAGAACATGCCTGGGTTTTGTTTCAATCCAAAGTTATATGTTACATGTACTTACCATAGTAATAGCAGTAAATATTATATATTAAGTATATACATTAGTATATAGATCATTTACTAATGTATATCCTAATGTATATAGCATATACATTAGTAAATGATGTATTACTAATGTATATACTAATATACATGCAACTAACCCTCAACCAAATCCTACCCTAACATTATAGTAAGTACATGTAGTTGCTTAATTTACTCAGTACTTAAATGTATAATTACACTGTAACAATGACCTTAAAATAAAGTGTTTTTTTTAACAATATTACAACAATAATATGATTACCATTGAAAACAGGTATTACAAAAACTCTGTCAAGATGATGAGGTTTGGCTTATATTTGTGGTATGTAGTAAGATTTTTTGTAATTCAGCATGGGCGCTTATAATTATGACAGTAAGGTGACAGTAAAAACTTTTAGATTTTTTCAAAATAATTCTGTTTCAAATATGCTGTTCTTTTGAAATGTATATTCATCAAATGTATTACTGTTTAAAAAAAAGTTGTTTTCAAAATTGATAATAAGAAATGTGTTTTGAGCAGTAAATCAAATTTACTATATAAGAGAACTTCTTTCGAAAACAAACAAATTAAAAATCTTACCATCTGTGCTAAAAAATCTTTTATTTTAATATGAACTTAAAAATTTATCATCAAACCCTAAAGACCAATTCTAACATTTATTTAATATACCTCTGTATGCTCTCTCCTGAGCTCTGAGGAGAGCTAGTCAAATTTCCTCTAGCTTTTTTCTACTATTAATGAATAGCTCTGGACTAGAATGTTTTACTGCTTTTGATGTTTAATGAAAATTCCAAGATTCGCAGAATGCTTCTTGCACAGAACTCATGTTAAACACAAAGTCAATGAACCATTACCTTTCTTTCCAAAATGTGACAAATGAAAGCTTGAAAAAATATAATTTACTTGACTCAGCTCCCTGTGGCATTCTCGGCACCATTATTAGTAGAGCAGAGGTCAAAATGTAAGTAAAGGCTTTTGTCATAAGGTTTTTATTTGTGAAGGACTGAAAATTTACAAAGTAGTAAAGTAGTAAAGATCATGCTTATTACTCATGCCCCAGATAAATGGTTTATTGCCAGACAGAGCAACTTTGTACTTTAATCTAAATTAGTGTCAAGGCCGTTTGGCTTATTTTGGCCCATGTAAGAGCAGGTCTAGGGCCAGCTGTGTAATTGGCTGAGGATTAGCCATTTGAAGTGACAGTACAAGACTTCCCCTGATAAATTCCAGAGACAATGAGACTTCATACAGGCTGCACAAGCTGAGGGTAGCCATGGCTTGAATCACGTAGGCCTACTACAAATAAAGCCCCACTTACAGTTCTACAAAACGCAACAGCGTAAACGTCTATAGATTTAATGATCATGTCCAACTCCATGCTTGACAATTTTTCACCACGTGACTTTATTGGCACAGTATAGAATTAGGCTTCAAATTCAGCGTAAAATGTAATCTAATTACCATTTGGGTTAATGATTTCAAAATCCTCAGCAGGATGCCTTCAAGGGAATCAAAACAGCAATGCTGTCGGATTCATTTCATTTTACGATCATAAATAAAGACACAAATGCAGTGCTAGATTGTTTCCCATCTAATCTTTGATTGGCTCAGCCAAAGGGATGTGATGAGAGAATCTGGAGAATGATCCAGAGATTCTGTGATGAGAAGTTCATCTCATCTCACTCACATTCCACACAATCCAGTAGCTTTCTGTACTCTCTGGCTTACACTATAGAACATACCTGCCAGATTCCTGACATGCCATGTGTCTGGATGACTTTAGTTAAGAGCATGTGTGTATACAGCTCATCATTTCATCACCTGATTGTATGTTGAGCAACAACTCAGTTGAACCTTCTCCTTCTGTGTGCCCTAGTGAAAACAAACCTATACCAAAATGTATTTAAAATACATTTATTTCATACTAAGTATACTACAAATCCATTAACATATTTACTGACATATTGCTTGAGACTTACTGATATAAATATTATAATTAAACTTTATGTGGAGTACTTCTTTATTGTACAGTGCACATTTCTTAATATTAAGCCTAAAATATGTTTTAATATCACTATTAGTAAGGATAGTATGATCACTGTATAATATCAGTATTTAAATACAAGATATTTAAAGTGTACCTAAAGTAAAATTGCAATAGTTCCACTCAATCAAATATACTTAAGTATATCTTTTGTTGGACCTCAGCACTACTTTGGGATAACTAAAGTGCATTAAGTACAAAAGTAGTAATATTTTTTCAGGGGATCTGAACAGAGAACTCAAACGCAGAGGTAAAGTGAACCGAGTTTATTAGAACCTGGGGAAATACAATTGCAGGGTATTTATATTAAGTACATAATATGTACATGTATTTGTAGTATACTTAACATAAAATAAATGTATTTCAAATACATTTTAGTATATTTATTTTTTACTATGTTGGTGTATGCATCATACCTGAAAATATTTAAACGTGTACAGACCTGATTATAATTGCAGCTTTACATGATTCAATGTATAATGTTAGAAGAGTCACTCTAATTGCTGTAATAGAATCATAAAAAAATCACTCACTAGCCCACATTTCTAGGGATGCACCATATGACGTATTGGTACTATAGATATTATCAGCCAAATTTAGAGTTTATATTAAGTCACAACTTCTTGCTACTTGAGTTCCTCAGGGATCAGTGCTTGGACCACTTCTCTTCTCCATCTACATGTCATCAATAGGATCTGTCATTTAGAAACATGGCTTTTCCTATCGCTGCTATGCTGATGACACACAACTCTACTTCTCATTCCAACCAGATGATCCAACGGTACCTGTTCGCATTGTAGCCTGTCTGACAGACATTTCTTGCTGGATGAAGGACCATCACCTTCAACTCAATCTTGCTAAGGCAGAGCTGCTTGTGGTCTCACTAGCTCAACACTTCAGCACAACTTCTCCATTCATCTAGGTTTGTCAACCATAACTCAACCATAACCATAACTTCCAGGACAGCCAGGAATCTTGGAGTTGTGAATGATGATCAGTTAAGCTTCACAGACCATATTACTACAACGGCCCGATCCTGCAGATTTGTTTTAAACAACATTAGGAAGATTAGACCCTTCCTATCAGAACAGGCCACACAGCTCCTTGTCCAAGCTCTTGTTCTCTCCAGACTGGACTACTGTAATGCTCTTCTTGCGTTCTGCAAGTGAACGACGCTTCGTGGTGCCATCCCAAAGAGGCACAAAATCACTTTCACAGACCTTTTCCTGGACTGTTCCCAGCTGGTGGAATGACCTGCCTATCTCAATTCGAGCAGCAGAGGCTTAAGCCATTTTTAAAAAATGTCATCTTTTTCGTCAGCACCAGACCACCAGGCCAAATTATATTCTATAATATTCTATTTGTTTCGTTTTTCTGATAAAAAAAGCTTATTGTGCTAGACTAACTGAGACTTGTTACAGCACTCGTATACTCTTGCCCTCTTGTTGGTCTGATTGCTTCAATTCTCCTCATTTGTCGCTTTGGATTAAAGTGTCTGCTAAATTATTAAATTAAATGTAAATTAGAGTTTTAAATTTAATTAGCAAGTATATTGCTATTGATATTAACAAGTATTGGTTGATATTGGACATGCATGCGTATATTCGAAGGTACTGAAATTTTAAAGAGGATGACATGAGCATGACATGTCTTTTTATATTATGTTTATATGCTCCTTGAGGTTCACTTATAATGTTACTAGAGTTTTTTGTACACAAACAAACTTTTTGTGTCATTCTGATCCTCTGTCAGAAATTTTCCGTTTTAGTGCTGTGTCTCCTTAAACAGCCACTGTTATGACTAGCTAATATCTTTGCTCTAGAAAAGTCAAGTCAAGTCAAGTCAAGTCACCTTTATAGTGCTTTTTACAATACAAATTGTTTCAAATCAGCTTTACAGAGATAACAGGAAAATAATGTTGTAATAGTATTTTAAATTCAAAATGAAATGTTAAATGGGATTTAATAATGGGTTTTTTTGATTTATGTGTAAAAAAATGCCTGTGGTAAACATACAGTAACTTGACGTATAATTACACAACACTCTTTTGCCCCTCTATCAAATCGTCATATACAGACAAAGCATTGTGGAAGTGCTTATTTATGCTTTGTGATGTGCGCGCAGTTGTCACTGCTTCTTCTTTCAATAAAATGTTCTCTGAAATTGATTGCAAAACAATTTGCAGTGGAATGCTCCAAACAAACATTATCCTCCAATGTAAGTCAAGATTTCATGTAATGTATTCCAGCCTTTAGGCGAATAACCACCCAGCAAACATTCAGAACACCATATCAACTAGTCAAGTCAAATCACCTTCATTTATAAAGCGCTTTTAACAGTATGGATTGTTTCAAAGCAGCTTTACAGTGTTAATAGAAATTACCATAACAGATTGTTTAGGCTTTACCACAGCTCTAGGATAAAGTTATTGTCCAGCTAAAGTTAGTTTTGATTGATTCACTTCCGTTGCAAAGATCATTAGTTATTAACTTTGGGGCCGCTAACACGACACCATTCTAACAGAAAAACCCTTGATGCGCTCGGGCCGCCCATCCGCCTAAAACAGTGACTGGTGTCTCGAGAACACATTTTAATATATATGTGTGCAGGCGTGTAGTCCTTCTTCACAAGTCAACCCTCAACAAACTACTTGTCTGGCTTAAAAATGTATAATACAGAAGTTTTTGTCACGTCTGCGTGCCACACGAACCGGAATTAACCCGACAAAGTTTTATCTGTACAGAGGTTAAGGGAAGGAGGCACAACATTTTTTGGTCGGGAAGTTCGGTCTGGACTCAATCCATTGAGGAGTAATTATGATCGGTTCAGAAATCGTCGGGCCAATCAAATTGCCAGGACAGGCTTTATATGATGATGGAAAGATAATCCATCCAATTACGTAATCATGATGTCATCAAACGTTTTTCTTTCAAAAACTCTTTTCGTGTTTGCAAGTACTCCGCGAATCCTTAAATTCTTTTTGCAACACTGGCAAAGATCGTTAACACTCATTATTTTTTTAATACTTTTTCCAGAGTGCGTGCAGTTGAGTTCTGTTTTTTTTTCCTGGTTTGGTTAAGACACGCCTCATAATCAACGCCCTATGGAGCACAATCAGACTCACATTCTGACTAATATGAGTATGATGAAGTCAGGCTAGCGTTTTGCACCAGCTGTAGTTTGTTTATTAAGCGTGCAGGGCAACCACCCATAATAGCATTACAATAATCTAGCCTTGATGTCATGAACGCATTAACTAATTGTTCTGAATTTTTCTTTGAGAGCATATGATGTAATTTAAATATATTTTTACAGAAACCTTTAAGGAATTTTACAGGTTTTACAGATACTAGACACGTGACTTTCAAATGAAAGATTGGTATCAAAGAGCACACCCAGGTTCCTAACTACCTGGCAAATCCCTGACAACAGCATCATGTTCTAGCAAGCACACAGAACACTCTATCATCTTGATGATGAGCAAGAGCTCAACAAGAGAACAAGAGCAAGCATGCTTCAAAAAATATATAAAATCATCATGTTCTAGAATGCATTTTTTGAAACCGTTCCACAGAATTCTGCTCTTTTCCTCCCAGTCTTTGAAGACATGTAAGTGCAAATTCTGTGTGAACCTTGAAATGTGTTTTGCCAAAATACTTGGTGATTATCTAAATACACTGTCTGCTTTTTAAGTCACCAGTTATCTTTTGACGTCTATCATATCATAATTTAATGGGGAAACAACTCATGACACAAGCTGATGATATCGTAAAAGATAGGTATGCAAGTATCCACCTCCAGAGTCCCGACCACACTTGTGAGGCGCTTTAGTTTGGCACTGCATAGGGCTCTACCTCCCCAGAGGTAACAAACACCTAATGGCACAGGATTAATTAGCCCCCTTGAGTAAACACTTCCGTTGAATCAGCACACAAGTGACTTAAGGATTGAGGGAGTAAGCTACAATTCATTTCTATGAAAAACCAGCTGATATGTATCATAAGTATCCAAATATCTTTGTAATGATTGTCTTAATGCACGATGGCTTATTTTATTAGAGTACATTTTGATCGCTTCCTTGATTTGTAATGAATATACTGTATACAGACCTGATTTTCTAGGAACCTCAGACTTACCTGCCAACTTACCTGCCAACTAAGCCATCTCTGATTGCTCTGATAACATCAACATTTGACCTGTTTCTAACCTATTGTCTCTGTCCCAAGCAGCTGTGTCTCTGTTGCCATTTCAGATTAATGATGTGGAAAATTTGCCCCTATTTTCAGTCCTCACTTCAGTGTACTCATGTCATGGCTATAGGGCAGATGCAGGTAAAGGTTAGGGAAACACTGATTAGAAGTCATGATTTAACCAGTGGGTTATAGACAGATTGTGTTTTTACTTACATTATGGTGTAACACACTCCCAGCACACACTGTGTGGTTGGCATGGCAATGATAAAATGTCCGGAGGGAACTAGAGGAAACATCAGAGACATGGGACAGAAAAGCGCAACAAAAGCCGTTGCCAAAGTTACCTAAGAAAACAGTAATGCATGTATGTGCTTCTTTTTTCATGTTAGCCTTTTTAAGTTTTTGGGCTTTAAGTCTATTTGCATTCCCATAGCAAATACAAGGGTACACTATGTCTCTGCCTGTCTCAATGTCCACTGTCCCACATATACTCACCGTTTTCTGTAATCCCTCTTATAACTCCATCTGTCACTGAAAAACCTTTGATCCTCATGAAAGCAGTGTTTGCATACAATGTGAAAAGTCATTTGCAAAGTCATGTCTCAGTTAAACTGTATATTCTACACATAAAAATACATATAAATACAGCCAGTTGCAATGACTTTAATCACCCTGTTGAAACAAACAAACATTGGTTATTACCAGACCCAAACAATATCAATTTGAAAAAAGCATTTGTAGATTTCCACAGAATCGGGACGCCTGTCATTTAACAAACTTCAATACATCCTACATCCCTATGTTTAAAGATCACATATTTTGTCTTTTTAATAATTCCAAATAACACTTCAGCGGGATACTCTCTGTCCCGTTTAACACATTTTGACATATTTCAAACCATTCTAGAAAAAAATGCAGATTTTCCCTGAAAATCAGCAGCGAAATATGTCCCACAGATTCTGCCTGGGCCTGTATTACGCCCTCTTTACATAACTATTATCGGCTTTGTGGCTGACAAAGAATGCATAACAATAAAGTTTCTGTTTAAAGCTCAACCCTATTCTAGTAAACTCTGTGACTGACTGATTATAAATGCATTATGTAAACACATTAGCCCAATCTTAATAACTCAATTATGCAGTATTGCATATATTTGTCCCAGAGAAGGGAATGCCAGAATGCATTGCAATGAGCTTATGAAGAACATTTTAAATAATCAAACATTAATTAATACACAGATGGGCAACAGCATCATAAAACGACATATTTTGCAATTGAATGTACTCTTGAGTGTTATATTTAAGGACATAAACGAGAATTAACATTGATTAAATGTTGATCACATTATTGGGCTGAATCAGTAGGCAATAAAAGGCAAGAGCCACTACAGAAGTGTATAGCGATAAAAACATGAATATCTTAGTTTATTTAGAAGATTGTGAATCATGCTTATTATGGTAGTAATCTGTATTTACTTAGTTTATACCACGACTGTTATATTGATTTTATACAACAGTTCGACAGAGCAAGTATTTAAATAAATAAGAAACTACCATGGATTGTCTTAAAAAACGTACTCGGTTACTAACGTAACCTCGGTTCTCTCTAGAGAGGGAACGAGTACAGCGTAATATCTTACGCTATGGGGAAAACTCTTTTCCTCGAGATATTGAAGCCAAAAATTATCCTTAATTTTTAAAAATGTAAAACGCTTTGCAGCAGCAAGCAGACAAGGGCGAGACAGCTCGCGCGCCCATTGGCTGCCTTGCTGGAAAAGCTGCAGCCTATCGAGTGAGGCACTGCGTGACGTAATGACCATTTCGTCATGTCCCGCCAGTAGAGGCGTGGTCTCGCCCTATAAATACCCCCTCGATAGCTGTATTTCCTCTGATTTTTCAACGCCGAAGCGAACCAGAGCGTATTCCAAGCACGGCAAGATACGCAGTACTCGTTCCCTCTCTAGAGGGAATTCTTTATAGCCAACCGAGTACGTTCTCTTACGAGAGTATCTCTCGTACTGCGTAATATCTTACGCTATGGGGAACACCATGTAACACGCCGTGCGGACAGGGATCCAACACCAGAGTCCCGGGGCCAAGCCCGGGGCGCATCTAGTGCACAATCACCACAACTCTCACAGAGTAGAGGAGGAGAGGCTAGAAGCATCACTCCTTTATAAAAAGTCCCGTAGGGGTAACAGACCCGTAGGGGTACCACACTCATGGGGCTGCCGCATCGGACTGAGCGATGCACAGGCTAACACTCCACACATAAGCCGCATGGCGGCCGATAAGCCCGAAGTTCAGACCGCCAGAAGCTTAGCTTGTAAGGCGGGCACCTCCAGGTTATAGTACTTGATAAATGTAGACGGCGAGGCCCAGCCGCAGCCGTACAGATATCCTGCAGGGAGACCCCGCTATACCATGCCCACGACGAGGCCACGCCTCTCGTGGAGTGCGCTTTGACACCCAATGGGCACTGCAGGCCTTGGAAGTGTAAGCCAGCGCTATGGCATCCACTATCCATCTGGATAGGCTCTGTTTCTCTCCTTAGAACGGCCGCCAAACAACACGAAAAGCTACTCGGTCTGTCTGAACCCAGCCGAGCGGGACACATAAGCCCTTAACGCCCTGACAGGGCAAAGGAGACTCGCGTCCCTCTCCTCATTGAGAACCGGAAGGGCAGACAGGGAAATTACCTGGGCCTAAATGGTGTATTGAGGGATTTCGGCACGTAGCCGTGCTTCGGTTTGAGTACGACCTTTGAGTCGTTAGGCCCAAACTCCAGACATCACGCGCTTACAGAAAGCGCCTGTAAGTCCCCTACACGCTTCACTGAAGCGAGAGCCAATAGAAACACCGTCTTAAGGGACAGGTGCTTCATGTCCGACAGCTGGATCGGCTCAAACGGGGCGCCTTTCATGGCCTCCAAGACCGTGGAAAGGTCCCAAGCCGGGACTGAAGGGGGCCTGGGAGGGTTTAACCTCCGAGCTCCTCGTAGGAAACGCACGACTAAGTCGTTTTTCCCCAGTGACTGGCCAGACACCGGTTTAGCAAACATTGCTATGGCCGCCACATAAACTTTGAGCGTGGATGGGGTCCTACCCTTATCCATCAGCTCCTGAAGGAAGGCAAGCACTTCCGTAACCCCGCAGTCCACAGGTGAAAAGCCACGGGCTCGACACCAAGTAGAGAACACCGACCATTTCGAGGCATAGAGCCGTCTGGTAGACGGAGCTCTAGCCTGCGCGATCGTGTTTAGCACTCCTTCCGGGAGGCTAGCGGGTACCCGTTGATGGCCCATGCGTGCAGGGACCACAGATCCGGGCGAGGATGCCAAATCGAGCCCTCCGCCTGAGAGAGGAGATCTTTCCTCAATGGTACAGGCCACGGGGCAGCGCTGGCTAGCCGCATCAGGACAGGAAACCAAGCCTGGTTCGTCCAGAGCGGAGCTACAAGCAGCACTGGGCATCCAGTTTCCCTGATCCGCTCCAACACCTGAGGCAGGAGCGAGACGGGGGGAAAAGCATACAGGGGACCGCTGGGCCAAGCATGGGCCAGCGCGTCCCTGCTTTTCGAGAAGAATACTGGGCAGTGAGCGTTCTCGCGGGACGCGAACAGGTCCACCTGCGCTCTGCCAAACGTTTCCCACAGCAGCTGGACCATCTGCGGATGCAGCGACCATTCTCCTGTCGGGACGTTGTCTCTGGACAGCTTGTCTGGACCCGCATTCAGGTGACCAGGCACGTGCGCCGCTTTCAGAGAAAGGAGGTTGCGCTGGGCCCAGACCAAGAGGGGTTCCGTCAGCCTGCAAAGGCTTCTGGACCCGACGCCGCCCTGGCGATTTATGTACGCCACCACTGACGTGTTGTCCGACCGGACCAAGACGTGGTGGCCTTTTATCAGGGGACGGAAGCGCCGTAGCGCTTTGTCGACTGTTATCATTTCCAAGCAGTTTATGTGAAGGAGCTTCTCCCGCTCTGACCATAGGCCAGCCAGCGGTCTGCCCTCGAGCAGCGCTCCCCACCCCGTGGTGGAGGCGTCCGTAGACACCACTTTCACCCTTGAGGCGGTCCCCAGACTCACACCAGACTGATACCAGCTGGTTACTATCCAGGGTTCCAGAGCCGAAACGCACCATTGGTCGACCCTGAGGCGACACCGGCCCGTGGTCCATGCCCGGGGCGGGACCCGTGCTTTCAGCCACCTCTGCAGTGGGCGCATGCGAAGCAGGCCCAGCTGGAGTACAGAGGATGCTGAGGCCATCAGGCCCAGCATTTTCTGAACCCGTCTGAGCGGGACTATAGAGCCGTGGCGGAAGGATTCCGCGACGCGCTGAATACTTAGTACGCGCTCCGGTGACAGGCGTGCCGTCATGGATAGCGAGTCTAACACTGTTCCCAGGAAAGGAATTCTCTGGCTGGGACACAGCGAGCTCTTTTCCCAGTTGACTGTCAGGCCCAGTTTCTCGAGGTGCTCGAGCAGTGTGGCCCTGTGTTCTATGAGCTCTGACCGTGATCGAGCTAGAATCAGCCAATCGTCCAAGTAGTTCATAACTCGCATGCCCTGAAGTCTCAGGGGTGCGAGAGCCGCGTCCATGCACTTCGTAAATGTACGGGGTGCCAAGGACAGGCCGAACGGCAGGACTGTGTATTGATATGCCTGGCCCTCGAACGCGAATCTCAAGAATCGCCTGTGATGGGACGCTATTTGTATTTGGAAATAGGCGTCTTTCAGATCTATTGACATAAACCAGTCCCCTTGGCGCACTTGCGCGAGGATTCTCCTGGTCGTAAGCATCCTGAACTGGCGCTTCACAAGCGCTTTGTTCAGCTGTCTCAGATCTAGAATGGGTCTGAAGCCCCCATCTTTTTTCGGTACCAGAAAATATCTGCTGTATAAGCCCCCTTCGCTCTGAGCCTGAGAAAGGGGCTCTATGGCCCCTCTATCGCTATCTCGGCTCGAAGTAGATGAGATACTTCGTTTCTCACCGTAGTCTCGACGCGCGCCGTATAACGGCGGGGACGTCCTGCGAATTGTAGCGAGTAGCCTCTCTTTATAGTGTTCAGCACCCAGTCTGATACCCGGGTAGCTTCGACCACGCTTCTGCGTGAATAGCTAGAGGTAGAATGCAGACCGGGCTCTGGCCGTGACCAGGCAACGGCTCGAGAGCCCCGGTACCCTGGGAACACAACGCCGTGTTTACAGCGTTCGAGGCGGGGGGCGCGCTGAACACAGCGGGCAGCCTGGCCGCGCTCAAATTCTCTATGGCGGGACGCACAGCGAGAGTGAGCGGGGCGAATCCCGTAGGATTCGGCGTGCTTGCGGGGGGATGTGGGCGCAAACTTACGGGCACATCTACTGCACTGTACACGCTTTCGGTCGGAGCCGATAGACTGTGTGTTGGTTTCGTTTTTACAGAAACCAAGGGACACGCGGCATGTAGCGTGAGCGGGCATTGTATGGGCGCATTCACTACATTGTCTGCACAATCGACCTGAGTCAGATTTATGTGTGCTAGCCTCGCACCGTGGCGGGCTGTGTCTGGGTGTGGGAATGGGCACTGGGGCGTGGGCATTCTTACAACACTCATAACACCATCGGCCGTGGCCGGTATACCAGAAAATACACTCTTTATTGGATTTATCTGGGTAGCCATAAAAACGGCTTTTGTGTGCAGGCAAGCGGGCTGAGACACCGGCTGCTTCGCTGCTAAATACACTGGCACAGTCACATCGCAAGGAACTGAACGAGCGAATCGTTTCGGTGGGGAACCGGCCGCAGCGGGATCCGAACACCGTCGCTTTCCTAGAGTAGCTAGGAAAGCTTCGAGGCCTCGGGCTTGAGCTCAATCTTCGGCCGGGGCCCGCGCTGAGCGGGGCGGCGTCCAGCAGAGCGAGAGCGCGGTCTCTGATCCCGGGCCTGGCGGCGCTGTGTAGCGGTGGCTGCGGGCGATGCAGGCCGAGGCTGCGAGCTGCGAGCAGACGGCTGCTTAGAGCGACCTGCAGCGGAGCTTGAGCGCTTCGGGAGGAAGTGCTTCATGGCCTGCGAAGTCTTCTGCACCTCAGAATATCTGTCCGCGAAATCTTTGACGGCAGATCCGAAGAGGCCCGCAGGGGAGATGGGCGCGTCGAGGAATACAGAGCGCTCAGCTTCCGTCATCTCAGACAGCGTCAACCACAGATGTCTCTCAGCAACGGTGAGAGAGGCCATATTCCGCCCCATGGCCTGAGCAGCGGCTTTAGCGGCGCGTAGAGCAAGGTCCGTAGCGCCTCGTAAATCCGCCACACTGACAGCACCCGGCCCTTCCTCGTCCAATTTAAGGAGAAGGTCAGCCTGGTAAATCTGCAAGACCGCCATAGTATGCAGCGCTGAGACCGCCTGTCCAGCGGCTGTGTAAGCACGCCCGTGCAGCGATGACGTCACCCGGCAGGCTTTGGAAGGAAGCGTCGTCTGTGCGCGCCGTCCCGCAGAGGGCGGGCAGAGATGCGACGCGACCACCGCCTCCACAGGAGGAATGGAGAGATATCCTTTATCTCCCGCGCCGACGACAGAGGAAAAAGCCGCAGAGGTGGAAGTGCGCAGCCTGGCGGAGAAAGGGGCGGTCCATGACTTGGCGACTTCGTCGTGGAGCTCAGGGAGGAAGGGGGCGGCCCTAGACCTAGACGGGGCTTCGTCCTTTTTGAGAAAGCGCCCGTCGAGTCTGTTGCGCGGCGGCAACGTAGGCGCCTCCCACTCGAGGCCGATGCACTCCGCGGCCTGGGTGAGCAGACGCATCAGCTCAGCCTCAATGCCGGGTCTCTTTCCAGAGGGTTGGCTAGACAGTCAGCGGGGGGGAGGTCCACAGAGCTCGCCCAATCCTCGCTATCAGAAGCCACAAGAGAGCATACCTCAGCAGGTTCGTCCAACTCGGGAGCGGAAGCGGCGGCAGACGGCGGGCGCTGTCCGTCCGGGAGCGACTCAAGTGAAGCCGGCGAAGCAGGCGGGCGAACCGGCGAGCTTTGGCGGGCTGGAGAAGGCTCGGGAGCGCGCTGGGCGGACGCTTCTTGCGGCGCGGCACAGAAGGCTGGGACGCGGGCTCAGAGAACGACGCCAGGCGAGTCCTCAGAGTCACCATGGGCAGAAGTTCGCAGTGCGGGCATCCACCATCCGCGAGCGCGATAGCCGCGTGCTCATGACCCAGGCAGGACACACAGATGACGTGACGGTCCTCATCACTGAGTTGGGAGCGGCACGAGCCACAGAAAGGCATCTTTAAAAAGACGCAGCTCTTTTAGAACAGTAGAAAATGGGTGTTGCGTCACGTAAGCAAACACACACACTTAGCAGAGTAAAGGATATAGTACGCCGGAAAGCGCAGCAGGTACGGCGGTTGAAGGCGGCTGGGCCAGCGACTTCAGAAGATGGCACGTCCCGCTTGAGAAGGCTACAAGTCAACGGCGCGGCTTCTCACTCTGGATCCAGCGATGCGTGAGCTTCGCGTGAAGAGTAGAAAAATCAGAGGAAATACAGCTATCGAGGGGGTATTTATAGGGCGAGACCACGCCTCTACTGGCGGGACATGACGAAATGAGCGCGAAGCGCCCCCATTCGTCATTACGTCACGCAGTGCCTCACTCGATAGGCTGCAGCTTTTCCAGCAAGGCAGCCAATGGGCGCGCGAGCTGTCTCGCCCTTGTCTGCTTGCTGCTGCAAAGCGTTTTACATTTTTAAAAATTAAGGATAATTTTTGGCTTCAATATCTCGAGGAAAAGAGTTTTCCCCATAGCGTAAGATATTACGCAGTACGAGAGATACTCTCGTAAGAGAACCTTCTTGTGTGAGGAACTACCCTTCCGCTATGGATTTAAATCCCCAGTTGACAGTTGAGCCCAAGCCTTCATTACTAATTCAAAAATGTCACTTTGGTACTAGCAACAATGGTGTGGTGTCTGTCAGTAGAGAAAATTTCATAAACAATAAAGCACTAGACATGAGGAGCGAACTTCCTCCACCTTGTTTACTCATTACTTCGGTTTTCACACACATTACATCATTACACAACACTTCCTTACAGCATTCTTTCAAAATAGTAGTCCCAACATAATTCTACCCACGAACACAACATTTTCCCTTTTTAAAAAAACAGAATAGAACATCCGAATGATATTAACAATGCAAACACATCCACACATCAGATCTAAGTTACAGTCATTTAACCAACTAGGCTTCAGAACGTCACGTTTAGGTCTAGTGGTATGAATGCTGTGTTCTCAGCTGGAGTTGTTGATGTGCATGGAAATGCAGTGAGATGGGAAGTATTCCATGTCTTTTGATCACTAAGGATGTATGTACCTACCCCAAGTCTTTGGCTTTGAAACGATCGCGCTATAAATAGAGGTGACTTGACTTGATAAATCAACCAAATTTCAGAAACTTCCCGGGCTCAAATTTTTTATTTTGTTAATATTTTTTAACAATATTTAAAAAT
This sequence comes from Chrosomus eos, assembly GCA_036326025.1. Taxonomy (NCBI): domain Eukaryota; kingdom Metazoa; phylum Chordata; class Actinopteri; order Cypriniformes; family Leuciscidae; genus Chrosomus; species Chrosomus eos. The sequence continues at coordinate 16,915,779 of CM070820.1, read as the reverse complement.
AGTTAATATTTTCTAACTTTCCTTTTGGTATCTTCATTTAAAAGGCCCTCGATGGTTCATTCCCAGAGATATGGAGATCTTAATGCCGTTTCTTGAGTAAATGGGTAAATTGTAAACATTTTCAGTGGTCAAAAACCAAATGTCGGTCACTTTGCATACAGCTGATACTTTTTTCCTTTTGAAGAGGAATCCTTTGTTTATAAGAATCTATATTTTAATCACTTTTATGGATATTTGGAAGATGGGATTTTGTTCAGTTTAACAGCTTCTGAAGCTACCAAGAGTTCAAATACGCAGTCGTAACTACACGTTACCGCATTGACATCCCTAATACAGTACCTATGAGATTCAATCATATAAGGCCTTAAAAATTTCAACAAGTTTCATAAAAACAAGAATCTAAAATGACATTAAGATATCTTTAACACTTCTTGAATTAAAGAGATATGAACTTAAACAAACAAAAAAGTTTGGTTTTGGCAGTCGACGCCACGTCGAGACAGACAACTAGGAATCTCCCTAGAGAGGCCAATATACTTCGAGTGAAACTAAACAAGCCAATGCACATTGGTGTGCAATAATTTGGATCAGCTGTTCAGCTACGCAGCACGGGTATATAATGAGCAGCAGATGCGATTGCACTTTAGCTTTTTGCTTCAAAGCCGAGCACTTCGATGCTATTATCTACAAGGAAAAAGAGTGTAAACTGACAAGTTCTGAACATTAGGATCTCTTGTGGCTAGTGCGAGTGATTCAGCGTGGCAGTGGGGTCAACTTTTCTCTCTCTCTCTCTCTTCTCTCTCTCTCTCTCTCTCTCTCTCTCTCTCTCTCTCTCTCTCTCTCTCTCTCTCTCTCTCTCTCTCTCTATGTATTTTGTTGCTTTTAAACTGAGCAAAAACAAAAGGGCTGTTTTCACAGCTGGTAAGGTGCGCCGTAAGAGCGCTGAAAGGCTGTTATTATGGCTGGTAAGATCACCAGCGAGAGAGAAAGCGCACGACAGGTGCACAAACTGTCCGCGTTCGCTGCGACCGTTCCCCTGTGTGCATCAGCACCAAGAGAGCAGTCCCCTAAATTGCAGGATGTTCTTGAGTGCTGCATCGTGTCTGGGCACTGAAAACGTTGAGGCAGCATTCGTGGATGAGTCATGTACCCATTGTGGGAAGATGACCTTCTTGGAGCTACGGTCAACCTGCGGTCTCGTTCCTATTAAGGGGCGGAGTCCCTGCGTCTCTGCCGCAATCTAACCCTCCTCTGAGGGTTACATCAGCAGTAGTGCGGGTGACCTGAGGATGACGGTTAATGCGCTTCCTTCAGGGGAAACAACCCCTTAGGAACCCTCATCCCTCCAACGCACCACAACCAGTAGAGCCGCCGACGGAATGTGCTGGACCATCCACGAGGTGTGTACAAGTCGTTTCCTTCGGCGCTCCCCATGATGAACAGATATCGATCGCTGCATCAGAGGGTGGGTCAAACTTCTCTGCGGATAAAGATTCGGTGCCGCTGCCCCCTTTGGGTGTGACAGTGGTACTCGAGTCGGTCCCTGAGATGATGGCCATACTTTCCCGGGCCGCCAACAGGATCGGGCTCGTGTGGAACCCTCCACCGTGGCCTCGAGGCTGGATGATTGGTTTCTTGGGGTGGCGTGCGCTGGTTTTCAGCAACCCACCCCAGTGCCTTTCTTCCAAGAGGTGCATGAGGTGCTCACTGGGGCATGGACAGCACCTTTCACTGCCAGAAACTGTCCCGGTGGCTCCTCCTCCCTCACCACCCTTGATGGCGGGGCGGCTAAAGGTTACACGCGCATCCCACCAGTGGAGCATGCCGTTGCTATGCAACTGTGCCCTAACTCCAACTGGCGCGGAGAGCCGTGTCTCCCTTCCCGGGCCTGTAAGTACTCGTCGGAGGCTTACAAGGCCTGTGGGGAAGCCGCCCTGCCATACACGTCATGGCTTTGTTGCAGGTCCATCAGGCCAAGGTCCCGAGCCCTGTGTTCCACCTTGCTGCCCCAGTGCGGGTATGCCTAAGGTCCCTTTGGTTCCGCTTGTACGGTCTCTGCGAGCCTGGTTAGCATATGCCACTCCAAGGAAAGCAAACCTCAGGAATTTCCTGTGGGGTGGGTATATCTTTGCATTTTATCTTTGAAAAATGCATCTTTCAGGTCGATCGATGTAAACCAATCGCCTGGGCGCACTAGTTTTAGGAGTGTAGAATAGCACTACCCCTTTCCACTGCCGGGCCAGGGCCGGGCCAGGCCGGGCCAGAGCTAACAGCGAGCCGAGCCGAGCCAGTGGCCTCGGGCCTCAAGCACCGGGCTCGCGTTTCCACTGCCGGGCCAGTAGCCCTGCAGCGCTGCCCTAAACCCCGCCCCTAACACGCCTTTCTGGATCAAACGCTCCGCTTTGTCCGATGTGCGTTTTAATCGCCTTGTACAATACTGCGCCTGCAACTTTTTTTTATTTTTCCTGAACTTGAAGCGTTGCTCGCATGAATGCTTAGCTTAGGAAATTCAGCATCGATGTAGTTTATAAAGTCCTCGTTTCTTTACACGCCGTCATTCTTCTGCCCAAATGCTCAGAAGAGCTTTGGTATTCGACAGACCAGTACAGGCGAATCTCCATTTCGAGCAGCGATTATTTTGCGCGATATAAAAAAGTGAAATGTGCATCTTGCTTCAGATCATAATGTTCCATAACACTGATAAACTCCGCCTTTTACCTCGAGCACGCCTCTAGCCCAAGCTGGCCCGCTTTGGCCCAAGGTATTCGACGGGCCAGAAATCCTGGCCGTTGGCCTCGAGTAAGCCTGGCACGCACCAGCACGCACGCACCAGCACGGCTCGGCCCTGGCCCGGCAGTGGAAACGCGGCTAATGAGTGAGTATTCTGAACTTGTACTTCCTTAAGTATTTGTTCAGTGCACATAGATCTAATATGGGACGAAGAGCATGAGTTGCTTTCTTTGGGACGAGAAAGTGTCTCAAGTAAAGCCCAATGTGGCTTTGCTCGGGCGGGACCACAGCTGGCTGGACCGTCTGAGCTGCTGCAGGCGGATAGTTCTTCCTATGCCAGGCAGTTCTCTGTTCCTGTACTCCGCTCTGACCCGCTGCACTCATGTTAGGTCTCTGCCATTTTGGAATACGAAAGTTGGGGGGTGGGCGGGCCGTAGCTTGTGCAAGGTCTGTCGGGGTGGCGGAGGTGGTGTAGTCTGCATCTTTCTCTGCATACAGAGTTGCAAGGCCTCATCATCCCTCTTTTTCTCTTCGCATCTCTTTTGCATCAGTGTCAGAGCTGAGCCAAAAGACCGGGGCATCCAGGATGGCTTCTTTTTCCGTGTCAAAGAGATTAGCCAGATTAAGCCATCATCCTCTCTCTTGGATAACCATTGTCACCATGGTTTTCCCAGTGGCTTGAACCACGCATCTCTGAAGAGACGCAGAGAGAGATCCGTGACAACACAGATCTCTTCCCCGTGTGTCTGACCTGGCATGGTAGACACTTCGTCCTGCAGCTCCGCTTGGTATGCGGTCAGCAGAGAGATCACCTTCATAGCCCTGACAGAGAGTGCAACTGCTTTATAAAGCTTTATGTCATGCTCGACTTGAAACGGTCAGCTTTAGATGGCAACGTTGGATTTGCAGCCGCAAATCGTTTCGGTTACAAGTGCGCGGCAACTAATTGCTCTATGGGAGGCATTCAGAGAAGGCTTTTCTTCTCCATCCCCTCCACATCGAGAATGGAGCCACCCTGCATGGGCATCTTGCTGGTAAACGACTTGTCCTTCCACGCAACCATGACCTCCTCCAGGAGCTATGGGAAAACAGGAAGGAGCTTTTGTGCTGCCCATTTTGTACTCAGCAGCCTCTTACCCTCATAGCAAGACTTTGCAGCCATGGAATATTTAGTTTCCCTTCAGCGTGTTTGCACACATCTTGCAAAACAACACTGAGAAGCAGGGAGGATGATGCGCCGCCCGCCTCTTCCGTGGATCCCGCCGCAGCGAGCAGTTGTGCCGGGTGCACAGGGGGGAGGAATGGAGAGTCCTCGAAGTCTTCCTCTTCATCAGAGAGAAAAATGTCCGATTGCCCCTCTTCCTCAAAATCAAGCCTCTTCCTCGTCCTTGCTGAGCAGATCTGGTGTGTGTCCTTGCATTAAATTTTGTTCCCACATGAACAGAGTCGCACAGAATCTCCCTCACTAGCCGGGATAGTCTGCATTGCTGTAACCATTGTAGTGTCGAACAATCCTTGCAATCAGCTGGAATGCGAATCGAAGGAGCCAGGCAAAAAATGGCGTGGTGGCCAGTAATTCATCCAAAAGTTTGTTGAAAAGTTTGGGCCTGGCGTAATGTAATACACTGTTAAAAAAAATTCCGTTAAAAAACGGAAAAAGTGCTGGTAATTAATTACCAGCACTTTTTCCGTTATTGTACGGGCACTTCCGTAAACCTCAAAACGGATATTTCCGTAGATTTATATGAGTTTTTCTGTACCATTGACGGACATTTCCGTTAAACCTAAAATGGAAAATTCCGTATTTTCCGTAAATGTTTGCGTTATTGTACGGACAATTCCGTAAACCCTATCAGATATTTCCGTAGATTTACCTGACTTTTTCTTTACCATTTACGGACACTTCCATCAAACCTAAAATGGATTTCCTACAGTAAAAATAAAACAGATAAATTTAGGCAATATACCTACAGCAAATAGAATTGTTACTTTTCTGTTAGTTAACAGTGTAATGATAACTCTTGTTGAAAACATTTCAAACAAATCTTCTGTGATTAAAAAATATTTTAATTTACTTATAGATCTACAACAATTCCATGAAAACTAAAATATAAAAGGAAAAAAAAAACACAAAAGGGAAAAGTGTATTCTTCTTGTCTTCAGGTAAGATGAAGGCTGTAAAAGAAATACAAAACACTATTACTGACATACAGAATGTGTCAAAACAAAGAAAACAAAGATTCTAGGTGGGAAAAACTCACTCACCAAGAAATGTGTAGTCAATTCTTCAGAGTCACCGGACTGATTGGACCAGGTCCTGGTAGGACTGCAAACTTGGGTTTAGCCACCAAAAACTACAAAGGGGAGAGAACAGTATGTGGCCAAACCATCATGATGTTTCAAATTTAGTTACCGTGTACTGTAATGGTTCTGTCTGCGGTTAACCGTACCTGTCTGTCTCGCGGCGAGAGGCCTGCATCACAGCCCAGCTGTTCCTCCAGGTTGTCGTTGTTCTCTCCGTGCCGACACAGGTAGAGGGTTCAGGGCTGGACGTAGATGTTCATCAGGTAGATTATCCTGGATCTGTTTGATGAGGAAGTGCTGATCCCGGTCTATCGCCTAGATGAAGGAGTGATCGGTATGTTCAGTTAAAGTCTCATTTTGAGATTTGACAAAAGCTAATACTTTACATTGTTTTTCAAAGTTGTTCATACAGGAACTTCAGCAGTCTTGGAGGAATGTGTAGACATTTGGTTTCCTTCATCTCAGTCTTTTCGGCCTTCGTTCAGGATTTCAGCACAGAAAAGTTGGATATGAAAAAAAAAATATATATTTTAGCTACACAAGAAATTAAATGAAGGAAAATTAACTACAAAATATCATGCAGACCAGGTTGAGGAAAACAATTGTACAGTATTTTACGTTCGTAAAATTATCAACTATAAATAATCAGCCATCCCTAATGCCATCCTTTCAAATTCAAACACTGTATATACAATGCTAAGACTTTTGTTTTCAGTGGACTCCAATTGCATGTCATGTTAGCTTGTCTGCTCAACTATACATTATAATATGTTTAATTATTTTCAACTAAATAAACAGAAACACAATAACAATCTATAAATCATTTAATTAAAAATGTGTTGCTTACCTTTATATGAACTCCAGGAAAAGTTGTAGTTGCATTTTCTTCAGGTATTTTGTAGCTCACTGCCTCAATGGGGTAGAGATGTGGTCAATAATAACTTCTTGAATGACAGCAATCCTGATTGTCCACCACCTTAAACAAAAAAGATATTACAAAATGATATTACAATCATAAAGATATTACATTACACGATCACTTCAGAAAACTGCTTTAAATGGGTAGTTCACTTTAAAATTAAAATTCTTTCATTATTTACTCACCCTCAAGTTGTTTCAAACCTGTATGAATTTCTTTCTTCTGCTGAACACAAAGGAAGATATTTTGAAGAATGTCAGTAACCAAACCGTTAACTGGAGCCATTGACTTCCATAGTAGGAAAAAAAAAATACTATGGAAGTCAATGGCTTCAGTTAATGGTTTGGTTACTGACATTCTTCAAAATATCTTTGTGTTCAGCAGAAGAAAGAAACTCATACAGGTTTGAAACAAATTGAGGGTGAGTAAATGATGACAGAATTTTCATTTTAAAGTGAACTATCCCTTTAAACATAGTTGTTTAAATCGTCACTATACAATTTGTATTTCTACTGATCATGTAAGCATACACATCTTTGAAGGGGGTATTCAGCAACCACCTTTTTCTATCAACACTTTTCCTCAGACTTTAAATTTGAATGTGTGTTGCCCGTATTGAACACTCGTAGTAATTAATAATAAAAAAATGGTAATAAAACAAAATAGAAACCCATAAGCAGCATGCAGGTGGTGCTTGGTATGCAAACTACAACAGCAATGACCTATCAATAGATAAGAAAACAACAGAAAAACTATGAATGAAACAAACTGAGGAGGGATATGGTAACGTTTAAGAATGACTAACGTTACAGGCAGAAGAGTAGACAGCAGTCATGTAAAACGTAAATTAATATTTCGTGGTCATTATTTGTGGTTTAAAGTCGCGCGCGCGCGTGAGTGTGTTTGTGTGTGTCGTCTAAAACAAAAAAAAAGTCTAACGCAAACAACGTTAACTTACCTCATTTGGCAGAAAAACTGGTGGTGTTTTCCATGATCCAGCTGTAACAGTTACTTCATCTTCACACACAGCATCTTCACGTTGTATCTTCATGCCTTTTAAATCAAGCAAGTCTTAATGGCCTTTACTTTTCTTGACGATTCCTCTGGTAGCTTTTGTTTGAAGGCATTAAATTGCTCCGAAAAAAACTAACGTTAGTAACGTTAGCTGCTACTGCATTTAATCACAGCTGGTTAACGGATGCGCTCGTCAAGAAATAAACCGCATTTTCGACAAATAAAAGTAATTAAACCAAATTACAACGAGGGCACAATATAACACATATATCAGGGAACCTCCACGAGTGTAAACTAAATATTTTAATGTGTGACGATATGCATAAAATGACAAACGCGACGGCTCCGACATTCATTTGCCTAACATGCCAGATGGCAACTAAATAACGTTACGTCAATAGCTTATTTGACATTTAGCAAAACATAAATTTCGTATTTTACCACAGAAGTGTCAGAATGGCTTCCACACACCCGAAATCCGACTTTAATAAGCAACTTTGGCTGCGGTCATCTGCGTGTGTAATGGCGGTTGCGTCTTTTCACTTTTCGCGGCGCCAGGTTCTTGTTCCCACAATGCAACGCGTAATTCAAAATACGGGTAAATGACCTGTAAAAGACAAATACGGAAAATTCCTTCAAATTTATATGGTTCAATCTACCGTTTTTTTACGGAAATTTTTTACAGTGTAGGGCTTTTAAAGAATACGCGGAAGGGGTGTATCCCATAGTGAGACACCTTGACACCATAGTGAGTATGCTTAAAAGAGAACTCACAACGAGTCAACAACACTGACCAAGTAAATAAATATAGTAAGGTTATATTTATTATCAGTAAGGAATAAAAAAATCCCCCAGTTTCCTCTCTGTCTGTTCTTCTTTCTCTACTGCTGTAGATGTGCATTAACCCTGAAACACTCTGATTATTGCTGTAAAGCACAGAGCCGGTCAGGTTACAGGTTAAAACTGACAGGAAAATGTTTGGAATACAACACACCTTGCATCACCTCACCTAACCTCTGCTGACCTTTTTATAAATGACAGTTATAGTAATATAATTATATTTTTATTTATATACGTTCTGTTTTTACTTCTCCTAGATTAGTGTATTTGGGTATAAAGCACTATGTGCAAGCTAGACCATGCCCATGAAGAATAATATGGGATATAAATAGTTAATGCAATAGTTTTCCATCAGTCTTTTGAGTTAATAACCAATCATGTTTTACAGCACACTATTCATGCATGAGTAGCAAAGAGAGGACTTCAATAAAAACATGCTGGCCATGATATACTCAGCCAGGAGCCATTTGCAGGGTTACATGCATTCTGAGAAAGGGAGAAGGGTCAGTTCTGGCTTGGCTTTCCTAGATGCTCCAAATGTGTTACATGGTACTATGAATTCATTAACCAGCAGCACCAATGTGCGTGTTGCTCATTACACAGAAGCCACAGTGATTGTAGTTTAACTGTATTTATGTATAAGTTCTTAGAAGTCAGATTTCCATTAGTAAGTAGAACCGTTTCTAAATGATGAAGAAGCTAAGAATATGTCTGTTTGTGAATGTCTGCAAATGTGTTTGTACATGATAGTGAAATCTGATGTGACCCTTTGTCAAACTAGCGGCATGCATTCCAGGGACCCTTCAGTGTTTCACCTGTCTATAGTCAGTGGACCTAACGCGCACACACATGTGCATATTTTGCATACTCTACATTGCAAAACCATGACACACAACATGCTCAGGGAACACAGCTGTGTACCCTTACAAAAAATAAGTATACTTCAAGTCCATTTTATTAAGTAATGTTATTATGTATACTAATATCTAGAAGTAGACTTGTAAGTGTACTGTTCCAATACTACTTGGAACTAAATTGGCCCAGTTTTTGTGTATAAAAGTATACGTTTAAGTATACTTTAAGTGTAACAAAAATAAACTTTGAGTACACGACTTGTTAACAACTAAGTTTTTCATTTGTACTGCAAGTATACAAGTGACCTTATAGTTATACTGATAGTTTACTACTTTTTGTTTATGAAAGTGCACTTTGAAGTATAGGCTACTCTCAGTAAACTACTAGTTTAGTAGTTTTATATTGCAAGTATAAATGTAAGGTTTCTTTAAGTAAACATCATTATCGGTTTCTATTTATATATTATTTTTGCTCTTTATTACTATGTTCCTATTTGTATTACTTTTTTATACTTGATACATACCTTTAACTGTACTTTAACTCTTTCCATTTAAAAAAAAAATTATACTAGCTTAAGTTTCATAAAATAGCAACATTCTAAACAAAAAGCTGAGAAAATCACAATTTTGTTAAAGACTAAGTGTGGATAGGATTCAAAATGAGGATCAAAACATAGATGCATCAACACCCCCAAAGCTTCACAGTCATTTTCTCTTCATGAGTTTGACATTTTATTCGGTAACATTAGGCAGTTTTGATTTAAAGGGTACCTATCATGGAATTTTGAAAATTACCTTTCATGTATTGTGTAACATAGATCTAAGTGAACGAAAACATCCTGCAAAGTTTTAAATATGAAAGTTCACCGTATACAAAGTTATTATCTCTCAAAAGTAAGAGTCGACTCTGAGTCGTTGATATGAATCGATAGACGAACGATGCACTTTCGTACGTCACTTGTCCAAGTTATTTGAATAAGATACGCCCACTCATTGCATTAGGAGACACCAGGGAAAACATCATGTCGACGAGACGCTGCTGTGTTTTGAAGTGCGACGCAAAAGCAAACTTTTTTCATCTGCCCAGTGAGGAGCATTTGAAGACAGTGGCTACAGTTCATAACTATACCACAGAAGTATTATAGCTCGAACTTGTTCTGTGTTCGCGTCATTTTGAAGATGATTGCTTCACAAACCTAAATGCTATAAAGTATGAATTTGCGAGCCGGCTGATACTGAAGGAGGGAGGTTCAGTACCGAGTTTATTTGGATCAGCTTCCTTCTCCGAATCACAATCTGTAAGTAGGCTGTTGCTTTTATGTTTGTATCATGTTCTATAATTATTTTGTGTGTTGTGTACGCACAGGCACAGCGCAGCTTCTAGCAGCTAACTTAGCGCTAGGTCTTCAATGTCAATTGTATTGAAATATGTGAAGTGTTTGTCGTTGTTAATGGAGTTGTCACAGGGCTCTCGAGTGTCACGCATCACGCATTGAGCGTGACAGTCACTCATTTCGGTCTTTTGTCACGCTCTCCGGCCACACATTGTATTTCTCACGCTGAAAAACTATTTGTAATATATTTAATATGCCGCAGTGCCCAAAACTCACTTACTGTGGAACCGGCAGGATTCAAGCGCGTCTCCTCCAGTGTTGCCAGGTCCGTATGCCTACACTGTTTCCGCGGGTTGTTTGTGTAGTAGTGCACGCTGGTTGACGCTATTGTTTTATCCACTGGAACATGATTGTTATTGAGGAAACACCCGGAACGCTATTTGAATATTTTTGGCCGTGATTGGGTTAGTTTGATGAGCAATTGGGCTGGTTTTGTTGTGCAGACCTGGCAACCCTGGTCTCCTCGGGTGTTGTTCGTCTGGTGTTGTTAGCCAATCAGAAAATAGCACTGTTGTATCTGGGTAAGATCTAGCGCAACAACCAATGACACCCCGTCGGCTGGGTGTCTAACATATCACCACAGATTAGCGTCACGCAAAGGCGGGGTTTGGAAAAATGACTCGCTAAACGATTCATTTGGGAGTCGGTGAGCAAATCAGGTAAAAATAAATGCATATTATAAGACAACAAAAGTGTTTTTTGTCATTGCATGCTTGTAAAACTGTTGTTGGGGACTCCCAGAACAATATTAGGAACATTTTAAATGCCATAATAGGTACCCTTTAATATTTGATGATTGCATTATTTTACATGGGTAAGGGTTTTTATAAAAACCAATATATGTCCAGAGCACAATTTAACCATGCACCATACAGTATACAAGGAAGTTATTCAAATATAAGAAGATGTGCAATATTCTTAAGTCAGGAAGTCAGTAAAGTACATGTTGTTTTGTAGGTCATGATGTTCAACAGGAATTACGAATTAGACTTTGAATTTTCTCAAGATAATGTGAGAGGCGTATATGTTAATGCTAAGAAATTTGTGTGTGGTAACCAAGTTGTTGCTCAGGTATTCTGGCAGTTGAGAACTAGCCAAGTCCATTCCTAAGTTAATCAGCTCCAAAAATGTTTGTATTAAATTTTTTAATTGTACTTAGGGGCCATAAAGTCAAAAGTGTCTGGGTGATACAAGTATGATAACTCCTGATGTCATAATGAAGAGCAAATAAAATTTAAGAAAAATCATATTAATCAGTTTCCATAAAACTGCTAAACAAATCAAAACTAAACTGCTTTACTGTTTATTAATAGCCTACTAGAACATATTTTGTCAATTGAACCATCAACCAACAAAACATACAGCAAAACAAAATGAAACCGTGTGTCAATATCAGAATGTCTTTTAAAAAATGCTTTAATTTAAATTGTGGCCAAAACTAAACAAATTAGTACAATGTCGCTAGATATTCTTTTTCATGGCCACAGTATTTTGTTTTTCTTATTATGTTTGAAGCTGCATTAAAATATATTTTTTTTAGATATTATACAATAATATGTTCTATAATATATCACATTGATTGGGCTTACAAAATTCAATCATAATGAATGTTTTCTGTTTAACGTTACAAATAGTTAACTCAATTTACACAGCATCTGTTTTTTCCTTGCATCCTTTGACTATGGCGGATTGATACTAAAGTATCGATACTTCCGCTACTTATTATATATTTGTGTGTTTTAAATCATATTTTAAAAAGGTTTGTCCTTTTTTTCTCACTGACCCAGTGGTGTGTTGTGGTTGGTATGAGACTATGAGTGTGATTATATTCAAGACTTCTGGTGCTCTGCCTGTTGTGTTTAGTGCACCCACCGTTTGAATAATTTAGAGGTCACTGTGATGTTTTTCGTGTTGTGATATGTCTGTGTGTGTTGGAAGTGTTTAGAGGTCAGTGTGATGTTTTGGTCTATTTTTGACTGGCGGGTTCAGAATGAGTCACTGCAGTGGTTCTGGTGACATCACTCGGTCTGCGTCGAGGACTGCTGCTTATGATAGACTTTAAACGCAAACAGTCTTTCTATTTTTCTCTTCTTCTGTCATGCACCTGTGTGAATAGATGTTTTGTGAACGGCGGCAGAATTGAGAAGATATGCTTGTCTTTTTTTCTGCTGTTCTCGGTATCTTTCCACAAACACTAGAACTCTTCCATGCTGACTTGACACTTTATCTACTAACCTCCTTAAACCATCTTCAGGACCTCTGACAGTTAATAATTAAGTTAGAGGTCAATTACCAAGAATGTTAGACAATGGCTCACGCCCAATCATTCTCACTTATTCTGGGCTTAAATCCTCCATCATGCTAGGCTCCACTGGTTGGTTCCCTGAGAGCGATGACCTCTGTGCCAGTCTAACTGTGGAGGTCTGTTGTGCAACAGCCCTGCATGCTGATTAGCTCAGTTATGTAAACACCAGTCATTCATGGCATGCTTTTGTAGGTTATATACTTGTGAAAGGCACTCTGATATTCTATCAGATAGAATAGATATAGAATGCTGCCCAATTAATGCTTTTTTTCCAATAAGGAATCACATGAAGCGTTACTTGTTTCCTTTCTGTACACACTAAAGAACAACATCTTTATAAAAAAAAAAAGTCTTCGTCAAAAAAGTTAAAAGATTTTTAGGGCTAAACGCAAATTACATTTCATATACTATTATCGTAGATTTTATGTATGGCCTGATTTAGTGATTTAATATAATTTATGAACAAATAAATACACATTACAAAAAGAGAATGTAGTCATCATAATACGAAATCATAAAACCATGAAACAAAATGGACCAAAAAATCCATGTTTCCATGTCCTTAAATATAAGTATGACTGGCTTAAAGTCCACAGCAATACATTTTGCAATGTACATTTGTATACAATTTTTTTCTTTTAATAATGTATGTGTATTCCTAACCCTTTTGTGCTCATGCTCGCTCTGGTTTGTTTATATAGAGAGGACTGTTATTCAGATATCTACAAAACAGACAGTCCCTCTAATTTGCTTTGAGTGTGTGTCTCTCTCACATAAGCATCTGTTAGTTGTGGCAGGACATGGCAATGCTTTGGCATGTCCATCACTGATGATGTGGATTGTGGCTGGCATGAATATAAGGCTCAGCACACAGCTTCAAACAGCTCTTATATAAGCTCGACTCAGAGTGTGTTTCATAAGATGAATGCAATTATTTGCACAGAATAGGCCAGCTCTGCCATGCTTTAGATGCTGCTTACATAATAGGTTGGTGAAAAGACTCAGGAGAGCTTTAGAGAAATACCACTAGGGCTTTTTGCCATTGTTCCCACACAAATTGCCCTACAGCTGCTTCTGGGTGACTGGTCTGCTGGGCCTTTTAGTGTGGAGCAATTTAGGGTGAGGTAATAGGGTCACTAGAGGATAGATTTATAGAGTAATGTTAGTAACAGTATTGAGTCATGAAACTACAACCATCACATCTCACAAAACTTTCTATTACATAATTTTGTTAAGTCGAAAATGCCCTTTTATTCAAATGAAAAGTACCATTTTATAGTTGAATAAAACAAAAAATTTAAATGCTAAGACTAATAAATTAATAATATAATATAATTAAAGCAAAAAAATATATAATACCCTGGGGAAAAAAAGTAAAGGTTGTTGTGTAAGGAACTGTAGTTAATTCAGGCATTCTGGTATAGGGGCAGTGAATGATGACTCCTTTAACATGCCCCTGAGCTATCTAAAGAGTAACTTGAATAGAAGGCTATATAAATGTGCAAAGGGACCTGAAGTCGCTCAGTATTAGCCTATAGTGCAAAGTCCTGTAATTAGTTTCATTTTAGCCTGTGAGCAATACACTAAGGCAAGTGAGAAATAGCCTAAAAATAGCTTAAAGTAGTGAAATAGCCTAAAAAATTAGGGCTATTAACGCAGCATCTGTTAATTTAATCTGTTAAATCTGTTAATCCGAACGGCCTGACGGGGGCGCTACAGCGGTCAAAAGTACGAAATGACTTCATAACTCCTACAGCGTTAGGCGTAGGCTCAAGTGTCTTTTATTTTTCCAGAAACCTACTTTTGCGAACTAGTCCTATGTTTTATGCCCGACCGGAACCAAACCAGTGCAGCAAGGTTCTCTGGAGTCTGATTGTCAATAGTTATAAAAAAAGTGGCAATTTCGGTTCACGGTCCCTATGGGTTGCCAAAACGTTCGAAGTAGGAGGAGCCCCTTTTACTAAATTGACTATAACTCGTGAACGGAACGAGATGATTTCACCAAACTCGACTGGCCACTTGGTGGCGCTAGGGGTGGGCGATATATCGTTTAGACGATAATATCCAAATTGTTGTCTGGACGATATGCAAAATTGGGATATCGAATATTTCATAATTTGTACAATCCAACCCCCCAAACATGAAAAGAGCTGAAGGAAGTTAAAGAGAAAACAAAAAACTAAGGCGGCCGCCTAAGCAACTCACGCCTGCCGCCTTAACTATACGTTGGCAAAAAAAATTATACGAGCGATAACCGCCGTGTTACTGTTTTGAGGACAACCAGCACGTCATTCGGGCATTAGCACTCCGGGTGTTAAAGGAAATCCTTAACAGGCAGCCGTTCGCAAGCGCAAGCGGCTCGTGACAGAACATAGACTGACTGAACGACACTTCAATTGAAGTTGAAAATCTCAAATGAAGATTGCTGAACTCCAGTTGTCTGTGTTTTCAGATCATCCGGGCTTCTTCAGCAGTGTAGAGAGCGCGCATGGTTGCTGATCTCCGGCAGTGTTTTTAATGTTGATGCAATGTTTACCGAATATCCACACACACGATTTCAAATGTGACATTGATTTTATACAACAGTTAAAAAAACAAAACAAAAGGGTAACATTAAGTGATTTACTAAATTTAAAACAGTATACTCAGGCTTATTGCTCTATTTTGCAACGGAATCTGTGGCTTTGAACGAACCGTGAGATTCAATGAATGACTCGATAACTCACACACATAAAGACAATGAGTTACCCGCCACCTACTGGCGATTTTATTATAATATTTTTATTAATATTAAACGATTTTTAACATTGCCTATTTAGTGAACATTGTTTTTATTTAAGGAATTATTTATTTTTTAAAGGTATTACAAAGGTAAAAAATGAAATGGAAAAATTTATTAAAGGGGGCAAAATATTGTCTCTTAATGGAAAAGCTGTGCCTGCAGTCTAAGTGGAAGAGGGGTACGGCACTCTAAAAGATTGGAGAACCTCTGAACTAAGGAAAAGGGATATGTAGAATTGCACAAGTGCTACTGCTAAAGAGTGCAATGTCAATAATTTCTCATAATCTTAATTGAATTGGTCTAGAGAGAATAATTATTACATTTTCTCTACTAGATATAAGACTCAAGTTTCAGTATTTGTCTTAATTTGTGTCAGGAGTTATGCAATACCCCCCGCCCCCCGCAAAAATATCGTCTGAATATCGATATCGAGATATTGAAAAAAAATATCGAGATATTCATTTTTGTCAATATCGCCCACCCCTAGGTGGCGCTATAACTGTTAAAAAGGTGTCAAAATTATATATTTCTATGGAAAATTCCATAAAATGGCTGAAAGCGGCCCTCTTCCTGCCTGATTTGAATACAACTGGTGGCCTGTATACAGTAGCCAATACAAATCTTAAACATAATTTATCGTTTACTAGATATTGTTACATTAAGCACCAACACTTAAAAAGAATTATATTTTAAACTAGACTTCTTAGTAATTCTGAAAATATTACTATAAATTACAGCAACACCTCCCCCTTTGCCTTTCAGGCGAGGTTCATGTTTATAACCGTAATCTTGGGTGGTGGACTCATTTAAAATAATGTAATTGTTTGGTTTTAGCCAGGTTTCTGTCAAACACAGCACATCTAGTTTATAGTCTGTCATATCATTAACAATAAGTGCTTTTGAAGTAAGAGATTGAATATTCAGCAAACCCAAGCTTTATCATTTGTTCATTTGTATTATAGCCTATATATTTTTTATTTGTTGAACATCAATTAAATGTTCACCCTTTGATGGTTTGGAATTTTTTGTATTTCCTAATTCGGGGAACAGACACAGTCTCTATATGATGATATAGGTGAAAGAGTCTCTATGTGATGGGATTTATCTGACCTCAGCGACGTGAGACAGCTAGCAGACGGTCGGTTTAGCCAGTTTGTCTGCTTCTGACCTTGGCCCCAGTTCATGTTTGAGACCTAAGACTAGTGTTACTAGCGAGAAGAGCAGCACCATCACAAGAGGGATGAATACCATCTCTTTTCAACAGGTCAGGTCTACCCCAAAAACTTTTCCAATTGTCTATGAATTCTATATTATTTTGCGGACACCAATTAGACAGCCAGCCATTGAGTGAGGACAGTCTACTACGTATCATTCATTAGATTGATTATTTTGCAATCCTGACATAAATTAAGAAATTAATGTCACCGCAACCTAGTTTTATCATAAAAAGAGGTCAAATATCAAAGATGGAGTCTTAATTCTTTCTAATGATACTCAAGTTTGTCCAGATCAAGTAAGTGTGATGTTTTAAAATGCAGTGAATGTTTAACAACAATAATGTTTGCCTATAAAGAGGTTAAATATCTATATCTAAAACACAAAACCACCACACAATAGCAGAGGATAGCACTCATTGGCTCATTCTGCTCTGTAAAATAATTATTTTCAAGGGTTTTGCATTTGAAATCATATTAAACTTTATTAAATCATTCAAATAACATTACAAATGACTTTTTCAAAATTTTCAATTGTTCATTTTATGCATCATATGTTGCAATATCACATTAGGATTGAAATAACACCTGAAACTTATATTTTAAATTGGAGAAAATGATGCCTGAAATAAGCATTTATTTAACTAGCCTATCGTTTATTTCAAACATCTACAACAAATTGTGTGTGTAAGCATGTTTAATGGAGTTAACATGGAAAATGCCTTGCTTTAGTGGAGACAAACTGACACTTTTAAAACAGACACATTTGAATGAAAGCAAGCTAATGAGTGGTCCTCTGCTGGTTATAATGCTCTTTTTTTCTTACTACTTACTAATGTGTTTCTATAATTCATATTTAGAAATTATAAAATCACTATTATAACATTTACGATCATATTTTATCAAAATCCATCTTTTCACATCTATTTACTGTAAACATTAGTTTTGAGAATTGTGCTACATTATGAGTAATGTGAAACCTGAAAATGGTTATTTTATTTGCAGTAAACATTTTGTTACCCATCATATATTTCAAATATTTGTATCTAAAACAAAATGTGTGCATGTGTGTGTGTAAGCATGCTTAGTCTATATTAAGTATTATTGTTTAAGCCTTTCATTCTTTTGTGAATATGTTTTAGCATATTTTCCATCATGGATATTTTATGCTGTTGGGCTGTCAGCCCTACATTTCGGGTTACATTAAAGGTGCCATGTGTAAGAATTGAGGTAAAAAAAATTGACAAGTTATAGTGCTGCAGAGATACAGTATCAACTTGAATTAGCATGCTAAATTACTAGCCACGCCCGACAGGTGTCATAATAGTTTCGGCCATGGGAGGCGGTCTGCGGGCAACATAACCACCAGCCAAACTGCAATACACGAATAACTCGCATACTGATATCAATCGTGTGGAAAGTACAGCCTACATTTCAGTTCAGGGAAGAGAGCGGAAGATATTATGTATGAGGAATACATTTTGGTAAGTTGTAGCCTACTGTATCTTTCAACAGTGTTCATGTTTTTTTACTATTAGCTAGTTTTTATATATCATAACTAACCTGCTCTGTCTACACTGTAAAAAATATCCGTGATTTTAACAGTAAAAGACTGTAAAAACGTTACAGTGCAAAACTGTTAATTGGTTAACAGAAAGTTTTCGTACTATATACGGTAAATAACTGTGATAGATTTAATGGTACATTTAATGTAATTTTACTGTAAAATACCGTTAAATTTACAGTTTTTGAAAGTGAAAAAGAACAACTCATTGTATAATTTAGTGATAAACCGTAAATTGACATTCCCACAATTCCCTGTGTGACACTTCACATTTTATGTATTTTTTGTTGAAATAACTGTTTCTTCATCGTTTTCTTAGTTTTTTTCTAATCAGTTATGTACATTAGGGTTTTATGTTACATTTAATGTTGTTAAATTAATGTTTATTGCATTTTGTAAATTTTATGTGTGTTACCATGATGGTGTTTAATGTTTGTGTGAATGACACTGTGCAGCTTCTCTATTTTAGTATTAATTTTCCCGTGGTAAAGCTTCTTGTGATGAGCTTTGATTCATCATGTGACTCTCATCACTGCTGTGATGATTGGTGGATGTCAGTGTATTACAATGGTACAAAAAAGATATTAATACTTCAATAGGTTGGTAAATTAACATTACATCAGATAATAAAAAATACGGTTTATTACTGTACATTTTAAGTTAAGTCTGTAAAACCAATAACGTTGCTACCGTATTTTTGACGGTAAAGTTCTGGCAACCACAGCGGCCGGTTTTTTACCGTTAAAATTACGGTTTTATTTTTTACAGTGTAGTCTGTCGGTCTCCGTGTCCTCTTTGCTTTGCGATTTTTCTGTGCGTGACAATTGATGTGTGGAGTAAGAGCGTGTGAAAAGTGTGTCTCACGTTGAATTTGTGAGAGTTGGCAGCTCTGAATGGCGCTAGCTTTGTCAACATCAGCGAATGCTGTCTGTCAAATTAATGTAATTTAAACTAACAATAAAAATGTAATATGAACAAAACGAATATGAACATATTCACTAGTAAATGTGAAGAGGAGGAAAAATCACTTGACATCAACCAACGTTCCTCTGGAGTCAAAACGTCCTCTTGGCGCTTTTCCACTGCATAGTACGGCTCAGTACGGTTCGGCTCGGTGCAGCACGGTTCGGCTTGCTTGCTTTTCCACTGCGTGGTACGACTCGGCACGGTACGGCTCGGCTCGCTTTAGCTCGGTTTGCTTTTCCACTGCAGTTAGTACCGCTTTAAAGTGGGTGGGATAGACTGATCATTATAGTTTATCTGCTCCTCGGGAACCAACGAGATGAACGTCAATCTGCACTTCTCCACTGAACACGATTCAGCCATTTATTTTTTGGAAGTTTTTTTTTTCTTTCTTTTTTCTTCAAGCAAGTAGTTTTAAAACAGGTGCTACAGCAATGGCTGTTACTGGCTATTTAAATCTAGCGGGATTGATGTCTCACAAATACAATGACGCTGGTAGTGACGATTCTGTCTGTCTGACCAATCAGTTATCTGCAGTGTTTTCACGTCACATTTTAGTATAGGTACGGTACGCTTGGAACCTCAACAGAGGTGGTACCATTTAAAGCGAGCTGGCTCGGCTTCGGCTATGGCTCTATGGTCATTGTGAAGGTAGGGGTGGAGCATAGAGACTATGCCATTTCTCGTTTGTTACTCTAGAGTAGACCAACTCACTTTCTGGAGGTATACTGCCCCCATCTGTTATGGAATGTGGAGTATGAATATATTTTTTGGCGGACATTACACAAGGCACCTTTAACAGCATAGTTGGCATGAAGTTCTTAAAACGCTTGAACCCCGCTTATTGCTGCTTGCAGCTATATTTATTACTGTTGTTATTAATAATAATAATTTTGCATGCAGCTGCCACACACAA
This sequence comes from Chrosomus eos, assembly GCA_036326025.1. NCBI lineage: Eukaryota > Metazoa > Chordata > Actinopteri > Cypriniformes > Leuciscidae > Chrosomus > Chrosomus eos. Next base: position 16,895,980 of record CM070820.1, on the reverse strand, counting down.
ATATAATTCGATAGCAATTACAATATTTGATGATTTTATTTATTTATTTATTGCAAAACTGTGCAGCCTTTTCATATATCTCTATCCATGATATTTATCCATAATAGAAGGATAATTGGATGAGGGGTGAGGGGATGTATGGATATGTACATAAAAAAAAGATTAATCTAACCTAATTATTTTTTTAATAATTGAGCCAAAACCAAAATGTGTTAGGTTGTGCCCCGCGTTCACCTACACGTAAACGTATTAAGGCGTAAATGACGTGTTAACTTGTAAATTGCGTGTTTAGACGTAATTATGCGTTTACACTACAGTTTCACACGTTTTGGCCCTTTTAGCCTTCCATATGGTTGTGTGTTCAGCAATGCTGTCACAAATGAATGGGAAGGTCTTGTCCTCTGCTGGGCAGTGGCGGCGCCAGGGGGAGCTAGGTGGTGCTGTAGCTCCCCCTATAATAGCCATAGCACCCGCCCAGCACCCCCAAGAAATGTCTGCGATTTTTTAATATTTATTTTAATGTCATCATGTTTGAATAGTCTTTTTCATGTTGTTAAAAAAGGGTATTAAAGAATTATTAAAAAAATATATATTTAGTCTAAAAAAAACATGAGGCCCAAACAGGCGATCTTCTTTGGCCAATGGACGCGGCGCCCGGTGAACGTTTGCAGACATCCCAAGTCTCATGTACATAGATAGCGGCTCCCTGATGGCCGCAAATTAGTTCAAATCTCCCGGAATCTAAGCTCCAAACGTGTAGCGCGCGCAAGACAGAGAGAGCGAGAGACCTTGCGTGTGTGTGTGTGTGTGTGTGTGTGTGTGTGTGTAAATGTGCGTGTGTGCGCATGAAGCGCATGTAAAAGCTCCAAACGCGTAGCGCGCGCAAGAGAGAGCGAGAGACCTTGCGCGTGTGTGTGTGTAAATGTGCGTGTGTGCGCATGAAGCGCATGTAAAAGCTCCAAACGTGTAGCGCGCGCAAGACAGAGAGAGCGAGAGACATTGCGTGTGTGTGTGTAAATGTGTGTGTGTGCGGCGTGCGCATGAAGCGCATGTAAAAGCTCCAAACGCGTAGCGCGCGCAAGAGAGAGCGAGAGACCTTGCGCGTGTGTGTGTGTAAATGTGCGTGTGTGCGCATGAAGCGCATGTAAAAGCTCCAAACGTGTAGCGCGCACAAGACAGAGAGAGTGAGAGACCTTGCGTGTGTGTGTGTGTGTGTGTAAATGTGAGTGTGTGTGCATGAATCGCATGTAAAAGCTCCGCCCCCCCCCCCCCCCCCCCCCCCCGTCAACAAAACCAAACAATCGGCCCAAAATTCAAAGCACCGTCTATTAAGTGTTGAGCATCCCCATAGCACCTGCAACAGAAAATCACTGGCGCCGCCACTGCTGCTGGGTGACGTCAGGAGAGCATGAGGCGTTTGGTGACGTCTCTCTCTCGTGCAGAGGGGGCGTGTGCTCGCCCGAGTAAAAGCAAACAGCCCAGACTTTATCATCATTATTGCTCTGCTGATATCTGACATTCAGCGCTCGCGCACCCGGACTACAACCGGCTGAATACAGAACACCTGTGTACGGAATAAGCGCGAGTCGATTTAGTACAATTCTGTATCTTTTTATCTATTGCAATATTTATTGTATGCGACCTGCGCGATACATCGGCGGCATTCGTGAATGTTAAGCTCTCGTGAGCCCAAGGACATATAGCCTACTGAGCACAGTGCATGAAAGGAATATCACCTGAGGAATAGCCTACAAGGGACCATCAGAAAGACTGCAAGAAAAAAGGACCTTTACTGATACGCAGGAATACTCTGGCTTTGCTGTTAAGTCATATTAAGACATTGCGCCGTTTATTTCGCTAGTTTTCTCCAGTCATAATGCCGAGTATAAGACAGTCGTACACGGTCACTGTCCCAGAGGACCGCCGGCTTCAGCTTTCCCCTTTATCAAGCAGGATATGCGCAGAAAAAGTCCGACGATGTCTCGCTCTATGCTGGTGTCCACGTTTGTGGGGCTTCTTATTAACCAGGCAAAGGTAAGCCTAACTAGCAGCTCGTAAGTTATCATCTCAACTTTATAATAACCTATATGCTACTGCGTCTAAAATAGAGGTGAAACTAGTTAATATCAGAGGAAGTATTTGAGAATATTTTGGCCATTAAAGTGAAAGTACCACTATAACACTCACAAACTCACGCCTCATTGCTTTTGGGATGCAGACTATTAGCTTACGTAACATGATTGTTTGGGTCTTTGTAAACTTTAAAAGTGAGCATGGAAGCTCAATAGCCTACATCCTCACAATATTGATTTGTTTTTGATATTGTTTATTTTAGGAAATGGTTGTAAATGATATCAACATAGGTGTTTTGCAATTTAGAAACCCCTGATGAGAAACATGACAACAAATTTTAGAAAAGTACAAAATATTAAATAGACAAAAACCAGAGACATCCCAAATGTGCTATAGGAGATCATATTGACTCTAATAATTGATGGCTCTAATAATTGATGGAGATGTGAGAAAATTATAAGAATAGCCTATACGTGAACAATAAGCAACAGTTGCATGCCATATTTGCTCATATGAAGATAACTGAAATAATTATTTTATTCTGAATTTTATTTTAATGTAGGCCTACAGTACGTTAAATTCAGTCATTAGATCTGATAGTATCCTATCCACCCTGTGTTTTTAAGGTTTACAGTAGGGAATTACCCACTCTCACATTCCAATGTGAGTCTTGCAGACTTGTTCCCCAATGTGTCCCAACAGCGCACCCAGATGCTGGCTGCTATCACTGACCTTGCCAAGTGACCAGCGTTCTCGCGTCCTAACATGTCAGTGTGATTTCAAAATCATAATGCTTCTTCATACGGAAGCTTTACGTTAGTCGCGTCGGTATCACTGCCAAATAATATATAAATAATGTAAATGTTCGTAGCGAGGAGGACTGTTACATAACTCCGGTCATAGCTGCGTTTTAAGCCGCTGGCTTTGCGTTGAGCGACTGACGCCATCTACCTGCGCAGCTGTTGCGTCGCGCATATTCATGAGGAGTCAGGAAACCAATTAAGCGCTGTTACTTAAGAGTGTAAATTAAAACGGATTATATTGAGTCATCTGTGATGTAAACCTAGTTCAGGCTACATAACTAGGGCATGTCACCACCTCTTTGTGTTGAAAATACGCGTGTTGATCTTTCTAAAGTAGCTACTATAGGCTATATTTAGCTCAGAAAGGCAAATTGTTTGGATGCTATGTCTTTTTTTCTGTGCCAGATGTGTGCTGTGCTACACATTCATACTAAGATGACTCTCTGTAGGCTACTGAGATTCCATACATGTTGTAAATACAGCACATAGATATTTTGTCATTCAACAACCCCCAATACACTGTTTCCCTTTTAAATTAAGACAGCGTTACATTTTTATGTATGAGTAAAAAGAAATGATTAAAATATCTTGCAAATATCTTGACCATGCAGTCTAGAAAGAGCAAAAAACTAAATAAAATTCTGTAAATAATATTACGCCAACTTTATTTTCTCTCAAATTTTCAGCTGACCCCCAAGAAATGTTCAAACCCCTAGTTTGGCATTACAGAAACAGTTAATGGCAGCGAATAATCCATAAGATTAAGAATCCATTTAAAACGGTTATGTCGCTTTTAATGATGGGAAAACATTAAGCTTTATTTGCAGTATTTTACAAGAACACAGTTCAAGGGGTTTAACATAAATTATTGGAGTGATGGTGACCACATTAACCAGTGTAACCAGTGTTTGTTATGCAACAATGAAAAATCAGAACATTATGTAATATTCAGGCACAACTGGACTCCTAAGTAAGCCATGCCTTTCTGGAGGAATGTGTGTTATCTGTGTATCTAGTGATTACATTCCAAGAATTGCCAAAGGTCCTGTTCTTCACATGCCTGTGACCTTACACAAAATCTCGATCCTGCCCATCTAGATTGTCAATCATTTTCAAGATAACAGTGAAATGAAATGGTGTGGCTTATCATCAACATTGGTTGAGATTAAGTCACGGCAACCAAATGTCCCATTTCTGATGAGACAGTTCCTTCCATGTATCCCAACTTGTCTCAAATGTGTCCTTTGTCTTTTAACAGTATGCACTAAAATATATGACACATTTGACCTGCAATAAACTATTTACAAATGTGTCTAAATGAATCAAGGACACAAATAAAGGATGTTGAATAGATACATAAATGCACGTTAAGGTATTAAAGAACTGAGCCTCTGGAGTCTGCTTGAATAAAATGTGTCTCGGTGTGTGCATGTGACCAGCCTTTTGGCATCAGAGCACATTGAGTTCTTATGTTGGTGACAGCCACGGCTTCCAGAAACTAAGGTCAGGACACAGCGTTCCTACTCACACGCTTTTAACTCGCGCCAGCCAATTAGCTCGCAGCCCTCGAAAGATCTTTGAAGAGACAGCCATTGTGAGATCCTCACTGCCCTCTTGTTAGCCAATCACTTTCGAGGCAGAACTCCTTACGCTTGCCGTACCCATGGCTGCTGCTGGGTGTTGACTGTTGTCATACCAATGTGTTTGGTTTAAGGGCTGTGGGTGTGAAAGCCAGAGACCGGCTCAGCAGCGGAGTGAGGCCTTGGACCATCTGTTCCCCCTCTCTCATTTTCTTTGGGGAAGAAAAAGCTTATCAGATGTTTGGATGAATATATGAATAAGAGAAAAACTCCTGGGATAAGTCGCAGCTGAACATGTTTGAACCTGATGTGTCTGTCCTCCTCAGAGATGCTAATAGAAGGTGTTTGATTGGTGCACTTCATTACTTTTAATTGAAGTGTATTCTGATCTGTCCGAACATACTGTGACAGTGATGGTATCAGATGGTATCCAGAGGCTCAGTTCTTTAATACTTTAACGTGCATTTATGTATCAATTCAACATCCTTTATTTGTGTCCTTGATTATTAATAGCAGCTCAAATTTGTCCCATCTTTCATAAATTTAGATACTTAGATACTGAATGATTACTTTAAATGATAGCATTTACTTCTTTAAGATGTATCAAGAAAACCATCATAATAACATGGAACTGTTTAGTAGTGGTCCATGGCTCAAATGTTTTTTTTTTTTTGTGATAGCAGTTCACCTATTATTTAATAAAATTGTATTCGGTTTGTGAGATTTATGCCATTACTCTGCATATGTGTGTATGGGTGGATTGTTATTGAATTTTTGCATAGTGTCAGTGACTCATCTGTAGAGAGCATGATATGAATGATATTTTAGTATTATTTATATTCTATTATAACATTTATTTATTTTGAAGCAGCCTTTTATTTTATATGTTCAATTTACGTTATAGTAATTTTGTTCTAATATTTATATTAATTTAATTGGTTTTAGTTGTAACAACTCTAATTTCAAGGCTGCCGCCTAACACACCAGCAACTTTCATATTTTGAATCTCAGTCACACACACACACTTTCTCAAACACTCACAGACTTCAAAATCACCTGTCCGAAGGGATGTTTGCAAATTTGTATCTTTGGGGAGTTCTGCCGAGCATAGCAGTCACTATTGTAACATCACATAGTTAACACTGCAATCAGTGAATGACGCACATGAGAATGAGCACTGCTATTCCAGGCTTTGATATCACTGATTCGGAGTGTGTCAGTTTCATGCGTGAGATTCATACTGAGAAACTGCTTGACGCATTGTTCATGTTCTCTGGGGCGCTCCGTGTTATGTCATAGTCAACAGTCTGAGCACTTATGTCGAGAATATCAAACATGTGAAATCATCATCATCAACCTCATCATCATCATTCCCAGCTGTCTGAATTTTGATTGGTGAAACAGTCTCCTCTGCAAGATTTTAATATATCATTACAGTAAATTTGACCAAACAGTGATGATTCATCCCTCTTTGAATAAATTACTTAAAGTTGTTTTTGTTGTGGTGTGGCAGATGGGCATAATTTGTTTGTGTCAAGTCTTCAACAGCAGGGGTCTCTGTCTAAATCTGCTAACATGCCATTTAATAACCCAGAGAGAACGCTCTGGTTAGCTCACACACATTTGTCCTCAAAACTATATAATAATACTGAAAAATAATACCATATAGACTCATTATACAGTACAGCACAGTATGCTGTTATGTAATTTTATATCATCAGAAACATTTTTTGTGGCATGCATGCAATGAAAAAAGTGTCTATTAATATAATTCTCTTCTTAAACATGCACTTTCACTTCACTGTCAGTATCTGTGCAAAACAAATCATGTGGCCTGAGTGAGTCATGTGCTTTAGTCATATTTAAATGTATTTAAAAATGTTTTGGCAGAACTCAAGTGTCATTGGATTCAATGGTTATCTTAGAAGCTCACTAACCCGTTTGCTGTTTTTCTCTTGCAGAACTCAAAGAATGCTCAGGGTCTGGTGGGCCTCAGGAATCTAGGAAATACTGTAAGTATTTCTCAGTATGGTTCCATTTATAGTTCATGCAAAAAGACAGTGCAAACTCAAAAGACTTCCATCTGTGGAACATAAAAGATGTTTTGAAGAACTGTATATGTCTATGTTTTTGTGTGCACTGTTCTTTTAACATACACACATACACGCAATCTATTTCGCAAATGCAGTTCATGTATATGTTTCATTTTTTATTTTGAATCTTTTTCAATAATCTGTTACACGTGGATGCCAGAAATACACAAAAAAGATGACTGTTTTGTTATAATAAATATTTCAGTGGAATGCAGACTATGTTTACGGAGAAGCAATCTAATTTGCCTTTTGTTGAATGTGTTTCTGCAGTGTTTCATGAACTCCATTCTGCAATGTCTAAGCAACACTCATGACCTGAGGGACTACTGTCTGCGTAACTCGCACCGCACTGATCTCAACAACAACTGCAGGGCCAAAGCTGCGCTAATGGAGGGTAAGAGAAGCATTTACCAGTTCATATAGTAAAGCATTTGTTTTCATCATTTTAGTCCTGTGCTTAGTCAAATGTCTGCCTACAGTATGTGTGTGTTTCTGTTTTCAGAGTTTGCCAAGCTCACCCAGACTCTTTGGACATCTGCTAGCAGTGAGGCCATCAGCCCTTCTGACTTCAAAATGCAGATCCAGAAATATGCCCCTCGATTCGTTGGTTACAAGTAAGTTACAGCTACAGTAAAACATTTTGTATTATGCTAACATCACATTTGACTTGTTCTCTTCAATATGTAGTTTTGAATTAAAAATATACTTTCTTTCCCTTCTGTTTTTTTTGTTGTGTAGTCAGCAGGATGCTCAGGAGTTCTTGCGGTTTCTCCTGGATGGGCTCCATAACGAAGTAAACAGAGTGATAGTGAAACCCAGAACCAGCATGGAGGACTTTGATCACCTCTCGTACGTAGATACACCAAGCAGGTTCTAAAAACCCTCCCATCATGTTTGTTGTTTCAAAAATAGCAATGGTTTAAAGCTAAGATGTCTAAAAAAAAATGTATAAGACCTTTATTAGAATTATTTATAAGCCAACTTATAAGACCTAATTTTAGACAAATTCTAAGGCAGCGTCACATGTATTGTTCACCGTGAAGGCGATCCCAGAATGCATTGCGCCATGTAAGCTCGGTGAAAAAGTTTATATTTTAAAGAAATGCCTTTCATTTGAACTTTCTATTCATCAGAAAATCCAGGACAAATAAATATTAAACAGCACAACTGTTCATAGTTGATATTACTAAGAAATGTTTCTTGAGCATAACATTTTCTTTGAAAACTATTTTAAATTGTAATAACATCTCTCGTTATCACTGTTTTTCCTGTATTTTAAAAGAAACTGCACAGAGCGCTATTTGTGTGGAGCATGAAGTTGATGCTTGCGTAGAATGTTTCTGTTTGGGGGTCGAGGGAGCTCATTAAGTTTTGGTTTAGAGTCCCCGAAAGAATAATCTCTGCACTGAAATTTTAGCCATGGCCTCAGGAAAGCTAATAATGTATTTCTAAACAGATTTAGACAGGATTTGCCTCTGGGAACATATTATTACTGCTTTGTTTCGATTTTGTGCTGAAATATGATGTAATATGATGTAGTGATTGATCTAACAGATGAATAACCTGTGGTGTGTGGTTTAACTGTTGCAATCTGCAAGTAATAGTGAGAAAGTATGTCTGGAGTCTTAAATTAAATGTGTTTTATCTACAGGGATGACGAGAAAGGCAAGAGAATGTGGAACAAGTACCTGGAGAGTGAGGACAGCAAAGTAGTCGGTGAGTTGACCTGCTATATTAACAACGGCTACAGTCTTGCTGTGTGTGTGTGTGTGTGTGTTCCCTGCTCAGGTTATAAAGTGTTTTTTTTCTTCTTCACAGATCTGTTTGTTGGTCAGCTGAAAAGCTCACTGACGTGCAGCGACTGTGGCTTCTGTTCAACTGTGTTTGATCCGTTCTGGGATCTGTCCCTGCCTATTACTAAGGTTAATATAAAGACTGTCATACTCAAATACAAGCTTATTGACATGGCAGCATGTTTGTGTAAACGTGAGTGTTTCATTTTGTTGTTGTTTTTATTTTTTCGTTTCCTTAGACTTCAGGAGAAGTGAGTTTGATCGATTGTCTTCGACTTTTCACCAAGGAGGATGTGCTAGATGGAAATGAGAGACCAGTAAGTATACATTTTGATATTTAAGAACATTTGACTGTCTGTAGTAAGTAGTTTAAGTGATCATTGTCATACATCTACTTATTTGATGAGTTGCAGGATATAAATAATTTCTTTGATTTATTTATTTTACATCATATAACTTTCTTTCTGGTTTAACAAGTTGTATATATATATATATATGTAACACTTCACAATAATGTCCCAGTTAATGCATTAACTAACAATGAGCAACACATTTGTTACAGTATTTCTTCATCTTCGTTAACATTAGTTAATAAAAATACAAATTGTTGTTGTCAATTGGTCCATTAAGTAATACAAACAGATCACTTGTAATTGTAAAAATGTATTTGTAAAAGTTGAAATTAACGTTAACTGAGATTAAGAAATGTTTTCAAAGTATTTTTATTGTTATTTCATGTTCATTAATGTAGTTAGTTAAGTAATGTATAATATACTATATATATATATATATATATATATATATATATATATATATATATATATATATATATATATATATATATAATATTTAGACATATCCTAACCTCTCTTTTTTCATGCAGACATGCCACAGATGTAAATCCAGAAGGAAATGCACTAAAAAATTTACCATTCAGAAATTTCCTAAAATCTTGGTGCTTCGTATCCTTTTTAAACAAAACCACAATACAAAGAATTGCATTCTTTATTGCTATCATGTATTGATGAATTAAATACGTAACATCGTTAAGTTATGGATTGGATAAAAAGCGGCATGTATTTGTTTGCCCTTGACTCATAACTATTTCAGATCTGAAGCGTTTCTCTGAGTGTCGCGTGAGAACCAGCAAACTCTCCACCTTTGTAAACTTCCCCCTCAAAGAGCTGGACCTCAGGGAATTTGCCTCTGATAACAGTGGTGAGTTCTGCATCATCATTTATGACACCTGTATTCTGTACAGTTGTTTGAGCAATGCGGTTTTTAGCTCCAGGATAATTGTGTTTAATTGTTGTTGTTTCTCTTCTCTTCTATCTTTCCCGCTCTCTACTCACAGTAAATGCAGTCTATAATCTGTATGCTGTGTCCAATCACACTGGTACATCTTTGGGTGGCCATTACACAGCATATTGCCGCAGTCCCTGTACAGGAGAATGGTACACGTACAATGACTCCAGGTAATTAGACATGACAAAATGTCTAAAAAAAAAAAAAAGAGGTTTGTGCAGTAAGATTATAACAGAGTTATTCCTATAGTTTGGTGGATTTTATGTCCCTATGAAACAATACTGCATATTATACATAAAATGGTATTTAACTTTACTGCTGCATGGTTTTCCATGCAGATATACCCCCAATTAACACAATTTCATAATGATTAGTTCCTAAGAATATTGTTTTGCAGCTCTTGTCAGACAAATTCCCAAATCCCGATTCACTCTCAACTTCACTTTGGAAAAAGTTTATATATTTTTCTAAATGACTACATTCCTAAATATATTTACTTATTCTCTCAGACATAAAATAAAATGTATTGTGATACATATTTTAATGTGTAAAACCATTCAATTAGTTTCTGTCCCTCAAACTCCAGTCCATCCTGTTACATTGGTGCTTTTTTCCCTTTAAAATCAGAGTATGCCCTAAATATTGTCTTGCTAGAAGTAACATAACTTTTTTGGAGGGAAAGCAACTCTAGGAACAAAGTAAGTATCAGTCTTAAACTGTTCTCTCTTTTCCTCAATGTTAGGTGACATATAAGCGTAAAACATAACATGTCCATCCTGTTGTGTCAATTTAATCCTGTCGATCCTGTTGTGTCTAAAAAACTTTGCAGATGAACTGACTCCAGTATGGGTCCCTATATTTCAACAATCTTTGGACACCGGTATTGTTCCTAGCCTCTGGAAAAGGGCTGTGATCATACCGGCTCCGAAGATAGCCAAGCCTGTAGTAAATAATGATTTTAGACCGATCGCGTTAACGTCTGTGATTATGAAATGTTTTGAAAAGTGTATTGTGTCAATGTTAAAAGCAGAGGTTGCTAACAAGTTAGATCCTTTACAGTTTGCCTATAGGCAGGGGAGGGGAACTGAGGATGCCATTAGCAGCATTATGCACCTAATTCTGAAGCATTTAGAGAATCACAAAGCCTATGCCCGTTTACTTTTTATCGATTTTAGCTCTGCTTTTAACACCATTCAAACGCCCTTGTTAATCTCTAAGATGGAGCAGCTGAGTGTAAACCCATCTATCATAAAGTGGTACTCATCTTTTTTAACTGATAGAACTCAGTGTGTTAAAGTAAACAATTGTCTTTCTCAACAAACAAAGATTAGCACAGGTGTCCCACAAGGATGTGTCAGTTCACCAATTCTTTTTACTCTTTTTACAAATGAATGTTCAAGTAAGCATTCAAAAAATTATATTTTTAAATATTCAGATGACACAGCCATCTTAAGTCTTCTCTATGGAGACGATAACATAGGAAACATCTACCAGCCAGAAATAAGCCGGTTTGTTGATTGGTGTGATAAAAATGATTTAATAATAAACATAAAGAAAACGGAGGAGATTATATTCGATCCAAAATGTATAGGTGACCATCATCAAGTAATCATACATGACCAAAACATCACCCAAACTCAGACTTACAAGTATTTGGGTGTCTATATAGACAGCTCACTTACTTGGAAAACTCACACGGAATGGGTTTGCACCCGGCTGCACCAGAGACTGTACTTCTTACGTAGATTACGTTTTTATGGGGTTAATAAGAAAATTATGATGTTGTTTTACAAAGCTGTTTTAGAAAGCATAGTTAAGTATGGTGTTATAGTATGGTTTGGGAACCTATCTATACAGCTTAAATCCAAATTGGCACACCTGGTGTTGACAGCACTAAAAACAGCTGGACATGGGGAATATTTGAATCTCCAACATTTATATGAAAATTGCATCCGGAATCAGGTACAGAAAATCGTGAGGGACCAAACTCACTTTTTGTATTCACAGTATGAAATGCTCCCCTCCGGTAGAAGATACAGAGTCCCATTGTGCAAACTAAATCGGTATAAGAATTCCTTCGTTCCAGTGTCTGTACGAATGCTGAATAACAGCTTATCTTATTAATTTTAAATTTGTAAAATCAATTGTCTTTCCTCTTTCTCTGTATTTTTTATCTTTCTGTATTTGTGTGTATTATAAGTATGTGCAGCAACATGTAGTCCAAAACAAATTTCCTTCCGAGGACAATAAAGTATACTACTACTACTACTACTGGAAATTAAAATGTTTATTTATTTAAATAGATTCCAAAATTCTTCCTTTGTTCTTTATTAGCTAGTAATAGACTTTATTAGCTTAAAACATCCAGAACTGTTACACAGTGCATTGTAAACATATTCTGTAACAGGATTGACAAATGCCATAGAATGTTAATGTGCAATTTGAAATATTTGGTCATTATTTTTATGTTATATTAGCTTGACCAGTGTGTATTTATGATAGACATACAGTTTCTCCCCCTGACAAGACTTAAGAATAATTGAATTCAACAAACCTGTTCAGTCCACCAATAATCCACTACAATAATCCACCAAATTGTAGGAATGACCCAACTAAGCATGTGCATTACTGTTTATTTTTTTACCTAACATAGATCTGTATTTAACAGCATTCTTTAGAAGTCTGTAGATATTATATTATATTTGAAGTTTTTTTTAACATATAGTTTAACATATATTTTGTTATTAACATTTAAAAAATACAAGATTTAAAAAATACAATGAAAAAAGTAATATTGTGAAATATTATTAATACAATTTAAAAAACGTTTAAAATAAATCATTTCTATTTCAGGGTGAGCCCCATGTCATCCAGCCAGGTGCGCAGCAGCGATGCATATGTGCTGTTCTACGAATCGGCGACGTCTTCGCGCATGTGATTATGAAACGGACAAGCCTTGGATAAAATAAACCCTTTTGCTGCTGTTGAACTACATATTGGTCAAGGTCTACATGCTTGGAGGACTATGGGACTCTATCCCAGGCCTATTAAACAAGGCCAAAGACACACTGGAAATAAATTATGGTTGTGGCTTGTGAAGTGGAATGAAGCCTGGGATGAGTTTTATTCCAAGCCCAGATTGAGCTTCACCAGAAGGGCTCCTGCATCCATCACTCCCCTTGAAAGAGGCTGCCGCTCTGGGGATGGATTTAAAAAACTGAAACGGACAAAGACAGACAGAGAAACATGAGAAACAGAGAAACTACTACCTCTCTTGAATGAGCAGGACTGTGTGTGTGTGTGTGTGTGCGTGCGTGCGTGCGTGCGTGCGTGCGTGTGTACGTGTCAGTCTCCAGACTGATACTGTAGGACTCTATGCACTGTGTAACTGGAGCCGTCCGGGTCTACAAGCAGTCACCACGACTCAAAAAATCCCCATCCTTTAATTTATTAACAGGTTCAATGTTTTATTTAATTTCATACTAATTCCTATTAATTTAAACAAGAGGTCATCTTGCTGAGGAACCATATAGGTCAACAGTGTAAATGATGCTTGGATTGTTCAATGGATTGTTTACTAGTTCGAGCAAATATGTTTCTTCAAGCTATGTCCCTGCTTTGCTTGATTTGCTCATTTTCAACAGAATATGCACATTGGAAGGGCTTAGTTTTACACTAATGCCTGACTGTGCCCTTTCCAAAAACCCTCACCATTACAGAGAAGATTGTATGATTGCCCCCTGGTGGCCGGAAGATGTAAAACCGAAAAGAAAAACCTTGGACCCTTTCATTGACGGTGATGAGACATTTACAAAGTTATGAATGAACATCACACGTTTTTCATATCTTCATTTTTTTTATTAACGTACATGTATAACACTATACATTGTGTTATATTACCTTGGCATTGAATTGCAGAAAAACTGCTTAACGCTGTTGCGAGGGTGTTTCTAATACAACAATCGAGGGAGTAACGGCAACATTTCTAATCTTTTGAAAAGTTTTGCTATTGGATCAAATGAGAACGTACAATATATATATATAGTTTACCCAACTATGATGCCTTTCGCTTCAGAGAACCCCGGAAATGTGAAAAGGGTCCATGGAAATCCATCTCTAGAAGAATCAGCTATTCCCGCTTTAGGCATTTGCGGACTCAATGTTTTCCTCCAGGGGCAATAGGCCTACCAGATTTGAAAGAGGCCTTAATATGTTTGTCAGGGACTACAATATTCAGTTTAATTTGAGAATGAGTCTTCATTAAACAGGAAGCCACCAGGAGGGCGTATGTGTGTGTGTGTGTGTGTGTGTGTGTGTGTGTGTGTGCTGTGCGCCTATTATGTATTATTTCTTTATTTATGAAGTGAATGTTGTGAATGTAGCTTATTATTGTGCTTGAACCAGACAATTTTTTTTTCTACAGAGAGATTTTAAATGAGTGGTAATATTGTGTCTGAAATGTGACTAGTGTAACTCATATCAGGAGCTCTTTGCTTTTTAAAAGAAGTAAATATGAATAAAAGCAGATGTCAACATGAGTAATTGTGAATTGTCTGCATTACTTCATTAGAATATGCATATAGTGATCATGAATTATAGTAGGCTACTCCAGAAATGACCAATAAAAACAGAGAATGTGCCAGTGGGTAAGGTGTGTGTCACGGTCATAGACAGTAAGGGTCACGGTCGGTCAAAATCCCTTTCTTCTTCTTCTTCTTCTTCCTAACTGTAGCTTGCATCATTTATGTTGCACTACTGACATCTTCTGGAGTTAACTAACTCCTACACACAGCAATATGTAAAGTCCTCATCATTAGTCTTGTAATTATTTGAAAGGAGAACAGATTTTCCAGTATGTCCTTTAGTCCACGTCCAGTTAGTCCTATATTTTCCATATTTGTAATCATGTCCTCTCTCTCTCTGATTCATATTTTCTGCAATTAACAATCACATGTTCTACTGTTTCTGGGGTTTGACAACCATAATATGGAGTGTGCTATTTAATTTACTGTGTCCTATTCTTAATCTTTTCATGTTTTTCTCCTCCGTTTCCCCTTTTCCTTTCCACAACACCAACTTTTTTTAATCAAATACAGATGTATTAACTTTTTCCCCGGACAATTTTCTTACCTTCTGGTCCTGAAGGCCTAATGTCCGTGTCTATAATTTCTTTTTTCAAGCTTGTTTGGCTAATTTGTCAACTCTTTCATTTCCCATTATTCCTTTATATGGGGATCCAAATTAATACAACCCTATAGCACCAGTCTGGTTAGTTTTTGAATGGATAGCTACTCATTATTTAACAAAATAACTCAGACTACACAAAGCAGAGTCTGAATCACTACAAATAAGAACTTTGTCTAGTTTACTCTGTTCAACCTAAAGCTATCAGGATGACATACAATTCAACAGTGTGTACACTCAAATTGTAGTGTTCCTTGCTACCACGTTTGTTTCCATAGTCACTATTGTTAGTTTCCATTAAAATAAATCACCTTCACCTGTCCCTTGTCAGTGCCTCATAATCTTGTGTTTTTAACCCCAGTGTTTTAACCCCTTGGTCACATTTTCTGCAATGATGAGCTCTAAAAATGCAAGACAGTAGGATCCAATTGTTGTAATAGCATTCATAAACAAAATAACCAAAAACACAAGGAGCAGAACATCTATGAACTCAAAGAACAATAATAAAGCATGCAAACAAACAATCATGAGACAACGCACACAGGAATCACAGAGGTTTAAATACACAAGAGCTAACGATATAACAAGACACCCCTGGGAACAATGAAGACTAATGAACGAGAAAGCAATTAACAAAAGGACTACAGAACCTAACATAGAAACTGAACATAGGAACAAAAGGAACATTACTTAAATTATAATTATTCTCTCATTAATTTCCGGTTATCACTTTAAAGCTGCTTATCAAACAATCTGTATTGTAAAAAGCACTATATAAATAAAGGTGAAATGACTTTGACTTGACTTTTGACTTGAACATAAGACAGGGGAACACAGGCCAGGATCATTACATTGTTTCGTCCTGTTAATGTAAGAAACAATTATTGTTATTATGGAAATCTTTGACTACTGAAACCATAGTGTACAACAAAACAAGACTTTGATACATTATACATGTTTGCATATAGTAAATTTGATTATATATATAAAAATCAAATAAATGCAGCCTTGGTGCGCATTAGAGACTTCTTTTAAAATACATTTTTAAAAGTTTACTATCCCATCAATGAACGTATGAACAGCAGTGTAAAATATTTAATATATATATAACTTTAAATTTAATCAAATTTTATTTGCGTGCTCGTGCTTTCAGTGCGTTTACAGATTAGGTTTCCATGCTAACACAGATGATCTGTTGGAGAAGATATATATATATATATATATATTATATATATTCAGCTTTACAAATTTGCCATTGTGGTTCAGAGCCAATTCAGGACTGTTTCTATCTCTATCTTCCTTCTCTGCATTCAGAAATTCACAACATGTGGGATTAAACTGGATAGTGTTTATAAAGCAGTTGCTGGAGGGAAGGATAAATATTTGATGTGCTGTCCTGTTTGGATGGCGAGAGAGATAGAGAGCTCTTTTACTTGCTGTGTGACTGAAAACTCTGATGTATATTTCCGCCTGCTGTTTATCAGTTCATTTTAACATAACACACAAACACTATGGTTACACACACACAGCCTTAAACTGCTTTGTGTTTTCCCAGGAAGCAAACTGAGAATTGCTTCTGTTTACACAAAGGAAATATAGACATATCATAAATGTACAAGTGCTGCACATGGCCATGTCATAAAAAAGACAATACCACAAATATAGAGACAAAGTAAAAATTATTGTATTAAATCATAAAACAACAGATCGTATAGTTAAACTAAAAACAAAGGGGTTTTGGAAATATGACACAAATATAGAAATAAACTTCAAGAGAGAAGTTTCATAAAAAACTTTATGAAGCTTTACAGAGCATCAAAGCAGCTTTACAGAGATAACAGGAAAATAATGCAACAAACTTTGTTTCCAGAAGAAAATAGCATTTCAGTCCAGCTTAAGTAAGTTCCGTGATGTTTAATTTTTGTTGTAAAAAAGTGATTAATTTAGTTCATTTTTATATACAGTATACAGGTGCTGGTCATATAATTAGAATATCATCAAAAAGTTGATTTATTTCAAGAATTCAACTTAACAGGTGAAAATAATATATTATATAGACTCATTACATGCAAAGTGAGATATTTCAAGCCTTTTGTTTGTTATAATTTTGATGATTGTGGCTTACAGCTTATGAAACCCACAAAATCATAATCCAGAAAATTTTAATATTACATGAAATCACACAGTAATTACACAGGAATACCACGGTCATTGAACCAGGTTTTGGTTCTTTTGGCAGTGTGGACAGGTGCAAATCCTGCTGGAAAATGAATTGCTACATCAATTATTACCTTCTCATCTATCCAATCATGTCTAATACTGAAAGTTGGGGCAGAGCTGACTGCTACCAACCACGTCCATAGCTGGCGGATAATGGACAACCCTTCAGATATGAAGGTAAGCTACGAAATAAGCTGGGGGCTCCGTGCGGTGGTCCCCAGTCGAATAAGTAGCCGTGGACCAACAGCGGAGGTCTATCAGGTATGGAGGGACTAGTTGAGTGGCATCACTAGATCCGCTGTTAAAACTCAATTTATGCCAATGATACTCCTTCGACATGGTGAGTCCAGTCCGCCATTATCTAAGACTGCTGCCCCCACTGCCCTGTGGGTTGTCTTCTGTGAGCATTTCATCTCCTCAAGACAAGGCCGCGTTGGGGACACGCGAGAGGCAGGCTCAACAAAGGACAGAGACCTTGCAGCCCCCTGCAATTCCACCATCCATCCGGTTGTCTAGAGTTCATCTCCTGCCACTGAAAAATGGATTTTGAAGTGAAGCTGTGGAAATAGGGTCTGCGCACCCCTCTCTTCACATTAAATCCATTCTTTGCGCATGATGTCACTTCACCGTACAAGTCCTTCGGCGACAGGGCAAATGCGACGGGGGCAGGTCTTGGATCAGACTGGCAGCCTCTAGCCTGAGCCCTGCACGGAGGCGGCACAAACGTGATGGTCGCTGTGTGGACGGGTTGGAACAGCTTCTTGTGCGACTGAGCAGCCCTCTTTAGGATCCGCACTGCTCACCCCCTGCCGGGGGGAGGGTCTAGAAAAGGTGACCCAAACATTGCCTGTTCCCTACACTCCTGGGCGGCCCACCGCAGTCGCCAAGGCATCCCATTACGCGGTCGAAAATATAAATATAATTCTAAACTACTAAACCTGGCTACATGGAACGTACGCACACTTCTTGACGTGAAGAATGGAACTGACAGACCCCGCAGGCGCACTGCCCTGGTTGCGAGCGAGCTTAACAAGTACAATATTGACATTGCAGCTTTGAGTGAGACCCGGCTCGCAGGAGAGGACTCCCTAATAGAAGTCGGGCAAGGATACACCTTCTTCTGGAAGGGTCTTCCAGAAGATACCCGCCGTCTACATGGAGTAGGTTTTGCTATCAAGAGCAGACTGCTCCAGAACATTCCAGAGTCTCCTGTGGGAATCAGTGAGCGGCTGATGACTTGGCGCATTCCTCTTGCAAAGGGTCGCTATGCAACATTGCTAAGTGCTTATGCGCCAACTCTGGATGCTGAAGAACGCATCAAAGATGTTTTCTACGAGTCTCTCGACGCAGCTCTCCTCAAAGTTCCTCACACTGATAAAATTGTGCTTATGGGAGACTTCAATGCCAGAGTAGGCTCTAACATGCTCTGGTCTGGGGTAATTGGGAAACATGGATTAGGCAACATAAACAGGAATGGCCTGCGACTCCTTTCCCTCTGCTCTGAGCACAAACTGGTCATAACCAACACAATTTTCCAAATGAAAAACAAATACAAAGCATCATGGATGCACCCCAGATCCAAACACTGGCACCTACTCGACTACATTATTACCCGGCAACAAGATCTACATGAAATCTTCATTACCCGAGCAATGCGTGGTGCGGAGTGCTGGACAGATCATCAGCTGATCAGATCCAAGATACACCTAAAGGTCCGACCCCAACACACTAGGCATCAACCCTCAAGGCGGCTCAACTTCCTAGCCTTAAAATCCCCTGATGTCACTGCTACGTACCGTCGCTGCTTGGCTAATAACCTTTCCTCTGTTTTCATTCATCCCCTACACAATACAGCAGAAAGCGTATGGGCTAATTTTAGCTCAGCCATACAACAAGCCGCTACTGACACAATTGGTTTCACTTCTAAGCGTCACCAGGACTGGTTTGACGATAGCTGCCCCGAAATATTGGTCCTTCTGGAGGAGAAGCATAAAGCCTTCACTGCTCACCTCTCCAATCCACAATCTCCCTCTTTGCGCTCACACTGGAGTAATATCCGTGCTGAGGTGCAACGCCGGCTTCGCATAATGGAGAATGATTGGTGGCTTAGGAAAGCCCATGAAATCCAAGGCTATGCGGACACCAACAACTCTCAAGCCTTCTACGATGCAATAAAATCATTATATGGACCCCAAAAACGCAGAATCACGCCTATCAGATCTGCAGATGGTACAATTCTGCACAAGGACAAACAAGAAATTCTTGTGCGTTGGGCTGAGCATTTTAACACCCTTTTCAATCAAAATAATCCGACTGACCCCACTGTCCTGCAGTGCCTCCCAATGCTTCCACTTGTACATGAGCTTGATGAACCACCCGAGTTCTCAGAAGTCCTCACAGCAGTACGAAGCCTCAAGGACAATAAGTCTGCTGGTCCTGATGGAATCCCTGCAGAAGCTCTAAAGAAAGGCGGGTACCTGCTCACCAAAACCCTCCACCAACTTATCCAGATAGTATGGTCACAAAAAACTGTTGCTCAAGGCTGGAAAGACTCACACAGTGTTACCATTCACAAGAAAAAAGGTGACAAGTCCATCTGTGGTAACAGTCGTGGCTAGTGTTGTAGTTCGAGTCGAGACCGAGACCATCAAAAAGTGGTCTCGAGACCGGTCTCGAGACCAAGACCGGTCTCGAGACCACTTTTTGATGGTCTCGGTCTCGTCTCGGACTCGACCACATTTGGTCTCGGTCTTGTCTCGGTCTCGGACATTGAAGACTAGCGATTTTTTTTCAAGACCAGTCAAGACCATAACTGTGAAAATATCACTAAATTGCCAGTATATTGTCTCATTTTTTTTTGTTAACATCCTTGCTTTTATTGGATGTAAAACGATCGATGAGTAATGTAGACGAACTGCTGCGCGTGTGACAGAGAGAGAGAGAGAGAGTAGGGCTGGGCGATATATCGATATAAAAGATATATCGATATATTTTTAAATGCGATATGGAATTAGACCATATCGCATATATCGAAAAATTTGCACCGTGATCCAGCTGCTGACTGCTTTTGAAGAAGTCGTATTGTGCATTCTATCAGCTCTGGCGCTTCCGCCTCAACAGCCTAGTGTACAATGCGACAAATACTCGCATGTATAAATACTTAATCAAATGTTAACGCTGAGGAATGGGAGACTGCAGGTCACAAAAGTGCATTGTTTGCATGTGCTTTAAAGGGATACTCCACTTTTTTTGGAAATAGGCTCATTTTACAACTCCCCCAGAGTTAAACAGTTTTACCGTTTTCGAATCCATTCAGCTGATTTTCTGATATTTAGAAGAATATCAGTAACCAGACAGTTTCTGGTCTCATTGACTTCCATAGTATATTTTTTTTCCTACTATGGAAGTCAATGAGACCAGGGCCGGAGTGGGACTCATTTTCAGCCCTGGAGTTTCATGCCTTAGACCGGCCCACTTTAGTTCCCGACTGACTATATTAAAATAATGTAATTAAAACCTCAGTATATAAGTCTGCAATAGTGCACTGTTCTGTACAGCCTTGTAATTCATTGTATTTTTCAAAAATATAATTTTCTATTCAGTGCAATAGCCGTACACAGGGTTTTATAAATACAGAGGTCCAACAAGTGATCTTGCTAGGGGGTTCGAGGCATATTATTTTTCCACTGTCATTGGCAAAGAACTTATGTATATCTGTGTTAAATAGGAATCCATTGTAATAAAGTTATTCTCATTCTGGGCACAGTATGCAATAGGCTATTGCTCTACCTGCTCTCCTCTCTTATCTCCATCTCCTTCTCTCAGTCTCTTTATCTGGTAATACTTTACAATAAGGTTAATTTATTAAACATTAGTTAATTTATTAACTAACATGAACTAACCATGAGCAATACATTTGTGACTGTTTTTGTTCATCTTTATTAATGTTAGTTAATACAAATACAGCTATTGTTTGTTCGTGTTAGTTCACAGTGCATTAACTAATGTTAACAAGATTTTAATAAAATATTAATAAATGTTGAAATTAATATTAACAAAGATTAACAAATGCTGAAGAAGTATTGTTCATTCTTAGTTAATGTTAACTAATGTAGTAAACTAATGAACCTTATTGTAAAGTGTTACCCTTTATCTTTACATTTTCCCTTCCCGAAGCTGAACTTTGATTGATACAGTTTTTGCAAACTGATTAAAACTTGAAACTTGTCGTTTAAAACTTCTATCGTAAAACAGCTGTTTAGTTTAGCCACTTGCATCTTATCTCGTGAAGCGTTGCGTTGGGATCCGCGCGCGGCTCGCGCTTCTGTGAACATAAATCCTGCTTTGATCGGTCATCTCAAACATTTTGCCATTGCCGACGAGCGGTGTTTGAGTGCTGATGATGAGGTCGGTTATCGTCGCGATATGGTGGGGTGGGCCCTGCAGGCGCTACTATTATTCATGTTTTGTATCTCTTATTTCTTGTTCACACATCTAACAACTGACTTTTCTTTTTTTTGTGTGGCTGCTAGAAAATAATCATAAAAAATAGTGGGGCTGCGCTGTGACTGGGAAAGCATTCAACCCAGTGCCATGACAACACGGACCGGCCCTCCTGGCCAATAAAACAGACCGGCCCACCGGGAATTCTCCCGGTGCTCCCGATTAGCCAATCCGGGCCTGAATGAGACCAGAAACTGTCTGGTAACTGATATTCTTCTAAATATCAGAAAATCGGCTGAAAGGATTTGGAAACGGTAAAACTCAACTGTTTAACTCTGGGGGAGTTGTAAAATTAGCCTATTTCCAAAAAAAGTGGAGTATCCCTTTAAAAGCCTTGCCGGTAAAACGTGTCATTCGATGATACGCTGTTCTAACATCTGCTTTTCTGAGCGCTATACACACGACGCGCACATGCACTAAACGCACATAAAAAACGCACATGCACATCTTTCTTATTGCGCAAATACTGTCAAATACACACAATGTTTACATAAAGATGGTTATGTCTAAACTGAAAGCAAACCAAGAAAATTGAGAGAAATCTGCGTGTGTATTAGACCTGGCGCGTGTCTTAAAGAGACAGTAGTCCTAATAGTAAACATGCAGCCGCTTGTCCTTAAAGGGATAGTTCACCCCAAAAAAATAATTCTGTCATTATTTAGGAAAGAAACTTATTCAGGTTTAAAACAACTTGAGAGAGTAAATGATGACAATTAATATTTTTGGGAGAACTATCCATTTAATGTTAATAAAAAAACAAAAGAGAGGAAATCACTCACTCCTCTTGACGGAGAACTTTAACAGTAGTTTTAATATAATTTTTACAGTGAAGTCCATATTTGGCTTTGAACATTTGCTCTCACTTTGCAGAAAAAATTTTGGGATATATATCGTATATCGATATTCGGCCTAAATATATCGGGATATGGCTTTTGGTCCATATCGCCCAGCCCTAAGAGAGAGCGAGAGAACGCCCCGGTCGCGCACGCACGCGCACTCTTTCTCTTCTGAGCCAGGCGAAAGTATAAACAAGGGTTCACCGTCTCCTAAGCGCTGTCTTGCATGGCACATATTAATAAAAATAAATCGACACGATGGTAAAAGATCGGAAGACCATAGTTTCATGTGGAGCATTCGGATATTGTTTCCTGAATTACCGCTGGTTGTGAATTGTGCTAAAATACGTTTAAAAAAGGATTGTTGTAGGTTTAAAAACAACATAACTTTATGTATTGTTTATAAAAGGCGGAGAAAAGTGAAGACTTTAGTGATGAACAATGAATAATTGTTTTGTACTGTACTAAATGATGGAAGTCACCCAGGAGTATTGAATAAAGATATGTTTATTTAAACTTTGAGTGTTTAATTTCTAGGGTATGTATTTTTATGGGAATGTGGATCTTTCAGATCAATTTGAGAAGCTCTTTTGATCATGTTTCACAATTTTTTGTAGTGTGGGGCACTGGTCTTGGTCTCGGTCTCGCCCTCCCTCGGTCTTGGTCTCGACTTGGTCTCGGCCCCCTAAAAGTCTTGGTCTTGTCTCGGTCTCGATACACTCTGGTCTTGGTCTTGTCTTGGTCTCGGGTTAAGTGGTCTTGACTACAACACTAGTCGTGGCATATCCCTGCTCTCTGTGGCAGGGAAAGTATTAACGAGGGTCATGCTGTCCCGTCTTACCAAGAGCATCACAGAAAGGATCCTTCCTGAGTCACAGTGCGGCTTCAGGAAGAATCGCTCCACCTCTCACATGATCTTTGTCCTGCGCCAAATGCAAGAGAAGGCCAGAGAACAGAACAAAGACCTATTCATTGCCTTCATCGACCTGGCAAAGGCTTTTGACACCATTGACCGTCAAGTCCTTTGGGTCATTCTGGAGAAGTTTGGGGTGCCACCAAGATTTCTGTACATATTACAACAGTTTCATTTTGGCATGCAGGCTCGTGTGACTGTGGGTACATCTCAATCTCCCTCCTTCCATGTGCAGGTAGGAGTGAAACAGGGGTGTGTACTGGCTCCAGTGATCTTCAACCTCTTCCTGGCAGCAGTCACCCTCCTCTTCCGCAATTCCACATGGACTGTGGCCCACAATGGCCCACACGGACATCCTCCAGCGCACCAACTCCAGCTGCATGGAGGCAATCCTTGCTAAGCGGCAACTGCGATGGATTGGACACGTTATCTGCATGCCCTCCCACCGCCTTCCCGGCAAGTCCCATTTGGATAGATATATGCAGCCAACAGGAGACCTGGGGGTCAGAAGCGTCGATACAAGGATCATCGCAAGGAGACCCTGAAAAGCTGTGGCATCAGCCCTGGAGTTCTGGAAACAAAAGCTGCCAACCGTCAGGTATGGATATATCCGTCAGCTATATCCACACCCAGACTCAGCATTCACTTGTCCTTACTGCAGCCGGCCATGTGGCTCTCGGATTGGGCTTCACAGTCACCTTCAATGGCACCGCCGTCAGCAGCGGTTGCAGCAACACTCCAATAATGCATCCTAGAAGTGACATCATCTTCGAAATCGATGGACAGCATAAGAAGAAGAGAAGAATACTGAAAAGACCGGTACTTACACATGTCTGAGTTCGTAGATGCTGACGCTTCCATTCCCCTCCACCCCCCACCACCACCAGGATGGTCCCTTCCTATACCTCCCAGGGGGTCGGCTGCGGCCCTGCCTTCGTCTTCAGGCAGGAAATGCAGAGTCCGGACCCTCGGATTGCGAGCTATTGATGGGGCCTACGCCAAACAACTTTACTGCTTGCTGGCTATCAATATTTATTGTTACAGTATTTATTCTCCCAAATCTTTCTGGTAGAACTAACTGTTCCGCATTTTTCATTGAAAGCATATGCTGTAATTTAGATATATTTTTAAGATGGAAGAATGTGATTTTACAGATGCTCGAAACGTGGTTTTCAAATGAAATATTGGTATCAAAGAGCACACCCAGGTTCCTAACCGACGAAAAAAGACTTGAGAGAGCAGCCATTAATTGTTAAGACAGTATTCTAGGTTAGTACTTGCAGAGGTTTTTGGTCCAATCATTACACGGCATGCTCATTTGTATCCATAGGTTAATGTGATGATCTACACCTACATATGATCTACATACACACACACACACACACACACACACACACACACACACACACACACACACACACACACACACACACACACACACACACACACACACACACACACCACACACACACACACACACACACACTATTATATATTATATATATATATATATATATATATAACACGTATATGAGACTAAACAACATGCAAATGTTGCACATTGTGTGCAATTTGTGTATTAGAAACATGATTATTTTATGATGGAATACAGTGGGATAAGCTAGAGCCAAATTAGCCACCCAGTTTGACAGTGTACTTCAGCCCAGCATAAATCCCTCCACCTAGACAGAGCAAAAACAACAATTACATTTCCAGTTGAAATTTGTACAATTCAAAGTTTGACACTGGATTAAGTATTTTGATAAGGTATTTTGGAGGCACTTTATTTTATAGTCCTGTTCCCCATGCAAATATTTGTACAAATATTATAATAATTGCAATAAGGTGGTAATAACTTGGTACTAACCCGAACCTATACCCCTAAGCATAACCCAGTTACCTTATATTACCCAGTATTTTCTTAGGTATAAGTGCATATGCTGTAATATAAAGTGCAACAGGTATTTGTATTTATTAATACCATCTGCATGGCGTATTAGCTTGCCATTTGCTGTATCATTTGGTATTACAAAAATGTCATCTTTGTGTACATCCAGTGTATACTTTGAATACATACAATTTGATTAGGTAATATTAGTAGCCTTGAAGTTTTAAGCAAGGTGCCTTTTTGTCCCAAAATGGTGATGTTAAAGTGAAAGAAACGGAAGAGTCTAAGGAAAGTTAAGTTACTGGTTCCCATATGTCCCTAAACACTTCAGACCTGAAGAGAGGAATGTGTGTGTGTGTGTGTGTGTGTGTGTGTGTGTGTGTGTGTGTGTGTGTGTGTGTGTGTGTGTGTGTGTGTGTGTGTGTGTGTGTGTGTGTGTGTGTGTGTGTGTGTGTGTGTGTGTGTGTGTGTGTGTGTGTGTGTGTGTGTGTGTGTGTGTGTGTGTGTGAACACTGTCGCTTTTCGCTAATTGGTTTAAAGTTGAAAAGCGGGCAGACATGACAAATCGATCTTCGTATGGTTGGTGACATTAGACATCAAATACACAGAACATCAAATTCACAGTTTTGCCAAGAAGGCCTACTATGCACCTGCAAGCATGACAAATAATTGAGACAATATCTGAAGCCCTGCGTGAATGTCTCGGGCTACGAGGACATCTTGAAAAAAATTACTAGAGTAAGACAACCAGAACTTCAGATACTTTGATCTCCTTAGATATGGACAACAAAAACACATTTGTCTCAGCCCCACAGAGTTAAGTTGCGGCAAAGCTTATTTCCCCCTGTCCTTCCTTCACATTTGTTTCTTCTCCCCACTTCCCTCCCTTTACACATTCTTCTCTTCGCTCAGTTCACTTTAGATGAAAGATTATATAAATTTTAAAGATTTTATAAAAATTATAATGTTCTCTGTCAATGCAAGTAAATTAACAGTCATGTTTGGTATCATTTAAAATGTCTCACTGCGACTGATACAATGGTCTCGTCTCCACAGAAGTAAACGAAAAGGTAATAAGGGTTAAGATTTGCTTACTTGCTTACACCTTTTCATTCAAATTACCTCCTGTTCTTTGACAAGGTCTGAACCATCTAGGTCTATAACCTTAGTCAAAGCAAATTCCTATTGTAAGTTCATGCCCCACATTGGGGGATGTTTTGTCTTGTTCTAGGTATTTAAAAAAATGCTGAAAAAGGCTCAGGGCGATTTGTAGTCAGATCAGCCCGTAATGCTGAGTGTCTGAGGATATTGTCTCATTATATATTTTTTCTAATGTCAGGTATGCATCTTTTACTCTTTATTCCAGAGCATTTGGCGCTGATTATAGCAGCCATGGTAGCATCTTGTTACCGAAGCATGTTTTTTGTGTGTGAAAGCACTACTTGGCAATAAAGTGATTCTGATTCTGATTGATGTTATGTATTGATTATCTTAGAATTGATTATGTAATTGGTATGATACATTTCCCTGACTAATAATAAATTGTAACATTTTAATTTATTCTGACTTACTCTGAAATTATTTTCTCAAGTAGATTAAGTAGATTAATGTTACCATAAATCTACGTCTGTTACAAACTGCACTGAGACACAAAGGTTGAGGATACAAATGCAGTTTATTTGAAAGGGTAATCCACAATCTTCGAAAACAGGCTAAAGTCATAAACATCGGGTAATCCGTCCAAATAAAAACAAACACAACAAGACAGGGAACACGGGCAAAAGAGTAACAGGCAAGAAATCCAAAAACCAAGAGACATGAAACCAGGTAAAACTGCAGTGTAAAGGCCAATTTATACTTCTGCGTCGAGTGTACGCCGTAGTGTAGGGCGTAGGCTACGCACGTAGGCGATGCCGTCGTGAGCATTTATACTTCTGCGTTTAGGTCTGCGTTGCTCTGCAGTACAGCGCCGAAACACTAGTTGGCGGCGGAGGGTTTTAATGTTCCACTGTGTTTAGATTCCGCGCGGTTCCTAGAGAAGAAGAAGATTCCTCGCGACTGTTTTGAGTTTAGGTTACTACAAGCAATGGCGATTAAAAGAGAGCGGATCACGTTGGAGTTGGAGCTTATCGAGGTGGAAAAGCAGTAAGTTTTTAGTTTTTATAACAGTTTCGCTGTACTTAGAGTTTAAAAATGGCGGGCGCTGCAGAAGAACACGCCGGAAATGCGTAGGAGGAAACGCGATGCTACCAAGCCGACCAATCACAGATCTTGCGGTCCGCGTCGCCGCGACGTGTAGTTACATTTTTGAGGAGGTGCGCGTCAGGTTACGGCGAAAGGTGCGGCGCATGAACGCGTATGTGCGTATGCTACGCCGTGCCTACCGCGCGCACCCAACGCAGAAGTATAAATTGGCCTTAACACTTAAAGGAGTCATAATGTGGTATTAACTTTGATACCCACGCTCTACTATAGTCATTTCATGCCCTTCTAAAAAAGAAAAATTGGAAAAAAATAAACACAGAGCTCGTTTGACCCTTATTTCTGAATGCATTATTGTCTCGCGAGATCTGATGCGAGGTTTTGGCTGTCGTGGACGGTCATTTTAATAATGCAAATGAGGGGCGCGTTGATTGGTGGCAGGAAGGAGGGGGCTTGACACCGCAGGTAACTTCAGCATATCATTCCAAAAAGAGATCATGGCGCAAGTTGTGAATGAACCCGACCTGGCCGCGACCTACGGGATTCAACCGTATATGTTTGAGCCAGACTCTGAACCAGAGCTGGAAACGGAAGATGAACAACAGTCAATGGAAGGACGTCTACATCAACATGTCTCTGAATGGTAAAGACATTTTTTTTTGACTGAGACATACATTAACATCAGTAACGAGCTAAAACGTTTGTTGCTATTTTCTCCCACATAAGTTTAGCTTTAATTTAATGTAGATTACATTAACGGAGATGTAGTCTACTTTATTTTCAGTTTACAGTGGTTATAGAGATTAACGTTTGCTATAATGTGTAGTGTAAAACAAAGTGGAAAGATGTGGCTAGCATTCGTAGAGTCCATTCACCGTGTTTACACTGCGGTTTGTTACACAAAATATAGTAATAAAAACACAGTCTTACCGTTTCAAATTCAGGCAAGTCCCTGATTGTTGAAATGGCACCTTTTTCCAAACGTAGCTTCGATGCCAACTTCGCCTGATATTGCCCCAAATTTGTAAAAGATTCTTTTGTGAAATGTTTAGCGCAGACACCTAACGTTGAGCAAGTTGAGATGATTGTTGGAACAGCGTCATTAAAAATAAATTTCATCCACTGGTCCCTTGTAGTTTGGTCAGTTTTGGGTAAAGAAAAAACATTAGAATGTGGATTATGACAGTCAACCACAGAGCAACTCACGCGTGCACTACGTTTCTGCATCTTTCTTGACTGAATATGATGGGGAGAGGGGCAGGGCGGGCCTCCTCTGCGGTGTCCATATATGGTATATCCGGCCCCGTCTTGACGTCAAGTCGGGGGAGAAATTGAAATCTCGTATTTGAGTGCGCGTGCAGTTGGCTAGTTTAAGAACCCTGGGGTAAACAAACGCTTCACTTTTGAATATCGGCATCCCGGCCAATGTATAACCGTTAGTCAATCATAACATACATTGATTCTCATGGAAAAGTGAAAATTATTATGACTCCTTTAACTAGACTTCGCAGATAATGAATGAGAAAACCAGGCTTATTTGGGGTGCGTAAACAAGATAATGAGACACAGGTGAATGTGATAATGTCACGGTTCATGAATTCACTGTCTCATGTGATTGTTGTGTTTTGTGTATAATTATTGTCGCTGTGTCCTCCGATTACCGCTCATCATCAGCGCCAGCTGATTCCACTCTTCTCTACTATATATTCTCAATGAATGGTGTCTTGTGTTATCAGATCGTTGTGGTGTTTGTTTCTGTTCCCATTTGGCATTCGCTCGTCGTGTCTTCGTCTCCGTTCATCGTCTTCACTCTCTGGAACCGGATTTGTCATTTCATCCATCATCCACCTTCAGCATGGTTGTCCGTCGAGGTCCCTGCTTCACTCGTCAGCCCCTGTGTGTCGTATTTTGTGTGGACCTGATATTATTAGATTAGATATTAAATTTCTCTAATAAACGTGGATTGACATGCTTTTGCCATCTCTCTTTCGAGTCTGGCCAGTGAGTTATGGGAGATGTAGTTTGTAAGGGAATGACAATAGTCTGATGTGTAGTGCCCTCTGGTGGCTCTCAAGGGCAGCCAGCTGGTGACCGTTACAGCGCCAGGTTTGTAACGGACTAAAGTCCAGTTTTGAGTGGAGCATAGGGCACACCAACTGCAATTTTAGAGCTCTGGCTAACACTTGGCCGGAAATTTCTGTTGAGGACAACAAAATGTTTCTCGACCAACCAAAATAGGGTGAGGCCTATGCTCTGTTTAATGCTACGTATGTTACTCTAGCTAAGTGGGAAACCATGGCATAACCAAATCTACTATCAGAGAAGTAATATTGGTCTGCTTATATCTGTATAGTGGTCATGACCTGCTGTGACTAGAGAGAGTGTTGCTTTATTTCAAGTGTATACAGATATTTTTTTCAGGTATACAGACTTTTTGCCAGACTCAATTGTCCCCATCACTTTTTATGTCATTGCATGGATATACCTAATGCAAATTAAACATATCCAGTTGATGTTTGTCTTAAATAAGAGGCGATCTGGCGCTGGAGTGTGTCTTCACACATACGAGTGTGTCAACCTATCGCTTTATAGTTAGGCTGCATAGTTTAGATCAGCCGGAACCAGGAACACTTCCCATAATTCCTGATGTACTTTGTACATCATAAGAAGAATGGCGTCTACGCTAATATTAGTCTCTCTGTTTATCCCGAGGTTTACCGCAGACCGCCGGATCCAGGGCATATCCAGATCTGATCAAGGACCATCACATGGACACGACGACACGCATTATCAGCGCTGAGAAGGCCCATGGACACCTCAACACACTCATCTCCTCACCGGCGGGATGGCCCAACCCCTAACAAGATGAACTGGATAAATATCGTGAAAGTTCTGATCCCATCTGACTCCTGACATTATGCTGCCTAACTCATAATCATACACTGTTCATTCGTTGGCCAAAGGAGGACTGGCCCCCCAACTGAGCCTGGGTTCTCCCAAGGTTTTTTTCTCCATTCTGTCACCTGATGGAGTTTTGGTTCCTTGCCACTGTTGCCTTTTTCGCCGCTCTTCGCCTTTGTCGCCATTGGCTTTTGGCTTGCTTAGTTGGGGACATTTAATTTTGAATTGAACAATACTATTACAACATTGTTTTTCTGTTATCTCTGTAAAGCTGCTTTGAAACAATTTGTATTGTAAAAAGCGCTATATAAATAAAGGTGACTTGACTTGACTTGACTTAATGCCATTGCAGACTCTCTATTATTTCCAGCGAAATCACTAACAAAATGCACATAAACGTGTCAATGCTCATGATATACAATCATTGATGAAAATATTTAATTTTAATTAGGATATTTTTTTTTAAATGCACTGTACAAGGGCTTATTAGGCCTTGTCCCAAATGGCACACTTCATATGCACTTTAGGTCTTGTAGACTTACAATGGCTGCTGTGTGCACATGTCTGTTAAGTTCATGAGACCGTTTGGTGTCCCATTTTTCATTTTAGGTTTCAGAAGGGTGATCGCGTGCGCCCCCTTTGCGGTCGATATGCGCCATCGATCTGCACTGATGCGTATTATGTCACGAAAGTGTGGACTCGTAGGAAGACAGTGTAAAGACTTTAGGCGGGTCTAATCCATGGGGAATTTGCATATCATAATTAATAATTGGTAATTAATAATTATTCATACATGTTTGGATTAGATCAGTCTTACATGTTAATAAATCTCCCTCTAAAGGAGAATGTCATTTTACCTGGATGTATACATGCAATCCTTTCATTTTAACAAGTTGATTGCAGTCAATTACACAGATCACGTCTTACAAAGCAGGCAAAATTAATTTAGCTCAATTGTCAGAAGAATATTGAGGGGTTTTCCCCAATATCATCTTACTTTATAGGATTGCAGGAAACGCAATTCTCTGGCCAGAAGAACTGGGTTTTCTGCCCTATAAACAAATATGTAAAGCTATCTTTAAGTTATAAAGTTCGTAGCAAGATCTTTTGGCACTTAAGAGACTCGAAATTGAGCAAAGAGAAAGTCCATCAGTCAAGTGAATATAATGATTTAATAAAGGCATGTCTACTTATATATTTACTACGTTACAGGAATACATGTATTTACAAACACAGACATAGACAATACAATAAAACATCAATGAACGAGAAATGCGTAAAGTTTGGGCAATGGATAACTTACACGCGAAAGCGTGTAAGAGAGGGAGAGAGAGAGAGAGGGTGAGAGTTTAGAGAGTTGCATGGTTGCAGTGAGATTAGGAAGAGAGATGATCTTTCTAAATAAGTTAGCAAATTCACATAGACAAACGGAACTTTGAGAGACAACAAGACTTCAACAAATCTTAAAAACGTGATCAAACACGGATACTTGCAGAGGTTTGGTCTTTGCATGGCTTGTGAAGAAGCGTGTGTGTGTGTCTCGCAGCCCGGTGCGTCACGTGTGCGCGCCTCTGCTTCAGAGAGAGCGCGCGTTCGTTTGAATCTCAGCTGGCTTTGCTGAAGAGATATGTCACGCGGTGTTCTTTTCACTTCGTGGCAGTAAACCGCGTCGAATATGCAAACAAAACTAACTTTAAAGAAAAGAAATAAAGATCCCAAAGGGGAAATCACGCGGAGTTACGTCATGGCTGGTGAAGAAACGCTTGTGCGTCTCTGGGTCCGGCGCGTCTCGTGGTAACGGCGCTTGCTTCTCCTGTGCAGGGATTTCGACGATTGGAATTAAACACGGGGCTTATCTAGACTGGAAACAAACACAAAACTAACTAGAAACAAAATAAAAGAACGGCGATGAGCTCGCCGGAGGCGCGACGTTACATGATGACGACTAGGATCAGGAAGTAAGAGAGAGCTTTACTGGTGTTCAGTCCTTTTTGAAACCCTGACTTTTCCGCCTTCTTTTGGAAGAGGGTCCAATCAGGAGCTTTCTCTTTGGAGGGAGGTTTTATGGCCCATTGTGTTCTAACCAGGCATTTGACTCCCTAATTTCATTGGGTGTTTAAGGGAAGAATCTTCACAATTTTTATAATACTAGTGTGTCACCAAGTTTAGCAAAATGTAATGTCAATTAACAAATGGGGAACGAAGATTGGAGTTTATCAAGACCAAACTTGCCAGAAATGGATTTGGTTAAACTTAGTTTGCAAAGTTTAAGACCTTATACCATTAGTTTCCCAACACATAGATCAAACCCCTAAAAGACAAATCGTAAGATGAGATTAGATACATTGTTCGTACAATTCTAAAGGGGAAGTATACTAGAATATATATGAATGCAGAATTCATTTCTCCTTCGTTAGAATTCTAGGGAATACGCAGTTACATGTAAAAATACATAATGGTAAACTCAGTTATTTCAATGTAACATGAACAAACAAACACATAAAACACATTGAATATTTCTGTTTAAAATGTCTTTTAAAAAGAGAAGTTTCTTTTCTCTGTAGCATTCACTTCCTGTCGCACATTCCTGGGGGATGTGTTTGGTGGAATGTGTGTGTGTGTGTGTGTGTGTGTTAATTTTGAGTCCTGGGGGGAGGACGCTGGTTGGGAAGCCAGTTCCCGGCCTTTGAAGGCTCTTAGGATTCTGGTTATCCAGAATATGATTAATCCACATACCCTACATATATCCCCCTTTTCGTCGGATGATGTCCCCGTGTGTTGGACATCATATGACGACAAATCATCACCATTGGCGGATGGCAGGTGAATCATGATGATTGGGTAGGAGGTGCTGTTAGGCTGAGGCTGAGGGCTCAGCTTGATAAAGTTCGACGCAGCCTCCAGCGTGGTACCCTCTTCCTGAGGGTCCCGTGGGCTTTGGCTGTAGATGTTCGCATCTCGTTGAGCCTCCTGTGCAGGATGACTATCGAGTGTCAGGGTGTGGTTGATAGATGTACCCTGTGTAGGATCGGCTGCAGTCCAGGATTGGACAGCAGGTGAAGCAGTTAAGGCTGGCAGTTGAGACAAAGCTCGGAGGGCTGTGTTGATAGAAGCAATGTCAATTAGCTGGGATCCCCCTCTTGCAAACCACAATTCCCTTTCTGGAGTTAGGGTGAAAGTGTGGTTCTTGAAGAAGGATGGGGCTTTTTGGTACTTGGATGCGCTGCTCTGGCTGAGCAAGGTGACACAGATCACTTACAATCTCTGCTTGGGTCTCGGTGACTTGAGTGCGAGGCTTGGCTTTAGCAGGGCAGCTTGTGCCACTGATCTGCAGCCCGCAGGTTCCGTCAGGGTTGTCTCTGAGGAAAGATTTGTTAGGGCAGCGATAGTAAATGTCTTTGGTCAATGTGCACATGTGTGGATTCGGAGCTGGGGACAGCTTGGTGTCGCTGTCATGCAAGGCAATCACGTACGGCATGCGGATCTTGATGTGAGTGCTGCCTTTCAAAATCTGACATGGACAATGTTCTTGAGCCGGTGGATTCGGCTTGACTATGATGGGTAAGTTCAGGGGAACGTCCCATTTTCTCTGCTTGTGGTGATGCCGAGTGGGATGGCACTACCCATGAGAGTAGGCAAGGTGTATTTTTAAAGAGTCAGTTGGCGTGGTGATGGCGGACGCCAGCACGGTTTGCATGAGGCCTAAGGGTATCAGGTGCGGTGGGATTCTACCCATGGCGAGGCTGTCGATGGAGGAGTTCACCCCCTTTAGCAGGTTTGTCATCAGAGCTGTTACCAGCTGAGTTTGAGCAAAGTCATTCTGGAAGACGGTAAACAGCTGTTTCATGGAGTTCACTGTCGGGGTCAGCAGAACACTGTGAGTGTTGAAAGTTACCACAGTTCCCTATTGTCTTGTCGATGGGCTGCAGGGATGCACTCTGTTGTGAGTGGCTCTGTTCTCTGTGGAATCTCAGTCTGAATTTTGGCTGCATGCCGTCCGACGTTGGCGAGGTTTACTGCATTCATGCCGGACATACAAGTGTTAAACAGAGTTCTGACGGCAGTGCGGCGGCGGTTGTGGCCACCTGGCTCCGCTAGCGTGACAGTCATTTTCTCAAGTTGGTCGAGCATGTGTTCGACATCGGCCTCAGTGTGCGTGAGGGCCTCCTCTGTCCGGTGGCACCTACCCAGCTGTATTGTGTCGTTACGCCGGGGTAGTGCGTTCTGTAGGCGTTGCGAGGATCAGGTGGCACAGACCTGAGTGCGGGTCCGGCAGAAAAGGGAGTCCTGGTTGTTCCCTTAGGACGATGCTTGGTGCCGGACCTGGTGAGATGTCCGATTGCGGCTGTCCTCTGGTTGGCTGGAGGCACAGCAGCATCCTGGTAAAAGTGAAAGGGAGAGAGGAGAGTGAAAGGGAGGAAAAATTTCAGCGAGTGTCGTCCTTGGTTGGCTAGGACAGTCTTTTCGCTTTGAGGACGCCGGTATGCCACTTGCTTCGGTGTCTTGCAAGTGTCTCTGGTGCTGCGGTGTGCAGCACACGGTGCATCATGGGCATAGGGCATACATTGGCATTACCCCCTTTTGCATGTGGCACCACAAGCTGTGGCGCGGTGATGGCCACAGGTGCAGAACGCTAAATGTTTGTCTAGTGCACGTGGCATGTGCTTGTTGACTTAGGTTGTCTGGGGCACCGGCTGTCGGTGGGTGCAGACGGCGTTCGAGGGTGGTGAGGAGGGGTATGAGAGGTGGTTTCTCATAGTGTCCGTTGTTTTGTCGTCAGTCTTTGGTAAGCTGGAAGGTAAAGGTCAGGTGAAGCAGGGCTCTGTGACATTTTTGTCTTGTGGTGAGAGCCTAATGCATGACCCTAAAAGTTCAGAACCATGGTTTAATTGGTTCGCTAGGTATGTAGCATAAAGCTAGGTGTTTCACATGTAGCTAGCTAGTGAAGTGTGTCTTGTATCTTATGCTAGCTAGTGAAGTGTGTCTTGTATCTTATCTTAGCTGTGGATGTTAGGAGGCTAAGAGGTATGTGGTTCCGAGATTATTCCATGGAAAGGGCATAGCCGAGATTAAATAAATGCCTTAAGATGGTTCTTATGACTAAATTATTTCTCTGGACTTAACTAGTGGTTCACTACGGCTTGACGAAGTGAATGATGGGGGGAAAAGGACAGCTTTCCTATTCAAATTATGCTTATTATCAATCCTCTGGACTATAGTTGTGCCCTAGTAACTTGTTGAAGTTACTTGTGTTGCAGGGTCACAAAAATGAGTACACTTGTTGAAAATAAAACAAAATCACAAATAAAGGTGTCTCTGTTTCCTTTCTGGGCCCTATGGGAAATGGAACCACATTTGAACAAGAGAGGAAATAAAATAAATTTTAATCATATAGATGACCGAAAAGTAAAGGGAATAGCTGAGTGCTATTAATATCAAGGTCAAAGAATAAAATAAAATAAAATTAAAAGAGCCAAAAGCAAAAATTAAAATTAAAAGCAGAAACAAAGTGATCAAAACAACGGGAATGATCTGAAGGCGAGAATAATCAGTGGCATTAATGACTAAACTTTGGATTTGCCTGGGCCAACACTTTATAGTGGGTTATAACGGTTGCTTGTTCGAGGCCACATCGTGTGCGTCCCGTCAAAGGATTAGTCACCTGCCGATGAAGATTCCTATTGCTATATGAATTCTTCTCTAGCTACACAGTTTACATGTAGTTAACTTAAGTTTAATTAACAGGGTATCTTCAAAGTTAGCAAGACGGTTAGCAAGGGCTATGCCTCAACTAGTGAAGGTGAACTTTAGCTAAGAAGAATTGCAAACACGGAATGTGAATAATTAGGAACCCTAACTGGTG
Organism: Chrosomus eos; assembly: GCA_036326025.1. Lineage (NCBI taxonomy): Eukaryota > Metazoa > Chordata > Actinopteri > Cypriniformes > Leuciscidae > Chrosomus > Chrosomus eos. Next base: position 16,859,823 of record CM070820.1, on the reverse strand, counting down.
TTAAGGAAAGTATTTTAGAATACTGTGCACTGTGTAAACACAAGCGGTGATTAAGGGTTCAAGTAAATTATGCTAACTGCTAATTGTAGAAGTTATTATTTAGCTTAGCCTAAGCTGGATGGATGTTAGGTTAGGTTAGCGTAGCGTAAGCTGGAAGGATGCTAGGTTAGCTTAGCGTAGCGTAAGCTAGCTGGATGCCATGTTAGTTTAGCTTAGCGTGAGCTGGAAGGATGCTAGGTTAGCTTAGCGTAGCGTAAGCTAGCTGGATGCTATGTTAGTTTAGCTTAGCGTGAGCTGGAAGGATGCTAGGTTAGCGTAGCCACCTAGGCTGGTTTGTTTACAAAGTGACATCACAAGTTAGCACTTCCTGTGACAAGTCGTTGTCATGGAAACTAGAGCATGTCAGACAATTCAAACAGTCCCTAAAGGCTGTCTGTACATTTTACATGAATTATGCATGTTTAAACGGGTTAACCGGGGTGCAAAGTCTTTCTAGGACTCGGTGTTACATGAAGTAAAATGCAGATGTGTTTTGGCATAAGCTAATTTTACTCATGGAACTCTTCTCTTTATTTTAAGCAACTTATTCTATTTGTTTACAGAGTAAGGAAATAGATTTGCTGGGAGTCAAAGCTTGTCTAAGCATATATAGTTACGTCCCTCTTGTGCACTACTGCTGACTTTTCAGCGATTACAACAGTTTTGATCACTAGGTAGCTCTCTGTTTGTAGATGCAGCTAAAGTTTAGGTGAATTACATCAATCAAACAATAATTTGTAAGGCCTTTACATTTGTAGAAAGGGGAGCTTCGCCCAGGTCTACCTAGATATAACTTTGTCCTGAGCTTTCTTTGTTAGACACAGGTTTAGTCATACTGCAATTTGGATTTCTTTTAAGCAAAGCAGAATAAACATCGGTACAGTTTACAGGCTGCTGAGATGAGGTTTCTTCATCAAACAGACTTACGCTTTACTGCTTAACATGCTAATTTTAGTTGGAAATCTAAGGCTATTTTACTTAAAGTAGAGATGTCAATTTCAGCAATCGTTTATCTGCATTTAGACAAGCCAGCGATCAAAAATGCGTACTGCACATTGTGTTTTAGTTGGATCGTAACGATTAAATGCACGCCCATAGGTTAACTGTAGTTTAAAGCTCAGGTGGTTTCACTCAACTCTGACGTCGCAGTGACGTATGCCCTATTTGGAGCTAGCGTTTCCTGTAACCCTTCATTGTCATAGAAACTAATGTTTAGCAGTGTCATTTCAACCAGCATGTTGCAAATGCTTGGTTCGAAAGAGTCGTGCATAGTCTGTTGGCAGGTGAGGCTTACACGTCCATTCAAGATTTTCTTTAAGTCAGTAAAATTCTAATTTTACGAATGCAGAGTCTTGCAACTCTTTGGGCAGACATTTTCATCTACTTTTAAAAGTTCTATGTTCTATGCTGATCAGGGACCCTTTTAGCAGAGTCTTGCACTGCAGTGTCTTCTGGTTTTGCAGTTCAAAGTCAGTGGGGTTTTAGGAATTCTTTCTGAGGAGGCCTTTTGTGTTAGAGGCCTTCTGCATTAGGTCACGCATCGTTGAGTAAGCATTGCGTGGTCTTTGGCGAGCTGGAAGGGGCAGGTTAGCGAACTGGAACTTTGACTGGGTGCTGAGGCTGTGTACCCCTGGATGGCTGCTGGAGTTCTTGGGAACTCTGACCTTGGAGTCTGGCTCTGGTGACCAGTGTGACTGGAGGGCCCAGATGGTCAGGTGTTTGAAGTCTAATAGAGCTTAGAGCATTCCAGCAGGTCTTTGCCAATCAGAAAGGGGTGCGTGCTCATTTGTGAGATGTCCACTGGGTGGGTAGGCCTCAAAAGGACCAATTGTCAGGTAAGTGGGAGCTCTCTGTTCTAGCCGGAGGTCGTTCTGGTTGTACGACTGCACGTTCAGCTCACACATTTGGGGTATAAGAGTTCGATCTTCGCTCTTAGCTTTAGCACTGAGTCTTTCAAAGAGTTGAGCTGACATTAAAGTGAGGTCTGAGCCGGTGACTTTCCCGTGTTTCAAGGCTCACCTCATTGTCTAGAGTGATGGGTAGGTAGAGTTTCCGGGCCCACCCCCTTTTGATCAGTTCTTTTGGGGTTTCGGTCCCAGCTGTGGGAAACTGTGCGGTCTCACTCGGGCTGTGCAGCTGTCAGCTGTGGTGGCTGTGTGCTGCTGTCACTTTGTGATGTGACAGTTTGCTCTGTGTCTGTGGCTGACGAGCAGTGTTCTGTGTGCCTGTAGGTCTTACGCTCAGGTATAGGATGTAAAGCTCGTACCTCTTGAATTTTTGGAAAGTCTTTTGTGAAGAAGCTTTTCAGCGACTTCAGGGTCTCGGCTTTCTCAGACGTGGTGGCTGTGTTTGTCTGATGCGTGCTCAGACTTGGGCTTACCAGTGGCCTGGAACGGACTCGACGTTCTGTGAACAGGGCTATGGTCGTGGGGCGCCCTCTGGAGGCATCTCTGAGTAGTGTTCAGAGACAGAGTAGATCGTGGGGTTTTTCAAAGTCTTTTCGGATTCTGGATCAGAGAATTCTTTAATGAAGGCCTGCCGCAGCGGCTGGTAGTCTATAAGAGTGTTTCAACTCTGTGGAAAAATGTCAAGTTCGGCTTTGAGATCGTGTCTCTGTTGAGTAAGTTCATGGATTTCAGCTCGGCCCGTGTGTAAGTGGTTTCAAGAGCCGTGGCTTTAGTGTCTTTTCTTTGGGTTCAGTCTCTGCTGAACGAGCTTGTGGCTGGTAGCACGGGCCTCTTGCAAGTTTTTTTCTTTTTTTCAGGCCGTGGCTTTCGAGTCTCTTTAAGTTCGGCCTCTGCTCTTTGCAAAGGGGCTTCACTTTTGTCGGAGTTTCTCGTTGGGTTCCTCTCTGGTTCTTTTCTCTGACTGGTCTCTTCGGTCTGTGTGCCGATGAAGATCAGACAGGGCAGTTTGAAGTCTTTCCACTTCCTTCTGTAGCTCGGGGTCGTTGTCATCCTCGGCTTGCATCCTTAGCGTTGCAACTTCGTGCTCCAGGGCTATGCGGCTCCTTTCATGGAGACGTGCTGGTGCGATGAGCTGGCAAGCGAGGTTTTGGACGTGTCTGGCCGGTCTTTGTCGTGGGAGCTTTGGCTTGGTTTGTGCGCCATCAGCTTGTCCACGTCGCTCTTGGCTTTGGAGCTCTGAGTCACTGGCGACCTTGGGCAGGAATGGAGGTGTCATGAATCTCAGCCATGTGTCCAGGTTGTCCCAGCGGTTGTGGGACTGTAGGACCGGAACATACTGGTTTCGACTGTGGGCGAGAGGAACACAACACACACAGAGAGACCAAGCAAGTTGTTCTACGTTTAACGAGCTATAATACGGGCTATGCCGCGTATGCAAATTGTGGTTAACTGATGCAGACAGTTAAATCATTCTGTGGGACAATTTGGTTAGGTCATCATGGGCCTGAATAAAATTTTAACAGGGCGGTAGCTTAGGGGGTCACCTGTTGATGCTAGCGTTTTGTTGTCTAATTTATTCGGCGTTCCTTGTTGTCTCAGATAGGTTCTGTCCTCTAGGTGAACTGAAAAGAACAGAGCACGACAGAAAAGAGCAGTGGCAAGATAGCAGAGTTTGAAGTAACATGCAACCATCCAAGATGGGAAGGTCTGTAATGAAATGGCGTTAAGAGTACACAGGAAGTGTTACAGGGGAAGAGGAGGCCTAAGCCTGCGGTTTGTGGCTCGGAGAGGAGGAGGGAGCCAAACACTTCAATAACCGGGGGAATCTCTAGATTCTGTAGCAAATATTAAGTGGATGGGTTTAATACCTTTGTTTAGTTTGCCTGGGGTGGAATGAGGTCATTTGGGTTGGAGTCAGCATCGTGGTTGGTCTTTCTGTCGTCCCCAAACGCTTGACAGCAGTGTCCCGGGCCTTTCGTGTATCTGTACCGATGTGCTCCCTCTCACGCAACCTGACTTTGAATCACAACCGGCAGTGCCAAATTGGTGATGTCGTGTTGCGGGCCGCACTAACGGAGAGATACAGGAAAGTCCGAGACTCGCGCTCAGTCAGTGCTGGTGACGCAGGTCAGATGAACCAGCGTGCTGGACTCCAAGCAGGGATGACTGTCAAATCACCACAGCTCTTTAGTGGTTTCTACATGTAAATACAGAACAGTGTGAAGCTTAACAGTGAATGAAAGCTTTCTTGTTTAAACTGAATTGAGTAATTATGTATGTAGAAAATAGAAGCAAAGGTTTTCCTAAATAATAGTAAAAAGGAAATTATGAAAATGATGTTAATTATCAAAATAACTTAACCCAAAAAAAAAAAAAAAATTCCTTAAAAACAAATTTTTTTTTTTTTATTAAATTCCTTTTATTATTATTACTTTTACTATTAATGAAAATTAATAATTAAAAGTAATAAAGTAGGGTGGACCCCGGGAGAAGACAGGCAGTAGTGGCGCGTTTGGGCCACAAAGGGGTTTGGGTCACTTCCTCCTAGTGGTCAACCTGGCTGACCGAGAACTTGATTTGAATTGCATTCAAACTGGTTTAAATACACTTCAAATCGAGCGCATGCATAGATGTTAAGTAACTTCTAGAATTGTTGTCATAACATATCAAATCAAAATTATTAAAAATAATTTGAGACCGGAAATAGAGACGTAAAGCCATAAAACTTTTCCCCACAGGGAAGGAGACTTAATTCACATTAATCTTGAAATTTGTTTGTTTCAAATCAAATTTGAATAAGTGTAGGAAATTTAAGGTTGGCATTATGTATGATGAGGATAATATCCAACATAAAATCAACTGAGAGAACGCCACTTCAAAGCAGAAAGAGTAGAAATGAAATAAAAGATGAGCTGACTTAGCAGGGGAGGGCCACAAGGGGGCCGCACTACTAAGTGTTCATCAGGGACTGTTAATACTTACTTTTGAATATTTTTTTTTTTTTTTTAAATTCAAATGTGGTTTGAACTAAATTCAAAATAAGTGTACACAGTCAGGAGTGAAAAATCATGTTAGTAACACTGGAACTTGCACATGCATTGAAAGTTGGAAACACAATTTCAGGAATTCACTGGAAAAAATCTGAAATTGTGATGAGAGAAAATGTTTAGGAAAGGATGACCTTGTTACTAGTGTCCACATGATGGCGACATTTCGCTCATGCAGGATGAAGTCAGGGGGCGGTACGTAATTCGAGAACTGTCAATAACTTAGGCTAAGGGTTGCCCTCTAGTGTTTGTCAGCGGAACAACAACCGGCCTGCTTCCATGTGTGATTCAAATTTGAGCGTGCAGACGCTTTGCTTTCTGTAGCGATCACACTTATCAAAACTAAATCTCAGCGGATTTTTGATGCTATGTTTTAACAAACACGACTTGCAGAAATTTTTTTCTGCGCTATGTAGGAGAAAACAGGAATTATACGTCTGTCGGTTGGATCCAAATACATTTATCAAATAGCCTTTAATGATTAAAATGTTTTGGAGGTTTTGGATACTATATTTCACTAAACAGCGTGGCAAGAATTTTTTTCTACACACACACATAGGGTTCACAGGAATTAGGCATCTGTTTTTCGTTTCCCACAAATAATTAGCACTATGATTCATACGTGTTCGCTTATAAATTTCAAACCTCGGCGGGTTTTTCCTTTTTCGACACGTGTGCACGGAAGGATTTCTTCGCTTCCCCACATTAATATAGATAACAGGAATTATACGTCTGTCATTCTAATCCAAATAACATTTATCAAATAGCATTTAATGATTAAAATGTTTTAAGGTTTTGGATTTTTTTCTGTGCTATATTCTAACAAACACGTCTGGCAGGGCTTCTGCGCTGCGCATAAATAACAGGAATTATTCGTCTGTTTTTTCGACTCCCATAACATATTATCAAATAGCACTTATGATTAGATATGCTTTAGGTTTTACAATTGAGTAGCTACGTCAATTTTTTTAACCAGGAGTTTACCGTTAATCTAACGATTTAATATAATTATCAGGCCTTTTAGGTTGAATACAGGAGCATCGCTGTATCCAGGTCCTCTCTCGCTCTGTTCAAAAGATTCTCGTTTTGAAACAGGCTGATCAAAAGAAAAAATATATTAACATGTAAACGTCTTTACAGAGGTAATATCTCTTTTGCTACGAACTACAGTTTACATTCAATACTTAACCGTTAATATCAGTATTACGAACTGCAATTCATTTTAGCAATTACAACGACTAAAACGTTTAGGCGAATTTAGCAGTTTGTAATGTGCTCCGCTGACATGGACTGGCTTTGTGCCTTCTCAGTCAGCTGGTGAGTTCGCATTGCGTTCACTCACCCGAGGTGCGCGTACAATATTAAACCACATTATAGACAGACTGAAACCTGATCTCTTTTGCTCAAAAACAAGTTTAAAGTGTGCCTAGCATATTCCTCCACCATTCTTGTAAAGACTTTAGGCGGGTCTAATCCATGGGGAATTTGCATATCATAATTAATAATTGGTAATTAATAATTATTCATACATGTTTGGATTAGATCAGTCTTACATGTTAATAAATCTCCCTCTAAAGGAGAATGTCATTTTACCTGGATGTATACATGCAATCCTTTCATTTTAACAAGTTGATTGCAGTCAATTACACAGATCACGTCTTACAAAGCAGGCAAAATTAATTTAGCTCAATTGTCAGAAGAATATTGAGGGGTTTTCCCCAATATCATCTTACTTTATAGGATTGCAGGAAACGCAATTCTCTGGCCAGAAGAACTGGGTTTTCTGCCCTATAAACAAATATGTAAAGCTATCTTTAAGTTATAAAGTTCGTAGCAAGATCTTTTGGCACTTAAGAGACTCGAAATTGAGCAAAGAGAAAGTCCATCAGTCAAGTGAATATAATGATTTAATAAAGGCATGTCTACTTATATATTTACTACGTTACAGGAATACATGTATTTACAAACACAGACATAGACAATACAATAAAACATCAATGAACGAGAAATGCGTAAAGTTTGGGCAATGGATAACTTACACGCGAAAGCGTGTAAGAGAGGGAGAGAGAGAGAGAGGGTGAGAGTTTAGAGAGTTGCATGGTTGCAGTGAGATTAGGAAGAGAGATGATCTTTCTAAATAAGTTAGCAAATTCACATAGACAAACGGAACTTTGAGAGACAACAAGACTTCAACAAATCTTAAAAACGTGATCAAACACGGATACTTGCAGAGGTTTGGTCTTTGCATGGCTTGTGAAGAAGCGTGTGTGTGTGTCTCGCAGCCCGGTGCGTCACGTGCGGCGCGCCTCTGCTTCAGAGAGAGCGCGCGTTCGTTTGAATCTCAGCTGGCTTTGCTGAAGAGATATGTCACGCGGTGTTCTTTTCACTTCGTGGCAGTAAACCGCGTCGAATATGCAAACAAAACTAACTTTAAAGAAAAGAAATAAAGATCCCAAAGGGGAAATCACGCGGAGTTACGTCATGGCTGGTGAAGAAACGCTTGTGCGTCTCTGGGTCCGGCGCGTCTCGTGGTAACGGCGCTTGCTTCTCCTGTGCAGGGATTTCGACGATTGGAATTAAACACGGGGCTTATCTAGACTGGAAACAAACACAAAACTAACTAGAAACAAAATAAAAGAACAGCGATGAGCTCGCCGGAGGCGCGACGTTACATGATGACGACTAGGATCAGGAAGTAAGAGAGAGCTTTACTGGTGTTCAGTCCTTTTTGAAACCCTGACTTTTCCGCCTTCTTTTGGAAGAGGGTCCAATCAGGAGCTTTCTCTTTGGAGGGAGGTTTTATGGCCCATTGTGTTCTAACCAGGCATTTGACTCCCTAATTTCATTGGGTGTTTAAGGGAAGAATCTTCACAATTTTTATAATACTAATGTGTCACCAAGTTTAGCAAAATGTAATGTCAATTAACAAATGGGGAACGAAGATTGGAGTTTATCAAGACCAAACTTGCCAGAAATGGATTTGGTTAAACTTAGTTTGCAAAGTTTAAGACCTTATACCATTAGTTTCCCAACACATAGATCAAACCCCTAAAAGACAAATCGTAAGATGAGATTAGATACTTTGTTCGTACAATTCTAAAGGGGAAGTATACTAGAATATATATGAATGCAGAATTCATTTCTCCTTCGTTAGAATTCTAGGGAATACGCAGTTACATGTAAAAATACATAATGGTAAACTCAGTTATTTCAATGTAACATGAACAAACAAACACATAAAACACATTGAATATTTCTGTTTAAAATGTCTTTTAAAAAGAGAAGTTTCTTTTCTCTGTAGCATTCACTTCCTGTCGCACATTCCTGGGGGATGTGTTTGGTGGAATGTGTGTGTGTGTGTGTGTGTGTTAATTTTGAGTCCTGGGGGGAGGACGCTGGTTGGGAAGCCAGTTCCCGGCCTTTGAAGGCTCTTAGGATTCTGGTTATCCAGAATATGATTCATCCACATACCCTACAACAGCGAGAGCTTAGGGTGCCATTTGAGACAGGGCCTTAGAACCTAGAACCTAGAACCTCTGACACGCTTAACATAATTCCTACCACCAGACCAGGAACACGAATGCTTCTTGCGGATCTATGTATTTATGCACTAATTTATGCACTAACGTGAAGAATCTCGAGACTAACAATATATATTACAGTAGATTTAAGAATGAAACTATCACAGTAAATGTCACAAGGTGACAAATCCAGCGGAACCAATTTTCGCTAGGAGTATGTTTCCCCCTGGGACGATTTCACTGACACACCGTGCTGGTTTGCTTGTTGTCAGTTGCCATGACAGCGGCAGCTGATTAGCTAAACGGTACCAGGTGGGGGTGTTTGGTGTGGGAATTTGTGATTGGGAAACACGGCCTGAAGAAGCAGTTAAAAGGAAAAGGAAAAGGCATTTGAGTGTGGTGCTCTCACGGGAGAAATCGTTCTTTGACAGTGGTTTGAATTCGCTGGGATCTTTGGAGAGGGCTGTGAGGATTTGGCTGGCTTAAAGGGGTCATATAATGCCATTTTTGTACAAGCTAATATCATTCTTTAGGGTCTAAATTAAAAGTTTGTAATATACTTTAATTAAAAATTCTCATTAGTATTGTAAGAAAACACTTATTTTACCTGGTCAAAAACAACTCTGTTTTCAGCACGCCGTTTAAGTGCATATGCCTTTAAATGATAATGAGCTTTGCTCACTCCGCCCCTCTGTTCTGTGCGTACACCGTTTGTAACACAATAACACAAAAAACATAACGCATTGTTCATTATAAACGTAGGGTTATGAATTATATTGAGAACGTCGTACATAGAAAACATGCCATAATGTTCCCTGAGTGTAAACCTTAGCCGCATTCATTGTGAAGCTAGCGACTTGCAAAGATTAATATAAATATGAATATAAAGGTTAATAAAACGCTACACTCACTTCAGTTCTTCTGGAGGTGCAGGAACACGTATAGTTGGTATCGATTCCTTTTTTCAGGAGCAGCTTCTTAGCAAAACCAGCTTTATACTCCTCGTTTATAAAGCAGTCTGGTGTGTGAAATGATTCACGCAAACATTAAAGCATTTACGTTGATCGTCGGTAATAATCCCTTCTAAAACAAACTCAGCCACTCTGCGTCTTCAGCGGTTCGGATTTAGGAACATTAATGACTGCTGTGTTCCTTATTGCACCAGAACACCACTTCCCTTAGTATAGACTCCATTCTGCTCATAGACTGTGCTGCTCCAGCGTACTTTTCGGCACAACACCCGTCCGCGCGCGCATGATTGACAGCTCGCTCACGAACGAGGGCGGGTCTGTGTTGAAACGCTCCTGTCAATCAACAATCGTGGGAGGGGCATCCGAGCCTGTGACGTCACAGGCTCGAACAGCTCAATTTGAGGCAGGGGAAAACATATAAGGAGATTAAAACAAAATCACTGGATGGATTTTTATCATTATATGATCTTTGTTACAGCACTGCACACACATTTCAGTACAATCAACTTGTAAAAGTGCATGTACCATTATATGACCCCTTTAAGGGTGCAACGGCGATTTGTGTGAATACACTCTGGAAACATGAACTGGATGGAAAGTGGGAGAAGGGTGGAGATACAGTCAAGACTGGAGAACGCCATCATTCCTGAGAGGAAGTTAAGTAATAAAGCATCGAATCTTTGTGAATGCATGCCTTGCACTGAGTTGAATACGGAATTGTGAAGTGTATTGACCACAAATATAATTACCACTAAGAGTGTGAACTGATTCATCCTTGAAACCCTGATATCTTCTTCTAAGTGTGAAAGAGTGTTGAAGACGCTGTGTTCCATGCGGTGGGAAATCCTCTGCATCTCTTCAGCTTCCGGGTGTTGATTCAGCGCAACAGTGGAGGGATTGAACAGTGGGTGAGTGCTGGCCTTATTGCACTAAGATTTGAGTGGATTGCGGTGCCTGAATTGAAGTGTCACACAGTATTGGACTTGACGTGAAGTTGCAGTGTGTGGATGTACATGTTTATTTAACCGCCAGTACTCTCCAGTTCACATCCTCGTCTAGTGTTTGCGGAACGAAGCCCTCAGGTTGAATGGGTATGTTCCACTTCGGCCACCAGGTCCTGTGATATGGGAGAGGAGTGTGATTGTCCTGTTTAACTTGTCCTGTCTATCTAAATAGAACGTTCCTCTGCCACCGCCTTGTGTGCTGCCTGTTCAGAAGAGAGATACATCCCCGCAGCAGCGCTGCCTGTTCAGAACCACCCCCTCCAGCCGTAAGCCCGATTCTCCATTATACGAAAGGATCATGTTTGTTCTGTATCAAAAGCTCTGTCTATTTAAATAGAGGATTCTTCGGCCTCTGCCTTCTGGTGTGCTGCCTGTTCAGAAGAGAGACACATCCCAGCAGCAGCGTCTGCCTGTTCAGAACCACCCGCTCCAGCCGTAAGTCCTTGCTTCACCGAAATAGAATTGAACCTGTAAACTTGTCTCTGTCCTGGATTAGAGGGTACCTTTGTCTCTGGCCGGAGTCGTCAAGGGCGGGAAGGCATCTGGAGGACCTCACACCTGCTGTTCAGTGACGCTACGGGGGAGAGCACCCTCCACGGAGGAGACTTGCCTACCCGACTACCTACCTGGCCGGCAGTGAGTCCCCCTCCTGGATGCCTCCATCGCCCCCTGTGCCGATCATCCACCAAATAGCTGACGCTTGGGAAAAACTTACCGGCTACCCACCTGTCCGGTGGAGAGAGTCCCCTCCTGGCCCCTGGTCTGCCTGGACCGCTGCCTGCCTGTATTACGCCGAAAAGAGTCTACTTACCACATTCCTTACCTGCACGGCGGACGGGCGTTCGGCTCCCTCCTCCTCTGTGGCTGCCAGTAACCCGGGCCCTCGCAGTGAACCCCTCGGTCTCCTCCTCCCTGGAAAGAGAGACAAAGCCCGCATTAAGACTTTTAATTCTTGCTTTTATTCAATAAACATTGTTACTTTTAGAAATTCTTCCTGTCTGGTCTCTGGTACGCTCCTCGAGGTGGTCCTGGGTTCGAGGGGTGGGCGCAGTCTGGCTTGGCCCCCCTGACCTGTGACATAAACATGAGTTCTATGTCGACACATTAAAGTCAATTTACTAATGTAATTGATTTCTGGATATTGTAATGTTAGTTATGTATTGTACATATCTGATATAACATTGTATTAGCAAATTATTAGACAAAAAAAATTTCAATTCACCTCGCCCCACACACTGCCAGTTGATTGGCATTTGTGAAATGTCCTATTATGAAAAAAAAATCTGTGGGAAAACCTTGCTTTGGCAATACATGATTCGTCAAATAGGAGTCATTCGTAAATTCAGCATATGAAAAATGGCTTTTTGAAAAACCACATTTTATTATGAAAAAATAGATAGGCTATTTTAACAGTAATAGTGCGTAAAAGAGGATTGTATATATATTAAACAAATGTTTTGTTATGGAATTTTAGAAAATAAATAGATACATTTAATTAATCTATTTATTTAATGATTTATTTCAGAAGAAACTGGTGCATTTAATTGTTGTTTTATTGAATTCATTATTTATTGAATTATTTCATTTTGAGTAATTTGGTCCTCCATATCTTACAACCGACTCAAGGAGGATATGTTATCGAAGCCTTGGTGTTCAAAGGATTTAAAATTTTCTTAAAAGTAAAAAGGGACTTAATATCAGAGTAGAAAATTCTAAAATTGGGATAGCAGTGAACGGATCTGGCTTTGTGAAGATGAAATTTAACTTTGAAAATGGTGTCGTGTAAACAGCCCCAAAGTAAGTAAATAAATACTTATATTTTTGCAAAGACTTTATGTTGTTGTCTATTGTCTAAGTGATTGATCCAAACTGTTCCATTTACCTGCAATAAAAATGCTCATTGTGTCAGGGTTGGGTGCAGGTGACCGAAGACGAGGACACGGAAGCTTCAATATAATAGTTTTAATACAATGAACTTCAAAATGAAACAAGAACAAAACTCCAGGACTTCAGGGTTTACACACAACCATACATAGACGACGATCGACAAACACTCAGGGAAAACACAGGGTTTAAATACACAAGGAATAATGGGATAATGAACAGAACACAGGTGACGGGAATAACTAATTAGGCAGAGCGGGAAAACTAACAGGACTGAATCAAAATAACAAAGACAGGGGAAACCAAGATCACAAGACAGAACTCAAACACATTGAATTGTTACACATTGTTATGCTCTCTGTGTTTTTTTATATGGTTAAAACCTTAATAACAACTATGACAACTAATAATAATATAGGTCTATAATAATACATAAATAATAAACAAAATAATTAATTATAAATAACGTACAAAAAATAAGAGAGGAGGATATTATTATTGCATTATAATTAGGCTATAAGAAATGCTAGATAATTCATGTATTATTTTTATTCATTAATCATGTGTTATTTTATTCAGTCGAACTGGTCAGTTTACCTAAAGATGGCAGTTCTAATCATATTTGCATATAAAAATTGCCTCGTAGTAGGCTACTTAAAATTTTGATGGACATTAACCCTCTATTTACATTTAAATTTATTCATTTAGCAGACGCTTTTATCCAAACCGACTTACTCCAAAATGAGAACAATAGAAGCAGTAAAACTAACAGTAGGACAACAATTTTTTTTAATAGAATAGAAGAGAAAGTGTTAGTATTACTGGATCAAGTGTTGCTGAAAAAGATGCGTCTTCAGCAGTTTCTTGAGAGTGGCTACGTACTCCGCAGCTCTGATTGAGTTGAGCAGATCATTCCACCAGCAGGGGACAGTCATGGTAAAGGTCCAAGATTTTGTGCCTCTTTGAGATGGTACCACAAGACGACATTCGCTTGCAGAGCGCAAGTTTCTGGATGGTACATAAATCTGAAGTAATGAATTGAGGTAAAAAGGAGCAGTGCCAGTGGTTGTTCTGTAGGCAAACGTCAGTGACTTGAATTTAATGCGAGCGGCAACTGGCAACCAGTGTAATTTTGTGAGGAGAGGAGTGACGTGTGCTCTCTTCGGCTCATCAAAGACCACTCTGGCTGCAGCATTTTGGATCAGTTGCAGAGGTTTGACAGCGCAAGCTGGAAGACCAGCCAAGAGAGCATTACAATAGTCCAGTCTGGATAGAACAAGCGCTTTGACAAGGAGTTGTGTAGCATGCTCTGTTAGGAAGGGCCTGATCCTCCTAATGTTGTGCAAGGCAAATCCTAGCTGAATGGAGAAGTTGTGATGAAGTGTTGGGTTGGCCGGGATCACAAGTAGCTCTGTCTTCGCAAGGTTTAGTTGAAGGTTGTGGTCCTTCATCCAGCCAGAAATGTCTGACAGGCAGGCTGAGATACGAGCGGCCACTGTCGGATCGTCAGGCTGGAATTAGAGGTAGAGTTGTGTGTCATTAGCATAGCAGTGATAGGAAAAGCAATGTTTCTGAATCACAGATCCTAGTGATGTCATGTAAATGGAGATGAGGAGTGGTCCAAGAACGGAGCCCTGAGCCACCCCAGTAGCTAGATGTTGGATCTTAGATGCCACACCTCTCCACGACTCCCTAAAGGACCTACCTGAGAGATAAGACTTGAACCATTGGAGTGCAGTTCCTGAGATGCCCTTCATCTTCAGGATTGACAGGAGGATCTGGTGGTTAACTGTGTCAAAAGCAGCAGACAGATCCAGCAAGATGAGAACTGAGGATTTGGAAGCTGCTCTTGCCAGTCTTAGAGCTTCAATTATCGAGAGCAGGGCAGTCTCGGTTGAGTGTCCGCTTTTGAAACCAGACTGATTGTTGTCCAGGAGGTTGTTTTGTGTAAGAAAGGAAGAGATCTGGTTGAAAACAACTTGTTCAAATGTTTTCGCGACGATTGGAAGAAGGGATGCTGGTCTGTAATTTTCCAGATGTGCTGGATTAAGAGTGGGTTTCTTAAGCAGTGGGGTTACCCGAGCCTGCTTAAAAGCTGTGGGAAAGGTACCGGTGTGAAGAGAGATATTTATGATGTGCGTGAGTGTGGGTACAACTGAGGAAAAAATAGCTTGTAGCAGATTAGTGGGGATAGGATCAAGTGGACAGGTGGTATGGCGATTGGAAAGGAGGAGTTTAGAGACTTCTGCTTCTGAAAGTAGAGAGAAGGAGGGTAGAATGTGTGCGTTTGCTAGTAAAGAGTGTGTGTCAGTTTTTGGATTGGTAAATTGGCCGCTGATGGTGCTTGTTTTATCTATGATAAAACTATCTATCTATGATGGTGTTTCTACCCTCTATGTACTATATGTACCCTCAGTATGAGCTTGAACTGAGAATAACATCATCTTAATGGGTTACTGATCTGTATTGCTGTTCGCTGCTGTGTGTGAGTGTGTTTGCTCCGAGGCTGTTAGCTCCGTCTAAGCCTCGCATTTCTTTCTGTTTTGAACCATCGTTTACTATCATTTCTAGTTGTTTATACTACTAATTGCAGTTTACCTAACAGATTAACCTAACATCGCTAGCTTCCGTTATTGTTAGCACAACACGCTAGTATCTCGCTAGCCTGTTAAGGCGCCACCCGTGCGCTCAGTTATTTATTTATTTTTCTCGTGCGCGCCCGCACATCTGAGTTCATAAAAAGCCCAGGTGAGTAAGAATCAGTCAACAAACACGGTGAGTAATGTCTTGTCCTGTTATTGTCACTTGCACATCATGCCATATGTTTACCATAGCCTTCCCCGTCGGCATAGGGTTTATATGTGATAAATGCAAGGAGACAGTCAGGCTGACGGAGAAGATTTCAGAATTAGAGACACGCATCCAAACTTTAATTGAGGATAGTAAGTGTGCTCGAGCTTTAGATACTACTTTGGATGCGCCTAGCATAGTGAACCATTTACATGATTCGGTTCCGGCTGAGTTATTGCCTGTGCAGCCAGGCAGATGGGTGACGGTGAGAAATCGCTCTAGTCGCGGATCAAAAAACCACTCTTCTGTTCCGGTTACCATAACAAATCGATTTGCCCCTCTCAGTGAAACACCCACTGAGAATGCTGTTGATTGTGCCCTGGTAATTGGCGATTCTATTACACGGAACGTGAAAATAGAGACACCAGCCACCATAGTCACATGTTTGCCGGGAGCCAGAGCGCCTGACATCAAATCAAATTTAAAAGTGCTGGCTAATGCTAATCGTAAATTCTCTAAGATTGTTATTCACGTCGGCACTAATGATGTTCGACTTCGCCAGTCGGAGATCACCAAAATTAATATTAAAGAGGTGTTTGAACTCGCAAGTACGATGTCAGGCACTGTAATCTGCTCTGGCCCCCTTCCTGTTCGAAGGAGTGATGAGATAGTTAGTAGATTGTGTTCACTCAATGGCTGGTTGTCTAATTGGTGTCCGCAACATAATATAGAATTCATAGACAATTGGAAAAGTTTTTGGGGCAAGCCTGACCTGTTGAAAAGAGATGGTATTCATCCCACCTGGGATGGTGCTGCTCTTCTCTCTAGTAATTTGGCTCATAGTCTTAGAGATAAAACATGACAATCTGGGGCTCAGGTCAGGAAGCAGACAAACTGGCTAAACCGACCGTCTGCTAGCGGCCTCACGTCACCATGGTCAGATAAATCTCATCACATAGAGACACTTTCACCTAGATATCATCATATAGAGACTGTGTCTGTTCCCCGAATTTGGAAATCCAAAAAACTGCCAAACCTTTCTAAGGTTAAAAATCTAATTGATGTTCAACAAATAAAAAACAGATATAATACAGATGAGCAAACGATAAAGCTTGGGTTGCTGAATATTCGATCCCTTAATTCAAAATCGCTCATAGTTAATGATAAGATTAAAGACTATAACCTAGATGTGCTGTGTTTGACAGAAACCTGGCTAAAACCAAACGATTACATTACTTTAAATGAGTCCACTCCGCAAGATTATTGTTATAAACATGAGCCTCGTCCGAAAGGCAAAGGGGGAGGTGTTGCTGTAATTTATAGTAATATTCTGAAAACCACTAAGAAATCTAGTTTTAAATATACTTCTTTTGAAGTGTTGGTGCTTAATGTAAAAATTTATAGTGTAAACAATAAATCACGTTTGAGAATTCTGCTGGCTACTGTATACAGGCCACCAGGGCACCATAAAGATTTTCTCAAAGAATTTGCTGACTTTCTATCAGAATTAGTATTGGCTGCAGATAAAGTCCTAATTGTTGGTGATTTTAATATACATGTAGATAATGAAAAAGATGCATTGGGATTGGCATTTAAAGACATTATAAACTCAATTGGAGTGAGACAACACGTGTCAGGACCTACTCATTGTCGTAATCATACTCTTGATCTAATATTATCACATGGAATAGATGTTGATGGCGTTGAAATTCTGCAGCAGAGCGACGACATCTCCGATCACTATCTAGTCTCGTGTAAATTACATTTAGCCAAGGCTGCAAAGCCGACTCCGTGTTATAAATATGTTAGACCTATCACTTCTTCCACTAAAGATTGCTTTATCAATAATCTTCCAAATCAGTTTCATAATCTCAGCATCCCAGATAGCTTAGAAGAACTTGATATTGCAACAGAAACTTTTAACTCTCTCTTTTCCAGCACTTTAGACACAGTTGCTCCGCTGCGCTTAAAGAAGATCAAAGAAAATAGTCCAACGCCGTGGTACAATGAGCACACCCGGGCCCTTAAGAGAGCAGCCAGAAAAATGGAGCGAAACTGGAAGAAAACAAAACTAGAGGTATTTCGGATTTCATGGAAGGAGAGCTCGATTGCTTACAGAGAGGCCTTAAAAGATGCTAGAACTAATTATTTTTCAACCCTATTAGAAGAAAATAAACATAATCCTAGGTATTTATTTGAACAAGTGACTAAACTAACGAAAAAGAAAGCTTCAAGCCCAGAAGTTTATAAGAAACACAGCAGTAATGACTTTATGAACTTCTTCACTTATAAGATTGATAATATCAGGGACAAAATTATAACTATGCAACCGTCTACAACAGTATCGCATCAGGGAGTATATTGTAGTCTCTGTGAGGAACATTTTGATTCATTTGTTGCTATAGGAGAGGAAGAATTTTGCAAAATTGTTAATTCATCTAAATCGACAACTTGTATGCTAGACCCTATACCGACTAAGCTACTGAAAGAGATGCTTCCAGAGGTCATAGATCCTCTTCTAGATATCATTAATTCATCTTTGTCATTAGGATACGTACCAAAAACCTTTAAGTTGGCTATGATTAAACCGCTTGTTAAAAAAACGCAACTTGATCCTACAGAATTAGTCAATTACAGGCCGATCTCGAATCTGCCTTTTCTGTCAAAGATACTAGAAAAAGCAGTATCCTCACAACTGTGTTCCTTTTTAGAAAGAAATAATATCTGCGAGGATTTTCAGTCCGGATTTAGACCGTACCATAGTACTGAGACTGCTCTCATTAAAGTCACAAATGATTTGCTCCTATCATCCGATCGTGGTTGTATCTCTCTATTAGTGTTACTTGATCTTAGTGCTGCATTTGATACTATCGACCACAACATTCTTTTAAATAGACTACAAAAACTATGTTGGCATTAGCGGAATTGCACTAGCATGGTTTAAATCATACTTATCTGACCGATATCAGTTTGTAGCAGTAAATGAAGAGATGTCTTATCGATCACAAGTTCAGTATGGCGTACCACAAGGCTCAGTACTAGGACCGCTGCTCTTCACTCTGTACATGCTACCATTAGGAGATATAATTAGGAAATATGGAATTAGCTTTCACTGTTATGCTGATGATACTCAGCTGTATATTTCTTCAAAACCTAACGAAACTTACCAATTCACAAAATTAACGGAATGCATAGCTGATATAAAAAACTGGATGACCAGTAATTTCCTATTACTAAATTCTGAAAAAACAGAGATTCTAATCATTGGACAAAAAACTTCCTCACCTAATAACCTAGAATACTGTCTAACACTTGATGGCTGCTCTGTTAAGTCTTCGACGTTAGTTAGGAACCTGGGTGTGCTCTTTGATACCAATCTTTCATTTGAAAGTCACGTGTCTAGTATCTGTAAAACCGCATTTTTCCATCTTAAAAATATATCTAAATTACGTCATATGCTCTCACTGACAAATGTGGAACAATTAGTTCATGCGTTCATGACCTCAAGGCTAGATTATTGTAATGCTCTACTGGGTGGTTGCCCTGCACGCTTATTAAACAAACTACAGCTAGTTCAAAATGCAGCCGCTAGAGTTCTTACCAGAACCAGGAAGTATGACCATATTAGCCCGGTTCTGTCAACACTGCATTGGCTGCCTATTAAACATCGTATAAATTTTAAAATATTGCTGATTACTTACAAAGCACTAAATGGTTTGGCTCCCCAGTACTTGGGCGAGCTCTTAACGCATTATAGTCCTTCACGTCTATTGCGATCTCAAAATTCTGGCCAGTTGATAATACCTAGAATATCAAAATCGACTGCTGGCGGTAGATCCTTTTCCTATTTAGCACCAAAACTTTGGAACAATATTCCTAACACGGTCCGGGAAGCAGATACAGTCTGTCAGTTTAAATCTAGACTAAAAACACATCTCTTTGGCTTAGCATACACATAACACATTATAGATTTCTATAATTCAATGTTAGGCTGCATAGATTAGATCAGCCGGAACTGGGAACACTTCCCATAATTCCTGATGTACTTTGTACATCATAAGAAGGATGGCTTCTACGCTAATATTAGTCTCTCTGTTTATCCCGAGGTTTACCGCAGACCGCCGGATCCAGGGCATATCCAGATCTGATGAAGGACCATCACATGGACACGACGACACGCATTATCAGGGCTGTGAAGGCCCATGGACACCTCACCACACTCATCTCCTCACCGGCCGGATGACCCAACCCAACCAGATGAACTGGATAATATCGTGAAAGTTCTGATCCCATCTGACTCCTGACATTATGCTGCCTAACTCATAATCATACACTGTTCATTCGTTGGCCAAAGGAGAACTGGCCCCCCGACTGAGCCTGGGTTCTCCCAAGGTTTTTTTCTCCATTCTGTCACCTGATGGAGTTTTGGTTCCTTGCCACTGTTGCCTTCGCCTTTTGGCTTGCTTAGTTGGGGACATTTAATTTTCAATTGAACAATACTATTACAACATTGTTTTCCTGTTATCTCTGTAAAGCTGCTTTGAAACAATTTGTATTGTAAAAAGCGCTATATAAATAAAGGTGACTTGACTTGACTATTGTTGCATTCAGTAGAACGACTGGATTTAAAATCTTACACATGGACATAGTGCACAAGTAAATTAGAAAGTGTGTGTGTAGATATGCAAACTTGAATCACGTACCCAGTGCTGCTACCCCAGTGATGGATCCTTCAGCTACACCTGCAATCTGGCCCTACACCTGCAATCTTGTGCTGAATCTGTGTAGTGGACAGATCCATGCATGTGGAGGAAGTGAACAGGCTTGTGTGTGTGGAGTAGTGATGTATGTCTCGATACCGGTCTTGGCCTCGAGACCAGTCTCGAGACCACTTTTACATGGTCTCGGTCTTGTCACGGCCTTGACGGTCTTTGGTCTTGGTCTTGTCTTGGTCTCGGACCTCTCGGTCTTGTCTAGGTCTCGCTGTCTCTGATCGTCATAGTGGTCGGGGGATTTAGCAATACAATACTACAATATCCACGACGATATCCGCAATGGATTGAAGCGCGTGTCTGAGCGGCAACGAGAACTTTGATCACTTGATTTAAAAAACACATATCATGTACAGTTTTTGATGTATTAATATTTAGTAAAACACATATCAGTGACATGATGGGTTTTAACTTCATTCAGGAGATTTTGGGTAACCGCACAACTGACAGATGAGTTTGTGCGCACCGCCAACACCGTTACATACATACAATTTGTTACATAATATTAGTAGCCTTGAAGTTTTAACCCTCTGATGGTCTTCAAAAAAAAGTCACACTCGTGGTCTTCGGGGTCTATTGGACCCCAGACAATAAGATTTAATTTTATAACAAAACTATATTTTTTTTTCAACAAATATAATTTTACTCTGTTTATTAATGTTTTTACTAAACATTTGTGCAGTTTTTGGAGGATTTATGATTTTTTTTAAATTTCTATAAATAAATAAATAAATATTTTTTAAATAGGATTTTTACAAAAAAACTGCATTTTATGTTAAATAAACTTTATAAAAGACCCAGATTTCTAACTTTCATTCCAGGGGATACCATGGATAATTTTACAAGGTTTAATGTAAGATTTTTTGCCCATTTTTTGGAAAATACAGATTAAAATTTGTAATAAATCACTTTAACCACTAGATGGCTATAGGGCTCCACTATAGGCCTATATACTATTGAATTACTGACAGATATAATTTCTAAAGTTAAATTCAGTTGGATTCATATCTAAATTTTATAAAATCACAATTATAACAAAAATAAAATACTTTGTCAAAGTTTAGCATTTTTTTTTTGTACTGAAAAAACAACAGTTTTTCAATAATGTTACATTATGATTAGAATCAAACCTGAACAACATGTTACAAAGAGAAATGTTGGAGTCTTAAGATTTGATCATTTATTTAAACTGAACAGCAATAACAAATTAGCAAATAAAGCAGTAAAAATAAAATATTTGTAAAAAAATAATAATAATAAAAAATAATAAAAAGAAAATAGTTTGAAACAATAGAACAATAGTTGGTCTCATCTCTTTTATTTTTTTATAGCCCTACAAATGTATTCCTGCATGTGTGTGTGCACATTTTCAATGTGTCTTAGTGTCACCAATTTATTTTTGCGGTGGTTCTGCATTTTAGATTATTTTATTTTACAAATGATAAGAGAACAGTTGTTATAGTCTGTATGTATTCCTGTATATTGTATTCCTCTATATGTGTGTGTTTGTGTGTGTGTATGCGTGTGTGAGAATGATAATTTTGGATTGTGGATGTTTTTTGCATTGTTGGAAGTGTGCCACTTTATTTCTGTCATTTCTGTCTGTGTTCTGCGTTATTTCTGATTTTGATGATGAATTTTGTCTATTTTGAGTCCAATAATAAATAAGTATTTATGTATTTATTTATAGATATTTAAAATATATCATAAATCCTCCAAAAACTGCACAAATGTTGAGTAAAAACATTAATAAACAGAGTAAAATTATATTTGTAAAAAAAAAAAACTATTGTTCTGTTACAAAATTTAATTTAATTTTTTGGGGTCCAATGGACCCCGAAGACCACGAGTGTGACTATTTTTGTCACGCCTACATAAAAACAGATAACATTCCATTTTAATTTTTTTTTTGTAGATCTAGAAAGTGTTGAGAGCCGTAGGAAGTTTCATAGCATTTGGAAAAAGAGAACATTTTTTTTAATTCAAGCAAAAGTCATTTGGGGTCCAGTGGACCCCAAAGACCATCTGAGGGTTAAGCAAGGTGCCTTTTTGTCCCAAAATGGTGACGTTAAAGTGAAAGAAACGGAAGAGTCTAAGGAAAGTTAAGTTACTGGTTCCCATATTTCCCTAAAAACTTCCGACCTGAAGAGAGGAATGTTGATTGTGTGTGTGTGTGTGTGTGTGTGTGTGTGTGTGTGTGTGTGTGTGTGTGTGTGTGTGTGTGTGTGTGTGTGTGTGTGTGTGTGTGTGTGTGTGTGTGTGTGTGTGTGTGTGTGTGTGTGTGTGCGTGCGTGCGTGTGTGTGTGTAACCATAGCGACAAACAAAACAACAAAACCCATAAAAAAAGCTAACAATACCATGTGCCATCAGGAAGATGAAGATGTACATGGCTCAAATAAATCAAAAGGGGCTTAAAAAACAACAACACTTTACTATAAAGTCTCATTCATTTAAAATAAAAATTAGTTATAAATTCTCATTAGTTAAAGTATTAACTATAACAACGAGCAATACATGTGTTGCAGTATTTATTCATCTGTCTTAATATTAGAAATTAAAAATACATTAATTGTTTATTCATGTTATTTCACAGTGCATTAAAAATATAAATATAACTTTTGATTTTAATAATGTATTATGTTAGAGTAAATGTTGAAATTAACTTTTCATTCTGAGTAAGTTTATTTTTAATTCATATTAACGTCGTATTTATTAATATTAATTACGTATGTAACCCTTGTTCCCTGAGTAGGGATACTCGTGGGTATAAAAGGAGGACACCGGCAACATGCATGTTTCTTCGCTGAGGAGCCGAGACTACCAGCGGTACAGCGGAAGTGGCAGGAAGACAGAACGTCTCCGTTCCCTACTCAGGGAACGAGGGTTACATACATAACCGAGACGTTCCCTTTCGTAGTCACTACGAGTTTCGGCGTGACGACGAATGGGGTTCCAGTCTAATCACGCCACCTTCTGGGCTGTCTTCCAGTGCCCTGCGCAAGTCTAAGCTCCCTGTCGTGAGACTAGCATGAACGAAGGAGTCCTACTTAACACAGGAATACCAAGGTACACTGGGAAGCATATCTCAGTGGAAATATGCAGTCAGTGCCAACCCAAAGTGGGGGGGACTTAAGAATACATGTATGACCCGGGAGGGGGCTGCATACAGAAAACACTGGGGTGTCCAGCCCGCAGGGTGGAATGTTTCAACCCCCGGGGGGGCAAGTTGGCTTGCCAGGGAAAAGACACATGCTCAGAGATGCTTACAGTGGAAATACACATGTGGGGGTTGCCCAGAGGGGGAACAATGCACATGGCAGCATCTGGCCAACGCGAAAGCTGCAGGTGGCATAACTCCGGCATTGACATCAGCAGTGCTAGAGGAACTCAGGGCTTGAGGGAGGAAGCTCACCTGAGGAAGATATCGCACGTAAAGAGAGGAATGGCTAGCAAGCGAAGACACCTGAGCAGATCCTAGTACCGGCTGGTTGAAGCAAATACATGAGAGGACACTGGCTCCACTCGGAGATTGTAGAATCTGGCGAATGTGTTGGGTGTCGCCCAGCCTTCAGCTCTGCAGATGTCTGTTAGCGATGCACCATGCGTTAGAGCCCAAGAGCAGGCCACACTCCGGGTGGAGTGAGCCTTCACACCAAGGGGGCATGGTTGACCTTGCTGCTGGTATGCCAAAGCAATGGCGTCCACTATCCAGTGAGACAACCTTTGCTTGGAGAGAGCCTTTCCCTTCAGCTTCCCACCATAACAGACAAAGAGCTGGTCAGAGGTCCTGAAACACCATGTTCTGTCTACGTAGACACGGAGGGCATGTACTGGACAGAGCAGTGCCAAGGCTGGGTCTGCCTCCTCCAGGGGCAGCTCTTGCAGGTTCACCACCTGATCTCGAAAGGGAGTGGTGGGAACCCTGGGCACATATCCAGGCCAGGGTCTCAGGATCACGTGAGAAAAGGCCGGCCAAAATTCCAGGCACACTTCGTCAACGAAAAACGCGTGCAGGTCCCCAACACCCTCTTAATAGAGGGCAATGCAACCAGGAGCGCTGTCTTAATTGACAGGAACTTAAGCTCAAAGGGAGCACTCTGCAGGCCAGTTAGTACCACTAAGAGGTCCCAAGAGTGAATGAGAGGAGGATTGAGTCTCCTCGCTCCTCTCAGGAACCTGACGATCAGGTCGTGCCTTCCCATGGACTTACCTTTGACTGCGTCGTTATGTGCGCCGATAGCAGCAACATACACTTTTAGGGTGGAGGGAGACAGCCTTCGCTCCAACCCATCCTGCAGGAAGGAAGCACGACACTGATCAAGCATTTTCTGGGGTCTTCTCGGTGAGAAGAGCACCGGTTGACGAAGAGGTTCCACTTCAACGCATAGGCATGTCTCGTGGATGATGCTTTAGCGGAAGTGATGGTAGCCACCACCGCTGGTGGTAGGGTACTCAAACCTGCCTCATCCCGTCCAGGAGCCACACGTGGAGGTTCCAAAGATCGGGATGGGGGTGCCATAGGTAGCCCTGTCTCTGGCCAGGGAGGTGCAGTCGCGAGGAGTACAAGTTCGGAGAACCAGGTCCGGGTGGGCCAATGAGCCGCAACCAAAACTACCTTATCCTCGTCCTCCCTGATCTTGCACAGTGTCTGTGCCAGAAGGCTCACTGGTGGAAACGCATAATTGCAGAGCCCTCTCGGCCAGCCGTGCTGACCGTGCCCTCGGTCAGGAAGTAAAACAGGTCGCAATGGGACGAGTCGTGGGAGGCACACAGGTCTACCTGTGCGTCCCCGAACTGATCCCAAATCAGCTGAACCGACTGGGGATTCAATTCAATTCAATTCAAGTTTATTTGTATAGCGCTTTTCACAATACACATTGTCTCAAAGCAGCTTTACAGAAAGTGCATTTCAGAAATGTACAAAGAAAAATACAGTTAGTTAATCATGTATAAATTTAGGCATAACATATCGCCGGTGTTTAGTCGTCTCTTCACAGGCGTCGAGTCGTCTCTCCACAGGCGTTTAGTCGTCTCTCCACCGGCGTTTAGTCGTCTCTCCACAGGTGTTGGGGCATCTGAAGTCTTCGTGAGAGGCTGGATACAAACTGGAGCTGACGAACGCTATTTACCTCGGGACTAGCGTCCCGAGATAACAGCAGAAAGACAGATGGGAAATAATTAGCATAGCTGATGTTCATAATATTAATGCATTCGAACTGATTCAGAAGTAGTATAAAAGGTAAGCATTAAGTGAATGCTTGGTTAAAGAGATGCGTCTTTAATCTAGTTTTAAACTGGGACAGCGAGTCTGAGTCTCGAACAATATCAGGAAGGCTATTCCAGAGTTTAGGAGATAAATGTGAGAACGCCCTCCCTCCTTTAGTAGACTTAGATATCCTAGGAACGACCAGAAGCCTCGAATTTTGTGATCTTAAAGAGCGCGATGGATTGTAGGGCGATAGAAGGTCTGTTAAATACACAGGAGCTAAACCATTTAGAGCTTTATAAGTCAATAGTAATACTTTGTAATTGATACGGAACTTAATAGGTAACCAGTGTAGAGATGATAAAATTGGTGTTATATGATCATATTTTCTTGATCTAGTAAGAACTCTAGCGGCTGCATTTTGGACTAACTGTAGCTTGTTTATTGAGGATGCAGGACAACCAGCTAATAAAGCATTACAGTAATCTAGTCTCGAGGTCATGAATGCATGAACTAACTTTTCTGCATCTGAAACAGATAGCATGTTACGTAGCTTAGCAATGTTTCTAAGGTGGAAAAAGGCTGTTCTTGTAACATATGATATATGATTTTCGAAAGTCAAGTTGCGGTCTAGTATAACACCCAGGTCTTTTACTGTAGTGGATAAAGTAACAGGACATCCTTCTAAATTAAAGTTGTATTGTAAGGGATTTTGTGGGTAGTTTTTTGGACCAATAAGTAATACCTCCGTTTTATCTGAATTTAATAGCAGGAAATTACACGTCATCCAGCATTTTATATCTTTTAGACACTCTGTCAAGTTAGATAAGTTAGTGTTTTCATCTGGTCGTGATGAGATATATAATTGAGTGTCATCAACATAACAGTGAAAACTAATTCCATGTTTTCTTATAATATTACCAAGTGGCATCATATATATTGAGAACAGCAGTCGGATGGAGTCGCCATTCTCCAGGAAGGGGCTGGAACCGTGAGAGCTCGTCGGCTGCACAGTTCAGGGTTCCCTGAATATGTAAATGGCTCGAAGCAACCTCAGATCCTCAGTCGAGGGCGAGTTGCGGTATACGGCAGGAGTGTAGTTGATACGCCTTGTCGGTTGATGTGCGCTACTGTCGTGGTATTGTCTGAGTGGACTAGTATGTGTTGGCCCTTGAGCAGCGCCAGGAAGCAGTGCAGAGAAAGGCGTACTGCTAGCAACTCGAGGCAATTGACATGACAGAGGCGCTGGGGACATGTCCAGGAGCCCGCGGCCGCATGTCCATTGCACATGGCACCCCAACCGGTGGTGGAGACATCTGTTGAGACAACAACATGCCTGGAAACTCGTTCTAAGTAGAAAGCCTGTAGAAAGCTGAGGTTCGTCCACGGGGTGAAGGTCTGTCGGCAGGTCGAAGTAACTGGTACTCAGACCGTGCCTTGTTGCCATGCCCACCTCGGGACTCGGTCGCGAAGGCAAAGCTGAAGCGGTCTCATATGAAGCAATTGCCGCGGTTGGGGATGCCATTTGCCCCAGGAGCCTCTGAAATAACTTCAGTGGAAACGCATTCTTGCCCTCGAACTGTCTCAGGCAAGTCAGCAGTGACTGCGCGCGCTCTCGCTCGTAAGCTGCGCGGACATGGTGACCGAGTCGATTTCCATACCGAGAAAAGAGATCCTCTGCACGGAGAAAAGTTTCCTCTTCTCCCAGTTGACCCGAAGGACCAGCTAGGCCCAGACGAGCTAGGTGCCGGAGCACTAGGTCCCTGTGGTTGAAAACCTGGTCTCGAGAGTGAGCTAGGATCAGCCAGTCGTCGAGATAGTTCAGGATGCGATCCCGTGTTCCTGTAGAGGAACAAAGGCTGCCTCGACGACCTTCGTGAAGACACGAGGAGACAGGGCTAGCCCGAATGGGAGAACCGCGTACTGGTATGCCTGCTCCTCGAAAGCAAACCGAAGAAAGGGTCTGTGTCGAGGGAGAATGGAGACATGGAAGTTGGCGTCCTTCAGGTCGATCGCTGCAAACCAATCCTGTTGCCGCACACATCCACGTGTGGTCCTGCTACCATCCCCTGGAAAGAACTGATGGCCATCTCTGAGCAGCCCGTCTCAGGAGTGCCGCTTAGCCTGGCGTTTAGCGGGGTGTGGGGCTGGAGAGGGTTGGGGCACCTTCGGGTGGAGACTGATGCTGGGGCCGTGCGGAAGGGGTGGGAGCTGCGGGAGGGCGCCCTCTGCGGCGAGCAGGCTGAGGGTTCTGTGCTGATGGCTGGGTGGAGGCAGCAGCGGACCGCCGTCGGGGCAGAATGTGTTTAATCCCCTCAGTCTGCTTCTGGGCGGTTGAGAACTGTTGGGCAAAGTCCTCAACCATGCTTCCGAAGAGGCCGGCCTGGGATATGGGGGTGTCGAGCAGAAGAGTCCGCTTGGCATCCCGCATATCGGCCAGGTTCAGCCACAGGTGACGCTCCTGGACCACGTTAGTGGACATTACCTGACCCAGGGAGTAGGGCTGGGCGATATATCGATATAAAAGATATATCGATATATTTTTAAATGCGATATGGAATTAGACCATATCGCATATATATCGAAAAATTTGCGCCGTGATCCAGCTGCTGACTGCTTTTGAAGAAGTCGTATTGTGCATTCTATCAGTTCTGGCGCTTCCGCCTCAACAGCCTAGTGTACAATGCGACAAATACTCGCATGTATAGATACTTAATCAAATGTTAACGCTGAGGAATGGGAGACTGCAGGTCACAAAAGTGCATTGTTTGCATGTGCTTTAAAGGGATACTCCACTTTTTTTGGAAATAGGCTCATTTTACAACTCCCCCAGAGTTAAACAGTTTTACCGTTTTCGAATCCATTCAGCTGATTTTCTGATATTTAGAAGAATATCAGTAACCAGACAGTTTCTGGTCTCATTGACTTCCATAGTATATTTTTTTTCCTACTATGGAAGTCAATGAGACCAGAAACTGTCTGGTAACTGATATTCTTCTAAATATCAGAAAATCGGCTGAAAGGATTCGAAAACGGTAAAACTCAACTGTTTAACTCTGGGGGAGTTGTAAAATGAGCCTATTTCCAAAAAAAGTGGAGTATCCCTTTAAAAGCCTTGCCGGTAAAACATGTCATTCGATGATACGCTGTTCTAACATCCGCTTTTCTGAGCGCTATACACACGACGCGCACATGCACTAAACGCACATAAAAAACGCACATGCACATCTTTCTTATTGCGCAAATACTGTCAAATACACACAATGTTTACATAAAGTTGGTTATGTCTAAACTGAAAGCAAACCAAGAAAATTGAGAGAAATCTGCGTGTGTATTAGACCTGGCGCGTGTCTTAAAGAGACAGTAGTCCTAATAGTAAACATGCAGCCGGTTGTCCTTAAAGTGATAGTTCACCCCCAAAAAATAATTCTGTCATTATTTAGGAAAGAAACTTATTCAGGTTTAAAACAACTTGAGAGAGTAAATGATGACAATTAATATTTTTGGGAGAACTATCCATTTAATGTTAATAAAAAAAACAAAAGAGAGGAAATCACTCACTGCTCTTGACGGAGAACTTTAACAGTAGTTTTAATAAGAATCTATGTATAATTTTTACAGTGAAGTCCATATTTGGCTTTGAACATTTGCTCTCACTTTGCAGAAAAATTTTTGGGATATATATCGTATATCGATATTCGGCCTAAATATATCGGGATATGGCTTTTGGTCCATATCGCCCAGCCCTACCAGGGAGCGTGCGGTCACTTTTGTTGCCCGGAGAGCGAGGTCGCCACCAGAGTAGACGAAAACCTACAGGCTTTGGATGGGTGCTTAGGGTCACCAGAAGAAAAAGAGCTCTGAGGACACAGATGCATCGCAACAGAACGTTCAACCGAAGACACCCCTGTCTTCCCGTGATCACTCAACGACCTCCTCCGCCTTTCCTCCCCTCGACTGTGTTTTCTTCTCTGCCTGTCTGATCTATCGTTTATCTGCTGTTCGCGGCTAGTATATGCCCGTCAAGCTCTCCTAGACATCCGTATCTCTGTTGGCGTTTCACTTACCAACTTATACACCGTGGACGTGGGCTGCCCCCTACACAATTCGGACGAGCCTCCCCGACCGATCCTCCGGCATGATGGCTGGTGGCGGCCACTAACCACCGCGCGGAGAAAGCGGAGGCGGAAACGAGGAACACGCGGAGGCTACATCACGAAACTGAAGACTCTTGTACAAGCTGGCAGCTTGCTTCGGCGCAGCGCTGCTGCCTGGCACCCGCGGGATGCGGTTTACCGATGCCTTCGTCCTGTTTTCCCCCTCCATCTGAGTCCTGTCATTCGTGCTGATCTCCGCAGTGTTGGCCTCTGCTCCCGGCAGAACGGAGTTAATCACGGAAATCTGCGCTCGCTGAGAAAGGCGCCGTCATCCCACGTGATTATTCCTCCACCCAAACTGGCACTAATCAACGCACGCTCTGCGGTGAATAAGACCTTTTTGTTAAACGACTTCTACTCCTCTCACAACCTGGATTTTATGTTCATCACAGAGTCCTGGATAAAGGTCGGTGATTTAACTCCTTTCTCAGAACTGGTTCCAGCAAACTGTTCTTTTTTTAACTCTCCTCGTCCGAGTGGTCGTGGGGGTGGGATTATAACTGTCCTAAACAACTCTTTCTCCTCACGCTGCCGGCTAGTCACTGTAACGGCTTTCCCCAGCTTTGAATCTCAGCTTCTCCACCTAGACTGGAATGGTCCCATCTGCCTAGGGGTGATATATCGTCCTCCACACTCCACCAATGGTTTTATACAGCAATTTACTGAGTTCATTGGCAGTATTGCCACAAACTATGATCGCTTCCTTTTGGTTGGAGATTTTAATATTCACGTCTGTTGTCATTCAAATTCCTTATCGCAGGAGTTTCTTGACTTAATAGATGCTTTTAATCTACTGCATGGGTCAAAAACTCTACGCACATCCAGGGCCATACACTGGACCTTGTGTTATCCTACGGGATTGATGTCACTGATATTGTATTTTCTGATTGTCTGCTCTCCGATCACAAGCCTATTCTATTCTCACTGTCTCTCCCGGAGCTCTATCTACCCACTATTGCACCTGTTATGTCGCGGGTCTACTCTCCTCAGTTCAGCACTAACTTCGACCTGTGTTTTGCTGAACTATGCTCACACTTGGACTTGGACCAACCACTATCTGACCTGGATGTGGATCAACACTTCAGTCTTTTAAATTCTGCCTGGCTTAAGGTAGCAAACGTGACTGCTCCTCTCAAGCCTCACATATCCAAACCAAAATCTAATCTGTGGCAAAACTCTGACACTCGTCATCAAAGACAAATTTGTAGGGCGGGCCGAACGCAAATGGAAGCGAGACAGGCAGATTGTCTCCTTCCATTTGTTCAAAGACGCTCTTACAGCATACCAAAAGGCTGCTAAGTCAGCTAAAGCTGCATATTTCTCTAACTTAATTGAATCCAACCACTCCAACCCAAAGGTCTTGTTTTCAGTCATTCAGTCTGTTATAAATCCTTCTTCTAAACTCTCTGTTGCCTCTGATGCTCTATGTGAAGATTTCCAGAGATTTTTTGTGAACAAAATCACTAAATTAAGACTTAGTGTTTGCCCTAACTTAACTCTCCCCCGATTCGTGTCACCCACTACTTGTGTTTGGGAGGTTTTTGATCCTATCAACCTCCAGACACTAAAGGATGTGTGCACCAAGCTCAAACCTTCATTTTGTCCAAATGATATCATTCAGCCGAAATTTCTAAAGTTAATCATCGACTCTGTGGGTCCAGGTTTGGTATCCCTTTTTAACAAGTGTCTCAATACGGGCTCTGTTCCAGCTAATCTTAAAGTGGCTACGGTCACTCCTTTGCTCAAGAAGCCTTCACTGGATCCTTCTATTTTACAAAATTACCGACCCATCTCTGTCTTGCCTTTTATTTCCAAGTTATTGGAGAAAATCGTGTTTAATCAACTTCAGCACTTTCTTTCAAATAACTGTATTTATGAGGCTTTTCAATCTGGGTTCAGGACTGCTCACAGCACTGAGTCCGCCCTTCTGAGAGTGCTAAACGATATTTTTATCTCCACTGATTCGGGTGATTCTGTGGTTTTAGTTCTCTTAGACCTTTCGGCAGCTTTTGACACTGTTGACCACCCTACTCTGTTGGCTAGACTTGAGACTGGGGTGGGCCTAAAAGCCTCTGTCCTGTCATGGTTTCAGTCGTACCTCTCTGACAGAAAGTTTTTAGTTAAAATGGGTAATTTTTCCAGCTCCATGGCACCTCTAACCTGTGGTCTTCCACAGGGCTCCATTTTGGCTCCCTCTCTATTTTCTCTATACATGCTACCGTTGGGCGCTATCTTAAGGAAACACAGTGTATCATTTCATCTTTATGCAGACGACACCCAAATTTACATTCCATTTAAAAGAAATAACCCTGCAGCGTTAAACTCTCTTCTATTATGCCTAGAGGAGGTAAAGGCATGGCTGGCTCAAAATTTCCTCTCTCTAAATGATGATAAGACCGAGGTCATTGTCTTCAGCCCGAGTGAAAGGTCCCAGTGTACAAGCCCAGACTTGGGGAGTCTATCTCGTTTTATATCTACAGGAGTGCGGAACTTAGGTTTTCTTGTTGACCAGTCTTTAAAATTTGACAAACATATTTCATCTGTCATCAGTTCCGGTTTCTACCAACTTCGCTTACTTTCTAAAATCAAAGGCTTTCTTACTCCAATAACTATGGAAATGGCGGTTCATGCATTCATCACGTGTCGGCTAGACTATTGCAATTCACTTTACTGTGGGATATCAGTTTCCCAAATTGCACGTCTTCAGTTGGTCCAAAATGCTGCGGCCAGACTCATTCTTAACTGTCGCAAATATGACCATATCTCTCCGATTCTTAAATCGTTACACTGGCTGCCAGTCCGTCAGAGAATAGATTTTAAAATCCTCCTATTTGTTTTTAAATCTTTACACAACTTAGCTCCAGCCTATCTATCCGAACTTATTCAGCCCTATACTCCGTCCAGAAGCCTAAGGTCACACGACCAGGCTCTGCTGGTAGTCCCTCGTGTCAGACTCAAGCGTAGAGGGGAGCGTGCTTTTGCAGTGGCAGGGCCTCGTCTGTGGAACACCCTGCCCCTAGAGATCCGAACGGCCCCCACCCTTTCTATCTTTAAGTCTTTGGTAAAAACCTACCTGTTCTCTTTAGCTTATTGATCTCTTTTTTTTTTTTTTTTTTTTTTTTTTTTTCATTATTTCTACGATTTTATATTTGAATCTTTGTTAAGGCTATTCGTAGCTCTGCTGCTTTTTATGTGTTTTAGGGGTTGTTTTGCTGTTTTTACTTTTCTTATTTGTGTGTTCTGTAAAGCACTTTGGTCTGTCTAAGTGGCTGTTTAAATGTGCTATACAAATAAATGAACTTGAACTTGAACTTGACGGGGCTGCTGCTCAGGGGTGCGAAAGTGACCGCACGCTCCCTGGGTCAGGAAATGTCCACTAACGTGGTCCAGGAGCAGACATATCATATGGAATTAAAAGTTATTGTTATTGAACAGGAAAAGTTCATTTAAAAAAAAAAAAATTAATTATAAAGGTATATTGTTTGACACAAAATTACACCACTGACCTGAATGACTGGATATCTTGGCACTTTAGTCGCTCTCCTCTCATCTGTCGGTTTTATATAATTTTTCATATCACATATCCTATAACAATCTGGATCACTATAACAACCCACCAGATCTGTATACTGAAATTACACTGACGCACCATTTTATGAGGGTGGTGTTATAAAAAAACCCAGTCTCCATGGATTTATTGCATGCAAATTATCCGTGTGGAAATTAACAGGTCATTATTACAGGTGTCATATGTCATGTCGTGGTATTTTCTGTAATGTTGTAATCATTTGAATCTGACAAAAAAAAAAAAAAAAAACTGTCATGAACTGCTCCGAGACACAAAGGTTGAGGATCCAAAAGCAGTATTTATTAGGAGTAATCCACAATCAAGTCCGAAAACAGACAAATGGTCAAACACAGAGGAGGAAAAGAGAGGAGGAAAAAAAAGAAAGAAAAAAGAAAGAAAGACCAACACACGCTGATAGTCCGGGCAGGGGGTTATGGGTAATGAAGTCCGAGATGACAATGGCAATGAACAGAGGAGTGCCCTCTGTTGGCTCTCAAGGGCACTCCAGCACAGGACCGTAACAAAAACACTACAATAAATAATTTAAACGTACACTAAGCAATCTCTCCACATAAAGTTAATTTTAATGTTTGTCTATCAGTGTATAAAATCAGTAATGATAAACAATAATTTACACAAAAAATCATTGGTTCTTGAGTACTGGGAAAAAACAACAGGCTACTGTTGTAGAAATTTTAATAGTCATTTATTCCTAATCTATTCAATGTGTAAAAGTATATGTGTGTACGTGCTTGTGCGTGACGTTTCAGGAATATATGGGACAGGACATCTTGACCTTAGGAATGGTCAGGTTTGGCTAGTTTATTCCAGTACCAGTTTGTGTCCTTAAGAAAAACTGAACAGAAGTGGGGGCCTTATCTGGGTGGAAAAGTACAGCGAGTGAGAAGGAACCTTGAAAAGAGTATAAAAGCTGTCTCATGTCTTCCTGGTGCGCGTCACTCACTTCACAGAATGTAACGGCTGTGATGGCGACTGGGCCTTCTTGCAAGAATAAATATTTCTCTTTTTATTAATTTGACTCTGAGTGTCTCTTACGCAGTGATGATGTTTAACAGAAGTTTTTGCCACAACATTTGGTGTCAGAGTGGGATTCCTTGGCAGTACCTCCTGGACCTGAGAGCGGACGGTGTTTGGCCACCTGGACTGAGCAGTTCCAGCTCTACCTCGTAAGTTTCAGAGAGAGGGGCCGACCGCTATCAGGGCCAGGAGAAGCTCCACTGGAATCAGATGAAAACGAACCCGTGGCAACTCAAGACATCTCTGGTAAGAGACGGCTAAAATATTTTTCTTATGGGCTAAAATATTTTTCAAAGAGTGAAACTGAACCATACTGGCTGAGGGCTGTTTCTGTGGTACGTAATCTGAGATTAATTGAGATCTATATATAGATCAAGAAATTTCAAACAGATACGAGGGAAAATAATCTGAGATTAATTGAGGTCTGTAACAGATCAAGAAATTTCAAGCAGATAAATAATCTGGGATTAATTGAGAACTGTGACAGATCAAGAGATTTCAAACAGATAGGTAACCTGAAAATGAGTTGTTCCACCACGGAGCAATTTGTTTTTAGGTGCTGAGGCTAATTAGGGGGAACCAGAACAATCGTAACAGATTTTTTGGTAAACCATAGTTAGGAGGGCACTAATAGTGCAACCCGACCGATTTGGGTTAAAAGAAAAGAATCGGGTTTGTTGGGGACGCCTAACAGACTAAAGAAAACGCGCGTTGAAGAGAAATCCACAGAGAACAGAGAAGCAGCAGTATGGGGATGTCTCAAAAGCAAGCTTGCGAAATTTGGTACACCGGTTTTCTGTCAAATGAGATAAAATTAAGGGCAGAAATGT
Source organism: Chrosomus eos (assembly GCA_036326025.1). Lineage (NCBI taxonomy): Eukaryota > Metazoa > Chordata > Actinopteri > Cypriniformes > Leuciscidae > Chrosomus > Chrosomus eos. The sequence continues at coordinate 16,825,088 of CM070820.1, read as the reverse complement.
ATGATATTGAGCGCCACAAGATTAAAGGTGGTGCGGGGAACAGTTGAACAGGGCAGTGAGAAATAAAAGTGTCTGCGTTCAACATGTGTGTAAAAATGTGAACAGATAAGGAAATGTTGGCTTGAAGATAAAATGTCGAACTGCCAGGAGAAATAATGTTTTTACTTCTTCATCCAGTAAATGGATGCATGACATTAGATGTCTATAGAACTTAAAGTTATACGATAAGGATTGAAGTAGCAAGCAGCAATAAGGCTGTCTGTGTGAAATAGAGTGATAGAGTGATAGAAAAAGAGAGAACTGTAAGTGAGAAACTTGATGGAAGAGGGAAGTGAAAAACAAGAAGGTTGGTGTGTGAGATATGTTTATGTGGGGATTGTGCAAACAATCATGTACTGGTTAGATAATGAAGGAACTGGCAAGTCTGAGAAAAGAAAGGAGAGGATACAGAATGAAAATGGCATGTAGGGGAAGATTGAGAAGAAATATAGTAGAAAACTATATGTGATGAAAATAAAATGTCTGACAGAATTTATGGAAGTCAAATTAACTGTTTAAATGGTATGAAAATACAGTTTTAGAATAAAATAAGGCATTGTATGATTGACAGGAATTAACATGACATGAAGAATGTTTTAAGCAGTATGGGGAACAATTCTATATTTTTAATGGTAAAATAAAGATTGAAATTAGGTTTAGTTTTAGTTTGACAAACATTGTTTTTGAACCTAAAGGGTCTAATGGGGGTAGTGAAAGGAATGGATTTACCATCCATCTTCGTTTATTATGAAAGGAATTGGAAATTATAGTTTTATAAAAAAACGAATGCATATCCTGGTGTTTATGATTGCAGACAATGTCTGTATTTAATATCTGAGGAGTGACTGAGGGTTCGATCAAGGTCGAGAGTACAGGACCAGTGTCTTCTTATTCAGCCTGGCTTTTTGGATGTTAGATATGCACTTGTTCTGTAATCAGTGTTGATGATAATAGCAAATTAGTAAAATGTAAAGACAGCTATGTCCAAAGATTCCGGAAATCAATAATGTATGTTGTGCCAGTAATAATGATGATTCGGCTATTGTTGTATCTGCCATTGGTGGACTGTAAAAGAATATGGAGCACTGCTTATCAGTGGCTCTGTTTGCATTCCTCAATGGAACACACTGCTTCAAGGGTGTGCAGTAAGTTAGAGCAGACAGAGAGTGTTTTAATTATGGTCAGCAGGACCATTTAACCTGTAGATGCTCACTGAGAAGGGGTTTGAAAATGTGATAGTGACACATTTCTGGTAATAATGTGGGTTTGAAAGTAGATCAGTGTTTAAGTGACGATATTAACATTTCGTCTGAGAAAGAATAAGAGAAAAAAAAAAAAAAAAAACAAGGTCAAAAGATTGAAGTCTTAAAGTGAATCCTTTTGAAGAAAAGATCTATAATAGTAATTATTATAAGTGAATTGATGAATACAGTTGGATGTAAAATTATGTATAATGACAACAAATGTGAGTTGCAGAAAGGAAAAAGTAACTAAAAGGATGATTGTGTTTTAATTAAACATTTTAAAAAGGGTTTAGATTATATAGAACTAGAATAATTAATTAAGATCAAATAAGCAGAGGCAGTAGGCTACTGAATTAACAGTTTCTAAAATGTAAAATGTAAAAGGCATCTGATTAAACAAACAGCTTGAAAAGTGTTGACCATGAGAGAACTAGAAGCTGATGTTTTGCTTTTAAAAGATAAGTTTGTTAGGAGCTGTAATGAAACAGCTTGCTTATCTGAATCTGATGTGTGCTGTGCCTGTATGGGCAAAAGACAACTATAAAATTATGTTTATTTGGAAACAAATGTCATTTCTGGCAAAGATGCCTTAAGCTGGGATAGTTAAAAGATTATAGATAAAAGTTTGATGATTAGAAGTTTATGAGAGAACAGTTTACCTGTCCTGAATGTCTCAGAGTCTCTCTCAGTCAAATGTCAGCTAACAGGCTGTTATCTGAGTCTGTGTCATAAGTAATAATAAGCTATTTATAGGAAAAGCACAGTGTCTCAGTTGAAAAAATCAGACACAGAGATGTAAAAGAAATCATTGCCATGAAGAGGGCAATTTGTATTTGTGAATGTTTTAAAAGTAAAACTGAACGACTTTAAAGAAGTCTTTAAAATAATAATGCAGACCTTAAATGATAGAAATAACATTTTTGATTATTTTATTTTAGGACCAGTAACTTCTTTGTCTTATCTTAAGTCTCCACCATTGAAACAGGCCCGATGGCTACGGCTACAGATGTACAGTAACAGTACACTGAATGTATGGTTGTGAACTAAATTCACTGAGGGTAATCTAAGTAGCTAGGTTGATGATTTTAAGATGGTTAATGGATTTAAGTGATTAAATACTGCTGTTATTAACCTGTCTCCCTGTGAACACTATTAGGCAATCAGAATGGCTCTGGTGACTCTTGAACGTGCCTTTCCTAAGCTCCAGAAAGCAGCTGAGTTCTGTTAAAGGAAACTGATTGTGTGATGGGAGAGAGCGGTCACCAGTTTGTGAGCGGTACCAGTGTGTACGTGGCTACTCAATGACAGGATGATCTTCCTGGCCAGGGGACAGCCTTACGCAGGGGGTCACGGACATTGGGCACCTCAGGACGGGGGTGTGGTACATGCAAGAAAGGTATGAGAGTTGAGCGCTGACTACTGGAGGCCACTGGGGTCAGCAGAGCATTGAGAGGTGAGATGCGCTGTGACGAGTTGCGGCAGTCTGACCCAAGAGAATGTGAGTTCCTCTATACCACTTGCCAGAAGAAACCGCATTAATGGTTGTGACAAGTATCTGCAATTATGCCAGGGGGCAACACCCTGAAGAGAAAATTATAGATAAAGAGCTAACGGGAATGGGCTTTCAAGAGACAGCTGAGAAATGAGGGGATTGCCGTTGTTTGTTGTGGAGACAGGAACAAAACTTTTTATGTATTGGCTGCCTCATGGGCAAGAATAAGAAAATTTATAGAAGTGTTGATTTTGAACTAATATGTTTTAACTCCTGGAGGTCGTTTGACATGGTGGGTGGCTAAAGATGAAGACAGTTTTTGATTTGAGAAAAGTCTGGATAACAAAATTTAATGGTAAAAGGTTAGTGATGAATTTAATATTACATTCTGTCTAAAATATACTCATAGAAGGCGTTGAAAATATTATTTGTTAATAAGAGAGAGAGACTTCTCGAGTGGAGGAAGGCATGGTAAACTGTGTCTGTCTTTCTGTTGTCGGCCTGCTAGAGCAAGCTGAAGCAAAATAATGATAAGGAAAATTAAACAAAGCAACCCAGCAGACTGAAAATCTAATGAATAATGAACAGACATGCTTTGGAACTGGTTAAGAGATCATGTAAAATTAGGTAAAAGCTACAGAACAATGCGAAGTTTAAAATCTTATTTAAAATTTAAATCTTTTTAGCAATAATATATAAAAGAAAGAGTTAATATTGAAAAAAGCGAACATTGAAAATGAGCAGTTAAGATATGTGTGTCTAGTATGAGTGTGTGTGATGGTGACAGCACTTTATGTCTTGTATGTATTAGTTTGGGGTACTAATATTCCGCCTGAATAGTGAGTATATTGTTACATCATTACAGATGGGTTGAGGCAAATGACAAATTTTAAAGAAAGCGATAATTGTGAGTGGATCCGATGAAAGATGATACAGAACATAGGACGAGCTTTAAATTGATTGGTCATCAAGCTCTGTCTGGTATTAATTACTTTTTGTTGATTTGAATTACGTTCTGGATCAGTTTAAGAATTTGTGTAAATTGGAATTGTGGAGTTGTAGATCACGATCTGGCATGGGCTGAGATAAATGAAAATGTTATAGATTTGATGGCAACAACAAAGTGACATATTGGCTAAGTCAACATTAAATTATCAAGAGAGCCCCTAAAAATGTATGATTATTGTGGGCAGAAGGATGAGTTATTTGACTGACATTGACCAAGTGACCAAGTCTGTACAGCACGACCTGACTTGATAGAAACAATTGATGACTTTGAAAATGTTTTTAGATGACTGATTTAAGAGACCAAACAACAGGCCTGAAAAGCAGGATACACTGTGAGGCTCAGGGCCTTTGCCCTTCAAATACTTCGTTGAGCAGATGATAATGTGGCTTTAAGTGAAGAATGTAATATTTTTGTTTCAGAGGCAGATAAAGATGTCTGGAGGAAATTTGTCTGAAGGACAACTTTTGGGTTAGTGTTGATGCAAACTTTATCAAAACACTATGTTAAATGTTATGTTAAATTGATGCTCGAGTTGTGTCGTGCATCAAGAGGGAGATGGTATAACAATTGCCAAATATGGTTTACTAAGGGACAATATATGTGGGGAGGACACTGGGTCTAATTGGGTAAAAGGCCGTCCCAAACAAAATTTGCTTTCTGTAAATGTATTTGCAGGACTGTTTCAACAGGAAACGCCGGGGCAGATGTGGCAGCGAAGGTCACGGCAGAACAGTAGACAAAAGAAACTACGTGTAGTTTTACTATCTGAAAATAACCTCGACATTTTGTTTTCTTTACAGAGAATGGAGCAGAGCATAACTTAAAATTTTCCTTTCACAGAATGTCAGATTGGATTGCAGCTAACAGAACTGATTCTGTTCCAAAATGTATTAATATTGTGTTGTTGACATGAGTAAAGCGGGTTGAATGTTAATGTAATAGTTGAATGAGTTTCAGGTTGCTGAATTGGCCAAATGTTGAGAATAAATTTGGAACTAATAATGTATATAATCAGTAAACAAATGGTGAAAATTCCACAGGTCACACCAGAAGGACGACCAGCAGCACTAACAAAACACTTAAGATCTCCATTCACAGGTGACAGAGGCTATGGTCCACTCCACAAACAAGGTTGCAAGGATGGAGATTGCAACACCACCGTCCAAACATCTCACCTTAAACAACGCCAACGAGATTTGATTGGTCACTGATTAATTAGAAAGTATTTTAGGAAAATGAATGGATTGTTTGATTACTCTTTGGGGTTTCGGGGGTAGGATTGTCAATATTGTGTGTTTCCAGCTCAGTTAAATTGGTAAAATGACAGTTTTATCCAAATGATGATGACAATGACAAGAAATGTGATGATGATGATTCTAGTAGTGGAAGCTACAGTGACATGTGTTAGACATTTGGTGTTTGTTTTTCTTTTCTTTTTCTTCTTCCTATGAATGTTTTTGTTATGAACAGATGGTTAAAAGCTGTGCTTATCCGCTATGTGATAAGGTACAAGGAGAGGGTTTTGAAATGAAGGGTTTTATTATACTTTTCTTATACTTTATATTTTGATGTAACCACTGTGGATTGATGATTTGTTGTTTTTCTAACTAGTCTGTACACTATTTCTTATTTAACTAAGGTGACTGAGGGTCAAGCTATGCTTGGGGTACAACAACAGTGATTGTTTATCTAGCCCGGCTTTAGTTGAATTCTTTATCTGCTTGCTAATACTTAAGGGACTATCCTTACAAAAACAGCCTAAGCTTTTTCTTTTCAAAATGTTATTTTCACAAATGTTTAAGAAGAGTGATCAGTTATGCGAAAACTAGAGATGAAGAGTAGTGTGATGATATGACTTAAAATTTGTCTTTTTGTTTATTATTGTGATTATGGGTAATCTGAATGATAAAAAGTGTGGAATTGTTGTAGAATTTTTAATAAAGATTAATAGTCATTAAAAGATTTTAATAGTCATTTATTCCTAATCTATTCAATGTGTAAAAGTATATGTGTGTACGTGCTTGTGCGTGACGTTTCAGGAATATATGGGACAGGACATCTTGACCTTAGGAATGGTCAGGTTTGGCTAGTTTATTCCAGTACCAGTTTGTGTCCTTAAGAAAAACTGAACAGAAGTGGGGGCCTTATCTGGGTGGAAAAGTACAGCGAGTGAGAAGGAACCTTGAAAAGAGTATAAAAGCTGTCTCATGTCTTCCTGGTGCGCGTCACTCACTTCACAGAATGTAACGGCTGTGATGGCGACTGGGCCTTCTTGCAAGAATAAATATTTCTCTTTTTATTAATTTGACTCTGAGTGTCTCTTACGCAGTGATGATGTTTAACAGAAGTTTTTGCCACAACACTACAGAAGTGCAAAAATAAAGGTTTATACCAAGGAATGATTTTTGATTGTTTTTGATGCAGCTTCTGGTCCCACTTTATATTAAATGACTTTAACTGATATTTGCTAACATTTAAATGTCATTATATACACTGCACTAATTGTGTGCATATAGATGTTTTTACTTTGTAATTATATAATAATAATAATAATAATAATACTTAATAATGTAGTAATAATGTAATTACATCTGCAGTTAATTTCAGTAAATACATCTCTAATAATACTAACTGTGACATTACCCTTAAACCTAACCATACCATACCACCAGACCTGCCCCTAACCTTGCCCGTATCCCATCTCAATAGCAGCAAAAGTGTTGTACAATAGCCTATAACATGAACCCAATAAATACATTGTACCTTACCTAATTTTTGTGTAACATTGTAGTTAAAGACCCAAGTTAAAGAAGTGCTTCCTTCTTTCATTTTCTCACAAAATGTTTATTTTTTCGTGTCTCACTTCACTCAATATGGTTAATAGTTGGATTTATCTTTAATAGATTGGGAAAAAACAATGTGTCTAATATTTATTAAATGTTGACATGCCTATTTATACTTAAAAGATGAACTAACTTTAGACTAACTTTCTTCAGCTGTATCTATAAAATACTATACTTAAAATTCTGCTACTTTAAATAAGGAGGTGATGATTTAGGCTAATGTTATAATTTAAATTAAATAAAGAGAAATTCTAAAATGTTCTTGATTTGTGTCAAGAATCAACTAAAAAGATCAAGCCATTCATAAAACATTACTTTGAAAACCAATGGCAAGTAAAATTGTGGAACATGTCAGGGATTTAAACATGAATTTGTGAATGTACAACATTGAAACAAAAATCATTAGCCTAATGGATATATAACTTAAGCTCTGGAAGTGTACTTGTGTATTGCATAATAATGTTCTGTAATAGGTTTAATTGCATTTGAAGCCTGAGGAAATCTTGTTGTGTCCACATTATTATTAACTTATTTTTTGACACGGTTTATGAGGACTGCTTTATCATTAGTGATTGCAGGGAAAACTGTGAAGCAGTGGCATGGAAAGGTACAACAAGGAGCATTGTAATTGGTCCCAGTGAGAGGAAACTATGTCCTAGGGACTGAAGGGTGGTGCAAGTCACATTCTCGTCTTTCCTAGATCAGCATGAATGGGCAGCTAAGAAGTGGGGGTTGGTTGGTGGGACAGATGGATTAGGATTGTGTAGGCTGTTTGGGAACAAAGGCTCGCCTGTATGTGCACTCAGCACGGTTTGATCACTTGTAGCAACCACAATTCATAAAGTCAGTGATCCTAAAGCTTTTATGACTTTTTGCCCTTTTCTCATAGTTAGCCTAGCCACAAGGAGGCTAGACAACATAAACATACATCGACAAGTTAAAAAAAAAGCTCATTAATCAATTTCAACGAGACATTTGCAGTCAAAAAGACATTGTCATTGTTGTGTATTTAAAAAAAAGAAAGAAAAAAGACTTTAGCAAAGACATTTTAAACGAAAATTATTTAAAAACAGAATTGTCTTGCGGTTATTAACGGTGAAGAGCCTAGATGGCGCTGTTGTGTGGATGTAGGTTTAGTGGAATCGCTCAATTTAGCTGCGTGCTCTCCAGTGTTGGGAAGTTTGACTCGTTTCTGTGAATCAGTCAGTTCGGGCAGTTCATTTTAAAAAGGTTCAGTGAGTCTTTACGTCATCACGTGGTCTCCAACATATCCAGTAAAGCCACATGTAGGCTCATTTTGATGTTTGAGTCATTAACCTTGAATTAAAACAATAGCATTTAAACATACTATTTGTTTCTCTCCACTGCAAAAAAACCCCAAAAAACTATTTATTATACCAACGCAGCACGCTGTTTCGTGAAATACCCGCATATTTTAGTAGGCCTAGTATGTTATCCGCACATTAGTCAAATCTTTCGTTCATTCTAAATGCTCTTAATATCAGCTCACGATGCTGCAACGATTCAGTGAGCTTCATGACCCGTTCCTGACAAAGCAGTTTTTTTTCTTCTTCAATGTTGATTATTTTTATACATTTATCCACAAATGTAAGTGTTTGAAGACAAAACCTTATTTTTCTATATTTTAAAAATATTTGTAGAATATTAAAAATGTTTTGTAACTATTTTTAATAAATGAATTATAAGAAGGTAAACAGGCCTGCGAATTGCTGGGCTGATAAGATACTTAAATGTATTCGTTTTTGTTCACTTGTACATGTTTTCCTTTTCACGGTTGTATTGATTTGCCTTAAATTGTTTTTTAATTAATTGATTAGCAGCACGTGAGTAGCTTAATGTATAAATACAAATAAATTTAAAATACACGATCATTTATCGTGGTCAATATAAAGAACCGCTCCGGACAGCTCAGTCCGTTACGTGAACAGATCATTTTTGTGAGCCGGTTCAAATGATTCATAAAAAAAGATCCGACTCAAAAGAACGATTACGTCCACGACTCGGCCATTGCTGTTCTCCAAATCTAAACCCGCCGCAGGAATGAGCAACGCTCGCCGAGCAGCGGATACACGGCCGTTCTAAACAAATAGCCTGTTTTAATCTGTTCCTGCGGACGTTTATGCAAATTCGCATGACTGACAAGTAGATATCACATGCTAACGTGAGTCGTCAGTTCACGAACCTTAACATGTAACAGAATACTCGCTAGTCCCGGCTTGTGAAGCAGGAGTGAAGAGCAATCAATCACCGGACACCTCCACCGTTATTCGTGTTTGTACAGTACAGTGAGCGCTGCTGAGGCAGGGGAACCGCTGCTCTAATGCTTCCCTGACCACACCGACTCAGCGCTGCTATTTTAACGCGGTATCTTGTTTTCGACCAAACATCAGATCAGGTTTTATAGCGGGACAAGATGTTGCAAGTGTTGATTTGCGGCGTTGTGGTCTTCCCCGGTCTCTTCTTCACTTTTAGAAAAGTGCTTCCGTCCATTTTCAAGCAGTGGACAGATGCCGACGTCGTGCTGGTCAGCGAGAGGTGAGTTTGGTGACAGTTGAGCAGTTCGGTAAGGCCAGACAGCTCTTGTATTATCACTGGCTGGCATACTGCTGTTTAGTAGTAAAACGAGTCTCAGTGTCAATTTGAAAGGTCGGGTTTGCACATTTCACAATAATATTCACACGAAAAGGTTAACTTGATGGAAACGATCATAACAGCTGTTAAAATACAGATGCAGTGTTTGCATTTTGACCTGTAGCAGGGGCTTCACAGACTCAGGGACCCCCCAAACAGGCTCACAGCCAACCAAGGGACCCCGGTTTGCAATATCTATCCAGGACCTGGACAGATCCCATGGGCACCTGGTTAAAAACCATATACCACCTCGAGTGATCGAGTGACATATTTATATGTTGAGGCTTGCGTGTTTAAGGGATCAATTATGTTTATAATCAGACTATGTTGTGCTCATGTTATCCTATGATATCAGCTGATCCCACGACCTTAATCACTCCCTTGTCAACTCAGCCATCATGGATAGTCCATGGAAAATGAGCATGAATTGACCAACTCCCAGAAATGCACAGACCTCTTCTATATTTCCAGATTTCTATGCAAACATGGGTGAAATAGGTCTTCAATGATCGGATCTGATCTATATCTAAAGGCAGATCGCTACAAACACATCTGGGTAATAAACCCAGTACACACAGTCACACAGAACTTTAATCTAAGATATTCTCAAACTCAACATCTGAAACTAGCCTTTATTTAAAAATGGTAAGTGAGGGAAACCTTTATCTGTGGTCACCCATGCATGCATTTTTTTTTAGCAGATAAGCAGTTTCAGATCAGTTCTGGGTGGGTTCAGCATAAATTGTCATGGACACAGTATAGTTTTGTGCTCTTGTTAGCTTATAAAATAGTCAAGTCACATTTATTTATATAGCCCTTTTTACAATACAGATGTACAATATCAAAGCAACTTTACAGAGATAACAGGAAAATAATGCAAAAAAGTTTGTTTCCAGAAGAAAATAGTGTTACAGTCCAGCTTAAGTAAGTTCAGTGATGTTTCATTTTTGTTTTTTAAAAAAAGTTGTTAATTTATATATAGCCGCTCTAGAGTAATTCGTGATGTCATCGTCTAGCTCAGTTCAGTTCTTGTATAATAGTGTCAGGCAGATCAATATTATTGTTGAAGAGAAAATTAAATGTTAAATTTAATGTCCCCAACAAAGAAAACCAAGCCAATGGCAACAAATGTGGAAAAAGGCGACAGTGGCAAGGAACCAAAACTCCCATTAGGTGACAGAATGGAGGAAAAAAACCTTGGGAGAATCCAGGCTCAGTCGAGGGGCCAGTTCTCCTCTGGCCAACGAATGAACCGTGTATGATTATGATTCAGGCAGCATAATAGGTCAGGAGTCAGATTGTTTTGGAACTATCAGAATATTATCCAGATCCATCTGGTTGAAGATCAGAGTCATCACACTGGGATGGAGACAGGTTTGTTGAGAATCAGTGCTGATGGCTGTCGTGTCAATGGCGCCTTCGATGAGAGTCTAGTTGACACAACTGACACTTCAACGATGCGTTGTGGTCGTGTCTTGGTGCAGGTCCTCCATCTGGTCTGGATACGGCCAGGATCCGGCTGTAGGCTACTGTATCGCGTGCTGTTTGAACTGACACGCTACAGCGCCGTGTCACATTTCAAAGCGCCAAAACGTTATTTGTTGTGTGAATCTCGTAAAAAATTGACACAATCTGACAGCTGTGAAATTGTTCCATATCAAAAGTAACCTTCTCTGTCTTGTCTGTCGGTCTCAGTGTCCTCTTTGTCTGCGATTTTTCTCTGCGTGAGAAAATGGATGTGTGGCGTGAGAGCGTGTGAAAATGGTCAATGAGGGGAGTTGGCAGCTCTGGCATGGTCACCTCGCAACTTGAATCTTGTTCTTGGATATGACAGTGTAATACTGTCTGAGGATCGCAAGCATCTTATTGACTTATTCACTTTTAAAAGATCTGACAAATAGGAAGGTGCCAGACCATTTAAAGACTTAAAAACAAACAGAATTTTGAGTTCAACCCTATAACACACTGTCAGCCATTTAAGAGACACTAGTATCGGAGTAATGTGTTCTCGTTTAGAGCCCCAGTTAAAAACCTGGATGCGGCATTTTGGACCATCTGAAGCCGTGACATGGAGGATAGGGGTAATCCAATATACAGTGAATTACAGTAGTCAAAGCGAGATAAAACAAAAGCACGTTTAATAGGGAGCCAATGTAGTGTTGACAGAACCGGGCTAATATGGTCATACTTCCTGGTTCTAGTAAGAACTCTAGCTGCTGTGTTTTGGACCAGCTGTAGTTTGTTTATTATGCGTGCAGGGTAACCACCCATAATAGCATTACAATAATCTAGCCTTGAGGTCACTGTTCCGCATTTTTCATTGAAAGCATATGTCGTAATTTAGATATATTTTTGAGATGGAAGAATGCGTTTTACAGATGCTAGAAACGTGGCTTTCAAATGAAAGATTGGTATCAAAGAGCACACCCAGGTTCCTAACCGACAACGAAGACTTGACACAGCAGCCATCAATTGTTAGACAGTATTCTAGGTTAGTACGTGCGGAGGTTTTTGGTCCAATAATTAGAACTTGAACTTGTGATCGATAAGACATTTCTTCATTTACTGCTACAAACTGATAACGGTCAGATAAGTATGATTTAAACCATGCTAATGCAATTCCACTAATGCCAAGATCATTTTTTAAAGTCTATTTAAAAGAATGTTGAATTGCCAAAATGCATCTACTAAATATAAAACAAGATTGTGTGCTCAGCTTTGGGATATTTGGGCTTCATCATTTTATTGCAGAATTTTACATCTATTTGGTTTATTTTTTTATTTTAGCAATGGCCATAATCCCAGTCAATGCCTATGTTTGCTTTACATGTCTTTGCTTTTTATAAGCCATACATAAATTTGCAGTGTTTTGTGTTTTATAAAGTTCTATCAGTGTTTGTGTGTTCTGACTGGAGGTCAGTTACTATTATGGCTAAACGGCAATATTTTGTTTTAATTTTCTTTGACCTTTTTTATTGAGTTCCTGTTGTGCTAGATCAGGGGTGCCTAATCCTGTTCTTGGAAATCTATCTTCCTGCAAAGTTCAGCTCCAGCCCTGATCAAACAGAACTGAACCAGCTAAATAAGATCTTCAGGGCCACTTGATAATTACAGGCAGGTGTGTTGGATGGATCTGAACGTAGGTAGGTAGTTCTCCAGGAACTGGATTGGGCACCCCGTGATAGATTCTTCCAATCCAATCAATTAAATCAAACACCCAAAATTATGCTGTATCAGCATAAGAATATTCTTAGTAAGGGCTGGGTATCGTTCAAATTTTTTTGATACCGATACCTTGACTTCGATACCGGTTCCTTAATAACACATTTTTTTTATACCAATTTTATAAAATCCGTCTTAACAAGATTACATTACATATTACCTAAAAAAAACCTGGTTTTATTTTTTCAGTTTGTTGACTTATTTTACAGACTCAAAGACTCGCGCTCAAGCGCACACATAAAGCTTGCCGCAAAGCACTGGCAAAAGTAGCCTAATGATTATGAATGTGTCGGGAAAAAACAGCAAGGAGACATTTTAACTGTTTATTAATAAACTAGTGTTATCTGAGTCAGTGTTGGCTGCAAAGATGAAGTTGACGTTGCTGACTTGTCAACTTAGCAGTATAGAGAACATGCTCGCGCCTATAGAGAGAAATGCATCTTTCATTTGGATTACATAATCAGAGAGTACTTAAAAGTAGGGCTGGGTATTGTTAGGAATTTCACAATTCGATTCGATTTCGATTCTTGAGGCTTCGATTCGATTTCGATTCGATATTGATTTATTAGCTTCGATATCGATTCAATAATAAGTAAATACACAAGTAATTAAGTACATGGGTATATTATTTTTAAATAATGTGTGCAGTATTAGCAATGTTTAAGTACAAATTAACCCAAGCATGTTTCCTGTCATAATTTATTTAGTAGAACAAACTGTACAATATTGTACATGTTGAATACAAACCACAACTGTAACAAACAGGTGCTTTATTAACACCTCTAAAGTGCATTTAACTGTAAGTAGTAGAACGTATATAATTCTTCCTATACATTCAAGTTATAAAAGAAATGTAAACAGAAGCACAAAATGTGCATATTCATAAAACAAAGTGCAATCATAGATATTATAACATTACAAAGTGCTATTTTGTCAACACAATAAATAACACTGAACAGCTGATCAGAGAACCTTTGGCTTATTTACTGTGCCTATATGTAGGATACATTACAGACATGTCCGTCATATAACTCATAACATTTTAGTACAATATATAACGTTAACTCTGAAGCATTTGTTATCAAACTAGTGCACATGCAGGTTTTTTGAACGTTGCGACGGTCGTCTGTTATATAGGACAACTTAGTTTGAATAAACGTTATTTTTGCCGCGCGCACCTTCGCGCTCGTGCGGATTATAGACAGTAAAAAAGAAACGGACGCGTCTAGTATGAACAAGGCTGTACTCCGTGTCAGCGCGCGCTCTGGTCGGTAAAGGGGCACAGACCTCTCCCCCGAATCATCTCCAGCTGTAGCAGCCTCCGAAGCACCACTAACTCCGCCTCCGTTTCCCTCGTAAGCTGATATTAGTATTTAACATAGACATCATGATGTCTACGGTATTTAAACATTCTCTATGATAAAAACAGCGTCTTATACAACGCTGAACGCTCTCACTAGAGTGTTGCCTACAGCGCCGCCACTGGCCGTGGGCTGAATCGATTCATAGGATTTGATGAATCGATATTGAATTGAGAAATTGATGAATCGATATTTTTACCCAGCCCTGCTTAAAAGAAGACATTTCAAGCTTTCGATATTCCTGTTTCTCATGTCTGTGAGGCAAGTAGCCTATACGTAGCCTGGCAAGCCAACCCACATCAAGATGTTGGGTCTGGGAACTCACCATTGGCATGCCTCAATCCGAGGGGCGGGATAAACGGTTGTCTTTCAAATCCCCTCTGCACGCAATAGGATAGCGCTACAACCAACCAGAGCAGTGAACGGTTGTGGCTGAGTGAATCCCATGTGTTTTCCCACCAGCGGAGCTAGTTGATTTATTAAACTTTTTCGGCAAAACTCCGAACACATCTTCCTTAATTAAGAATGACTTAATGTTCTTTGTTCTTTTCTCATAAAAAGCTTAACTCCAACTATAAGTCTTAAAGAGTCGCGACCAAAGCCGATTCAAAAGGCCGCTGTTCGCCAGCAGCAGTAGTCATCATCTTTGTTTTCAAGTAGCAGGGAATTCACGCGGAGCCATCACAACTCTGCAGTCATTATGTTAGGCCCGCCCACCAACTCTATACACGATGTGATTGGCCTGACTAGAGTTTGGCTTTTCCAGCTCGAAAGCCAACGGATAGTTGCTAGACTACACTGACTGCAAAATAAATTTTGCTGTTGCTAGGGTGCTTCTAGATTTCTAGGCTAGCCTATACGCTGAGTTTCGGTTAATATATGTGACGCGCTATTGGGGTTGGAACACTTACACACTACAGCCTCATGTGTGAGCCACGTCTCTGGGCGTAACCGGCGCAAACTAGTGTTTTTCCTTGATGCCTTGCCACAGCCAATCATGCTGCAAGCACACTGACATTGAAGAGATTAACCCCTTAGGTATCAAAATTTGGGTAACAAACGACAAGACATTTTTTTGATACTCGATGGTATCAAGGCAATTCGGTTGGTGACTAAAAAGAATCGATACACAGCCCTATTCTAGTAATAAAAGGGTCCAGTTCTCTGGGCTTTCGCACCGGGTAGTTATACTCAGTTATAGGAAGTAGCCACCAGTCCCCCAAGAACTAAATTTCCCCTAGCACAGTTTCCGCCATTAGAAACTCTGAAGTGACATAAGCAGGCTGACAGCGACGTCATTTATGTGCGCCATTCAGCAACTGGAGAATGGAAGACGCCGTGATCAGAGCTGTTTTTGTTGTGTGTCGTATCATGGGTTTCGTGATAACGGAGATAGAATATAGATGTAAGTTATGCGATTGAAAGAGCAAAAAGGAGGGCTAAGAGAAGAAGTCTCCTATGACAACTAGCAGTGCTACATATCATCAAGGCTGTGAAAAAACACAATACCGCAGTTAAAGGCCATTAGCATTAACTTTCTGAATAGCTTTAATGTTTTCCATGTTCGTGGAGTATATATAAACTGTGTTTACACTGCTTTTTAAAAATGGTGTGTGCCGGTGTTTTGTTAGGCATGCATTCGGCCAATCAATGTACACTTATGCCACTGTTGTATTGTGCTGGGTTAGACCCTATTCTGAAGTATGAGCTAATTTAGCATAACTAAAATCATGAACGTGCCAAAAAACGGGTAGTTCCGCCAATAGTTATGGGACTATGAAAACGTTCCTCCGGTGCGAAAGCCCCTTTAATTCAGAATTGGTTCTTCACGTTCCTTCCCTTTCAAGAAAACCAACACTCAGCACAAAGTTTATAAAAATTGGCTGTTTTTAGATTCAGTATATTTTTGCAGACAGTTTTAGGAAGCCAAGATAAAAACGCTATAGGAAATCAATAACTAATCAATGACAAAAAACAACAGCTGTAACCCTTTTAGTGAGTTTGCTATCTGCCCTTGTGTATCATCACAAAAGATACTAGATTGCATAAAATTAAGTTTTGGCCCAAACTCTTGTCAGGAGTGTCATGTTTCTTGCGATGTTGTCATCTGAGGGATAGTGCTCAGCAACATGACAGACTGTGTAACTAACACAAGATAGATATACGGACATGTAGATTGATAGTTGGGTAGTTGGTCTTTGATCTTAGTAGGTGGTAGTTAGACAATGTGCTGTGAGCCTCTGGACTCAGTAAAGAGGATGGAGGTTGTTAGAGGAGTGATAATGAAGTGATGCAGACTCTGGACTTTTACACAGAAGTGTTGATTCAATCAGTTCTCTGTGTGTACATGTTAGAATGAGGCAATCAGTCTGAAAAAATGTGATAACTTGTAATATAATAATGGGATTTTCGATATGTGATACAATAATGCTTTAATTGTGTAACATCAATTTAAATTATACTTCAATATATTTAAAAACTGAAAATGATGTAACCTATATATATATATATATATATATATATTATATATATATATATATATAATATATATATATATATATATATATATATTCAGATCTGTAATATTTTTTATGTTTTTAAAAAAAGTCTTTTTTTATTTATCTGATCAAAAAGACACACAAAAAACTGTATTCTATTTGAATATATTTTAAAATATAATTAATTCCTGTAATGCAAAGCTGAATATTCATTCAGTATCATTACTTCAGTTTTTAGTGTCACATGATCCTTCAGAAATCATTCTAATATGCTAATTTGATGCTCAAAAAACATTTTTTATTATTATTATCAATGTTAAAAACAGTTGTAGACAAATTCTTTTCAGGATTCTCGTTCTTTGATAAATGGAAAGTTCTATTTCATTTATTTGAAATAGACAAATAAATGAAATTTATAACATTATAAATGTCTTTATTGTAACTTTTTATCAATTTAATGCATCCTTGCGGAATAAAATTATTGATTTCATTTTCTTCTCTCTCCAAACCTTTGAACGGCAGTATAATGTAACAAAAGCCTCTTATTTCAGATAGTTTCTTTTGATGATTAGAAATGCTGAACTTTCTATTCATCAAAGAATCCTGATTTTTTTTTTTTTTTACATAACTGTTTTCAACTTTGATGATAATAACAATAATAAATGTTTATTGAGCAGCAATATTAGAATGATTTCTGAAGGAGCATGTGAGACTGTAGACTGGAGTAATAATGCTGAAAATTCAGCTTTGCCATCACAGGAATAAATTACATTTTAAAACAGGCTATATTAAAATAGAAAACAGTTATTTTAAATTTAATAAATAATTATATTGTGAAATATTATTACAATCAAATGAAATGCAGCCTTGGTGAGCATAAGAGACTTATTTTAAAAACATAAAAAATCGTACCGATCCCAACATTTTAAACGGCAGTGTGTGTATATATCACATTCTTTATGGGAAAAGAAAGCATCAATACACCTTATGAAAGTGAACAGCAGTGTTTTAGCATTACATAAAAAGTAATGTCACAAACCTGACACTGTCATTTTAAAATCAATGTAAAAAAACTTGTTTAAATACCAACAAATCTTTGCTCAACTTGGTAATCTATAGTTATATTAACCTGAAAACTTAACATCAAGAAAAAACATCCAGGTAAAAAAACACACTAGAAACTAGGGGTGGACGATTAGTTATTTTAGTTATTTTAATTGATCTTTATTAAAAATAAGATCAAAGAGGCAAATTACAAACAAAAGGACAAATACAATACAATAAAATAAATAAAATATTTAATATATTTAAGTTTTTCCAGTAGATTCTCTTTATTAAAAATAAGATCAAAGAGGCAAATTACAAACAAAAGGACAAATACAATACAATAAAATAAATAAAAATATTTAATATATTTAAGTTTTTCCAGTAGGCCTACATTAGATCAATTTATCAGTAAAATTCAAGTTAGAAACAATACAGAAACTGAATAATCAAATGTAAAAATAAAAACATTGAGTAATCTTTATCACATGAATTAAATATACAGTAGTCAACATATGAAGTGGTTTAAAACCTTTCATCAAAGTTACACATGAATTAGGGATGCACCGATACCACTTTTTTCAGACCAAGTACAAGTACTTACATTTGGGTACTTGCCGATACCAAGTACTGATATGAGTACTTAATAATACCATAAAATTCTTCTAGCAATGTTACAGTCAATGTTACAGTCAGAAAGTGAAAAACATCTCATGAAAATAAAACAAAATAAATATACAACTTGTATAATCAAATTGCTTGTGCTAAAGGAGCTATTACTCACCCCTCCTCGACAACAAGGACACAACAGGTATACTGTTTTAGGCTGCTGTCACTTTAAGACCTAATGCACGGATCCTATTGACACATCCAATTTCTTTGCCAACTGTTTACGTTGTCTTAAGACATACACAACTGTGTTTACATGAATACCCGCCAAGACAGGCATTCTGACTGTGACATAACTATGAGTGTATTTGATCGTTTGAGTGCAATAAGCCATGAAAGAATTCAAGATCGCACACTGTCCAAGAGGCAGCTTTCTGTGCACGCACTACGGGTGTATATGTCAGACAGCGCAAGCACCACAGTAAGTTATTTTCCGCAGCTTATTGCACTTAACTCTTTTAACATCAAGAAAGTCATATGTAGGTAACAGTCGCGTGCCCAGTCTATTCCCTGCTATATGTGTCCGCCTACATTTTTTTGAAGTAGCCTATTAAAGTCATTAAGATATCGCAAGCCCTTGCAATATTGATTTAATGATGTACATTTGTGATATTTTGATATATCATGCAGCCCTAATTTTAAGTGTTATAAACATCATTTAACATCAAAAGATTTTGTCTCAGCAAAGTAACAAAATGAGCACAATTTATATGCTATGATAGACGCTGCCTTGTTCATGTTTGAGTGCTCTCTGAGTGCCAAAAGTTTCTATTTACAGCGTGTTTTTACAAGCGTTGAGCATTGTAGACAATCACAATCATGTGTTTAACTCGTGAATGCAAAGGCCTATCAGAGCAGAGGTGCTAGTCAGTTAATTTGTCAGAATCCGTTTAACTGCTGATAACACAAAATTTTGTTTTGTTCAACACGAGCTGCAGGTCGCGGATCCTTTCATTATAACCAACAAACTAAACACAATGTTAATAAGAGATTTGTTGTACAATTAAAGGTGCAGAAGTGATTCTCTGCAGAAACATTTTTTTTTATGCTGGTTGAAAGTCTCCTCATATCCTGATAGCAATCACTCTGTTAAGCGGTCTAAATGTATTTTTATGAATGTATGTTGTCTGTGGAAGGCGTAGGACAATAAAATGTTCGTTCAATCACACGTTCGGTCCGAACGATCCTATAGCATGTGTTCCCTGTCGGTCAATGTGTGTTTGCATACTAATGTGTGTTTGCATTACATAATAAGTCATCAGCGCGTTCATGTGCAGAGAGAGCGAGAATGGCAGGCAAGCAGCAACAACCTAACTTTCCTTCTGAACAGACAAGTGGCACTGGCAAATGATCTACAATCCATATATCTTCATTGGAGCCAAGCAAACTCTCATTGTAGAAAACCTTGTCATGCAAGAAATATTATTACACACTGACAAGTTTTCCTAGCTAAACAACCCGAAAACTTGCTGCATCTAATTCTGTTTTTAAGAATTTGTTTACGTTTGGTATTGTAGCGTTACTAACTGTACTATAATGTTTTCTCAATGACACATGATATTGGTATTGCAGTAACGTTGTCTCTGGTCTTCTTGGCTGTACGCGTTCATGCTTTCAGGAGGGCTGGCTTTGGACGGCGATTTGCAGGGAGGGTGGGACGTACAATATTTGGTGCTATCAGGCTAAAGTTAGCATTTTCCCAGATGTCCTACAGCACCTTTTTATTAACCATTTACAATCTGAATACAGGTTTAATTTTTGATGCTGATAAGTACACAGCAAATTTTCTGAATTGAAAACTGTATTTAAATCTGCGATTGAATCAGAAACTGCAATGATTGACCGTGATGATAAACGGACAAAACAAAACAGGACAACATTTTAGTACTTAATTCAACAGTTTTTGCTTTGGTACTCTCTGGTTCAGAGAACCTTAAAATCTGGTACCGACTACTGAAATTTTGGTACCGTGACAAACCTATATGAGTGTATAACTTTTAATAGTAGATATAATTGAACTAATATCTTGATGGTAGCTCATTGTTGTTGTCAGAAGGAAACCTTGTATGTCAAATCATTGTATAGGCCATCTGCCTATATATGTCGTCAGAATCTTTCAACTGAGAAGCAGCAAGCGTCAACTCAAGTGCAAGCGCGTTCCCTTTCGATACACGTTCCCTTTCGATACGGTTCACTCACATTGGATCTTTTACTGATGCTTTGAGGAACGCAATCCAATAGTGCCATGATACAAGCGTAGAATACAGAAAGACAGGAAGGAAGACCTGTCCTGTGAGCCCAGCCCTGATGTAACCACCAATGACACTAGGGCTGTAGCTATCGATTCTTTTTGTAATCGATTAATCTAGCACTTAATCGATCGATTAATCGAGTAATCGGATAAATTTTTTTGTTTTTTTTTAAACAACCAAAACAAATAATGCATAACGAAAATGATGTAGCTGTAAAATGATCAAGCATTTGGCTTTTATTTCTCCAAAAAAAAACTGGTATTTATTCCAACTCCAACATTAGGCTCCAAAACTAAGCCTATTTATTGAAATTTTTACCCATTTAGTATAAGTGCCAACAATGTTCTATGCTCAATTACTTTGGTAGCCGATTAAAATGTCTCCACCCCAAAAGTACGAGTTGATTTGGAGAAGCCAGGCTGGGGTATTTCATTTTTTGTTGTTGTCTGTAACTATTTGGAAGACGTCACGTGACATACAAAAAAGGTCTCGCAAAGACTGCAATACAATATTTGTTCCTCCATCATGTCGCGGTGTATACAGTGAATGCTGAAATTATTGTTGCGTGGCTACATAGAAGTTTAAGCATATGTGATGCATTGCCGCAATTGATCTGACTGGCGCGTAAGAGAGACGAGGGTGCATGCGTGTGTGTGTGTGTGTGTGTGTGTGTGAGCGTGAAGGGGTTTACACATTTATTTACGCGAGTAGATTACATACAAAGTCAATGCAAAGACGCGAATAGACGCATCATTCGCGCCGGGCGTCACGCGAACGTCTTCCGCGCACGTTGAACATTTTTAACTCGAGCGAATGTTTAAGCGTCTAACTAGACGCGATAGACGCGTATTTGACGCTCTACTCGCGTTCGGTTTGAACACACCATCAAGTTACCTTGTTTCAGCGACGTTTGGTGAGAGCATGGATGTTTTCGGTTCAGATGCTGATTCATTGCAGTCCTACTGTTGTGGTAAGCCAGTTCTACTTTGCAGTAGACACATTGCACCTTGTTCTCTTCCTTTTTAAGTATGTAATGATCCCAAACTTTAGACATTCTCTGCCGTTTATGGACATCTTTACTCTCCGCCATCGCGCCAAATAAATTCAAAATGTATCACGCGCTATAGATCCGCGTATAGTGCGCGTCATAGGAATTTAACGAGGCTTCGAGGAAGAGTTTTTGCCTCGAGGAATTTTTGTGATCGAGTAACTCGAGTAACTCGAGGAATCGTTTCAGCCCTAAATGACACTAACTTGTGGCATCACAAAAATACACTTACCTAAACACTTTAATGACTAATACAGGGGAAAATATTAACCCCATTGATATGGATACGTATGGAAACCTTGACCCGAGGTACCTTCATACAACAGCCACTGTTAATCCACTGACTGATTAAGCAGCAATTGAGGTAAGGGCCCCTTAAAGGTTCTCTAAGCGATCCTGGGTGACATCACTTCTTGTTGACGTTCGAACTATTGTCAAACAAAACGGAGGCTAGCTAGACCCTCCCTCCTCCTCATCCGCGCACTAACCCCTCAAACCCACCCCCAAACCTTTCTTGTCGGTTATTGGCTGGAACAGTTTGTTATGTTTCGTAGAGCGGGTCGCTAGAGTTTGTTTTTGTAGCCGTTTGTGGAGCCTGGGGTGTCCGCAGAGACCGCATTTTTTTACAGTGTGTTCAGGGGACAGGCAGCCAGCGGATAGTGAGGAGATGTTTGCTGTATGTGACAAATGTTTTGGCCTTAAAAACGCGTGACATCGCTTAGAGCACCTTTAACAGTCCTTTCGTCGACCCACACTGGGGTGAAAATACATGGGGGTGAAGTAAGAATTCGTCCAAGGCCACAAGGTCGAAGCTCTCGGGGGAACATTTTAAGCAGTTTATACACTAAAAGGGTCCTGGACTGACTGAAGCAGACAAGATCTGTCCTAAGGTCAGGCCAAGTTATAAAACCAGACAAAGATAGACAGCAAGGACAAACCGGCCGCCACACAGATGTTGCCAATAGACACTCCGCTAGACCATGCCCAGTAGGAGGCCATTCCTCTAGTGGAGTGGGCCCTCATTCCAATAGGGCATTGTAAACGCAAGGAGGCATAAGCCACTATCCAATGGGATAGTCTTTGCTTCGTAACTGCAGCCCTTTAGTGTGGCCTCTAAAGCACACAAAAAGCTGCTCTCACTACCTGAATTGGTACGCCAATTCCAATTGGTGCACACCCCATGCAGCTGCTCCTGTAGGAAGGAGGCCATAAAGGTGCCTAGTAGTGGGCTCTCTTCTCTCTGAAATAGTATTCTTGACACAGAGGCGCGGAGGCTCCCATTGAGAAGCCACAGATGGAGGCCCCACAATTCGGGTTGGGGGTGCCAAATTGTCCCTTTTTCCTGGGAAGGGAGGTCCCTCCTCTGTGGAATTGGCCATGGAGCTGCTGTCAGCAGCTGAAACATATCGGGGAACCATGACTGTTTTTGCCAGAGCGGAGATGATTCAGTTGCAAGTGCAATCTTCTGGTCAGACGTGGAAATTCATTTGGGCAATAATGCATGATGGGTGTGATATTATGCGCAGTGCATTATGGGTATCCTCTAGCCATTAAGTGCACATTGGTTGTACACATTATTGCAGTGCATTGTTGGATTGAATGAGTGCACTCGATAACGTCCACTATGGACACCACTACAAATGGCTGTCCCCTCAAATAGTACCCTATTTAAGGATATAGGGGGCGATTTCAGACATTAGCTGAATAAAATGCAGATAGTCTTTACTGTTTAATCAGTCAAAATATCTCTTAACACACAATTGTTTCAGTATATGGTTTATCTGTGTTCTTCAAGCCATCTCGGGTATTTTCATAAGGATAATGTATAATGCAATACCAATAAACAGCCTTTATCACTGAATAGAATTGGCAATTTTAGAAAGTCAATACTATAAAATAATATTATTTCTGCCTCATTCTGTTAAAAAGCCACATCAGTTCACAGAAGGAAGTTATTTCAAACTGGTTACCATTAAGTGTAAATGTTCCTTTTGTATGCAATGGTGTGATTCTTCAAAAAAAAAAAAAAAAAAAAAAAAAAAGTAAAGATTAATTTGACTGATAGCATTTTCTTTTTCAAGATTTCTATAGATATCGCGATAAATCGTAATTTCTTTTGGTCACGATAATAGTGTAGTGAAAAAAACGGATATTGTGTCAGCCCAAGTTTGAAAGGTAGAATATAATTTTTACAAATATTTTTTAGTTAAAAGCGGAAGTCAGAGCAGAACATATTAAAGGGTATTTAGCTCAAAATTCTGGAAACTAGAAAATGTGTGTGCTGAAACTATCTCTTGACTCTATTGGATTAACAATGCAAACATAACTTTTACACTTAACAACAGGGTTTCCCTGCATCTGGAAGGAGGCTTTTGTTCCAACTCTAATCAAACACAGCTGAACCGCAGACAGTCAGGCTTACTATTATTGTTGCACGATTGAAATTAAAGACAGTGTAGGAGGCAGACCACTGTCTCTCAAAATAAGTGAAAGGAATCACAATGCTCAAAGGCCACTGCATTGCTGCTTAATCAGTCAGTGGATTAACAGTGGCTGTTGTATGAAGGTACCTTGGGTCAAGGTTTCCATACGTATCCATATCAATGGGGTTAATATTTTCCCCTGTATTAGTCATTAAAGTGTTTAGGTAAGTGTATTTTTGTGATGCCACAAGTTAATTAGTGTCATTGGTGGTTACATCATTTTTACTGTTGCCGAAAATAATAAGTTACATGACAGAGACGTTGTGCAACGCTTGCATTGTGAAGCATGTGTGAAATCAGTCAAATGGTGTTACGGGATGTCAGAGGCGGGTGACGTCATGAACCAGGAAACTATAAAGCATGCCCAAACTGTGCAACACTAGCTTCTGTATTGAGTAAGCGCTCTCTGTGAAAGCGTTTGTTTTATTTGGTGTTTTATGTCTCAGTTCAAGACAACAAGCCTCCCTTCGCCAGGTTCCCGACTGGAGTGGGTGTGATTACAGAGGAGGGACGCTAAAGAGGCAGAATTGGCGGCGTGTGCTGAGGCACACCTGAAGAATATGAAGCCTCATCACCGCCGCTGTTAAATTGTCCGGAATGGAGAATCATGCTGATGCCACTGACAGGCTAGGATGCCGGGCCACTATTTCCCTCAGTTATCAGGGCCTAGAGAGGACAAGCCGCAAGGCAAAACCCGGTGTTCCTCGCGCCTCAGACCCTGTACCTGGATCCATCCCATCTCTTCACTACCCATCCTTCATGATTCCCTGGCACGACAAGGACACCAGACCCCCTTTTGTTTTAACACTGTATTTCCCCCGTTTTTGGACATTTTATGTTTATTAACTTTAATAAATGCCTCTCCGAGGCCTGACACCACTCCCACTGTGTCTGTCGTTTTCTCCTCCCGCCCCAATATATATATATATATATATATGTATATGTACTACGCTCGCATCCCTGCCCCACGCTACATGACGGGATATTGTGTGTTGTTGTTTGGGAGTTGCTCCAAGCTGGCGCTCTTTTCAGGGTGCTCTCAGGCTCCCGTTCCTCATGGCTCGGGTCCCCCCCGCTGTTGCGTTTAGTTCATGGGGATCGCAAATGGATTTAGCAGAGGGGTTAGAGGTGGGCCCAGCCTTATTTCTGCCCTCACCTGCTAGATCCAGTGCCTTTTCTCAGGGTTTGGAAGCACGCGCTGTGGTTTCTTCAGCCCTGAGTGAAACAGCGGTGGTACAATTGTCTAGCTCTGAGGAGCTAGAAGTTGTAAGCCCTGAGGCAGGAGATGCTGATTACTCGCCACCTCACTCTCCTGCATACGAGGAGTTGGAGTTTGTTGCAAGATTAAGTATTGACTGGCCAGCTGAGAAGCAGGACGTTCGTCCCAAAATCAAACGAACACTTTCTGCCCTTGCGAGCACAACCTCCCCTTCTGGGCCTGCTATTTTTTTCCTGGTCTCCACACTGAGGTGTTGAGATTGGAAAAAACTGGTCTGCTACCGTGTTTATAGTGCAGCAATAGTTGGCCACAAAGTGCACAGTTATGGGAAGAAACGTAAGGTGGAAGAGACGCTAGCCAGCTATCTCTCTCCTCATCGTCCTTAAAGGCCTGACATTGCCCACCAACTCAGAACAACTTCAGCTTTTGTAGGTAAAACTCATGCAGCGTCTGGTCAGGCTGTTGCATGTCTACATACTATGTCATTGCTGCAAACCTACCAAGCAGATCTGTTTGGAGAACTTGATGAGGGCGGGGTTATTGGCCCTGATGCAGTTTCAGAATTATGGCAGCCCTGGTGAAAAAAAAAAAATCTTTCTATTGCACGCCCTGCACGCTATTGACTGTCAAAAACAGTCGTCGAAAGGTATCAGGAGGCCGGTGGCATTCCAGAAGCTCCTCCCCCGCTGCTCTCAGGTCTCAGGGGTTGCTGAGTGGGGCGCAGCGGTCTCTGGCGAGCCCATATCTCAGTGTCCGCCCGGAAACGTGGCGGTGCTGAGATGCTCGCCCCCTCTGTAAAGGGTCCCAGAGCTACCAGTTCGGTTGTTCCCTGCCAGTGCACCGCTTCAGGGCACCAAAGTGGTTGCTCGAGAAACACCAGAGGCCAGTCTCGAGAGACTGGTTCCCTTAGTAGATTTTCTGGCACCGTGGAAACTACTGCCAAATATATCTCGCTGGGTCTTGCCACAGTCGTTACACTATTCAGTTCGGGTCTCGCTCGCTCAGATTTATGGGGGTCCTGCCCACAGTGGTAGGCCCAGAGCAGGCTCTGGTTATGAAACATGAGGTGAAAACTTTGTTTTGGAAGGGGGCCATAACGTGTACTTCCACCCGACTGAGAAGGATGGGGTGTTGCGTCCCATTTTGAATCTACGTCTTTGAGACAGATTGTATCACAGATCAGGTCCGAGGACTAGTTTGTCACGATCAGGGCAGGCCTTAGGGGGCTGGGGGCCCCTGGGCTTGATGTTATGTTTATATGGCAACCATAGCCGCTTACCACTTTCCTTTAGGTGGAATATTTTTAGGTAGAGCCCCTTTGGTAACATGTTTCCTCCGTGGCACATTGAGGCTGAGGCCTGCAGTACGCACTAGGGTACTGGCTTGGGATCTGGCCGTGGTGCTCCAAGGCCTGTGCCTGGCTCTCTTCGAGTCTATTCGCCTTCTAGCCTTCAAGGAATTCCCACCTGGCATGATGAAGGCTTTTCTTCACCCTAGGCCAGGATATATTCCTAAGGTCCCCACTAATGTAGCTAGATCTATTGTGCTGCAGGTCTTCTGTTCTTCTCCCTTCCGGGATCCAGACCAGGAAAAGAGTAATCTACTTTGTCCAGTTCAGACATTAGATGCTTACGTCCACAGAGCTGCCATGTGGCTTTACAGGCAATATGGTGTCTAAAATGTAAGTCACTTAATATTAGATTCTTGTTTATTAAACTTGTATAAAATCAATATCACATTTGTTATCATGCTGATATTTGGAGAAAAACTGCACTCTTGTGATATTTATTACTAAATATATAAATTAAGACTAAATCACGCAGTAAAAGCGTGCACTCTTGGCTAAATGTGCAGCCGCACTAGTCTAATCTACAAGACTACATCATGTAGAGAATGCAGGCACTCGCTGGGGTGTGTGAGGGATAGGCTATACATGATGATGTCAAAATGCACATCGCTAAAACAACAATTACGACATTATCGCAGACAATATACTGTATATTGCACAACCCTAGTTACGACTGTAACCTTGGTTCCCTGAAGAAGGAATGAGATCGCTATATAGGAGATCTATTTAGGCATTTTAGACTTCCTCCTTCCTACCTCTGGATAGTGACTGCTGAAATAACTCAAAATAAAAAACAGAATAAAAATGACAAAATTGCTAAACCTTTAATTAAAACAGTTTGTAATTGTAATTAAAACAGGGTTGAGCACTGTTTACTACTTTTTATCTATGTTTGATATTTGGATATACACCCTCAAAACTACACCAAAGAAGCGTTTTCTTCTCCCTTTTTTCTTTCTTTCTGAGCTTGTTGTAAGAAAAAAACTGAGAGAGAGGGTGATACAAAGAGTGGATTGTGTTAAATGGGTCTTGTGACAGTATTCAGGAAGCAAGGCTCCAAGGATACAGTGATGTGGGGAGCAGAGCTCTGTGCGTGTGTGTTTGTGGAGGGAAGCGCTTATCCAGTGGCCAACTCAGGCGTAAGCTGTCAGGGCCAGGTCACGTGACCGTCGTTGTCATGACAAGCAAGCGTCATCTCATGTACAATGCTCAGCCGTGCAGCTCAGCAGGCAGTCAGAGGCTTAGACTGAGCTCTACAATGAACTTACACTCATTATTTCTTTTTCTCAGCCCTAATGTGACTAATATATTGTGCTTTATAAAGACTGCAATATGGCTCAAAAAAACTTTTCTTAATCATGATCTTTGGGTAGTTGCCATATAATTAGCCAATTTGTTTTTTTTCAACATTAAGGATTTATATTATATATTATATTTATTATATTATAGCGTTAATACTTGTTGTCAGACAATATAATTTGAATGTGTATTTTTTTTCTATTTCCATTTGTAATCTGCAAATTGTCTCTTCATCCTCACAAACTTTTACTTAAATGGAACAACAAGCTATAATTTTGTTTAAAATGAGAAAGAACAATTTAAAACTCTTTACAATAAGTGCATTAACAATTAATTACAAAAACAATTAAGGTACTGATAAATATG
Organism: Chrosomus eos; assembly: GCA_036326025.1. NCBI lineage: Eukaryota > Metazoa > Chordata > Actinopteri > Cypriniformes > Leuciscidae > Chrosomus > Chrosomus eos. Next base: position 16,797,000 of record CM070820.1, on the reverse strand, counting down.
ATGCATTATAGGTGCCCTTGTGGTCAATTTCCCGTCTGCATGTCTGATGTGTTGCCATGGTTTCTGATTTGATTGTATATCCTGTTCAGCTGTGTTTACCTCATTAACCTGTCTATTTAAGGGGGCTTTCACAATGGCAGTTAAGTTCGGAACGGGGCACGGTTCGCATAAAAAATGTGAACGTTGTCATGGGACCCGGGTGCGCACTGGGGTACCGAACCCGAGACTACCTGGAAGAGGTGGTCTGAGTTCGGTTGCTCCCGAACCGTGCCATGGTTCGCGTGAATGTGAAAGCAACACGGACTCTGGTGCGCACTTGTTCCGCAAGTAAAGTAATCTGCGCATGCGTTTTAGCTTATTGTGATGTATTCAGCTAAATGAAACACTTGTAAGGGATGATAGTGTTGATGATTTACCTTGGATACGACGAGCCAGAGTGAGCCGGCAGTGTATTCGTGCATCGCGCGTGGAATCAGGGCAACAAATTTGGAAATCCACTGTCTCCTCAAAATAGTCCGTTTGCAAGCAGCAGAAGTCTACCTTATGTGACACACGCATAGTAAACCTGTATTGTTCACTCAACTGCGCATAATAGCAGCGAATTAATAAAAAAAAACACAATATTGACCCGCGTTCTGTTTTTTATCATGCGCCGTGCACGTTTGCGATGACGTCATGCACGCAAATGCACCAGGGTTCGATCAAGTTGAGTGTGAAACCAGACCAACACTGCGGGGGGCGCCGGGAACAAACGCGCTCGGACCGCAGCAAACGAGCCCAGTGTAAAAGCCCCCTTAGTTCCTATGTTTGAATCCTCATTTGTCCGGTAGACAAGTCAAGTCACCTTTATTTATATAGCGCTTTTTACAATACAGATTGTTTCAAAGCAGCTTTACAGAGATAACAGGAAAATAATGTTGTAATAATATTGCTAAATACAAAATTAAATGTCCCAAACTAAGCAAGCCAAAAGCCAATGGTGACAAAGGCGACAGTGGCAAGGAACCAAAACACCATCAGGTGACAGAATGGAGAAAAAAACCTTGGGAGAACCCAGGCTCAGTCAGGGGGCTAGTTCTCTGGCCAACGAACGAACCGTGTATGATTATGATTCAGGCAGCATAATAGGTCAGAAGTCAGATTGGATGAGAACTTTCACAATATTTATTGAGTTCCATCTGGTTGGGGGTCGGAGTCATCACGCCTATATGGAGACGATTTTGTTGAGGTGTAGATTTGAACTGACAGAGTGTCTCTGCTTCCCGGACAATGATAGGAAGATTATTCCAAAGTTTTGGTGCTAAATAGGAAAAGGATCTACCGCCAACAGTTGATTTTGATATTCTAGGTCTGATCAACTAGAATTTTGAGATTGCAATAGACGTGAAGGAATGCCATGAATGTAGAAACTAATTGTTCTGCATTTTTAATTGAAAGCAAATGACGTAATTCAGATATATTTTTAAGATGAAAAAATGCGGTTTTACAGATACTAGTCACGTGACTTTCAAATGAAAGATTTGTATCAAAGAGCACACCCAGGTTCATAACCGATGACAAGGACTTGACAGAGCAGCCATCAAATGTTAGACCGTATTCTAGGTTATTACGTGAGGAAGTTTTTTTGTCCAATAATTAGAATCTCTGTTTTTTCAGAATTTAGTAGTAGGAAATTACTAGTCATCCATTTTTTTTATATCAGCTATGCATTCCATTCATTTTGTGGATTGGTAAGTTTTGTCAGGGCGTGAAGAAATATAGAGCTGAGTATCATCAGCATAACAGTGAAAACTAATGATATCTCCTAAGGATAGCATGTACAGAGTGAACACCAATGGTCCTAGTACTGAGCCTTGTGTTACACCATACTGAACTTTTGACCGATAATACATCTCTTCATTTACTGCTACAAACTGATAACGGTCGGATAAGTATGATTTAAACCATGTCAGTGCAATTCCACTAATGCCAACATAATTTTCGAGTCTATTTAAAAGAATGTTGTGGTTGATAGTGTCAAATGCAGCATATACAACCACGATCGGATGATAAGAGCAAATAATTTGTGACTAATGAGAGCTATCTCAGTACTATGATAAGGTCTAAATCCTGATTGAAAATCCTCGCCGATACCATTTCTTTCTAAAAAGGAACATAGTTGTGAAGATACTGCCTTTTCTAGTATCTTTGGCAGAAAAGGTAGATTCGAGATCGGCCTGTTATTGACTAATTCTGTAGGATCAAGTTGTGTTTTTTTACAAGCGGTTTAATCATAGCCAGCTTAAAATGTTTTGGTACGTATCCTAAATGACAAAGATGAATTAATAATATTAAGAAGAGGATCTATGACCTCTGGAAGAATCTCTTTCAGTAGTTTAGTCGGTATAGGGTCTGACATACATGTTGTCGATTTAGATGATTTAACAAGTTTATAAAATTCACCCTCTCCTAAAGCAATAAATGAATCGAATTTTTCGTCAGGGAGACTACAATGCACTGTCTGATGCATTGGCGTCAGTTTGGTTTGAAATGTGCTGGGTACAGAAACGCATTCGGAAGTGCATTTTCAGAAGTGCTGGGTACAATGACGCATTAAATTTTTTCTCTCTCTTTCACGAAGATCATGTTTTGAAAGATGATGTCCTAACTTACTAATGTAAATAAATAAAAATGTAAAAATGTGATGATGTCCGACTCGTTTTATGAAGAAGAAAGCCTTAAGTTTTCAAAAAGCATTGGGGCGGAGTGACAATCGGGAGAGTCAGGATATTTCCCCGTGGGTCGGTAGTGTTTCGAGGCCGTGAGGGCCGGTCTGATAATAGTTCTATACATTGCAAGTTCTTAGCAACACCATCCGGCGGCCTGGTGTGTGCCCGCTGGTCAAACTGTGCAGCCTCTCTGCTCAACCCGTAAATAAATGCATCGATACGCAAGTTTTATTTGAGTTCTTAAATGGTCAAGTGGTAGATCTTTTGCCAAGCATGTCAGAGGTCACGGGTTCTAATCCGCACTCGTAGTTTTTTTTTTTTTTTTTCATCAAAACTGAATATGTTCATCAGTGGTTACAGTCTATATCAAGCAGGGACACGTTTGTGTGCATTTATTTTGTGATTTCACTGGAATGAATAGAGAGTCTCCGCAACGGCGATAGATTGAAGTATGCGTCCGAGTGAAACTGTGTGCCACAAGAGAACACTGTATCCATGACATTGATAGCAGCGGACTTGAGCGCTCAGCTTGATTTAAAAAAACCAACATATTTTAGCACTAGATCTCTTATTTAATAGTGAACTAAATGAATGCTCTGCAAGTAAACTGGAGATGTTTTATTTATTTGCATTAGGTACACCCGTGCCTCAATGTTTCAAAAAGTGGTGGGTACAACTCATGACGAAATCTGGTGGGGACGCGTACGCTAAATGAAGTTTACACGAGACTAGATAATGATCTGAGATGTCATCGCTCTATTGCAGAATTTCAACGGCATCAACATTGATTCCATGTGATAATATTAGATCTAGAGTATGATTACGACAATGAGTAGGTCCTGACACCATTAAAGGTCCCCTGACATGAAATTTTTATTTTCTGAGGTTTTTTTAACATTAATATTAGTTCCCCCTAGCCTGTATTTGGTCCCCTCGTGTGAGTCGTGTCTAGAATTTTCAATGGGTGTAAACCGAGCTTTGGCTATCTTTCTCTGCCTGTGAAAAAAATGAGCTCAGACGCGCTGATCTTGAATCTCGTCCTTATGACGTCATAAGGAGGTAGGAAGTATGAACGCGTGCGCGATTTGAGTTTTTCCTCGAGAGATATAATGGCTTGAAACGAGCGAAGCATGGCAATTGATCAGTGTTCGGATGTACAAATTAACACAAAAGTATTTTTTATTTCCTTCATCCGAGCCTCTGAAAAAACAATGTGTTCAGTTTTATTTTCTCTGGAAATGCACCGACACAACTTCCTAAAGTTTTGTATGGTCCAAACATTTCACCGACTGTTTCATCAACTTGGGCCAAAACAGAGCTGTCCTCAGTGAACGTCTGAAAATAAATCGATCAAGCTACCAAGCAACAATTCAATTTCAAGTTCAGACAGGTAATCTTTCTCTCAAAATCGTTCAATACTGTTTATGCATCAGTAAGTCAAGCCAGTGACTAAAATATCAACTTCACATCGTTTCTTTTAGTAGGATGAAAATAATCTTATTTAAATTGTTAACAAATTATATACAGAAAGCGATTAAAGAACAATCTTTCGACACAGCGCGAGTCTGTTATCTGGACAACTCGTCATGAAATCAATGACGCACGGTACTGCACAACGAAGCTCTTACTGTATGTGCATAATCGTGTTTGCATTGGTGAAAGCATTAGAGAGAGTAACTGCGTTGCAATGATAAGATCTTCAGTCTCGTCATCTTCAGTCTCGTGATCAACAGACTGTCATCTGCATGCTCAATGCTCATTACGGCACCATTTTATGTGATAGGAATAGATCTAAATACTTAAAAAAAACTTCTAACGATTCGTTAATCTCGATAGCTGTATTAATGAAAACGTATAATAGCTGTAGTAAAAGTATTCGAGAGAGTTTCACATGTAATACGTAGCTATTTCATATGCAAGAGTGTCAGCCAGTCACAGCAGTGGCCGGTTACACTGAATCCCCCAGCAGCCAATCACAGCAGTGGCCGGTTACACTGAATCCCACAGCAGACACACCCCTTCAAACAGAGTGTTCAAATCAGAGGCTAAAATCAGGCTAGGAAAATGCCTTTCATTTCTAAATTATGACTATTTTTGATCTAAAAAACATACTAACATTATAAGGGCAACCCAGGAAACATTATAAAATAATAAAATAACCCCATGTCAGGGGACCTTTAAAATATTAAAATCACCAAGAATTAGGACTTTATCTGCAGCCAGTACTAACTCTGATAGAAAGTCAGCAAATTCTTTGATAAAGTCTGTATGGTGCCCTGGTGGCCTGTATACAGTAGCCAGCACAAGTCTAAAATATTATCATTTACACTAGATATTGTTACATTAAGCACCAACACTTCAAAAGTATTATATTTGAAACTAGACTTCTTAGTAATTCTGAAAATATTACTTTAAATTACAGCAACACCTCCCCCTTTGCCCTTCATACGAGGTTCATGTTTATAACCATAATCTTGGGGGGGTAGACTCCCGCCAAGTCAACCACAGCACATCTAGGTTATAGTCTGTAATCATATCATTAACAATAAGTGCTTTTAAAGTAAGGGATCGAATATTTAGCCACCCCATATTTATCATTTGTTCATTTGTGTTATATCTGTTTTTTATTTGTTGAACATCAATTAAATTTTTACTCTTAGATGGGTTTGGAAGTTTTTTGGGATTTCCTAATTCGGGGAACAGACACAGTCTCTATATGATGATATCTAGGTGAAAGAGTCTCTATGTGATGGAATTTATCTGACCTCAGTGACGTGAGACAGCTAGCAGAAGGTCGGTTTAGCCAGTTTGTCTGCTTCCTGACCTGAGCCCCAGATTGTCATGTTTGAGCTCTAAGACTATGTGCCATATTACTAGAGAGAAGAGCAGCACCATCCCAGGAGGCATAAATACTATCTCTTTTCAACAGGTCAGGTCTAACCCAAAAACTTTTCCAATTGTCTATGAATTCTATATTATCTATTTGATGTTGTAATCGGAACGGAAGAGCAGTGTTTTGTCCCGCGACTACAGCGTCTCACCATCACCCAATTGCCCTGCTGCACGGGCTCTACTACAGTCAGAACCGAACAATGTACAGTGTTCTCTAAGCTTATCGCATCCAAAGTAGTATCTAAAGCCCTTGCACTCTTACAATTAACCTCAATTAAACTTTGGATGTGTGTCTCTTGCGTGTATCTTCTGAAATCTTCTCTGCCAGCCTGACTATCTCCCTGCATTTATCGCATGTAAATCCTGTGCTGACAGAGAAGGCTATGCTATACATGTTACATGAAGTGCAAGTGACAATAAGAGGAGAAGATGACATGACTCACCGTGTTTGTTTGACTGACTGATACTCACCACAGTTGTTTGGTGGATTTGTAAAAGGCGCGAGCAAATTAAATAAATAAATATAGAGTGCACTGATGGCATGCTAAAAGGCTAGCGAATTACTGGCGTGTTGTGCTAGCAACGATTTAGTTTGAAGCTAGCGATGTAAGATTAATATGTGACAAGTTATATTTAGGAGTATAAACAGGAAATGATAGTAAATAATGTTTAAAAACAGAAAGATATACGAATCTTACAGACTCAAGCCAACTCAGTAGCAGGCAGACAGGAGCAATCGATGAATCGATGCCAAATCGATTCATCGATTGTATCGATGTTATCGTCAGTGTAATGTGGCTGTACTACTTTGCCTGCCTCCTTTTTTCTGAGTTTGTTCTTTGTGGATTTACTATTAAATACTATTTAGTATCTTTATCATTATCGTTGTGCTTTGGACTTCCACGAGTTGTGACAATAGGACTATACTATCTGTTCCCTCATCTTTAACCAGTTTATTAATTCCATAATGTGATTGAGCATCTTCAGAGAAGATACTGACACTGTCAGTCATCATAAGAAGATATATCACATGACCTCTGACTTTTATTAATAAATTAAGCACGAAAGGGGCTGCATATAAGCATCAGTAGTCAAAAAATTATTTTTACTCAAATTGCCATTAGGCTACTCTTGCCATTTTTTTCTACAACAATACACTATGAGACTAGACTAAAACCCTATTAAGGTGGGTCTTTTAAAACTGTTTTTCCATAATAATGAATATATCATTTTTTTAATGGTTTGACAAGTTTTACCCAACGGTAGCAGGTTGGCGAGGTACAGCAGAAACGGTATCTTTCCCACACACAAACAGAAAAGATTTAATCTCCATTTAGGGTTTGATGGTGGTATATGACTTTTAGACCTGGCTACCTCTAAAATTTAAACCCATTTACATGGAAGCTTATCAGAGCACTGTCATTTAACTAGGCATAGACACCAAGTGTACTGAACATGTCCTTATGAGCAGTTGACGCCAGATCAATTATGTAGATTTTTGAAATAAAGACTCGAGTCAGAATATTCTGGCCACACTTTAGTTAATTAAAGTACTGGGGCTTTCAAGTTAAAAAATGACAAACAAAATACATTAAAAAAAACATTAAAGTGATCCATAGTGGTCAATTATTCACTGAAAATCCTGACATCCACTAGCTCTCCTTTATGTGCCATTTAGTTAGTCAAATAACAAACTTTTAAATTCTTAAATTATCACTGGTATATGCTTCTAATGATCCATATAAATAATAGTGATTTTTTTTTTTACATTGCATCAAAACTTAAGTATTTTTTATGTTGTTTATAGCCTCTAGGGTGGAAATATCTACCTGCATACATCTTTTTTGTCTTTTCTTCCTCTCGTAGGCTGGTGTCATCCATTCACGCTGTCATGGCCACCGCAGCTGGAATCATCGTGGTGTCCTCGTGCAAAGGCAATGTGATTATGGACCGGTAAGTGGACCAATCCTATTCCACACCTTTCACAGTGCACCTCCAATAATAAGCTTTTCTCCTGCAAAGGATTATATTGTCCTGCATCTTTGTGTTAAGGTAACGATAAAGCAGCACTAGATTCTGATTGGTCAATACAGTGTACATTTGTGCTGCTGTGAACACATCTAAATACAGTGCCTTTAATATAAATAAGGGACCTGTCAAAGAATATTACTCATTTCAGTAACCAATTACAATTAAATTCTAACGTTTACATGATTAGAGTCAGTAAGATTTTTTTTTTTTAAATAAAGTTTTATTCAGCAAAGATACATTAAATTGATGCAAAATGAAGACGTTTACAATGTTTAACATATTTTCTTTTACAAAAGAAAAATATTTTTTAAATAAATACTGTTCTTTTAAACTTTCTATTATCAAAGAATCCTGAAAAAACGTATCAGTTTTCACAAACATATTAAGCAGCACAATTGTTTTCAACATTAATAAAAATAATGTATCTGAGCACCAAATCAACATATTAGAATGATTTCTGAAGGATCATGTGACTGAAGACTAAAGTAATGGCTGCTGAGAAATCAGTTTTACCATCAAAGGAAAAAATTGACATTTTGAAATAAATTAAAATTGAAACGAGTTTATCTTAAATTGTAATAATATTTCACAATATTACTGTTTTTACTGTATTTTTGCTCAAATAAATGCAGCTTTTGTGAGCATAAGACACTTCTTTCAAAAACATTAAAAACATCTTACCAACCCCAAACTTTTCAATGGTAATGTATATTCTGTTATGATAATACACAAATAAATTACAAAATAGGACAATTTCTCAAATCCTCTTTCTCTAAAGCATCACTACACTACATCAACAGTTTGACGTTCAAAATTGGTGTGATGTTGCTTTAAGAAGGCGGCCCATAAGACCCTACCTGCCCATGCCTTTGTTCACCTCAGTGGCCAGTCACAACAGCCTCAGGGCAACAGTGCTTACCTCTATTCCCATGCCACATCTGCTGACCCCTTTGGCTCCGCCCCCACCCCAAGGACACAGGGAGGAGATTAGGTACATAGAGTCCCAGGGCAACAGCTGTTACCTTCCTATGTGCCCTTCCTCCCTCTGCCCTTCCCCGGCACTAGACCGACACCTGCAATTTCTGCCTCTGCCACCTGTTCATGTGTGCTGGGTGAAATGTGTGCATGTGTTTGTGGCATAACCGTGTAATCCACGGAAGGCACTTGCCAGGCAAGCCTAGAGGACTCCCAACCACCCTGCTAATCCCCCAAAGGCTTAATACATGGCTCGAGCACATGCACAGCCATGATCCTCAGTGACAAGGAGCATCCAGTGATACTGTGAGCGTTAAAGGAATAGTTCACTCAAAAATGGAAATTCTGTCATCATTTACTCGTGTTGAAGAACTATTTCTGATATTTCACTAGATGTGTAAGCATCTTAGAGAATGGGAACAGCAATGGGAGGAGGCTGTGGTTACCTTTCACTTTGATTATGTAGAAAGGAACAGCTTGAACATTCTGCTAGATAACTCTTTTTGTTTTCCACACAAAAAAGAATGTCATACAACAACAACATCAACAAAAAAAAAACGACAAAAACTTAATTTACACTATCATTTAGAAATGTGGGGTCTGTAGAATTTTTTCATGTTTTTGAAATAAGTCTGTTATGCTCACTATGGCTGATCAAATATACAGTAAAACAGCAATATTGTGAAATGTTATTACAATAACTATTACAATAACTTTTCTATTTTAATATATTTTTAAATTCCAGTGATGGCAAAGCTACATTACTCTAGGTGTCAAGAAACTAATTTAGACACTGTCATTGTTTCAGTGTCATTTGGTGGTCAAAAAACTTTTCTGATTATTATTAATGTTGAAAATAGCTGTGCCGTTTAATATTTTTATTGAAACGAACAGTATAGAAATGTCCCAGGTCAGTGTAGCTGTACGCTCTGTGGTAATTAAATAATTCACCACTAATCACATGTGCAAAGTCTGTGGATCACAGTGACTTTGATATAGGTTATCCAATACAAACACACACACATATGTTTACTTACTGTAGATATAAAAAAATGAGTACATATCTTAGACTTCTGTTGTTTTTATATAAGGTAATAATTAAAGATGACTAAGTCTTACCCTGCCCGGCAGCCCCCAAAACACATAGTAAATGTATAATGTGAAACCTAATTTTGACAATATCTGTAGTCTGTAGCCTATTTAAAATTGCAACTAGCTAATGACATAATGGCATGTGGTAAACAAACATGACACATTTTAGCCACACCTTACATTAAGTTTGAAGTCTTTCAATCCACACCCTCATGAAGGCTATTTTGTCAATTGTAATTTTGAATGTTACAGTACTATTTGAATTATTTAATATATTGCTCCACATGAGTGCTTTAGATCTCTTGTTTATTAGTGGTATGCTTTGCTAAGCTATCAGATGATAAAACAGGTGAAAGAATGTCATAGCCTTAACTTGAAGAAGTGACCTGAATCGTATCAAAGAACCAAAATATCATAGAGACTGCTGGGGGATGGACTCTTTTTAAACTTGGGCCAGTAAGAAATCACCTTTGAACCGCTTATTAATATAAAGCATTCTCATGTTTTCTGACAACTTGTATCATGTACATTTCCCGAGGCAGCTCACTCTGTGTCCTCCTCTAGTTTCCATTTGTGTTTACTGGCTGATGGGTTCCATCACAGTGCGCAGATGCGACTAATCGATAATCAAATTAGTTGTCGATTATCTTAGTTTTTATTGATTAGTTGTTGCAGCCCTAGACTTCTGTGTCACAATCCTTCAGAAATCATTTTAATATGCTGATTTGATGCTTAAGAAACATTTCTTATTATTATAAATGTTGAAAACATTATTATATTTGTGAAAACCGTGAAACATTTTTTCAGGATTCTTTGATGAATAAAAAGTTCAAAAGAACAGCGTTTATTTGAAATAGGAAATCTTTTGTATTAAGAGTAATATCTTTACTGTCTCTTTTGATCAATTTAATGTAAAGTATTAATTTCTTTAAAAAAAAAAGTTCTTACTAACTGAACCCATACTTTTGAAATAAAAAAGGTGTTTTTTAGAAGATCAGACTAAGCATGTTTGTTTGAAATCACTCCACACATGATTTGTTCACCTAATCTGTTCATTTTCTATTCCAGACACTGGCTGACCACCTATTTTGTCATTTGGTATGGCGTTCCCTACATGTCATATGACATCTTCGCCATGTACCTCAGCCATTACTATCGCTTCCGGGTCAAAGGCCACAAGGACTATAAAAGCCACTCTCTACGAACCGTCAACTCATTTGTGAGGAAAGAGTTCCTGCTGGTCCTCCATCACATTGCACTACTCTCCATTCTACTGCCTGTGACTCTGGTGAGAGAGATGACAGAAATACAGGGATAGACACTCGGATGAGTGATATGACAACCAATAATATGACGGGAGAGAGTAATGGGCCTTCTCAAATAAACACCTCCACCTATAGCCAGGACCAAATGGGAGGGAATGTAAAAAGGGGAATGCAGTGCTTTTGTGTCCGTTAAGTACTTGATTCTATGAGAAACAATTACCTTAATAGCAGCTTTACACTGCCAGAGTACATGCAGTGGGACAGACAGACACAAAACACACACACACACACACACACACACACACACACACACACACACACACAACACACACACACACACACACACACACACACACACACACACACACACACACACACACACACACACACACACACACACACACACACACACACACACACACACACACACACACACACACACCACACACACACACCACAGGTGGAAACCTGGTCTTTTGTTTGGTGTATCTGGGCTGTCAGTGGTGATATGAGATCACTTTACCCACGCTTCCATTATTCACACACAGCTGCTACTCAGATACCACCTCACAAACACGTTGCTTTGTGCTCCTGTTCCACAAAATGTCCCACGAGTCACAAACGTGGACAAACAGATTTTGACATGCATGGTAATAACACAAATAAGGACAAGACCCAGACCACCACAACAAAACATCTGACTTTTATTCAATACAAGATATATAACAATTCACTTCACTGAATATATTATATTCAGTGAATATAATATTGTATATTATTTAATACATTACTATACAGTAATGTTTAGGAAGGCATTTTGCATTGACAAAAAGGATGTATAGATAAATATTATAGAAGCCATAGACATAGACTAACCCCCAAACCGTGTAGTTTAAGATTGCGCTTCAGGTTAGGGAGAAGGATTCAGGTGGCTGTTCTAACTGGTCATTCTTATCTTGTTACATTTATACACACATTACACACATTTGATCCACCATATCCTGCATTGTGTATCATAACACACACTTTTGATGTGGACCATTTGCAAAACTAGCTATAGAGTAATAACTAGACATCATCTGCATCTGTGTAAATGCCACTCTCTCCATTTTGTCTAGTGTTATCTTTGTTTTTGCTTATGAGGGTCAGTGTTTCACTTTGTTTCTTTTAATTTAGTATTGCCTATAACTTTATTGTAGCTTGGTTTGAACAGTTACTTGCCTATGATTTCTAGCAGAACACTGACAGGGAGGTGTGAGCTGTGATGCCTGATTTGTCACTAGGGCTGTAAATATTTTATCTGACAGTGGTTTATATCATTACTTTATTTATGGTGTAATGATTTATGATTTGATAATAGTTTGTTTTTATTAGCTTATTTTAGTAATTATAAGTTTTATTTTAATATACATTCAATAATTATAATATACATTTTATGAATTATAATGAATATATATTTAAATTAAAATATTAAATGTATAATACACTGGAATTATACACTGGACACTGGAAGTAGATTGGGTATCTTGATTTTTTCGGAAAATATGTTAATTTGTGTGTTGGAAAAAAGGCGATACTATATTAAAATGTTCTGGGTCAGTAATATTTAAAAAAAAAAAGAAATGATGAACTATCTATTCATCAAAGCATTGCTATAAAATATTTCACAAAAGTATTAAGCAGCACAACTGTTTTCAACACTGATAATACTAGAAATGTTTCTTCAGCACTAAATCATGGCTATTTAATTTTGAAGAAACATTTCTTAGTATTATCAGTGTTGAAAACAGTTGTGCTGCTTAATACTTTGTGAAATTAGAATGATTCTGAAGGATCATTTGACACTGGAGACTGCAGTAATGGATGCTTTGCCATCACAGGAATGAATTACATTTTAGAATATATGTATATAAAAATTGTAAATAATATTTCACAATATAATGTTTTTTTTTTCACTCCATTTTAATCAAATAAATGCAGTCTTGGTGAGCAAAAGATACTTCTTTCAAAAACATTTTTAAAAATCTTACTTGACCCCACATTTTGAATGGTAGTGTAGGCATTACATTTTCATTATCAGATTTATGCTTTACATATTATTTACACCCTTATTGTTCACATAGGTGTGTGTGTGTGTGTTCATGTTTGTGCTGACTTTGGTTTTTGGTCTCTTTGTGTACATCAGTTCTTCAGGAAGGACCAGGGTGATTTCTTCATTGGCTGTCTCTTCCTCACAGAGCTCAGCACTCCTTTTGTTTCAGTGGGCAAAATCCTCATTCAGGTAACACATGCACACACTATCACAAACTGATTGTGTGTTTTACTCAGCTGTCCTTCACAGTGCTGCACAGGAGCTGCCAGTCAACACTTTTCCTGTTTCCTTTTAGTCAAGATAAATGGTTAAATAAAGAGATGGAGGTCTGTCAGTGCAACAAACAATCCAAGCATATAATAATAATTTTCCAGTTTTTTTCAATCAATCAATCAATCAATCAATCAATCAATCAATCAATCAATCAATCAATCAATCAATCAACAATCAATCAATCAATCTCTGGAACCAAAGTAAAAGATTTCAAATGAACTGATTGTAAAAATTTAGATTAAGAAGGCTACAATTTTTTTTTGGAAAGAATTATCTTGTTCAGAAAGGCTACGTTTAATGTTTCATAAAAGTAATATTGTGAAATACTATTTTGATTTAAAATACTTTCTTTTTTAAATATATTATAAAATGTAATTTATTCGTGTAATGGTGAAGCTTAATTGTCAGCAGCCATTACTCCAGTCTTCAGTCACATGATCTTTCAGAAACAATTTTAAATTAATATGCTGATTTGTGTGCTCAAGAAACATTTCTTATTATCAATGTTGAAAACAGTTGTTCTGGTTAAAATGTTTGTGGAAACTGTGATAAAAAGATTTCACGTTCAAAAGAACAGCATTTAATTTAAATAGAAATCTTTTGTAACACTATAAATGTCTTTACTCTCACTTTTGATTTAATGCAGCCTTGCTGAATAAAAATATTAATTTTTACAAAATTTACAAAAGAAAACATATATATATATATTACTGACCAAACCAAATGATGAATGCAGCCATAATGATGGTGTATGATGGGGCAATAAAAATGTACTGCGTAACTGCATTGCCCTGCTAGATGAAGCATTCCGTCTCTCTATTCTGTATTTTTCAATAACTGCTGATTCTTGGTCTTTGCTTGTTTGGAGAGATTAGGTGAAATTGCTTTCAGACATGCACCACTTATGTGCCTCCACATGCCTCCTTTTGGTAGTCATGGGTATTACATTTCAAAGCAGTCCCAGCGTCTTTGCAGTGACATTTATTCTTTTTTGCCAGACGATTGACTAAGTCTGGTCCACTTTGCAGCTTTTTCTGACAATAGACTGTTAAACAGGATGATACTGACATGTAAAAAGAAGATATTTTAAAGAATGTGTGTAACCGAACAGCTTTGATGCCCATTGACTTCTATTAGATGGCAAAAAAACAACAACAATGAAAATCTGATGAAATTAATGAAATCTGAGAGATTTCTGTCCCTCCACTGAAAGTCCAGGTTACTAAAACTTAGAGGATCCATAAACGTCATAAAGGCATCCTAAAACTAATCCATATTAATTGAGCAATTAAATTCAAGTATTGTAAAGAGATATTATCACGTTATATGATGAACAGATTTAATTTAGGCTTTTATTTACATCTAAACAATGATTGACAGACATACATAGAGAAACATCACACATGGTAAACACAGAAGCTCAAAGATGTGCGTGATGTGTGAGATCCAATGAGGTTCTAGCGTGTGATGCCCACATGAGTCTCTGTGTTTACCATAAGTGGTGCGCTATATATGTGTGTGTTTATATGTAAATAAAAGCCTAAATAAATCTGTTCATCATATAAAGCGATTGTATCTCTAAACAAGACTTGGATTAAAATGCATGACTCATATGGATTAATTTACTATTGACTTCTAAGATTTGGTTACCTGGACTTTCATTGGAAGGACAGAAACCATTGAGGTTTATTAAATAAAGTCTTGATTTTGTTTTTTAAAGATTAAAGTCTAAGGTTTAGAAAGTCTAAGGAATGACATGAGGGTGATTTAAATGATGTCAGAATTTGAATTTGTGGTTGAATTATCTGTTTAATGTTAACCCTGTTTTGCCTGTAGCTGGGGTTGCAGGAATGCTGGCTGCACAAGATTAATGGCGGCATGGTGTTGCTGAGTTTCTTCTTGTTCCGCATCGCACTCTTCCCCTACATGTACTGGGCCTACGGCTCCCACTACGGCATTCCCCTCTACAGCGTCCCCTTCCATCTGCCTCTCTCCACCAACCTGGGCAACCTCTGCATCCTTTCGCCGCAGGTCTACTGGTTCGTCCTTCTCTGCCGTAAAGGCTTCCGACTCTACAAGCGTCAGCGGGATGCTCAGAACCAGGTCTCTCCGCTGTCCTCGCCTGAGCCTCTCTCAGATATCTCCAAGGTTGATTAGTGAAGGTCTTTATCTAAAACAAACAATCAACCAACGTCACAGCTCAAGGCTACGGCACTGCATCTACTACTGTTACAGTACAACCAAGACTTCATGTTAGACATACCCTTATTGCTTCTCTTCATTTTACTCTTCTCTGCTTTACTCCATTCCACGCACACACTCACATTTACATGTTTGACCGTTACAATGCCCACTCGACTGGATTTACTGCAGTGACCTCCAGGGAACATCTTTTAGGTCAGTTATCGAGGGCCAAGACCCTCTCTTCCTTCTCTGATTGAAATATCTGTTACAGTTTGGACTGATGTCTTTAAATGTAATCGGAATTATATGTTACTTTTTTGTTTTTTGTTTTTGTCCCATATATGAAATTCTGCCCCTGTGTGCTTAGAGTACAAAAATACACTGGTTTAAAGGAATGACATTATTATGTGAGTGGCACAGCCATCAGTATAATAAATTCATCAGATTAGACCCACAGTTTTTCAGGTCACATCCGAACAACTTTTCACATCCCTTCCCACTCGGCGCAAAGCTCCGATCACATGGTAAGCATTTCCATGGCTGCAGTGCTGCTGTTCTTGTTTACAGCTCATTAGAGTTCTGTGAATGTGTTTGCACACACACACTGCCCTGCTGTGACTGTTTACACTCCTCTAACACACACCGCCCTACACAAGCTCTGGAGGCTGCTAATGAATTCTGCTTCGCTTCTGCGGGCCTTTGGAGAATCCCAAGTCCTCCCATCCACATGGGGGCAGTAGAGAGTTGGTCTTTGTTTAAATCAGGGATGGGCAACTTCGGTCCTGGAGGGCCACTGTCCTGCAGAGTTTATCTCCGACCCTGAAAAAAAATTCACCTGCCTGCAGCTTTTTTGTAATCTGTAAGACATTGATTAGCTTGCTTGGGGGTGTTTCATTAGTGCTGGAGATAAACTCAGCAGGACAGTTGCCCTCCAGGAACAAAGTTGCCCATCCCTGGTTTAAATAGGATACACAGGACTCAAGTCTATAGGGGGATGGGGTCTTTGCAGGGTACAAAGAGTGAGCACATAACGCTTGGCATATCTTTTAGGCCACATTATGCCCAAAGGCATCTCCAGGCAGTAGTCAAAGCAATAACACAGGGGTCTTCAAAGCAAGGGATTGTGGGTAATTGGATAGCTCATGTGAACACATGGGCAAGAATAGAAAAGTTGCAAGCCACCTACTCTGAAAACTGATCTTTGTATATCCAAAGGGCACAATACTTGGTTCTTACGGTCTTGGGAAGATGATATTTATGATTTTCATGTGTGGGACAGTCATTGGTAATCTTTAAAGTTTCAGTAGTTGTTTTATTTTTGTTACGCTCGGCTCTTTGGAGAAATATCTTTTTGGCTATAAATCACTTTTTATGATTGCTATGTCTGCTAAATAATTTCTAGAAAATGATATCCAGTAATCATGGAAAAAGTCCGAAATTTGCTGGTCAAAAGATGTGGGAACTCGTAATAGTGTTGTGTTTGTGAGTGTGAAGTGTGAAATGCTCTTGACTTGGGACATGAATTTTCTATGAATCTTTCTATTAACTGAGCCTACAGTTTGAGTTGTAGATAAACAATTGTATTTATTTCTATATTTTTGAATAGTGCAGTATAAATGGGTGAATTTCTGTTGCTTAGGATCATTTTTAGGCATAATCTGTGGCACATGAGAGCTTGTGTAAGTGTAGCAAGGAACTCAGAAGCCTTTGTTTCAGGGCTTTTAACATAACCTGCAGCATCTTTCATAATACATTTAGTGAATGCTGGGTGGCGTATGAATGCAACGAACAGTTCTAGATTCCATTAAGCATTTTCAGAAGTGCAGAACTGTCAGATTAAAATGTTGCTCAGTACGTACCCATGCACTCTTGTTTAGTGTGTTTCTAAGACAAACTGGACCTAAAGGTTGCCTTTAGCAAGTGTGTTTGTGTGCGAGAGACATAAAGAAGACTTATATAACAGTGTGTTTAAGCTCCCAGCTCATTCTTTAGGAGGTTGAACGGGGTCTACTGGACTGAAAGAGAGAGAGAATGCATGTTTTGCTCTCCATTTCTAAAGCTTTAGTACTTTTCAAAACTAACTATGCAGTCTTTCAAGCTGCTGCTTCTTGTCTATGGCAACACTATGCTTTTCTTTAGTTTTGCTTAGGTAGGATGCATCTGGCAGTTGAGTTGGCCATATTGATCATAATGCATGTTATGTTTCTGATATTTTCTTGTTTTTTTTTTTCATTAGTATATCATGTCAATGCTTTTCTCAGTTGCAGTGTAGTCTGTTACAGTATGGTTTTCTAAAGCCTACAATCATTTCTCAAATTTTCTCATTTTTCACCCTTTCATTTTCAGAATAGACTGTGTTTTGTAAGACATACCAATAATGTAATATATACACTATATGGCCGAAAGCATGTGGACACTCAACGAGCATTTAAAATCAAATCAATGGGCATTAATTAGGAGTTTGTCATTCCTTTGCTGCTATAACATCTTCCATTCTTCCCAAACAGTCGAACAAAGTTGGATGCACACAATTGTTAAATGTCATTGTATGGTGTAGATTTGTTTTAACTTGAATCAAGGGGGCTATTGTTAATTATTCTAAAAGGGATGTCCACAAACTTTTGGCTGTATAGTGTACGCCTAGAATATATGAACAAGTTTATATCCAGAGTTTTGAAATGCATGGAACATTACCATAAAACACTAAATGTACTGTCCAACAGGCTTATTTATGCCACACTTAACCTTTAAATCATAGTGCAGTGTATGATGCTGATAATCTTTTCTTAATTTTTTTTTTTAATAATAATAATACAATTATAGTGTCTTCAAGGCCTCCTCTTTTAGCTCAGGGTTTGATAAAGACGTTATCATTTATCAATTATTATTTAGAGATGAAAGATGAGACTGTGATTAAAAATGATTTACATAAGACACATTTATAATTGAAAATATCTTTTCCAACACTTTTTGGGTTTGGTAGACCAAAGATTCTTAGGCACTTTTTATAGACAAGTGACATGTAGCTAAACTGTCTGAGACTCCACATCATTTCCGTTCCCTTGCTCAACATCCACACAGGACTGGCTGATAGCTCAGGCAAAAGGACTGGAATTTCTCTTACTGGAATATTTGGCTAAGTTTTGTTGTTTTACTGTTAGTTACAAACTAGGTGAATCTGATGAAAACATGTCCAGATCATATTTCACCCCCAAAAGCAGTAAATAACCAATAAATAAAATTAAAATGGACATTAAGGCCTTTTTTTCCCTCAAAAGTCCACATAAAGATAGTATGTGAAATTATCATGTTTAATTGCCATAAAAAAAAAGGCTTAATGCTCATGAAATGGACAAACATTTTCTGAAATATATGATCCGGGCATGCTTTAAAGAGGTTTTGTGAGAATAAGAGGTGCAGATGTTCAGGAATGTTATCAGCTGCTCTGATTTTTAATACATATCAGCATTAGACTGGACTCTTTTGGACGCTGGTTTGATGGGTGCTTTGTTTGGAGCTTTATAGTTTCTTGTCACAGAGGAATGGATGAAGGCAAATATATGCATAAAAGTCTGAGGATTGAAAATTGAGCTATATTAAATATTATAATATCTATAAAAGTTTTGTTTTACCCCCAAATTATGTGTTGTCTGGAATATCGTAAGATACAGTGCCTTGTATTAAAGTTGTGTGTGATATTGACACAAGCTCAGTGCACAGCAGCCCTGGGCAGGTGGTGTTTTAGGTTGTGACTGTCCTTTCTCACACTTTTGTTTTATGTTCATTAGTACATTACACAAAAATAAGAAAAATCTCAGCATCATCAGGCACAGTGTACTGTACACGTTAACCCTTTATGTTAGTAGGTTTGATTTTTATGTTTTTGGAATAAATTGTTACAGCTAACTTTGTCCTTAAAACATGCTAAGTCTTAAAATTGTTTTAAGTGAGGTTCTGTTTGCTTGCTGTGTTGTCTTTATATTTGCACTCTTAGAGTTGATTTAAAGAAAATCTAAACTCTAAAGGTCTAAAATGTTACCCAGTTTTCTGAACTGCATCCATTCCTCATGAAACAGACATGATTGGACAACGTATTGGCACAATCTTAGGCCGGTTTAAATCCATCTTACACATCTACTCGGTTTGGATTTTTACATGGGTTGCATCTCCAAACTCAATTCAGCATTATTAACTCTTGTTTAGAGGCCAGTGGGAAAGGACACTTTTCAGAGAACTGGGAAGTAGCCAGAAAGCATGTGTGCATCATCTGTTTCCTGCTGAGGAAAACTCATTTCCTTGCTATGTCAGCTTGACCTCAAAGCATGATTTCATTGTGGTTCCCTAATGCACAACCTTTAGCACTCCCTGCCTCTTATTTCTGATCACATTTTGATTTTCACACATATATTATATCAGATGTCATATAAATATATAGTTTTCTGTTTGTTTGTAGGATGACATTTTAAGAGCTCTCCTTTTAGAAAGGGGATACAGAGTGAAACTAATATAAACACTTGATTGAGCTTATTTTCTTGAAACTTGTAAATCCAAACACCACTTTGGAGAAAATAAATCTGATTTGGTGAATTCTTTTAAACTGAGCTGCCTTTGTTTACTAAGAAGCTGTGTGTTAACATTTCACTGATACAAAACATAACACGGGCAATAAGTGAAACAAATCTAAAGAATTTATGACCTATTACACTACGAACTTGAATAAATTCTTGATGCCACTTTTTATTTTTAATGTGTAACACTATACATTTTATCTTGCTTTGCTCAGAGGATCAACCAGCACAAAGCATTATATTTTCAATACATTTATGTACAAATAATATCCTAGGAGGTTTTCAGATCATCAGATGGCCTGAGACAGAAAGGTCAAGATTGTACGAAACTTCTGCTCGAGTTTGTTGTCCTACTGGTCCACTCAGGCAATCTAATCTCTTCTGGAGGGATGGAACATCTCTTGACTGGTGGCAGAGAGGAAGATTGCACAATGTGATAATGTCTTCCAATATACTGTGAGGAATGCACAACAGTACACGGTAACAGTCCTGAAGCTGATGTTCATCTGAGATAGTATTCAATGGCAGCAGAGAAAGCAGCAAAACCTCCACAGCCCAGAACTCCAGCTTTAAGACCAGCTAGTAAAGAGAGGAACAGCTTATTTATATAGTCCACATAAATTACCACACATCTAAATCCATTCTATTCTTTAAACCCAAGGTCAAAAATTACCTCTGAACCCAATGGCACCTCCTGTAACACATCCACTGTATACAGCATTTTTCCAGTCAGCTTTCCCACGATGCTAGAAGACAGAAATAAATCCATTCTTTACACAGAAGATCAGTATTGAAAACATCCTACAAGGAATGGATGAGAAGAAAGACCGCTCAAATACAGAACCACTTGGTGGCGCCATTAATCCATTTTAAACTCGGCAATATTTAGAAACAAGCAATTTATGAGTATATTTTATTATAGTATTTCATACAGTCTACATCAGTATATAAAATATGATCGATTTTATAATGGTTACTGTTCTAAAATAAGTCATCTTTTATTACATATGTGGCAGACAAATGCGACCTCCGGAGGACGCAGCCTTTGAAATGAGAACGTGATCGAAAGTGGAAGTTTAAATATGCAATGCATTTTGGGAAGTGAAACACTAAATAACTGGCCAGTGAATTTGACAGATTTATTTTACATGCATACATTTTTTTTTATAATCATGCAACAAAATGTTTCATTCAGCAGTAATCTATTAGAAAAGTTGTCACCACGTGAAAATGTGTTTATTTAGTCTCAACCTCAGACGTCATGCCCACGGACCATTGGCTGAACATCTGATGCATAAGGCATACAAAATGGTAAACACTTAGGAAGTTTTGAAATTGTTATCTGATTGGTGGAATTTTACATGATTTCCAAATGAGGTTTGTGATGTGTTCCTTAACGGACCGTCAGGAAACTAAGCTGTTGTTACACCAAACCCCCTCATGGAAGAAAGCAGTGACAATAAGAGTTTATCAGCATCAACTCAACACTGGATTTTTAAAAATGTTCACGGCATAGACTTTTTAAAAGATGTCCACGAGTTTTGCTTGAGGCACTAGTCGAAACGAAAAATAGATTTTTTAACCTGTTTACCGACTGGATATCGGAAGAATGTTTTCCAAGCAGGGCCGACCCTTTGCCAGCCCTTGGAATGATCCAAGTAATCTAATTTTATTAATTGTGTGCCCTCTCACATTGATTATGAAAGATCATGTAACCGAGAAGGGGATATCAGCAGTATATGTGGGGTACACATGAAAGAACAGACGCTGACATCACAGCTGGCCGATTCAGTCAGGGTCAATGCTTGTTGGCATTGAAAAGTGGAAGGATATGCTCCAAACAGATGTTTGCACAACATTCTTGAATGAATGATCTAGGGCTGCTATTGTATGTAAATCTACTACATTTTCACACCCCTAAACAAGACGCTAAACATAAACTGTGATTGGCTGCTTTTGCATGTCAGTCAGACAGCTACTTGGGCGGTTCTTAGCAAATAAAAGAACCTGCTGTCAGTCTGAAGGTCTGGCTACGTGAGACTAGAGTTTATTTGATTAGAGAAAAAGGAGATGACACAATGGAATGTAGACGGACAGACAAAATAAGACAACGGTACTTACTGATTCTATGAGACACTCCGTGCACGAAAACATTGCACCCACAATGGCAAAGTTTTTAGCATATGACATTCCTCTCTGCCCCATGTCTCTCAGCACCTCCCTTGCTGTGGGGGTCCTTAAGGGGTCTTTGGGATCAAGACCAACATTAGAGTCAATTCCGGCTGTGAAGACACCAAAAGCTCCTCCCAAAACAAACCCTAAAAGAGAGAGAAATGTTGATTTAGAGCTGTTGATTCTGGTTTGAATATTGATATTGAGATCACAAAACCCCTTACATTTGAATTACCATCCACATATGAATTATTAACATATTGAGAAACTCAAATATTGCAATATAGTATATGGCTTTGCATTACTCAAGTATTTTAGTATTAATATACCACAGTATGGCCAATACTGTGTTCATTGATAAATTGTTGAACTGTCAAACATGACAACACGTTTATTTGATCAGGTAACTATGCAACCAGTGTAAAACGTGTTAAATGTCTTTCAATGAAATACCTCCGACACATGCTATGAGTGATTTAAACGCGCAGCTCTCCATTCCCCTCTCGATCATCTTCTCCTCCTGTGTTTTCCGAGGACTAGGTAAAGCACCCATAACCGTCGGGTTCAAGTCTTTAATCTGTCTTTTGTCACCAATAAGGTGATCCAAAATAAGACTATACTGTAGTGGAACATTTTCCGCAGATAAACCAGATGCCGATTGACCTGTAGCAACTGAGAGTGATGAATCCGTGCTCTCTGTGGGCGCCGCCATGTTGAAACAAAGCATGTTTCAGTCACGTTACGAGACCGTTAAACAAGAGCACATTCGTCATTATTCATTCGAAAACCGACCAAATAACATAAATCACACAGCTTGATCATGTTTAAAGCCCCGTATATACTCAAAATAATATATGTGTTCCCTACGCAATATTTACATAGTAATTTCTAATAATATAATTAAAATAATAATGATTTTGCAGATTCGACAGAAAGGGGGGTGACCTTTGCATTGGCCCTGACTGTCCTGATACGTTCAGAATGTTTTATTCAAGCTTTTTGTGTCTTCTGAATCCTAAAATTATTTACTTAAAGCTACGTCTACATTGTTTACTAAAGATACTTTGAACAATGCTATTATTCCCTATATTTTGAAATGCAGATACAATTTCCTTATATTGCATATAACTTCTTTGACTACAATACCCAGCGTGCCCCTCGTTCACTGCACCAAATGTCGCGCGCTCCACCTGGCGGAGAAGTTGGTTCTGGCAATCGAGCATCTTCAGTCAGTTGGTAGCAGCGACCAGCGGCGCTCCTCGGCGTCAGGGAACAGGTGAGTGGGTGAATATTTATCAGTTTTTTTTGGTCTAGGAGATTATATTATCATTGCAGTGATTCCGTTTAATTTATTTAATCACTTCAATATATCATTTATTGTCGTCATTGGGGAAAACACTGTACTTAAGTTACCCGCACTTTTATCAACGGATGTTGTTTTCGTATTGCGCGCGAGAGTGAATGAGCTGAGCTGCTGTTTTAAACGGTGATCGCTGTCTGGCTGATGGGCTTTCTCGTCGGCTCTTTAGTATGGCAAGGATAGCGATTTAAAGCTCACATTATATTGTGTTTGTTTTATTATTTCTGCTTGATGTCTTCTCTGGATAGCGACACATTCAGTGAGATACTGCAGTAGTTCTACTAACATGAGAGCTGTGGGAACTAACGTTAGAGACAGAAGACTCCAGTCTCTACGGAGATGCATTGCATATGGATTTGACATGTCATATTTAAAATATTTGAAAGCGTTTCGACGATTCTGCATGTTTGTGAAGTGAACTGAATAGTGAAGTTGTTGTTGTTGTTAGTGTTGTCAGTGTTAAGATTGTTAAGATAGTGTTAAGAATGCATTGCCAAATGATTTTTAATTAAACATCTATCTGTTTGTCTGTATCTTTGTGTGTGATACAGTGTCTGTAATTTTCGGGATTTCGAAAAATTGTCTCGCGAATTGTTAACTCAAACTTTAGACTATTTGTGGTATACTTGTGAAATGTAATGACATGCAGTTTGCCGATGTTGTCCGATGTGAGTAATGTCTTGTACAAATACCCCTCCTTCAAATAGTCGGAAATGGGAACAGATAATTTAGGTTTAAAATTTATAGGATTTACAGTAGCCTAGCCTATAGTTACAGTTAGTTGTGTTTTGAAGCACATCTAGTCTTCTCACCATTTGTTCTTAATTAGAGTAAGTTATATTGTGCAGCTGCATGTGGCAAACTTTTTGCTTTTTATGTGGGTGTCTGTGAGAAGTTGCTGTTTGAATTTTAATAGATCCACAAAGGCTTATTAAGTGCTCAAACACGTTATGATATGACCACAAAGCTGCGTTTTACGTGTACTTCTTCTCATTAACAGAGCAGTTGAAAACATTAAGGAGACTGAAAGTCATCATTACTCATACTTTAGCAATATTGATTTGTTTTGTGTTGTTCCTTATGGTTGGAAGTTATAGTGCAAACTTATAAGCAAAGGGATATTTTACCCATTTGGAGCGCAGCTATTTGTTTTAGTACATCAGAACTTAATGCAAAATGTAGCTGTAACAATATAAAAGACAGGGTGCGTCAGAGTGAATCAGCTTTCATAACTACAGCTTTGCATACAACCTTAGAATTAAACTGAACTACAAATTCCCTCTCCAG
The DNA here is from genome assembly GCA_036326025.1 of Chrosomus eos. Classification (NCBI taxonomy): domain Eukaryota; kingdom Metazoa; phylum Chordata; class Actinopteri; order Cypriniformes; family Leuciscidae; genus Chrosomus; species Chrosomus eos. The sequence goes on along the minus strand of CM070820.1, from coordinate 16,772,101 downwards.
AGGAAATGTTTAGACTTCTATTGCATCCTCAAGCCAATCAGGTCAATCAGTCCTAGGGGTAGTCAGTCCTCCAGTGTTTCCCAATGGAAAACAAGTAATTTTTCATTCAAAAGCTTTCATACTCCACCTTTCACCAAACCAAAATAAAGCTAAAAACAGCCTAAGTAAAACTTCCCTAAATCACCCAGTGTAGCTATTTGTAGGTAATTACAGCCTCAAGTTTTTTTCCGGGTAAACCATCGAAGGAAATAGCAAGTGTGTCTCTGGCATAGACAGCTAAGCTCTCTAGAACACACTGCCCTAGATAGAGTACTCTGCATATCTACGAGTCTGTACTGCAGCAGTCTAATCAGAATAAAACCCCTGCTGTCTCAGATTATGTTGAAATGTCTTTTGCTTTTTATACTAGAGTGTTTTTGTGAGATGCAGCATTTTGTGAGCAATACCAGCAGTTAAGACATCTTTAAACCTTGAGGCCTAATGGGCTCCTTGCACGTAACTACTTCCTTACCGGAAATGCGGCCTCGTCTTTTCCGGCGCTATTCTACACTATGAGATGAGGTGTTTACAAGAGTTGCCGAAACTTACAATAACGGACGTATATTAGGGCTGTCACTTTTGTGAAAAAATCCTGTTCGATTTTTGAGACATAAGTGTTCATTGAATCGATTGTAAAATCGATTTTCCGTGTCTAAAGACGTTTCCATTTTCAACACCAAATATAGGCAAATCCACGGACAACTAACAGGCATTAGGACGAACGTTAAGAGGGCGCAAATCAGCAATATTCCTGATGCTTTATTGGCGTGAAGTTTCGTGCACAATAACAAACAGGAGTGCTACATTCAGGGATTGAAATTAACACCCTGGCCTCAACTCGCCAAATGCAGGTAAAAATCAATTTTGCCGGCTAACGCTGTCAAATCAAGAGGCGTGCGTCTATGCTTACTCACTTTCTTTGCTGTGGAAGTTCGTGTAATCCAAATCTGTGTGGATTTAGCGCAAACACGCAACTCGTGAGTCCTCGTGATATATTAAATACAGCGTATTGCGCAGAATCTGTGCATTTCTGGCCTACTTGAAGACACACGTCACTAAGCAACGGCTCTGGCAACAAATAACGGAGCGCTTGTTCACTTGCATTGAAGTAATAGCGAATATTAAAAAGCATTTGGTTAACAGAAAAGACATTATTATTTTCCAACATCCTACATGTTCTATTGATCTGTCCACCTAAAACACATTTTTGGTTAAAAAAAAAAAAAAAAAGGCAGCTAAAATCGATTCCCTATTTTCGTTTCGATACTTGTTGTTGGTTGGTCCGATCGATTGTGCAATCGATTTTCGAACGTAAAGTGACAGCCCTAACGTATATCGCCTTTGTAAGTCCTCCTCCAAATCACCTACCAGCAAATTAGAGAGAATGGCTTTAAAATGTATGCCTCTTCATATATCCACGGATATGAAGGTAAGTCTATATATCTCAAACTTTATGGCTTCCGTTAGTTTGCTAGCTTACATTAGGCTAATAAACAACCCCGGGCTGACAGAATATGCGTGTTATAATGCTGTATTGTTTTCTAGTATTAGGCGGAAAATGTCTACGTTGTGTATGTATGCCTTCAGACAGGAAGAGAGCGAGCCGTATTTACCCGTTGCGGATATGACGTCAGGTTGCTATGTGCAAGGAGCCTTTTCATGTGTAATTGAAGTGTTATGAAGTGAATAGTCATGTATAGACGACGTTGACAGTTACTTAAAGTATATCAAAAACAATGAAGTAGGCCTATATCTTTGATAATTTAGGAAAGCATTGACATTATACAGCCCAGTTTCTTGGTCACATCATCTTTGTTGCTCTAACCAAAGCAAACTTACAGATGAAAAAAAGTCACTATAAATAGTCTTTGGCCTCTGGAAATAAGGATGCTCCGATCGAACGACCACAGATTGGTATTATTGGCTGATAATCATGACTTGCTCGGTAGTGACTAAATTTGGCGATTTCTCACAAACCTGATCACAATGAATTGGATGGTGTAAAACCATAACATTCACGGCCAACGTTCATGTTAAACAGTATACAGATGAGGCTTTTGCGCCATGTTCTGCTTTGTAACTTCGTGAAATATAAGTAACCCTTTGTGAATCGCACAATTTTTTTTTAGAACAGGTTTTATCGATTCAAATGAGCCAACACACACCATAACATTAAGTCATTTGAAAGGGTATTTTCTTAGGTCTATTTTTGTTACATCATTACTCAATTAATTGTCAAAACTATTGACCAATTACTCGATTACCAAAATGATCGTTAGTGACAGCCCTATATAGGTAAATGATAAGTACCTGCATTTTTTTGCATTTTGTGCCTTTCAGTCAAATAAAATACTTCCCTATTGTATAAGCATATAAAACAGTACGCCAATGAAGTAGTATATCCGAATTCATAGTATTCGGGAAAAAAGTAGGCGAAAAGCCCCCGGATGAACTACTACTTCCGAGAAGATTATCACTTATCGGGATAATTGTAAACATGCAAACACAGACAGAAAAGACATGCCATCGTGGAAATAAGATAAATAACGTATTACCTAAGGGCTATTTAGTTTGTTTAATAAAATAACAAATTGTAATCTGGCGCTATAAAGAAAATCAAATCAAATTTAGGGTGGGGGGGGGAACACGGGGGGGGCGGGGTGGGGGGGGGTAAGCGAGCCGCTTGGGGGGGGGTTTTGGTTTGGCTTATATAATGGTAGGGGAAAAACTGACACTCATAAAAAACCAAAGGGTTATTGATTGCAGTTCGGCAGTTCAGCTTTGTGGCCCTGTGTCACATGATGAAAGATGTGCTTACACATATAGTCCTTCTTTCTAAGCATTTTCAAAGGGAAGACTTGGATTTTTCCACAGTCCAACCAATAACTGAGTCAATTAATAGCCCATCCTGGTCCAGCAGAACAAGAATTCTTCAGATTTAAAGAACAACAAAGAACAAACAAATTTAAAGGAGCTTTTGATAACATGAAGAGCAGGTATGTTGTATCCTTGATTGATGAAATCGACAGAAGATTCCCTGCTGACAAAATCAAGTCTTCTTTCATGGTTCACCATTTTGGAGTTAAAGAAGGCCACCGCTGCTAAACAGTCTTCAGAGAACTTCAGTCTATAAGGTGTGGAGAAATTAGAGAATCTGCTGAAACACTTCTCATCCCATGTGCTCATCAGGAATTCACTATGCTGAAGCAAGTCATGGTCTCCTGTGATTCATATACTTCATTGTCCTTTCAGCAGTTTGCAGAGACTGTGAACATAGTCATGTTTTCACTGAAATGGAGAAACTCATTCAGACAGTCATGGTCATACCAGTTGTGAGTGTGTTGTGTGAACATGGATTTAGCACACAAAACATGATCAAAAACTAAATTCAGAAATTCACTGAATAATACAAGTCTCACAAATCTTATGGTCATTTCAGAGCTTGGACCTTCCCTTGAGCAGTTTGACTTCAACAGAGCCATCATCAAATGGAAAGAAATGAAGAGGAGGAGACCGAGGAAAGACTTAGAATAAGTCACATGAAAACAGTAACAAGAAATGGAAACAAAAGTGACTGAAATTGAACTGAAACACATAAATGACGCTGAAATTGAGAGACATTAATATATAGTTTAAACCGAGTTCTTAATGTCAGTTTGAAGAATAGCATGGTGCATTTTGTATAAAGTGGTTTTTTTTTAAAAGCAAAGAAATTTACCTAAAACTGATACATATGAAAGACACTGATACTGAAAGACATTAATATATAGTTTAAACAGAGTTCTTATTGTCAATTTGGAGGACAGCATGACATATTTTGTTATTAACTGTTTTGAGAACTGGAATACACAGGTCATACAAATCTGTAGACATTAATAAATGAAGATGATTAAATTAGAACAATGCATCAAAAGTTATTCCCCCTACCAGAATCTTTAAATCCCCCTCAGTTTAAAAAACGAAATTCAGGCCTTGGGTCACATGATAATGACAACATGGTGGATGTAGTACGTTCATTCATACTACACACATTCACACTATAAATAACATACTTTTTAACGGTTGTGGAGTAAGTTCAAATTAGACAGTAGCGATTTCGGACGCACCGATAGTTTTGTCATTACTCAACAATATTGTCATATTTTGTCATATTTAAATTTAGTGTTTCTTAAAAATATTGTCCCGGTCTCATGACCCCACAAAATCGTGATCGTCACAAAACTTCAAAACCGCTAAAATAATCACAGATTTTAATGACATCATCACTGCGGACCTCAGCTTCTCATCACATTTTCTGTCCAGTCAAATGATCTCTAGAATCTAAAGCGTCCTGCTTCCTATAAATGACACCTGGCCAAAGCGACCACTGACATGTCACGGAGCAATGGGTTGGAGATGTGTGTTCGGTTGCTCAAACGCTCAAGTTTTATTCCATTTTCCAACTGTACATTGGTTAAGAATGAAATGTCTAGAATTTATTCACACCTCTACTATTGAATCCAACGCATCATCAGCGCTCGGTTTCACATCCATGGTCCTGTCAAGTACGACTTGCAGCCTGTGAGGTAACCTAAACGCTATTGGCTATTTGAAAAGGGGGAGGGGCCATTCAATAAGTCCCGCCTTAGCTTCCTGTTTCAGTGGAAATTACGTCAACGCATGTTACAAAGCTACGCGTTCCAAGGCACTTCAGTGGGCCTGTAAAACGAAACAAAATTAATGCATAAATTCTATGTAATTATATTTTTTTATGCTTTGTGGCATTTACATGTGAAAATGACACTAAGTACACTGATCACTTGTTTAGTGAGATTTTTTGACTTTTTATAAAAAGGCTACATGGTTTTAAATGTCATAACTTTTGATTTGCTTTGAGATAACTTTTGTAGCTTTAATAAGAATGAATCTATATTTAATGTATAGTAAAGACTATGCAGTGCTACTTTACATTTGATTACTTAATTCAAAATCTGTTTAGGCTGGCCTATTAGGCTATTTATCTGAATAATACTTACCGGTAGTTCTTCCTGAAAAGCTTAAAGCACTGTTTATTTAATTTGTATTTTTTTTCTGTTGTATTTGACATTTTGTTTGTACTAATTAGTTTCTTTGTTTTTATTGTATTGCTGACTCTTTTCATGTCTTCTTTAACTGTTTTGGGGACCTTTTACTTACATTAGTTAAACTATAATTGTTTTTTGCTGAAGAAGCCTAATTAGCCTATCGATAATTGCAAGTTTTTTACTGATATCTAAAACGACTCCTATCATGAAATAAGCCTTTGATCATATTGCCCACCAATAATTGTGTTAAATGATTGTAATTTTAATATTGACCAAAATAATCATTATTATTTATGATTTTCGCCATAATCAAGCAACATAATGTAGCCTGTGTAGTTGCTTGAGTCAAGTCAAGTCATCCTCATTTATATAGCGCTTTTAACAATGTAGATATTTCAAAGCAGCTTTACATAGATAAACATAAGGTAACAGAGATTGGTTTAAGTGTGAGTGTGTGTGAAGTAAAGGCTAATTACATTACATTTGCTTACACAGCAGCTCAGCATCACACATCCCACTGCAACACCACACCACACTATATGTCACAGCTCAGGTCTAATCAATGAGACTATTGGAAGAGAACTGATTCAGTGCAGTTATTTTAGGGATGCTCAGCATGTCTCTGCAATGTCAATTCTGACTGAAGTCTTTTAATGAGATTATTCATGAATGTGAATCTCACCTGAATAATATAAAAAGGAAGTATAACCATATAAGTCAGCCAAAAAAGTCAATTATACCATAGTCTGGGATTGTGCCTGTTCACAGACACTGTTGAGCACATGAACGCAATGGCCAATCAGAGGCGTTTAAATAAGTCAAAGAGTTTTGTTTAGTATGGGCTCACTCAATGAGTACTAGGGCTGCACAATTTGGGGAAACATCTAATTGTGTTTTTTTTTCTGGTTACAAATATGATTTGTAATTTAAAATGTGATTTTTATTTTAAACAAATGATTTTTAAAAATATTAATCCACAACATTAAAAATTAACATATATCGGCCAATAGCGATATGGTGGCCGAGATATTGTGCTTCACCTGGTTGTCAGGGAAACTGCATGTGATGCGTCACATGAATTCAAACAAATCAAGCATAGATTATCCTGCTAGGTCTGACGAGCATTCTGACTCAATACATAGTTTTTGCTGTTTTAGGCAGTGTAATTATATAATTTTGAGTGGGTAATGGGTATCCCTGACCATTATGAGTGCAAGAGAGCACACAAACTGTGAACTTATCTGAATTTCTGTGTTTTGTGATTGATTGTGTCAAGTCACACCCCATTGTCATGTTCATTGCCACATACATTGTCGCTGGAATCTTCGTCAGCGTCACACCTGGTTAGGACACAGTGTTGGACTTCTCTGAAAACCAGGGAAGCCTGTTTTGACTTTGTAGAAAGACTCACTTTATTCATAACCTGTTTACATTCAGTCCTCCTCTGATCATATTTTTCCCTTCTCTCTTATTCTGTGGCTGTTGTTTGGTTTTTGGGTGGATTAGTTTAGCAGTACCCAGGAGGACTAAGGGCTATGACTAATTGCAGACATAAAAAGACAGCAGGGCAATAGGACATGTTCCAATTTACCTTTATATCTGGATAGACATTGTGTGAAACCCTAAAAGTTAATTCAAAGGTATTTGATCCTCTTCCCATCTATGATCTTTCTCTCTCAAACATTTCATCCCACATGGTGATCCTGATGTAAACACCACTGATGTTGTCACTGATACTTTGCCTGATGGTTTGCATTTTTTCAAGCACGCAAGTACACGCCCTTTGGCTGCTATTGACAATGATTGTTGCACCAGCCTCTTATGTTTTCTGTGAGTTGGCAGATGGAGGTGTGTTTTCAGTCTACCTAACGCTGCTCATTCATTTTGCCGGCTGCTCCTTGTTTTGCTTGTAGGAAATAATAACCATTCCACAGTGCAGAGGAGTTTGGGATAAAAGGTAACTGACCTTATTAGTGAATTTGTTTTGTGAACATTTTTGATGATGGTGATTAGGATAATGACAGATTGTATTGTAGTTCAATGAAATCTGTTGCATTTCGACTTAAAGAAACATAAAATGATAGTTCACCCAAAAATGATTTACCCACCCTCATGTTGTTCCAAACCTGTATGAGTTTCTTTCTTCTGTTGAACACAAAAGAAGATATTTTAAAGAATGTCGGTAATCAAACAGTTGACTGTATCCATTGACTTCAATATAATTGGAAAAAAAGTCCATATAAATGGAAGTCAATGGCTACCGTCAACTGTCTGGTTACCAACAGAAGAAAGAAACTCATACAGTACATGTTTGGAACAACATGAGGGTGAATAAATAATGACAAAATATTCATTTTTGGTGGAACTATCTTCTTAAATGTACATTTTTGAAGAACAGACAAATATTTGGAAGTGCATTTGGCAGGTCTGCATTCAGACGACAGGAAATGGACTGCATACTTGCTGTGTAAATCTCAGTCAGCCTGGGTAACTGCGTGGAATTTTGTCTCTACATCAGATAGTGAAATGCCACAGCTAATTTCATACATCCAGTCTTGAGTCAACCCTCTACAATACGAGTAATCACTCTAGGCGACTAAATAATGTCCAGCATTAGCCATTGGCTAAAAAATTCTTAGATTTTACTCGCCAGTGTGTGTGCGTTATTTGCCAAGTATAAGTTTAACATAGATATATTTTAATCCGCTGAACACTTTGAACTGAGCACTTGAGTTTCACTCTCCGTCAAGCGATCCGTAAAAATTCTTCTCAGCATGTCTGTAATTGACGTACCGTAAACTAGTGTGAAGGCGCACCCTCGCCATCGCATTTCTCTCACACACTCATCCCTGTTTTAATTTCAGCAAATCAGTTCGTGCGAACGCTGACAACATGATTAGCATTCATGAACCCAGCAGCTCATGTGTTATAGATATTGCCTTTAGTAGAATTAGTAGTAGGTAGACATGTGCCGGTATTCGGTAATGCGATAAATCGCGGTAATGAATATGCACGATATTGTTATCGCGGGCACTTCAAAATACCGTGAAAAATAATAGATCCGAATTTAGAGTTTTAGAATGCGCATTAGCTTATTTTCCATCAACCATTAATAAAACCCAACTGCGTATATGCTGCGCAAAACTCGTGCGCACTCTGATGTAAACAATCCCCACATAAGCACTGTGTGCATGCGGCGCAGTGCGCGCTCTAGTCTAATGTAAACAATCCTCGCATGGAGAAGAAGCATGGCGGAAAGATGAACGCTGCCGACGATTTATCTCCTTTCTAAAAGCAGAACTGCCAACTATGAAGGTAAAAGAGTAGCTAAACTCGAAAACACATAGATGTGAAATTGAGAACTTCATAGCATTCAGCTTGAGAGACTCACGCAATCAACACTTTTCACAGGCTCTCACGCAGAGAAAAATCGCGGAGCAAAGATCAGATCACTGACACCGACAGACTAGAGAGAGCAGGTTACTTTTTATATGAAACAAATTCTCAGCTCTCAGGATCTGTCCATTTTATTACGAAATGTAGACAATAAATACCATTTTGGCGCTTGTAAATGTGACGTGACAGATCACTGTAGCACCTAGTTCAAGTGAACCGATCATCTGTTACTTTTTATTTAAAAAAATAGTACAACTTCCCGAAAGGTATATATGCCTCATACATAGTAGATCAATCAGTGTTTTTCAATGACGGAAAGAGGTTAATAAAACTGCAGGAGAACAATCGTCACAGTCAGAACGTTACATTTTTCCTCAGGCCATTTAATTACCAGCACATTAGTTGACTAGAAAAAATAGAGAGGAGAATTTTTCGCTAAATATGTGCACTATATTACATATTTATTATATTTTTACTTATGTCATTAGGCTACATAATTGTTATTATAATGAAAACCACATTATATTTAATTTAACTTTAACCTTTAATAATAACAGTTGATAGGGCTTTCTGTATGTTTACAGAATTATGTGAGATATATTTTTTCTTGAGAAAAGTGTACATGTAGGCTATCTACTGTAGTAGCCTACCTGAGTTAAGATTGAATCAAGATTGAAATCAAATCAAGAATTGAACTGAAATCGTGAAAATTGTGTTAAGCAATAATACAAACAGTAGCCTACCAGTCACTGTACCATGTAAACATTGTAACATGTTGTCAATAAACTTAAAATTCTGTTTAGTTACCAAATGTTTTGACAATCACAATTACACCTATTGTGATGCAAATAGTTTTTTTTAGATCCCCCCAATCCATCTGTTTCTCTTATGTAAATAAAATATCGTGATAATACCGTATACCGTGATAAAAGCTCAAACAATTAATCGCAGCATGAAAATTTGATACCGGCACATGCCTAGTAGTAGGATTATTATCTTTTAATAATAATTACTATTATTTTTTTTTGAGAAACACTGAATGACCAACAATATCTTAAGCACCACCACCAGTCCTGTTCAGTTAAAATGACAAATATGCATGCATGCATGATTATCAAGTTTTAGTTCTATTACAAGTTCTATCATTTAATAATGCTTGATTATCATAATATGATGCTTGATTGACTGATTTTAAGAGTGTGCATTTAGATATTTAAATTAAATGTAATTATAATATAATAGTATATCAGTCTGACAAGTAACCAAAAAAACCTACTAGCCGATGGCAATTTTATTGCCAAGATGTGCGTAGAGGGTTGTGAGTTTTTTGTCATTTCTTGACCCTTGAGGACAGCATATACAATTTTATATTATTGCTGCTATTAATGCATTATAATTTGGTAAACTACTCTAGAATTCACTTTGATATTTTAAGTGTCCAAATACTTTGTAAACGGGACAAAGACAAGATTAGGGCTGTTCGTATGAACATTCAGTGCACCTTTCCTCTACATCTCATCAGCAATTTTGATTTTGGCACACTCTGCAGCAGTTGACCACTGAGGAGCGAATGTACAGTGACGTGACATAACTGCCAGATTCAAACTGTGCTTTCAGGCTATGGTTTGCGTTGAGCCAAAGACGGACCCGCTCAGCGCTTATATATCACATTCACAACTATTCAGTGTTTTTAACCACAGGTTTCAGACATTTAAATGCATAAATAGCAAAATAATACATTTATAGTTTGTAAAATACACAATGGTGTCTATGGAAGCAGCAATAACAATTCATTCAAATATATTTGCCAAGCCGTGTTTTATTCATATCAGATACACAATGTAAGTAACTATAAAGTTTACTCTATTCTTCTCCCAGTTAACCGGCCACTTACTGTCATGTATTTCGGGAGAAACTGATGAATTCATGTGCTGTAATAAATCCAACAGACAGGAATCTCTGAACTGCGGCCCAAACAAACATCTCACGTTACAGATCAAGATCATTTATAAAAGTTTTTAATGACAAAACAAACTCACTTGCATGTATTTGAGAATCGGAATAGAAGATAGTTGATGACATGGTAAGCAAGTTTGTTAATATTAAAAATAAAAGTGCCACATCTGTCATACAGGACTATTTTGGCTGTGGTGAATCACATGCCAAGCATGACGCGTCACCATGGAAACATGGCGGGCGGGTGGGCGAGTCGCGATGCCGTCTCAACCATCGCGATAGATGACTGCATCGTCTATCGGCCCAATACGCCTTATTCACGGCAGCGCCATCTTTGATTTTTAATGAGAATGAAAGCGAGGCTGTGAGCGATAGACATGCATCTCTTCAATGGGCTGTACTGTTATTTAATGTGTTTTCGGATTGTTCTGCTCATGAAACACTGGAAAAATATCTTTCCAAGAAATTTCAGTTGACAAAAAACTCCCGACAATATAAGCTGTGGAAAATTGAAAGTAATCTAGGAGCTTTATTCAGCTTTTTACAGCGGATGCCATTGGAAACACGGTAAGTCTATCCCTCACAGCCTCACGTTCATAACTGTCATGGCGCTGCTCTGAATAAGGTCTATACTATTATTTATCAAAAAGATGGAATTAGAAATAAATGCCTCTAACAAAAGCCTGCTTCAAATAAAAACCTTCTGCAGTTCAGGTAAATAAAGGCCCCGGTTTTTATTTGAGGAATTACGGTATTTGAAGTTTCTGCGTGAGAGCGCCCTCTGACTTTCAGATTTTACTAGCAGCATTTACTACTGATCACAGAGCCGTACTTCACTGACAAGCTGTGCATAAAATAATCGCAGCCTTTGCCAAATCGTGTGCACTTTAATTCCGATTAATCGTGGAGCACTAGAATAACCTATGTATTATAGGGAATCAACAGGATTTTACTCTCTCCGTTTAAAGCATTCATAAGCATATTTGTCACACCTTGATTGATTTAGATGTTCTAGAAAACACTTGTTCCTCGTTGCAGTCAATTTTAAAGTTCGCTCTCTGTTTTCGATTAGTTTCCTTCTATTTTCCACATATATTCCTCCTGTCATAAACGCTACAGGGTGTGTTGCTGAAATCTGAGTCGTGATGGGCTGTTGTTCAGCGGAGGAACTGCGAACCTCAGACCTTCGAAAGATATTATGACAGCTAGGTTGTTGTAGCAATGCCGCCATTGGGTTGCTGTGTCAGAGGGAGGGTGTGAGAGGGGTGTATTGTTCAACTGTCAGTGAGATTAACCCAGCCACTAACCCTACAGCTGAGTAATAGAAACTACCTTAAAGGCACACTATGCAGCATTTGTGTTTTTGTCAAACAGCGACCCCTAGAGTCGCTGTGGAATACTTGCACTGTCGTAAATAGCAATATTCCAGTGGCTATAGAACATGCTTTAGAAGCGTCAAGGGCATGAAACAGACACAGATACACTCCGAAGATATTGACCAGGTAATGTTTCACGATTTCATACAAATATTAGGTTACTGCATAGTTTACTGAACTACTGATGATGGTAATAGGATAATAATAACTATATGTGTCAAGTGTTAGACTACTTTATAATAATAAAGTACTCTACTGCGTTTGCTGTCTTATAACGTTTTACACGATTGCTGCTAAATCACAAGTAAATAGCCTATAGTCTAGGCCTACTGTATAATTTCATTTGTGTTTTTTGCTTGTAATGTAAACATTACAAAATGCCAGATGACATCAATAAAGTACGTCGCATTATTTCATAACATTGACCGTTATGATGTCATTAGACACGATTATTGCAATTTATCATACTACTTTGCAAATTGTGCTCGTTTACACTATTTACAACCTCTAGGCTTATATATGTCCTGATAATTATGTGAGATATTGATAACTGTCTTCGTGATAATCGCAAACATGGATGAATGAACAGCATCGTAAAAAAATTACATACTACAAGCAAGCGCAACATAATACAACATAGAACGCAAACAAGTTTACAAATAATTGATTTACTTACTAGTTCATCAACAAGATCGCCAGGTCAGCATCACTGCATCACTCGCCTGACACGGGGCTGGACTCGCTTGACACGGGGCTGGACTCGCTTGACACGGGGCGGGACTCGCCTGACACGGGGCGGGACTCGCTTGACACGGGGCTCGACTCGCTTGACACGGGGCTCGACTCGCCTGACACGGGGCGGGACTCGCTTGACACGGGGCTCGACTCGCTTGACACGGGGCTCGACTCGCCTGACACGGGGCTCGACTCGGCTGACACGGGGCACGACTCGCTTGGGACGGGGCTCGACTCGCTTGAGACGGGGCTCGACTCGCCTGACACGGGGCTCGACTCGCTTTTCACGGGGCTCAACTCGCTTTTCACGGGGCTCGACTCGCTTGACACGGGGCTCGACTCGCCTGACACGGGGCTCGACTCGCTTTTCACGGGGCTCGACTCGCTTTTCACGGGGCTGGACTCGCTTGACACGGGGCTGGACTCGCTTGACACGGGGCTCGACTCGCTTTTCACGGGGCTCGACTCGCTTGACTTGGCGCTTTTGCACGCAGTGCTGCATGCTTTTTAGCTCGCGACAAACGACAGACTCGCTTTTCACGGGGCTCGACTCGCTTGACACGGGGCTCGACTCGCCTGACACGGGGCTCGACTCGCCTGACACGGGGCTCGACTCGCTTGACACGGGGCTCGACTCGCCTGACACGGGGCTCGACTCGCTTGACACGGGGCTCGACTCGCTTGACACGGGGCTCGACTCGCTTGACTCGGCGCTTTTGCACGCAGTGCTGCATGCTTTTTAGCTCGCGACAAACGACAGACTCGCTTTTCACGGGGCTCGACTCGCTTGACACGGGGCTCGACTCGCCTGACACGGGGCTCGACTCGCCTGACACGGGGCTCGACTCGCTTGACACGGGGCTCGACTCGCCTGACACGGGGCTCGACTCGCTTGACACGGGGCTCGACTCGCTTGACACGGGGCTCGACTCGCTTGACTCGGCGCTTTTGCACGCAGTGCTGCATGCTTTTTAGCTCGCGACAAACGAGTGAAAGCCCGACCGAGTGACTCTTATCCGGTTCCTCACACGGTCAGATTCTCTATTCCTTTTCCTAGTCTCTTCCGACCGCGTTTTCTTTGCTTTTTCCATCGTCGAGTATCACGCATGGTATCAAGTCTGAATTGCGCGCAACTGTCTTCGTGCTTCCTATGTTGTTGTTGTTGATGTGTGTGACGTCGTTGCCGTAAAGCATGTCGTGCGAGATTTTTGCGAGATTTGTCAGGGGCGCTCCTCTCAAACTTACATTGCTGGTTTATCCAGCGCCGTCCCCCCCGAGCTTTACTACCAGGATGATTCGCCCTACTATGAGTTTGTTTACCACCGAAATGACTTTGAAGCTGTTATATTAAGGTACAATTGTTGCATAGTGTGCCTTTAAAAACAGTCCAAAAACTGACTCAACAGGTCAACCCAGCGTTTGGATGGAAAAAATAACCTATCATTTTTTAGTGTACCCTTAACTTTAAAATAAAATAATTTAGCAAAATGTGCATATGAAAAGCTATGCTGCAAGTGGGCCATTACCCATTTGCGGTGTACTTAAGATGTTAAACTAAGCACCTTTGGCAAGAAAGGTGGCAGTGGTAAAAGTGCTGGGTTATTATCAGAAGCTTTGCTACAGGGGGAAGTGCATCATCTTTACAGTTACAGTTACAGTTAAAAACTTACAGTTTTTATCACTGTCTGACTAGATATACAGGTGTTTTTTCTACCTTGAGAGGAAGAGGTATCACTGTTATTTATATATTATTTCTTGTCAATGAGTTTTTATCCCTCATAATTCTTTGTGGAGTTTGTACAAAAGCCCATCTCAAACAACAGGGCTGGGGAGAAGTATTTGGATGGAAATACTTAAAATAACTTTCTGTCCTGCTTTGTGATTCTAAGCTTATGACTTGGCACCAAGGGCCAGCATGCACATTTATTGTTCCCATGTGCTTTACAGATGTTACTTCACTGATGTGGACACGCACATAAATCCTTTGTTGGTAGGCTGTGTGTGTGTGCATTTGTGTATCTGGAGCAGAGGTCTGCCACTGAGATGATACAGACCATAGGGGTACCCTAAAAGCATGTTGAATTCCACAGGATTTTGTAAGACTGTTGGGCGGACCTTGGTCCCTCTTAGAGGGTCCGTTAGCATGCCCCCCCTGAAACAAAGGATCGCTTTCATTCACACTGCTGCTTAAACTGAGGCGCATATAATGATCTGTCACGCCACATTAAAGAGCGTCAAAACGGCATTTAGTTATTGTTTGAATTTCGTGATAAAATGGACATAATTTGAAAAATGACACTTTTTTTCTTAACGAAAGTAAAAAAACGCGGAGCTTATTGCGATTATTGGTAGTTAATGGTGGTTAGGCTTCTTTTTGTACACATAAGACGCATGAAAATTCATGGGCTGAATAGGCCTACCAGTACCATTACACCCCTAATTATTATTTAATCAAATGACAACACATTTTTTTTGGTGATGATTCTGAAAACATAAAGTAATTTTTCTAATAATTCAACACCCCGAGTCAATTATTCTGCTAATACTCTGGTTACCACACCTCAAAACATTGTTCAGATGATGTATTTCAAGACATTTGTCAAGTTTTTAGTAATTAAAACACTCTTGTGTGTAGGTCTTATTTCTTACCCATCTAATCCCAAGCCTCCGTTGCCTCCACCTGGAAGCGGATGACAAGAAGCCTTGCACATTCAATTTACAAATGGTTGCAGCCACTTTTTGCGTTTAAAAAATAAACTGGATACTAGGGGTGTGAATTTTTGACATTTTGTCAACTTGAATTCTCTATCAAATAAAAGCTATCAAATACATAAATAAATGTGTTTAAATCCACAATATTACTCAAACAAAAAAAACGTGGCAACATTTTGGGACATTTGAATACAGCTATTTCTGAAGTTTGTGAAATCAAGTCATACAATGTTTTCATGATCAATTTTCGCTGTCTCTGCTTAGGTATCTCTGTGGGTCACATTTAAATTAAGTACGGCCACCTGCTTGATTATGCATGTCTGAAAGTGAAAGTTCTTTGAGTTCTGTCTACATCAGCTGTTGGGCTGAATTACAGCCAGTGGCTCAAAAAATCAAGGCACATCTGTTGTTTGACAAATCTTACCCTACTACTAAAAGGTTTCCCTTTCTCAGACACAGTTTGCAGAGTTTTGAAGTTGAATGTAGGCCTTAAGTTAAAGGTTGGTCTAAATGAGGGGGACTGAAACCACAGTTGTTCGTATGACATACAGATGTTGTCCAGACTTGCAGAGTTGGTCTTGTGGTTAACTGGTTATGTCAAATCAGCAGTAAGAATGGAAAGCACTCTGGTTTTGGTAGCAGTAGACATGAAGTGAAGTGAAACTGGGTTGAGGGGATGTTAAAATCCCATGTATTTATTCCATACTGACTACATTCATGTGACATTTTTTTCTGAGATGGAGAATCAGATGTAGCCTACACAGTGACTGAATGCGGCCTCTGTTGCTGATGTTTTTCCTGTAGAGGGATCACATCCCAAATACTGTGCACTTCACATGTGATGGCAAGTACACATGTAAAGGACGTTCGCACCAAGGATGATAACTACAACTAGCCTAAGTTTTAATAATCATTCTAATTCTAAGAATAGCAGTCCACACCACAGCTAACAATAACGACACAGAGGAAAGTTTAATTTTTTTTTTCCATCTGATGAATTCTAAAAAAAACGCTGAAATGTGATGCATGGAAAATGCAAGTTTCACGATATTTGGCTCACCAAAAAAGATTACAAAGAGTAGGGTTGCCACCCGTCCAGTAAAATACGGAATCGTCCATATTTAAAGGTAAAATTATGCGTCCCGTATGAAATCAATACGGGGCGCGGTTTGTCCCGTATTTTACATAGATCCACACATTCAGTTGGGGGTGATTGCATGTCAGCGATTTTGTTTCCATAGCGAGAACATGCGCCGTAAACGGGTGTAATACGCGTTTTTTTTTTAAAAACCATATCGGTCTCATGTCCTCTCCAGATATGAAAAAAGGTATCAATGGGTCCGTCAAGTAACTAATGATGAACGTAAGGCAAACTGCACAGTTTCATTTGCTCACGCGGTGGACTTTCTGACTTAAAGCAGTATACCTTGACAGACAGATCCGTGCTTTAAAAATGTATAACTGAGGCCTATTGATTTGTTGTTTTTGTTTTTAAATTTGGATAATCTCTTAATATAATATTCCATACATTGTCAGAGCTTGGTAGACTGGTAACTATTATATTTGTAGACGTTATTACACAGATTAATTAATAGATTATAATTAATATTATTTATAAGCCTAATTATAATTATTAATTTTATGCATAATAAATGATGATCCTATCTGTCATACACAATTTCTGGCATTAAAAATTATTGGAATAAAAATAGGACCAATAATAATATAATACATAATAAGATAATGACATAATAATGTAGTCATAATTTAATTAGTAAATAAATAAAAAATGGGAAAAATTATCCCATCCCTGCAGAATTGTCAAAAACATCATTAACGTTACTGGTTCAGAATGACTGCATAAGGCACACCAACATATACTGAGGAGTAATGTAGAAATAATAAAATAAAATAATTAAACATAAAATAATAATGTGTTCTGTTGCAAGTTCACATAGCCTACTTGATCTCATGTTTTCTCATGGTTTATTGTTGAGTTGTCATGTTGAAATAATCAGTACCTTGACACATTTTTATTTAATTGTTCTGATTTGATTATTTATATATATTTGATTATTTTCATAATTTTTTTATAGGATGTACCGAATATTCTTCAGTTTTATACAAAACATAAATCCGACAAATAGAATATCAGATCTCTGTCATATGGCCAAAAAAGTATGCAAAAAAAAAGTGTTTTTTTTTTGCGTTGTCGTTTGACAGATGAAAACTGTAACAATTTATCTTACAAGGTAACACAATGTAACCTTGCTCTCACTTGAAATGTGTCCCCCACATTTAGTCCTTGAATTTATAGGTATAGGCTACGTGCACAAGCGTAGTTTCGAACTTCAGCTATTGTCAGAAGTCGGCATATCAGTTTCCGGTTTACGACTGTTCACCCGCATCCGCTAATAAACAAACAAGATGAGTGCTGCTGTTGTACGAAAAAAAGAGTTCTTATTAAACACATCTAAGTTTCTAAGAACTGTGGATCTAACGCCCGTTTCACACATACCCCGTTTGCAGTGCGTGTTGTGGTGCAGGAGCAATGCGTGCTATAGTGCTTTCACATATGATGCGTTTGCAGTGAATAACTGATCCGCGGCTGCACCACAAACACATACTTACTATTTTTTATAGAGATGCTCCTATATGCATTTTTGGGGCCGATTACCGATCACCAAAATCATGATCTGCCGATTGCCGATCACGGCCGATCACAGAATGGCAGGGGAATGTGAATCTTTTATCTATAATCTAGCAGAGTTTGCACCATTTGTAGAAATGAAACTAACTATGAAACAGTACAAATAGGCTACAGTCAAGATCTTGAAGAACCACCAAGTGTTTATTTAATTGTATTTAGAAAATGAGATAACTTAAGGCTAATGTAGGCCATCTTTCCCAAATAAGGCAGAGTAACATACAATTATTCCAAACAAAGAGGGGTCAGGCGGACCAACACACATTAGATCAGCTTAATGGGATGGGATCAAGTTACACTATAGGTATAGTGGAAATTGTAGCCTCTTAATACACTGACTACATTTAATAATTGGCAGCAAAAACTTGTTTTTGACAGCAAAACTGACTACTGCCACAAAAGGGCAAAACTATGGCAAGTTTTTTTCTGTTATCATTTATGAAAGTCTGATGTAGTTGAGGAAATATATCGCGGCACGAATGTACCAATACAAATAAAATAAACATCTCCAGTTAACTAGCAGAGGCATTCATTTTGTTCATTTGTTATAAGAGGCGATCTAGCGCTGAAATGTGTTTTTTTTTTTATCAAGTGATCAAAGTGCTCGACGCCGCGTGGATACTGTGTTCTCTTGTGGCTCGCGCAGTCTTCACTCGGACGCGCGCTTCAATCCATTGTGGAGACTCTCTATTCTTTCCGGTGAAATTACAAAACAAAACAAACTATACACAAACGTGTCCCTGTCTGATATACAACAACTGATAAACATAATCGGTTTTGATGAGGAAAAAAAAACCTATACGAGTGCGGATTAGAACCCAGGACCTCTGATCCCAGACGGGAGAAGGAGAACTCATGTTGCCACTGGCAAGCTCTGCTCTGCTGCTGTGTGCCCGTGCGCCGCGCATGCAGGTGGAAAAAAGTCACGCGAGTAATTTACTTCACGTGATCGGCTTTTTTGATCGTCGCTTTTCGGGGTTCGCTGATCAAGCTATTTTTAGCCAATATCGACCGATCATGATCGGCGGCCGATCAATCGGAGCATCACAAATTTTTTATTAAAAATCCAGAAGTTATGCTGCAACTTTTATTTTAAAAAAAGTTGTGTCAGCATTGCGATTCTCTTTGTACACATACACTCTTTAATGGACGTATGCATGTTTAAACAAGATTTAAACAACGTAAGTTAGGGCTATTATTCCATGCATTTATATTAAGTTGCTCAAGCAAGTGGTCAAATATTTACTAGATTAAAATCGCAAATATTTTAATTAAAACTTAAAATTGGCAAAAACAGCCGACTCACATGCCTTTTTCTTTTGCATTTAAATTTTAATAGCCTACAATAGATCTTGCATGTCACAAAGAACTTGTTTTTCCACCTCAACGAATGATACGAGTGTTGTTCATTATGTCGCCTTAATTGTAGTTTTCCTTGGATTTAGCCCGGTCTTCACAGTCTTCAGATGACTGTGAAAAATAGTAGTACCGGTAATATTAAATGCATTTATGGTAAGATTACTACATTTTATTTAATGAAACGCATTTATGGTTAAATTACTACATTTGCAGGTCAATCTTTGTGCATTTTGACCATGAAACATGCGGTGTCACTTTAATGCAGCAAAAATACTCGGTGACTCGGTGCGGAAACGATCGCTGCACTGCTGTTATAGCTACGTGCTGCATCTGGAACGGTGTGAAAAGCCTAACCAGTTATCATGGTGTGTTAGGAGCACTGCTGTGTGCCACTTTGCTCTGCTTCAACTAGCTAACAGCCATTTGAGCTTCCACCGCTTCCCGAAAAACATCAACCTTCGTGCGCAGTGGCTGCACAAAATAGACATTTTGGGGGACGCGCAAAAAAATTGTTAAACTACTAGTAAGTGTTTGTGGTACAGCCGCGGATCAGTTATTCACTGCAAACGTATCATGTGAAAGCACGCGTTGCTCCTGCACTGCAACACGCACTGCAAACGGGGTATGTGTGAAAAGGGCGTTAGATCCACAGTTCTTAGAAACTTAGATGTTTTTAAGAACTCTTTTTTTCGTACAACAGCAGCACTCATCTTGTTTGTTTATTGGCGGATGCGGATGAACAGTCGTAAACCGGAAACTGATATGCCGACTTCTGACAATAGCGGAAGTTCGAAACTACGCTTGTGCACGTAGCCTATTGGACCTGGAAAGTCCTTCAAAGGTAATTGAATTTGAAGTTAACAAAGGTGTCAGTGTGGGAACCCTGATGATTACTGTGCTTACTGGGTTCATACATTAAAACAACTGACAGCTTTGAACTTGCATTCCTCCCTTTAAAAAAAAATATGTAATTTACTATCACTTGCTCTTCTTCTTGTAGCACAAGGGGTCGTGGACTCGTGGTGGGCAGTATTAGCTGAAAAGATGAGCATGGATACCCACTTTGTAAACCATCCAGAAATAGTATATCATTTGGGCACCTTTGACATACTTTTTTTAATAATATGATTTGCGACGGAATAATTCTATTCTTGCATCTGATTTAGGGCAGAAGGTATGTGGATTGAGACTCAACCAGAATCTCCATGTGTTTCAGAAGACTACACATGTCATAGAGTAATAGATAAATAGAGACCCTTGTCTGTCCATTGTGTAGGTGCCTTGTTGTCTTTTTGAAAGAAATGAATAGATGGCCCTGCACATGCTTCCGTCTTCTGTTTATTGTAGCATGTTAATAGGGTAGTGGTTCAACGGATCCCAAAACTCACGGTTTGGATCATATTACGGTTTTTGAGTCCTGGATCGGAAATTTTTTGGGGGTGAGGGGTAAAGCACACTTTAAGTACTCTCATACCACAACAAAAACTACTAGCCTAACTAATAAAGTTCGAATATTATTAAACGCAAGTGAACAGTCAGTGAAAATAAGATGGATAATATAACAACAAAGTTAAATACAATATAACAATGTTACAAATAAAGTAAGGTCTAACTGTAGTATTCAGGTTGAGAAAATAACAATTAAATGTAAAATAACTATGTTCACTGTATAAATTTAATATATAGATAGCGAATTCCAAATTAAATTCTAGCTCTGGAATGGTTTAAAATATATTGAATGTATAAACCAGAAAAAACGTGTGCAAATTAAAAACTTTCAGACTATGCCAGTTAAATTTGAAATTAATCCTCGAACTACATGCGTGCTGAACCGTGGGGGCTGGTCCGTATGGATCACGGAACAACAATGATCCGTTTAACCCCTATAATATTGTAAAGGGAGCTATTGTATACTAGCATGCAGGTGTTGGCCTCACTGTTCATTGGCTAATAGACATTAAATGTGGATGGGTGATATTTACTCTGGGATTAGTTAGTCTACCCTTGATTTATTTTTCTTTGACGCTGTAGTTTTGCTGTATCTGAATGAAAAGGAGACACAGCAGGATTCCTTTGGTGAAAGAATTCAAACAGTGATTTAAATCAGTGATGAGAGTAAATAAAACGATGTTGCTATTGACAGGCATGTTAGTGTCGTTATTCATGACTTCAGAGTTTGTGCATGGAGTATTTTAGACATGGTATGGATGGATATAACATTAGTTGCACAGTGTGTTTTCAATAGCGAGCCAAAACAATACAGCACTTCAAAAAAGCTCCGTTCCTTTTCATGCCAGTCCAGCCTTTCACAAATTCACAATTAAAGGGTACCAATTATGGCATTTAAAATGTTCCTAATATTGTTCTGGGAGTCCCCAACAACAGTTTTACAAGCATGCAATGACAAAAAACACTTTTGTTGTCTTATAATATGCATTTATTTTTACCTGATTTGCTCACCGACTCCCATATGAATCGTTTAGCGAGTCATTTTTCCAAACCCCGCCTTTGCGTGACGCTAATCTGTGGTGATATGTTAGACACCCAGCCGACGGGGTGTCATTGGTTGTTGCGCTAGATCTTACCCAGATACAACAGTGCTATTTTCTGATTGGCTAACAACACCAGACGAACAACACCAGAGGAGACCAGGGTTGCCAGGTCTGCACAACAAAACCAGCCCAATTGCTCATCAAACTAACCCAATCACGGCCAAAAATATTCAAATAGCGTTCCCGGGTGTTTCCTCAATAACAATCATGTTCCAGTGGATAAAACAATCGCGTCAACCAGCGTGCACTACACAAACAACCCACGGAAACAGTGCAGGCATACACACCTGGCAACACTGGAGGAGACGCGCTTGAATCCTGCCTATTCAAATAACTTGTACAAGTGACGTACGAAAGTTAGAGAAAATGCATCGTTCGTCTATCGATTCATGTCAACGACTCAGAGTCGACTCTTACTTTTGAGAGATAATAACTTTGTATACGGTGAACTTTCATATTTAAAACTTTGCAGGATGTTTTCGTTCACTTAGATCTATGTTACACACTACATGAAAGGTAATTTTCAAAATTCCATGATAGGTACCCTTTAAAACATTGAAGTAGGGCTGCATTAGCCTGGCTCCGCCCTCCTACGCACTTCCGCTCAATTTCATTTTCCTTCAGTACTCCGTCTGGGATCGTGCCGTAGACTTTGGTTTCAAGAAATCAATTTTTTGTAGGACCAATCAGCGAATAGAGGGAGTGGCTGAGAACGATGACGTTGATGTATCGCGCGCGTCAGTTTGAGTTCAGTAATGGCAGCGGAGAAAGACGTGAGAAAAGCTATTCGGTCTGTTGTTGGAAAACTGTCGAATATGCAGAATTTAAAGCCGGAGCAAGAACAATGTTTGCTAAGTTTTGCTGCTGGCCATGATGTTGTGGCCCTCCTCCCCACGGGATTCGGGAAAAGTTTGATTTTCCAGCTCACTCCGCTAGTGGTGAATGAGTTAGCTAAGGCGAACGATAGGGATGCAAAGCCGATAGTTGTTGTCGTCTCCCCTCTTGTTGCACTAATGGAGGACCAAGTGAAGGAGGCAGAAAAGTTAGGAGTTCGTGCTGGGCAGCTCGGCGTGCACGATGACCGTGACATTTTGGACGAACGATTTAGCCTGGAGTTCGGAAGCCCCGAGTCCTGGCTGCTAAACTGTTGTTGAAGATGCACTCAGGAGTCATGTCAGTATCACAAGAATCACTAAATTTACTGTTCAGAATTTGAGCTAAATAGAACACTTTGAGCCCCTTTGTGTACTCGTGCAGGACCATGGTTGGTGTGTCAGTTTTACATGTTGTAAATCATAAAAATCTGTTGTATTTTTTTTTAATAAAAATGTACAAACACATACTTTGAAGACCATAATTAATTAAGGTAATTAAGAAACAATAAGACATATGAAAAATGGTTGTTTATTACACATCTGCAGATAGAGACAGATCATTCACTGTACAGCATTTGCGGCAGATCCGAAACGACCGCAGCGGTGTATTTTTAATGATTAGACCCAGCTTCGACCGTTGAATGTATACATCACTGTCCTTAGTGTCAAATATACATTTCGAATTAATAATTGTTCCTAGATGAACAAAACCTGCAGCTCTCGTTGACAGACATCCTATTGTAAACATAATCCTCTGATCATTCGGACTTGTTTCCGACCGGTTTCGGCGCATGACATACGTCAGGACCACACGTTAGCGATTGGCTATGACAGATCCGAAGTGACTTTGGGCAGATCCAATAGTTTTGAACTTGAACAGAGAACCCGCCTACAAGGAAGTAAACGTTTCTCAATGGAGCGAGCCCAGACTCTCTGTACAAATGAAATGTACGAGAGTCTGGTTGAACCAGGCTAGGGCTGCATGGTAATGACAAAAAACATGATTTATTACTGATGGCAGGGCTTGACATTAAAGGAATAGTTATCTTAAAAAACTGTTTGGTTACCGACATTCTTCAAATTATAATATTTTGTGTTTAACAGAAGAAAGAAATTTATACAGGTTTGAAACAACTGGAGGGTGAGTAAATTATGACAGAATTTTTTTGCTCCCAGTGGTTTTCCAAAGTTACTAGTCTACTGTAGCCACTAGGGCTGCACATTTGGGGGAAATGTCATATTGCTTTTATTGAGGTCAATATTGCAATTGCAATATGCGAATGCAATATAATAAACAAATGGTTTCATGAGTCAACTTGCTTGGTTCTCAAGTAAAATGCACACACAGATTAGTGATGATGCTGAAATGTGTATTTCTCAACTCAAACTAGCAACAACAACTACTGTAAATGCACAGTGTTTTCAAATTAAAATAATATTTTTTTTACAAATTTAAATAATGATATCTTTGCACTACTGCAAAGTCGTTATTGTCTCAATAGTACAATATTCTAAAATAAATAGAACAATAAATAAGAACATTTGTATGCTCATGAAAATAAGATATTTTGAACATTCTTTACAGACAAGCAGGGACATTTAAGCAGGATGTGTATTGTTATTGAAAAAAAAAATTGGTGACTTAACAGAATTTTGTTAAGTTTAGTGACATGTTACAATGTTGACATGGTACAATGACTGGTAGGCTACTGTTTTTATTATTGCTTGACACAAATGTCACGATTTCAATTCAAATCGATTCATTTTTACTTAAGTTACTCAACATGGATGAATTGCAATCAATGATTTTTTTAAAATCGAGTACTCAAATTTTATCGAGGAATCGTGACAGCCCTAGTTCAATTGTTGCAAAAACATCTTGTAGATAAAAACCTTTGACAGTAGTGTATCAGATGTTGCAACCTGCTCTTTTCATGATTATTTAATTGAAGTTGCCATAATCTCAATTATTTATTGCATTAACTGTTCCTAGATTTCTGTTGGCCCAGATTCTGAATTTTCTACATTTCTATCAGCGGTCAAATTTAGAAAAGAACGATTCAGTGAGCTGCAGCCCACAGACTCACTTTCTGTCTCTGTTTCTCTTCCCATCACAGAACAGGTGGCAATATAAGATAGACTGTCTGTATTGGCTGTAGGCCTTACACACTCCTCTGCATTATTAACACTGTTACACTACGTTCTGTTGCTTTATCATGTGACTGCTCCTTGCATCTATTTAGTCATTGGTTGAATGTGGTTACAGATGGAGATGCCTGCTAAAAACTAGCTTTGTCTTACATTAAATAGCATTTAACCCTACACACACACACACACACACACACACACACACACACACACACACACACACACACACACACACACACACACACACACACACACACACACACACACACACACACACACACACACACACACACACACACACACACACACACACACACACACACACACACCAATAAAATGACTACATTTACATTTATTCATTTAGCAGATGCTTTTATCCAAAGCGACTTACAAATGAGAACAATAGAAGCAGTTAAACTAACAATACTGTAGGACAACAATATGCAAGTGCTATGACCCTTCCCAGTTTAAATTAACGTAGTATGAGTACTTTAAAAAAAATTTTTTTTATAAAGATAATAGATATAGAATAGAATAGAATAGAATAGGGCCCTATAAAATCCGTTTTATTTTTTCCCAAATTCCATTTTGTTTTTTCCCAAATTCGTTTTTTTCCATTTTAATTTTTGCAAATTCCATTTTTTCCATTTTTGGGAATTCAGTTTTTTTTGACCATTTACTGTTATTTTAGTTGTAAAAAGAGTGTGATTTTAATGTTAATGATTAAAATGTACACAAATAAAACTTTTCAGCACAAATAGCCTACTGCATGATGCAACATAACACTGCACTCTAAGTACTTCCAGTAACAACAAAATATGTTTATGAGCTTTAAACTGTCCAGTAAAATAAATTATATATAAGTTTAAATAAAAGTAACACGCTGTCTCTCTCTCGCACACTGTCGAGCGAGCTCTCGGACTCTCGCACAGTGTCACTTCGCTTTTGTCCAGTCCGGCACCTCATAGACAGACGTGTGTGTCCAGGAAAAGGAAATGCAACTGAAAGAATATGCTGCGTGTAGGGCTGCAGCTATCGATTCTTTTTGTAATCGATTAATCTAGCACTTAATCGACCGATTAATCGAGTAATCGGATAAAAAAATTGGTGTGTTTTTAAACAACATAATGCATAACGAAAATGATGTGGCTGTAAAATGATCAAGCATTGGGCTTTTATTTCTCAAAAAACAAACAAACAGGTATTTATTCCAACTCCAACATTTGGCTCCAAAACTAAGCCTATTTATTGCAATTTTTACCAATTTAGTGTATATAAGTGCCAGTGCCAACAATGTTCTATGCTCAATTACTTTGGTAGCCGATTATAATGTCTTCCCCAAAAGTACGAGTGGATTTGGAGAAGCAGGCTGGGGAGTTTCATTTTTTGTTGTTGTCTGTAATTGGAAGACGTGACATACAAACAAGGTCTCGCAAAGACTGCAATACAATATTTGTACCTCCTGGTGTATACAGTGAATGCATGCTGAAATTATTATTGCGTGGCTACATAAAAGTTTAAGCATAGTCTATGTGATGCATTGCCACAATTGGTCTGACTGGCGCATGAGAGAGACGAGGGTGCATGCGTGTGTGTGTGAAGGGGTTCTTTTTT
Source organism: Chrosomus eos (assembly GCA_036326025.1). NCBI lineage: Eukaryota > Metazoa > Chordata > Actinopteri > Cypriniformes > Leuciscidae > Chrosomus > Chrosomus eos. Next base: position 16,745,569 of record CM070820.1, on the reverse strand, counting down.
AGGCTTAAGTATAGGCTTATGGTGTGTTCACACCGAACGCGAATAGAGCGTCAAATACGCGTCTAGTTAGAGACGCTTGAACATTCGCTCGAGTTCAAATTTTTCAACTTGCGCGGAGGATGTTCGCGGCAAACGCCTTGCCCAATTCGCGTCATTTCGCGACGCCCTGCGCGAATGATGCATCTATTCGCGTCTTTGCATTGACTTTGTATGTAATCTACTCGTGCAAATAATTAAATTTGCGTTCGGTGTGAACACACCATTTGGTTACCTTGTTTCAGCGACGCTTGGTGAAAAAGCATGGAGTGGATGTTTTCGGTTCAGATTCTGAATCATTGAAGTCTATAGTATAGTGCGTGTCATAGGAATTTAACGAGGCTTCGAGGCAGAGTTTTTGCCTCGAGGAATTTTTGTCGTTTCAGCCCTAGCTGCGTGTTTTAAATAGGTTTAAAAAAAATTAACAAAACACAATATGTGGTGGCCGGTGTTGATTCTGTGGCGCACCTCCACGAATTAGTCTATGTGTGGGAAACACTTCATAAAAGTCACGTGCGAACTGCTCGGCTCGGAGTCGGTACTGAGGGCTTAGCGTCGAGTTTCTTCCCAGATTTGCTTCCCCCTGTCTGCATTTTCCCCAGACATACGTTCTTCTCCCACACAAAAACAGAATTTCACTCCAAATATGTAAAATTCTGTGAAATTCCGCGTTAACACTAGATTCCGCGTTAATTGGCCAATTCCGTGATTCCGTCCGCGATTCCGTGATCACGGAAATTATAGGGCCCTAGATAAAGTGTTAGTATTAATGGATCCAGTGTTGCCCAAAAAGATGCGTCTTCAGCCGTTTCTTGAAAATGGTCACAGGCTCAGCATGTCTGGTTAAGTTGGGCAGGTCATTCCACCAGCATGGAACCATAGACAGTATACGAAGTGGACAGAGCCATCTCATTGGAACTCAGTTGAGACAGTTGAAGCCCATTTTTAGAGATTCTTTAGCACTTCCGTTCCTGACGCGCTGACTCAAACCGACTCAAACTAAGCTTGATGACGTGAGCAACCCGTCTGACAGATGTAAATCTTCTAGTTGCTGTGCGTGAAAACTGCCAACGTTAATCTTGCAGAGACGGCGAGCTTGAGCAAAGAGTTTTCTGGTGTGAGTGAGCAGGACTTAGTATTTTTTATAGTATTTATTTTAAAATGTAACGCCAGTACGCCATATTAAGTTAATGCATTGATTGCCTGCAAGCTTCTCCTCCTTTATTTACGGTCATTCCTGTACTGTGAGACAGAGAGTCGAGTAGTTATGATGCAATCGTTAGCCTATTTTTACAAAAACTGTTTCTACGGGGCCATAATGTAACATAGAAGGTAATGGAGCCCTTTATACATTGTCGTGTGTCTTTAGAAATAAATAATGGACAAATGGAGTCTTTAAACGCCTCAGATGTAAAGTTATTTGCTGTCAAAGTGACGCCAAAATGAATGGGAGTCAATGGGAATGCTAACGCAAGTGAAGTTCTGCTACAAGATGGCGGCTCCAGCGAGGCTTCAACTTCCGGTCGATGGATTACCCCCTTGCATGGAACAGACAAGAAAAAAGTCAGAGAAAGAGATTTTGTGCCTCTTTGAGATGGCAACACAAGACAGCTTTCACTTGCAGAGCGCAAGCTTCTGGATGACACGTAAGTCTGAAGTAATGAATTTAGGTAAAAGGGAGCAGAGCCAGAGGTTGTTCTGTAGGCAAAAGTCAGTGACTTGAATTTAATGCGAGCAGCAACTGGCAACCAGTGCAATTTTGTGAGGAGAGGAGTGACGTGTGCTCTCTTCGGCTCGTTAAAGACCACTCTAGCTGCAGCATTTTGGATCAGTTGCAGAGGTTAGACAGTGCAAGCTGGAAGACCTGCCAAGAGAGCATTACAATTCCTGTCTGGATTAAACAAGTGCTTGTACAATGAGTTGTGTAGCCTGCTCTGATAGGAAGGACCTGATCCACCTAATGTTGTATAAGGCAAATCTGCAGGACCGGCAGTTCCAGAAATGTAGTCTGTAAAGTTAATTGATCATCAATCAGTTATGGATGACTAACCTAGCTGAATGGAAAAGTTGTGGTGTAGTGTTGGGTTGGCCAGGACCACAAACAGCTCTGTTTTCGCTAGGTTTAGTTGAGGGTCCTTCACACAGACAGAAATGTCTGTCAGGTAGGCTGAGATGCGAGCATCTACCGTTGAATCATCATGAGAGGTAGAGTTGTGTGTCATCAGCGTAGCAGTGATAGGAAAAGCCATGTTTCTGAATCACTGGAGAAGTGGTCCAAGCACTGAGCCCTGAGGCTCCCCAGTAGCTAGATGTTAGTTCTTGGACACCACACCCCTCCACGACACCCTGAAGGACCTACCTGAGAGATATGACTTGAACCTTTGTACTGTGGTTCCCGAGATGCCCTTTGTTTTTAGGATTGACTGGAGGATCTGGTGATTAACTGTGTCAAAGGCAGCAGACAGATCCAGCAGGATACTGAGCAGAGTGCTGAGGATTTGGAAGCTGCTCTTGCCAGTCTCAGAGCTTCAATTACAGAGAGCAGGGCAGTCTCAGTTGAGTGTCCGCTTTTGAAACCAGATTGGTTGTTGTCCAGGAGGTTGTTCTGTGTAAGAAAGGAAGAGATCTGGTTGAAAACAACTCGTTCAAGTGTTTTCGCGACGAATGGAAGAAGGGATACCTGTCTGTAACTTTCCAGATGTGCTGAATTTAGAGTGGGTTTCCTGCAGTGGCGATACTCGAGCCTGCTTAAATGCTGTGGGAAAAGTACCAGTGTGAAGAGAGGTGTTGATGATGTGCGTGAGTTAGGGTTGTGCGATGTCTACTAATTTGGCATCAGATGATGTGTACAGTGAAACATCGCGATGGACGATGATATCGGGAGGAGGGGCGGAGCAGGGCGGGGCTGATATTCAAATTTTTCACTTAAGCAATAGCGCCCGAATAAGCCCCGCAAAGCCGTGTTTTACAGTGGATTTGGAACAGCTAAGGGGCACGTAGGCACAACGCGGAGATATTCCTCTACATCTCATCAGCAATTTTGATTTCGGCACACTCTGCAGCAGCTGACCACTCAGGAGCGAATGTACAGTGACGTGACAGAACTGCCAGATTCAGACTGTGCTTTAGCGCTGAGCCAGAGACGGACGCGCTCAGTGCTTGTCATATTATATCACAACTATTCAGTTTTTTTAACCACATAATGTTTATTTTAGGTTTCAGACATTTAAATACACATAATTTATAGCAAAACAATACATTTATAGTTTGTAAAATACACAATGGTGTCTATGGAAGCAGCAATAACAACCCATTCAAATATATTTGCCGACGGATTTTATTCATATCAGACACACAGTGCAAGTAACTATAAAGTTAACTCTATTCTTCTCCCAGTTCACCGGCCATGTATTTCGGGAGAAACTGATGAATTCACGTGCTATAATAAACCCAACAGACAGGAATCTCTGAACTGCGTGAACAAACATGACGGCGCCCATCTCACGTTACAGATCAAAATCATTTATAACGTTTTTTTAAACGACAAAACAAACTCACTTACACGTATTTCAGAATCGGAATAGAAGATATTTGATGACATGGTAACCAGGTTTGTTAAAGGGTACCTATCATGGAATTTTGAAAATTACCTTTCATGTAGTGTGTAACATAGATCTAAGTGAACAAAAACATCCTGCAAAGTTTTAAATATGAAAGTTCACCGTATACAAAGTTATTGTCTCTCAAAAGTAAGAGTCGACTCTGAGTCGCTGATATGAATCGATAGACAAACAATGCTTTCTCTCTAACTTTCGTATGTCACTTGTACAAGTTATTTGAATTTGACACGCGCCGAGCAGACAGAGAAACCTGACAACATCATGTCGACGAGACTCTGTTCTTAAGTGCGAATCAAAAGCAAACTTTTTTTTCACTGCCCAGGGACGAGCATGTGAAGACTCAGTGGCTAGAGTTTATATTTACAACTATACCACACAAGTATAGCCACCTTGAGCTGTGTTCGCGTTATTTTAATGACGATCGCTTCACAAACACAAATGCGATCCACACAAAAGTGTGGATTCGCGAGTCGGCTGATATAGGAAGGTTCAATACCAAGTTTATTTAGATCAGCTTCCTCCTCCGAATCACAACCTGTAAGTACTATTAATAATTGTTACTATTAATAATTGTTGCTTTTATGTGTGTGTGTGTGTGTGTGTGTGTGTGTGTGTGTGTGTGGTGTGTGTGTGTGTGTGTGTGTGTGTGTGTGTGTGTGTGTGTGTGTGTGTGTGTGTGTGTGAGAGTGTGAGTTACGCTCAGCAGCTTCTAGGTCTCCAATGTCATTTTTTTTGTTTTTTGAAATATGTGAAATTATGTGAAGCGTATTGTAGTACTGCAGTGCTTTATCAATATGTTTAAGCTTTGGGCTAACGCAAAATATAACTCACTGCGTCATCTGACCAATCACCGCCGATTAGCGTCACGCAAAGGAGGGGTTTGGACAAATGAGTCGTCAAACGAATCATTAGGGAGTTGGTGAGCAAATCAGATAAAAATAAATGCATATTATAAGACAACAAAAGTGTTTTTTGTCATTGCATGCATGTAAAACTGTTGTTGGGGACTCCCAGAACATTATTAGGAACATTTTAAATGCCATAATAGGTACTCTTTAATATTTATAAATAAAAGCGCTAAGGTTACATCTGTCATACAGCGCTATTTTGGCTGTGGTGAATCACGTGCCAAGCATGACGCGTCACCATGGAAACATGGGGGGGGGGGGATCGCGATGCTGGCTTAACATCGTGGTGTCTGGCAGCCATCACGATGGACGATGATATCGTCTATCTGCACAACCCTAGCGTGAGTGCGGAAGTCTTAGCCAAGCAGCATGTCATTTCTCTCCATGATCTACGCATTGTCTTATTGTGTTTTGGCTTGTTCGAGACCACCTGGTCTAAATAAAGATATGCGATCTACTATGGATTACTAATGTTTCACAACAAAGTTACAAACCAAAACGTGGCTCAAAAGCATCATGTGTATACTGCAATCACGTGCGTCTGCAGTGCTTTTGCATACTTGGTATGGTTTGGTTTCTAACCAAAACAAATGTTGTATTCTGCTTTTTCAACGATATTTCACACAAGTCTATCTTTTGTACTGTGATTTTACAGATCACATTTTCATGTAAAGAAGTTTTTTATGCTATGAAAATAGAGCACTGTTAATAAATCATCAAAATTAAAAGCACTTGTTTAGTGATGGTCATATTCACTATATTCAGATTCACTGTAAAGCCAAGCTTGTTGGACACCTATTTTGTATTGGTTAAGGAACTGGCTAAGTACACAACTTACTGCTCCCTGCTTTGAATTAATTCGGGGTAACAATTAATAGATTACAGTAATTGCTCATTAATTTAAACAACGATCAATTATAGGAATTTATGTCAATTGACTTCCCTAGGTCAGAGTTTATATTGTCTTTTGCAGATGATGTATATGATCGCAAAGAAATTTATTTGCATTTAAAGTCTTGCTTGTGAGAATATTTTCCATAGTTGGCTCACCTACAGTGAACCTAGCCTAATGTGTTTATTCATTTACCCCTGAAAGTGGCTTGACTGAGCTTGGCTGATCAGATTTCTTTTTCCACTGCCTCCCAAGTTCCTTGCAGTTCCCTCCAAGTTTCTGTCCACCTCATGGAGTCTGTTTAAAAACATTGCTACAATATCATGCTGTGGCCTGTCTGACACCATTTAAAAGGTTCATTTTCCTCGCGTGATCCTGGGCTGCATGTATGCAGGATCTGGCCTTAATCACGTTTGAAATCTCTGTCTTGGGTGTAAAACAGGATTTAGCGGCTCATAAAGCCCTCTTTAAATGTCTCGCTCATTAGGAAAGCCTCAAAAGATAGACTGAGACGTGGCCACTCATGGGTTCCGTTTTACTGAAGACCGCATGCAGCTACCATTTTACTTTGAAAATTAAACAAAAAAATCATAAAGATGGTCTTTAATGTAGTTTGACTGTCCCTGTTTCTTTTGATCTCCTTTTTCCTTCTACCCTTATTGCTGTCTTATGAGTGGCCACTGACCAACCCAAAAAAGCTCAACAAAATGTGTATTGAGAATGAGGAGTCACGTGCCGATTTGGGCGGAGTCTGAGCCGGTCGGCCATGATGGTAGGAGACGCTATCGGTTGCCAGGGGCAACGCCTTCAGAACTTAACAGAGGCGCGACTAAACATTCCAGAAATAGCGAAAGAGAGACAGCGCAGGTTAGTATTTGTTTACATTTTAGCGATACGCCGTCGTTTCTTTGGAAGATCTGGAGAAGGAAGAGAAATGAAAGGGGTTCGGGAGAGACTTATAGAGCAATGCTAGCCAGCTTAGAGAAACTGCTTGTCAACTGACAGCAGCAACAGTGAGCAAATCATGATTTCTAAAGCAACACATTTCAGCACAGTTCGCCTTTTATTTAACACAAACGGACGAAATGAATACTCTTGTTATTCAACTAGAGTGGATTAATTTGTTATAGATATATCTGTACCGTGAAATGTTTTAAAAAGACACTTTTTTTTAATGACGTACGATTCGCATTGACAGGGGAATGTCCGATCTGTTCGCTTAACGTTGCACGGCAGGTGCAAATGCACGTATCTGATTCATATCAGCTTTATTTCCACATATGAATGAGGCCTGAAACATCAAGTATGACTGAACTCTCGCAGTTTAACGTTAACGTTACATGTTTGGGGGTTTCTAAGTCTTGCACCCAGCCGCAGCAGAATTGTTCATAAGCTTCTAAAGACTTAAAGCATCTGAACTATTGCATTGTGTAGGCAGTAACGTTAGGCACTGATATCTTAAACCAGGTAATTGACTAACCTTATGTCAGGGTATGTGAAAGGTGGTAGTACTTTGGGTCTTTCGTCCATTCTGTAGCAGGTCGTACGGGTCCATGTTGTTGATGTCAAGTAGTTTCTCTAAATAACTCTGCTTTGTGTTGCTATTTAGTCTCTCCCGATAGAGCCCCTTTCCCTTTGCTTCCCCCTTCTTCATTTATTCCCAAGAAACTGTGCCTTGTCGCAAAAATGCAAACAAATATCAAGCTGCTCTCTCTCTCTCTGTCGTTATTTCTCTCGGTCTCACGGTCGAAGTAACCATGACAACGGATAGCGTATCCTACCAAGATGGCGAATCCTTCCCACAGTGCAACGGGCGTGACGTCAACTCCTCATTCTCAAAAAATTGCGCAGAGTTAGGAAACCCTTTGTCACGGCACTCTTCCACCGACACTCACAGATTCCAAAAGCTCGCACAGAGGAGCTCTGTCAGCTTGTTCAAACTTTAGGCCGGGATATTGCTAAAACAATTGTGCTCACATTTCAGTCCTTCCACTTACGCCTGTTTCACACATACTCCGTATGCGGTGCATATTTTTTCCGTACCTGTGGAATTTTTGTCACGGGAGGTATGCAAAGTGAAAAGTAGAGTTCATGGGCCAGATTTACCAACAGCTTGCGCCAGCACAAACCCTCTTTTGGGGTTAAAAATTAGTGTCAGGATTTAAGACACTGCAGTGAAAAATTAGCGCTGAAAAGGCGTGGACACAATTATTTTTGGGGCTGACCTATTGCATACACAATTGTAGCAGTTTCCCTTTCAGGTGCAACATTATGGGAGTATTTAAATTAATCGTGCAAGGTGATTTACTAAGGTTTGTGCTCGTCAATGTACTAGTTTTTGCACCATTATTTACCGCCCAGAAAACGTCTTAAACCAGACACTACCTCATAGATTGCGTTGGTCATTATGGAAATGATCCGGCTGCGTCTGTGTTCAATTCATCAGTAGATCACGCCCAGAACTTTCCACTCCCATCGGCACTGTTTTGGAATTGCGTTTTAACGCTAATTTGCCCTGTTTATTACATCTGCCCCCATGTCTTTAATATGAAATATGAGCCTCATATCCATCCTCTGTGGGGACAAAACTCATGTACACTGGAGAAAAAATATATGAATTATCATATACATTTCTTTACAGAGAAGTATTATTTTTCCCTTGTTTTTTTTTTTAAACGTTTTAGAAACGTTTATTAAACGTTGTTTTATGTATATTCAAGTTTTGGAAGATGTTTCCTTTTTCAAATGCAAAGGATTTTTGTTTCAGTTTAGAAACGTGCTCCAGAAAAAAAAAGTTTACGGAGATGGAGAGTGTCACGAAGTGCAATGAAACTGAGATGAGGCTGGATCCAAACGCAGTGTCTTTATTAACAAACTAAAACTTTAGCCAGAAACAGGATACAAGAACTAGAAACTGGAAACACCAACATAGACATGAAACATTCATTTAACAACTCACAAGGACAGGGCAGAAACACAGGGCTTAAATCATGAGTACAAATTAGGGATGCAACGATACTGCTTTTTCAAAACCGATCCGATCCGATACTAAAATTCTGAGTATCGGCCGATACCGATACCAATCCGATACCAGTGCAGTTTTTTTTTTTTAAATCAAGTAGAATTTCTATAACTCTGTGTGTTAAACTTATAATCACTATTTTGTGTGTTAAACACAATCTACTTAATACAGACAACTTCATTATAAAGAAAAACAAAAAATCAAAAAAATACATGATGATAATCTATGGCAAAATTCTATTATAACTAGATTAGTGGATAATTCAGAAGTAAAATTTAGTCTAGAAAAATCACGAGTGCACAATAATTGTATAAAATCTGAACATTTATTGAAAAAAACATTTAGTGGGTAACAAATAAGAGACAATAAGTGTAACACTAAATCTGGTAAAACGTTACACATTGCTCTTTGTATTGTTGTAAAATACATTCATGAAAAACAAGATAACAAAAATCAAAAAGATAAATGATTAGGCTACTATAAAATTGAGACATGTTTTAAATGTATAGGACAGCTGTTTAATGAGGCAGCAACATATGATAGATAGGACAGAACAAGAAAGGCTATTAATAATCTTTCATTGCGCAAAAGTATTATGATATGATTATGAAAGGCTCCAATGCAATGCGGCACACAGCGCTTATGCGCATCCTGAGCGCAGAATGATGAGCTTATGCGCATCCCGAGCGCAGAATGATGAGCTTATGCGCATCCCGAGCGCAGAATGATGAACTTATGCGCATCCCGAGCGCAGAATGATGAGCTTATGCGCATCCCGAGCGCAGAATGATGAACTTATGCGCATCCCGAGCGCAGAATGATGAGCTTATGCGCATCCCGAGCGCAGAATGATGCGCTTGAAGCAACACAGAGTCACAGCGCGCAGCGCGTCGAGTCCACTCCGCATTGAAAAGTTCAAATCACAAAGGAAATACATATTGATGCGTATGAAGGCCTATACAGTATCTATCTATGCAATAGTTTATTGAGCCTTTTATTTTAACAGTTTTAAATTTGAGTTACTGTGTGCGTGAAGAACAATTATAGTGCTCTGACTCTACTCTATGTGATGTGATCTAACAGACACCCGGTAAAAAAGTAACATGATTTAGTTACAGCAATAATGTCCAGCAATATAAAGTTGTTTTATGTGAAACCATAGTTTCATAGTGTTGACTGTCGTACCCGAACGCGACGCGCTGTTTGATTGAATGGAGTATGTATGACTGACAGCCGCAGCTGAGGGAAAATGTTTACGTGATCTTGAATTTTTATCTTGAATGACTTAAATATTCATTTATATCTCACATTATACTTAAATAATGGCTTCAGGACACTTATAAGATAGAGCAAAAACACTTTATGGTGCTTTATAATGTTTTTGTGCCTTTTGTGGGGCTTAACAATAACACAATAGTATACGCACAATATCGAATTTGGATCGGCCTCGTCTGACCGATACCCGATCCGGCAAAAATGGCAGTATCGGAGCCGATACCGATACTGAGTATCGGATCGGTGCATCCCTAGTACAAATGAGTTAACAGGATAACAAGGGGGCGTGGGAAATGGGAAACACCTGGGATCACTAATAAACAAGACAGGGAACCACTGAACATGACAAAACAAGACAAGACACAAAACCCACATTACGACATAACCCCCCCTTAAGGGCGGCTCCTGACGCCCAATAACACCAAAAAAGTCCAGGAGGGCGGTCTTGGGGGAGGGATGGGGGGCCAGGCCCATGCAGGGGAACAGGACCTGGACCTAGGCAAGGCGGGCCTGGGCCGTGGAGCGTAGGCGGGCCTGACTGAACAGGTGGCCAGGGCGGAGCAGGACCAGGCAGAGGCCAGGGCGGAGCAGGACCAGGCAGAGGCCAGGGCGGAGCAGGACCAGGCAGAGGCCAGGGCGGAGCAGGACCAGGCAGAGGCCAGGGCGGAGCACACTCGAAAGGGAGCCAGGGCGAAGGAGACTCGGACGAGGTCCATGTCGACGTCGTCTCCATGGCCCTCACAGGGTACCTCCTGCCCCCCCCCAAAAAATACTTGGGGAAATCCACGGGAGGAAGGTGCTTGAAGGGCGCAGGCAGGGCGAGGCGCAGAGGCGGGGCCGGCACGGCGAGACGCAGAGGCGGGGCCGGCAGGGCGAGGCGCAGAGGCGGGGCCGGCAGGGCGAGGCGGAGGCGGGGCCGGCAGGGCGAGGCGCAGAGGCGGGGCCGGCAGGGCGAGGTGCAGAGGCGGGGCGAGGCGCAGAGGCGGGGCCGGCAGGGCGAGGAGTCCGGGAACGCCCTCCGGAGCCTGGCGAGCCAGACGAGTCCTCCCTCTCTTCCTTCTGCGACGGCGCTTCGCTGGGCTTGATTCACTACTGGACGTACTTGACTCAATAGACTCACTTGACTCAGTAGGCTCGCTTGACTCAGTAGGCTCGCTTGACTCAGTAGACTCGGTAGGCTCGCTTGACTCAGTAGACTCGGTAGGCTCGCTTGACTCAGTAGACTCGGTAGGCTTGCTTGACTCAGTAGACTCGGTAGGCTTGCTTGACTCAGTAGACTCGGTAGGCTCGCTTGACTCAGTAGACTCGGTAGACTCACTTGACTCAGTAGACTCGGTAGACTCACTTGACTCAGTAGACTCGGTAGACTCACTTGACTCAGTAGACTCGGTAGACTCACTTGACTCAGTAGACTCGGTAGACTCGGTAGACTCACTTGACTCAGTAGACTCACTTGACTCGGTGGCGCTTGACTCACTTGACTCGGCTGGGCTCACGTGGAGCGCCGCGGACTCGACCGGGCAGACGTGAGTCGAGGGCTCGGCGGGGCAGACGAGTAGCGCGGGCTTGTGGAGCGCGGTCTCGGCAGTGCGAATGCGGTGCGGCTTCCTCAGAGCTCGGTTGGAAACTCTCTTACTTGAACTGTGGTTGGAATTACCTTGAACGGTCTTGACGAAATGCCCTGGTCTGGGAACACAGCGGATTTCCTCAGCAAGTCCTACAGTGAGTGACGAACCGCACACCCACAACGCTCGGTCCAGGAACTGCACAAAAGAGAGGTGCTCCGCATCTAACAGAAGCATTGCGCCGAGCGTGTCGTCCATCCCACTCCAGAAATTATACTTGAGTGTTTCCTCACTCAAATTTGTCTCATGATAAAACTCTAGGTAAGCCCCCACGTACTCCTCAAGCGACCGTCCATTCTGGTAGAAAACGTCCTCCATCATCATACCTCTTGCTTTAACGTCGACAGATATTCTCCCAGAGCCCGGTTGCTGACAACTGCTGGATCCTGTCTTGGTGAGTTGTTCTGTCACGAAGTGCAATGAAACTGAGATGAGGCTGGATCCAAACGCAGTGTCTTTATTAACAAACTAAAACTTTAGCCAGAAACAGGATACAAGAACTAGAAACTGGAAACACCAACATAGACATGAAACATTCATTTAACAACTCACAAGGACAGGGCAGAAACACAGGGCTTAAATCATGAGTACAAATGAGTTAACAGGATAACAAGGGGGCGTGGGAAATGGGAAACACCTGGGATCACTAATAAACAAGACAGGGAACCACTGAACATGACAAAACAAGACAAGACACAAAACCCACATTACGACAGAGAGACAGAAACTGCACACCCTGTTTATATTCTTTATTTTACAAAAGCACAATTGTAAGTTTTGATTGTAAGTGGGCACATACAAAAGTAGACATATTACATATTTTTATTTATATTTCTTGTCTCCATGACCATAAAAGTATTTTAAGTCTATTTTACTACGATGTGAAGAAAACTCTAAGAGTTAAAGGTATAGTTTACCCAAAAATGAAAATTCTATCATCATTTACTCACCCTCATGGTCATTGAAGCTAAAAAGTTTGTGTAATAAAATGTTGAATCAAATAAAAAAATAAAAAATTCTAATGGTACTTTTTGTGATATATTTGATGCTTTTCTCATTTAAACCAATAATTACTTTAAATTATCTTTTGGGGGCAATTTCTCAACCAAATTTGACAAATGCTGCAGCCAAAACATTGTGCAATTAATAACATTGTAATTGCTTGACAGCCATACTATATATGTATATAACTATGCCATGTTATAGTTAGAAAACATATCTAACATCAGATCATAATATAGTTTAAATTGAAATTGTCCAGTTGGGATTTACAGCCATCTTTTTACTCCTGTAAAGGGACATTTTCAGAAGGAGGTTACAGAATAACATTGTGATTGTGGGTCCTCCTGACAGTAGTCACTTACACATGGGGAACAACAATAGAGTCATAGATGCTGAAAGCTGCTTACTGTGATTTAGCTGGGGAATGGTTTGATACCCTTGTGATCACAGTATTAATAGACTTCAGTCTGCAAGTAAATGCTGTGCCATTTTCTACTGTAACTGTTTGACGTCAACGTCATTACTAATGGCTATAGGGAGATTTATTTTTGAGAATCTTTAATCTCTGTCCTGATATTTCTTTCTACTGTACCGCTCTCTTCTTTTTTTAGTGTCTCTTTGACTTTCTCCCTGTGAATGTCTGTTTTTCCTGACACCATATAGAAGCTACTACTGGTACTGGTGCTTTTATGGGATGACTTACATATTTGTGGGTGGTTGTATTTACTTATGTTTGAGAGAGCGGAGGCCATTTACTTGCACAAACTGCTTTCATTTAAGTTCCTGGTTCTTAGTTTCATGTCTTCAATTGTTGCATTTAAGGAACTAAGCTGGACTGCTGTGCTACGTTTTCATGTCCCCTTTTGTTGAAATGCTCTTGATATATTTTAAGACTCTAGCAGATGCCAGGCAAATGTTGAGAGGATGTGATGAAGCAGCCTGATATGTAGCTTCTACATCCTCTCAAACGGACTCTGCATGATCAGACTCTCAACGATAACATGCAATACACACTACAGAGGACAAACTGAACCTCAAACCAGAAGGATATGTCTGCCTCAACCTCATTTAAAATGCATTGACAAAATAAATGTTAATGTTTTTCTCTTGTGCAGTTTTCTTTTGTGTAAAAATAGCATTCTAGTATTTTGTTGAAAGGGAAGGATCTTTTTAAACAAGCAGTGACCATTTAAAAAAAAAAGTCTTTTTTGTATTGTGGCTCGAGTCCATGCGTCATTAACAACTGAAAATGAGAACTCCTGAGTCATTATGAACTTCCTCTCTCTCTTCCTTTGTAGCTCACTAACAAGAAGTTGGCTACACTGCATCATCCTCACATTGCAAGTAGGAGGAATTCATCTGTGATTATAAAAACATTGTTTGACTCACCCTGCATTTAGCATTTAGCATGCTGTTCAGGAAGACATTTTGCATCATTCTTCTCCCTGATTTTCAAGAGACTTGGTGGTCAATAGCCTAATACCTGGAGTTATCTGTTAGCTTTTCCATTCATCTCAATGGCAAATGCTTGGCTGAAGTACATGACTACATTTGAATTAGAAGGGGTGTGCAATATGTATTTTGTAATACCAAATATTATATCATAATAGTTTTAATGATGTAAATATGACATTGTCACTCACTTGAGAGAAAATACACTTTGAGAGTCCATGAATTCAATGCATGAAGTAGACTAGTACGAGACTACTGAGCTTGCTAATATTTACATTAAATGAAAGTGGATGGAAATGTTTCTCTCTGCGGCTGTCAGTAATTCTTTATTCAGCATTCAAACAGCATGTCACATTTGGTTACAGCGGTCAGCACAGTAAAACTCTCTCTGAGATGATTCAATATTCCCATTGTTATATTCATCTGTAGATAAAGGTGGATTTGCATAAAATGACTTGTTCACTTGCTGGAGTTTATTTCTGTTTCTAAATGATGTGGTACTCACTACTGGGTGTCTGTTAGATCAGAACAAATAGGACTATGAGAGGACTATGAATTGGCATCACTCACAGTAACTGGAATTTAAAATTGTGAAGAAAAAGGCTCAATAAACCCATTGAATAGATATGATAAACTAAGAGTTACATATGATACAATAAGAATTTTCAATGTAGAGAGCTGCGCTGTGACTCCATGTTGCTTTAAAGCACATCATTCTGCACCCGGGATGTGCATATGATTTAAACAGCACTAGTATTGGATTGTTATCAATATCGGCCGATACTCAGAATTTGGGTATTGGATCAGTTATGAAAAATGGTATAGGGGCATCCCTAATTTAATTTAGAGTTCATGCTTTCACTGTGTGAGTAGCCTATATGTGTGATTTTTGGTGTTAGAATGACACCAAAAATCAAGATATTGGGGTAAAAGATTCCCCAGAATGAGTTTCTGCCTTCTATGTATCACATGATAGTTAAGCCATATGATATGGCGCATTATCAGACTGGATTTAGCCATTAGAAGATGGCTACATTGTGGTCATAAAGGAATGGAGATGGTCAGCAACAATACTTAGGTAGGCTGTGGTGTTGCTCGTTTGGTACCTAGGGGCCCAAATTGTGCCAAGAATTTTCCCAACACCTTTACACCACCATCACCAGCTTGAACTGTTGATAAAAGGCAGGATGGATCCATGCTTTCAATGTTGCTTACTCCAAATTCTGACCCTATCATCTGCATGTCTCTGCAGAAATCAAGACTCATCAGACCAGGCGACATTTTTCCAATCTTATCTAATTTTGGTAAGCCTCAGTTTCCTGTTCTTAGCTGACAGAAGTGTCACCCGGTGTATTCTTCTGCTGTGGTAGACCATCTGCTTCAAGGTTTGACATGTTGTGCATTCAGAGATGCTTTTCGGCAAACCTCGGTTGTAACGAGTGGTTATTTGAGTTACTGTTGCTTTTCACTTAGGAAGAAACAGTACTGAATTTCCTGATCAAAACGCATGCGAAGACGACGCAGAAAAAAGCAATATCATATGTGACCCGCGCTGACAAAATAAGTTGGAATGAGCACAGGCTAATTACAATCTAAAGGCAAAATGTCAATATTGTTTGAATTTAAAGGGTACCTATTATGGCATTTAAAATGTTCCTAATATTGTTCTGGGAGTCCCCAACAACAGTTTTACAAGCATGCAATGACAAAAAACACTTTTGTTGTCTTATAATATGCATTTATTTTTACCTGATTTGCTCACCGACTCCCAAATGAATCGTTTAGCGAGTCATTTTTCCAAACCCCGCCTTTGTGTGACGCTAATCTGTGGTGATATGTTAGACACCCAGCCGACGGGGTGTCATTGGTTGTTGCGCTAGATCTTACCCAGATACAACAGTGCTATTTTCTGATTGGCTAACAACACCAGACGAACAACACCCGAGGAGACCAGGGTTGCCAGGTCTGCACAACAAAACCAGCCCAATTGCTCATCAAACTAACCCAATCACGGCCAAAAATATTCAAATAGCATTCCCGGGTGTTTCCTCAATAACAATCATGTTCCAGTGGATAAAACAATCGCGTCAACCAGCGTGCACTACACAAACAACCCGCGGAAACAGTGCAGGCATACACACCTGGCAACACTGGAGGAGACGCGCTTGAATCCTGCCGGTTCCACAGTGAGTGAGTTTTGGGCACTGCGGCATATTAAATATATTACAAATAGTTTTTCAGCGTGAGAAATACAATGTGTGGCCGGAGAGCGTGACAAAAGACCGAAATGAGTGACTGTCACGCTCAATGCGTGATGCGTGACACTCGAGAGCCCTGTGACAACTCCATTAACAACGACAAACACTTCACATAATTCAATACAATTGACATTGAAGACCTAAGTTAGCTGCTAGAAGCTGCGCTGTGCCTGTGCGTACACAACACACAAAATAATTATAGAACATGATACAAACATAAAAGCAACAGCCTACTTACAGATTGTGATTCGGAGAAGGAAGCTGATCCAAATAAACTCGATACTGAACCTCCCTCCTTCAGTATCAGCCGGCTCGCAAATTCATACTTTATAGCATTTAGGTTTGTGAAGCAATCATATTCAAAATGACGCGAACACAGAACAAGTTCGGGCTATAATACTTCTGTGGTATAGTTATGAACTGTAGCCACTGTCTTCAAATGCTCCTCACTGGGCAGATGAAAAAAGTTTGCTTTTGCGTCGCACTTCAAAACACAGCAGCGTCTCGTCGACATGATGTTTTCCCTGGTGTCTCCTAATGCAATGAGTGGGCGTATCTTATTCAAATAACTTGAACAAGTGACGTACGAAAGTGCATCGTTCGTCTATCGATTCATATCAACGACTCAGAGTCGACTCTTACTTTTGAGAGATAATAACTTTGTATACGGTGAACTTTCATATTTAAAACTTTGCAGGATGTTTTCGTTCACTTAGATCTATGTTACACACTACATGAAAGGTAATTTTCAAAATTCCATGATAGGTACCCTTTAAAGTTTTCACAAAAATTTGTTTATTAAGCCCTCATCTAGCGATCCCAATGCTCCAAATAGCAATTAAACATCTTAAACTCTTTATTTGAACGTTTTGTGAGAGTACCACCTTTCCTTTGTCCATGAAAAATTATGTTTTTCTCTGCTGGTTCTCGACTACTGGCTCTTCCCCTCAGCACAAGTTTGATATTGTTTACCAATACCACTCCTGTTATTTAGGAGTTGTCAGCGGTTCATAAGATAATTTAAAAAAAGTGTAAGTAAATTATTAATAAACTATTTACATGTACATTTACGTAAGGAAATTATATTTTGCCAAAGAAGAACTTTTACCTTTTTTAAAACATGTAACAGCAGCCAACTTCAGTTTAATATGTTACCATATCATCACGCTTAACACTGAGAATTTGAATAATTGTAATGTGACTATCGGGTGCAGATATCTAAATCAGAGAAAATTATTGGTGTGGGTGGATGATTTATTTTTAGCAGCAGATTCGGGTGACGTTAGAGCTGATCTGCGCATCTCTAATATGAAGAATATGAAAAGCTTTGAGAGTTCATGATAGGCATAAACCAGCCAAAGTACTAGCACAAAAACACACTGGGTAAAATATTGTCTAATTATAATTGACATAATCCTATATATATATTTTTATTAATATTGCATACCCCACATGTAATTGATTTTAGCTGTGAGATGGTATAATTATGGCTTCTTTTAGCAGGTTCTAACAGGGTAAGAATTATAGTAAAGACCTCTATTTTTAGCACCTCACCATTTTACCTCAGCAAGGTGACATTTCATTGAAGATGGCTGTACATAGAGAAGATATCTCTTGCAAGTGTCACAATCACATCAGGCTCTCCCTCCTCACTCACACAACCCTTACAGTCTCCAGAATACTTATCACCAGAACCTGTCCCTCGTCGTCAGCACACCAATCACTGCACTAAATAAACCCAGCGCTGGAAGCACACATACATATACAGTGCCCTCCACAATTATTGGCACCCCTGTTTAACATGTGGTAGAGGACTTCTAAAAATTCTCCTTTTTTTTTAAACAACATAGAACCCAAATGCAAAAAAAGAGAAAAATCCAACGTTTTATTTAAGTACATTACTTTGGTGGTAAAAAAAAAAATTCACACATTTAGAATTTTTTTTTTTAAATCATGTGTCCCACAATTATTGGCACCCCTGATGTTAATACTTTGTACAACCCCCTTTTGCCAACAAGACAGCACTTAAAGTCGGCATGAAATCAAATTTGACAAATCTTCTTTTTATATGTAATATTGTAGTGTTTATTATTAATGATTTATCTGTGCACTTCATTATTTTTTTTAAATTCATGTACCCTTATAATCTTTAATCAAATACATTACCCTTCCCTCCCCCCTCGAAACAACCTGTCTTCTCTTTCGGTCACATTCCATGGCGAAAGGGTGTGGCCAGAGCCGATGAGGGTGCGGCTATCGGTGCACGGTCTCTCAGATAACTTGTCAGTGTCAGTGTCCTCCAACGATCCAATCAATTCCCGAAGGACGAAATCAAGCCCCGCCCTACATTTTTCCAAATTTCAGAAGCCGTTTCACTCGGATATACGTCACAACAAGGAAAAATGACAATCTTAACTTACGTTTCATGCCGACTTTAATCTCCTCTTATAACATTTCACAGGATTGGAGAACACAGAGAGAGGGATCTTTGACCATTCTTCTTTGCACAATCTTTCTAGATCATCCAGTGTCCTGGGTCCTCTCTTATGCACTCTCCTCTTTAGCTCGCCCCACAGGTTTTCGATTGGGTTGAGGTCTGGGGACTGAGATGGCCATGGGAGGACCTTGAGTTTGTGACTGCTGAACCATTTTTGTGTAGATTTTGCCACATGTTTTGGATCATTATCAAGCACCGGGCTCGCGTTTCCACTGCCGGGCCAGTAGCCCTGCAGCGCTGCCCTAAACCCCGCCCCAACACGCCTTTCTGGATCAAACGTCATACAATACAAGCCAACCCATTTCAGCGGGTATTATGAATTTATTTATAATAGGAAGATAGCGTGTATATTAACTCACCGGCCGTGGCTGCAATAGTGTCCCGATTGTCTCGCGATTGTCTCGCGAGTGGACGGTGCTGGGTCACCGTACAACAAGTCGAACCATGGAAAGTCCCTTCTCTGAGCTTCGCTTTGTCCATTGTGCGTTTTAATCGCCTTGTACAATATACTGCGCCCGCGACTTGTTTATTTTTTCCTGAACTTGAAGCGTTGCTCGCTGAATGCTTAGCTTAGAAAGTTCAGCATCGATGTTATAACGTAATTTTATAACGTCCTCGTTTTTTTCACACGCCGTCATTCTTCTGCCCAAATGCTCAGAAGAGCTTTGGTATCTTCGACAGACCAGTACAGGCGATTCTCCATTTCGAGCAGCGATTATTTTTCACGATATAAAACAGTGAAATGTGCATCTTGCTTCAGATCATAACATTCCTAACACCGATAAACTCCGCCTTTTACCTTGAGCACGCCTCTAGCCCGAGCTGGCCCGCTTTGGCCCAAGGTATTCGACGGGCCAGAAATCCTGGCCGTTGGCCCCGAGGAAGCCCCGCTCAAGCCCCGGAAGTGACAGTGGAAACGCGACTGGCCCTGGCACGCACCAGCACGGCTCGGCCCTGGCCCGGCAGTGGAAACACGGCTAATGACGACCCATCTTCAGCTTTCTGGCAGAGGCCATCAGGTTTTTATTTAAAATGTCCTGGTAGTTCAAAGCGTTCATAATGCCATGCACCCTAACAAGGTTCCCAGGGCCTTTGGAAGAGAAACAGGCCCACAGCATCACAGATCCTCCACCATACTTCACGGTGGGCATGAGGTGCTTTTCGGCATACTAATTTTTTGTTTTACGCCAGACCCACTTAGAGTGTTTGTTGCCAAAAAGCTCAACCTTAGTCTCATGACCAAAGTACACGATCCCAGTTGAAGTCCCAGTGCCGCTTAGCAAACTCCAGACGTTTACGTTTGTGAGTGTTAGTGAGAAAAGGCTTTTTCCTTGCATGCCTCCCAAACAGCTTGTTGGCATGTAGAGAGCTTCTGATGGTTGTTTTGGAGACTTTGTGACCCCAAGATGCCACTCTTTAATGCAATTCTGTGACAGTGAGCTTAGGACTTTTTTTTTTACTTCTCTTACCATCCTCCTCACTGTGCGTTGTGGCAAGATAAACTTGGGACCTCTTCCAACGAAATTGTGTCGAAATTAATCGTTTCTGCGATGCAGATGAGGACGATTCGGTATCGGTTCAGTATAGACCATAACCGGTTATAATGTACTGACGCTTTTCTGACGTCATTTATCGCGTGTGTGCTTTGTCGCGGCTAGCATTCACTGGCAGAGAGAACGAAGCTCTCGGCTTTGTGAGACATTAAACATCTTACATGATGGCTCATTACATCAGCTTCTTGAGGCACATGGCACACCAACGGTCAAGTCTCGCTCTCTCGCTCTTCCCGTGCCGCTACACGGTTTGAACATACATCATGTACCTTTCGAAACCGGGGACATCCGGAGATGGATACATTCCGACAGGTTATTAAAAGTAAATCGGTTATAAGGAACAAATGGAACTTTGACCAGTCAAATTCAATTATTGTTTGTCCCGATTAAACTGTTTAATGCTCGGGCTTGTTCTGTCACTTGCGACTTCCCGAAAGGCGAAGCACTCATGCGCGCGCACGCATACATCACTTTTGAAGTAAAATTGAAAATTGAGGATGCGGTGCATCGCTATGCATCGCGATATCGAATTGAACCGAATCGATGACATGATAATCGTAATCGAACCGAACCGTGAGACCAGTGTAGGTTCACACCTCTACTTCCAGCCTTGTTTGTCACTGTTCCAGTTGTTTTAAACTCCTTAATGATTCCTCTGACTGTAGATACGGGCAAGTTAAGGCGAGTGGTTATTTTCTTTTAGCCATTGCCTGACTTATGAAGGTCGACACACATCTGCCTTACTCTAATGGTGTGTTATCTTGTCTTTGCCATGTTGACAAATGGGTAAGAGAATTAGGCCTCTGTGTCACGTCATATTTATCCACCTTATTCTGCTCTAAACAATGGCGCGCCGCATGACGACGACTCCGGTTGCCTACTTCCGGTTTGCACTGTATTAGCAGTGAGAGAATGAGTTCAGGCTCTATCTATGTGCTGCTGTTGGTTGATTTTACAATTCAAAGAAGATAAAAAAAAAACTTTAGAAACTGGGTGCTTTGAGCATAAGATTAAAAGGAGAGAATGCCTATGTCCGGTTCGGATCAGCTACATTCAGTGCCAGAGAGTAGACGTTTTTGGTTAGCTGCGCTAAAACTGAAGCATCCAACGAAAAAGGTGTAATACGTTACCAGTATGGATGGGCATTTCAAGCAAAAATAATATTCGAAGATCGCTGGGTATTATTCAATTATTATTCGAAAATAGCACCCCTCCATCACATCACGCACACATAGCCTACATATTTTTAAATAAATATAATAAATATATTTAAAAAAAAAAAAAAAAAAAAAAAAAAACTAAACATACTTTTTATATTTAAGTTTCACAATATAATGTTTTTTATTTATTTGTTTATTTATTTCATCTATGTTGATTATATGAAAAGGGAACCGCATGAGATGAGTCAGATATGATCATAATGCCCAATATATCGGAAAACATTTGGAATGGCTCAGACATGATTTTGACCACTTATTAAGTTTTGTTTTGTAGAAAGCCTTTCTGTAAAGTGAAATTCGTTTAGTAAAAATTGTATCTTCATTTGTATCAATGTTTTATCCACAAATTGCCTAGAATAATAAATATGACTGACAAATATAGCGTCTTATTAATAAACGAAACTCAGCGTATAAGTTAGCTACTTGCCTCACATACATGAGAAGTATATAGAAAGCTTGAAATGTGTACTTTTAAACAAAATAATTAAAAACGAGCAGAAATGGGCTGCTCCCTGCTTATGTAGGTTAATTCGTATGAAGTGTGCATTTCTCTCTAGGCGCGTTCACTACTGCGAAGATGGCGAGTCAGCATCATCAAATTTATCTTTGCAGTCGATACTTACAGAAAACACTAGTTATTAATAAACAATTCAAATGTTTAATGCATAATCATTACTTTTGCCGTTTTTTTTTATTGTGGCAAGCTTATGCGTGCGTTGTGATGCAGAATAGGCAATATTACGAAAACGCTCATTATGGTTTAGTATTCTCTCCCATATAGTATACATAACTTCCAACCCAACTTCAGTCGTGCACGGGCAGGGGCAGCCCTACTTATTTATTTCACATATTTTATTATCAGCACATCACTGCGGCGTTCTGAGCAAGCGGCGCAATCTTCATAAAGCTTAGAACCGGAAAAGGACAACCGGATTCCGGTTCAAACCCGCTATGAATCATGGGTAAATTCGCTAACCAGGAAAAAGGTGGATACTCCAGGGAAACAGGAAGTCATGAATTACTAATTAAAAGTTCCTAGATACCATGACCAACTTTAGCAACTACAGTAAAATATATTTTTAAAAAATTCAATTAGATTTTTAGAATCTAATTAGAACAGCTGAATTGTTAGGGGTGCCAATTAGTGCTGCACGATTAATCATATCGCAATCGTAATCACGATGTCAAGCCTATGCGATTATCTGACACAAAATGCTGCGATTATATGAAATAAACAAATTAGGACTGTTAACGCAATTAACGCAGCATCTGTTATTTTTTGTCATGCTTTGGCTAGTGTTACATGATGATCCCGCTCTTATTCATGCGAATGCTTTAAAGTTTAAACCAATGCGTGACAAGTCAAAATAGAGCGCGCTGCCTGTGAATGTCCTGACTGAAAGACGCGCGCCAGTATCTTGCGCATCCACAGACCGCGTGCCAGAATACAGTTCTCTTTCGCGGACAATAATGGACAATAACACACACAATTATGCCAAAATTTCGTTTGTCAAGTATCTGCATAACATAAGAGCAGTCTTATAAGTTATGGTGGACATAAAGAGTTGTGGGAGAATGAGACGCGTCACATGTGAGATCCGCGTCTCGGTCAGCAGCGGCTGATCTTAAAGGGCCAGCTACCAATAAAGCTTTCTGTCAGTAAAGTAAATCAAAGAACAAAGGGAACAGAGAAAATTACCCACTGCTCTTGACTAAAGAACTTGTGTAGCTTTAATAAGGATTAGTCTATATATAATTTATAATTTATGCAGTGCAGATTTTTGATGACTTTATTAAATGTATGTATATGTCCTACCTGTTAGACAGGAAGGGCACAGGACACAGGAGGATTGTTTTAAGTTCACTTAAATTAAAAGCTGTTATATTATTTGAAGCCTAATAAATGGTTTAAAAAAATGAATAGCTTTCAATAATGATGGAATCACTGTAATGTTGGATGATTCATTTTTATCCAGACATCAATGGCTTATGTATCATTATAGGTGTTATCAATTATTTAGTTGTTATTGCTAGTTTGTGTTGAGAAATACACATTTCAGAATTATCAGTGTGCATTTGCTTTAGAACCAAACAAGTTGACTCATGAAACCATTTGTATATTATATCGCAATCGCATATCGCAATCGCAATATTAACCTCAATAATCGCAATATGCCCTAGTGCCAATAATTGTGGGACACATGATTTCAAGTAATTTTTTTTCTAAATGTGTGATTTTTTTTTTTTTTTACCACCAAAGTAATGTACTTAAATAAAAGGTTGGATTTTTCTCTTTTTTTGCATTTGGGTTCTATGTTGTTTAAAACAAAAGGAGAATTTTCTTCAATTTTTTCAAAAGTCCTCGACCACATCTTAAACAGGGGTGCCTGTTTCTCCACAATAATTGTGGAGGGCACTGTAGCTTTTGTGAAAGCTCTTTTGACTTGGCCATATTTGCTACTCAACTGTAACACATGCATTGGCTAAATGTATATGTGTAACATCACAAGCTAATTCATTTTTGTTATAGAGTTTCCAAAGGATTAATGGTGTTTTAACACAATTTTGTACTATACCGTACAAATAAAACATTTTATGAATCAATATTGATTAATAAAAATTAATAACCCTAAAAACCCCCAGCTTAAATCCAATTAATCAATATTATCAACCCAGCTCTATTGCCCAACATGCTGTCAAGAGAAGGATATTGAATTGGATAGAAACGGCTCTTTTTTTGCTAAAAGCCTTTATTTAAATTTGCAATATGTGGAGAGGACATTTTTTTTCATAGAGAACAGTATGTAGAATAGTACTTTGATCCTTATTTAAATAGATATGTTCATTTAGATATGTTCAATAGCTATGTTCATTTTTAAAGCTTGCTCTTTGAGGTTTAGATTTTGCCTCCTTGCTTTTTGGACAGTGGATTTCAATTTGGGTCACTTTATATGGGACAACATCATGAGACCGACATGTTTTTCATAGTCAAACTGAAGGTTATCTTCAGATCACCAACGTCCTGTTTGCAAGCAAGAGAGAAGTGTGCTAACCTCTCTTCTGCTGAAACTGCTGATGTAGGCTATTAATAGCAAGGATAAATGTTAAATTCTCTTCTCCCTAAGGCTGAAATTTTGGCTGCAATACAAAGAGATGCAAATACAGTATGCAAGACGTAACTAATGCAACAACAACATTTTGACCTGAATAAATGGCTGCAATGACGCTCTGTTTGGTGGCTCGTTATGCAATGGATTCAAGATGTGGATTATCATTGGTTTAACACTTACACTCAAATTTTAGCATTTATAAATGTTGTAGCAAAGCCTCATAAGGGGTAGATTATTTATATTGTGATTGACCTATGTATTGGTAGTCATTATAATGTCTTCATGGGATGTTGTTTTTACGTGTACAGGTCTTTAACTCTGTGAGATAACAAACTGTCGTGAGATTCAGAGGGTGACCTCGCATAGCGCAACGACAAGTCATCCTAGTATAGAGGAAGAAAGATGGTGGTACATGGGGAGCGAACAGACCGTCAAGGGGCCGCAATATCAAACCAAACGTTCATATCAAACCCCGGGATTTTTGAGTGGACTAAGTTTCTGGGACCGAAATATGTTGGTGGATTTTTTTTATTTGTCTCATTGGGGAGCTTGGCGTTTTTTGGATTGGATGGCTCACCTTTGAGGATTTAAAACAGACAAGGTCTTCATGAAGCTGTGCACGAAAACACACACACATTCACACACACACACACACACACAACACACACACACACACACACACACACACACACACACACACACACACACACACACACACACAACACACACACACACACACACACACGCTGGGTTGATCTTGTCTTCGTATTTGTAAGCTTTATGAATCTGTTTAGTGCTTGAACATATTGTGTGTGTGTGTGTGTGTGTGTGTGTGTGTGTAACTATTTTGCCTCCTTTATTTACTTCCTTAAAAAGATCTATTATTTCTCTTGATGTAAAATTCTCAGTATACTACGAAAAGTGTTACAATATGCATTTAAAATAATTACTTTACATTTGTCAATCAACTAAAGTTCCATATCATGGTATACTTGTGTGCTCTCTGTTTGCTGTGTGATCTTCAGATGGGACTGTTGGGTATACTTAAGTCATATGACCAGTCAGTCTTCAGACTGTGCTGTAATCAGATAAGCATTCACAGGCTTCCTCTAATTACACCCAGCCAACATACATTTACTGTCTTCTCACCAACAGTAGTCAGTGTGCATGCAAGTGTGTAGTTTTACAGGCATTTGAATTGAAGTGGTTGAATTGCTTTTGGAATTGTTTTTCCATTGGGATCAGTGTATCTCAAGTGGTCCAATGCACAGTGTCTAGTACGCCATGTGCAAATTTTGTTGCATCGCATCTCAACAGCTTGATGTCCCGAATCCATTTGTTGCAAACACCTTTAAAACCCCCTTTTTTGTGCCAAAAAATTAACCCTCTGGGGTCTAAGGTGTTTTTGGGGTCCTTGAGATGTTTTGACATGCCCTGACATTCGTGCTTTTTTCAGTTGCTTATAAACATATTAATGGCAAAGGTGTAATTACAGAAGGGGTGCACCGATATGAAAATTTGATAACCGATAATTCTTTATATTTGAAAGCCGATTAACTGATAAAAAAAATCTAAATCCAAATGTTTATATAATTTTTGAGAGCCCGATTACAAAAACAAAAGTCTCACCATTAAAAGCCATGTCCAAGCACACAATTATAATGTTCTCATTGTAATTTTATGTAGCCTATATCCTTTTCAAAGTGATTCCAATCATATTTCAAGCAATTCAAAACCATCATGGAGAAGGAAATAATCCATTATTTATCGGCTTTCATATATCGCAAATTTTCTAAAAATAAAAATAATTCAGCAGAGGTGGGAATATTATGACCAAAAGAATGAAATCCTCTCTATCCCCCCAGCAAATCGCACCCTGCCCATTCATGACAACTGATTTGAATATTCAGCTGTGAGCACATTGCAGATTCGGTGTCATGTAGGAATAAGATGTGATCTCTTAACAATTAATTGTGCAGTTCTACACCCTATATTGCAAAAAAAAAATAAAAAAAATTACACATTAAACTTGAAAATTAAGCCAGTTATTGCTGTTTGTAAATGGAAAGACAAGAACTGAGAGTAGAAAGTAAAGAGTAGGAACTAGGAAGATTATTTTTTGTGAACTGAGCAAGTCTTTCTCACTGATTTTTGATGTTATACCTCATATATTCTCATATATTATCATTCCACATCTCTTGGGACATTGTACATGGTTGAGCCTATGTACATTTGCATCCCGCCACCATTATTCAAGTCATTGAGAGCAACCCACAAGGGTATATGCTCAGCTCTCTGCAGAACACATTAGCTCCCTCACCCTCTTCCCTTCTCTGGTTTGAAGAGCACTTACGCCTCTTTCAGTCAATGGCCACCTGTCCATTCCTCTCATATTACCTCTGCTTTGTTCACTAATATGTCACTAATATATCACTTTGAGTCACCCAGTCTCTCTGCATCAACTGTTTTAAAGATCTTGTAGGGTGAAATCTACACTCTGCATTGAGGGTATTGGGTCTCTGATGGGGGCTTTTGATTACTCAATCACTTCTGTCTCTCTGTTTCTCTCTTCCCATTCTCTCTCCCTATAAATTGCTCTGCTTTCACTTGCATTAAGATTATATCTATTGAATGATCCTACATGCTCCTGGAAGTGTTATTCCTTTACCAGATTTTGTTGCTGCCTTTTATTTTTCGTGCTTTGAAAACTTTGAAAACAATTTAATTAGCACTACACTGGCTGAAGCCTAAAAATGTAATGATCTGAACCCAACTGGTACTGCTCTGTTTTTTCTTCAATCAGGAAGAAGTCTCACAGACATGGTTAATTTAACGTTAAAATAAAAACAATTATTTTAAGATTTATAATAAATTGGCACAAACCTAAAAAGTTAGAAATTACATGAATAATCTGTATCTAATTCTAAAGTTTGTCATGAGCTATGTTTCCATCCACACGTTTTTATCGAATTAAGTGATATCGAATGAAAAATGCCTTATGGAAACAGTAAAATTCGATTGAATTTCATGAATATCGACTCAAATGAAATACGATCGGTCTCATTGGATTTTATCTTGATTGATATATACAGCTTATGCGATAAAAGCTGATGGAAACGTTATTATGGCGCGATCCATTTTGCCTAGTAAAACTGTGTTCGCAAATGTTGGCTTGAATGTTGTGGAATTCGGTGAGAAAATGAATGGAAACACTTTAACATGTCTCAAATCAATTCGATATACCAATTTGATCGCAAAACAGCATGCGAGGTCATTACGCACAGGTTTTTATCTGCTTTAAAGCCGTTTGATGGAAACACACTTTCACCAGCTTTATTCGCATGAGTTTTTTTTACCGAACTTCAGATAATTCGATTGACAAGTGGATGGAAACATGGTTATGGTTGATTTGGCTTGCGTCAGGGAGAAGACCTCTAGAAATCTACATTGGCAGGTGAATACTTTATTATCAAGTTAGCCAAAGCACTTATTAAACCAACATGCAAGAATGTGTCGAATTTGTGTGTTCTAACGACCGATGTTCTGATTCTGCTAAATTCTGTTGGTGCATATTATGTACAGTAGGCCTAGTTATGATGAAACTCTGAAGTGTAGCACTTGTTAAAGTGTTTGTGTCCAGCAATCCCATTGGGATTAAACTATTTCCTGTAACATAATCTGAACTCAACTATCTAACTCCAGTGTTTCACACTGGATTTTATTTTTCTTGTGAACCCACAGAAGACAATTTTGTTCATTTTAAAGTTAAATGCATCAATTTGGTACACGTTGAGAGTTAAAAATGAAGAGCTCCAACCTCAGTGTCCAAATGAAGTCTTTAGATTGTCTTGTTAGGGTTACACTATAGTGTTTTAGGAAGCCAACCAATTATTATCATTACTATTATTTTTTTATACTTTCTTCACTTGAAATGTTGTAATCAACTGCCTATCATAATGTTGAAAATTATGTGAATGTGAAAATAATGCATGACTGGTGCACGTTGTGTTCCAAAATGCCCATTAAACTCACAGCACATGCAAATATGGAGTTTTCTGCATTCACTGTTGAGACACAGAAAACACTGGATCACAAGCTGATCACGTGAACATAGTGTGCACTTTGAAACACGCAGTTCAACAGTTTACTTACTAAATCGCAGCCCTCTGTGATTTGATAAGACTAAGCCATTTCATGCTTTTAATTTTTTGTTGATTTGACAGTTGCAATGCCAAAGCAATTGTACTTTTTTAAAATTATTATTAGAAATGTTAAAATATTTTCGGTTCATAATGAAACTATGGGGGGCCTCCAGAGTCTAGGTAATTAATAAGAAATTCTGACCCTCTGCTCACTTTTGTTGCTTTGTCTACAGAACAAGTAGTGAGAGTCACAAACTGAGAAGACCATGTTGAAAGGGGGCACTGTCAAGGCGGCACTGCCCAGAATGGGGGCTCTGGAGCGTCCAAAACTGTCTACAAGTATCTCTCAAGGCTCGTACTCCAGCAACATCGGGATGAAGACCTCCAGATCATCCAGCACCATCGCCTCTGATCTGCGACTCAGCAAGGTGATCTGTATGATCTAATATGATAATGGAATGGATGAGAAGTGGGAATGATGGGACCCTGACACAGCACAGGTCATTGAGTTAAAAAACAAGAAATGTAAAACACTAAGTAAGCTGTAAGATGTTATACGACACCCAAATATGTTTCTAACGTGTACAGTACACAGGAGGACCAATTAAAAATGAAATTTGACACAGGATCTTTACCTGTGTATTGTATGCTCTTCTGTATGGTATACTGTAGTTTTTTTTTTCTCTCATAAAAACTGTATTTTATATATATATATATATATATATATATATATATATATATATATATTATATATATATATATATATATATATATATATATATAAAAAAATTTGGTTGTCACTACTATTAGGACAGGGCTGTATAGCTAAAAATATTTTCAATATTTATTATTAATAACCATTAAAATTATATTCCTATAATTATATTCTTTATCCAATATTTGATCAAAATATCAATATTTAGCAGCACTGCAAGCTGGTCACCTTTTGGCTAAACTCACTGTTTTGAATCCAAAATAATGTAATTTATGTTATTCATACTTCAAAGAGGTTTGTTTAAGACAGCTGGGGATGTGTCGTCATTGCGTTGCTATTACGAAAAGTGAAAGTTAAAAAATGTATTTGTCATTGAATTATTCATTCAAGAGATTAGTTTAAAAACTGTGATTCATCCAGTAATGAATCAAGTGGAGTTTTTATGAGTAAGTCGTTGAATAATTTATTTAAACCGTTTTTTGTTTTTAAATAGTAAAAATATATAAATTAATTAAATCGTTTTTAATTAGACTGCAGCAATTAAAGCTGCAGTCTGGCGTTTTTCCTCTTTGTCGCCATCTCTGTTTGAAATCTGTAATTGCAGTTATTCGCGGAATTATTAACTTTGCGTAAGTTGTACATCGGCATGAAACAGTGCGGATGAACACAATGTTTTGAGGAGACTGGCATTCAGAATCACACATTCTACTTTTGGAAGTACAGTATAACCATGACAGCAACATAAGAATTTTCATCGGAAAATGTCATCTGAACAAGTAAGCAGGCCTAACATCCACTTTTTTTCTGATCAACTAAGGGGGAAAACGTCTTCAGTAAATTCAAATTATACGTAGTTCATATTTACCATAATAGCAAAACGAAAAAACTGTGTGAAAGCGAACAAGTGTGCTACTGTTACATGATTGAACTATTGATGTCCTACCTGTCCAACAGAAAAAAATCCGTCTCTGCGTCCGTTTTGAACCCTTTCAAATCACGGAAAATCCCTGCCGATGTTTATCCTTGTTAACAAGATAAGGATAAACATCAGATCCCCATCATACATCATAAGGGGATCGAAATCTGATCATCTTAGAAAAAGTCAGATTTTCATGATATGTCCCCTTTAACAGAAATTTGATTCTCAGCTGTTTTCACTGCTTAGTAACTGATGTTCTTTTGTGTAGATAAAAAGGGCGAGCAGTGATGATGCTCTGGCTAAACCTGTTCTGGGTTCAGTGGCTCCAGTGTCCCGCATGAAGAAGACCATCACCACAGGAGCCATTTCTGAGCTTACAGACAACAGACCACGCAGCGCTTCAAGTAGGATTTTTTCAACCTATAAACATAAATCTCATACTTATTTCCTAAAAGTGTGCAGTCTGTACAGCAATGATTTTGTTACTTTTTAAATGATTGATTAATTATGTTTATTTAATCTTTTAATTAATCTTTTAAATGGTAAGTAATGTTTGGATGGAATACGTTTCACTATAGTGATCTTAATCAGGGTTTCTGCTGGTCTTAAAAAGTCTTAATTCACCCTTAAATCGGAGCAGAAAGTCTTAAATTCATAAAATCATGCCATTAAATGTTGCATGCATTTCAAAAAAGGAATCTTCCTCAGTATTTTTGTCCTGTTTCCATCACAGATATCTAAACATCTTTAAATAACAACATCTAAACATTCACTTGAGATGCAAATGTAAAATAAAAAATTGGACAAAATTGGAGTCCCAATTTTTCTTAAAACAAGACCAAATATCTGTCAATGAGTTATCAGTGTATATTCTGAGCCCATTGGCAGATATTTGTTCTTGTTTTAATCATAAACTCACTTCATTTTCATCAATTTCACAGAAAACAAGACTTTAAAAATTTAAAAATATTTCGATGTTTGCACTGGAAAACAAGAAATAAATACTGGACGAACCACTTTTTTGCAGTGTGATTAGAAGGTACAGTAAAAGATATTTCTAAGATATTCTAGTGTGTGGGAGCAGTGTGATTTTTTGAAATTGGATTAAAAAGTAATGGATATGGGTATTTTTTTCAAACTCTGAAGTGTTAATTGTTTTTTCCTAGACATTTACATTCAGAGAAAATATTGAAATATTGGGTCACACTTTTTTTTTAGGTGTCATTGTTACAGTGTAATTATATATTTAAGTACTGAGTAATAATAGTTAACTACATGTACTTACTATAGGGTTAGGGTAGGATTAGGGTTTGGTTGAGGGTTAGTTGCATGTAATTATGCATAATTTACTGTTATTACTACGGTAAGTACATGTAACATATGTAACAAGGACACCGTAAAATAAAGTGTTACCAAATATTGTATTCCCTTCAATTTATTCTTTTAATTTTCTTTACTTGGTCATAAAAATATTGTTACATTTTTAAAATGTATCTTCATAATACCTGCAGAAACATTGTTTATACATAGTAGATAAACTCTCCCAGTACAAGAAATATGACACGGTAGCATCATGTGATGAATGGTAAAAAAAAAACTCATTTGAGTTGTGCGAGTAGCTTTGCTGTTTTTCATATGATCAGACTGTAACCTGCACATATCAACTTACTTAAAGAAAAACATGACATGCTGTCATGTCATGTCAGTATTTTCATAAAATGTTAAAGGGATTTGCTCACCAATAATTTAAGTTCTGTCATCATTTGCTCATATGTTGTTTCAAACCTCATAAACATCAAACATAGTTATTTTAAATAACGTGTATAACCAAACGGTTTTGGTGACCATTGACTTTTATTGTATTGACAAAAAACACTTAGACATTTCTTAAAATATCTTCCTTATGTTTCACAGAAGAAAGCAAGTCATACAGGTTTAAAATAACATGATGGTGAGTGATGGAATCATTTTTGTGCTGGAACTATTAAAGGAATTAAGGTCCCTTTTAGAGTTAAATAACTACTTGGCTCTTGTGAGTGCAGCTGATCTCCTCTAGAGGGCAACAGGAGACTGTTCTTGGATATTCAATCTCTATTGTAGGCTGATGATGGCAGTTTGATATTTAACACTATATTTTTGTAAAAGATAACTCCTTTGACTTGAACGATATCAAAACAATATAGTTGAAAAAAAGCTGATATGAAAAACATGCGTTGGACTTCCATTATTAAATGATGGAAGCAGAACCACCAAAAGGGATCTGATTTGCTTCTGATTAAATTGTCTTTAAGATATGAGAGATTGTGTCTTTGTAGAGTGCATTTATCTGTGTTCTCTATTGACCTCAGACAGGGTAGATTCCATATTTCATTTATTCGCAAAATGAAAACAAGGGATAGACTGTTCTATGCATTGTACAATGTGTTGATTGGAGTAGATTGATGAGTCTGATCGCAATAATTCCTCTTTTGTCAACTTTCACACAGAAGAAAGACAAAAGCTGAAATAGTTATTGTGTTGAACAGGAATGCTGCCTGGCCACATGACCTCTGTGGGATTGGCCCTATGTTAAAATACCAGTGTCAGGGTGTAGCAGAATCCTTTGTACTTCATGTGATGCTTGGCTGGCTGATTTTACTGTAGGTGAAGGACGTGCTGATGTGCTAAATTATTGTTAAGCCGGGGACACACTTAACGACTGTAAGGCAGATTATGAATGTAATTTGCTACTTTACGACTAATCATGCCCAAACGCGCCGAGTCAGAGACAGTTGTGTTCAGTCGGTGTTCACAGTTGGTGTTTGAAATCTGTCTCAGTCTTTGGAAACAGCCTGTAAGTGTGCTCAGTTCAGTCTTAGAATGTTTCAGCTAGTCGTTAAGTGTGTCCCCAGAATTACACACTAGACAAGAAGACAGTTGGAAATATGGGAGACTTTCTTTTCATGCTTAAAGGGATAGTTTACCTAAAAACTCAAATTGTGTCTTAAAGGAGTAGTTAACTTTAAAATGAAAATTACACCCATGATTTACTCACCCTGAAGCTCAAGCCATCCTAGGTGTAAATTACTTTCTTCTTTCAGACGAGTACAATCAGAAGTACAACCTTCTGAAGCAAAACGATTAGTTATGATAAAATATTCATATTTAAAACTTTATAAAGTAAAATAACTAGCTTCCGGCCAAAAATACAGATTTGACTTAAGTGTAAGAAAAAAAAGAAGAAAGTCATATAAAGTTAGGATGGCTTGAGGGTGAGTAAATTATGGGGTAATTCTCATTTTAAAGTGAACTACTCCTTTATTTTACATCACCCTAATGTCGTTGCAAACCTGTAAGCTCTTTTTTTTATGTGGAATAAAAAACTAAAAGTTTTTTTAAGAATCTTTTGTTGCCAACTTGCTGCTTCTTATTATTATCTATGTTGAAAACAGTTTAAAAGTTTTGGGGAAATTGACATTTTTTCAGGATTTCTTTAATTAATAGAAATTTCAAATAGAAATTGTTTGTAACAATGTAAAATTCATGTCAAGTCACCTTTTATCTACATTGTGCTTTATACAATACAGATTGTTTCACAACAGCTTTACAGGGTTAAACAGGAAAATAATGGTTCAATGACAGAAACAGAGTTAAAATTCTGCTGTAAAGAAGGTCTAAAAAGAAAGTAGCGTCATTGTTTAGCTGAGGTCAGTTCAGAGTTGATTCAGTTCCATTCAATAACTGGAAAGATCATCAGATTTGAAATGAGTTCAATTCCGCTATAAAGCAGCTCCGTGAAAAACAGTGATGTCATCGTTCAGCTCAGTTCAGTTCCCATCCAAAAGTGTCAGTAATCAATAATATTGCTGAATATTAAGTGCAAGGAACCCAAACTCCATTGGAGAAACATTGGGTCAATTCAAACCAGGCTCAGTCGGGGAACCGGTTCTCTTCTCGCCTATTTTTGGATCAGCCCATACAAATAGAAGAAATTTTAAACTCGATCACATTAATGCAGAGCAAATAAACTCCTGGCCCTGATGGCTATCCAATATACTTTTATTTAAAAAAAAAAAAATGCAGATAAATTATCCCCTATTCTTCTTGATATGTTTGAGGACTCGTTGGAAAAGGGTAGCTTGCCACAAACCTTGAATGAAGCAAACATTATACTTTTACTAAAACCTGGAAAGGATCCCTTGAAATGTCAATCTCTTACAGTCTCTCTCTTAAACGATTCCCTAACCTTTACAAAGAGAATTTTGCTCCTCTAATTGAGAAGTTAAAACTAGACCTCAAAAAATGGAATTTGCTATTTCTCTCTCTTGCATGTAGAATTAATTGTGTAATAATGAACATTTTACCAAGGTTATTGTACTTGTTTCAATGCATTCCAATATTTTTAACAAAATCTTTTTTTCAGAACTTATTTCATCATTTATATGGGGTGGAAAAACACCTAGGATTAGGAAGGAATTTCTGCAAAGACAGAAATCTAAAGGCGGATTAAGGCTTCCTAATTTCAGGTTTGATTATTGGGCTGCAAATATCTTAAAAGTACTTTACTGGCTTCAGAACCCCAAAGATGTCTGGTGTATTTCAGAGGCAAACTCCTGTTCTTCATCATTCCTTCCTGCTTTAGCTTTATCTATATTGCCCCTTTGTATTTCACTGTATACTCAATGCCCAAATTTAGAGACAATGTTTTGATTTCAAAGACTTTTCTATAGCCAGCCCTATATGCAAGAATCACCTATTCCTTCCAGCTCAATTGGATTCAGTCAGGGCTGGACTGGGACGAAAAATCAGCCCGGGCATTTTGGCCCAGACCGGCCCAGGCACACTACAAGATCATAAACACAACCGATCTTTGCATGTCCTTGAATATGTATATCATCTCCTATTCCTTAAAACCAATAATGCCATAATGAGTAGGAATGAGTGAGATGTAACAGATGAAATAACTACTGTTTGTAAAATACAATTGAAGTAGGCTACACTACACAGTGATAAATACTAAAACAAGCTACAGTATAAGTTGCATTGGCATAGCAATACCAGTGTTTCATACAGGATTTTTGGTAAATCTGTGGTGGGTGTACCTTGATCTGTCTAGGGGGGTTCGGGGGCATGCTCCCCCAAAAGAAAATTTTGTGCTTTTTAATATTAAATTCAGCCATCTGGTGCACTTTTAGAGTAAAAAATTAAGACCTCCAACCCATATTCAGTGTGCAAATTGAACAAAGAAATACTCAAACCTCTTATAGTGATATAGTGTCATTACACTACACTACATTACACTACTACATAATAATAGTTATAATATTAATCCCATGACAGTAATATACATGTATTGTAAAACAAATGCACTGAAAAATAAAAAAAACTTTCAGAATTAATTTCGTACTAATTTCTATACTTATAGAGAAATACGTGATCTTTTATTTCGACAGAAACTGCATCAAACTTTTATTTTGGCGGAAAACATGGTTTCCAAACGTGTGGAAATAATGTAATGGGTTCAGGGGCGTAGCAAGCTTTTCTAAAGTGTGGGGGATGGATGTGGTCAGGGCTGTAAAACTATGTTGTGTAGACCTCTGTCGTTCTAGGGGGGTTCGGGGGCATGGTCCCCCGAAAGAAAATTTTGTAAATTTTAAGGTTAAATGCATCAATCTGGTGCACTTTGAGAGCTCAAATTTAAGAGCTTCAACTGGCTTTAACCCATGAACTGTGCACACTGAACAAAGAAAAAGCATTGACTTGTACCTAAAGAGGGCTCAAACATCTTTTTAGTTATGATAGAGTCTCAGTCTACATTACATTATCACTGGTGTTTTAGAATGCCAAACATTTATTATAATAATAGGCTATAATAATGATTTATATAATTATTCCTATGATGGAAAATCCTTATAGCCTATAAAAAATTACTAAATGTATGCTACTGTATAAATGAAAATAAATATATAAAAAGTATATTTTATATTACGCTATAGAATAAGAAAATTACAATACTTTTGTCCTAATTTCTTCACCTGCAAGAAATAAACCCTTGAGCTTTTATTTTGGAGAAAACACCAGATCCATGCTGATCGCGTGAGCAAAGTGCGCAAACAGCCTAATTAAAGTAACACCAGGTAAAATTTAACTTTTGCTCTCGGGGTCCCCCCCCTACAGTTGGGAAACAGTATTGTCCTCTACTTACTGTCGTAAACCGTCATGAATGTAGCACATGCATTTGTTGACAACCATGATAGCCATGAACACTGTAGGAGGAGGTCACATGCAGGTGTTCTGCTAGCTTGCGTCGCGTGTGAAATGTCTTCATCCCAGGTACAGTGGCATATATTTCAGCATGTCATATGAATATAATTTCATGGGTTTTATTTATTTTTTTCTAACGACAAATGATCGCGATGCTCACGTTTACAAGCCAGCGTCCTTATAGTAGCCTAGTCTAGCCTATTGCTTACCGTTTTACTGAATCTATACTTCAATGCAATGTTTGAGTGGTAGATAATAACCATATATCGTCAATATTATAATATCAAGCTATATTATTATTATATCAATAATGTGCGCGCGTGCGTATTAATGCGTAGGCTACTCTAGCACACACACGCAAGGTCTCTCGCGCTCTCTCTCTCCCTCTCTCTCTGTCCTGCGCGTATTCAATTTAATAAGTCGGGACACTAAAATTAGAGTTGAAATACGGGAATGTCCAGGGAAAAACGGGACGTCTGGTCAGGTCACCCTAGCTAGTATGCAAGCAATATACTTACTAGTACAAAAGCATGACAGCCCGCATCGGTCAGGCACCCCTCCTCCTCATTTAGCTCACGCCAGCGAGAAAACGCTGGCACAGTGTTGATCCTTGTTCTGCCTTTAACGCGATCACTTTCTCTTTTGCTTTGCTCCGATAAAACCTTTGCTTTCTTGTTTTTCTGTGCTGCTTCGGCCATGACTTTATAACATTTGGCTCGCACGTCCGATTTTAAGAAAGTGGGGGTGGTGGTGGAAGTGACGTATATGCCGTAAAACAGTCAAATTTTGTAGTTCTCTTTGTTCGCCGGTTACTACCCGAAACCCGAAGTTTAAAAGTACGATTAAAAACGCTACAGACCCCGTCAGGCTATGGCAGACGTGTCATTCAACCTATTGTAAGTCGATGTACCATCACAAGAGACATGGAAATATATTATGAAGGTTAAAAAGTGACCCGGTGCTGCTTTAAAGTCTTTTGCTGTTTAGTCTAAAAAACGAAATATAATACCGAAAAAATTCGACATGTCAACAAAACATAAACATTACATCCTCCCAAACCCATATCAAGCTTATTAAAAAACCTTGAAAGTCATTCAAAGTACCTGGAAATGGGAGAAATAACCATAAGTTCCCGCCTCCTCAGCACGAGCTGACAGATACACACCAAGAGAGGCGGAACTTAAGGCAGAACAGCCAATCATCAGCCGGTCACACTACTCAAAGCCGGTGTCGTGTTCGAGAGGGCGGGGGAGAGGAGGATCCGCAGCGAGCGCACACACAGAGCAGCCAGAGCGGCCAGAGAAACGGAACAGCGACTGTTGTAAAGCGTTTGTGCAAAACTGCGGAAAAACCTCAGAAAAAGTGTGGGTGTTGAACCCTCTCACTGGGAAAAGGTGCGACGCCCCTGAATGGGTTCTACACAGCCTATATGTGTTAAAGTAGCCTAGTTCTGCTCACCACAGTCCTTTACACTCACTCATTTCTCTCCTGATCCTCCTCACTCCTCATCAGCCACTTGAAGGGCCTGATTCTTTTTTCACGCTATTTCCCTGCACTTGTCTTGCGTTTCTTCTCCATC
This sequence comes from Chrosomus eos, assembly GCA_036326025.1. Lineage (NCBI taxonomy): Eukaryota > Metazoa > Chordata > Actinopteri > Cypriniformes > Leuciscidae > Chrosomus > Chrosomus eos. Next base: position 16,707,501 of record CM070820.1, on the reverse strand, counting down.
GCTCTGACGATTTAAACAGATACTGCCGGCCGGCTCGCTCAGAGCCCAAAGGGTGAGGTGTTTCGAGATGTGATTGGACCAGCCCAGTGTCAATCAAGAAAATAACCAATGGGCCGCTGATCTACGCGTTTCATGGGCCGGTCTGAGAGAAAAACAAAACCTACTGACTTTTTTTGTCCAATGCATTACACCGGTACAAAGATCCCAGCGCCGCCCATTATTCAAAACTAAACGAATAGGCGCAGATGTACGAGTTTGATGGGCCGGTCAGATAAAAAAAAAAAAAAAAAGTTTGAGTTTGAGATGTATCGGCCCAAATAGCACGTCGGCCCACCGGGCAAATGCCCGAATTGCCCGATGGCCAGTCCAGCCCTGGATTCAGTCTTCAGTCACTGGCAACTGTCAGGTCTTGTCAAATTTAGCGATCTTTTTAATGATGATTTTTTCGCCTCTTTTCCAATCTCTCCTCAAAATATAATCTGCCAAAATCACACCGGTTTAGATTATTTCAGGTTTGTCATCTAATCCAAAATCATTGTCCTACATATCCATCCATTCCTCCCAGTACAGGATTGGATGCAATTTGAAACATTCCCTTACATTTGAAGGGATTCATTTTAGGGCTGGGCGATAAATCGATTTTATCAATTAACTCGAATGTGTAGTTTACGCCGATTTTTTTGAATGAAAATCGGTTTTCTCTTTAACAACCGCCGACGCGCCCATATGGGCTCCCGTAGTTCCGACCGCGCTCAGCGCTTGCCATCATAGAGATACACAAACAACATGGCAAATGAACAAAACCGCGGCAGCAGAAGCACACCCGCCGAAAACATTTACAAACTGAATCTGCAGGGCCGCCAACTCTCACGAGTTCACTGAGAGACACGCAATTGTCACTTTTTACACACTCTCACACACACATCCATTTCCTCACGCAGAGAAACATCGCGAAGCAAAGAGGACACTGACACCGACATACAAGACAGAGCAGGTTACTGTTGATATGAAACAGATTCTCGTCTCTCAGATTCTGTTAATTTTATTACGAAATTCAAACAATAAACACCGTTTTGGCGCTTGTAAATGTGACGTGAAAGATCGCTGACAGATCTCAGTTCAAGCGGCACATGAACCGATCATCTGTTACTCTTCACTACTAACTTACCCAAATGTAGCTAATAAAATCAATCGATCAGTGTTTTTCAACCGCGGAAAGATGTCCATAAAACAGCTGGAGAACAACATGTGTCACGTAACGTTACATTTACCTCAGGATGCCTTTTAATGACCCATAGCACGCATGTTAGCTGGACTTGCTATAGAGAGGAGTATTTGGCTAAATATGATAACTATATTACACATTTATTATATTTTACCTATATCATTAAAATATTATAACGTTGTTTGTTATTATAAAAAACGCATTATGTTTAATTTGAGTTAGTTTTAACCTTTAAAAATACCAGCTGACAGGGCTCTGTTTACAGCATTAGGTGATTTATTTTTGGAGAACAATTAACATAACACATTAGCATATCTACTGTACCTAATATTTATCCAAAGGAATTGATATTGAATCAATATCAGAATCAAAATCACATGAATTGAATTGAAATTGTGAAATTTGTGTTAAGCAATAATAAAAACAGTAGCATACCAGTCTTTATGCATGTAAACATTGTGTTTACATAGTTAATAAACTTGATAAAATGATGTTTAGTTACCAAATAATTTGACAATCACAATAAACTTCTTGTGATGCAAGTTTTTTTTTTCTTTACACATTCCCCCCAATCCACCCATTTTATGTTATGTTACATTTACACTAGGCTATTTACATTGACAGGACCCTCTGGTCTTTTTGGGTTGTTGTTTCTGATTGCACTTTAATCCAGATAATATCCCAGAAGGGAATATCAATACAAAATAAAGTAAAAACTTGTTTTGAACAATTTCTTTGTCATCTGAGGATTGATTTTAAGTAGGGAGAGAAAAAAATCGATTTAAATCGTAAGTCTTGGACTTGAGTAAGGCATTTGATACGGTAAGTCATAATATTTTGATTGCCAAACTTAGTAGATATGGACTGGATGATGTTGCCTTGAGATGGTTTAGAAGCTACTTAGCTAACAGAGAGCAATATGTTTACCTGGAAGGTTATACATCAAGGAAGTCACAAATTATGATTGGGGTCCCTCAAGGATAAATTTTGGGGCCTCTTTTATTTTTAATTTATATAAATGATATGGCCACAACTTGTACCAAACTCCTCCCAATACTATTCGCAGATGACACAAATCTCGTAGCTTCTCACCAAGACTTTAGCATTTTAATAAACACGGTCAATGAGGAACTATTGTATATTGTGAAATGGTTCCAATGGAACAAACTTACGCTTAATTTAAAAAAATGCAACTTTATGATTTTTTGTAATACTAATAAACATTACCCTATAGAATTAGCTAAGATTTTTATTAATAATACTCAAATCGAATTGGCTCAGCATACCCGATTTTTGGGAGTCATTATAGATAGTGGTCTTAATTGGTCTAACCATATCAAGTTTGTATCTAAGAGGTCAGCTAAAATGCTGGGTATATTGAGGAGGGTTTGTCCTTTAGTTCATTCTTCAGCATTTCTAACCTTATATTATAGTTTTTTGTTTCCATTCATTAATTATTGTAATATTGTCTGGGCAGCTACCTATCCTACCTACTTGAATAAATTACTAGTCTTACAGAAGAAATATCTCAGATTTATTTCTCATTCTAATAGATATGCACCCTCGGCACCCCTTTATAATAAATTTAAAGTTCTCCCTATTGATAAAGTAAATATTTATCAAACATGTTTAGTTTATATATAGAAAACAAGATTTACCTGACTCTTTTCAGAGTTTGTTTATCCCTATTTCACAAGTACATTCATTTCAAACTAGACATAGCAATAATAATTTAGTCTTACCATACACACGAACTACAAGACATCAATTTAATATTTCTTTTAGAGGTCCTAAGCTCTGGAGTGATTTAAGTCCATCGTTGCGATCAATGTCTTCTTATTCAGCTTTTAAAAAGCATTTGAAGAGACTATTGCTAGCCTGATGCCTTTAGGTAGTATTCTAGGTATTGTTTGCTTGTATTGAATTGCTTGGTATCGTTTGCTGTTTGTTTTTTTATTTTGAGTTTTGTTTATTCTTTTTTTTTGTTGTTGTTTTTGTTTAGTATGCATGTCTCATGAGTTAAATAGGAGCAGGAGTGGAACTCTGTACAAGCCTAGAGTGGCTTCGTTCCCTCCTTGCATTGTTTTGTACTTGTACTAAACATGCTAAACAAATAAACTAAACTAAACTAAACTAATCGGATTTTTTGTCAAAAAATCGGGGATTTTTTTTTTAGGCCATATCGCCCAGCCCTAATTCATTTCTAGACATATGAATATGAATCTAGACCAAATCCGTGCAGAATGGACAAAGGATTTGGCAGTGGATATATCAGAGGAAACTTGGAATAATGCATTATTTAGAGTGAATGGAACAGCCACCTGTACTCGCTTGGGTTTATTCCAGTTCAAGGTCCTCCACAGACATCATTACAGCAAGGTTAGGCTGTTCCAAGATATATGCAAATGTAGCTGATATATGTAACCGCTGTCGTTCTGCTAAAGCAGACCTTGCTCATATGTTTTGGGCTATTCCCAGACTGCTGGATTACGGGACAGCTATATTTAAAATTTTGTCTGAGACATATGTTACGGATATCTGGCCTAGTTTTGAGATGGCTGTCTTTGGAGTACCTGTACAAGGTGTGGTCATGTCCAAAAATTATCAAGACGCATGCACTTTTGCATGACTTTTGCCTCGGAGAAGAATATTACTTGATTGGAAATCAAGTAAACCACCTTTAGTTTCACTCTGGCTTATTGATGTGATGCTGTTTTTGAAACTGGAGAAAATCAAAATTTCTCTTAGAGGATCCACCAAACGTTTTTATTCAGTATGGACCCCAATGATTTCATATTTTGGAAAGGACGTGACTCTTCCCCCAAACTAAAACTAAAATTTTGATATTAACAGGCCTGTGCACATTGGAACGCAATTCTAAACAATGGGCTAACAATGATGTAAATTATTTGACGATCGATAATCGATCATTAAGAATTTAGTCGATCACGTTAATTTGTTATCGATTAAACTAATGCTGGTTGCGTTGCGTTGCGTTGCGTAGTGTGAGTGGACAGTGAACGGAATAAGGTTCCCCGGGTTGGCCATGTTAGCGCGGAGGTACCTGTGTATCCCAGCAACGTCAGTACCCTCAGAGCGGGTGTTTTCGGCGGCTGGACTGACGGTCACCAGGTTGCGGTCGACCCCAGATCATGTCAACATGCTTATCTTTCTCAACAAAAATCAGTAGACTGGTGCAGAAGTTGTACGTGAGTTACTAGTTATTTTTTATGAGGCTAAAAGTAGCCTAATTTGTTAAGTAGCTTAGCCTAATTGATTGTTAGGTAGGCTAATCTAATCTCTCTCACCCTCTTTCTCGAAAAATCTTTACATTTTGACAAAACCTGTCAGATCTAAGTATTATTATGTTTTTGGTTAAGTTATTGTTTAACGTGATTTTTTTTATTATTATTTATTATTTTGGAACAAACAAGGGTCTCTGTTTAAGAACGCCAACTCGCAGCTGCAGGTTCCGTTGCTTTAGAGCACCGCAGCGTATATCTTCAAGTTTAGCCTAACCGAGCGTCCAGTTTAACTGCCACAAGTTGAACATCTTGTAATAAAGATCTCATCGAGGAAAAACACGCTGTATTTTTGTATTTTAGAGTTTAAAATTATTTTAAAAAGTTAAATAAATAATGAATTTGAATATAAAAATATTAATGATTAATCGATAGTCGATCGAACGAGAACAAAAAGTGCTAGTTGTTAATAATAACGCATCAATGGTTTTTATTTATTTATTTTTACATTTTTAATATTACAGTAATAGTAAACATCTTTAATATTAGGCCTACTGTTTCAAATGACATCATTGCTGTTTGAGGTGCGCACACTGAAGCTGAAGAGAACGAACACCAGTTAACCGAACCGCTTTGCTAGAAGGTTAATGAACTCAACTGTTGCTGAAGACTGCAACAATACTCAATTTACAACTATTTTATTACAAAAATAATTATATGTATATACAATCCCAATGTTTTGCATTGCTGTTTGAGTGTGCGCACTGAAGCTGAAGAGATTGAGCATCAGGAAACTGAAGAACTTTTCTAGCGGGTTATTTAACTTTTTAACATCCTATATGAGATTAATCAGATATTTATATTACGACTTATATCTGCACAAAATGACGCGAATGCACAGAATGGTCAGAATGTGTAATCCCTGTTCTGGACGCGCTATTTCAAAAACAACGTGCAGAAACACCAACTAAACCCAGAAAATTCACAACGTTTTATTATAATAGTTCTTATTATAATGTCATGTATATAACAGTCCCAATCATAGTTATTAATGTGCATTGCTGTTTGAGCTGCCCGCACTGGAGCTAAACTTGATCACCGGTACAATGAAGTGCTTTACAGAATCATTCATGCATTAACTCAAACAAACGCATCATATATGTAATTATTCAGATTCAGCAAACTTAACTGTTCTTGTCATGAATGCTTGACTCCGCGCGCTTACTGCCACAACGCGCTCGTCGCGCTGAAACACTGACGAACAAGAATCCACGACATTCTTTTATAGTCGTGTTCTCATTATAATATTATGAAGCCTAGCCTACAGTATATGACAGATTTGTGCTGCACAATGCACTTAACTATCTTCCTTTTCTAAGTGATTCCATCATGGCGAACAGCGCGTATCTGAAGTGTCTCAACTGAAGTAAATAATTAATTATCTATCGGCTTTAAAGGGGTCATATAATGGTACATGCATTTTTACAAGTTGATTGTACTGAAATGTGTGTTTGCAGTGCCTGTACACATCCATCATATAATGATAAAAATCCATCCAGTGTTTTTGTTTTAATCTCCTTATATGTTTTCCCCTGCCTCAAATTGAGCTGTTCGTTTTTGTGACGTAGATAAAACGGACGCCCCTCCCACGATTGTTGATTGACAGCAGCGTTTCAACACAGACCCGCCCTCGCTCGTGAGCGAGCTGTCAATCATAGTGTGCGCGAACCGGTCCGCGCGCGGTCATTGTTGATATTGGAGAATATCAAGAGCAGAAAGTCTAAGCGAAGTGGTGTTCTGTTCTTGGGTGTAATAAGGAACACAGCAGTCACACAGATTTATGTTCCTAAATCCGAACCGCTGAAGACTCAGTGGCTGAGTTTGTTTTCGAAGGGAATATTCCCCACGATCAACGTCAACGCTTTCATGTTTGCGCGAATCATTTCTCACACCAGACTGCTTTATAAACGAGGGTCAGTATAAAGCTAGTTTTGCCAAGAAGCTGCTCCTGAAAAAAGGATCGGTACCAACTCTTCGTGTTCCTGCTGCACCTCCAGAAGAACTGAAGTGAGTGTAACGTTTTATTAACCTTTATATTAATATTTATATTAATCTTTGCAAATTGCCTGCACGCTTCACAATGAATGCGGCTAAGGTTTACACTCAGGGTACATTACAGCATGTTTTCTATGTACGAAGTTCTCAATATAATTCATAATCCCACGTTTATAATGAACAACGCGTTATAGTTATTGTGTATTGTGTTACAAACGGTGTACGCATAGAACAGAGGGGCGGAGTGAGCAAAGCTCATTATCATTTAAAGGCACATGCACTTAAACGGTGTGCTGACAACAGAGCTGTTTTTGACCAGGTAAAATAAGTGTTTTCTTACAATACTAATGAGAATTTTTAATTAAAGTATATTACAAACTTTTAATTTATACCCTAAAAAATCATATTAGCTTGTACAAAAATGGCATTATATGACCCCTTTAATATATCGGCCAAATTTTCTTATCGGATCAATAACATTAAAAATTATATACAATATATCGTGCATCCCTAGCTAATATAGTCATACTTCCTGGTTCTAGTAAGAACTCTAGTGCAGGGCAACTACCCAGAATTACAGAATCACAATAATCTAGCCTTGAGGTCATGAAGCATGAATTGAGATTGAGATACATGTCGTAATTTAGATTTATGGTTATGGTTTTACTAGGCTTGTCCCCGATTTAAGATTTTTCTTGTCGACTGGTATTCGTTCATTTAAGCGAATAGTCGACTAATTGCATGTTTATGATATTAATTTAATTACTTAAATGTATACTAAACATATAAATTAGCGCTCAAACGTATACATTATACATGCCACAGCGCACCGAGAAGTTATGATTATGAATGTGTTCGGAAAAAAAACAGCAAGGAGACTGAACATTTGAATAATTTATTGGTAAACTGGTGTTTCTTGTAAACTAGTCAGTGTTGGCTGCAATGATGAAGTTGGCGATGCTGACTCACCATCTCTGCAGTATAGTGGACTTGCCTATAGAAATAAAAAAAACACATTGGATAAAAATAGTGTTAGTGTTAGCAGTTGTGTATCCTTGTCCTGAAATATTTGTTTTACTGTTATGGAATGTAAAATATAATTATTTACTTTTTCATATGAACACATTTAAGTAAAATAAAAATGTATGTCCAGTTTATTGAATATTCAGATTCAGTAAGTAACATTTTATAATACAGTGGCCACATTGCTCACTTTGCATGGTAATATCATTAATACATGTTGTTCATAAGTACACTTATATAATAATAACAAATCAAAATCTGACATGCACTAGACAGGAAATGTAGTGTAATGCTTTTTTCTTGCAACATTGGTGAAACAACTCAGCGTCGAAGGAGAGCAAATATGACTGTATAGTTATGTAATAATTTCATCATGTGAGTCAAGATGGTGTAATATTGTCATGTTTTCAGTAATGGTGCATTAGCAGGGCAACCACATTTTCAGATCCTGTTCTGTCGGTTGATGTGCTTTGTTGTCATGTTTTTATATAATAAAGCTGAACGATTAAGTAGCTGGCTGCCAACCAAGGAATGCCATGAATATTTTGACAGTTGGTCTTAATTATTATTACATTGCATGATATATCACCTGCCCTTCAGAAGCTGAATCTTAAATTAGGGATCCACCTAACATGGAAGAATTTGTTGTAAAATGCTAACCAATGCTTATTTTCGTCATGGATATGATGAAAACATATAAAATATTTATATCATATAAAATATGATCTCATTTATATTTCACACATATCAAATTCATCATTAATTTGTCAAAATGTAAAAAAGTTATAAATTGCCATGATATATAGTTTGAGGGAGACAGTAACAATGCTTTATGGAGAATATCAGCCTCTGCTACAGTATATGACAACTCACATCAACTTAGCCAGCCATAGCAGGGCATCATTAATATTTAAATGAAGCTTTCCTTTGCTGTTAGGTCTCAAAAGTGAAATGAAGTGAGAGGCACATGGTCTCTTGTCTATAAATAACATCTATGCTAGTGTTAGTGGACAACCTGCCCATTGTGCCTAAGGTCACATGTCTTTCTGTGTCGTCGTCTTTTAATTAACACTCCCATTTCCAATACATGACAACTCGGTGATGCTGTATCACTTACCATATAGAGACAGAGTGCTTATGTGGGGAGTTAGGATGGATGTAATTGAGCTTATGTCATTGTCATATGTATTTAGTGGTATGACTCAGTGTTGAGGATTTAGCGTACAGTATGTGTGAATAGTGCATTGTCACTCTGTTCCACACATCCATTTTACAGGAGTTGAGACTCACAGTCTGGCTCAACTGAAGTTGATGGTTAATTAGACAAAGCTGCCATGTTAATACCTCCATAGATATGCCATGTGTTGCCATTCTGCAAAATAAATCCTGCAAAAATAAATTAAGTAATTAAAACTGTTCAAAAGTTTAGTTTTTATTTTCTCTTTTGAAAGAAAGCAATACTTTTATTCAACAAGGATGTATTAAAATGATCAAAAGTGACAGTAAAGAAATTGATAGTGTTACAAAAGTTGTAACATTAGATTTCTATCTCTCAGACAATCCTGAAAAAACAAGTATCATGGTTTCCACAAAAATACTAAGCAGCTAAAGACGGGAATACACTGCGAATTTCGTCCGATTTTGAGCGTAATTTGACTCGTGCGACTGTTTTTCGGGTCGGGACGATTTTCAGCTTTGTTGTGAGTCGTTTGTCATGCAGTGTTTCTTACAGTACATGCGGAAACAAGAGGCAATAAACCTCTCCAGACTAGCAATTGGATGGTGGGGATGAATTTCTGGCATGTCAGAAATTGTGGTCCCTCCTCGTGACTATATCGCACAGTTGAAGCAGAGCTATGAACCGATAGGCCAAAACTCAGTGTTTTTCCCTCACTGCGCCTGTGCGAAAACAGAAGTTAACCATTTCATCTTTAATGCAGCAAAAAAAGAAAACAAAAAGAGGGAGATCTTTAAGTTCGGTAGCTATCAAACTAGCTACAAATTACTGTTGCTTACCTCCAGTTCGTGTTGCAAAATGGAAAAAACATATTAACCTGTTAGGCTGCAACCCCACTTTTGAAAAATCCCCAGAAATGGCATACCCAAACTGAAACAGATACAGTTCATGAACCCTTCGTACTAAAAGCACAAGTATGATCTAATTTGAAAGCTGACACCTGACAGTGTATTGTAAATGTAGAATTAATCATTGTCATAATGAAAAAAAGTTATAAATAGCTTAGAAATGTATTTTTATGAAATATCTTCATGAAAATAAAATTGAAGTTGGCATTGTATCAATCTAGAAATGCACTGCAGCTAAAGCCACATGTCTGACCATGTTATATTTAAAATCTGAAGATGATAAGTCTAAAACTCTTTATTTAGTTAAATGTTTTTCAAGATCATGTCATACGACTTTTTTTTTATTAGACTCTAAAATTCAAACTGATGTTTATTGTCATGTTCTAAGCATTTATTCAGTCTATTGTCTCTATTGTTTTGTGGTGTAAACGAGACTCATTCAGTGTCAGTCTCCCTTGCACACATTCACACCTCTCCAGCCTGGTTATGGCTCTAAATATGCTTTTCTTTTGTCTTCATTATAATTTCTATCGATTGGCTATTCACACTGTTTCAATCCCTAATCTCTTTTATCAAAGTTTTCACTTCACATTTGAAACTGTATCAAATGACCTTCTTGAAAAAAGAAACATTTCAGCAAGCATTCCTATTTAGAAATATTCATAAAAATAACAGCTAGGTGGCAGGTGCACCTAGGGCTAGCTAGCATGTTAGCTTAACACACCATCAATACACGACCATTTATGAGATTAAAACCATGTTTGTGCTCTAAAACTTATTTTATAGCACAAGTCGAGTGTTTTAAATAACCTTATGTGATCTGATTTGGCTTCAGATAAAAAAATCAGACAGAAAATATATTATTTTATAGTATTCTGCACGATGATAAAGTCTATATCGATTAGCATTACATTATAAATATAATCTATTATTATGAAAATACCTGACATGGCTCAAAGAACACAGGTAAATCAAATATCAGTGCAATCATGTTTATTGTCTTCAAAACGTCTTTATCTGCATGTTACAGCGATCTCTGTTACCTTTGTTTGTGTCAGGGACTTCTTGGAATGTCAATGATTATGGCACTTCTTTGTGTGTTCCATATATGGACTATACTGTGCATAGTGCGCCCTCAGGCTGCCAGTATGGATTGAAAACACAGTACATCAGAATATCCAGCGCTCATAACGATTACATCGGCACATTTGGGTATAAATTCAATAAATATTATTCCTGTCTATTAGCCTGACGTAGTCATACTCAGATTCTAGTCAGAATGTGAATCTAATACTGCTCCATTGGGTTGTGATTATGGGGTGTGTGTCAACCGAACCAGGAAATAAAAGGCCTCTGCACTCAATTGGATAGACCTACAACCAATCAGAGCAACGGAGTAAGTGATGTATGTTGAGAGATAGATTAAAGTTGATAGATGAAACTTTTTCCGAATCCCGTAGGAAGGACGGCAAAAACATATTTTCCATCGACAAATGCCTTGATCGTGGTTCTCTGTTCCTCTTCTAAAATGAATGCGCTGTCTATATATTCTATAACACACGCGATAGCGGAATATACACAACTATATACACAATTCTCCAGCGGCAGCCATGATTCAACCCAAGCGCTCTGATGACATGGATGGTTACGTTACCATTGCTCACATAGATATGATGTCTATGGTTGCTCATCAGTCCATCATTGTATAAAGCCCACCCTGACAATTTGATTGGTCCAAACAATTTTTGTTCGGGCATAATAGCTCCTTAACGGATCGAGTCCAGACCGAACTTCCTGACCTAAATATTTTGTGGGCGGGGTTCGGGCTGGCATCCAGGCTACTTGTCTATATAAATATGATGTAAACCTATGAGAATCTATCAATATTTCTCCAAATCTGCACATTTTTGAGCTAAAAGCCCTGATGGATGTTGTTTTGTCAAGCGCTGTCATGACAATCTCACAGGAGTTTTTTTTTTGAATGAGAGAGCGGCTGACGCTCATAATTCATATTAAAGGTATCGACTCATTTTTTCATTACATAACTCCAGACACAAATTAAGACATAACTGTCACTATAAGTTTCTCAGAATACAATAGTGTTCAAATACTGAACCTTGAGTCTTCTATCTTTTTTATGATGTATAGTTTGTCAAGGTAATAACATTAAATCTGATAGTAACTTTGAACTATATATAAAATAAAATAAAACGCTTCAGTGCGCCGATGCTCTGGCAAAGGTTAACAGGTTTTTAATTTTCATTGATGACTGATTATTGCAGTGTTCGGACATATTATAGACTGTTAATCATTTTAATTATAGGCCTATAATTCATTGTAATCAACCTAAATGTTTTTAGACAATTTTCAATGAGGAGGAGTAAGCTTCTATATAATCTTCGCAGCATATGCAATGAAATTATTGCGTGGCAAATTAATTATAATAGCCTATCAATTTAATAATAAAAGTAGGCCTTCCCTAATATTAATAATAATAATACAATAATACTTAGGCCTAATTTAATACATACATTGGAAATGCTAAATACTCTTGATATTGATAGCTGATGCTTGTTTTGACAATATCTTTGGATACATGAATGTCATTGTCTACTGGCGCAACCTGGCACAGGGGTTTATCGCACACATTTCACTCGTATAGTTTGAACAGTCAAGTCACAGCTCAACGTTCGGATCGTGTAGTGAGCACATAAAACGCAAGCTTGGCTTTACATCGCATGCAATCTACTCGTTTAGTGTGAGTAGGTAACCTTGCTGAAATCGCACAGTGTATGCCCGCCTTACTGTAACTGTGATAATTAGCCAGATCAGCATATTAGAATTATTTCTAAAGGATCATGTGACACTGAAGACTGAAATCACACTGCTTAAAATTCAGCTTAATCGTCGCAGGAATAAATTATGTTTTAAAATATAATTTAAAAGGCTACTGTCAGGATTATTTTGTGTTTTGTGTTAATTTCATTCCTGTGTGTTTGTTTCATGTGTTTTAGTTCAGTTTAGTCTAAATTACCTCCAATTTAATCTCCTCAGTTACTGATTACGTTCAGCTGTCTGTCATTTATACTCCCTGTCTCACTAAGTTCATTATTGGTTCTCGTCTCATGTGAGGGGAGAGCGGGGCACAACCTAACACATTTTGGTTTTGGCTCAAGAATATGAGAAGTGAAATAAGATTAGAAGATTAGATTAGAAGATTATAAGATAAAAAGAAGATGAAAAGAGTGAAATGTGAATTCTATCTGTATTGTCAAGCCAGGGACAGATTCAGGCAAAGATGGCATGTTTTTTCCTAGCAAGAATATTTAACACACATGATTCTACATGAATAGAGAATGAGGGGAGGGAGCTAAAGAAAATAACACATCTATCTTTTCATGCCTCCTACTGAGGACAGGAAAAATGGATCAGTCTAACTCGGGTGCTCAAATTTCCCGTTCTGTGATGAAAATGCAGCAGTTCATGAGAGAAACATGTAGTGGCTTTGCACATGTGTGTCCCAGTGTAATCGCCCACTTCTGCCCGCTCTGCTCCGCCACAGAACATATGAATGATATCAGAAAAGTTCATGTGGAAGGAGATGAATATAACCTCCTCTCCTCCTCTTCTTTTCGGGAGATAGAGGTAAAGTGAAGGATAGACTCAGCGAGATAAAAGAGGGAGTTGCTTGCTCTAATTTTCATGCTTCAGTTGGAGGAGGAGCAGATATACAGAGGGAGGCCACGCCCCTAAACCGTGACTTGACTAATAACATACTGAATACACTCCTGCTGCAGTTGCTGCCTGACACTGACAGAGAGAGACAGAACAAGTGAATGAGAAGGACATTGAGAGTTGCACTGAGAAAGACTGACAGTTAGCAGGAATGTTGTCTGGCTGCTGATTCACAGCCAGCAGGGCGAGAGCAGAGGACAAACACCCCTGTCCCATTGTCTTTGTCTCGTACGCACCAGCGCTAGTGAAGTGAGTTTGCACTGTCAGGTGTGTCGAGCACTGCTCTGATGGATTAGTGTCTTCTGTGGAGCAGCGTGTAGCAGCCATGGGGAACCAGGAAACCCGGGTGGAGGCGCCGGACACAGGTCTGACTAACATATCACTGTTCTCTAGAATAACTGCTGTATTATCATTCATTCTGGATGGGGTTTGTTAGAGCGTTTAACTCTATTTGTGTTTAGCTCTCTAATTCGCTTTCTCTCTGTCTATTATTATGTCCTATATTGTCTCTTTTTACTCTATATATCTGTTGGTTCTGTCTGTTCTGCATCTTTTCATTCTCAACCTCTTCTTTTTATCATTGGCTCTGTTGTGGCCAGTATCAGCCTGCAGCTGTAGGGGTAAATGTAAGTTGCATGATAAATGGATATTGTTATTCGATACCATTTTCGATACTGCTGGGAAAACTGCCATATGTACTTCCATATAGATATTTTCTATTGTTATCTCATATTTTTAATACTTTAGGTAATTTTGTTGTAATAGCTTACACACAGAGACTTTATTAGAAACTTTGAATTTCCAAAAAAAGACAAGTAAACAGTAAACATATATTGCAAATGATAGCACAAATAAATAAACAGAATAAAAAGACAAAGTTAAGTTTTTCAGGTGGGTCTAACAGTATTATTCGGATAAAAAATACTATAGAGATTAAATAAAGTAATCAAATGTAAAATAATACTGCATAGTATACACTAAAAATGAAATGCAGATTAATGCTTACAATTAAAGTTACAAAAGTTATTTAGTCAAGAGCAAAGAGTAACTTTCTCTTTGTCTTTTATTCTCTGAATAACATATAAGGCTGCTTAAACTTTAAAATGCACATGCACAGATTTAATATACTGTTACACTGTTACACTTGTACAAAATGGCCAGTAGCCCGGCATTGGAAACGCAATCCCGTTGCTTGAGGCCCGAGGCCACTGGCCCGGCTCAGCTCGCTGTTAGCCCTGGCCCGGCCCTGGCCCGACAGTGGAAACGCGGTTACTTTAAGGCATGCATGCCTTTTACCTTTGTTCATACTTAGGTTTTGTAATTTGTTCAAACCCCTAACACTTTCGATTACTTTTGATTGTGATCTGGCGTAAAATGTATGATAAATTCACTTTAAAAGAGGGCCCCGAGCTATATTTAGAGACCATAATATCAAAGAAACTCATTCATTTAGTTTGCAATGCTCACTTTCTAGTCAAGTCAAGTGAGTTCACCTTTATTTATATAGCGCTTTTTACAATACAAATTGTTTCAAAGCAGCTTTACAGAGATAACAGGAAAATAATGTTGTAATAGTATTGTTAAATTCAAAATTAAATGTTAAATGTCCCCAACTAAGCAAGCCAAAAATCCAATGGCGACAAAGGCGAAGAGAGGCGAAAAAGGCAACAGTGGCAAGGAACCAAAACTCCATCAGGTGACAGAATGGAGAAAAAAACCTTGGGAGAACCCAGGCTCAGTCGGGGGGCCAGTCCTCCTTTGGCCAACGAACGAACAGTGTATGATTATGAGTTACGCAGCATAATAGGTCAGGAGTAAGATGGGATCAGAACTTTCAAGATATTTATCCAGTTCATCTGGTTGGGGAATCTGGTTCTCCTATCTAGTCAGGTGCCAATAGACAAATTCTGCCCTAATTTTTTTTTCTCTCACTTGATAAGCTGTTACACTAAAATATACGTCACAATAAAAGACAATTTTGTTGCGATTTTTTGTTTAATTGCAACTTTAAGAGTGGGCTCTTTATACTTTTGAGTCTGTAAGCAGTCACCTAGCAACACCTTAGCAACCACTTAGCAACACTCTGACAAATACCTGGATTATTGGTGTGCGTGTTATGCTAGAAAATATATTGTCTCTCGTATGTGTATTTGTGTGTTGGTACTTTCTAAACAATAAACTTTCTATTGCATTTCCATTTCAAAGTTTACTTAATTTTAACCATTTTCAACTGCAGATGGAAAGCAACAGTCTGCTTTATCTTACTGTCCTCCTGTACATCCTCTTGGACATCTCTTGGGTCGCTCTTTCTCCATATCACTTCATATATTGCGCTGTCTCTGTTCTTGATTTATTTACTGTGGCTCATGAAAGTTGACATTCAGTTTAATAGCAATGATATTGGAATCCTCTCCTGTTCTGGTGATTGAATCGTGGGCTTGATACACGAGCGGAAATTATTGAGAGAGTTTTCTAATAACTGAGTTCTATGTTGTTGGTCTTATTTGTAAGGCCACTAGTAGATTTCTTTGTAAGACTTGCTGGAATTTGAAGTCTTGATCTGTGTGGCTGGTAAGTGAGGATATGTGTTGTCTGGCTGAGAGATTATGGCTGACTGCCACTTTTACCACTGCAGGAGCCTTATCTAAGATGGAAAATGCTGCCAAACTCTGTGTTTGTGTGTGTTTATGTATGTGTGTTTGAGATGAAACAGTAGATTCTTATCCTGAAAAAAACTCAAACACTCCTAAGATGAGGTTAGGCTTGATCTACCTCTACATTTTGACACCCTTTGGCAAAAGTAAAGATTGTTTTAAAAGGTATCAGTTGCAATGCTGTGAATGTTCACTTAAAGAGTTTCATTTCAAGGCTGATAAATGATCTTTTCAATGAGGTCCTTTCACTTTCCAGATGCTGATAATCTTTTAGTAAAGAAGACATCACATTAAAAGGAGAATGAAGGTGAAGATGAATGTACAGTATGATGTGTAGAAGGTTTGGACTGTAAATGAGTTTGGTAGATTTATCCAATCTTGACTATTTCAAAGACAAATTTTTAATTTGATTACATATTCAACAATATCATTGCTCTGCCTGTATTGACACCATTATATGAGAACTGAACTGAGATAGACAATGACAGCATGGTTATATATATAAATGAAATAAATGAATAACTTTTTTACAAAAAAAAATGAGACATCACTGAACTTACTTAAGCTGGACTGTGACGCTATTTTATGGTAATAAACTTTGTGTCATTATTTTCCTGTTATCTTTGTAAAGCTGCTTCGAAAACAATCTGTATTGTAAAAAGCGCTATATAAATAAATGTGACTTGACTTAACAAAGAAAAATAAGAATACATTTCCATGAGTCTGCTCTACAGATCTGTTGTCACTAGCTTCATGTCAGGCAGCTCAGTCAATCATAAGAATGAGTTTCCACAAGGACAAGAGTGCATTTCTTCCCTTCATCATAGGTGTGTGTCTCCCTCTCATAAAGATCACCCTATTAGAGATTTTGCTATGAAGATAACATTTGGATGTCTCACATATGAAATTGAATGTTTTAACAATTTATTATTATTATTATTTTCAAATGCATAAATATTTAATGAGTAAATGAATAATACATGCAATATTCAATGCTACATAAGTTAAGCAAATACAGTATGTTGCAACATGTCTCTAAATATAGACTAGCCCCAATATTGTTGCTGAACTACAGATCTGTATGAAGTAATTAATTCAGAGCTAAGTGTTTTGAGCACTTGCCCAGTTAAAATAAAATTAGGTTTGTGGTTGCTAGAGTAATAGGACCTTTGATAAAGTTTTAATGCACTTACCGTTTATAAAGTTGGATCACAGTATAGTATAGATTCAATTCTGTTATTATTATTTTTTCTGAGGACTATAAATGTCAAGAAAATCAATCAAGAACTATACTATAATTATACTTTATATATATGATATTTAATGATTCTTTTATATTGGGTATGCTTAACTACCATGTACGTATGTCAAAAATCAAAAATTAGTTTGGTACAATTAATTGTGTTAAACTTTTGCTGCAATTGATGTGGGTTAAGGAGTAAGGGAAGTGTAGACTGTAATTATAGATGTAATTACATGCAGATATTTTTTAAATGTAAAGAACAACGTAAAACACATATGTACATACACAATAAGTACACTGTATCAAATAATTAATTTAAATGTTAGTACATAGTTAAAGACGCTTAAAATAAAGTGGGTTCGTTCTGTCTAATGATTACATCTATATTGGACCATACTGTTTGAATTCATACATGGTTGGCAATACTGTACATCTCTCCCCCCCCCATGGATCTAATGAGAGAGAAGAGAGCTCTTTTTAAGGTTAGCTTAGGTTACAGTCTCTGAGTCAGAGCTGGTGTTTGTCTTCATGTTGTGAGAATGAGGTGGTTCATTGGAAGGGGAATCTCAATTTATCTTTCCACACATTCCCTTCTGTTACAGCTGAGATATACCAAGGAAGGAAGTCAAAAGAGACTATCCCAAAAATCCATGAAATAATTTTTTTTTTTAAACAGAATTTAGACGTTTCTTTTAAACTGCATTCCATTCATGTTTATCTTTAAGTAGACGGATTGGATGTTTAATGGCAGCAGTGGTAGACGTTCCAGCAAAGCAATGGGTGTTATTTTGCAGTGAGCGGATAATGAACTGGTGCCTGTGCTCAGCTGCTATTCAGAAAACCTTCTCATTCAAATATGGCTCAACAGTGAGGCTATTTTCAGATCAGTTCTGAAATGAAAAGATCCAGCCTGTACCCCGCGTGCTGTTTGTCCATCAGGGTGGGTTCGAAAAATAGTGAATAACTGGAGGAAAAGACAGCAAATGCATGCACAAAAAAGGACTGAAGAGAGCTCCAACTAGGTTCACATTGTCCACATGTTTTAGGGTCTGTGTAATGCTGAACCGTGAAGCCAAGTGTTTTGTTGAGGGGAAATGATAGAGAGAGCATTTAGATTGTAACACAGCAATAATAGTGCTGGTCATTAGAACAACAGCTCTCTTTGTTTTCTTTGTCCAGCACATCAGTCATTAAGTGTGCAGTATCTACTTGTCAGCAGTGAAAGTTATTTTTGAGAACAACAGAAGGAAAAAAAAATATGCTGGACTTTAGAAATGTCTCCATTTGCTCCAAAGAGAACATCTACTGTATTGATGGTTCATCTGTGTGTGGGAGTAAACATGATACTTGTTTCAAACACATCTAGTTATTTTGACACTTTTATAATGATGAAGATGTAAAGATAGTTTAAATCTTTCTTATTACTCAGAAAAAAAAATTCTGTCATTATTTACTCACCTTCAAATTGTTACAAACTTGTATATATTTCTTTGTTCAGCTGAACACAAAGATATTTTGAAGAATGTCTGAAATCAAACAGTTGTGGGGCACCATTGATTTCCATGGAAGAAAATACTATGGAAGTCAGTAGTTCCCCACTGTTTGGTTACAAACATTCTTCAAAATATCATCCTTTCTGTTCAGCAGAATAAATGAATTTATACAGGATTGGAACAACTTGAGGGTGAGTAAATGATTTTTCATTTTTGGGTGAAATAACATATCCCTTTGAAGTTAGAGGTTAAAAAATATTTTCTTTAAAAAGGTTTTTCTCTACTGGGGTATTTACACCAAAAAATTGTGTAGAAACAGTTTTTACTCATAAATGACTTGTACATTTCACAAACATTTACAAAGTAACACATTGAATGTGAGAATTTGAAGTAGAAAAACTGAAATAGTACTTTCTTCTAAAACATACTGCAAAAATCTAAAAAATTCCAACAATTCATAAATAATGTAAAATACCAGTGCAGAACTTATAGTGGTGGATTGGAGTTTTCCTTCGCAAACTGTACAACAATCAATTCGAACTGAACTGTGTAACCTTTTGTTTTTTTCTTCGACTGCAATGATAGAACTGATTTGTTTATCACGCATTGTGTGCTTGTATGCGCACTCTTTATTGTGCTTGACGTTAATAGCATTATATATAAATCGCTTGGGAATTAAGTTGCAGCACAATTAAAATGATTAAAAAAAACACGACTTGGCCCAGAAAAAGGTAGTAACACAATATGGTTGCACAAGCAAGCTTAAACAGTTATTTCAGGATCATTCAAAATCCTCTCTCTTTGGACAGGTCAAGATTATATTTGTATTCAGAACTCATTATGTGCAGTGCATACAATGTGTGAGGTAAATTGGTTCCAGTCTTATAAGGTATTTACTGAATGAGCCTCTGTCCTGTGTGCAGAGAGGTGTGATTAATGGAGAGATTATGCAAAGTGCTTCACCTGTAAAAGGGTGGTGACCTGCTGTTGTGCTCAAGGGCACAGCTCTCTGCCCTCACTCCCATCAGAAAGTTTTCTTTCTCACGGTTAAAAGTGACACTTCCCTGCTGCAGCCAAATGGATGCAAACAAGGACTGTCAATCAACTGCAAATTGTAATCAAATTAATTATGTGCTGATGTAATGAACGTAATCTCATATGTCAATATATTGCTCATTTTTACATTTGAACGAAACTTGAATTTCTCCCATGGTAGAAAAATATATTTTTTATTCAAAGAAAAAATAATGCATGCTTTAATTCAGCAAGGATGCATCAAAAATCACAGTAAAGACCTTTACATTGTTACAAAAATATTTTCTTTCTTTTAAACGTTCATTTCATTAAAGAAGCCAAAAAAAATCACTGTTTTCAAGATTGATAATAATGATAAATGTTTCTTGAGCATCAAATCAGCATATAGAATGATTTCTAAATGATCATGTGACACTGAAGATTGGAGTAATTGTTGCTTAAAATTCAACTTTGCCATCAAAGGAAAAAATACTTTAAATAAAAAAAAAAATTCAAATAGAGAACAATTTTAATTTGAAATAATATATCTGTTACTGTTTTTCATGTATTTTGATCAAATAAATGTAGCCCTGCTGAGTATGATACTTTTAAAAACATTTAAAAAATATTACCAACGCCAAACTTTTGAAGGGTAGTGTAAGTCGAGGTATGGGGTCAGGATTAATGACCTTTTTTGTAACACTTTATAAAAATTATACAGTAATAAAGTACTTACAAATCATTTGCAGACTATTATTTTATAAATAATGCATAGTTAATATATTGTAGTCTCTACATTGTTAATATAATAATAGGCTAATACAAATAGTGAGTTCTTCATTCAGTGAATTAACTATAAACAAATAGTTTGTTAATGATTTGTAAGTAGGGGAGAGCCGGGACGATTGAAACGCGGGACGGATGAAACATTGAGATTTCCTTGAAAACCACTCACGTCATGTATGTCAAATTTCGTCAGCAGGTACAGCACGCAATGCCGACCAGACTCGCAAAAATATTTCTTCTTTATGTCATGCCGTTTTAAAGTTAGAGCCGGAAAGCTGTTTTTGTGTGAGGTTAGTGAATTCTTTCGTGCGGTACTTTTTTTTGACTGACAAGTTGTATTTATGGTTTCATGTGCCATTATAATGATAATACGGAAGGTGTATTAGTACTACAACATACCCATAAGTGTGTAATATCAGAGTTTTTTAGTTTAAGAAGAAAACAGGTTTAACTGGCAGGAGGCGCTGTCAGGACGGTTGAAACAAGTGTTCAATCTTCAATGAATGTAATTTATCGTCTTCTAGTTGACAATTTTCTTCATAATAACAGGCTATTCAACTACCAAACACTCAATATGACTCAAGGAAGAAATTTAAGAAAACGGATTTGTCTTTATTCGTCAAAATAGCCTATTAGAAAGATTATGCAAAATACGCATATATTGCCTATTGTTTATTGGGTGACAGAAAAAAATGTTAATATGAACTTTTAAATTAAAATAAATGACAAAATATGTTTGTAACAATAATGTATATAAGTTACTTGTCAGGTATTATTCATAAAAACAAGCATTAGATGAATAGTTACCGTTTAAACTGTTATGTTTCATCCGTCCCACCCGTGTTGCAATCGTCCCGCTCAGGTGGGACAATTGAAACAAAGCACTACTACCGTTCAAAGTAAATTTTTACTTAAATTATTCTATATTTGTACCGAATAACACATGATGCTAAGAGAACACATATGTGAGTTGTTGATCACACACACACAAAAAATCTATCTGTAACCTTATCTTAGAAAACGACGTTTATCTGAAAAGTGTTTCAACTGTCCCGGCTCTCCCCTACTTTATTACTGTATACTTATACAGTGTTACCGATTTTTTTTCTCAGTAATTATTTGCACAAAAGGAACATGTTAAATTTACAGTTAATGTAAACATTCCAAATGTAATTACCGAGCAGATCCCAGATCTTGAAAGCTTTAGCAGCCAAATACATTTTTCAGAATTGGTGCAAGAACAATCTCTTGCAAACAGTGAACTCGTTGAAAGAGGTTCAGTATGAAGTATATGACATGCCTTTTGAGATGTGTGTATTTGTTTCATCAAAAACACTTTCTGCTGGCTTTTGTTCTTTCTCTCATATTTTATACTTGTATTGAATGAGCAGCATCATTTTGATGAATATGAAACAGTCTGTCCTGAATCAATGTCATACAAACAAAACATTCAGTATGGACACACGTTTACTTGGGCTCCTTTTGTTTCAATCGGAATTAATTCATTCCGATTGATGAATCCCAATGTAGTGTTTACATGACTAAATAAAGGGATTGGGTTGAAGTGCGTGTTTATATATCACAAGCTTCAAATCAAAATAAGTGAATGTGCTTTCCATTAAATGAATCCTTAACAAAAAATGCAATGAACGTGCTTTGTTTTAAATAAATCACACACAGTAAACAAAACCTTAACAAAAAAAACTTTGCAATGAACTTTGCAATTTAGACGCGCAAACTGCGTGCCGGTGCGGTGAGACGTACATGCTCGGGCAGATTCGGCTTGAAGTTGTTCGTCCTCGGATGCGGCGTCGCACGCGCTGTTACAAAAAAAGCCGTGCACACAGCGAAATGGGGTCTTGCCGGTCTTGCGCACCGAACGCGTCATTTTTGCCGTGCGCACCTTTGCGCTCGTGCGGACGCGGCGAGTATAAAGGCTTTACTCGGTGTCAGTGCGCGCTCTGATCGGTAAAGGTGCACAGACCTCTGCCGGATCATCTCCAGCAGTAGCAGCCTCCAAAGCTCCAACTCCGCCTCCGTTTCCCTCGTAAGCTGATATTAGTATTTAAACATTCTCTATGATAAAAAATGTTTGTAAAAAATATTTTAATAGCACGGTTTTGGCGGTTATAGAGTTCTAATGACGGTGTTCAACTATAACCATCACACCCCTATTGGTTACATAACACTTCCCTACTATTCGACTATGAGGTTCATAGTCGAATCAGACCTCATCGAATCGTCAAATCCTCGACTATTAGAAGTTAACCCTACATGTAACCACGTCAATCGGAATGAATTGGTCGAATCCGATTGAAATTTCATCCGAATTGTAGGGGGTGGTTTAAACCTTTTCTAATCTATTCGATAGGACATGTAGACACTTGATCGGATTGACAACCGAAACTGGAATGTTCTCAAATGTGCTCAAACAGCAGGAAACTCACTATATTCTTGTGTACGCATGTCATAAAAATCAATTCCAATTTGAACTTGTGATTATATAAACATGCACATCAATCCAATCACTTTATTTAGCGGTCATGTAAACAGTATTCGGATTCATAAATCTGAATGATTTCATTCTAAATTGACACAAAAGGTGTCCATGTAAATGTAACATTACAATCAGATTATTAGGGTCCATGTAAACACAGCTACTGAGAGTCCTAAAAAGTATTTCAATACAGTAGCTATGTTTCCATCCAAAGTCACAAATTTAACTCATGAGCAAAATTGGAATATTGCATAAAATATTTGCAAATAAAGTCTGAGGCAGATGCTGCTGTTTTGGAACACAGTTGTGTAAGACAATTGTGGGAGGTAATTATACCGAACCACTTTGACAACAGACTTTGCTCAGGCATGTCAGTAGGACCAAAACAGCATTTCAGATGCTGCTCTGCAACAAGATCAGTCCACTGGTTGGTACAGTTATGCCGTCTCATCGCAAAGTCACATGCCTTTTTTGATGCGCATTGAGGAATTTATTTGATTAATGTGTTTCCATCGTAGATTATGCACGTTTTCTTATCGGATAAAAGATTTATCTGATTCAGTTGAGTGCATACTGAACGTTTTTAATGCGATTTTTTTAAATTTATGCATATCTTGGCCTTTTTTTTATTAAATGCAATATCCCAAAATGCGCATAAAAATAGGGAGAAGGAAACATAGCTAATGTGTTTCTGTCTCTTTCTTTGTTTTTGTTTTTTTCTATTGCTGATATTAGAGTTTTATTCACTGTAGTAAACATGCTCTCTTGTACACACTGTATGTTTGCCAGCTCAGGTGTGTCTTGTTTGAATTACTTCTCTATCCTGTTAATCTACGGGTGTTGTATCAGCACATACACAAGTAAAAGTATATTTATGCAGCTAGGTCATATAAAGAGACGCAGTATCAATTATGTTTGCAAAGACAAGATAAGATCACCATGATATAAGCAAATAATTATAATACACTTAGCTTGCGGATCTATATACCTTTTTAATTATTTGTTCATTACCGAAATCATTTGTTTCCTGTCATGTAACATATTAAAGTGATGGTGTTAAAAACATTTCACAGTCAACAGACAAAGGACTTTCACAAGGACTTGACACACCCATTTAAGCTGCCTAGTTGGTATTTTCCTCTCATTTTCTGGGCAAGGTTGCAAAGACTTCCCTCAGTTGCTATTAGCTGAAAGATGAGCAAGAAAATGAAGTTAAAGCTTTACTTAAGTCAAGTTCATTGTCAGATCTGTTCCAGTGCACATGAAGTTCTGTTTTCTATTATTCTCAGTGAAAATACAGTAGGTAGGCTTAATATTATTTGAGATAAATGCTTTAGAAGTATAATGCACATAGCAGAAATATCTCAAAATAGAAATGGAAAGAAATCAAAATCTAGTGAACATAAATGCTCTCTTATTATTCTTTTTTTTTTTTTTGTCTCTGAAGAAACATTATTCTAGGGCTATATCTGGCTTGTTTTTTCCTCTACCAGAATAAGGTGGTGCATTTTTATTGGGTTTAAACCAAGAATAAGTATGTATAAACCAAGTGCTAAAATGTTCTTATCAAGGCAGCTCTGCTCAGTGTCCATAAATCATTTTATGCCAGTTCAGATCTTATAAAGAAAGGTGAGCGGTAGGTCAGTGGACTTCTAGTCAAGTCAAGTCACCTTCATTTATATAGCGCTTTTAACAATAAAGATTGTTTCAAAGCAGCTTTACAGTGATAATAGGAAATTAAAGTAACAGATTGTTTTTGCTTTACAGCAGCTCTAGAATAAATTTATTGTCTAGCTAAAGTTAGTTTTGATTGATTCACTTCCGTAGCACGTTCATTAGTTATTAACTTAGAGGCCGCAAACACGACACTGTTCTAACAGAAAACCCTTAATGCGATCTGGCCGCTCATTTGCACAAAACAGTGCCTGGTGGCTCGAGAATGCAAACCATGAAATAGGTTCCAAGATACAAGCCTTGAAAAATGTATAATACAGAATTTTGTATCGCTTCCGTGTAGCCACATGGACTGAAATTATCCAGACAATGTTTTATCAGTACAGAGGTAAAGGGAAGGGAAGGAGGCCTTCACAGGGTAGAGACTAGTTGACACTTCAGCACTGCGTTGTCGTCGTGTCCAGGCGCAGGTCCTTCATTAGATCCGGATACGACCTGGATCCGGCGGACTGCGGTAAACCTTGGGATAAACAGGGAGACTAATATTAGCGTAGACACCATCCTTCTTATGATGTAACATCAGGTACATCAGGAGTACAGCAGTTTATGGGTTTATGGGATTTATGGGAAGTGTTCCAGGTTCTGGCTGACCTAATCTATACAGCCTAACATGTTTGTCTCTAGTTCTGAAATCATCTCCGTCAGCTTGACTGTCTCCCAGCATTTATCGCATGTAAATCCTTCAATGCTGACAGAGAATGCTATACTATACATGTGACACAAAGTGCAAGTGACAATAACAGGAGAAGACATTACTCACCATGTTTGTTGACTGATTCTGCTTACCTTAGTTGCTTGATAGACTCGTAAAAGGTGCAAGCTTACGAGAAAACAAAACAACAAAAAAGACTGCAAGCACGGATGGCAGGTTAACAGGCTAGCGAGATACTAGCGTGTTGTGCTAGCGATAATGATTTAGATAAAAGCTAGCGATGTCAGAATAATGTGATAGGCAATATTAGACCGTATCTAATATATGTTGATGAATAAGTTACATTTAGCAAAGAAGAACAGCAAGGAATGATAGTAAATAGAGATTCAAACAGAAAACATACTCGGTTATTAACCTCGGTTCTCTCTAGAGAGGGAACGAGTACTGCGTAATATCTTACGCTAGGGTAAAACCTCTTTTCCACGAGATATTGAAGCCAAAAATTATCCTTAATTTTGAATCAATGCAAAACGCGGTAACACTTTATTTGAAGGGGTGTGCATAAGACTGACATGACACTGTCATAAACATGACATAACACCTGTCATAAACATGAAGGAGTCTTTATGAATGTTTATGACTGTTGTCATTAAGTGTCATTCGGTAAATTATGACACTTTCAATGCAAAGTTGACATTGTTTAAAATGTCTTTGTTATGACAACTTGACATTACCCAAGACAAAAATGTCTTGATTATGACAACTTGAAATTAACAAAGACAGAAATGTCTTTGTTATGACAACTTGACATTAACCGAGAAATCATAACCTGTCAACCTGTGACAACTTTGGCCGTCATGACACCATTATAACTGTGTCATGAATATTACCTGTCCTCAAGTAAAGTGGAACACATTGTACTAGTTATAAAGATGTCATTAAGGGTTATTACACTGCAAAATGCTTGAAGTTTGATAATTAGACCTGTTATGACATATTTGTGACAGGTTGACAGGTTATGATTTCTTGGTTAATATTAAGTTGTCATAACAAAGACATTTCCGTCTTTGTTAATGTCAAGTTGTCATAATCAAGACATTTTTGTCTTGGGTAATGTCAAGTTGTCATAACAAAGACATTTTTTGTCTTTGTTAATGTCAAGTTGTCATAACAAAGACATTTTAAACAATGTCAACTTTGCATTAAAAGTGTCATAATTTACCGAATGACACTTAATGACAACAGTCATAAACATTCATAAAGACTCCTTCATGTTCATGACAGGTGTTATGTCATGTTTATGACAGTGTCATGTCAGTCTTATGCACACCCCTTCAAATAAAGTGTTACCCAAAACGCTTTGCAGCAGTATGCAGACATAGGTGAGACGGCTTGCATGCCTATTGGCTGTCCTGCTGCAACAGCAGCAGCCTATCGAGAGAGGCCCTGCGTGACACCTTATCCAATGGGAGCGATTGGCGCCCATTTCGTCACATCCTGCCAGAAAGGGCTTGGCCTCGTCCTATAAATATAGCTCGACAGGCTGATACAAACTGGTTTTCATCGCCGAAGCGAACCAGAGCGTGTTGTAGCACGGCAAGATACGCAGTACTCATTCCCTCTCTAGAGAGAACCGAGGTTACGTTAGTAACCAAGTACGTTTTCTTACGAGAGTATCTCTCGTACTGTGTAATATCTTACGCTATGGGGAACACAGTGTAACACGCCGTGCGTATTGGGATCCAACACCAAAGTCCCAAGGGCCAAAGCCCGGGGTTCATATAGTGCATAATCATCACAGACTCACAGAGAGTGAAGGAAGAGAGGCTAGAAGCGTCATTCCTTATAAAGTAGCATCCCGCGGGAGCTAATCATATTAACCCTAAGAGGTCTGAGCTGTTTTGAGGCTCTTTCAGTGTTTTGATATGCCCTGACATTTGTGCTTATTTCAGCTACTTAAAACATACCATTTGCCAACATATAAATTTGCTGTATTCAGCACAAACTCTGCTACAATAATATGTGAGCAAAATGGATGTACATGTTTGCATTTTATAGAAAAAAAACAATATGCGTGGTTAGTACGTTTTGGAAAAAAAAATGTCACCGCAATAAGGCCATTTAACACATACTGAATAGTTGTCCACAATACTTTTGAGTTACTATTCTTGTAGGCTAGAATTTTTACTTCAAAATGAAGTGACAATCATTCTGACCACACTTTCAGAAAGATCAATATAACGATTTGAATTTCTTACATCAGTTTTTGGGTCAGCAGTGCTGTATGCGTGGGAGTGTTAATGCCCATGAATATTAATGTGATTTACACCTGGGAAGACTAAAGACACTCCCCCAATGTGCTAATGCCCCATCAAGGTGCTGTGAGGCAGCCTGAACTAATGATTCACTGATGAATAAAAAGTTAAAAAGAACAGCATTTATTCAAAATAGAAATCTTTTCTAAGAACATAAAGACTTAAAGTCATTCATATCACTTAACATATCCTTTCAAAAAAAAAAGACCAAACTTGTTTTTTATATATATATATAATATATATATATATATAATATTGCTTATATAGTGCTTATATATATATATATATATATATATATATATATATATATATATATATATATATATATATATATATATATATAAAAAAACTATCAAAGGTTAAAAAAAATTAAGCAGCACAACTGTTTACAACATTGATTTAAAAAAAAATTATATCAGAATGATTTCTGAAGGCTGATGGTGACGATGTAAACACAACAAAACAAAAGCAAAAAACTGTTAGCACATTATCCAAAGTAAACTGATGGACAATTATGATTATAGATGCACAATGTATTTGTTGATGGACAGAGAAACATCTATTGATGGGTAGACCGCGTAACCGCGAGTATCTGTTTATGGCCCATATAGACCGCACGCATTTACTGATACACTCAATGAACGGCTGTACCTAATACAAATAAAACATCTCCAGTTAACTAGTAGAGCATTCATTTAGTCCGCTCTTAAATAAGAGATCTAGCTTTAAATGTTTTGTTTTTGAACTCAAGCTGAGCGCTCGTGTCCTGCTATCAGTGTCATGTATACAGAGCTCTCGCGGCGACGCGCGCGCAGTCTTCACTCGCTCTAAGGACGAGCTCTTCAATCTAATGCCATTGCGGACACTATTCATTCCGGTGAAATCACAAAATAAAATGAACAAAAACGTGTGTCCTATATACGTGTGTGTTTGATGTAGACTGTAACCACTGATGAACATATTCGGTTTTGATGAGAGAGAAAAAAGTTGCCGAAGGCGGATTCGAACTCGTAACCTCTGACACGCTTGGCAAACGATCTAACCACTAGACCACAGGAGAACTCAAACAAAACTTGCAGATCGATATACAAAACACTAAACAACTTACTCCGACCTTGTATCCTCGGGGTCAATTCGTTCTTCAAAATGCAGCCGTTCGTCATCTGAGTTTCAAATTCCACTGAGGAAAAGGTTAATTATTCCCCGCTGTCCATAATCCTCTGAAGGAGTAGCGTGCTTCCATCCCTAAAACGCGATGAACTATCAGTGAATCTCTGATGAAGAATCTTCTGTTGTTATGCAGTGATCGGGGGCGTGCCGCGTCTGCGATGCATATATCGCCTATTTAACATGTGAAAAGCTCTGGGGGTGTGGCGGTCTCAGCTGATTACAGATAATGAGGGAAGAACGAAAAAACTGCACCTCTCCTTGGTTTCAAACGGATTACATAAACTGGAAATATTATTTTTTTTAGTGGCTTACTTCATTTAAAAGAAGAGAATCTCAGCTTCATAAAGAGACATCTCTCGTATCTCTGTGACAAGTATTGAGAGAGCTACAGTTACTTTTTCGGACGTGTTTCAGAATGGACTTCACTGACGGAGAGAAGGTAAAACGCGCATCATGTTTATTTTTCTTTATTTGACGAAAAGCACAACACTTTGTTTTTATTGTGAGTACCCACAAAAAAAAAGAGAAACTAAACAGGATCTAATGATGTACAACACTTAAATGTAAGATACAAATCAACAGAGTAATTTGAGTCTCTTTTGCACTGATAAGGAAAAAAGTGAGCTCATCACGCCCGCGTGACGGCCGACCTCAAAGGGTTAATAGTGTACCACTCAGCTAGGGTGAAAGCTTTCAGCCTAAACTGGGTGGCCCAAAGGGTTTCAGCACTCATGGAGCTGATTCATCAGTCAGTGAGTGATGCACAGGGAAAACTCAGCATCTGGGCCGGCGCAGCGGGGCAGATAGCACTGAATTCTAGACCGACAAAAGCTTGGCTTGTAAGGCGGGAACCTCTAGGTTATAAAACCTTATAAATGTAGACAGTGAGGCCCAGTCTGCCGCCGTACAGATATCTTGCAAGGTAATCCCACTAGACCACGCCCACGACGAGGCCACGCCTCTCGTAGAGTACGCTCTGGCACCCAAAGGACACTGTAGGCCCTTAGAAGTATCAGCCAGCGCTATGGCGTCGACTATCCATCTGGATAGGCTCTGTTTTGATGCGGCTAGTCCCTTAGAATGTCCGTCGAATAAAACAAAGAGCTGCTCAGTCTGTCTAAAAACAGACGAGCGGGACACATAAGCTCTTAGTGCCCTGATGGGGCAAAGGAGACTCGCATCCTCCTCCTCATTGTGAACCGGAAGGGTGAACAGGGAAATAACCTGGGCCCTGAACGGTGTGCTGAGGGATTTTGGCACATGCCCGTGCCTTGGTTTGAGTATGACCTTTGAGTCATTAGGCCCAAACTCCATACACGACGCGCTCACAGAGAGTCTGGGGGGCTTCAGCCTCCGAGCTCCCCTGAGGAATCGCACGACTAGGTCGTTTTTTTCCCAGTGCCTGGCTGGACATAGGTTTCGCGAACGTTGCTATGGCCGCCACGTATACTTTGAGCGTGGATGGGGTTCTGCCCTTATCCAGCAGCTCTTGAAGGAAGGAGAGTACTTCCGTAACCCCGCAGTCTACTGGTAAAAAGCCCCGAGCTTGACACCAGGTAGAGAACACGGACCACTTCGAGGAATAGAGCCATCTAGTAGACGGGGCCCTAGCCTGCGTGATCGTGTTTAACACTCCCTCTGGGAGATTAGCGGGTACCTGTTGATGCCCCATGCATGTAGGGACCACAGTTCCGGGCGAGGATGCCAGATCGAGCCCTTTGCCTGAGAGAGGGGGTCTCGCCTCAACGGTATAGGCCACGGGGCACAGTGCTGGTCAGCTGCATCAGGACTGGGAACCAAGTCTGGTTCGTCCAGAGCGGAGCTACAAGCAGCACTGGGCATCCGTGTTCCCTGATTCGTTCCAACAGTTGTGGCAGGAGCAAGACAGGGGGAAAAGCATAAAGGGGGCAGCGGGGCCAGAGGTGGGCCAGCGCATCCTTTGCTTTTCGAGAAAAAATTCGGGCAGTGAGCGTTTTCTTGGGACGCAAACAGGTCCACCTGCACTCTGCTGAATGTTTTCCACAGCAGTTGGATCGTCTGCGGGTGCAGCGACCATTCTCCTGCAGGGACCTTGTTTCTGGACAGTCTGTCTGGTCCCAGATTCAGGTGACCAGGCACATGTGCCGCTTTCAGTGAAAGCAGGTTGTGCTGAGCCCAGACCAGGAGGCGTTCCGTCAGCCTGTAAAGGTTTCGGGATCTGATGCCACCCTGGTCATTTACGTATGCCACCACTGACATTGTCCGACCGGACCAAGACGTGGTGACCTTTTATCTGGAGACAGAAGCGCTGTAGCGCGTTGTCGACTGCCATCATTTCCAGACAGCTTATGTGTAGGAGCCTTTCCTGTTCTGATCACTGGCCGAAGAACGGTCTGCCCACGAGCAGCGCTCCCCATCCCGAGGTGGAGGCGTCCGTAGACACCACCTTCACACTCGAGGAAGTCCCCAGGCTCACACCTGACTGATACCAGTTGGTTATTTTCCAAGGTTCCAAAGCTGAGACCCATTCTAGGTCGACCCTGAGGCGAAACAGACCAGTGGTCCATGCCCGGGGGGGAACTCACACTCTTAGCCACAGCTGCAGTGGGCGCAGCTGGAGTACTGAAGCTGCTGAGGCCATGATGCCCAGCATCTTCTGAAACCTTTTGAGCGAGACTATAGAGCCGCGGCAGAAGGATTTCGCGGCGCGCTGAACGTGTCATAGATAGCGAATCCAGCACTGTTCCCAGAAAAGAAATTTTCTGACTGGGATACAGCGAGCTTTTCGCCCAATTGACTGTGAGACTCAGATTCTCGAGATGCTCGAGTAATGTGGTCCTGTGTTCTATGAGCTCTGAATGAGATCGAGCTAGAATCAGCCAATCGTCCAGGTAGTTCAAAACTCACATGCCCCGAAGTCTCAGGGGTGCGAGAGCCGCGTTTATGCACTTCGTAAATGTACGGGGTGCCAGGGACAGGCCGAACGGCAGGACTGAGTATTGGTATGCCTGGCCCTCGAAGGCGAATCTCAAGAATCGCCTGTGACATGACGCCACCTGTATTTGGAAATAGGCGTCTTTCAGATCTATTAACACAAACCAGTCCCCTTGGTGCACTTGTGCGAGGATTTTCCTGGTTGTGAGCATTCTGAACTGGCACGTCGCAAGCACTCTGTTCAGCTGTCGCAGATGTAGAATGGGTCTGAGACCCCCGTCATTTTTCGGTACCAGAAAATATCTGCTGTATAGACCCCCCTCGCTCTGAGCCTGAGATAAAGGCTCTATGGCCCCTTTGCTCAGTAGTTTCGCTATCTCGGCTCGAAGTAGATGAGATACTTCATTTTTTACCGTCGTTTTGACTCGCGCCGTATAACGGCGGGGACGTCGAGCGAACTGCAGCGAATAGCCTCTTTTTATAGTGTTCAACACCCATTCCGATACCCCAGGAAGCTTCGTCCACGCATCTGCGCGGGCAGCTAGAGGTAGAATGATATCTGGGCTCGGGCCGTGGCATAACGGCGGCCAGAGAGCTCCGGTGTGCTGAGAAACAAACACTGTGTTTATAGTGTGCGAGGCGGGGGGCGCGCTGAGCACAGCGGGCAGTCTGGCCGCGCTCAGCTTCTCTGTGACAGGATGTGGAGAGAAGGCGAGCGGGGCGAACCCCGTGGGGTTCGGCATGTCTGTGAGGGAATGTGGGCACGGGACAGCAGACACACTCACTGCACTGAGAACACTGTCGGCTCGCGCCGACTGAATGTGTGTTTGTTTCGTTTGGGCATTGTGTTGTGGGCACGTTCACTACATTTATTGCACAATCCACATGGAACCATTTTATTTGTGCTAGCCCTGCATTGTAGCGGGCTGTGTCTGTGTGTGGGAATGGGCACTGAGACGTGGGCATTCTTACAACACTCATAACACCATCGGCCGTGGTCGGAATACCAGAAAAAACACTCTTTATTGGATTTATCTGGGTAGCCGTAAAAACGTTTTTTGTGTGCAGGCAAGCGGGCTGTGGAACAGGCTTGTTTACTGTGAAGTACACTGGAACAGTCACATTGCTTAGAACTGAGTGAGCGAAAACTTATGGTGAAAACCGTCGCTTTCCTAGAGAGGCTAGGAAGGCTTTGAGACCTCGGGCCCGCGCTGAGGGGGGCGCGTCCAGCAGAGCGAGAGCGCGGTCTCTGTTCTCGGGCCTGGTGGCGCTGAGAAGTGGCGGCGGCGGGTGGTGCAGGCTGCGGCTGAGAGCTCCGGGCAGACGGTTGTTTCGAGCAGCCTGTTGCGGAGCTAGAGCGCTTCGGCAGGAAGTGTTTCATCGCCTGCGATGTCTTCTGCACCTCGACGAATCTGTCCGCAAAAATATTTGACGGCAGATCCGAAAAGGCCAGCTAAGGAGATGGGCGCGTCGAGGAACACAGAGCGCTCCGACTCCGTCATCTCAGACAGCGTTAGCCACAAGTTTCTCTCAGCCACGGTGAGACAGGCCATGTTCCGCCCAACGGCCTGTGCAATGGCTTTTGCAGCGCGTAAAGCTAGGTCCGTAGCACTCCTCAAATCCACCATGCAGATCGCTCCCGGTCCTTCCTCGTCCATTTTACGGAGAAGGTCGACAGTCTTGAAAAAGACGCAGCTCTTTTAAAGTGATAGAGAAGTGTGAGTTGAGACGGCAAACAAACACTCTCGGCAGAGAAAAAGGATATATTCGCCGGAAAGCGTTGCAGGAGCGGCGACTGAAGGCAGCGAGTTGAGGCCAGCGGCTTCAGGTACGAGGGCTCGTCCCGCAGAAGGCTCGTGTCGACGGCGCGGCTTCTCACTCTGGATCCAGCGATGCGTGCGCTTCGCCGAAGAGATGAAAATCAGTTTGTATCAGCCTGTCGAGCTATATTTATAGGACGAGGCCACGCCCTTTCTGGCGGGTCGTGACGAAATGGGCGCGAATCGCTACCATTGGATAAGGTGTCACGCAGGGCCTCTCTCGATAGGCTGCTGCTGTTGCATCAGGACAGCCAATAGGCACGCAAGCCGTCTCACCTATGTCTGCATACTGCTGCAAAGCGTTTAGCTTTGATTCAAAATTAAGGATAATTTTTGGCTTCAATATCTCGTGGAAAAGAGGTTTTCCCCATAGCGTAAGATATTACGCAGTACGAGAGATACTCTCGTAAGAGAACTGTAAGGAGCTTACAGATGCAGACCAGCAGCAAGGCAGACAGGAGCAATCGAACTGTCCACAAGTGACATACTAAGCTTAAGAAGAATCAGAATCAGAATCAGAAAGAGCTTTATTGCCAAGTGTGCTTGCACACA
The DNA here is from genome assembly GCA_036326025.1 of Chrosomus eos. Classification (NCBI taxonomy): domain Eukaryota; kingdom Metazoa; phylum Chordata; class Actinopteri; order Cypriniformes; family Leuciscidae; genus Chrosomus; species Chrosomus eos. Next base: position 16,673,293 of record CM070820.1, on the reverse strand, counting down.
CAAGGAATTTTCTTTGGTACTGAAGCTTCCAGTGCACATATACAGATACAAATACAACAAGAAACAGTAATACAAAATCTAAAAATAAAATTATTAAAAATATATATATATATATATATATATATATATATATATATATATATATATATATATATATATATATATATATATATATATATATATATGAAAATACTATAAAATATAAAATATAAGACCACGGTTGGGTTTAGTCAGAATAAACATTTTCGGATTATGAACATATATACAGTATTTTGAATAGTATGAATAAATATAAATATAAATAACCTGAGTTTAGGAGATATTGCACTAAACAGTGGGGGTATTGCACTTAAAGGCATATGCCTTGGGAGATATGTTAACTGTTCAGGAGGGAAATGGCCTGTGGGAAGAAACTGTTCCTGTGCCGAGATGTTCTTGTGGCCAGTGATCTGAGTCTCCGTCTTGACGGTAACAGTTCAAACAGGTGGTGTCCAGGGTGAGTGGAGTCTGTGATGATTTTACCTGCTCTCTTCCTCACTCTGGAAGAGTACAGGTCCTGGAGGGTTGGCAGGGGGGCACCAATGATCCTCTCTGCAGTCCGGACTGTCCGCTGTAGTCTCATGATGTCTGATTTGGTAGCTGAACCAAACCAGACAGTGATGGAAGTGCATAGGACAGACTCGATGACGGCTGAGTAGAACTGAATCAGCAGCTCCTGTGGCAGGTTGAACTTCCTCAGCTGGCGAAGGAAATACAGTCTCTGCTGGGCCTTTTTCACAATGGAGTCAATGTGATTGTCCCACTTCAGGTCCTGAGAGATGATAGTGCCCAGGAACCTGAATGACTCCACTGCTTCCACAGTGCTGTTCATGATGGTGAGTGGGGGGAGTGCTGGGCTGTTCCTCCTGAAGTCCACGGTCATCTCCACTGTTTTGAGCGTGTTCAGCTCAAGGTTGTTATAACTGCACCAGACAGCCAGCTGTTCAACCTCCAGTCTGTAAGCAGACTCGTCACCGTTTCGGATGAGACCGATGACAGTGGTGTCGTCTGCAAATTTCAGGAGCTTGACAGTGGGGTCTTTAGAAGTGCAGTCGTTAGTGTACAGGGAGAAGAGCAGTGGGGAGAGAACGCACCCTTGGGGGGCGCCAGTGCTGGTGGTGAGAGTCCTGGATGTGTGTTTCCCCAGTCTCACGAGCTGCTGCCGGTCCGTCAGGAAGCTGGAGATCCACTGACAGATCGAGGATGGAATGGAGAGCTGGGTCAGTTTGTCTGTGAGTAGATCAGGCATGATGGTATTGAAGGCCGAACTGAAGTCCACAAAGAGGATCCTTGCATAAGTCCCAGGTCTGTCGAGATGTTGCAGGATATAATGCAGTCCCATGTTGACTGCATCATCCACAGACCTGTTTGCTCTGTAAGCAAACTGAAAAGGATCCAGCAGGGGTCCAGTGATGTCCTTCAGGTGGGCCAACACCAGTCTTTCAAACGACTTCATGACCACGGACGTGAGAGCGACAGGTCTGTAGTCATTAAGTCCAGTGATTTTGGTTTTTTTGGGGACCGGAATGATAGTGGAGCGTTTGAAGCAGCAGGGAACTTCACATTGCTCCAATGATCTGTTGAAGATCTGCGTGAAGACCGGGGCCAGTTGGTCAGCGCAGGCTTTTAGACAAGCAGACGAGATGCCGTCTGGGCCTGAGGCTTTCCTAGTCTTCTGTTTTTTGAAGACTCGGCTCACGTCCTCCACACAGACCTTAAGCTCAGGTTGGATGGCAGGAGGGGGGAGAGGAGGGGTGTAGGAGGTGATGGTGGATGTGTGAACTGCAGGTCAGAGCCGGTGAGAGGTGTGAATGAGGGCTTTTCAAACCTGCAGTAAAATGAGTTTAAATCATCAGCCAGGTGTGGATTGTCCACAGATCGGGAGGATGGTGACTTGTAATTGGTGATGTTCTTCAGGCCATTCCAGACTGATGATGGGTCGTTGGATGAAAACTGGTTTTTCAGCTTTTCAGAGTAGGCTCTTTTAGCAACTCTGATCTCCTTTGTCAGTCTGTTCTTGGCATGGTTATACAAGATTTTATCCCCACTTTTGTGAGCATCCTCTTTGGCATGACGAAGGTGTTTGAGTTTCCCAGTAAACCATGGTTTATCATTGGTGAATGATAAGAATGTCCTGGTAGGAATGCATGTATCCTCACAGAAACTGATATATGATGTAACAGTATCTGCAGTGTTTCCCCTACCATTGTTTTGGGGGGGCGGCCCGCCCCCTCAAAACTGCCCCCCGCCCCCCCTGAATGAAAAAATCCCAGAGAAAAAAAAAAACGACGCAAGACAGAGCTCCATGTAGTAACTTTAGCGGCTATGCTTTTCGCGACAGAGCAGTTTAGTACACTTGAAATCAAATCACGACAGACTAGTGTGTGAATATTAAACGGCTAAAATACTATTTAAATATGAATCACTGTGTGAATGAATGAACTGCAGAAGACGCGCAGTATCATTTCACACACCACACACACACACACACACACACACGCTCGAGCTGGTGCACGTCCACACACGCACGCGTGACGATCGACCTGTTGTTTTCATTGACAGTAAAAGGTTGTTTTTGCCTATATGAGGACACAAATGCATGAACTTCCTCTCCAGACTCTAGATCCGCTCTTAAAGTAACTTCGTGAGCATTTAACCGCTTCATTTGAGAAATCTATCGTCATGTCATAAACAGAAACTCAAAGGTCTTCACGGCAACCCGTCAAAATAAAAGTTCGGTTTAACTTGACAGAAATATATTACTGTTGTACAGTAGAATTTAGATGCATCTCAATGTAATAATAATACTAACACTAATACAAATAAATTATGATCTCAACTTTATTTTTTAAGGAATAATAAATTTTTCTTCCATGTTTTAATTTTAACAGTAAAGCTCATTGTGCAGCACGTTGTTTGACAAAAAAGTTTGTTCAATTTCATATGATTAAAAGAAATTTAATTAATGTTTTGTCTTCATTTGGTTACCAGAAAAAACAACAGAATTTGTGTGGGAAAAAAAACATTTAATAGATTTAAAAAAAAAAAAGATTGTATAAGTTTAATAATTGTTTATAATAAAAGTTTTATGATTTGAATTAATTAGACATGATTTTTGATTACTAAAAAATGTACACCAAGTATCCGTAACACGCCCGCTCCGCGACATTAGTTTCGGGGGATCGACCCCCCACCCACCCCCCCCCCCCTTGAAAAAAATCCTAGGGGAAACACTGATCTGTGAGCTCATCCAGATCGTTGGTAGCAGCTTCAAAAACAGTCCAATCAGTGCAATCGAAGCAGGCCTGTAGACTCTGCTCTGCTTCATTAGTCCATCTTTTTACAGTCCTTATTACAGGTTTAGCTGATTTCAGTTTCTGCCTGTAGGTCGGTATAAGATGAACCAAACAGTGATCAGAGAGCCCCAGAGCTGCCCGTGGGACGGAGTGATACGCATTCTTTATTGTGGTGTAACAGTGGTCCAGTATATTACTGTCTCTTGTGGGACATGTAACGTGCTGTCTGTATTTTGGAAGTTCACGGGAAAGATTTGCTTTGTTAAAATCCCCTAGAATTATTAAAAGAGAGTCTGGGTACCTTTGTTCCGTTTCGGCTATTTGTTCAGCCAGCTGTTGTAGTGCCGCGCTCACGCACGCGTCTGGAGGGATGTAAACATTCACGAGAATGAAAGAGGAAAACTCCCGTGGCGAGTAGAAAGGTTTACAGTTTATGAAGATCGCCTCTAAATTAGGAGAGCACATCTTCTTCAGTGTTGTTACATCTGAACACCAACTTTCGTTAATGTAGAAACACAATCCACCACCTCTCGTCTTCCCCGTTAGCTCCGCGATGCGATCCGCTCGGAACAGCTGGAAGCCCGGCAGATGTATTGCGTTGTCCGGTATGGCTTCACTCAGCCAGGTTTCAGTGAAGCACAGAGCAGCAGAGTTTAAAAAATCCTTGTTAATCCGGGTGAGGAGGAGAAGTTCGTCCATTTTGTTAGGAAGGGATCGGAGATTCGCAAGATGAATACTAGGGAGTGCAGTGCGCAGGCCGCGCTCGCGGAGTTTCACCAGCGCGCCCGCTCGCTTTCCTCGTTTGCGTTTGAGCGCGCGTTTGAACAACAGCGCTGCCCCTCCGACGAGAATGTCCAGCAAAACGTCTGAATTATCAAAAACTGTAGAAAAGTTATCTGGTGTGTGTTTCCTAATGTCCAGTAGTTCGTCTTTGGTGAAGCTGATAGGAAAATAATGACTAAACACAGGACAAACAAACAAAAACAACACAATAACTGGAGAGCTCCGCACCGAGGCAGCCATCCGCGGCGCCATCTTGATATCTCTGTTGTAGTGTTGTAACAATCCACATTTCACTGTAGCTACAAATTGCCTAGATTTAATACAGCCCCTTTTCCACCTCTGTTAGCTGTTAACTCAGACAGAAGCGCTGTGTACTCACTTGCTTTTTCCCATTTAATCTTATACGGATTCTGTTTAACACATCAGGCTCTATCATACACCCGGTGCAATTCAGTGTCGAGCGCTGAAGTGTTTTTTGCTAGTTAAATAGCAAATGCACGAGCAGATCCATTTGCTTTCTGGCACTTGCGCCTTGTGCTTTAGACCATGCGCTGCGATCGTTTCTACCAAGGTTTTTGTTTCCATTCTGTTACCTGATGGAGTTTGGGTTTCTTGCCACTGTCGCCTCTGGCTTGCTTAGTTGAGGACACTTTATATTTAACAATATTATTGATCTGACTGTATTGATGCTGTTGTATGAGAACTGAACTGAGCTATACAATGACATTTTTTTTTTTTGCAGAACAATCAACACTGAACTGACTCCAGCTGATCAAACAGCCAAAATGCATACTTTTCCTGTTATCACTGTAAAGGTGCATTGAAACAATCTGTACTGTATAAAGCTCTATATAAATAAAGTTGACTTGACTTTAAAGTACTTACACAAATGTTTACCATATGACTAAGCTGACCAAAGCAGGAGGTCATGCAGTGCCATAAACGGAGGCAACATACTGTTAAATGACAAGACTGGGGCAATAATCCAAGCAGAATCAAACGGCTGACTCAGTATCCGAGTTGGCAGCTTGAAATGCAATTGGTTCATGAATGAGAAAGCACTAAGAGTCCATCAGTTGATTGCACAAAATATTGTTCTGTCATACATCAGGCCAGAGAGTATTTGAAGTTTTTCCAACAAGGACAGAAGAAAGGGGCAAAGTTAAGTCTATGCTGAAGGGCCTTTTATGGATTTTAAATACTTTTTCTAAATACATTTTTTGTTATGGACAATAAGCATGGTAAAAAATATTTGTTTAATTACATTTTAATCATGAAAAGTAACCACAAACAACATAATGTGTTGTTAAATGCAAATTAAAGCAACCACAGCAATATTTTTTTTTGCATACAATACATAGTTCCTACACCTCTCTTAAAGGATTAGTTCACTTTTTAAAAAACTTTTGCTGATAATTTACTCACCCCCATGTCATCCAAGATGTCCATGTCTTTCTTTCTTCAGTCAAAAAGAAATTAAGGTTTTTGATGAAAACATTCTAGGATTTTTCTCCATATAATGTAATACACTGGGTGCCAAACGTTTCAAGGTCCAAATGACAGTTTCAGTGCAGCTTCAAATGGCTTTAAACGACACCAGACGATGCATAGGGTCTTATCTTGCGAAACGATCGGTCATTTCTAAAATAAATAAAAAACTTTAAGTTTTATGCCTTGCTCTGTTTCGTGATGCGCGGTCGTGACTCTCCTGTTCGAACTCGTTCATCAAAATGAACGAGTCTTTTTTATTTTTGTTTGTTGAATGAACGAAATGACTCGAAAAAAGACTCGTTCATTTTGATGAACGAGTTCGAACAGGAGAGTCACAACCCCTGACTGGCAAAGTGATATGAGAATCATAAAAGACTTTCGCTTCTGTTTCCACGGATGCTCTCACTATTCAGGATGGCCAAAGTGTGTCATTGTTCTGACGCACATGGAAAGTCATTGATTCCATTTTCCCCTGCATGCAGGATGTGGAGTGGAATGTCAGCATTACTCACTGGCTACATTTACATGTTTACAACCAGCTACAATATGCCCATCTCATTTACTAGCTGGACAATAGGAAGATGTGCCAGAGAAACAAGAATTGTTTTAGGCTCTACTACATACAGTAAACTTGATTGGAAAACATTAGTCCAGCCCTGAGGCTGAAGGTTTTTTATATATAAGGATTCTTTACCCATCTTACTAATACATAATCTCACTGCTGATACCTAATGCCATGTCAGCTGACTTCCCAAGACTTTACTTACTTATGTCAACCATTTGCAGTTAATTACTCCAGGGTCATTTTATGATGCACTCCATCAAAGATGTCCAGTCTTGTGATTTATTATTTCTGTAATTCTAAACTTGATCCACAATTACCAGCAAATGATTGAATGTACTCTCCACATAATGCAGTGAAACTTATTTAATTTTGACTGAAAATGTTTTTTACAAGTAAAATGCTATTTGGTAATGCTGTGTCATGCTAAGAGGAAACATTCCCATTTTGCATAACAATAGCTGTTAATGGTTATATTATTGTAGTCTGAGCTATTGATTTTGGCTTTCGTTGGCTTCTCTTTTTGGCCTTACCCCATGCTTTCATGTATAAGAAAACAACATGATGCTTAGATGATTATATTAGCTGGAGCTCAGCCAACACTGAGCTCTTTCTTTCAGTCATGTTAATGCACTAAACCAACTCAAATTAGAGTGAATTCATTACTGGCAATATAGAAACCAAACTCCCATTCATTGTGATGTTGAATAAATTTGTCTCTGAATAAAGTGTCCTATTTCATTTATCATGTACCAATAACAGTCTCTGCTTAGTGGCTGTAGGACAATACAGACCTTGTCTTTTGGTTTTCAAGATTAAGGATGGGCAGATGATTCAGACATGTATATCTTCCACAGTCTGATCTTCTACACAAAGCTGAAGTGCTGCTTTTCTGAGAGTCCTTACTGCTGAGTAAGGACTCTGTTTCTGTTTTTCAGAAATAACTTTTTTTTCAAGCCTTCATTGTTGGCTCTTTCATCACACAATTAGTCTGTTTTGCAAATGTATTAGCTTAGTGTTTACATTTTCAGTCCCACACCATCTCTATCTTGCCTCTTTTTTGTTTTTTTTCTTTCCTTCTCCCCTTCCAAAGGCTAAAAATAGAAAGTTTTCATAGTCATTCAAGCATGAGGGCAGCCAAGCACAGATACATTTGGAGTGAGGAAGAGCTTGTCTTGCACACAAATTGAGGTTCTTTTGTGTGGTCAATCATTAATCAATTGCTTGCATAATTCTGCTTTTTTGCTCAATTTAACTGCTTGAGTAAACTTAGTTCCCAAGTTGCAGCTCGTACTATGCGTTCTAGACTGAAACATGGTTATTTTGTGCATTCTTGGCATGTTCCCTGACATGAGGGAGGTCAGCGAGGATGGAATAGTTGAATTCAGTAAAAGGATGATTCAAGGAGTGTAGTAAGATGAGATTGTGTAGAAATGGCACTGCCCAAGCATTAGTCAGACTAATGGAAAATATAATCTCTAATCTCATCCTTTGCTTGTTATGCAGCAAATAAGGTTGTCTTGCCTAAGGTTGAAATACTTAGAGTCAAATTAAAAGGTTTTTCATTCACAATGAAAGAATGGCAGATTTTTTTCCCACATGTATATGTGTGAGTCATAAGCTACATGACTACATGGCGCTTTTCCACTGCATTGTACGGCTCAGTACGGTTTGGATCGGTGCGGCACGGTTCGGCTCGCTTCGCTTTTCCACTGCGTGGTACGACTCGGCTCGGCACGGCACGGCTCGGCTCCCTTTAGCTCGGTTGCTTTTCCACTGCAGTTAGTACGCTTCAAAGTGGGTGGGATTATAGACTGATCGTCATAGTTTATCCACTCCTCGGCAACCAACGAGATGAACGTCTGCACTTCGTCCTCTGAACACGATTCAGACATTTCTTTTTTGGAATTTTTTATTCTTTATTTTTTCTTCAAGCAAGCAGTTTTAAAACAGGTGCTACAGCGGTGGCTGGCTATTTAAATCCAGCGGGTTTGATGTCTCGCACGCAAATACAATGACGCTGGTAGTGACGATTCTGTCTGTCTGACCAATCAGTGATCTGCAGTGTTTCACGTCACATTTTAGTACCGGTACGGTACACTTGGAACTTCAACAGAGGTGGTACCATTTAAAGCGAGCCGTACCGTACCGTACCATGCAGTGGAAAAGCGCCATAAAATGTTCTTACTCTATAAGAAGCAATTCTTAAAAGTTTTGAAGCAATTCTGGGAAATTAGATGTTGCTGAAGATGAAAATGGTAATGTATAATGCAGGAGTGTGCGTCCTGGTTCTGTCTTTGATGGATATGTGTGTGTATGTGTGAGAGTGGTAGATTATAGATTTATAGCCTCTCTGGTCCCAGCACAGCCTATCCCAGTGGAGTGTTTCATTTACTTTCAGCTCTCAGATAGGGAAGGGAAACTTAAATACATTAATCTGAATAAGAATAACGTACTCGGTTACTAACGTAACCTCGGTTCTCTCTAGAGAGGGAACGAGTACTGCGTAATAGCTTACGCTATGGGGGAAAACCCTTTTCATCGAGATATTGAAGCCAAAAAATTATCCTTAATTTTTAATCAATGTAAAACGCTTTGCAGCAGCAAGCAGACATAGGCGAGACAGCTCGCGCGCCTATTGGCTGTCTTGCGGCAAAAGCAGCAGCCTATCGAGAGAGGCTCTGCGTGACGTCATGACGAATGGGGGCACTTCGCGCCCATATCGTCACGTCCCGCCAGAAAGGGCGTGGTCTCGCCCTATAAATAAACTCGATAAGCTGCCATACACTGATTTTTCATCGCCGAAGCGAACCAGAGCGTATTCCAAGCACGGCAAGATACGCAGTACTTGTTCCCTCTCTAGAGAGAACCGAGGTTACGTCAGTAACCGAGTACGTTCTCTTACGAGAGTATCTCTCGTACTGCGTAATAGCTTACGCTATGGGGAACACAGTGTAACACGCCGTGCGGATAGGGATCCAACACCAAAGTCCCAGGGGCAAAGGCCCAGGGCTCATGTAGTGCATAATCACCCCACACTCACAGAGAGTAAAGGAGGAGAGGCTAGAAGCATTTCTCCTTATAGATAGACCCACAGGGGCTAACCATATGACCATTAAACCACGCAGCCAGGGTGAAAGCTTTCAGCCTAAACTGGGTGGCCTTACTTGTGCCAGTACTCATGGAGTACAGACCGGGCGGGTACCAGAGAATGATTCAGTGAACTGCGAACAGGTGCGCGTGCCAGAAGGGAGCACGAGTGCATGTAAATAGTAGCGCAAAGGGGCTTGCCTCACCAGTTTCTTTCTCTGGGAAGGTAAGGGAATACCATTACCTGATTGGTTTACAAGTAGTTTCCTCCGCTGCGGCTGTCAGTCATTCTCCATTCAGCATCAAACAGCGCGTCGCGTTCGGTTACGACAGTCAACGATGAAACTCTCTCTAAGTCAAGATGTCAGGTCATTCAATGTTAATATTATTAAACTTGATCTGTAGATAGCTAAAACTCTATGGTTTTGCATTAAATGACTATCTTTCTGGACTGTTCGTTTCTACCGTGTGTCTGTTAGATCACAACACTAGAGTCAGAGCACTATAATTGTTCATCACGCGCACAGTAACTGAAATTTAAAACTGTTAAAAGAAAAGGCTCAATAAACTATTGCGTAGATAGATACTGTATAATACACTATCCATCGATATGTATTTCCTTTGTGCTTTGAACTTTTCAATGCGGACTCGACGTGCTGCGCCTGCGCGCTGTGACAGTGTTGCTTCAAGCGCATCATTCTGCGTTCGGGATGCGCATAAGCGCTTTGTGCAGCACTGTATTTGAGTCTTTCATAGTCATATCATAATACTTTTGCTCAATGAAAGATTATTAATAGACTTTTTTGTTCTGTTTTATCTATCATATGTTGTTGCCTCATTAAACATCTGTGCTATACTTAATATGTCTTAATTTTATAGTAGACTATATATAAAATAATTGATCTTTTTGATTTTGAATGTATTTTACAACAATACAAAGAGCAATATGTAATGTTTTATTAGATTTGGTTCTACACGATAAAGCTCTAATTGGTTTCCTTTGGAAATATGTTTCAAATTCACACAGAATGCATTAAAACTGTAAAGCATGTCTGTTTGTGTGAAAATCGTGATTAAAATCGAAATCGGAAAAAAAATCAAGAAATCGTGATAATTTAACAGCCCTACTTGTAAGAAAGGCACCTCCAGGTTATAGTATTTTATAAATGTAGACGGCGAGGCCCAGCCCGCGGCCGTACAGATATCTTGCAGGGTGACCCCGCTAGACCATGCCCACGACGAGGCCACGCCTCTCGTGGAGTGTGCTCTGACACCCAAGGGGCACTGCAAGCCCCTGGAAGTGTAAGTCAGCGCTATGGCATCGACTATCCATCTGGATAGGCTCTGTTTCGAAGCGGCAAGCCCCTTGGAACGCCCGCTAAACGAAACGAAAAGCTGCTCGGTCTGTCTGAACCCAGACGAGCGGGACACATAAGCTCTTAAAGCCCTGACTGGGCAAAGAAGATTCGCGTCCTCCTCCTCATTGAGAACCGGAAGGGCAGACAGGGAAGTCACCTGGGCCCTGAACGGTGTGTTGAGGGATTTCGGCACATAGCCGTGCTTAGGTTTGAGTATGACCTTTGAGTCATTAGGCACAAACTCCATACATGACGCGCTTACAGAAAGCGCCTGTAAGTTCCCTATGCGCTTCACTGAAGCGAGAGCCGTGAGAAACACCGCCTTGAGAGACAGGTGTTTCATGTCCGATAACTGGATTGGCTCGAATGGGGCACCCTTCATGGCTTCCAAGACCATGGAAAGGTCCCATGTCGGGACTGAAGGGGCCTGGGAGGGTTTAGCCTCCTGGCTCCTCTTAGGAAACGCACGACAAAGTCGTTCTTCCCTAGCGACTGGCCAGACACTGGTTTTGCAAACGTTGCTATGGCCGCCACAAAAACCTTGAGCGTGGATGGGGTCCTGCCCTTATCCAGCAGCTCTTGAAGGAAGGAAAGCACTTCCGTAACCCCGCAGTCTACGGGTGAAAAGCCCTGGGCTTGACACCAGGCAGAGAACACCGACAATTTCGAGGAGTAGACCCGTCTAGTAGACGGAGCTCTAGCCTGCGCGATCGTGTTCCGCACTCCCTCTGGGAGGCTAGCGGGTACCCGTCGATGGCCCATGCATGCAGGGACCACAGATCCGGGCGAGGATACCAAATCGAGCCTTCCGCCTGAGAGAGGAGGTCTCTCCTCAACGGCACAGGCCATGGGGCAGCGCTGGTCAGCTGCATCAGGACGGGGAACCAAGTCTGGTTCGTCCAGAGCGGAGCTACGAGCAGCACTGGGCATCCGTTTTCCCTGATTCGTTCCAACACCTGGGGCAGGAGCGAGACAGGAGGAAAAGCATACAGGGGACGGCGGGGCCAGACATGGGCCAGCGCGTCCTTGCTTTTCGAGAAAAACTTCGGGCAGTTAGCGTTTTCCTGGGACGCAAATAAGTCCACCTGCGCTCTGCCGAACGTTTCTCACAGCAGCTGGACCGTCTGCGGGTGCAGCGACCATTCCCCTGCTGGGACCTAGTTTCTGGACAGTCTGTCTGGTCCCACGTTTAGGTGACCAGGCACATGCGCTGCTTTCAGCGAGAGCAGGTTGTGCTGAGCCCAGACCAGGAGGCGTTCTGTCAGCCTGTAAAGGTTTCGGGACCTGACGCCGCCCTGGTGATTTATGTACGCCACCACTGACATGTTGTCCGACCGGACCAAGACGTGGTGGCCTCTTAACTGGGGACAGAAGCACCGTAGCGCTTTGTCAACTGCTATCATTTCCAAGCAGTTTATGTGAAGGAGCTTTTCCCGCTCTGACCATAGGCCAGCTAGCGGTCTGCCCTCGAGCAGCGCTCCCCACCCCGAGGTGGAGGCGTCCGTAGACACCACCTTCACACTCGAGGCGGTCCCCAGACTCACACCTGACTGATACCACTCGGTTACCTTCCAAGGTCTCAGAGCTGAAACGCACTGCCGGCCGACCCTGAGGCAAAACAGACCCGTGGTCCATGCCCGGGGCAGAACCCGCAGTTTCAGCCACATCTGCAGTGGGCGCATGCGAAGCAGGCCCAGCTGGAGTACAGAGGCTGCCGAGGCCATTAGGCCCAGCATTTTCTGAAACCTTCTGAGTGGGACTATAGAGCCGTGGCGGAAGGATTTCGCGACGCGCTGAATATTTACTCCGCGCTCCGGTGACAGGCGTGCCGTCATGGATAGCGAGTCTAACACTGTTCCCAGAAAGGAAATTTTCTGGCTGGGAAACAGCAAGCTCTTCGCCCAATTGACTGTAAGGCCCAGCTTCTCGAGGTGCTCGAGTAATGCGGCCCTGTGTTCTATGAGCTCCGATCGTGATCGAGCTAGAATCAGCCAATCGTCCAAGTAGTTCATAACTCGCATGCCCCGAAGTTTCAGGGGAGCGAGAGCCGCGTCCATGCACTTCGTGAACGTACGGGGTGCTAGGGACAGGCCGAACAGCGGGACTGTGTATTGATATGCCTGGCCCTCGAAGGCGAATCTCAAGAATCGCCTGTGATGGGACGCTATTTGTATTTGGAAATAGGCGTCTTTCAGATCTATTGACATGAACCAGTCTCCTTGGCGCGCTTGCGCAAGGATTTTCCTGGTCGTAAGCATTTTGAACTGGCGCCTCACAAGCGTTCTGTTCAGCAGTCGCAGATCTAGAATGGGTCTGAGCCCTCCATCTTTTTTTTTTTTTTGGTACCAGAAAATATCTGCTGTATAAGCCCCCTTCGCTCTGAGATAAAGGTTCTATAGCCCCTTTTCTCAGTAGTTTCGCTATCTCGGCTCGAAGTAGATGAGATACTTCGCTTTTCACCGTAGTTTCGACGCGCGCCGTGCGAACTGTAGCGAATAGCCTCTCGTTATAGTGTTCAACACCCATTCTGATACCCCGGGAAGCCTTGACCACGCATCTGCGTGAATAGCTAGGGGTAGAATGAAATCTGGGCTCTGGCCGCGGCAGGACGGCGGCTCGAGAGCCCCTGTGTACTGGGAACACAACACCGTGTTTACAGCGTTCGAGGCGGGGGGGGCGCGCTGATCACAGCGGGCCGTCTGGCCGCGCTCAGCTTCTCTATGGCGGGACGCGCAGAGAAAGCGAGCGGGGCGAATCCCGTGGGATTCAGCGTGTGTGTGAGAATGTTGGCACATTTACTACACTGAGAATACTGTCAGCTCGCGCTGACTGAATCACTGCTGTGTTTACAGCGTGTGAGGCGCGCGCTGATCACAGCTGGCAGCCTGGCCGCGCTCAGCTTCTCTGTGACGGGTTGTGCAGAGAAAACGAGCGGGGCGAATCCCGTTGGATTCGGCGTGTGTGCCAGAATGTGGGCGCGAGACTGCGGGCACATTAACTGTACTGAGAACAGTCAGCTTGCGCTGATTGAATCAACGCTGCTGTGTTTACAGCGTGCGAGGCGCACGCTGATCATAGCGAGCAGCCTGGCCACGCTCAGCTTCTCTATGACGGGTTGTGCAGAGAAAGCGAGCGGGAGGTGAATCCCATGGGATTCGGCGTGTCAGTGAGAGGATGCGGGCGCGGGACAGCGGGCACATTTACTGCACTGAGAACACTTTCGGCCGGAGCCGACTGAATGTGTGTTGGTTTCGTTTTTACAAAAACTAAGGGACACGCAGTGTGTAGTGTAAGCGGGCATTGTACGGGCGCGTTCACTACATAGTCTGCACAATCGACCTGAGTCGATTTTATGTGTGCTAGACTTTTATGACTGCTCCACAGACTTCTTGTTGCATATTTTGCACCCTTTGTTTGAACATTTTATTTTACGGGCCTTTCTGAAAAAAATATTCCAATGCCCCATCATATGGGCTTGTTTGTGTGATAGACTACAGGCCCTGTACTAAATGTAACAATTATTAAACACTATATTAAATTTAAATAACAAATTAGATTTATAAATAACCAGCTTTTCAAAACAACAATTGCAATGTGAATTTTAACAAATTATACAAATATTTTAAACTATTTGTGCTAAAAAGTGCAAAACATAACAACTGAAACAACAACAACTGAATTTTAACAAACACTTTACAACTATAAAACAATGAAGTGCAAAATAAAGTGCAAAACAACATTGTCAAAATGCAGAGGTGCGAATTTACAAAATGAAAAGCAGGCTACTTTTGCCATGATGACTGAATGTTAATAATCCCTAAAAAGCTGACATCATCGCTATCTCAAACATCTCTGTTATTATCAATGAAGCTGAATGCACAATGAATATTTCACAATATCTACACTTTGTTTGTTATAATTAGAGGATTTGCCAGCATGCAGAATTCAGCACTGAACAAAAAGTCAGTTTTGAGCGGTGATGGGAGTCTATCTTAAATGCTTCTGATTGGTCATCGTGTTTAAGAAATCAACACATATGTCTGTGATTGGCTACATCGCTCACGCTGGAAACATGTTACAAATAGAAACTCTGGCCAGTAAATCGTTTCAATTGTGTTTAGTTGTTCTTTTCTGCAATAGATTAATAACAATTTATTAGTTTTTATATGTTTTATTCATTGATATTTATAATTTGCGGGAGTCCTGTGAATCGTTGTATTCTCCACAGCCCGCACACACAGAGTGAGTGCATTACCGCTCGCACTCGGCCATCAAATCTAGTCCCGCGCCGCACGTCTCTAGATCAAGGGCCCGGCCCGAGGATGGCGGCGAGAAATATTGGCCCAAGTTCTGCCCCCGGCAGAGAATTTAAGCTATAAACAGGACAGAGTAACAAGGCAGGCTTCGCTCATACATTTTTTGACGACGTAACGTTAGTTAAGACGTGTGTTGCTTTTAGGCGGCCACCTTAGTTACAAAGTGCTTCGGGAAACCCTGAATCTAATGGAAACGCGACAGCGTTTAACATAGAATAACTTATCAGAGTTGTTTTGCAGCAGTGTTCAAGTGCAAAATAAAGTGCAAAACAACATTGTCAAAATGCAGAGGTGCGAATTTACAAAATGAAAAGCAGGCTACTTTTGCCATGATGACTGAATGTTAATAATCCCTAAAAAGCTGACATCATCGCTATCTCAAACATCTCTGTTATTATCAATGAAGCTGAATGCACAATGAATATTTCACAATATCTACACTTTGTTTGTTATAATTAGAGGATTTGCCAGCATGCAGAATTCAGCACTGAACAAAAAGTCAGTTTTGAGCGGTGATGGGAGTCTATCTTAAATGCTTCTGATTGGTCATCGTGTTTAAGAAATCAACACATATGTCTGTGATTGGCTACATCGCTCACGCTGGAAACATGTTACAAATAGAAACTCTGGCCAGTAAATCGTTTCAATTGTGTTTAGTTGTTCTTTTCTGCAATAGATTAATAACAATTTATTAGTTTTTATATGTTTTATTCATTGATATTTAGAATTTGCGGGAGTCCTGTGAATCGTTGTATTCTCCACAGCCCGCACACACAGAGTGAGTGCATTACCGCTCGCACTCGGCCATCAAATCTAGTCCCGCGCCGCACGTCTCTAGATCAAGGGCCCGGCCCGAGGATGGCGGCGAGAAATATTGGCCCAAGTTCTGCCCCCGGCAGAGAATTTAAGCTATAAACAGGACAGAGTAACAAGGCAGGCTTCGCTCATACATTTTTTGACGACGTAACGTTAGTTAAGACGTGTGTTGCTTTTAGGCGGCCGCCTTAGTTACAAAGTGCTTCGGGAAACCCTGAATCTAATGGAAACGCGACAGCGTTTAACATAGAATAACTTATCAGAGTTGTTTTGCAGCAGTGTTCATTACAACCATTCAACTCCGGATTGATTCAGGAATATTCGCTGGGAAAATAAGCTCCGCAGTGACCGCAACAATCCGTCCTCCAACGCATGCTCATGTTTTGAGACTGTGCTCGAAGAGGAGGCGGGGCTATTCGTGCGCGCCTCCGTTGTCAGTTTGTGTGAGAGAGAGAGGGGGAGCAAGCTGCGCGCAGCTCTACAATAAAATGCAATTTTACCCATATTAAATAGTTTAAAAATCTGAAAATCAATCCGTGGCGGTCAGCGTTGATATTGTGGCGGCCCGCCACAAATTAATGAATGTATGGGAAACCCTGCCTTGAGACCTCGGGCTTTACCTCAATCCTCGGCCGGGGCCCACGCTGAGGGGGCGGCGTCCAGCAGAGCGAGAGCGCGGTGTTTGATCTCGGGCCTGGCGGCGCTGCTGGGTATCCGAAACGACGGCCTTTGTGCGCAGGAAAGCGGGCTGTGGAACCAGCTTGCTCACTGCGAGATACACTGGAACAGTCACATTGCTTGGAACTGAACTAGCGAGAAGTTTTGGTGAAATTCCGGCCGCAGCGGGAACTGAACACCGCGTCGAGGAACACGGAGCGCTCAGCTTCCGTCATCTCAGATAGCGTCAGCCACAAATGTCTCTCACCATTCAGGGAGGAAAGGCGCAGGTCTCAACTGTGACGGAGCTTCGTCTTTCCCGAGAAAGCGACCGTCCAGCCTGTTGCGCGGGCGCCTTTTAGTCGAGGCCGATGTAATCCACGGCTTGAGAGAGCGGACGCATCGGCTCAGTTTCAATGCTGGCTCGTCTCCCAGTCCACAGCGCTGTGCGATGCCAGGAGAGAGTGCGGAGAGAGTAGCTCAAGTGCGGACGCGGCGGCAGACGGCGGCCGCGGGCTGGAGATAGCTCGGGAGCGCCGGAAAGCGCAGCATGTACGGCAGCTGAAGGCGGCGAGGCCAGC
Organism: Chrosomus eos; assembly: GCA_036326025.1. Classification (NCBI taxonomy): domain Eukaryota; kingdom Metazoa; phylum Chordata; class Actinopteri; order Cypriniformes; family Leuciscidae; genus Chrosomus; species Chrosomus eos. Next base: position 16,656,304 of record CM070820.1, on the reverse strand, counting down.
GACTCCAGGCTCAAGGCACGTCCCGCTGAAGGCTACAGGTCGACGGTGCGGCTTCTCATCCGGATCCAGCGATGCGTGAGCTTCGCTGAAGAGTTGAAAAATCAGTGGGCCCTATCTTGCACCCAGCGCAATTGACTTTGTACACTGACGCATGTATCATTCCTATTTTGCACCCGTGCAAAGCGGGCTTTTCCCTCCACAGACGCGCGTCGGTAAACTAGGAAATGAACTTGCGCTCCCTGGGCGGGTCGGCGCAAAAATGAGGCGTGTTTCGGCGCAAACATTCCCTATAGTGCTATTTTGCACTTCCAGAAAACAATTCCGCCACTGACCAAAAAAAACCTGGTCTAAAGTCAATGGCGCGTTGCGCGTTGTTCAGAATGCTATTTTAAGCGCGCATGCTTGGCCATAATGTAGCGGGTGCACAACGCGCACACACTTTGATTCTCTCATCAACACAGATGCAGCAGTTTTTATTTTTGCAAATCATACATTATAACAAGGACATATATTACCATACGAGGGAAATCATTGTGGTGTCCATGAAGATGTGAAAAAATAGGCATAAATCTAGCTTACACATTTACCAGTGTATATTGGTAATTTTTCAGGCAAATTGACGGATCAGACCTGTTTGCCCAATAGTGGCAAGACACATATGTATATAAGGACATCTGACAAATTAGTTTGTCCGTCAAGAACTAGGGAAAAAAATCTGAAGACTGCGAAATCACCTTTACCATAATGTAAGTACATTAAAAACCTTACTCTTTAACTTACCAGTTAAGTTGAGCTTTCTCATATTTTTTTTCTATTGATTTGGGTGGGTTTGTCCCATCCCCAATGTCACTTCTCTTTCTTTTACGGCCCTGACGAGAACATCGATCTCCTCGGCTGTGAACCGATTCTGAAGCGCGCCTGGTGCGCGTGCCATAATAATAACAATCCGCCATGCAACATGCGCACCTTTTCTTAAAGGGTATTTTGGATGACGATCTGATTGGTTTATTTCACGTTACGCTTTCACGAAGTGCCCCCATTCGTCATGACGTCACGCAGAGCCTCTCTCGATAGGCTGCTGCTTTTGCCGCAAGACAGCCAATAGGCGCGCGAGCTGTCTCGCCTATGTCTGCTTGCTGCTGCAAAGCGTTTTACATTGATTAAAAATTAAGGATAATTTTTTGGCTTCAATATCTCGATGAAAAGAGTTTTCCCCCATAGCGTAAGCTATTACGCAGTACGAGAGATACTCTCGTAAGAGAACTCTATTTAGTCACTCATAACAATCTTCTTAGAGTTATACGAGAGAGAGGGAGCTGCTTTTTTAAAACCAATCAGTCTTTGCCATCCTTAACTGTACCGTCACATTTCCTATTCAATGCTTCATCTTACCACAGCACTAAACAGTAAACAGTTTCATTTATATTGTATTAGAATTTTCTATTTTCTATTGCCATTTTTTATTCATAAAACACATTATTGCTGCTAAACAACTAGTGTGGCTAAGTGAAGATGATGTCATAGCTCCTTAAACTAGATTATTCAATTTTCTGAAGAAAATTTGAGGGCTTCTTGCACATGTAGAACCACCACACTGCTAGGGTACTCTGGGTGGTTACCAGGGCATTACTTTGAGATGTTGCTGGGTGGTGACTGAACTAATTAAAATAACCCATTTCAAGTATGATATTCTGTTCCCTAAACAAGGGGCTCCCTACTTCAATAAAGACTATGTATTTGTTTCTGGTTTTATTGTGAACCAGAGGAAAAATCATTAGTTTGATGCTAAACCTTTCTCTATTTGGACATTTCCTGCCACCTGAGAAAAAACACCTGTTACACCACCAGACCGGTAAAGGTTACGTCATGCAATTGAAACTTGAAACTTTATATTGCTATTTTTATTTGATTTGACTTAAAGTGCCCCTAAAATGCTATTTTAAAGGTTCCTAATCTTTTTGGAAGGTCTCCTTCAATAAATCTACATGCATCCAAGGTCAAAAAACACTTTAATTTTCTCATAATAATCATTGCACATCACCTTATTCCTCAAAGACTCTTCTCCATTCGGATAACTGTTCTTCATTCTGCGAGCCTACTCTGATTGGTCAGATGGCCCAGTGTGTTGTGATTTGTCTACAGCTTACAGCGCGTCTATTACTATAACTGAATTTCAGCTCTGGAGGCTTCCTCAGCACTTGAATACACAGTGAATACACAGCCTCGGTTTTAAAGTATCAATTTGAGCCTGAGTCCTTATCCTTTTGATGCACATGCAAAGTTAATTTGTAGCACAGAAAAGAGCATTTTTGACTTGTCAACAACACAAATCAAACACTTAAAGGCCTCAGCTACAACTACGGTGATTGAGGGTGGCTCAAAGTAGATTTTGTTTGTGGTCAGCCAGTGAAGACCATAGGCTGGGGTTATGCAAATTTGTTACAAAACAATGTAGGTATGTTACGGAAATAAGATTCGTTTCGGCAGTTCAGAATTAATTCTTTATTTTAGGAGACAATAACTTTATTTGTCGTGCACTTTGATCTTTAAAACAGATATCGAATCATATTTTTGAAAACAAGCAGCTAATTTAGATGTTACTAAATGAAGCAAATATTTAGATTACCTGAGCAAACATTTTTTTTTACAGAGCTGTTTAACTGTTCTTTACCAAGAAATTCTATTTAAAAAAATCATCATCATCAAATCACAACCATTAAAGTATTCAATTATTAAAATATTTTTTACAGCGACTGATTTAGCTCACTTCATGTTAGTTCTATGAGATCTCTAAAACAGTGATTTCTGTAAAAACCCTGTTGATTTGAAATAATAAAGGCATCAGCTTCAACAAGCCCCAGTCCAGCATTTTTTGTGTTGGTATATTTGCTGATTATTCCAAAAGATTATTCTTCTGCCAAAGAATAATTAACAGCAAACAGTATAAAGAGGGGATATACATCACCCACACCCACTCTGGTGCCACTCAGATGCCAGTGTTCTTGTTTTTACTGTGGCTATAGTGCAGTGAAGCAGTGCCTGGTGGCCATTTGAATGTGACGAGACAAAACACATTTTGTCCTGTCATCACTCTTAAATGAATGATCTCTCACACAGATACGCCAGTCTTTGTACAATGGAATGAGAAAAATGGTCACATTGTCAAATATCTCTGGTCTGGTGGACAGGAGTTGGTTAACCAAAACAACGTTGTTGCTTTAGTTGTTTCAGCATATTGCTGTATAATTTATATTAAAACATCATTCATTTTTATCATATCATTTATTAGGTTAAAAAATAAATATAATTGTCCAGAGGAATGGTTTTGGTTGGTCGTATTTCTCAGTTTTGTACATACAGTTGTTGTCAGAATTAATGGTACCCCTGGTAAATATGATCAAAAATGGCTGTAAAAAATAAATCTGCATTGTTTATCCTTTTGATCTTTTATTCAAAAATGTGCAAAAATCGAACCTTTCATTGAAGTAAAATAATTGAAAGTGGGGGGCAAGTCACATTATGAAATAACTGTTCTTCTCCAAACCACGTTGGTCACAATTATTGGCACCCCTACAATTTTTTATGAGTAAAATTTCTTTTTTTTTAGCACACCAGGGTGACTAGGAACATGAAATTGTCTAGCTATGACTTCTTGTTTCACAGGAGTTTAAATTTGTTGAAACACAAAGGACAAATTCCCTTAATCATCCATCACAATGAGTAAAACCAAAGAATATAGTTATGATGTGCATCAAAAAATTGTTGAGCATCACAAAATAGAAAGTGGCTGTAGAGAATTGAAAATCCCAATTTTAAAGTTCCAATCAACTAAAGATGTTAAGAATCTGCCAGGAAGAGGACGTTTGTCTGTCTTAATGCATGGTGAGGAGGAAAGTTTGAGTGGCCAAAGACTCTCCAAGGATCACAGCAGTAGAATTGCAGAGATGGAGGTCAGAAAGCCTTAAAAAATATATCAAACAACCCCTACATCACCACATGTTGTTTGGGAGGGTTTCAAGAAAAATCCTCTTCGCTCCTCCAAAAATAAACTCTAGCATATTCAGTTGTCAGACATGACTGGAACTTCAAAAGGGACCGGTTTCTATGGTCAGATTAAATAAAAAAGGGCTTTTTGGCAGCAAACCCACCAGATGTGTTTGGTACAAACAGGGATAACAAGTACCCCATGCATATGGTTAAATATACTGCTAGATCTTATGTTGTGGGCCTATTTTTTTTGCTGGAGGTCCTGGACATCTTGTTCAGATACATGGTATTATGGATTCTAGCAAATACCAACAGATAAAAAATCGAAACCTGACTGCTTCTGCTAGAAATCTTATAATGGACCGTGGTTGGATCTTCCATCAGGACAACGATCCAAAACAAACATCAAAATCAAGACAAAAATGGGTAATTGAGCACAAAATGAAGCTTTGCCATGACCGTCCCAGTCCCCTAAACTGAACCCTATAGAAAATCAACTAAAGACAAGAAGCACCAACATGAACTTGTGAATCTGAAGGATCTGGAGCAATTCTGTTTGGAGGAATGGTCTCTGATTTCTTGTCAGTTGTTATACTCATCGGGCATTATAGAAGAAAACTCAGAGCTGTTATCTTGATAAAAGGCGGTTGCAAAAAAGTATTTAATAACAGGGAGCCAATAATTAGGGCCAGCGTGTTTTGGGGAAAAGCATTTATTTCATAATGTGATTTACACCCCCCCCCCCCCCCCCCCCCCCACTTTCAATGATTTTACTTAATGAAAGGATAGATTTTTGCAAAAGGATAAACAATGCAGATTTATTTTTTACAGCCATTTTTGATCATATTTACTAGGGGCATTTATTGTCTGTATTAATTCTGACCACAACTGTATGACTAGGCTATACTATACAGCATACTATGGCTAAGATATCCAACACTAACCAAACATAATTTTTTCCTCTCTACCCAGGTGTCCAGTCAACCAAAAAGTCAGGGATCCCAGCTCCTCGTGAGATCCCCCAAAGCATCTCCAGAGAACGTCTCTCATTGCGTGACCAGCAGAAAAGCTCTATAGCCAAAAAGATGGTCAGCAGTGCCAGCACCTCCAGCCTGTCCGCGCTGGCCAAGCATTCTCGTGGCTCTGTCAAGACCAAAGCAGAATCTGTTGTTTTGGACAAGACCCTGCTGGAGAGTCAGGTGAGGGAGCTTCTGGCTGAGGCCAAAACCAAAGAGTTTGAGATCAGTAAGTTACGGACGGAGCTCCAACGACATAAAGGGAAGGATTCATCATCAGAGCCTGGTACACCAGAGGGGAATTCAGAGATAGAAAAGACACCGACACAGCCTGGCGATATCCAGGTGCTCGTAGGGGAACTGAGGGAGAAGAATGGACGTTTTCAGCGTGAGTTGGCCACCTTGCGGGAAGAGAATCAGGCTTTGAAGCAGAAGCTTATTACATTAGAGAGCACTACAACACTGCTCACCATCTCCAGCAAGCATTCAGTTAATGGGGTTTTACCAGATAACACCACTTCAGGTGCTGTCAATGGAAGCCACCTTAAAACTTCTGTCTCATCTGGTAGTGACATCAAAGGCTCTCCTTTACCCTCCTCAGACTCCTCAGAGTTTGAGAATATTCCCTCACTTTCAGACTCAATCAGTAGCAGCATTAAGAGTGTGGTGCCCAGTGGTATGGTGAAGGAGCTCTCAGTGGAGTCCCTGACAGACCGCATCCAGAAGATGGAAGAGAGTCACCACAGTACAGCAGAAGAACTACAGGCCACTCTACAGGAGCTGGCTGACCAGCAACAGGTTGTCCAGGAGCTAACAGCTGAAAATGAGCGTCTGGCGGAGGAGAAGGGCCTCTTACAGACTTCCCTACAGCAGCAAAGGGAGCGTGTAGATCTCTTGGCCCAACAGAACGAGTCCCTTCTCCAGAGGCTCAGGGAACAAGCCCAAAGTCAAGAAGCTGAGGCTTCACGTGCCTCTCGGGTTGCAGAGCTTGAACAGCGTTTGGCTGAGCAAGTGGAGAGCTCCCGCTTCGAAAGAGAAAAGCTGGTTGACATCCAGCAGCAACTCACAGGGAGTCTTAGAGCTTTGGAAAAGGAGAATCAGGAGGCACAAATTGCTGTTAAGGGCTTAAGTGAAGAATTAGAGCTTCTTCAAGGGCATCTGGATAGCGAGAAGGTTGCTAGAGATGAGGGGGTGAGGAAAACTGAGGAACAGCGGCTAGCCACAGAGGCTTTGAGAGTGGAGAATGTCAGTCTGAAGGTGCAAGTTGAGGTGGAGAGGCAGAAGTTAGCTGAGTTGAAGGCGGTGCAAAGCGCCAGTGACAACACAGAGTTGCAAAGTCTGCTCAAAGCGGCGCATGAAGATAGAGACAAGCTGGAGCTGAGCTGCACGGAGCTACGACAAGAGCTGCAGCAGGTACGCATTAAAACGGAGTGTGCTCAGGGTGTGCTAGATAAGGTATAGAACAGCACTGGTAATGTATAATATAAAGTTGCAGGTATCACACAATTCAAATAACCTTAAAGTGGCCAAAACACCTGCCAGTTATTTTTTTATTTCATTTGGTAATGCTTGTATGTAATTAGGATTGTTTGAAGTCCACAGATGCAACTACAACTGTAAGGTAACAAAATTTGTAATGCAAATTGTAAAATGTCCCATGAATACAGGTGAATATATAGTATACACTAGGGATGAGTCACGATTTTCGAATATTCGATTAGTTGATTTTATTATAGAATATCGAGTAGGTTGTGCGATTTATTGTCTGTAAAAAATGTTTTCGGTTCTGATGCGGTGGTGACACGTTCAGAGGGTGGCGATGCCAATAACACATCTAAAAGATGTCTCAGACAACAGAAGAAGATACACATTGTCTCACACCAGAGCATGTTATCAGAGTTTCCTATATTTCCTATATTAATATTTCCTCAAGAGCGGAGAACGCCTTTCTGAAGATCGGCTGATCTAAACTATGCAGCCTGACATTGAATTATAGAAATCTATAATGTTTATATGTATACTAAGCCAAAGAGATGTGTTTTTAGTCTAGATTTAAACTGACAGAGTGTGTCTGCTTTCTGGACCATGTTAGGAAGATTGTTCCAAAGTTTTGGTGCTAAATAGGAAAAGGATCTACCGCCAGCAGTTGATTTTGATATTCTAGATATTATCAGCTGTCCAGAATTTTGAGATCGCAATAGACGTGAAGGACTATAATGCGTTAAGAGCTCGCTCAAGTACTGGGGAGCTAAACCACTTAGTGCTTTGTAAGTAATCAGCAATATTTGAAAATGTATACGATGTTTAATAGAGAGCCAATGCAGTGTTGACAGAACCGGGCTAATGTGGTCATACTTCCTGGTTCTGGTAAGAACTCAAGCCGCTACGTTTTGGACCAGCTGTAGTTTATGTATTAAACGTGCAGGGAAACCACCCAGTAGAGCATTACAATAATCTCCTATGGCGTAATTTAGATAGATTTTTAAAATGAAAAAATGCAGTTTTACAGATACTAGACACGTGACTTTCAAATGAAAGATTGGTATCAAAGAGCACACCCAGGTTAAATATGATTTAAACCATACTAGTGCAATTCCACTAATGTCAACATCATTTTCGAGTCTATTTAAAAGAATGTTGTGGTTGAGAGTGTCAAATGCAGCACTAAGGTCGAGTAACACTAATATAGAGATACAACCACGATTGGATGATAAGAGCAAATAATTTGTGACTAATGAGAGCTGTCTCAGTACTATGGTACGGTCTAAATTCTAAATTCTCACAGATACCATTTCTTTCTAAAAAGGAACATAGTTGCAAAGATACTGCCTTTTCTAGTATCTTTGAAAAGAGGTAGATTCGAGATCGGCCTGTAATTGACTAATTCTGTAGGATCAAATTGCGGATTTATAACAAGCAGTTTAATCATAGCCAGCTTAAAAGTTTTTGGTACGTATCCTAATGACACAGATGAATTAATGATATTAACCCTTTATGACCTGCCATAGAACAATTCCACCAGAGTATATCTTTGTATTTTTACATGCTGTGCTGTCATTTTTTTGAGCATATGCCATACATCAAAATAATCCTTACTCTCCCAGTTTGAAGGCTATGTTTGTAATAAATCAATAGTAACTATATAAATATCTCAAAAGTGCAATAAACAAAAAGAAAAAAAATTATAATTTTCTTCAATACAAAAAATGAATAAATGTCAACTTCAAACTTGTCAATGAGAAAAACGTGCACAAAACAATTTAAAACTATACAGAATTGATTTGAACTGTTTACATAAATTATTTTTTAAGATACACTCATTTTTACACTCATTCAAAAAAAAGGCGTGTACTTTCGTTTAGACATAACGCTGCGTGTGTGTGTGTGTGTGAATGTCCTTGTATTTGTGAACGTCTAAAGGAGAAAGAAATAATAAAATAAAGCGATGGTAAAAAGACAATAACGATATAAGGAACATATAGCAAATGGGAGTCAAACGGGAGTCAAACGCATGGTCAAATGACGCAGCATGTGACGTCACAACATGTGACACACCCGAGGGTCATAGTGCACAGAACGTGATACGTCAATGAGTCATCGGAAGACGTAAATATCAATCGCAGATCTACAGAACATGTGTGGAAAGACGTGCAATGCATTTTTGTGTTGTTTTTTGTAAACGAATATTACGCAGTTTGTACAGACTGATTAGAGGGTGAAAACAACGCAACATGGGCATGTTGGAGGCTTGATCTGAACATGTTACATCTCTGGTTTTGTATGCAAAAAGAATGATTGAGCTAGCCGTTTGGTTTCAGTTTCTATAGGCTTTTAAACAGACACACGCAAACGGGAGCGCCGACGCTCCCGTCGGTCTTAAAGGGTTAATAAGAGGATCTATGACCTCTGGAAGCATCTCTTTCAATAGTTTAGTCGGTATTGGGTCTATTGGTTTTTCCACTGCATGGTACGGCATGGTTCGGTACGGCACACTTTGGGGCTTTTCCACTGCATGGTACGGCACGGTTCGGTTCGGGACGGCACGCTTTGACGCTTTTCCACTGCATGGTACGGTACGGCTCGCTTTAAATGGTACCACCTCTGTTGAGGTTCCAATGGCGCTTTTCCACTGCATGGTACGGCTCAGTAAGGTTCGGCTCGCTTCGCTTTTCCACTGCATGGTACGACTCGGCACGGCTCGGCTCGCTTAAGGTCGGTTTGCTTTTCCACTGCAGTTACAGTAGTACCGCTTCAAAGTGGGTGGGATTATAGACTGATCGTTATAGTTTATCCGCTCCTCGGCAAGCAACGAGAGGAACGTCTGCACTTCGTCCACTGCGTCCATTTCTTTTTTGGAAGTTTTTTTTTCTTTCTTTCTTTTTTCTTCAAGCAAGTAGTTTTAAAAAAGCTGCTACAGCGGTGGCTGTTACTGGCCATTTAAATCTAGAAAGTTTGATGTCTCGCACGCACATACAATGACGCTGGTAGTGACGATTTTGTCTGACCAATCAGTGATCTGCAGTGTTTCCACGTCACATTTTAGTAATTGTGAACCATACTGAGCCGTACCATGCAGGGGAAAGCGCCATAACATACATGTTGTCGATTATTAGTGAAAATAATCTTGGTGTTGGAAATGGATGAATTCTTTGTCCAATTAGCTTGTATTATGAATATAATTACCTCAGAGGTTATTAGTGCCAAATCAACCATTACTCATTTTTGGCATACAATTTTTTTTTTAGCTTCTTGAGAGTCCTATTTTTGTAATGATAGATTTTTGGACAACAGTCTTGGAAAACGTACTCGTTTACTAACGTAACCTCGGTTCTCTCTAGAGAGGGAACGAGTACTGCGTAATATCTTACGCTATGGGGAAAACTCTTTTCCACGAGATATTGAAGCCAAAAATGATCCTTAATTTTTTATTAATGTAAAACGCTTTGCGGCAGCAAGCAGACATAGGCGAGACAGCTTGCGCGCCTATTGGCTGCCCTGCAGCAAAAGCAGCAGCCTATCGAGAGAGGCTCTGCGTGACGTCACGACGAATGGGGGACTTTCGCGCCCATATCGTCACGTCCCGCCAGAAAGGGCGTGGTCTCGCCCTATAAATAGGCTCGATAGCTTCTCTTACGTTGGTTTTCATCGCCGAAGCGAACCAGAGCGTATTCCAAGCACGGCAAGATACGCAGTACTCGTTCCCTCTCTAGAGAGAACCGAGGTTACGTTAGTAACCGAGTACGTTCTCTTACGAGAGTATCTCTCGTACTGCGTAATATCTTACGCTATGGGGAACACAATGCAACACGCCGTGCTGGTAGGGATCCAACACCAAAGTCCCTGGGGCCGAAGCCCGGGGCGCATATAGTGCATAATCACCATAAACTCACAGAGAGTGAGGGAAGAGAGGCTAGAAGCATCATTCCCTGTAAAATAGCATCCGAAAGGAGCTAATCATGTGACAAATAGACCATACCGTCAGGGTAAACATTCAGCCTGAACTGGGTGGCCACATGTGTGTCAACATTTTAATGAGCTGCTGTACCGGTCAGTGAGCAATACGCAGGTCAAACTCAGTATCCGAGCCGCACAGCGGGCAGATAGCACTGAATGTTATACCCCCAAAAGCTTAGCTTGTAAGGCGGGAACCTCCAGGTTGTAGTATTTTATAAATGTAGACGGCGAGGCCCAGCCCGCGGCCATACAAATATCTTGCAGGGTAACCCCGCTAGACCATGCCCACGTGGAGGCCATGCCTCTTGTGGAGTGCGCTCTAACACCCAAAGGGCACCGTAGGCCCTTAGAAGTGTAAGCCAGCGCTATGGCACCGACTATCCATCTGGATAGGCTCTGTTTCGAAGCGGCAAGTCCCTTAGCACGGCCGCCAAACGAAACGAAAAGCTCCTCAGTCTGTCTGAAACCAGACGAGCGGGACACATAAGCCCTTAGTGCCCTGACAGGGCAAAGGAGACTCGGTCCTTCTCCTCATTGAGAACCGGAAGGGCAGACAGGGAAATCACCTGGGCCCTGAACGGTGTGTTGAGGGATTTTGGCACGTAGCCGTGCTTCGGTTTGAGTATGACCTTTGAGTCATTAGGTCCAAACTCCATGCATGACGCGCTTACTGAAAGCGCTTGCAAGTCCCCTACGCGCTTCACTGAAGCGAGAGCCATAAGAAACGCTGTCTTGAAAGACAAGTGTTTCATGTCTGACGACTGGATTGGCTCGAATGGGGCACCTTTCATGGCCTCCAAGGCCGTGGAAAGGTCCCATGTCGGGACTGAAGGGGGCCTGGGAGGGTTTAGCCTCCGAGCTCCTCTAAGGAAACGCACGACTAAGTCGTTCTTTCCCAGTGACTGGCCAGACACCGGTTTTGCAAACGTTGCTATGGCCGCCACGTATACTTTGAGCGTGGAAGGGGTCCTGCCCTTATCCAGTAGCTCCTGAAGGAAGGAAAGCACTTCCGTAACCCCGCAGTCTACAGGTGAAAAGCCCTGCGCTTGACACCAAGCAGAGAACACAGACCACTTCTAGGAGTAGAGCCGTCTGGTAGACGGGGCTCTAGCCTGCGCGATCGTGTTTAACACTCCCTCTGGGAGGTCAGCGGGTACCCGTTGATGGCCCATGCGTGCAGGGACCACAAATCCGGGCGAGGATGCCAAATCGAGCCTTCCGCCTGAGAGAGGAGGTCTCTCCTCAACGGTAAAGGCCATGGGGCAGCGCTGGTCAGCTGCATCAGGACAGGGAACCATGACTGGTTTGTCCAGAGCGGAGCTATGAGTAGCACTGGGCATCCCTCCAACACCTGCACTGCGCTCCAACACCTGAGGCAGGAGTGAGACAGGGGGAAAAGCATATAGGGGGCGGCGGGGCCAAACATGGGCCAGCGCGTCCCGGCTTTTCGAGAAGAATCTCGGGCAGTGAGCGTTTTCTTGGGACGCGAACAGATCCACCTGCGCCTTGCCAAACGTTTCCCACAGCAGCTGGATCGTCTGCGGGTGCAGAGACCATTCTCCTGCTGGGACGTTGTTTCTGGACAGCCTGTCTGGTCCCACATTTAGGTGACCAGGCACATGCGCTGCTCTCAGCGAGAGCAGGTTGTGCTGAGCCCAGACCAGGAGGCGTTCCGTCAGCCTGTAAAGGTTTCGGGACCTGACACCGCCCTGGCGATTTATGTACGCCACCACTGACATGTTGTCCGACCGGACCAATACGTGGTGGCCTTTTATCTGGGGACAGAAGCGCCGTAGCGCTTTGTCGACTGCTATTAATTCCAAGCAGTTTATGTGAAGGAGCTTCTCCCGCACTGACCATAGGCCAGCTAGCGGTCTGCTCTCGAGCAGCGCTCCCCACCCCGATGTGGAGGCGTTCGTAGACACCACCTTCACACTCGAGGGGATCCCCAGACTCACACCTGACTGATACCAGTCGGTTACTTTCCATGGTTTCAGAGCCGAAATGCACTGAAGGTCGACCCTGAGGCGAAATAGACCTGCGGTCCATGCCCTGGGGGGAACTCGTGCTTTTAGCCATAGCTGCAGTGGGCGCATGCGGAGCAGGCCCAACTGGAGTACGGAGGCTGCTGAGGGCATCAGACCCAGCATTTTCTGAAACCTTCTGAGCGGGACTATAGAGCCGTGGCGGAAGGATTTTGCGACGTGCTGAATATTCAATCCGCGCTCCGGTGACAGGCGTGCCGTCATGGATAGCGTGTCCAACACTGTTCCCAGAAAGGAAATTCTCCGACTGGGGAGCAGTGAGCTTTTCGCCCAATTGACTGTAAGGCCCAGCTCCTCGAGGTGCTCGAGTAATGCGGCCCTGTGTTCTATGAGCTCCGTTTGTGAACGAGCTAGAATCAGTCAATCGTCCAAGTAGTTCAAAACTCGCATGCCCCGAAGTCTCAGGGGGGCGAGTGCCGCGTCCATGCACTTCGTGAACATACGGGGTGCTAGGGACAGGCCGAACGGCAGGACTGTGTATTGATATGCCTGGCCCTCGAAGGCGAATCTCAAGAATCGCCTGTGATGGGACGCTATTTGTATTTGAAAATAGGCGTCTTTCAGATCTATTGACATGAACCAGTCTCCTTGGCGCACTTGCGCGAGGATTTTCCTGGTCGTAAGCATTCTGAACTGGCGCTTCACGAGCGTTCTGTTCAGCAGTCGCAGATCTAGAATGGGTCTGAGCCCACCATTTTTTTCCGTACAAGAAAATATCTGCTGTATAAGCCCCCTTCGCTCTGAGCCTGAGATAAAGGTTCTATAACCCCTTTCCTCAGTAGTTTCGCTATCTCGGCTCGAAGTAGATGAGATACTTCGCTTTTCACCGTAGTTTCGACGCGCGCCGTGTAACGGCGAGGGCGTCGAGCGAATTGTAGCGAATAGCCTCTCTTTATAGTGTTCAGCACCCACTCTGATACCCCGGGAAGCCTTGACCACGCATCCGCGCGAATAGCTAGGGGTAGAATGAAATCTGGGCTCTGGCCGCGGGAAAGCGGCGGCACGAGAGTCCCTGTGTGCTGGGAACACAGCGCCGTGTTTACAGCGTTCGAGGCGGGGGGCGCGCTGATCACAGCGGGCAGCCTGGCCGCGCTCAGCTCCTCTAAGGCGGGTGGTGCCGTGGGATTCGGCGTGTCTGTGAGGAAATGTGGGCGCGGGGCTGCGGGCACATTTGCTGCACTGAAAACACTGTCGTTTAGGGCCGACTAAATGTGTGTTGGTTTCGTTTTTACAGAAACCGAGGGACACGCAGCGTGTAGTGTAAGCGGGCATTGGGATATGGGCGCGTTCACTACATTGTTTGCACAATCGACCGGAGTCGATTTTATTTGTGCGAGCCCTGCACCGTGGCGGGCTGTGTCTGGGTGTGGGAATTGGCACTGGGACGTGGGCATTCTTACAACACTCATAACACCATCGGTCGAGGCCGGAACACCAGAAAATACACTCTTTATTGGATTTATCTGGGTAGCCATGAAAACGGCTTTTGTGTGCAGGCAAGCGGGCTGAGACACCGGCTGCTTCACTCTTCACTGCAAAATACACTGGGACAGTCACAACGCATGGAACTGAACGAGCGAGAAGTTTTGGTGGAAATCCGGCCGCAGCGGGATCTGAACACCGTCGCTTTCCTAGAGTGGCTAGGAAGACTTTGAGGCCTCGGGCTTGATCTCAATCCTCGGCCGGGGCCCGCGGTGAGGGGGGCGGCGTCCGGCGGAGCGAGGCCGCGGTCTCTGATCTCGAGCCTGGCGGCGCTGTGAGGCGGCGGGCGGTGCAGGCTGGGGCTGAGAGCTGCGAGCAGGCGGCTTGGTGCGACCTGTAGCGGAGCTCAAGCGCTTCGGCAGGAAGTGCTTCATAGCCTGAGAAGTTTTCTGCACCTCAACAAATCTGTCCGCAAAGTCCTTGACGGCAGATCCGAAAAGGCCCGCTGGGGAAATGGGCGCGTCGAGGAACACAGGGCGCTCGGCTTCCGTCATCTCAGACAGCGTCAACCATAAGTGTCTCTCGGCGACAGCGAGAGAGGCCATATTCCGCCCCATGGCCTGTGCAGCGGCTTTAGAAGCGCGTAGAGCGAGGTCTGTAGCGCTTCTCAGGTCCACTACGCAGATAGCGCCAGGTCCCTCCTCGTCCAGCTTGAGGAGAAGGTCTGCCTGGTAGATTTGCAGAATAGACATCGTGTGCAGCGCTGAAACTGCTTGCCCGGCTGTGGTGTAAGCGTGTCCGTGCAACGATGATGTCACCCGACAGGCTTTGGACGGGAGCGTCGTCTGAACACGCCGTCCAGCAGAGGGCGGGCAGAGATGTGACGCAACAGCCGTCTCCACCGGAGGAATGGCGAGGTATCCTCTATCTCCCGCACCATGGACAGCGGAGAATGCCGCGGAGGTAGAGGTACGCATCCTGGCGGAAAAGGGGGCCTTCCACGACTTTGCAACCTCGTGAAGTTCCAGGAGGAAGGGCGCGGGCCTAGACTTTGACGGAGCCTCGTCTTTCCCGAGAAAGCGTCCGTCCAATCTGTTGCGCGGCGGTAGCGTGGGCGCCTCCCAATCGAGGCCGATGCTTTCCACGGCCAGGGTGAGCAGACGCATCAGCTCAGCCTCAATGCCGGCTCTCTTCCCAGAGGGTTGGACGGAAACGTTAGCGGAGGGGAGGTCCACGGAGCTCGCCCAATCCTCGCTATCCGAAGCCAAGAGAGAACATGCCTCAGTGTTATCGTCCAACTCGAAGGCGGATGCGGCGGCAGACGGCGGCCGCTGTCCGTCCGGGAGCGACTCGAGCGAAGCTGGCGGGCGAACCGGCGAGCTTTGGCGGGCTGGAGATAGCTCGGGCGCGCGCTGGGCGCGGCGCTTCTTGCGGCGCGGCATCACGGCGGGCTGGGATGCGGGCTCGGAGAACGAAGCTAGGCGAGTCCGCAGAGTCACCATAGCCAAGCGTTCACAATGATGGCATCCGCCGTCAGCGAGCGCGATGGCCGCGTGATCCTCACCCAGGCAGGACACGCAGATGACATGGCGGTCCTCATCGCTGAGTGGGGCTCGGCAAGAACCACAGGAAGGCATCTTTAAAAAGACGCCGCTCTTTTAGAGGGGTGGGAAAAAAGGCAAATAATGCAACACACATCCTCTAAGCAGAGGAAAGGATATGTACGCCGGAAAGCGCAGCAGGTACGGCGGCTGAAGGCGGCGAGGCCAGCGACTCCAGACTCGATGGCACGTCCCGCTGAAGGCTACAGGTCGACGGCGCGGCTTCTCACTCTGGATCCAGCGATGCGGAAGGCTTCGCTGAAGAGATGAAAAATGTAAGAGCAGCTATCGAGCCTATTTATAGGGCGAGACCACGCCCTTTCTGGCGGGACGTGACGATATGGGCGCAAAAGGCCCCCATTCGTCGTGACGTCACGCAGAGCCTCTATCGATAAGCTGCTGCTTTTGCCGCAGGGCAGCCAATAGGCACGCGAGCTGTCTCGCCTATGTCTGGTTGCTGCCGCAAAGCGTTTTACATTAATAAAAAATTAAGGATAATTTTTGGCTTCAATATCTCGTGGAAAAGAGTTTTCCCCATAGCGTAAGATATTACGCAGTACGAGAGATACTCTCGTAAGAGAACATAGAAAGCTTTGTAGACCTTTTTATTATACACCCTTTGGGGGAAATTTATGTGGTATATTAATTTAAAAAGGACAACTTACCCTCTCTGGGTGTTCTGTCAGCTCTCTAGTTCACTCTTAATGTCAAAATAGAAATGCAGTAACCTATAAAAATGTCAGCACTTACAGAAGTTGTATTACATCCAACCACAGAGCATATTTATATATATTTTTTCATATTCTGCACGGAGCACCAGAAAATTAGAGAGTCTACCTAAATATCGAAAGGCAAACTTTTGTAGCTCTCTAGTTTGCACTTATAAATGTTGTAGTCATGTAGTTTAGGGGTGTACCTCATCCTTTAAAATATAATTATACACAGACAGGACAATTATAAACCCACAAGAACATGAACATCACTGGCACCTCATGGCTTTCACTTGAACCCAGTGCACCTCGAAATGCAAAATTAACTTTGATTTTCTCTATGACTAAACCACTGTAAGTGAGACAAATACACCCTCAGTCCAGATGTCATCCAGGGAGTTGCCATTAGACAGAGCTTTAGGATGCCATGCTCTTCTCAGAGCACACGGAGTGAGCAATTCTCTTTGCACAAGGCTCTGAAGAAAGCTGTTCTGCTCTATACAGGGTGATCCAGCTGTCAAGTGAATCATGGGCCTGGCCTAGAATAGTGATCTAATTTTCAATGAATTAGTTAGCAACACTGGAGCGATATTGTTTTATGCGGTCTGATCTAAACATTTTCAGATGTTAAGTTTAGGAGGATAATTATAGGTACTTGTTAGTACTACTACATTAGTAGAAATGTGCAAAACTACACATTTTAAGACTGTGATTATTCAGTCTGTGGTGAGGAATTTGTTTAAAAATCTTGTTGGATGGATGAATTAAGTAATCTTGTGAATGTTGTTATGCAAGATAGCTTTTTGTGACATCTTCAGAGAGGGTTTTAGTCTCTGACAGTCAGCATAGACCTGTGTATTGCGCTTGAAACCTGTAAAACTTGAATTGAATGAATGAATGAATGAAATACACTTTATTGTCCCCAAAAGGGAAATTTGTGTTGGACTCAAGGTGTTTACATTGACATTGAAACAAAGCAAAGCAAATCTGAATATAACACAAATATAAGATTAATTAAAAACCTGTTTTCTTAACATTTAACACATTGTCTTAAAATACAGTTAAATACACTACAATTTGGTAAGATTTTGTAATGTTTTCGAAAAAAGTTTCTCTTACTCCAAGACAAAGTTCACTCATTTAGTTGGTCAAAAATACAGTAAAACAGTAATATTTTGAAATAAATATTATTACAATTTAAAATAACTTCTATTTTAATATATTTCAAATTAAAATGTATTTATGTCATGGCAAAGCTGAATTTTCAGCAGCCATTTCTCCAGTCTCTTCAGTGTCACGACATCCTTCATTCTAAAATGCTGGTGTTCAAGAAACATTAGCTTAAAAGTAGAAAATAGTAGTGCTGCTTAATATTTTTGTGGGAACCATGATTTTTGTTTTTTGATTCTATGATGAATAGAAAGTTCAAAAGAACAGCATAGTATTTGTAATAGAAATACTTTGTAACATTATAAATGTTTTTACTGTTATTTTTTATACATTTATTGCATTCTTGCTGAATGAAAGTGTACATTTTCTTTCAATAAATATAAACTTACTGACTCCAAACATTACAAGAGTAGTGTCAACCTAAACATAAATAAACCAACTAACCAATCAACTTCACTTATTTTATTTTTGTTATTATCCGTCTTAAAATAGCACAAAATTCCAAAAATAGGAAATCTGGGATGGCCAGTAATAACGCAAACCCTCAGCTCTGACTATTTTGTTTTTAGTTCTTCAAATCCATATCAAGTGTTTTAAAAAATATTTTGTTTTGTAATTAGGTTTTGCCAATAAACTCTATACTTGTTATTTGATTAGTCCAAGGCCAAAGACTGCCGTCTGTGTGAAGGTCTGGCACAGTTAAATCATTGTATCCGTCATTGCATCTAAGGGCGTTATTAAATAAGATATATGATCCCTGAATAGCTGCACTACAGTGTAACTGTGTTTTTGAGGCATGTATGTGTCTGTATGTACAGGTGGAGGCAGACAGGCAACAGCTGCTGGAAAAGGTGGAGAAACAGGAACAAGATCATAAAGCCAACATACTCGCTCTAAAGGAGAAGTGCAAAGATGCTGAGAACCGGATCAAGGACCTGAAAGAGACCATCTTTGAGTTGGAGGACCAGGTGGAGCAGCAAAGGGCAGTTAGTCTGCACACCAATCAGACCATCCTGGACCTTGAGAGTATGACCATTATCTGTCTCCCTTTCTGTCTCTGGCTCTTAGTGTACCACCTTGCCAAAGGATTATGCTGTATCATGTCATGTGTATGCTTAACTGCTTTTCCCTCAGCCAATGCTAAATATACTGCATCATCTGGCCTACGCACACTGGCTAGAGTCTGCTGTGATCAGTAAAACACATTGATTGGATCTGGCAGCCTGAATAGATTGAGATACTGAGCTTTTTAATACTCCAGCTTAAATCTTTGCCAAACTGCATCATTCATCTGCTCTGTGAGCTCGCCTGCCTTCCTTTCTTTTCCTCTTTAAGCAGGAGGGAAGACATTTCATGGTGCAGATTATAGTTTTATTGCAGCCTCAGCCCATGCCTGTCCAGCTGCAATGAACTAAATATCTTCAAATAGCTTCTTGTTATGACCCTTAGTTATATATACTAAATAGTATTTATATTTTAAGACTCTTTGTGGCTTTTAGCCCAAACTTTCAAAGTACATGTTCATGTCATAGTTTACCCCAAATCCAAATAAAATTGACTTTAATAATAAAAAAGAAAGAAAAGAAAATAAATTTTTTAGTTAAAAAAAAGGAAGAAAATAAATATGTCTGGAATATATCACAGTAATGACGTTTTTTTTGGGGGAAAATGTCTTTAATTGGTCCGAAATTAATGTAATTAATGTTATGAAAATCTTTTTTAGCTATGTATAGTGCTTAACAAATGGTAGAAATCTAATTGATAGTGGAGAGCAAGCTGCTGCTTCCATATTATACCAGATAGAATTGGTCTTCTCACTGCATCAACTTATCATATTTTTATCTGGGCTGCCCAGTAATATAACTGATTTGGAAAGGTGATCTCACTTTTGTCATTTGGCTTCATTATTTTGTTACATTTGATCTGTGGCATTTTATTGTTCCAAATAAACTTTTATTATATTAATTATCCCTTGAAACGATCCCCTTGGTGACATCAAGTGAAGCTGTGAAGTCTCTGCAATTATTTGGGGAAATGAACAGTACAATTATGAAATATTACAGCAATTAAGAATATTTTTATTTATATAATAATTTATTCCCGTGTTTGCAAAGCTGAATTTTCAGAAATCCTTCTGAAATGCCCTTCATAAATCATTCTAATATGCTGATTTGGTTCTCAAGAAGCAGTTCCTTATTATTAAAAATGTTAAAACAGTTGGGCTGCTTAATATTTTTCTAAAAAAATATATAATAATAATTTAAAAAAGATCTTCAGTATTTTTTGGTGTTAGGTTAAAAAGAACAGCATTTCTTTGTAATAGAAATATTTTGTAACATAATATATGCATTTACTGTCACTTCTTTAAATCATAAATTGATTGTACTGTATACTTGTTGAATAAAAATATGAATATCTTCAGAAAAAAAACTTAATGACCACAAATGTTTGAACAAATGTGTATATTTAATTTTTGTGAATAATTATTTTTTAATTTTTATTTGTCCTTGTTTTTCAGATCAGATCAAGAGGCTGGAAGAAAACAGGGCTGAGCTTGAGAAACAGATGAAGGCCATGAATAAACAGATGAAGGTGGAATTGTTTATCTGTTTTTCTTGTACTTACTTCTTTTTGTAATGAACTACAACATAATCAGGCATGTTTGACAGTGTATGTCAGTTTCTTTAATTCAAGAAAAATATCTTCCATCAGTACAGAACTTTGAGTTGCAAATGCAAGCTGTATTGCAGTCTACCATTGTCAATGCCCATCGGTCGCAGTGATTGAAAATGACATTTCCTTGACCAGCCCCATGAGCTCATGAGAAGGCCAAAACACTTCCGCTCCACATGACTAAAAATTCATGTGTGTGTGTGTGTGCGCTTTCAGGATGAGACGGAGGAGTGGCGGCGTTTCCAGGCAGACCTCCAGACAGCAGTAGTGGTTGCCAATGACATAAAGGTGGAAGCTCAGCAGGAGCTGCGCTCACTCCACAGACGTCTGCAGGAGGAGCAGGAGCACAGCACAAGACTGGCTTCAGAGTTGGAGCAGATCCAGGACACTAGGTACACAGTCACACATCAGCTCATCACTGCCCTCCTGTCTGCCATCCATCTGGGCTCTCAACTCTAACAAAACTCTCCTCTATTCAAATATCAATCTCTGACAGCCGCTGGCTGGGTTCACTGGTATAGTTTGCTACATCGTGAAGTCAAATTATCATACAATCTCACAATCAGATCAAAATGAGTCATTTGACATTTTAGCTAACTGAAATTCATGTCTGACATTTTAGAGACTAGTAAACTGTACCAATGAACACTCAAATCAGTAGTCATGCAAAATTACCCTCACTCCTCTGCTTTTACACACTTTCTTGCATCTATTTGCTCAATTTTTGTGTGTATAGTAGCTGCAAACTGTGATACAGCCCAAAAAAGATTTCACCTGCTGTGTCCGAAATCAAAGGCAGCTGCCTTTCTGCTCAGTTAGTCCATGTTTTTTAACTCTTAAGTGGGAACATTTCAAACCAGCTTAAAAGACTAGAATATATATCATCACATCACAACAGATTTGAATAAACTTTAGACAGAAGCAATTGTAGTCATTAAATATTTATTTGATTATCACTAGAACATTTTTATATTATTTATATACTATTATACTATTTATTAACATTTTAAATGAATAGCGTTTAATTTATTTGATTTTTTTTTAGAAAAAATGATTTTTTTAGATTTCAGTTTATCTTTAATTTATTTTAGTTTCAGTTTTATTTAATATTTATATTTTATTTTATTTTATTTATAACTTCATTTCAGTTAACACATATTATTTTTATTTAATCATTTTAGTTTTAGTGAATATTAACACTGTAAATGTTATTTACTTGAACTTTTTTTCAACCAACCAACAAAGCACACATTAATTGTTGCATGTCATAGGCATTGAATACGGTAACTTTTTTTAGGTTTCGTGCACAGACTCGCTGACTCCCACTGCCTTATTTTAAACACAAATAGATCTTAAATGATAAACACATACATTCAAATAAATTGAGCTTGAACTGATAATAAGCCGATTATCAATTTTGTGTGCATTTCATGTGCAAATTTACACAAAAAATACACAAACAAACTGTTTAGGGAAAATAACAGAAACATTTTTACCTGTGTCAAATAGTTCATTCTATTCCCTGGCTGGCATTCATGCTTTGGTTTTCATTATTTTGTGAACTACTAGCTTTGTAGAACATCTTGCATCAGACTGCAGTGCAAGCAACAACCGTTTTTCCCTATTATTATCATGTGACACTAGACCTGTGCACTTCATAATAAAAATCCAATAAGATTATGAGCCTGAGTGCATGTATTGAATACCGGTTTAAGTATTTTAAGATGGGCTTAATAAAATACGGCGCTTTTATAAGTAGTGCGTTTGAGTTGCTAAATATTTAAAAACTCTTCCCCTCCGTTCAAACGGACAGCCAGTGTGTGTCGATCTCCCCACTCCCTCCGATGCTCCCTGAGATTGCTCTCTAAAGGATTTCCCTCTGACCCAGGTGAGTGCACTGCTAGCACCAGCCCCAGCACTTATACTGAATGCTAGTATGAATATTTATGGATGGTCAGAGTGATTTAATCATTGAGGATGTTCAAGAGCTTGTGTCTTGCCTGTTTTCCTTGCCTTAGCCACCCGCCCACTGCTTTGAACAATACTACTATTTGATTGGCTGAGCTCATTTAATTCAGAAGGGGCTGGGTCTGCTTTGCTTGCTGGGTCTGCTTTCCTTTTCTTGCCCTCAAAATCTTTGTATGTGGCGACATCTGCTGTTTGCTAGGATTTTTGCACACATATTGTCAAACAAATATCTCATGTTTCTGGAAAAAGTTTGAAGGTTTTCTTCCTTCAGCCATCAAACATGCTTAGAAATCTGCTTATAAAAAATGTCAGATGTTTTATTGATTTCCAGAGAAATGCATGAAGGTTGATGGTGACAAATGAGCATTTGCTGCCATGATGAAAACATATGTTTTATAAATGAAACTCAATTACTGGTGACGCTGCTCATCTCAAAAGTCAATTCCATCTCAAAAGTCAGGCTTTCATCCAAATAAACTCAATATAGCAAGTATTTTTAATATACCTTCATTTGGACACCATTGTTTTCTTTGTGTTTCTTTCAGAATCTCCTCTGGATCTGCATTCGAGA
Source organism: Chrosomus eos (assembly GCA_036326025.1). NCBI lineage: Eukaryota > Metazoa > Chordata > Actinopteri > Cypriniformes > Leuciscidae > Chrosomus > Chrosomus eos. The sequence goes on along the minus strand of CM070820.1, from coordinate 16,633,687 downwards.
CCTCCAAGACTGCAGTTGAGGGGCGATAGATAGTTAGTGTTAAAACCAATGACTGGTTCACAGAATTGTAATACAGAGTTATCTGTATGTCAGTATTATTCATGAAGATGAAGTGGAGACATATTCTGAACAGAATACATGATGTTTTCACATCTGCTCAGAGAAGATATTTGTATTTGTTCTAAGGCAAACGGCACCTGCACTATTTGAAATGTGTTTGAATTGATCATTTTACCTGTTTTGGGCTTTTGTTGTTGCACCTTTTAAGCAAGGCCAACTGAAATGTGGGGGATAGTTGGAAGACAAAGTGAACAAATTGTGTAAGGATGTATCTGTAACATTAATTTATTATATCCTTAACTGTCTTTTTAAAGTACAAAAATAGCTTTGTATTGTGCTGCCTTAGGAATGAAGCCACCATTTACAGACCTTTACTACTCTACCAGCACTTTTTGATTTTATCTTAATGATTTTTATTTCCACAGCAGCCAAAGAGCTGTTTCTGCCTAAAATAATCATAACTTGAATTAGATATATGTAAATTTATGTAATTCAACAGCATTTAATTGCCTTTATTCTATGTTATTACTTTAATATTTTCTACGTTTACACATTAGGCACATAGCAGATTTGAGTTACATGAAAACTTTGGAAATTTTCATGTGCCACTTTTCAAACGATGAGATCTTGGTTTCTTACTGTTTTTGGTAAGTCCAACACTAGATGGCAGACAAACAATTCTTATCAACACTCCAACATATCAAGCTTGTTATAGTCTTTAAAAACAATTAGATTCTTATAGTTAAAACCCAGTTGGTTTACAACTTTTAAATGCTTTCATTTGATTTACACAAGCACTAACCAATGAAGATACTTGTATTGCATTGCATTTGCTGTAGGATGGTTGTCTCGTCGTTTCTGTGTCATCACTAGAAGTAGTAATAAGATGAGGAACTTTTCTGTTCCACTCACATTCCTATTTGCATTGATTAAGGATGTTTCTCACTGAAATCTATGGATGTGAATCACAATGAAATTATAAATGCAAATAAGACATGACTCTGACAAGCATGAATTATCAGGTCCTCAACTGCCATTTTGTCAATACTCAGGTTGTATGTCTCGCAGGAGCATATTCATCTAGATGCAGAATTCACATGCTGGTATTAACAGTTTAGAACATGACTGTGCTGAAATAGGATTACATGTTTAGAATTAACACACCTCCTCTGCCTTTAAATGATGCAGTATATGTTGTGATTTTGTGAATGTGCAAATGTAACTTATGTACTGTTTTTATGTGACTGCAATGTTCTCATGAGAGACACTACTGTTTATCTCTACACATGGGGTTTGAAATATGGCCCATGTATTCTGTTCTTTTGAGGTCAATAAATCAAACCATTCCAGCATGTAATGCCTCTGTGTTTTTAAGGATGCTTCAATTGGGGCTTCTCTTCCCATGTTTCAATGCATCCATTTACAGTGAAGAAACATGATATCGGTTTTATGAATTTATCCTAAAATACAGTGGCATCACCAGAGCTGTTTTTTAAGAGTTCTTGCTGATATTTTGCATGCATACTTTATGCATATTGAACCATTTTTCTACAAAATGAAATTTCTGCTTCAATTTAGTGTGTTCAAATGTGCATATACAACCTCACCCTAACTGTGTTCTGTGGAGAATTAGCTCTAATATACCAACAAACAAGAGCACTGGGAAACTGTCTTTATTCTTGTCTGACTCAGAGTGACTTCTGAGTATTGATAAAACACTCTTTATGGTCCTGTGCAAAAATGATTTAATAACCCAGTATTGTTGTTCTTTCAAAAAAAATGTGAACATTGTTTATTTATGAAAATCAAACTTATTATAGTTATGCTTTTTTAAATTAGTTTTTATTTTAATATAATTTTCCAATTTTAGTTTAGTTTTAGTTAGTTTCATTAATGGTTTTGTTAGTTTTAGTTTAGTTTTTTTTAACACATTTCTATTTAGTTTTTATATATTTAGTTTCAGTTTTAGTAATTATAGTTTATTAAAATTATTAATTCATACTCATTCATATTAAAGATGAAACGTGGTGTATAAGATTTTTTAAAAAAACATGCATATGATTATTATGATTATTCTTTTATAGTTATTACTATGATTAATCCTTTCAAACACTATTATTGTATTGATCCATTTATGCTTTTTGTCTACTGCATCTTTTAATATATACTCAAAGTGTACTCATATTCATGTTCTATTCAGACCAGACATTTAATTTGCTTCTACTCTGATAAATGTATGTCTATTTATGGGCTAGACATGCTATTTGTTTTTTCCGTTTTCTCCTCAGTGTGGTATCGTGTCTCATATGTGTGGTATCTTGTTTAGTTTCACATGAGATGGTTATCTTACTTGGAATTAAGGTACAGCTGTATTTGCATAAATAATGGAAATACTTATTTCGACATTTCTGCTTCTTAAATGTGTGGGGACACACATTTAATTATATTTACCACATGTTTATCCGGGTTTTATTTTGATTTAAATGCATCATTGCATTACATTATTTTATTTTATTTAAATAAATATAATTGTGTTTGGGTGAGATGTGAGATTTGCCAAATTTATTTATATTGAATGGCATTTTGGTACGGTTTAAAATATTAAGTAATTACTATTATACTGTTTAATATTATTTAAAGCAAGTATTACAGTCATTGTAAAAAAAAAATATATATATATATAAATATATATATATATATATATATTATAAAATATATATATATATAAACAATATCTATATTTGTAATGTGAAGAAAATAAAAGTATGTAAAATAGTTTATTCATCACATACTGTACACATGTAGTGTCTTATTTTCCAATAAACAACCCTGTACCCTGTCTCTATATCTGTATGTGTGTTCTGTGATTGATAGATTATGGAGGGAAGATGTTTGTCCCTCTGACTCAGATGGCAGTCTTCACTGGTGCCGTATGACCATGTCCCAGAATGCACCTGTCGGTTTCCTAACCCACGGCAGTGGGAGTGGAAGCAGCATGTCCTCAGACTCAGGAGCCACGGTCAAATCCCTGATCAAGTCTTTTGACACAGCTGTGCCAAGTGAGGACATGACCTTTCTCCATGCTTTTATTTTTCCCTCATTTTCACTCGTTCTCTCCCTTTCTCACCTCTTCTCTCTTCCTTGTAACATTCATTTTAAGATCTGAGACATTAATTAGTAAAATGTTCTTGATTGTAAAATGATTGCTGAGAAAATATTTATGCAGTGATTAAGTGTTTAGATCGTGGCGCTATCGTGGTGAAACAGATGGTAACAGAAGCTGTTCTTTAATCTGAGCTAATAATGTAATGCTCTCCAAACATCTCCTGTCTGCCATCTCAATCTATCAGTTACACGGCAGCAGGAAAGTCTGGCTCTCATTACAGCAGCCAGACCTCTCAAATCATTCCTTCCTGGACAGATACCTCTAACATATGGGTTGTTATGGGTTGTTGTTAACAGCAGGACTTGTTCTCATTAATATCAACAAAAAAACGTCATGTTAGATGGGAGAGTTTGTTAAATTAAAGCTGCATTCGGCAAGTCTGGCAGATTGAGTGGACTTGGGCAAAATTTTGAATGTTTACAACTCTCATGCCCCTCCCCCACTATCAATGAATACCCTCCCACCGAGTTCGTGCTCGTCAGTGCGTGTGCACCAGATTTTCTGAATTTTCTGATTTTCTGATGTCTCATCAGCATCCATCAACACCATGGAGTATTTGGAGGTATGCTACCCTGGCTAATCTACCGATAGATTGCAATTGCTAACATCATTTATACTCTAAATGAGCTTTTCCGCCATCACTCTTCGTTACTGCGCGAACTTCAGGCGTGTGCATGTGATTGTAACGTGCGCGAGCGTTGGCGTCTGCACGATCTGTGATTGACAGTCAGATCTCACACCCCCCAGCGCTGATTGGACCCGATGATCCGGGAGCGGTGGATTTTTGCAAAACAAATAACACGCTCCAGGTGGAGTTAGAAGCTCAGTTTTTTTTTCTAAAACCACTTTATTTATTATGTTCTATCGGATTATAGTGTCGATTTCACTGAATATGATCAAAAAAAATTGCCGACGGCAGCTTTTTAACAATAAATGAGATTTATTATGACAAATCAAATTTTACATAAACTTTCATTGTACCATCAAACTCCAAACTTCCTCTCCTGTCCCAAAGACCATCTATTGAAACAAAGCTGTGGAAATATCCAAAATAGATACTGTTACTTCTAAAGAGCAGAACACTAAGAGTAAAATGCATAGAAGTCTGTCCTACCTAATGGGTTTTCTGGTTGTGTGTATCACCTGCTGCTCTCCTTATCTTTCAGAAGATCCCAATATTAGAAACAGAAGTTCATTTAAAAAAATGTGACTAATCATTTCATTCTGACCTCTACAGTTTGTGTGGCAAATTTTGGTGCAGATTATTTTGTGATCCCTTGCAGGCTGTTTTTAAAGAATGAGCCAGTAAAAAACTACATTGGATGATTAAAAAAAAGGGCATTATCCTCTTAAATGTTGTTTATTTCAACATGTGTGTGTGTGTGTGTGTGTGTGTGTGTGTGTGTGTGTGTGTGTGTGTGTGTGTGTGTGTGTGTGTGTGTGTTGTGTGTGTGTGTGTAATTCAGATTAATTTGTGTTGTCTGTATTATTTTTGTATGGCCATTTAAATGTTAATTGTGATGTATCTTGCTAGATGGAGCCAGCAGCTCAGTACAGATACATAAATCTCCCAGAAGCCCCCTAAGTGGCATACCAGTCCGCACAGCCCCTGCTGCTGCTGTCTCACCAATTCAAGTACTACAAATCTCACAATACACAACACATTTATTCTAGAGCACAGGGTATGCTATCACTGACATGTGCTTTATGTTTCTAGAGGCACTCTGGAATCAAGCAACTGTCAAAGACCCCTGATAGAAGAATCGCCTTTGGAGATTTTCCCCACAATGGTACTTCATAAAGACGAATCAAATTATGCTTTGTCTTTCAAACAACACTTCAGTTATCCTTAAACACCCATAGTGAAGAGAAACATTTAAATTTAATGGACATGTTAAATTGTTTACAATTTTTGATATTGTCACTTACCACAGATTTGTAAAAATTGGGAAATTGTTTTCAAAGCAACAGTCAATATCTGTGTCTGAAATTGGTGTCTAAAATGTCAGTTTCTAAAATGGGTATATGAAACAGGTATTGCACTAAAATGCAATCAAAATACATTGTTTCAAAAGCCACATAATGTCTCAGGGTACGACTTTAACCATGGTTCCCTGAAAAGGAAATGAGATGCTGCGTCGGAAGTTACAACGCTATGGGAAACGCCTCTGCGTCTTGAAGCATGTATGTAATCATTACAATAGCACGGCGGGATGTCATCCCGTAGCAAGTGACGTCATGACCAGGAAGCTATAAAGCATACCCAGACCAAACAATGTCAGCTTCTGATTGGCCAAAGCAAATCAATCACTGGCATGCAGTAATTATGGCAGGGCAACGCAGCGTCTCGTTCCCTTTTGAGGGAACCATGGTTGCAGTCATAACCTGAGATGTTCGCTTTCAAGGGAACGAGACACTGCGTCGGAAGTTACAATTCTATGGGAACATCAATACCCACTCCACCATACTAACAAGACCCTGTGTTGTGTAAATCCTTGCGGGCACAACCTAGGACATAGACATCCAGGACCCAGAGAGAAGTGCAAGTCTAGGTTGTAGAATCTCACAAATAGAGAGGACCAGCTTGCCGCAACACAAACTTCTTGTAGGAATGCCCCTGGCAACAAGGCTTCGGAACCCGCCATACTTCTAGTTGAGTGATCTCTGACAACCATAAGTGAAGGCTGTCCACACGCCTCCTATGCAGGAGAAATAGCCTCGATTATCCATTTGTTCATCCTTTGCTTGGTTGCTGGGAACCTATGTCTAGGGAATCCGAATCAGACTTTCACCACAAGACAGCTCTGTGGACATAAGCAAAGCATCCAATGCCCTGACTGGGCATAGCAAGCCTGGGCATGGCTTCTCCTGGTCCAACGTCTGAAAGCTCCTACTCTCCTTAGAGATGTAATAGCCAGCAGAAAAACAGTTTTCAATGTTAGAAATTTCTCTGTGACTGTTTCAATCACAGTTTGAGATGCAAACAGGTCCACTTCCACCTGGCCAAACTCCCTCCAAATCCTCTCCACCACCTTGGGGTGGGGTCTCCATTCCCTGGGGCTCAGGCCCTGCCTCGACAGGATGTCTGCTCTCTGATTCAGGCACCCAGGGATGTACACTGCCCTTAGTGAGACCAGTTTGCCCTGGGCCCACAGGAGATTCTAGGGCGCCAATTTGCAAAGGGGGCGCAACTGCAGACCCCCCTGATGATTTATGTACATGACCACCAATGTGTTGTCTGTCTGGACAAGCACATTATGGCCTCTGAAGTCTGGAAGGAAATGTTTCAGAGCCAGAAAAACAGCCATCCTCTCCAGGCAATTTATCTGCCACGATAGATAACACCCCCTGTGTGTATCCCCCATCCCCCAAGACGCAATCACAAAGAGGCACTCTCATAGTGTTTCGGCGTCTAGTGAGATTCCCAGTACTCAGTCTCGAGCACCTTCTCCTGAATACTAATTATGCACACTCCTCCTAGTATGCATCATTGACGCTGTGATCACCTTCCACCTGTTAGTAATTTACTCGGAGTTCAAACATATATCTAGCTTGTCATCTCGGTGTCCATTGCGAAGTATTGTCTCACTTCTGTGTTGCATGTCTGAGCGTCTTTTGAAAATACCCTGCCAGTTGCCTTGTTATATCGAACCTTTGCTCAAACCCTCTCTCTGATTGTGTGCAGCCTGCCTCGTGAACTCTGCCTGTCACTGACCCTGATACTCGCCGCCAGCCCCGAACTTCTGCCTGTCTCTGACTCTGATGCTCGCAGCCAGTCCCGAACTTCTGCCGGTCCCTGACTCTGATACTCGCTGCCAGCCCCCGAACTTCTGCCTGTCTCTGACCTGTATACTTCCTGCCAGCCCCGAACTCACGCCTGGTGTACTTCGATTCAGCCTGCTGCCTTTACTACCTTTGCTATATTAATAAATTGTTGCACATGGATCTGTCTCCGCCTCCTGAGTCTCAACAGAATACTTCGCCAAACGAAGATCCAGCAACGATGTCTGCTTGGTCAGCCGCTTTCTCCGCCCAAGCCTCACAACTAACTTCACATCATCATCAGTTGTCTCGTCTTACTGCTGTGACGGAGGAATTAGTGAAAGCAGTTCAGAGCATGCAAAAATCCACGGCAGAATCCTCAGCGCACGCAATGCCTACTCCAGCACCTGTTCTGCCGTCCGAATCCTCAAGCTTCATCACTCGCCTCTCACTCCCAGTAAAGTATGAAGGAGACCCAGGAAAATGTAAAGGTTTTTTACTTCAATGCTCTTTGTATCTCGCCCGGCAGACCGTCCAGCACGCTAGAGACATGGATAAGATCACATTCATCTGTTCATTACTCACCGGACGAGCACTGGAATGGATCACCTCGGTCTGGAGAACGGATGGATCAGCTTTCGCTTCGTACGACGAGTTCCTGGAATGCTTTAAAGCCGTATTTGAGCACGCAGTAGAGGGAAAAGGAGCGGAGGATCTTTTACTTGAGCTCACTCAGGGACGGATTCCCGCTTCGGAGTACGCACTCAAGTTTCGTACACTCGCAGTGCAGACCGACTGGACAGATAATGCTCTTAAGGTGTTCTACCGACGGGGTCTCAACCACGAACTTCAAGCTGAACTGGCCTGCCGCGATGAGGGAAGGAATCTGGACCAGTTTATCCATCTCTCCATACAGATTGATAATCTCATTCGCTCTCGCCGAGCCAACATCCGATCCTCGACGCTCTCACGCAATAATGTATTCACCCCAACGTCTCCGAATCCCGTGGTCACGGAAGCCGGTGAACCTATGCAAATTAACACTTCCCGGTTAACAGAGGAGGAACGTGAACGTCGGAGGACCTTGAAACTGTGCATGTATTGTGGAGGAACCGGTCATTTTCGACTACATTGTCCTCAACTGTCTACACGCAAGGAAAAGACAACGGTGAGTTTAACTCTTGATAGTCTGAATCCTCTCTCTTGTGTCTCTGTGACTCTGAAATTTACTAAGAATGATCAGTCTTTCTCTACGTCGGCATTAATTGATTCTGGGGCGGCTGGAAATTTTATGTCACAAGACTTTGCTAAGCGGCACAAGATAGCTCTAATACCCTGCACTTCTCCTCTCACAGTCGAAGCGGTTGACTGGCGGCCCCTTGGCACGGGGCGAATTACTCGCATGACGCAAGAACTACAGATGCGCACAGGACTATTACACCGTGAGAATATTCATTTCTACATCCTGTCTGCTCCTCACACTCCTGTCATACTGGGTCTACCCTGGCTAAGAAATCATAATCCGCTGGGGTGAAGATTGCTTTTCTAAGTGCCTAAGCCCCATTAAACCGCTGCCAGTCCGAAGCATCTCAGAGTCCAGTGAAAATTCCGCTCTCTCCAGTCTGCCTGTTGAATATCGTGACCTGGCTGAAGCCTTCAGTAAAGCCAAAGCTAGCCAGTTACCTCCTCATCGGGAGTACGACTGTGCCATCGATCTCATCCCAGGTTCCATACCATCCAGGGGACGCATTTTACCCCTTTCTCAGGCCGAGACAGAAACTATGGAGAAATACATAGAGGAAGAACTGGCCAAAGGATTCATTCGTCCATCCACCTCTCCTATGTCAGCTGGCTTCTTCTTTGTCAAGAAAAAGGATGGTGGGTTACGTCCATGTATCGATTACAGAGCCCTCAACGACTGCACAGTGAAATTTCGTTATCCTCTGCCACTGGTTCCTGCCGCTCTTGAGCTTCTTCGCACCACGAAATTCTACACCACACTGGACCTACGCTCCGCTTATAACTTGGTTCGTATACGAGAGGGAGATGAGTGGAAGACTGCTTTCTCTACAAGCACTGGCCATTATGAATATCTGGTTATGCCTTTCGGCCTTTCTAATAGTCCAGCGGTTTTCCAGTCCTTCATCAACGACGTATTCCGAGACATGCTTCAGCGCTGTGTGATCGTCTACATCGATGATATTCTGGTTTACTCAGATACCTTTGAGGACCATGTACAGCACGTACGAGCCGTGCTTCAATGACTCATTCAGTTCCAGCTTTATGCCAAGTTTGAAAAATGTGACTTCCATCAAACCGCAACTGCTTTCCTGGGCTACGTGATCAGCCCCGAGGGCGTGGCCATGGATGTGGGCAAAGTCAGGGCGGTGGTGGACTGGCCCCAACCTACTACTCTTAAGGAACTGCAGCGCTTCCTGGGGTTTGCTAACTTTTACCGGCGGTTCATTCGGGGATTCAGCTCAGTGGCAGGACCTCTGACAGCTCTGGTGCGGAAAGGAACCACTCGGCTCCCCTGGAACGAGAGCGCTACGCAAGCCTTCTACCAACTCAAGCGTCACTTCACCACCGCTCCGATCCTGCATCATCCTAATCCTGAACTGCCATTCGTGGTCGAAGTAGATGCCTCCAATACGGGCTTGGGTGCCGTTCTCTCTCAGCGTCAAGGTAATCCTGCTAAGTTGTTCCCCTGTGCATTCTACTCCAGGAAGTTGAACTCTGCGGAACGGAATTACGACGTCGGAGACCGTGAGCTACTGGCAATTAAGTCAGCATTTGAGGAGTGGCGACATTGGCTTGAGGGAGCTTCCCAACCGTTTGTTGTCTACACTGATCACAAAAACCTTGAGTATCTTCGCACGGCTAAGAGATTGAACCCACGCCAGGCCAGGTGGTCATTGTTCTTCTCGCGTTTCCAGTTCACTGTAACGTACCACCCTGGGTCTAAGAATACTAAGGCAGACTCCCTGTCCCGTCAGTACGACTCTGAGGTCTCCAGTCAAGCTCCTGAGAACATTCTCTGTCCCGATCTGGTCCTTGGTCCCATTCAGTGGGACAGCTAGAGCAAGCCAACACCAACGCTGAGATTCCGTCAAATTGTCCTTCCGGGAAAATATACGTGCCAGAAGCACTCCGTGAAGAGGTGTTGAAACACGTTCATGCTCTGCCCAGCTCCAGGCACCCAGGTATCACTGCCACTGTTCATCTCCTCCAGAACCGCTACTGGTGGCCCACACTACTCCAGGACACTACAAAATACATCTACAATACAAAATAATCACTACATCCAGCAATGCCACAACTGCAATACACAGAAGTCATCGCATCTCTTACCTGCCAGCCTCCTTCAACCCTTACCAGTACCTCAACGTCCATGGTCACACATTGCGATTGACTTCGTCACGGATCTGCCACCCTCTGATGGTCACACGACTATTCTCACTGTAGTAGATCGATTCTCCAAAGCCTGCTGACTGATTCCCCTTCCTAAACTGCCTACCGCTTTGCAAACCGCTGAACATCTCTGCAATCTAGTCTTTCGGTTCTATGGTCTACCTGATGATATTGTTTCCGACAGGGGACCACAATTTACCTCTCGTTTCTGGGCAGCTTTTTCCCGGATGCTACAAGTGAATGTCAGCCTCACGTCTGGGTACCATCCTCAAGCCAACGGCCAAGCTGAGCGGCTGAACCAGGAGATCATCCGTTTTCTGCGGTCATACTGTCACCTTCATCAGGAGGATTGGAGCCGGTATCTAATGTGGGCTGAATATGCTCAGAATTCTATTCGCAAACACTCCACGGGTCTTACCCCTTTCAAATGCATTCTGTTACGGCGTCTAGTGAGATTCCCAGTACTCAGTCTCGAGCACCTTCTCCTGAATACTAATTATGCACACTCCTCTTAGTATGCATCATTTTGACGCTCTGATCACCTTCCACCTGTTAGTAATTTACTCAGAGTTCAAACATATATCTAGCTTGTCATCTCGGTGTCCATTGCGAAGTATTGTCTTACTTCTGTGTTGCATGTCTGAGCTTCTTTTGAAAATACCCTGCCAGTTGCCTGGTAATATCGAACCTTTGTCCAAACCCTCTCTCTGATTGTGTGCAGCCTGCCTCGTGAACTCTGCCTGTCACTGACCCTAATACTCACCGCCAGCCCCGAACTTCTGCCTGTCTCTGACTCTGATGCTCGCAGTCATTCCAGAACTTCTGCCGGTCCCTGACTCTGATACTCGCCCTCCAGCCCCCGAACTTCTGCCTGTCTCTGACCTGTATGCTTCCTGCCAGCCCCGAACTCACGCCTGGTGTACTTCGATTCAGCCTGCTGCCTTTACTACCTTTGCTATATTAATAAATTGTTGCACATGGATCTGTCTCCGCCTCCTGAGTCTCAACACATAGCTTTGTAACTTCCGACGTAGCGCGAGTTCCCTTCAAAGGGATCTTAACAATAGGCATGTTACCATGAAACAAGTTAATCTCCTGGCAAAGCTGAATTTTTAGCAGCCATTTGTCAGTGTCACACGATCCTTCAGAAATCATTCTAATATGCTGATTTGCTGCTGAAGAAACCATTGATAATTTTTTTCAGGATTATTTGACAAATAGAAAGTTCAAAAGAACAGCATCTATTTTAAATATTTTGATTGTCTTTACCATCGCTTTTGATAAATTTGATGTGACAATTTCACAATACCTTGCTCATAGAAGTGCTAAAAAATCTTACTGACCCCAAACCTTTGAATGGTTGTGAATGTATTATTTTGATGTGCTATTAATTCAGAAGCATTGGTAGCATGAGTTGTCCTAATTTAAATAAATATTGTTTAATTAGAGCATTACTTACAATCTTATACAATCTTCGTGGATTTTAATATGTCCTTGAATAGGATATTCTCTAGAACTGTGGCAATAATAGGACACTATAAAAATTCTCCTGTGTGTCTGTGGTTCTGTCTCTCTCAGGGTCGTGTGATGAACTGAAGCCCTCGTCTCTTATGAGGAAAAGTCCGTCCCTCGAGTCAGTAATTAAAACTCCAGCTCACTTCAACGCCCGCACCTCCTCATTTACTTACAACAGAGCCAACAGTAAACTCAAGTAAGCTTTACAAACACAAAACCACAGATACACATTTTTTTCTAACCAGGGGCACTACAACAACAAATGACATAATTACCTTTCTCTGCTAAAAATATGTGAATGAAGTAGAGACAAAGGTTAATAAGATGACTCAGACCAGAAAAGCTATGAACTTTATTTTGCATTTGTGACGCACTCATTGTTTACATTGTGACATTGTGATTCCTCAGCTGTTTCTCCCTATTTTCATTTTGATAACCTCTGCTGTCCTGTTTAGAAACAATGTCTTTTGTTGTGCAAACCAGTCTCTTTGGTGATTCACACTTTGAACTGAATCATGCTTGGTACAGACTAATACAAAATGGAAAAAACGGTTTTGATAGAGAACCTTGATCATGATTTTTATTAGTTTTCAATTACACTATTGGGAAGTTGACACATAATCCTTTCATGGACCTTTATTTTCTGCTAAAAAGTCTGCTGAATGGGAGTCCAAGTGAAAGCCCAAGGTTGTATTTACAAAAGATAAACATACAAAATAAATTGAACTAAATGGCATGAACAAAACAGACTTGAACTTACATATATCGTTAAACAAATCTCCAATAGAGGATTACATTTAACACAGCTAAAAAGAAGCCTAGAGAAACATATACTCTGACTAGGTACTTATTTTGAATAAGTAATTAGTTTGCGACCACAAAAAAGTATCTTCTTTATAGTATGAATGTGTGTAGTATGAATGTAATCTGGACATACTACATTTGGCATGTTTTATCATGTGTTTTACCAGCTTCTCTGTCGTTCGCAAATCCTTGTAAATCACTTGTGCTGCTGTTGAGGAGTGATACGAATGAGGTAAGGTGTAAAGGTTGGGTTAAGGTGTATGGGATGGGTCAACAGTGTAATTAAAAATGTAATTACATAAATTTATTAAAGCTGTAATTACGATATTTTCAAAATATACGTACAATGTAAAAACATGTATGTACACAATAAGTCCATTGTATCAAATTATTAATTTCAATGTAGGTACATAGTACTTAAAGCCACTTAATATAAAGTGGGACCAAAATAACTGTTTTCAAATGTATATTTTCAAATGTAATTTATTCCTGTGATGGCGTAAGAGAGTAAGAGATCGGTTTTAAGCGAAATAGGCTTCAGGTCCTTAGACCGAAGCGGCTCGAATGAGGCACCCTTCATGGCTTCCAGGACCGTGGAGAGGTCCCAGATAGGCACAGAGGGGGGTTGAGGAGGGTTTAACCTTCTGGCCCCCTTAAAGATAAACTGAACTGAAATTTGAAAAAAAGGTGATATAACAGATGTATTTTATTTATTATCATTGGTACAATTATTAAAATGGCAGAATTTGTTAAAAGGGATAAAACTGTACGTTGAAAATGTTGTTTTTGTTACACGGCGCCGCCATGTTGGATTTCAACATTCGGCTACGTCACTGGCATGGTAGGCTACTCTTGGCTGAGTAATGAATTGTATAGGCTAAGGCAGCTGGGGTTACGATACATTTTCACAGGCTACCTTTGACAAGGAAACCAGCCCTCGTCTAGCCCTCCGACACGTTGGAAGAACTTTTGTCAAACTCCACAAGCTAGTCATCAATCCGACCATATTAAACTGTATAAATAAATGACTCCGACGATATCACAGATCGATAATAATGCATTTACTAGGTGCTAACTAAACCACAGCAGGTATGTAAATGTCCCTCTTTACTCACCCTGAAGCTAGCTGATGTTCATCGTCTCAGGGCACATTGTTGATGCAGAGGGAATTCAACTCCCAGAAATATCTGCCAGTTCCATAGGTTTCTGTGCAGTATCCGTCCGTGCATGATTTTGTTTTAACATTTTGTGTGCAACTAACTTAACAAGCGATCTCATTGGATGAATTCGTCCAATCACATTTTCCATTTATCTGCCTCGATTTTAAAAAAAAATTTACTCAAGAAACATTTATTATTATTATTATTATATGTTGAAAACAGTTGTGCTGCTTGATATTTTTGTGGAAATTTTTAGGGCTACAACAACAAATAGATAAAAATCGATTATTAAAATAGTTGCCAACGAATTTCATTATCAATTTGTTGTGTTGCGCGATTATAACGCCAAGTCAATAATTTGCAGAGATGTTTGAGTATAAATAAAAAAAGTTGAGTTGAGCATGGAGTGGAGCAGATCTATGAGGCAACGGACTGGACAAAAGCGAAGCAAACTCCGCAAGCGAGCGCAAGAGAGACAGAGTGTGCCAAGATGGCATCGGCCAGCTTTCTGACGCGCAGCATTTTTCCCAATGGTGTGCTGCCTTCCCAGGATGCTTTTTTTGAGGGCGCGTTAAAGTCGCGTGATGTCACCCATAGAAATAAAGTGGAGTTCAGCGCGACAGAAGTGCACGCTGACAAGTGGATCCGCACCGCGAGTGTCTGCGCACGAGCGACAGTGCGCGAGAGAAACCGATGCTGCATCCCAATTCGCCTACTTATACTACGCCCTAAAAGTATGTACTCTTTTTGTGAAGAAAAAGTACATACTTTTGAGTGTGTAGCAAAAGAGTAGGCAAGCTTTGGGACATACTACTTCGCCATCTTTAACGGACAGATCTGTCGCGTGCCGTGCATCCTGTCACCGTAAACTGCCCTGTCAATCATCTCGTCACAGTTAAAATCCTCCATTTAAGCTAATTTAATTTCTTACCGTTTCGGAGAGAAATGTTGTAGCACGCTCACCTGCCAGTCGTGGGTTTTTCATGCGGAGACTCCTCATGTGTTTGTAATTTGAATATAATGATGCATTTAAAAGTTAAAGGTGCTCTGTGTAATTTTAGCGGCCACTAGTGGTGATGTTTCAGATTGCAACAAGAGCGCTCGTGCTTGTGTGCGTGGTTGATCTCAAGAGCGAGCATTCACTACCGGCCACACAGAGACTTTCAACGCAACGGAGAAAGCATCACACAACATGCTGGAAACTGATGTAAACTCCCACTGCAACTTTACAATAATAGGCTACTTTTATCAGCTTGACGTTGAACTAATGCTCCATGCTCGTACCATGATAACGTTACATATGTGGTGTTATCTAGCATAATGCATTTCACTAACTATTCGTGTATCTTTTTTCACAATCAGCGATGTCAACACAGGTGAATGTATAATATGATAACGAAAACGGTGAACTAGACTGAACAATTTCAGTGTAACAGTAAGACAGTAGGAAGTAGCATTACTGTACTGAACGTGTCTGGAAATGTTTATTATAAACAATGCTAGTAGTGGGATGAGTAACGTTAGACAGTCGATCTAGTACATAAAATAAGTTACATCCTAAAGCACCTACTTTTTGTTATCCTAGAACAGTCTTTTGTATTCATTTCATGTCTCATGTAGTTTACCTTGCTATTTCATTAGAGTTTACTAATATTTATTTTAAACTTGTAATTTATCAGAATATAAATAGACATTGCATTGGTTTCATTTCAGAATTCCGATTCAGACAATTATGAACCTCTACTAACTGAAAGCATGTATTACTGGTTATGTAATGTGGAAAGCCATAACGTTACAACTGTAGTATTTCACATCAGATAACGTTAGCAACTGGTCGGCGTTAGCCGGCGAACTAATGCTATTTTGAGCCAACTAAAGCACAAAATCACAATATATTTTACATGCTTTAAAGTAATGTTAGCTTACCTGTCCAAAAGGAGGAAAGCCAACTCAGGATCTGTTTTTATACCTAAAACAAAGCTGAGGTCTCTCCACAATTCAAAAGCTCTGCCGATGTTGATCCGTGTTTTCGTCCTGAGTCGATCCGAATCAAGTTGGCCCGACGAGCTTCAGCAGATAAAACTTTTTTTGTTTTTTATATTATTTTGGAGTTTGTGTTGGAGTCTGTGTTGTGCTGGAGGCAGGTCGTTTTGTGGTTTTATCAGACTCCATGTCGTTAGCTGAAGTTCCGTCGGTCGCATAGACTGTATATAAGGAGAGAGGCTCGGGAGCGCGCATTCACGTCACTTCCGGTGAATTTCGCGGTAAATCCAACCCGGAGACTTCGCATATAAATATGAATATTGGCCTTCAGAGGTAATATCCAAACCCGATAAGTGGATCATTGTACTGTGTGATTACAACCCCTTCACACACAGGCAATAAAAAAAGGATTCGTTTTAGAAGAAATGTTACACATAGCACCTTTAATGGCTAAACGTATCTTTACAAAAGTTCACAATGCTGCTGCAGATGCAATATAATGTAGCCAACATTGCATAAATACATGTTCGTCAGG
Source organism: Chrosomus eos (assembly GCA_036326025.1). Taxonomy (NCBI): domain Eukaryota; kingdom Metazoa; phylum Chordata; class Actinopteri; order Cypriniformes; family Leuciscidae; genus Chrosomus; species Chrosomus eos. The sequence continues at coordinate 16,617,291 of CM070820.1, read as the reverse complement.
TTAGATACTGATAATTAATCACTCAAACCCCTTTATCTAAACCTCTCTACATAACCACCGGACTCGCGCGTCCTCCATGTCCGTAGTTTTTTAACACCTTTTCACTCGTGTTTGTAGTTCTAACCGAATCCTCGTCCAATGCGCAATGGGTTGTGGGTAATATTAGCCGTTAGAGTGTGCATCGATCTGCACTTCGGATTCTGACCGGATATAGTAGACCATCCGGGTCTCTTTGGAATACTCATTTCAACATACTACGATTTGGGACGTACTAATTCTATTTTCGAATACTATTTAGGACAGATAGTATGTGAATTGGGACGCAGCTCGAGTGTGTCTGCGTGCGAGCGACAGTGCACGAAAGAGACGGAGTGTTTCTGAGCATTAGTAAATTGGTACATACTACATATGTAGTAATATATAATTACTATATAAGAGGCATGGAAGTTTGATAAATGGACAACAATATAAATAAAAACAACAATTAAATTCTTACCACTGAATTAGTAGACTGTGATTTGAATCAGATAGACAGAAGATGAAAACACTTTGGCTACGTTCACACTGCAGGCTGTAACGACCCAATTCCGATTTTTTTGCCCCTATCCGACCTGTATCTGATCTTTTCATGACAGTCTAAACGACACAGATCCGATCTTTTCAAATGCGACCCAGGCCACTTGGGTATGTGGTCCAAATCCGATATGTATCCGATCTTTTGAAATGCGACCTCAATCTGAACGGCCAGGTCACATGTATCTGACCCGCACGCCATTGATAATGCGACAAACGTCATAATTCTGCGTTGAAGTAGGCGGGAATGAGAAGATAAACAAGTTAGCTATCATACGATAGCACACACCTGTAGCTAGCCAATACACTCCAACGCGCTGCACTGTTATGGTCCGCTGCAGACGTGTCTCTTCCCGTGACACCGTGACAGTTAATCGAAGGCGCTTAAACATAATCGAAGGTGGATCTGGTTATTCGGGAGTTACTGATGAATTCTGTATTAGTGAAGCCACTCACATCAGTATCCCACCACTCCTGGCTGCGACTCCGCACCCACACGTTTCTCTGTATCGACGTTGCTACCACTGCTCCACAAAACGCCATGGCCAAAAACCTTGCTCTCCTCCTTCTTCATTTTCATTCATGTTTAGCTACTTCCGCAAACAACAAGTGACGTCGTTGACCGTTGAGTACTCTTCTGCGCATGCGGGTCACTTCTGGGTCGTTTCACATTCACACAGGAGATCACAAAAGGTCGCATTTAATTGGAAATGTGAACGGCCTTGCAAAAAAATCGAATTTATTCAAAAAAAACGGAATTGAGCATTAAGCCCCTGCAGTGTGAACGCAGCCTTTCTTGTCTGTCCCAAGTACCACTACAAGGGGAATTTTTTTTCCACAATTTGCAGCACTGAATTTTTCCATCTTTACTCTAAATGTCTCTTCACTATATGCTTGGAAAGGATGAGCTGCAAAATACCTTACACACCATAGGATGTGGTCAATCCATTGTTTTATATATATATATATATATATATATATATATATATATATATATATATATATATATATATATATATATATATATAATTTTATATTGTATTTATATTTTATATACATTGAAATTATAATTAATATTAGGATAGACTAGAGATATTATTTTCTGTTATAATTATTATTATTGCCTATTATCCATGCGCAATACTTGTCTTTTGTGTGCATTTGCTTGTCAAATAATGGCAAACATTTTTTTAAAGATTATATCATCTTAAAAAAATAGTTTGTGAGTGTGTTCATCTGTGAGTGTGAGAGTTTGTGAGTGTGTTCATCTGTGAGTGTGAGAGTTTGTGATTGTGTGCATCTGTGAGTGTGAGAGTTTGTGAGTGTGTGCATCTGTGAGTGTGTTTGAGTGTAGTGTAGAGAACAAGTTCTGACATTCAAACAAATCCTGTTAAGTTTTCTGATTTTATTTGAATTAAAAATCAATTGTAAAGATTTTTTCTGTCACTTTTGATAAATTTAATGTGTCCTTACTGAATAAAAGTATGAATCTATTTATACAATAATTTCTTTAAACAGCAAACAGTAGTGTAATCCCTTGATAATATATTAGATATTATATTATGCAATAGAGAATATATATTGAGTCTTGTATTTGTTTCAAACCCATACAGACATCAATGTGAAATGTGATAAAACGATGATGCATACAGTGTTCTGACTTCCAGTGCAATGACCACAGAGTCATCTAATGATCCATTGAACACAAAACAAGGCAATCTGATTATCTTTCATGCTGTGTCTCTCGCAGAGCAACGCCCCTGATGTGCGTATGTACTCTCACAAGTGTGTGAGGATTTTAGCAGTGGTTAAACATTTAACTGGTCATCAGTATGTACAGATGCAGTGTTAGTGACCGTACATGTGTATGTGTGTGTCCCCTGATGCTAGTGTGGAAAGAACAGACCCTCTGTCTGCTCTGGCGCGGGAGTATGGTGGATCTAAGAGGAACGCTCTATTGAAGTGGTGCCAGAAGAAAACAGAGGGCTATCCGGTAAGGAGCACAGGCCGTGACCCCCTCTCTCACCCTGTCCCTCTCTCTCTCGTCTTTCAGTGAAGTTTTATTGCATGACTGTTTAAATACAACATTGCCGGATGAATGTAGAGTGAAAAGGAATTTACTTGTTTAAAAGAGAACCATTTCTGCACCACAAGTTTCACCAAACAGAACTGCACAAATAACTAGAAAAGGATGTGACATTTGATGGTTATTTACTCCTTACATAGTTTGAATATTTTACTTGAGTTGTGGTGGAGTATCAGAAGATTTGTCATAGGAATAAGGTAAGTGGCAATCTACATACAGTATACTGTTGGACATCCTAACATGCTGCTCCCGTACACCATTACATAAGTCAGAAACATATACAGTAGTGCTTCACCCCAGTGTGCTGTGGCCCTTGTAATATTAGTTAACAGAACAGACTTCTTACAAAAAAATGAATAGTAGTGTACTTATACATATTAACATCAAAAATATTATAAAAAGAAGTTATAAAAGTTATAAAGCTTTTAGAAAGTTACATAACAATAAATATCTATCAAATAACATTTTTTTTTTTAAAAAAAGTAAACAATCCCCAGAAATACCTACTGCTTGCAACCAACAAGTCTACATTGCTAAGTTACAACAAACATTGTGAAAACACTAAATTGGAAAATGTTGCTTCACAAATGGGAATGTTATTACATAAATTGGCTATCAATAGAGGGCATCTTGTGGCGACAGTATTTTCATAAGGATCATTTTAAGCCTTCGTATTTTTGTTCAAATACCCTTTTAAAATATTCCCTGAACAAACCCAGCATGCAAAACATACCTTATGCTGGTGACCATGATATTAATATTGCAACACCAAATAAATAAGATTTTAGTCATATAATTTCTAATCAGTAGCACATTACAATTTTAGATGTTATCTAGCACTGAATAATCAGATTGGCATTGCCACTTGGACTGTATCAGTCAGTGTTTATGTTCCCAGAAGCAAATAATGTGTTATTGGCCACGTGCAATTGTGTGTGAGCAGATAATATTTCTACTGTTCACTGCTCTAATAGCCTGTTTGAGGCCTAATCCCTTAGACGGACCAGACCCAGGCCTCCACCATTGTCATGTATGAGAGGAAGATTAGCACTAACACACTTACCCTCCATATTAGCCTCAGATTGTAAATAAATTGATGAAAGCTGTGCACATGCTTTCTTTCCTCCTCCCCCTTTCAGCATCTTTTGCTTAATACTCGAAAACAGACTTGTTCACTTAGTTTGCATTGATATTTTAAGCACCAGATACTGACCGACTGCTCTCAGGTGACCTTCACTGGCTGTTAAGGATAAGCAAAGACAAAATAGTATGTGCAGAAGATAAGCATACATTTTGTCAAAGATGGAGAAACTATAAATTAAATTTCTGAATAGAATCTCTGCAAGCCCTCTGGCCTTAAGCACTCAGCAGTCTGAAGGCTAGAAATGATCAGAATAATGCCAGAATGCCATAAGAGGCTTAAACTAATAGTTGTGGATTTCAGCATTGAAAATAGGCAGTTGGCTGTTATAAGATGTGCATGTTTCTGTGTGGTTAATGGGGATGCTTAAATGTTGACATGGAATCCGATTATTCGTTTGTGCCAGGCCTAAACACTGTGTGTGCTAGCACATGAATTAACATGACTGTAAAATGTTGTGTGGTTTTGTCACTGGTATATTAATTTAAGTGACAATGGATTGACGTGAAACTAACTTTCTTCAATGTCTACACTTTGTTGAATTTCATACAACCTGGGCCAAATTTACCCACAAAATCAAAATAGAAGTAAAAAAGAAAGACACTATTGTTCAAAGGTTTAAGGTCGTTAACATTTTTATTGCCAGATTTACTAACAGCTTGCATCAGCGCAAACCCCCCTTTGGGGTTAAAAAACTACTGTCAGGATTTAAGACACACAGTAAAAAAATTGTGCTGAAAAGGCGTGGACACAATTTTTGCTGCTGACCTTATTGCATATGCATTTGTAGGAGTTTCCCTTTCAGCCGCAAAATTTATTAAAGGAGAGTATTTAAATTAATCATCCAAGGTGATTTGCACTAGTCAATTTATTGGTATTTGCACCATTATTTACAGCCCAAAGCAAGCATGTCTTAAACAAGATGCTAATTTGGACTGCTCCTGGTAGATTGTGTTGGTCATTGTGGAAATGATCCGGTGTTGTTTAATTTGCGCGTCATTAGGGCTGTCGCGATAACCAATTTTGCAGTTCCGCGCTACTGTCAGGCCAACCGCAAAGGAATGCAAGTAACCGCAGCAACGTTTTCTTTTTTCATAAGGCCACCCTTCGTAGTTCGTACCATGTGTATTGAATGTTAAATAAGTTAATAATGATAACAAGACTGTTTATCATGGTGATTTGTACAGAGGCTTCGTGGATTTGGACTTAAGCCTAAACAGACAGTGAATGTGATTGAGCGACTGAGCAAGTGCAATTACCTGCGTCTGTCTTTGAAGTCAAGTCTATATTCGTGTATATATGTATATTCGTGAAAAGGTAAATCGACGGTAGAAATTAGCGAATCCAAGAAAGCGTTGAAGTTCCTTTAAGGTTGAGGGTTGATGCCAGTTTTGGATGATATCCACCTTCCTCTGGTCCATCTGGATGCCTTCATGGTCGATGAAGCAGGCATCACCCCATCGCAGGATTTCACCGGTGTTTCAGTTTATGTAAGGTTGGTGTTGTGACAACCACGGGTGTCCCAGGATGAGATCCGCAGTGGATCCTTTCTAGCCTGGTCCCACCAGATTCTCGTACATTTTATTTCATTTGTACATAGAGTCTGGTACCGCTCCATTGACAAGCGTTAACTTCCTTGTAGGCGGGTACTCTATTGAAGTCTAAAATCTGCCCCAGTGTCACTCTATCTGACATAACCAATCGCTAACATTTGGTCGTGGCATATGTATTTTCCCGAACCCCGTGGGGAGGACAGCCACCAACAAAACTAAGCAAAGATTGTTCTTGCTCCGGCTTTAACTTCTTGATATTCAGCAGCGTTGCCACAACGGACCGAATGGCTTCGCTCGCATCTTTCTCCGTGGTCATTACTGAACTACAACTCAAAAAATCCTGATGCGACCATGGCCCAGCGGCTTTCCTTGGATAGTGTGTATTCTTAGGTCTTGATCACAACGTTTCCGGTGGACGTTTAGTTTTTGGAGTAGCTGGGTCGAGAAGAATTTCCCTGCCGAACCAGAGTCGATGAGGGTTGCGATGAGGGTTCAGACACAAACGGATGAGGTTAGGATATGAACAGTGGTACGGGAGAGATAATTAATTTGAGGTGGAAAATGAATAGTACTCACCGCCGGGCGTGGTGGTCTAACAGGTCATAATGATAATATGATCTTGGAGAATTTGTTGGAGAATTCGTTGCTGACGCTCCACGTGAGTCAGGGGGTAAGAATCAACTTCCATGGGTTTAGATGCTTGAAGGACAACTGATGGTGCCGAGGGCGGAGGAGATGTAGCGTGATTCAAAAGGGAACAGGCGGTGAGGCGTTGTGAGACTCGGATGGTTTTTTGAATGAGATTTTCTAACCCCATAGCATCGTCGTACACAACCATTAACTGGCGAACTTCAGCATTGAGTCCATGACGAAAGGCTGTCACAAGTGCAGTTTCGTTCCATCCGCTAGTGGCCACCAGGGTCCGAAATTGGAGAGCATAGTCGCTGACTGAATTTTGTGCTTGACAGAGGTTGAAGAGTTGGTTATGAACTGATAGGGTTGATGTGGTTTGTCCAAAAACTTCCTTAAAGTGACTGAAGAAGGCTGATAGTGAAGTGATTATGGCAGCGTTGGACTGCCACAGTGACTGAGCCCACTGGGGGGCGTGTCCGGACAACAATGAGATGATAAATGCCACCATGGCACAATCGTTGTTGAACTGATGGGACAGCATCTCAAAATAGAGTAAGCATTGAAGTAAGAATCCGCTGCATTCCAACCGCCTCAAAGGTGAAGGTTGCTGGTCAGGCCATGGGACTGGCAGAGGCAGCGGATGAAGAAGTGGGTGAAGGTTGGAGAAGCGATTTGTGTTGCATCGATGACTTTGATGGGGATGGTAGATGGATTAACCAGTGATGAAGGTTGGAGAGATCGACTGACTGCATTCACCAGATCTGCGAATGGATTGAATGGGCGATATGTGAAGAATCAGAACTGGATGTGGAACTTAGCTCGATGGTTAACTTGATATCTCTGTTACAGATGTGGGCAGCATACAGCATGCAGACAACAGATGGTGGATGAAGAAGCAGCAGGAGATGACGGTCGAAGAAGAACAGGAACGGGATCTTCGTGGTAAGTATTCAGGTAAGGATTGTTGAGAGTCTGTGTGGTTATAGGATGAGACCAGACGAGGAAGTGAAGGGGAAGTGCCTCTTTATAGTGAGGGTGATTGATGATGTGCAGGTGCGGTGAATCAGAACGTTACATAACCATTATAAATTTATTTTACAGTAACTTTTGATCATTTGATGCATTTAAAGCTGAATAAATGTATATAATTTTTTAGTATATAAAATGTAAAACATCTTAATCTTTCCAAAGGGTATTTAAATGTATCCTGTTTTTAGGACCATTAAGATGTTTTACATTGTGATGTTATCGTCAGGAAAATTAAATACATTTTAATTTCTATTATTATATATTTCTATTGTATTTAAATTAATTATTATACAGCCATGGCCTAAAGTATTGGCAGTGACATAAATATAGTGTTTTGCTAAATTTGTTGCTTGATGATTTGTAGATATTTTTTCACATTTTTGTGGTATAATGGAAAGCAATGATAAGCATTTCATAAATTTTAAAGGCTTTTATTTGAAAAAAAAAAAAACATTCAATATATGCAAAGAGTCCATATTTACAGTGAAAGAGTCCCTTTTTCTTCATAACCTCTGCAATTCACTCGGACCAAATCCTGACTGATGGCGATTCATTCTTGCCGTCAGAGTTGATCACAATTTGTGGGATTGGGGTTCTCTATGGGATTACGATCTGTTTTGTCTGGCCATGAACCAAAATTTCAAAAATAATATTTGAATTTTACAAACGTTGCTTTGCTGGCCATAAATGCAGTGAATCAATGATAAATCCCAAGCACTAAAACTCACACACTGTAAAAAAAAAAAGTTGGATTAATTTAAAAAAGTAAGTTACCTGGTTGCCTTAAAATTTTTAGTTAATTGAAATTAAAACTTTGAGTTAATACAACAAAGGAGATTGGTTTAATAAATAGAAACTCAAAATATTATGTTATCTGAACTACATTAATTATCTAAGTTGATTTGACAAAATATAAAAAGTTGTGATAAATCATGAAAATAATTTTTTACAGTGCAGTTATAACTAAATCCACTGAGTGGTGCTGTGGAGCGTTAACAAGGGCTGGGCCTGGTTAGTTACCTGGATGGGAGACCTCCTGAGAATACCAGGTTTCTGCTGGAAGAGGTGTTAGTGAGGCCAGCAGGGGGTGCTCACTCTGTGGTCTGTGTGGGTCCTATCACCCCAGTATAGTGACGGGGATACTATATTGTCAAAGAGCACCGTCCTTCGGATGAGACTTAAAACCGAGGTCCTGACTGAGGTCTGACTAACCTGAGGTCATTAAAAATCACATGGCACTTCTCGTAAAGAGTAGCGGTGTAACCCCGGTGTCCTGGCCACATTCCACCAATTGGCCCTTGCCAATCATGGCCTCCTAATAATCCCCATCCATTCAATTGGCTCTATCACTCTCTCTCTCCTCTCTCTCTCCTCTCTCTCTCTCTCTCTCTCTCTCTCTCTCTCTCTCTCTCTCTCTCTCTCTCTCTCTCTCTCTCTCTCTCTCTCTCAATCTCTCTCCACCTATAGCTGGTGTGTGGTGAGCGCACTGGTGTCGTTGTTCTGTGACTGCCGTCACGTATGTCAAGTGGATGCTGCACACTGGTGGTGGTTGAGGAGAGAATACCTGATATGATTTGTAGCGCTTTGGGTGTACAGTAGTACATATGAAAGCGCTACATAAATGCCTCATTCAGTTGATTATATTTGATCACATAATGTTGTTTAGTTTTAATTTAAGTTTAGAATTACTTAGATGAAAATTATCTTACTAAATTATCTTACAAAATATTTACTTTTGATCAAAGGAATTAATGAAAGTTATCATAATAGTTATAGAGTTATAACTATAATAATAGAGTTATCATAATATCCCCACCACAATGAGAATGGACACGAAGAAAGACTGCTGTCCATCACTGCATTCACGACAGGTAAGCGCAGCTGTAGCCAGAGTGAGCAGAGAAGATACCTTATAAGATAGCAAAATGATCTCGAGAAATGTGCTTCCTTCAAGTTTCATCAAGGGAGACAGGTTTAAGAGCATAAAACACAAAGTGCTGTTAGAAACTTCACTTAGCACATCGCTTAGCACAACGTTATCTTCATGTCTCTGCAACATCTGTCACGTTTTCTCACCCGAGCATGTGGATATTATTGTTTTTCTCAACATGAATGTGAAACAATATTAGATAACCATATGCCGACTCAAAGGTGTATGTACGTTCTGTGCGATATTTGGTGCAGTATGCTCTATTAGCGTTTTTTTCCCACTCACGCTGCTTGAGCTTATATGGCTTTTGTTCTTCATATTTTTTGTTAACACATAATTGTTTAATGTTTTGAACCAAAAGAAAACCGTAGGATATAATGTAAGCTTGTGTATATTGCCTAATCCTAAGCTTGTTCAGAAATGGTGACAAAAACTTGATGAATAAAAAAATATATATATTTCTTGTTAAACTCCATTTAAATAAACAAATATTGGAATATACATTTTTTATGAGCCCAAATATTCTAATACAATATTTTTGAAAAATGCCCATCCCTGCTCTGGGACGTCCTGAACCCTTCATCACTGCAAGTGGACCTCTCTCCTTGAGGTTCTTGATGATCTGGTATATGGTTCTTTCAGGTGCAATATTCTTTGCACCATTTTCCTTGCACATGAGGCCATTTTGATGCAAAACGATAATGGCTGCACATCTTTCGTTGGAGGGAACCACTGCTAACACAAGAACACAATGATTGGAAACACTTCTTTCCTCATTTTATATTCTGACTGGTCTTCTAATCCAATCAGAATGATAGAGGTATTTCACCTGACTATTATTCATTCATACTTTCCCATGTGCTGATGTGCTTTACTAACATTTTTAATCTGTCCCTATCACAAGCCATCGTTCCACCCTGCCTTAAAACAGTCATTATCATCCCAGTCCCGAAGAAGCCTGTTTTAGACAGTTTAAATTACTACAGACCAATTGCCTTCACTTCTATTGGCGAAAAGTGTCTAGAGAGCCTAGTAATGAGGCACATTATAGCCAGCCTTCCTCCCACTTTTGACCTCCATCAATTTGCTTATTTGCTGAGACCAACAGGTCTACAGAGGATGCCATTGCCACAGCCCTCCACAAAGCTCTGGAACACAGAGGGATATACGATTTATTATTATGATTTGATTATAGTTCAAGTTATATTTGATTATAGATTATAGTTATAATACCATCATACCGGACATTCTTGACATTCAACACCGGTGCCCCACAGGAATGTGTGCTGTGTCCACTACTCTACCGCCTCTATAGACATGACTGTATCCTCACACACTCCTGCTTATCATTATGAGGTCCTAAAAATTATTACATTGTGGTGCTCTGAAAACAACCTGTCGTTAAACACAAAGAAAACTAAAGAACTCATCTTGGACTTTGTGGAAAAGCTGACCACCCTTCCATCTTTATAAATGAAGACTGTGTGGAAAAAGGATGCAGTTTTAAATTCCTGGGAATCCATCTATCTGACAGTCTCTCCTAGTCCACAAACATGACAGCTGCTGTTAAAAAGGCACAGCCAGCGTCTGCACGTCCTGCAAGTCCTAAAGAAAAACCACCTTTGTTCAAAGCTACTGATGGCCTTCTACCTCTCTGCCATATTGCCTCACATTGTGGTATGGCGGCTGCTCAAGAGCTGACAAAAAAGCTCTACAGAGGGTCATAAACATAGCGCAGAACATCATTGGCTGCCCTCTCCCATCACTTCAGGACATTACAAACCCCTGCTACCTATCCAGAGCAAAAAATATTAAGGACTATTCTCACCCTGGTTACCACCTGTTTACTATTCTGCCCTCATGAAGACAATACAGGGCAATTAAAAGCTCACTGCCAGATTCAAAATGTATCCAAAAGCCATCCAGTCCCTTAACTAAGGGCTATTTTGCACTATTTCTATATGAACATTACTGCGGACTGTGCAATATCTGTTTGAAAATTTGACTTGCACTTTTTTGTCTTACCTGCTGCACTTAGGTTTATAAATGGAATGAGATTGTGTTGTTATATGTGTATGTATTGTGGCACCGCTGAGCAGTCTCTGAAATTTCGTTGTATTCCGATGCAAGGACAAATAAAGGTGAATTCTAATTCTAATATGATTAGTGGAATTATGTTAGCTGGTCATTTTCTGGTCAAAAACTGTAAAATTTGGGGTTTTGTGATAAAGTACATTTTTGACCAATGAAGCTATTTGCAATAATTTAGAATATGCATCATATCATTCTCCACAATTATCTAGAAACAGGAATCAACAGGAATTCTGCCAATACTTTAGGCCATTAAAAAAATTAAGAAAAGTTATTTAAAGCAGTTAAACATAAGGCCGAAACATAAAATGGGGGGGTGGGTGTACAAATGAAGAGGTAGGAATACTTTTGCAATGCACTATATATAGTTGTAATCAAAATTATTCAAGCCCATTGCAATCAATTTACAGACTTTCAGCTGTTAGCAATGAACAAATAAAACAAAAGGTATTTGAAATAGCACAACACAACAAATGTTTCAAGTGGTTTCCACAAATTCAACTGAAAATGCAACTTTTAGTGACTTCTGTGTTCCCTTCATGTCAAGCATCTTTAGTACTTAGTAGAACACCCTTTTGCTTTTATGACCAGACACCAGCTTCTGGCAGTGTTTCTGAGAAACCTTAGCCCATTCCTCATGAGCAATGGCTTCCAATTCAGTAATATTATTGGGTTTGCGTGCTGCAACCACCTTCTTCAAATCCCACAAGACATTTTCAACTGTAGCTCTGGAAAAAATTAAGAGACAACTGCAAAATTTGCCGTTTTATTATTTACCAATTAACGTTCCAAGGTGTGCAATTATTTTTAGGGAAACACATGGCTAAAGTAGTTCCAGGCGGGTATTGACCTTGTTACATGTCCATATCACCTCCCCAAATGATTTAAGTTATTTTAAAGGTCCTTACAGCCTACAACAGCAAAACAATTAAAACAACACTGACCAAGGAAATAAATACAGGAAACTCACACAGAAACGTGTTGTCAACGCTGCTCTGACGATTTTATCAGTAAAATAGCTTAACAACTTAAAAGCTACATGACATTTCTCACTAGTGAGACCTAACAACGCTGTTCTTGGAACAGATAAACAATACAGTTTAGTTATTAGCAGAGACAATGCTGCCGAACACTGTTGAGAGAGATACAAGGTAATCCACACTTGATAACACTCTCTGGTAACGCTTTATTTTACGACCCGCAAACAACTGCGTAAGTAAACCGAAATTACGGTGTACGTTTCTGTAATTATAGCGTACTTCCGTGTAGGTATAGGGGAAAAATATGTTAAGTTTGGGGTAATAAAGGGGTAACAAGCAGATAGTATACAACCTGCAAATAACTTCGTAAGTAAACTGAAATTACGGTGTACGTTTCTGTAAATATAGTGTACCTCCATGTAGGTATAATAAAGGGGTAACAAGCTATGCAAGCAAATTATTTATAATTTGAGAATTAATGAGAAAAGAGCACGTCAGACTGGAAGAGAGCGCAGTATGAGACGGAGTCACACAGAGTGAGAAATAGTCGATTAAACTGTTAAAGAGAGAACATTTCCAGTTTGATATTGACTTGGGAATTTGTGGTGATAAGTCGTGTGATAGTATTGAGTCTATCGTTGATTCCGCGCTGCTCATAACAGTGTGGTGTTCCTGCACGTGAGGTCTTCCGTGGGGAAGGGAAACTCAGACGACGTTGGTGGAGATTGAGCAGGGGAGAACAATCGCACGTGATATTGCACGTGTACCAGCTACCGCGTGAGCTTTTTCTGTGCGCTTCAGAGTCTTTATAAGAGCACATACAGGCCACTACCGTTGTTTTTGGCACTCATTTTATTTGATTTCTGAGATTATAAATGTAAAAAAACACCTTCTTATTTGTTTTTGTTTTGTAAGACTCTTATTACTTTGTTTTCTGAACTCATTGGAGTCAATTGGGCAGTTTATTTTGTTATATATGCCAATTTCTCCTATTGATTGGAATACTTTTCTAAAACTGCTTTTCTCCTGAACAAAAATATATATTAACGCTGTGTCTCATTTGAGGCTCAGTCGGGGATAAAAGAATCCTTTTTCTCTTTAGATGTTATGGCTGTGTCTTATTCTTTGACATAAGGTTTGAACGGCCACATTTAACAGGTACCTATTATGTTAATATATTGTACGTCTTGTATATAAAAGTTATCATCACATTTCTGGCAAAATATGTTCTTGTGCAATTTTACATTTAATTTTGGCATCTGTGGGTTGATTTAACATTAATTAATCTAGTAAGAAAAGCCAATGAATTATTTTTTTATCATACTGTGCTTACATACAGCCATACACGTTTCATTTTCAACCCACAGATGTCAAAATTACCCTGTAAAATTGCACAAGAACATATTTTGCCAGAAATGTGATGATAACTTTTATATACAACAGACGTACAATTTTTGCCTGGAATATATTAACATAATAGGTACCTGTTAGTTTTAAAATAATTACATTATAAATAATTTGCTTGTATATCTGCTTGTTACTCCTTTATTAGCCTACCCAAAACTTAACATATTGTTCCCTTATACCTACACGGAGGTACACTATAATTACAGAAACGTACACCGTAATTTCGATTTACTTACGAAGTTATTTACAGGTTGTATATCTGCTTGTTACCCCGTTATTACCCAAAACTTAACATATTGTTCCCTTATACCTACACGGAAGTACGCTATAATTACAGAAACGTACACCGTAATTTCGATGTACTTACGCAGTTGTTTGCGGGTCGTAAAATAAAGTGTTACCCACTCTCTCTCTCTCTCTCTCTCTGGAATTAGCAACGGAGGTTTAGGATTAAATGCGTAAGCAATTAGTCCAACACACAAGTTCGTTTTAAGGACAAAAACCTGACAAAGGTCTTGAAATACATCATCTGAACAATGTTTTGAGTTGTGGTAACCGTAGTGTAAGTTGAATATTGACTCCGGAATATTTTTCACGACGAGTTGTTGAATTATTTGAAAAACAATGCACACCGAGGTGTAACGGTCACTCCACTTTGCTGAATTACCACCTCGGTTGTGCATTATTTTTCAAATAATTCAACAACCCGTCGTCAATTATTACTGGTTAAAATAAAGAAAAATTATTATATGTTTTCAGACCTCGAATAATGCAAAGAAAACAAGATTATATTCATTTTTAAAGAACACAATACTAATGTTTTAATTTGGGAAGAGTTCAGAAATTAATTGGTTGAATAACCCTGATTTCCAATCACAGCTTTAATGCATCTTGGCATGCTCCCTACCCTATCAGTCGGTCACATTGCTGTTGTGCGACTTTACGCCAATCCTGGTGAAAAGAATCAAGCAGCTTGGTTTTATTTAATGGCTGGTGACCCTCTTTTTTACATTCCAGAGCTTTTCAGTGGGGTTCAGGTCTGGAGATTGGGCATGACAGGGTCTTGATCTGGTGGTCCTCCATCCACACCTTGATTGGCCATGGCTGTGTGGATTGGAGCATTGACCTGCACAAAAAAAAAAACAATCCTTCGAGTTGGAGAACATTGTCAGAGCGAAGGAAGCAACTTTTCTTTCAGGATAATCTTGTACGTGGTTTGAGTTATGCATTCTCGCAAAGACGTACTGTATCTGTATTTTAGGCAAAGCTGAAAACTGGACTCATCAGAGAAGATCAGGCAGATCTGTCTTTGTGAATCCTGTCTTGTAACTGAAGCCACGTAGGCAAGGTTATCCTGTAAGAAAACTTGCTTCCTTCTGCTCTGACAATGTTCCCCAACTCACAGGATTGTTTGTTTCCCACAGGACAATGCTCCAGTCTACACAGCCAGGCCAGTCAAGGTGTGGACGGAGGATCACCATATCAACACAGTCATGGCCTTTTTTTGTTATTTTGACCAGTTGTAATTTTCTGCAAATAAATGCCCTAAATGACAATATTTTCTTTGAAATTTGAAAGAAACGTTGTCAGTATTTTGTAGAATAAATTCAAAAATGTCATTTTACTCAAACAGATACATATAAATAATAAAACAAGAGTTTTTTGTTTGTTTGTTATTCTTAATTGTTTCCAGAGCTGTATATACACATTGCTAATGTATTTATACCCCTTCATTTTTTTCACATTTTATTGATGTTGCTGGATTGTTACACTACTTTAAATTACTTTTTTTCCCACATCAATCTACACTCCATACACCATAATGACAAAGCAATAAAACAGATGTTTGATGACTTTGCAAATTTATTAACAAAATAAACAAACTGAAATATTACATTGCATAAGTATTCATACCCTTTTTGGGGACACCTGAAATTTATCTCTGTAGCATTCTAATTTTGCTTGTAGATGTTACTACACTACAGTGGAGTTAATCTGTGGTGGTTTCAATTGAATGGGTATGATTTGGAAAGACTTATCACCTCTCAATAAAAAGGTCTAACAGCTGAAAATGCATATCAGATCAAAATCCAAGCCATTAGGTCAAAAGAACTGCCTTTAGAGCTCGGTGAGGATTGGGTCAAGACACAGAATTGGGGATGACTACAAAAAAATTCTGCTGTTTAAAATTCAGCATGTAACCTGCTTACTCCTTAATGGAAGAAGTTTAGAAAAAACAGAACTCTTGTTTGAGTTGGCTTCCTTGCCAAACTGAGCAATCAATAGCCGCGTTTCCACCGCAATTGCCCGGAACTATTTGCCCCAGGAACTTTTTTCCCAGGAACTTTTTTTGCCCCAGACCGGTAGCTTTCTGCGTTTACAGCGTGGTCTAAAGTACCGGGTAAACTGCGCGCGACTGCTCATTGCTTGCTTGTGACAGACAGTAGACTGTAAAAAGACAGTAATCAGTTTTGAGCGCCACATTTATAATAAATCTGGAAGAGATTCACACTGTGCTGCAGTTGTTTGAGATTTATTGGTTTACTAACGAGGTCATTAACAAAACGGCAGAAAAGAGACGAGCACTGATATTAAAGCATGTTCAGAAAGCTCGTAATGCTAACGTAAGATCTAAAATTAGACAGCGTATGTTATCAGCTATTGCGGACATGACCGTGAGACGGCTGGGACGAACACGCAGAAAATTTGTCTCTCTTCCGCAAATACGCTTAATAAAGCATGAATCTCGTCGTCTGTCCAGCGGCCTTTTTTATTCTTGTTAAATTCCATATTTGCAGACAGACAACTCTTACTGCATGGAACTTCATTACTGCATGAAGCCACGAACTGCAATAGATTCTAAAAATCGCGGAGTTATTCACTCATAATGCGGCAGCGCACAAGCCCCACCCGCGAAAGTTCCTGAACTTTGAAAAAGTACTACCTCGCAAGCAGGGACTTTCGGAGGGGGAAATATCTACCCGGAACTTCATTTAGACCCTGGTTCCTATGGTGTAAACACACCGAGTACCAGCCCAAAGTTCCTAGTTCCTGGGTAAAGTTCCTGTGGTGGAAACGCGGCAAATGGAGAGCATTGGTTAGAGTGGTGACCAAGAAGCTGATGTTCACTCTAGTTTAGGTCCATGATCATACCGTATATACCCGAATATAAGACGACCCTGAATATAAGACGACCCCCCATTTTCCAGACTTATTTTTGGGAAAGAGACTTTTTATGGAAAAATCTGGTTTTCAACAGAAAATAATTTTATTTGAAAATTCTAGTGATAATTCATTGGAAAAAAACATTGTAACACCATTCATTAAATATTTGGATTAATTTGTCACAAAATAAAGTGCACTCTGTTAATGAGTTGAAGAGAGAAATGAATGAATGAGTGACAAAAATGAATAACGTCCTTTTCACAAAAATGCAATAATTATGTAGGCCTGTGTATTATGTAGCCTAATTGTGGTTAGGGTGGCCATACGTCCAGATTTTGGCCAGACAGTCGGGATTTTAAGCCCCCTGTCCAGCGCTGTTTTTTGTTTTCAATTCAGTTCACTGTGCGCATCAGTTCTATTAATAACCTATAAAAATCCTGCATATTGATAGCGGCTCCCTTATGCCCGCAAATTAGTTCAAATCTCCTGGAAACTAGACTAGAGCCGAACATGTGAGACAGAACAGCCTACTGTATGTGCTCCAAACCAAACCGTGTAGCGCGCGCACGAGAGAGAGCGAGAGACCATGCGTTTCCAGTAGGCGTCAGTGAGTTAACGCCTGACAGGAGCCACTCAGTATACCTCTTGTGCAGATTATCATTGAATGGCTTGTTGACAACTACATCCAATACCTGTAGCTGGCTTGTCATCCCCCCGGGTATGATCATTAGATCGCCGTTCATTTTCCGCCACTGAGTTTTGACGGGGTCCGTCAAGTGTCCGCGGAATGCATCCAAAACGAGCATACTGGTATTTCTCTTCTTCTGAAGCACAACGCGGCGCCTGCCCCACACTAGTGAGCTTGTGCTGGCGCCCTCTACTGTTTCTCCCTGCTTTCTCTCTTTCCCCCCGTGATTTTGTCTGTATCGCGAATATAAGACGACCCCTCATTTTTCAGCCTATTTTTAGGACAAAAACCTTGTCTTATATTCGGGTATATACGGTATATGGAGATAGGAGAAACATCCAGAAAATAAGGACAAACATAACTTCAACACTCCACTTATCTGGGCTGTGTGGCAGAGTGGCCAGAATCAAGCCTCTCTTCAGTGAAGACACATGAAAACTCACTTGGATGGATTCTCTCAGACTGAGAGAAACAAGATGTCTGATGAACCTCAGTTCCAAGCATCATGTATGAAGGAAACCAGGCACTGCTCATAACCTTCACAATGCCATCCCAACAGTAAAGAGTGGTGGTAGCAGCATTATGCTGTGGGTGTGTCTTTCAGTGGCAGGGACTGGGGGACTCGTCAGGGTAGAAGGAAAGCCATCTAACAGGACAATGACGCTAAGACAATGCAAGTGGCTTATGGATAACTCTGTGAATGTCCTTAAGTGGCCCAGCCAGAGCCCGAACTTGAACCCAATCAAACATCTTTAGAGAAACCTGAAAATGGCTGTTCACATACAACCTGACAGAGCTTGAGAGGAAAGCTTGTCGCAACATACCCAAAGTACTCGGTTAAGGGTACACATACTTATGCAATGTACTTATTTCAGTTTTTCCAGTTTTCACAAATCTGTTTTTTTTTTTGCTTTGTCATTATGGTGTATGGAGTGTAGATTGATGTGAATATATATATATATTAGGGTTATAACGATACGCGTATTCGTATCGAACCGTTCGGTACGAGGCTTTCGGTTCGGTTCTCGGTACGCATTTTCGAACCGAACGGTTCGTTGGACCATTTTTCCTGCCGACCAAAATTTCATTATTTGTAGGCGTGTCGTGTGTGGCAAGCGTGCTCATAAAAGACGCTGGCACGACCACAAACATTGCCCAACATCAAATGGCAAATGTAATGCAAGCGGAATGAAACTGAGCTACTCGTTATTGTGTGTTTGACGGACCGTTTATCAGTTTGGACCAAAGCAGCGCGAGCGCAAGCTACAGTTACTACACAGCGCTGAGACATCCAGTAAAGAAAGCATTTGAATTCGCCACTGAAGTAATAACATCGCTGCGAGATCTAGTGAGAAACATTCACATATCTCTGTTATTAACGGATCAAACCGCGCTGACGTGGAAACCAGGAAGAAACATTGTGTCATGAATGAACTATCCAGTGTCTACAGATCAGCAACATTCACCATGGATTTACTGTAGTAACACTCACTGTAACCATGTAAGTTTGGCAGGAATAGTAGGCTATAATGCTTTCAAGTAACATTACGTCGGTTTTATTTTGACATTATGAATACAATTGCTGCCCTCAAATGTTAATCTGAACTAAAATAAACCTTTGTTTATAACTACTACAATATAACATTTCATTTTGTCCAAGGACCTGTTTAGTTTTATATGCTCCTAAGAAGAGTAAATTATAGCTCCATCATTGCTCAAAGTAAAAAAAAATCATACTTTATGATGTTAGTTTTAATAAAAAAATAATTAAAAAAATTAAATCAAGGAAATTTCTCTGGCATTTCTTTCTTTTTGCTGTATCGAAAACGTACCGAACCATACCGAACCGTGACACAAGTGTATCGTATCGAACCGAACCATGAATTTTGTGAACCATTACACCCCTAATCTATATATATATATATATATATATATATATATATATATATATATATATATATATATATATATATATATATACTCACCTAAAGGATTATTAGGAACACCTGTTCAATTTCTCATTCATGCGATTGTCTAATCAACCAATCACATGGCAGTTGCTTAGGGGTGTGGTCCTGGTCAAGACAATCTCCTGAACTCCAAACTGAATGTCAGGAAAGAAAGGTGATTTAAGCAATTTTGAGCATGGCATGGTTGTTGGTGCCAGACGGGCCGGTCAGAGTATTTCACAATCTGCTCAGTTACTGGAATTTTCATGCACAACCATTTCTAGGGTTTACAAAGAATGGTGTGAAAAGGAAAAAAAACATCCAGGATGCAGCAGTCCTGTGGGCGAAAATGCCTTGTTGATGCTAGAGGTCAGAGGAGAATGGGCCGACTGATTCAAGCTGATAGAAGAGCAACTTTGACTGAAATAACCACTCGTTACAACCGAGGTATGCAACAAAGCATTTGTGAAGTCACAACACACACAACCTTGAGGCGGATGGGCTACAACAGCAGAAGACCCCACCGGGTACCACTCATCTCCACTACAAATAGGAAAAAGAGGCTACAATTTGCAAGAGCTCACCAAAATTGGACATTTGAAGACTGGAAAAATGTTGCCTGGTCTGATGAGTCTCGATCTCTGTTGAGACATTCAGATGGTAGAGTCAGAATTTGTCGTAAACAGAATGAGAACATGGATCCATCATGCCTTGTTACCACTGTGCAGGCTGGTGGTGTAATGGTGTGGGGGATGTTTTCTTGGCACACTTTAGGCCCCTTAGTGCCAATAGGGCATCGTTTAAAGGCCACGGCCTACCTGAGCATTGTTTCTGACCATGTCCATCCCTTTATGGCCACCATGTACCCATCCTCTGATGGCTACTTCCAGCAGGATAATGCACCATGTCACAAAGCTAGAATCATTTCAAATTGGTTTCTTAAACATGACAATGAGTTCACTGTACTAAAATGGCCCCCACAGTCACCAGATCTCAACCCAATAGAGCATCTTTGTGATGTGGTTGAACAGGAGCTTCGTGCCCTGGATGTGCATCCCACAAATCTCCATCAACTGCAAGATGCTATCCTATCAATATGGGTCAACATTTCTAAAGAATGCTTTCAGCACCTTGTTGAATCAATGCCACGTAGAACTAAGGCAGTTCTGAAGGCGAAAGGGGGTCAAACACAGTATTAGTATGATGTTCCTAATAATCCTTTAGGTGAGTTTTATATATATATATATATATATATATATATAATGGATGCATTACACTGAATCCAAAGGGAAGTCCTAAAAAATGGACATTATTTTATTTATGCAAAATATGTATGAATTATTCCTACCATCTGAGAGCAAGTGTTTTTTCATTCATTGGGCACTGAACAACCATCTATTTATCCATTTCATATTGTCCAGAGAAGAGTGTAGGAAATTGCATTGATGGGAACAGCAATGGCCACAGGCCTCTTCTCATATTGCAGACCTGGGAAAAGGTTAGCTCAAGAACACATGCTCCAAATTGAGCTTAATATGGGCTGAGGAAAAGGTCAAGGAGGGCTACTGGTCAACTATGTCATAAGAGACATCAGCTGTGAGAGTGAGAGATCAACTAATTACCCACTAACTCTCTAAGATGGACAGCATTGTCACCTGCGATCACACACCCGATCACACACATACACTGCTCCATCATGCCCTTCCTCAAAGCTTGTTTCAATTTCGTATTCAAACTATTCATATCACAATCACTCATAGCCTCCCTCCACCACCTAATTCCTGCAAATGGATGTTAATAATGTATTGCCCTCAGTCAAATCACACCTGGTAGCAGTGGATCATGTTAATGTAATGAAGAGCACAACTGCAAGACCCTCACTGATCGTGTGTGCAGGTTGAGAAAACATTAATTTAGCTCTATGCTCCTATTTGCATAAGTATAAGCCTCATTAAAAGAGGCACTATCAGTACAGCACTATGAGTATTGATTGTCACATACACACACAAACCTCATCTCCTGCATAGTTCACATGAGGTATCAGGAAACTACTTTATTGTCTTCATTTGTCTTGTTTGCAGCCTGTATGGCCAGTGTATGACCCCAACTCTAAGATGAAAGGACAGATGATTTTTTTTTGGCAATATTATTTTCATGAAAAGTTCATTACTGTATTTTTTTTTATATTATTTTATATTTAATTATTATGTAATTATAAAATGTTATGTATTAAATTAGATATTAAACTATTATATTATATTGTAAATATTGTTATTACTAGTAGTATACTAATATTTATGTTGATGACAATTCCAGGGGAGTGTCAAGGCAGCCCCTCTCCCTCTCCTTCCACCCAAACACAACCATTACACTCACCGAGTTATAATCATCCAAAAGGAAAGAAGTCAATCACTGACTATTTACTTCAGGTCCGAACCCAAGAGGTGGCCAGCGAATGGAATAAGGTGCCCTCCTCACTGCCTACTGGAATAGGGACTGGAACCTGCCCTGTGGCTGCAACTCTCCGCGTATGACAATGCCATGGGCCTTGAGCTTTTTATCCAGCTATCGGTTAGACTGCCTTTGGATGAAAAGGTCCTCCATCAGCGAACATCTTCCCCGACCACTAGCCATTCGCCATGCCCTCCAGAATCAGATTGAACCGGAAGTGAAGTGGATCTTCCATTTCACACCTACTCAAATATTAACGATGCATGGAAGATGAGGTGTGCTTACACTGGGGAGCTCCACTGCAGACATCATTCTTGGGTGACTTTGGCCCAATCCCAATTCTACCCCTTTCCCCTTCGTCTACCCCTAACCCTTTGCCTTCCCCTTGACCCTTGAAAAAGAGTGGCAAGGCGAAGGGGTGAAAATATTCCCCTAAGAAATGGGACACCACTACTACACTGTTACACGTCATTATACATTGTAGCGCCTACGTCACAGGAGATGCGCCGATGTTTATCACAAACTTCCAAATGCCGTCGACAGCTGCAGTCATCTCAGTTGCGTGTGTTACAGCAATTTTTTTGCATTTGTCTTGTGAAGTTCGCAGACGACGATATCTTTGACGCCTGAGTTTGCTGGTGGATCAGTTTATGGTAACGTTATATATGGTGGCTGCAAAATGGACTTATTTGGACTTAAAGAGGCTATATGCAACTTTTCCCCCAAAATAAACCTAATAATAGCCTTTTTATTTTACCATTTATGACTCAAACAACTCCTGTTGAGCATACTGACACCTTGTCTGCTCACAGTGGGTGCACCTATAAGCCTGTATCCTATTTTTCCTATTTTCTGTCGGGTCGGATTTTTCCCACGCTGTCTGCGGATGTGACGTCAAGCGCGTCACTGCCACCACCGCTATCGCAAGTAGCCTACATGCAAACTTATCTCAAACAATAGTTTGACTGTTCTTACCTCTGTAATTTACCATTTATACTCAAACAACTCTGTTGAGCATACTGACACCTTGCTGCTCACAGTGGTGCACCTATAAGCCTGTATCTATTTTTCCTATTTTGTCGGGTCGATTTTTCCACGCTGTTGCGGATGTGACGTCAAGCGCGTCACTGCCACCACCGTAGTCAGCAAGTACCTACACTCGCAAACTTATCTCAAACAATAGTTTTTGACTGTTCTTACCTCTGTAAACATAATGTGACCTCCTTGCAGCAGATGACTTGTGAAGTGTGCACGTACGAGCGCGTGCTGTAAGAGCGAGCAGAGCAGAAAGGAAGAGCAGTTCTGTTTTTTGGCCACAGGTGTCAGTCGCGAGTTTAAATTTCAGAAAAACGCATATTGGCCCTTTAAGGAAACATTGCTCGCTGTCAGACTGGTTGATCGATCTGATCATGTTGCAAAAAGCACGAAACTGTAAGCACTGTTCCCTATTGGTCAGTCACTACAACGTAGGTCATGACTGACCAATAGGAATCTCGCTAGAGAGGCCAATCTACTTCGAGTGAAACTAAAACAAGCCAATACACATTGGCGTGCAATCATTTGCAACAGCTGTGCAGCCTTGCAGCGCAGGTATTTAACAAGCAGCTGGTGCGATTGTACACAAGCTTTTTGCTTCGGAGCCAAGCACTTTAATGCCTCTGCTACAGTTGAAACTGAAAGTCTACGAGCCTTTCTGGACCTCTCCTTTCCGGTGCGGGCGTGACAGCACGGCAGCGCGAACACTTTCTCTCTCTTCTTTTTCTTTCTTTTTTTGTTTTAAAAACTGAGCAAAGGAAAAAAGCTGTTTTAACAGCTGGTGGGGTGCGCTTCAGAGTGCTCAAAAGCTGTTATAACAGCTGGTAAGGTGCGCCTTGCAAGTGCTCAAAAGCTGTTGTTACAGCTGGTAAGACCTCACAGCGAGAGAGATTCAGCGCACAGAACGGGTGCACATTCCTGTCTGTGATCGCTGTGGCTGTTCCCCTGCGTGCTTCAGCACCAGTGAGAGTAGTACCTAAAAGAGCTTACACAGATAGTTTGCGTCTTTTTCAAGATGACGTTCTATCTGTGTGTTTCTGGATGCGGTCGTTACCTGGGGTCGCGGGATGGTCACGATTGCTGCCTTGTGTGTCTGGGCCTCGAACACGCACAGGCAGCCTTCGTGGATGAGTCATGTACCCATTGTGGGAAGATGACCATCTCGCAGCTAAGGTCGAGACTCACGTTCCTGCAAAGGGGCGGAGTCCCCGTGCCTGCACCTCGTTCCAACCCCCCTTCGTGGGTTGCTTCGTGCAGTGACACGGGTGACCTCAGTATCACAGTGAGCGCGCTTCCTTCGGGGAACCAACCCCCTAGGAACCCTCACTCCTCTCATGCTCCGCAACCAGTTGAGCTGCCAACGGAACGTGCTGGACCATCTTCGAGATGTGTACCGGTCGTTTCGTTCGGCGCTCCCTGCGACGACCAGATGTCGATCGCTGCATCGGAGGGTGGGTCAGACCTCTCCGCGGACAACGACTCAGAGCTGCTGCCTCCTTCGGTTGTGCCAGCAGTGCCCGAGTCGGACCCAGAGATGATGGCCATGCTTTCCCGGGCCGCCGACAGGATCGGGCTCGTGTGGAACCCTCCACCGTGTCCCGAGCCCTCGAGGTTGGACGATTGGTATCTCGGGGTGGCGCGCGCTGGTTCTCAGCAACCCACACCAGTGCCTTTCTTTCCGGAAGTGCATGAGGAGCTCACAGGGACGTGGACAGCACCTTTTACTGCCAGAAACCGTCTCGGTGGCTCCTCCTCCCTCACCACCCTTGATGGCGGGGCAGCTAAGGGATACACGCGTATCCCGCCAGTGGAACGGGCCGTTGCTATGCAACTGTGCCCTAAATCCACTTGGCGTGGAGAACTGTGTCTTCCTTCCCGGGCCTGTATGTACTCGTCGGACCTGACCGGCAAGGCTTACAAGGCCTGTGGGGAAGCTGCCTCTGCCATGCACCTATGGCGTTGTTGAAGGTTCATCAGGCCAAGGCACTGAAGGACCTGCACGAGGGTGGTCATGATCCACAAGTTCTCCAAGAACTTCGTGCCGCAACGGACCTCACGCTTCGTGCGACGAAGGTCACTGCGCGGTCAGTGGGTCGTGCGATGTCCACACTAGTGGTCCAGGAACGCCATCTCTGGCTGTGTCTGGCTGACATGCGGGAGACCGACAAGATCAGGTTCCTTAACTCCCCCGTGTCCCAGACCGGCCTCTTCGGCGACGCGGTTGAGAACTTCGGCCAGCAGTTCTCGGCTGTACAGAAGCAGCCATGGGCGTCCTCCTGCGTCTGCCCCTGCTCCCACGCCGCAGCAGCAGCCTCCATCCAAACAGCGCCGTGGAGCCAGTCGCAGGCAGGGCGCCCCGCCCGTCCAGGCCCCCGCCAAGAGGGGCGGCAAAGCCAAGGGTAAGCGGCCCTAGGATGGGCGACCCAGAGATGGAAGGGACTGCTCTCCAGGAGACGATGACTGCATCGCTCCCTCCCCCGGAAGAGGGCCGGGAGGTAAATCCTTTGTTTCATTTTGTTTGTGTTCCGCCGCTGGCCTTAAAACCAGCGGTACCCAAATTTTCAATAAAAGAGCAGTTTCTATCATCTCTGGGTCCGAAGGAGACCGGAGAGCAGTGGGGGGAAGGAATCCTCACCACTCTCATCCGCCTCTTCTATCGCCAGCCGGCAGCTATGTACGGTCCGAGAACGCCACCGAGCCGACTCCCGCACCTCCTGCCCCGTGGAACCAGGTAAGTGCTGCACAGCACACTCAGACCCCGCTACGGGCCGCCTCCCAGAGAGAGCCTCCCGGGCCGCGTCCCTGTGTTCCACCTCGCTGCCCACCTCCGGGTACGCCTACAGTCCCTTTGGTCCCGCTTGTACGGTCTCTGCGAGCCTGGTTAGCGCTCCCCAGTCCGTCTCGCTGGCTCATTCGAACCATCATGCTCGGCTATGCGATTCAGTTCGCCCAGCGCCCCCCCAAGTTTCGGGCCATCCACTCCACTACAGTGAGAGCAGTCGATGCCCATGTCTTGCGTGCGGAGATCGCAGTCCTACTGGCGAAGGATGCGATAGAGCCGGTCCCTCCAGCCGATATGAGGTCAGGGCACTACAGTCCCTACTTCATTGTACCCAAGAAAGGTGGTGGGTTACGACCGATCTTGGATCTGCGAGTTTTGAATCGGAGTCTCCACAAGCTACCGTTCAAAATGCTCACGCAGAGACGCATTTTCTAATGCATCCGTCCCCGAGATTGGTTTGCAACAATCGACCTGAATGACGCGTACTTTCATGTACCGATTCGTGGAGTTTGATTCGGTCGCTCAGACAGCGCGCCTCACAGAGCAGCGTGCTAAGTCGGTGCTGGACTGCTTGAACACGTTCAAAGGCAGGACGGCGGTCCCACTGAAATTCTTTCAGAGGCTCCTGGGGCATATGGCAGCCGCAGCAGCAGTAACCCCGCTCAGTCTGCTTCATATGAGACTGCTTCAGCACTGGCTTCACGGCCGAGTCCCGAGATGGGCGTGGCATCACGGCACTCACCAGGTGGCAATCACACCGGCGTGCCGCCAGACCTTCAGTCCGTGGTCAGACCTTTTGTTCCTGCGGGCAGGAGTCCCCTTGGAACGGGTGTCCAGGCATGCGGTGGTATTCACAGATGCCTCTGCCACCGGCTGGGGTGCCACGTACAACGGGCATGCAGTGTCAGGGGTGTGGACGGACCCCCAACTGCATTGGCACATCAATTGCCTCGAGTTGCTAGCAGTACATCTCGCTCTGAGCCGCTTGAAAAGCCGCTACAGGGCAGGGACGTGCTGGTCCGTACGGACAACACGGCGACCGTTGCGTACATCAACCGACAAGGTGGTCTACGCTCCCGTCGCATGTCGCAACTCGCCCGCCATCTCCTCCTCTGGAGTCAGAAGCATCTGAGGTCGCTTCGAG
This sequence comes from Chrosomus eos, assembly GCA_036326025.1. Classification (NCBI taxonomy): domain Eukaryota; kingdom Metazoa; phylum Chordata; class Actinopteri; order Cypriniformes; family Leuciscidae; genus Chrosomus; species Chrosomus eos. The sequence goes on along the minus strand of CM070820.1, from coordinate 16,590,654 downwards.
CCATGTATGTCCCCGGCTTGCTCAACCGTGTGGCCGACGAGCTATCACGAGCTGTGCTTCCGGGAGAATGGCGACTCCACCCCCAGGTGGTTCAGCTGATCTGGAGAGAGTTCGGGGAGGCTCAGGTAGACCTATTTGCCTCCTCAGAGACCTCCCACTGCCAGCTGTTTTACTCCCTGACCGAGGGAACACTCGGCACGGACGCACTGGCACACAGCTGGCCCCGGAGCCTTCGCAAATATGCGTTTCCCCCAGTGACCCTACTTGCGCAGACACTGTGCAAAGTCAGGGAGGACGAGGAGCAGGTCCTTCTGGTGGCTCCCTATTGGCCCACCCGGACTTGGTTCCCAGAACTCATGCTCCTCGTGACAGTCCCTCCCTGGCCCATTCCTCTGAGGAAGGATCTTCTGACTCAGAGACGGGGCACCTTATGGTAAACAGAAAGGGCACGCTTTCCCAATGTTATCCAATATCTCACTGTATGGGTTATCATGGAACAACTGTGTCAGACTTTCTCTGTGTAAGCCTCCTCCTATCGTCCTTCCAGGCATGAAGGTGTAGAGGCTTGCACAGGGGCGCTGGATGGGGTGCAGCAGCTGTGGCGCTTTGGTAGGGATTCCTATTGGTCAGTCATGACCTACGTTGTAGTGACTGACCGATAGGGAACGTCTCGTTTACATATGGTAACCCTCGTTCCCTGAGGGAGGGAACGGAGACGTAGGTCCCGTCGCCACATCTGCTGCCGCCCGCCGGGGCGGCCAGCTTTCTCAGGCTTGGCTCCTCATCAAAAAACTAGTGTACAATCGCACTAGCTGCTTGTTAAATACCCGCGCTGTGAGGCTGCACAGCTGTTGCAAATGATTGCACGCCAATGTGTATTGGCTTGTTTTAGTTTCACTCGAAGTAGATTGGCCTCTCTAGCGAGATTCCTATTGGTCAGTCATGACCTACGTCTCCGTTCCCTCCCTCAGGGAACGAGGGTTACCATATGTAACCGAGACGTTCGTTTATATCGTGTTCACATATAACCACAAGAAAACAATGTGTTCATAGCAGATGTACGGTAAAATATAAGCCAATTCCCTTCCGCAATTACATTCACCAGTTATCAGACATGTAAATATGTTGCGGGACTATCGTTAGCAAACTACAGCGATTTTAGCGATTTTTTTCTTTCTTTGAAGAAACTGACCATAAATATGAACACAAGATTAAATGTAACATAAAGCAAATCATTGTTTGTTGTTAAAATATTTATTAAAGCCAAATATTCGTACATTTGTGTTTTTTGCTTGGGCAGCCACTTTGCGTCTGTAGCCGGTGTATACAGTGACACTTCTCATACCCCTTCGTTTGAAGTGTGGTCCCGAAAAATCTTCGTTTGAAGGGCTATCTGGCCCTTACCCTTAGCCCTCCCCCTCCAACCAAAAGAGAATCTGGACAGCCCTACCCCTTCACGTGCAAAACAGAGGGGAAGGGGAAGGGGAAAGTGAAGGGGTAAGGGGTAGAATTGGGATTGGCCCTTTGACTCCAGCAACACTCACCTCAGTTCTTGTGGTACTCTGGAGAAATTTTTGCCTGTGAAAAGAGGAAGAGGAAGAAAAAGAGCTGTTTTGGTGTATACCACTTTAAATGTAAAAGAGCTGCATATCCCCGCCCTGCCTTTGGATGAGGGCGTAACTTGATACCTATGGCAGTCGGTAAAAGCAGAAGCTGAGAGTGAGAGACCCGCTGTTTTGTATGGCATTCAGCCGTACATGTTTGAATCAGACCCAGATGATTAAGAGACTCTGGCAGAAGAGAAACACAAATGAGAATGGACCAGGACGTCACGGAATTGTTATTTGATACATTTATGTACTTATAGAGTTGTAATCGCGTCCCCTTTGCAATTATGGATGTGCAACACACACACAGACACACACAAACTGTAATAACGTTGGCGCAATTTTTTTAAACTACAAACACAAATACTGTGATAACGTTTGCTACGTACAAACGAAATTACATTTATGCGAGGGACCTGTTGCGTCATGTTTACATTACTGGTCGTACAGGTGCTTATATGGCAAATGTGAGAAGATGGCTGCAGAACATACACAGTTTTTAATACAATATCTTTAAAAATATATTTATAAACGTGGGTTACACACTATACAAACAAGGTTTAAATTATATACACAGAGACATGACGACGAAAACAACGCATTTGTTGTTGAATTGGCTGACATTGACTGAAATGACTGTTTGCTCAAAAATCATAAAATACACTTACTTCTTCTGTAGGTGACATGGATCGCGAACAGTAGGCAACGATCCACACTTGAGGATTAACTTTGAACCAAGTCCTGCTTTGAATTGACCCTCTTTCACAAAACAGTCAGTCAGAAAATGATTCGCGCAAACAAACCTATTTTGGAAGTTAAAGTGGCGCCTTTCCTTCGTAAATAAAATCCATCCACTGCGTTTTCAGTGGCTCTGATGTCGGAAGTAAGTGTAAACTACTATGTTCATTATTACATCCCACAACAGAACACTTACGGTATGTTTCTTAGGAGACATTAACGGCTGTCGTTGAAACAATGGAGAATGTACAGATCACCGAGGGCGGGGTCTATGCCAAAGCCACAGTGTCAATCATGCCACGTCGGTGGGGCTTGCGCAATTCTACGTCACAAAGCGTAGAACAGCTCGTTCTGAGACAGTGCTTATGATTTATTGAGATTGTAAAAAAAACACTGGGTGGATTTTAATCATTCTAGGGTGGTTTTGCTCACACACTGCCAACACACATTTATGTTCAAACACCATGTAAAAGTGAATTTTGCTTAATAGGTGCCCTTTAACTAATTTCTACTGGCAATTCATTAGAAACTACATTCAGATTGTGGACCCTTTGAATTCTCTTCTAAGAACCAAGCCCAAGTCTCTGTCCTGGACCCATCAAGTCACAGTACCCATCCAACGTCTAATGGACACTTTCACCAGTGCACCCATAGGCGGAGTGGACTTGATAATGATAAGCGCGACTGGGCATGCAGTGCACACGCGCAGAGATAATAAATTAATGCAGGATTTTTTTTTCCGATAAACAATTTTTAAAAAACAATATTATTCAACAATGTTTTTATTGAATTGTGATCACTTTAAATACAAATTCATTCATTTTAAAAAATAGTTTATGTGACCCAGAAGGCTCGCAGTTTCTTTTAAATAAATATGCGACCACCCTCTCTATCAACCTTAAATTGGCATGTACTGAGATTAATTTACTGAAACTGAACTCACGTGACACATCTCCTGACTTCGTTATGGAGGCACTCTCGACTGGATTTTATCCAAACTTCAAAAAACTTTTCAAGTTGGCTCTAACATTACCGGTGCGGACCGCAATATGCAAGAGATCTTTTTCAGCTATGCGACCCATAGACTGTAAAAAAAAAGATGGACGACACCCCTTCACTATTTTCCATTGGTGAGAACTGAAGTCGCGATATGGCGCTGACATCTTGGGACCTGAGTCTGCGCAGTTGCATTTTCGGGACCAGACCTGCGCAGTAGTGAGCAGGAAGTAAAGCCGCGAAATCAAGGCCCCGCCCTCACTCTCGCTGAATCAATCGCAAGCACACACCCCTGCACTTTTCTTAAGTGGCCTCTGTCTGCTCCATTCCTCTCCAATTTTGATGTCTGCTGATTGCAGTACCTCATTAAAATAAGGTAAATGCAACTACTACAGAACAACCCATTATGACGGTGTGAAAAAATTAATTATAGAAATTTAGATATTCAATTTAAAGCTCCAATCTCCTCAGTCCTCCGAAGATCCCGAAAAAAAATCTGTTGGCGCTTCAGTGACTACTTCGCTCAGAGAACCTGTCAATCACAGCTGTCAATCATGATGTCACAGCACCGTTTTTATAGCATCAAATAACTAACTAAAAACAAACTTATTTTAAAAACAAACACTTGAAATTACATCAATGTGATAGAAACTACAGTAAATGACAGAATCTTTGGAAAAAAGATATGTGAAGTGTAATTTAATTGTTTAGTTGGTCTCACCATAACATGAAGGTCATTGAATAACATGGGGAGGCGGGGTTTATGAGCTATACTAGGACCAGTCACCGGGGGGGCGGGCAATCGAGACATTTTGGCTTCACTTTTGAGGGCTTGTGCGGCACGCTTGTATGCGACGCATAAAGAAATGGATGCGTCTGCTGCGTAGCAAAACACAACCCCACTAAGTAAAAAAACTCAGACCCACTCCATATCTCCCGACATATTGTATTCAATCTTCTTATTCAATTCTTTCTTAATTAACAGATTAAATTAAAACAAACAAATACTATCCTAAAAGTGTAAAAAGTGTAAAAAATGTACTTAAATGGCTACAACAACATAAAAATTGAAAAAAGAAAGTAATAGGGAATGAAATGGAGAAAAAGGTCACACTTGAGTCATGCTCGTTAGTAGTATTTACTCGTTTATCCTGATGTCATTGTAATGTGTCAAACAACAGGCTAATTAACTTGTCCTTTTGATGAGTTACTTCCTAGTCCCCCCTGTCTGCTGGTAGTAGATCCTTAATGCTTCTTCGTTCCATTTTAACATGAGCTGAAATGTGTGCGTGTGTATCACTTTATGTTGTCAATCGTTGAAATATCACACATGCATTTTTTTAACTCATGGTTATTGACATGTGTTTATTGAACAGAATGCAACATACAACAAGAGAAATGCATCAAGTACAATGTATCATAAAAAGTCCCATAGGAAAGAACCACAAATGAGCATACACAGACATTTGTATGCTCATGGCCCGTGCTGTCACCAAGGTTACAGTGCTACTAAACCTAATTTAAATAACCAGAGAACCGCCCTCTCTCTCATAAACGCATGTCTTTCGACCAGCCGTAATGTTATGTGCCTCTAGAGGTTTTTTCTGAGACTCCTGAACCCTAAGGACTTGTCAGTACGTGAGAAGTCTATGCTGCACGTAGGCCACGTAAAAATGTCAACCACTGAGAAAGGAATTGATCATGGACGACTCTTAATAATGTAGTGTTGGACACAGTTAGTGTGAATGATGGAAACTTAATGAGCACACAGACTCACACACAGATGTTTGTGTGCAACACCAATGAATCATCCACCCAAATCGCTGTTTATAAACAGTTTTTGAATAACTTCACCTATAAACATTGTTTTTAATTGAAGTTTTTGTTTGTGGGGTATTTTTAGCATTCTGTTGAGTCTAGTGTGCATTGAGGATTGCGATTCAATGTACTTGAAAGTGTACATGATTGTGAATGGATATGCCAATGGAGTTCTCTTACGAGAGTATCTCTCGTACTGCGTAATATCTTACGCTATGGGGAAAACTCTTTTCCTCGAGATATTGAAGCCAAAAATTATCCTTAATTTTTAAAAATATAAAACGCTTTGCAGCAGCAAGCAGACAAGGGCGAGGCAGCTCGCGCGCCCATTGGCTGCCTTGCTGGAAAAGCTGCAGCCTATCGAGTGAGGCACTGCGTGACGTAATGACGAATGGGGGCGCTTCGCGCCCATTTCGTCATGTCCCGCCAGTAAAGGCGTGGTCTCGCCCTATAAATACCCCCTCGATAGCTGTATTTCCTCTGATTTTTCTACTCTTCAAGCGAAGCTCACGCATCGCTGGATCCGGAGTGAGAAGCCGCACCGAGTGAGAAGCCGCACCGTTGACTTGTAGCCTTCTCAGCGGGACGTGAATCCCCGGCCGAGGATTGAGATAAAGCCCGAGGTCTCAAGGCCTTCCTAGTCTCTCTAGGAAAGCGACGGTGTTCAGTTCCCGCTGCGGCCGGATTTCCACCAAAACTTCTCGCTCGTTCAGTTCCAAGCAATGTGACTGTTCCAGTGTATTTCGCAGTGAGCAAGCTGGTTCCACAGCCCGCTTGCCTGCGCACAAAGGCCGTCGTTTCGGCTAACTAGCAGCGCCGCCAGGCCCGAGATCAAACACCGCGCTCTCGCTCTGCTGGACGCCGCCCCCCTCAGCGCGGGCCCCGGCCGAGGATTGAGGTAAAGCCCGAGGTCTCAAGGCCTTCCTAGTCTCTCTAGGAAAGTGACGGTGTTCAGATCCCGCTGCGGCCGGATTTCCACCAAAACTTCTCGCTCGTTCAGTTCCATGCGTTGTGACTGTCCCAGTGTATTTCGCAGTGAAGCAGCCGGTGTCTCAGCCCGCTTGCCTGCGCACAAAAGCCGTTTCTATGGCTACCCAGATAAATCCAATAAAGAGTGCATTTTCTGGTGTTCCGGCCACGGCCGATGGTATTACGAGTGTTGTAAGAATGCCCACGTCCCAGTGCCCATTCCCACACCCAGACACAGCCCGCCACGGTGCAGGGCTAGCACAAATAAAACCAACTCATGTTGGTTGTGCAGAAAATGTAGTGAACGCGCCCATACAATGCCCGCTTACACTACACGATGCGTGTCCCTTGGTTTCTGTAAAAACGAAACTAGCACACATTTAGTCGGCGCGAGCCGACAGTGTTCTCAGTGCAGTAAATGTGCCCGCTGTCCCGCATTTCCTCACTGACACGCCGAATCCCACGGGATTCACCCCCGCTCGCTTTCTATGCACAACCCGTCACAGAGAAGCTGAGCGCGGCCAGGCTGCCCGCTGTGATTAGCGCGCACCTCACACGCTGTGAACACAGCGTTGATTCAGTCGGCGCGAGCCGAGTGTTCTCCGTGCAGAAAATGTGCCCGCTGTCTCGCGCCCGCATTTCTCACAGACACTCCGAATCTCACGGGATTCGCCCCCGCTCGTTTTCTCTGCACAACCCGTCACAGAGAAGCTGAGCGCGGCCAGGCTGCCAGCTGTGATCAGCGCCCGCCTCGCACGCTGTAAACACAGCAGTGATTTAGTCGGCGCGAGCTGACAGTATTCTCAGTGTAGTAAATGTGCCCGCATTTACTAAATGTGCCCACATTCCCTCACACGCGCCGAATCCCACGGGATTCGCCCCGCTCGCTTTCTCTGCGCGTCCCGCCATAGAGAAGCTGAGCGCGGCCAGGCTGCCCGCTGTGATCAGCGCGCCCCCCGCTTCGAACGCTGTAAACACGGTGTTGTGTTCCCAGTACACAGGGGCTCTCGAGCCGCCGTCCTGCCGCGGCCAGAGCCCAGATTTCATTCTATCCCTAGCTATTCACGCAGATGCGTGGTCAAGGCTTCCCGGGGTATCAGAATGGGTGTTGAACACTATAACGAGAGGCTGTTCGCTACAGTTCGCTCGACGCCCCCGCCGTTATACGGCGCGAGTCGAAACTACAGTGTAAAGCGAAGTGTTTCATCCACTTCGAGCCGAGATAGCGAAACTACTGAGAAAAGGGGCTATAGAACCTCTATCTCAGGGCGAAGGGGGCTTATACAGCAGATATTTTCTGGTACCGAAAAAAGATGGTGGGCTCAGACCCATTCTAGATCTGCGACTGCTGAACAGAACGCTCGTGAAGCGCCAGTTCAGAATGCTTACGACCAGGAAAATCCTCGCGCAAGTGCGCCAAGGAGACTGGTTCATGTCAATAGATCTGAAAGACGCCTATTTTCAAATACAAATAGCGTCCCATCACAGGCGATTCTTGAGATTCGCCTTCGAGGGCCAGGCATATCAATACACAGTCCTGCCGTTCGGCCTGTCCATAGCACCCCGTACGTTCACGTAGTGCATGGACGCGGCCCTCGCCCCCCTGAGACTTCGGGGCATGCGAGTTTTGAACTACTTGGACGATTGGCTGATTCTAGCTCGTTCACGAACGGAGCTCATAGAACACAGGGCCGCATTACTCGAGCACCTCGAGGAGTTGGGCCTTACAGTCAATTGGGCGAAAAGCTCACTGCTCCCCAGTCGGAGAATTTCCTTTCTGGGAACAGTGTTAGACTCGCTATCCATGACAGCACGCCTGTCACCGGAGCGCGGATTGAATATTCAGCACGTCGCGAGATCCTTCCGCCACGGCTCTATAGTCCCGCTCAGAAGGTTTCAGAAAATGCTGGGTCTGATGGCCTCAGCAGCCTCCGTACTCCAGTTGGGCCTGCTCCGCATGCGCCCACTGCAGCTATGGCTAAAAGCACGAGTTCCCCCAAGGGCGTGGACCGCAGGTCTATTTCGCCTCAGGGTCGACCTTTGGTGCATTTCGGCTCTGAAACCATGGAAAGCAACCGACTGGTATCAGTCAGGTGTGAGTCTGGGGATCCCCTCGAGTGTGAAGGTGGTGTCTACGGACGCCTCCACTTCGGGGCAGGGAGCGCTGCTCGAGGGCAGACCGCTAGCTGGCCTATGGTCAGTACGGGAGAAGCTCCTTCACATAAACTGCTTGGAATTAATAGCAGTCGACAAAGCGCTACGGCGCTTCTGTCCCCAGATAAAAGGCCACCACGTATTGGTCCGGTCGGACAACATGTCAGTGGTGGCGTACATAAATCGCCAGGGCGGCGTCAGGTCCCGAAACCTTTACAGGCTGACGGGACGCCTCCTGGTCTGGGCTCAGCACAACCTGCTCTCGCTGAGAGCGGCGCATGTGCCTGGTCACCTAAATGTGGGGCCAGACAGGCTGTCCAGAAACAACGTCCCAGCAGGAGAATGGTCTCTGCACCCGCAGACGATCCAGCTGCTGTGGGAAACGTTTGGCAAAGCGCAGGTGGACCTGTTCGCGTCCCAAGAAAACTCTCACTGCCCGAGATTCTTCTCGAAATGCCGGGAGGCGCTGGCCCATGTTTGGCCCTGCCGCCCCTTATATGCTTTTCCCCCTGTCTCACTCCTGCCTCAGGTGTTGGAGCGAATCAGGAGGGAGGGATGCCCAGTGCTACTCATAGCTCCGCTCTGGACAAACCAGTCGTGGTTCCCTGTCCTGATGCAGCTGACCAGCGCTGTCCCATGGCCTTTACCGCTGAGGAGAGACCTCCTCTCTCAGGCGGGAGGCTCGATTTGGCATCCTCGCCCGGATTTGTGGTCCCTGCACGCATGGGCCATCAACGGGTACCCGCTGACCTCCCAGAGGGAGTGTTAAACACGATCGCGCAGGCTAGAGCCCCGTCTACCAGACGGCTCTACACCTCGAAGTGGTCTGTGTTCTCTGCTTGGTGTCAAGCGCAGAGCTTTTCACCTGTAGACTGCGGGGTTACGGAAGTGCTTTCCTTCCTTCAGGAGCTACTGGATAAGGGCAGGACCCCTTCCACGCTCAAACTATACGTGGCGGCCATAGCAACGTTTGCAAAACCGGTGTCTGGCCAGTCACTAGGAAAGAACGACTTAGTCGTGCGTTTACTTAGAGGAGCTCGGAGGCTAAACCCTCCCAGGCCCCCTTCAGTCCCGACATGGGACCTTTCCACGGTCTTGGAGGCCATGAAAGGTGCCCCATTCGAGCCAATCCAGTCGTCAGACATGAAACACTTGTCTTTCAAGACAGCGTTTCTCATGGCTCTCGCTTCAGTGAAGCGCGTAGGGGACTTGCAAGCGCTTTCAGTGAGCGCGTCATGCATGGAGTTTGGACCTAATGACTCAAAGGTCATACTCAAACCGAAGCACGGCTACGTGCCAAAATCCCTCAACACACCGTTCAGGGCCCAGGTGATTTCTCTGTCTGCCCTTCCGGTTCTCAATGGGGAGAAGGACGCGAGTCTCCTTTGCCCTGTCAGGGCACTAAGGGCTTATGTGTCCCGCTCGTCTGGTTTCAGACAGACTGAGCAGCTTTTCGTTTCGTTTGGCGGCCGTGCTAAGGGACTTGCCGCTTCGAAACAGAGCCTATCCAGATGGATAGTCGGTGCCATTGCGCTGGCTTACACTTCCAAGGGCCTGCAGTGCCCGTTGGGTGTCAGAGCGCACTCCACGAGAGGCGTGGCCTCGTCGTGGGCATGGTATAGCGGGGTCTCCCTGCAAGATATCTGTACGGCTGCGGGCTGGGCTTCGCCGTCTACATTTATCAAGTACTATAACCTGGAGGTGCCCGCCTTACAAGCCAAGCTTTTGGCGGTCTGAACTTCGGGCTTATCGGCCGCCATGCGGCTTATGTGTGGAGTGTTGGCCTGTGCATCGCTCAGTCCGATGCGGCAGCTCCATGAGTGTGGTACCCTTACGGGCCTGATACCCCTACGGGACTATTTATAAAGGAGTGACGCTTCTAGCCTCTCCTCCTCTACTCTGTGAGAGTTGAGGTGATTGTGCACTAGATGCGCCCCGGGCTTCGGCCCTGGGACTCTGGTGTTGGATCCCTGTCCGCACGGCGTGTTACAAGGTGTTCCCCATAGCGTAAGATATTACGCAGTACGAGAGATACTCTCGTAAGAGAACGTACTCGGTTACTAACGTAACCTCGGTTCTCTCTAGAGAGGGAACGAGTACTGTGTATCTTGCCGTGCTTGGAATACGCTCTGGTTCGCTTCGGCGTTGAAAAATCAGAGGAAATACAGCTATCGAGGGGGTATTTATAGGGCGAGACCACGCCTTTACTGGCGGGACATGACGAAATGGGCACGAAGCGCCCCCATTCGTCATTACGTCACGCAGTGCCTCACTCGATAGGCTGCAGCTTTTCCAGCAAGGCAGCCAATGGGCGCGCGAGCTGCCTCGCCCTTGTCTGCTTGCTGCTGCAAAGCGTTTTACATTTTTAAAAATTAAGGATAATTTTTGGCTTCAATATCTCGAGGAAAAGATTTTTCCCCATAGCGTAAGATATTACGCAGTACTCGTTCCCTCTCTAGAGAGAACCGAGGTTACGTTAGTAACCGAGTACGTTTTCATGTTTTATGTTGCAGTACAACTCAAGCTCTATTGACAGCATTTGTGGCATGCTGATGGTTGTTATTGAACTATGGGGATAATAATTCTAGAGGGTTCAAAAGCAGAAGTATAAAGCAGGTGTTTTTTATTAAAGCACTTAGTTATTTTTGTACCAAAATGAGTATCATTTGATCTCTAAATTGACAAAATTATACTTTTAGCGGTGGAATTTCTGCTGTAGGTGGATGAAATGGTTCCGGTTGTTTTAGAGGTGCACCATAATGGGAATTTAGCTAAATACTGATCACCAAAAATTTAATTTTGATTAGATATCTATTAGATAATGATCTACATTTTTACTAATTATCCTACATAAAGCACTCGCCTAAAAAGTCCAGATAAATATATGTGCTTCAAATAGCACCAAGCATCATGTACAGGGAAAAAAATGGTAACACTGTATTTTAGGGACTATTTCTCACTATTAACTAGTTGCTTATTAGCTTGCATTTTACTACCATATGGACTGTTTATTAGTACTTATAAAGCATATATTAAAGTGCACCTATTATGGAATTTTGATAATTACCTTTAATGTAGTGTGTAACATAGATCTAAGTGAAAAAAAAAACATCCTGCAAAGTTTTATATATGAAAGTTCACTGTAAAAAAAGTTATCTCTCAAAAGTATGAGTCGTCTGAGTCAAATTTTTTTTTTATCCTCATTTATATAGCGCTTTTAACAATGTAGATTGTTTCAAAGCAGCTTTACAGAGATAAAAATAATTTAAGGTAACAAAGAATGGTTTGGTTTTATAGCGGTTCTTGAATATGTTGTTTCCAGCTAAAGTTAGTTTTGATTGATTCACTTCTGTCGAAATGATCATTTGTTATTAAATTAGGGGCTGCTAAGACGACGCCGTCTTTAATGAATCGTTTTTCCAATGAGTCATTTTCCTTTTTGTTGTGACGTCAAGACGAAAAATTATCAAATTGGCCGTGCCAAGACACCAGGGATAACTTGAAAACATCATGTCGACAACAAGACGCTGTGTTCTGAAGTGCGAATCAAAAGCGACCTTTTTTCACTGCCCAGGGACAAGCATGTGAAGAATCAGTGGCTAGAGTTTATATTTACAACTATACCACACAAGTATAGCCCGAACCTTGTGCTGTGTTCGCGTCATTTTAATGACTATTGCTTTACAAACACAACTGACTGGGACATCTGACCAATCACCGCCGATTAGCATCACGCAAAGGAGGGGTTTGGAAAAATGAGTCGTTGAACGAATCATTTGGGAGTCAGTGAGCAAATCAGGTAAAAATAAATGCATATTATAAGACAACAAAAGTGTTTTTTGTCATTGCATGCTTGTAAAACTGTTGTTGGGGACTCCCAAAATAATATTAGGAACATTTTAAATGCCATAATAGGTGCCCTTTAATGCCTTATTCTGCATGACCATCTCTTAATCGTACCCCATACCTAAACTTAACCACTACCCTATTTACAATTAATAAGCTGTAAAATAGGAATTTATTGAGGCAAAAGTAAAATGTAAAATGAAAACCGGTACAACCTTAGAAAACTGCAAAAATGGATTAAGAAAATATGCATGCCTATGGCCATGCCTAAGTTTAAGGCAATTTTACATTTCCAGTCTTGTAAGAAATTAAAAAATTCTAAGGGTCATGGAAATTTCTTTATTAAATTGTTTAAAGGGTTACTTCATCCACTGATTACCCTCAAGCCATCCTAGGTGTATATGACTTTATTCTTTCAGCCAAACGTAATCAGAGTTATATTAAAAAATATCCTGGCTCGTCTGCGCTGATAGTCTCATGGGCAGAGCGCTGACAATATAGCACCATTGCTCTTTCCCGATCCCATCCCTTCGCTTCCTATCTACTCTTTGTCCTATCATAATAAAGGCAAAACGCCCAAAATAAATCTTTATATATCTATGAATGATGAATGTATATAAAGATTTATTTTAGGCGTTTTGCCTTTATTATGATGAGTATTATATATACTGGCTTCTCCAATTATTATGATTATTATACTACTCCAGGGAGGTTAAAAAGGCCTTCTGAAGTGAAGTGATGCGTTTTTGTAAGAAAAATATCCATATCTTTAACTTATAAATTCAGAGGTCACTCTTCCGCCGGAACTACCCTCGCATATGGCCATTACCGGAAGCCAGTGATTTAGATTATAAAGTTATAAATATGGATATTTTTCTTAAAAAAATGCATCGCTTTGCTTCAGAAGGTCTTTATTAACCCCCTGGAGCCATATGGATTACTTTTATGACAGTTGGATGTGCTTTTTGGAGCTTCAAACACTGTACTCACTCCCATTATAAAGCGTAGAAGAGCCAGGATCTTTTTAAATATAATTCAGATTGTGTTTGGCTTAAAGTAAGTCATATACACCTAGGATGGCTTGAGGGTGAGTAAATTATAGGATAATTTTCATTTTTAGGTGAACTAACCCTTTAAGCTAAATCTTCCATTGAGCTGCCTTTGTCATTTTTATAGACTTTTGTGCACAATTAAGTATGTTTAACTAAAGACTGGAATACACTACACTACTTTTAAAATGTGAACAGATTTTAAACACTAGCCATCATACACTTGGAGAGATTGTAAATGGTTACAGAGGAAAAACGTACTTGGTTACGAACGTAACCTCGGTTCCGGGTAAGGGAAAATGAGTATTGCGTAGTTATACGCTGTGGGAAAACTCCTTTTCTCAAAAATATTGAAGCCTTTATTTTAAAACGCAGTGCAGCTACACAGCCAGAAAAGCACAGAACTATCTAGCTCGCTGATTGGCTGGGCTGCGGTAACTGCATGAATCTATGGCGAAGCGGTGAGGAGGTGCGATCTATCAGGACGCTTCCCGCCTCGCGCACCAGATTGGCCGTGGCCAGGGGCGTCGGACTGGGGGTAAAACCAGTACTGATTACCAGGGCCCCAAGGGGAGAGAGGGCCCTTGAAATGTCTGGAATAAATTTTATTTTACCTTGATATTTTCATTTCCTAATTAAATTTCATAATGAATGTCAGATGAAATATTAAGTTAGTATATTAACTGAATAACTTGGTTGATTGATTGATTGACGGTCTTATGGTCCCACCCCTTGCTAATGCGCCAAATGGTTTAGTCCATCTGCACGCATTTTGTAATGTTAGTTGAGCTGCATCTCGTTGAGCGCTGTAGAAATATCTTTCTCAAACAAAGCTAAATCAGGCCACCAAAAAAGAAAGGAAAGACAGGAGAAGGAAAGAAAACAAAATGTGCGGAAACAATTGGTTACTGACTTATTTTCAAAGAAACCCCCTCTTCTGGTTCATTCTTTCGACCCTCCCGGAAAGGACCACACAGAGACGAAGTCGAGGCGATTCAACATCCATCACGTGTTTACTGGAGATATGCGAAATAACACCATACAGACTTGAAATACAGCTCATCCGGTCACATAACATTCTCCTCAACAGCTCGCATAAACCCTTTCATCAATTCAACAAACAATAAATCACATTTTTATCGCAATTAAAAGCTCAGTTTCTTTTTTTTCTTTTCTCTGAACACAGAAAACATAACATACAAACAGTACATCATACCTGGAGATATGCGAAAATAACACCATACAGACTTGAAATACAGCTCATCCGGTCACATAACTGTCAAAAATAAATATGAAGTAAATTACATGTGAATATAAACAACAGGAAATACAACGAAAACCATGTGCTCCTAATGAGCTCGACAATGAGTTTCAGTATAAGGTAAATCATTCATCAACTCTATGTCTCTTATGACTCAATTATGAAATAAAATACTTTCAAAAGAATAATTCTGATCTTAGACGAGAAATAGTCATCACTGACAACACTTTATTTTTGTTTGACCGGAGAGAGATTTTCCACCTACCATTCTCCTCAACAGCTCGCATAAACTGAAGAAAAAATGGCGGATTGACTGATAGGTACTCTATTCGCCTGTAGGTGTCCCCATATCCATTTCTTAGATGCACTTGGTACATTATATTTAACGAATATTTTAGGAACATTATAGAACATGAACAAACATTTTGGCATAATTCATCACAAATTTCTTTTACCCGTTACATTCTCCCCCACTGAATTTGCCAAAATGTAACCAAAAAAACAAAACAACCAAAATCGGTTTACTCTTTTCTTTACCTTTTTCCTTCTGAAAACACAGAAATAAATCAGAATTGCCATACTTAGCACATTGCTTTTGATCAGTTACAACTGTTCATATAAAGAACTGACAGGAAAAAATGCTGCGCATATCACTTTTCCTTGATCATGACCCAAATGGAATGCCTTTTACATTTCACTTTAGCAATTCCTATTCACACACAGATGAACACAATACATGGAATTTAACGCTTCATTATTTCAAACTAAGGACCGAAACAGACCATTTACCCAGGATTTGCTTTCTAGTGTGAAACAAAGTGTGCTGATTCATCGAAGAGATAAGACGATTCACTGGTTTCAACAATCTGCCAAACTTTGACCTACGACCCTGTAACTCAGTACGGTCTACTGTATCATCAGTACCAAGGTTAGGATTACAGGCACTACTGTTTTCGGGACTGTCCTGTAAGGCCTGGCAGTCTGGAGAATCATTTCCAGGAGCCACACTTTGCGATGGAACATCAACAACCTCAACTGAGTCGTGATCATCGCATGACTCGGTTATCTGCGGATCATCGTCAGCCACAACTGAGCCTTCACCTTCAGACATCGAATCATCAGAAGATACAGAACAATTATCAGATGCACCATCATCTACAGAAAATACACTCTCATCATCATTTTTCCCCACAATATCACTCAAAGGGAGGAAATTCACACACAAAAGGAAGTTTCTGTGTACCACCTTTAGCTGACCAGATACAGGGTGCTTAACTTTGAAAATGTGAGTGTTAGGATCACAATCAACCACAGTATACACTACATTTTCCCACTTGTCTGAAAGTTTGCGCTTTCCGCGTTCACTTTTATTGGCTAATAGGACCCTGTCGCCAACTTCAATTCTCATTCCCTTATTTTTCCGGTTGTACATGTGGGCTTGATGAGACTGTTCTTTTGATGTGTTAGCCTCCGCAACAGCAAGAGCATCCTTCAAATCCCTTCTCAGAGACTCCACATACTTGGGAAGAGAATTATTTGAATCATCCCACAGTACACTCTTGAAAACAACATCAATTGGCAGTCTTGGGGTATGGCCAAACATTAGATAGAAGGGAGGAAACCCTGTGGTCTCGTGCACAGTGCAATTGTACACAAATGTTAATGTATGGAGCATTCGAGGCCAATCTTGCTTTGGGCGTGGTTCAAGGGCTCTGATCATATTTCCCAACGTCCGATTAAATCTTTCTGTGATTCCGTTGCCCATCGGATGATATGGTGTTGTCCGTGACTTCTTGACACCAGAAAACTCAAGCAAATGACTAATGAGCTCACTAGAGAAATTCGCCCCCTGATCGGAATGAATGCGTTCCGGGAAACCATAGTAACAGAAATAGTTGTCCCAGAGCTGCTTTGCTACCGACTTAGCTGACTGGTCTGGACAACGGAAAGCATGGGCCAGTTTGGTAAAATGGTCCGTTACCACTAAAACATCAACTGACCTATTCTGACAATCCTCCGCCGTCCAGAAATCAATGCAGACTAACTCAAGAGGAGCAGAAGTCCTGACACTCTCCAATAGAGCTCAACCCTCCGGCTCTGGTGTCTTCGCTAGAACACAGCGGCCGCATACTTTCACATAGTCACGAATATCACGTTCCATGTCAGTCCAGTAGAAACGTTGACGAGACAGTTGGAAAGTGCGATACTGGCCTTGGTGTCCAGCCTCATCGTGACATCCTCTCATCACGTCACCTTTCAGGGAAGAAGGTACCACGAACTGAAATCTTCTGTGGCGTGTTAAGGGATCTTTTGAAACACGATACAAGACACCATCGTTCAGTAATAACTTCTCCCACTGTTTCATAAACTTACGTACAGCACTGGGGTCCCCCATGCGCTCACGTCTCGAAGGCCTGCGTTTCCGGTCAACGTAGTACATCACTCTCTGCAAATGTTCATCCTCAATCTGTTTCTTTCTCAACTCCTGGCGTGAGTATGAAGGAAGGGCATCAAACTCAACATCTGCGATTTGTTGGACAATTCCAGCCAGTGGAATGGCCCATGTTCGTGCGTTGTCGTCCCAAGAAAGGTGATTAGAAAAAACAGCAGACACTTCGGCACTTGAAAAACTCCCTGGCACATCATCCGAATTGACACCTGACTGCTCACAAACGCCCGCTGGGCCCTTTGCCTTGCCAACCACTTGCTGGCTGGCATTGGACAACCGGAAAACATCCTGTACAGCAGCACAGGTATGATCTCTTGACTCTGCTAACAACACATCATAGGGTTCCCTTACTAAGTGGTGACTGACATGACCGTCAGCAAAAGGTTGCCTGCTTAAGGTGTCAGCTATTAAGTTCTTCGTCCGGGAACATATTTGATGTCAAACTCAAAGGCAGCGAGTTTAGCCACCCATCTTTGTTCACAGGCATCAAGCCTAGGTTTGGTCAAAATATGCGTCAAGGGATTGTTATCTGTCCAGGCTGTGAACTGATGTCCTTTTAGCCAGTGGCTAAATTTATCACAGACAGCCCACTTGAGGGCAAGGAATTCAAGGCGGTGTGCTGGATATCTGGATTGCGCTCGGGACAGTGACTTACTCGCAAATGCAATGGGTCGAGCCCTGCTTTCTCCAGGACTCAGTTGCGAGAGCACGGCCCCTAATCCCTCAGACGAAGCGTCAGTGGCAAGAATGAAAGGTCTGGAAAAGTCAGGGTGGGCAAGGACAACATTGGACAGTAGGGCTTCCTTTAATGCAGACAAAGCCGCTTCACAAGCTGGAGACCAGTCATCACTGGTGAGTTTTCTGGACGCTGGAACCCCTCTGCGGCCAACGCCTCTAGCTTTCTTAACTCCGCTAGTTAGAGCAAAAAGCGGCCGTGCAAGGGAAGAACAATTCTCGATGAAGCGTTGATACCACATAACGAGACCAAGAAAAGATTGGATTTTCTTAACCGATGGGGTGACACCATCTGGGCACATCAAATCCGCAGAAGTAATTTTAGTAATTGCCTCAACTTTTCCGGGGTCCGTAGACACGCCTTCTTCTGAGATCAAATGACCGAGGAATTTCACAGAGCGTCTTAAGAAGTGGCATTTCTTCGGCGACAATTTCAAATTGTGCTTCTTCAACATTTCAAAAACGGTTTCAAGCCTCTGCAATGCAACTTCTTCATTAGGCGCGAAGACCATTAAATCATCCAGGTAGCATAACAGTGACAAAAAATTCTGTTCACCAAAGATCCTGGTCATCATGCGCATAAAGCTTGCGGGCGAGTTACAGAGGCCTTGTGGGAGCCTATTGTATTCATGTAGCCCAACTGGTGTTGTGAACGCTGTATATTTTTTGTCGTCCTCATGTAACGGGATATTATAAAATCCTGAGGTCAAATCCATTGTGCTAAATAACGAGTTGCCACCTAGTGCTGCAAGACAGTCTTCTTGATGGGGTAGGGGGTGCGCGTCTTTCACGGTTCGCGCATTAAGCCAGCGAAAATCAGTGCATATGCGAAGATCGCCATCTTTTTTCCAGCACAGAACCAGAGGTGATGCAAATTCGCTAACTGACTTACGGATTATGCCTCTCTCCTCCATCTCGTTCAAAGCAACACGTAACTTCTGGTATTGTGAAGGGGGAACTCGTCTATATGGTAAGCGAAAGGGCCTTTCGTCAAACAGATGGATTCTGTGTACAAAGTCCTTGACTTCACCGCAATCAAGAGAATGTCTGGAAAAGATAGACTCATATTCGAGCAGTAAGTCACACAGTTTCGCCTTCCACAATTTAGAAACTTCACAATTTTCCAAATCAACAGTCTCCAATCCACACTTTCGCAGCCTGTCGGTCAATGTATCAGACTTGTCTGACTCAGCAACTGACTGCTGAATGCTTGAACGAATTGGAAGCTCAGGCTTAGTTTCGCACACATCCTCCAATGCAATACAGGGGTAAACATCAGCCACTTTGGTGTTTCGCCTCACCGTTACTGGTTTGTCGCTAGGGTTGATCAGCTTAAGGGGAATCCAGCCGTCGCCCCAAAGTGGAGTGACGATACGACACACTAGAACGTTCTTGGGGGCAGAACGGAGTCTAGATGGTTCCACCATGACGGTGCTGCCCGGTTGGCTACAGGACTTACTGGGTAGTTTACCCCAGACAAGATGCTCTTGGCCAGGCGAAAGTGTAACTGCATGTTGTAGTTTGACTGTACCAACAACATCAGGAATCGTTCCGCCCTTCCATCGACATACACCAGCCATCATAGACAAGAACTCGTCGCTTTCTAGGTTACTTTCACTGGGCGTAGATATCAGTTCCCAATATCTTTCAGAATCTTTCAGCCTATGGACAAGATGTTTGATAACGTTTGTCCCCAAAATGAGGTCATCTCCTTGGCCTGGAACAACGAGACATGGGACAATAAGGTTACAGCCGTAAACGTCCAGCTTAAGCTCAAGCGTGCACTTTGGAAATACTCGTTTGCCACCGCACCCAACTAAGACGACGTTGGTATCTTCTTCATTAACATTATCCAAAGCGCCATGTTCTCTCAGTTTACTGACGACTGAATCATTTAATGTACAGGCCATAGAGCCGGTGTCCAGCATTGCACTCACGGTGATAGAATCATTAACACGAACAGGTGTGTAGAAGAGTGTATCTGAGCATTCAAGGCGTTGTATATTTTGAAAGACGACTTTCTGGGAATCAGGACATATATTCTCAAAGGAACTGAACAAAGCTTCGAAATCAGTATCTGCTCCGAGGGAATTTTCAAGATCACCCACACCCCCCCTCTCCGGATGTGAGCGTGTCAGTTTCCCTGACTATTAGGCGCTGTTGGTGCAAAGGCTGAATTTGGGAATTTAGCAGTGCAGTCACGTTTTGAGTGAGCGGCGTCATGACATCTAAAACACAAGTGATCAGATCTGCAGTGATCGAAAGTAGTATGCGTTGTGTCGCCACAAATCTTACAGTTCCTTGGTTCAGCTGCGTTCCTTCTGTGGAATCTCCCGGAAGACACAAACTCAGATTTACTCTTCTCCTTTGTCTTCAACACCTCGATCAACTGAGCTAGCATGTCAGCCATCCGATTCAGACTAGATTGATCCTTCGCGTCCTCCTTAGATTCACCAAGCCCGTTGGTCCCCTGCTTCAGACACATTAATGCAGACTCAGAGACATCATTAGAATTTCCACAGGTCTGTGTGGTCATTTGTGCATTATGGCAGACTGGGTAGGCGTGTGGGTTCGGTCTTAGTTTAAGCTCACGTTGGAAACTGTCTAAAAGCTCCTGAACATCTTTTGCAGTCCAGCATTCTAGTGGCCGTACTTTAAAAGTGCGTGCTAAATCAGGGTCTGGGCAGTTTCTCACAAACATCATTGCAACTTCAGAGTTCAAATTGTCCATTCTTCTGCCCTGCCCCCTGAGACACTCGTCAGCTATATCCGCTGCCTTATTAAGGCGAAGCCAGTAGTCAAAAGGATTCTCGCCTTGTTTAGGCAATGTACTGTAAAAGTCTGCGAGTGGCATACTAGAGTAGGAGACTTCACTGAAATGTTGCTTAAGTATACTGTAAATAATCTCAGGGTGATTTGTGCAGTCAAGAACAGGGTTGCTGCGTAGGGCTACTTTCACAATGTCTTTGGCCCTGCCCATTAGATGACTAATAATCTCATTAGCTTGATCAGCAATTTTGACATTTCTCTTTTGCAGGTAGACTTGCATCATATCAATCCATTCTTGAATGTCACATCTGCCCAAACCATCTCCCCTAAACACTGGTGGGTCTTTTTCATCTGATTTCAGAATGACATTCAACTGTGACAAATCAAGATTAGCACATTGAGAGCCTGTGTTGTTATTACCATTATTGGCTCTGGTAAATTCACCCCCTGACAAAAGTTTGGCCGTTACTGAATCACCAATCTGTCTGCCCAATTCTTTGACTAAATCACCTAATTCGCTGACATCTCGATCACTAGAACTTTCCACAATGTGTGGCTTTGGGGTAGAAGTAACAGGGAAAGTTTTGTTTACATCATGAGCTCTATAATTTCCCTTAGTACCATCAGAAATGTGAGTCTTATAACCTAATTCGCCCGAACCCGGCTTGTTGTCAGAAAACTGCATCAGGTATTTACCCCGTCCAGTCCCAAAAAAATAACTGTCTGCACCCCCCTCAGCCATTTTTACAATTGCAAAATACTCTGAATTTTCTAAAAACTAAAATCAAAAGTCAGATTAATCAAACAAAACTGTTGTTTAAAACACTTCACTTATCTGCAGTCCAATGTAATTTATCTTTCCGTTCGAAAGTCCCTCGAAGAGAAGGAAAAGAAAAAAAGTCTTTAACCGGAGAATCTGGCAACCGCAGTCCACCTGATCAGATTTCGCGCGCGACGTCCTCGCTGCACTCCGCGGTATGCCTTGTTGTCGTCCTTCCGGAGATCGGCTGCTTTGCGTGGATCACAAACGGGAATCACGGCACCATTGTAACCCCCTCTTCTGGTTCATTCTTTCGACCCTCCCGGAAAGGACCACACAGAGACGAAGTCGAGGCGATTCAACATCCATCACGTGTTTACTGGAGATATGCGAAATAACACCATACAGACTTGAAATACAGCTCATCCGGTCACATAACATTCTCCTCAACAGCTCGCATAAACCCTTTCATCAATTCAACAAACAATAAATCACATTTTTATCGCAATTAAAAGCTCAGTTTCTTTTCTTTCTTTTCTCTGAACACAGAAAACATAACATACAAACAGTACATCATACCTGGAGATATGCGAAATAACACCATACAGACTTGAAATACAGCTCATCCGGTCACATAACTGTCAAAAATAAATATGAAGTAAATTACATGTGAATATAAACAACAGGAAATACAACGAAAACCATGTGCTCCTAATGAGCTCGACAATGAGTTTCAGTATAAGGTAAATCATTCATCAACTCTATGTCTCTTATGACTCAATTATAAAATAAAATAATTTCAAAAGAATAATTCTGATCTTAGACGAGAAATAGTCATCACTGACAACACTTTATTTTTGTTTGACCGGAGAGAGATTTTCCACCTACCATTCTCCTCAACAGCTTGCATAAACTGAAGAAAAAATGGCGGATTGACTGATAGGTACTCTATTCGCCTGTAGGTGTCCCCATATCCATTTCTTAGATGCACTTGGTACATTATATTTAACGAATATTTTAGGAACATTATAGAACATGAACAAACATTTTGGCATAATTCATCACAAATTTCTTTTACCCGTTACATGAGCACAAACCAGAACACGAAATTTATAGTGCTAAACTGCTTGAATATCTCCGCGATCGTTAGTGCTAAAAATGAACTGAGACAATCCACTGAAAGAGCAGAAAATTTTTAATTTTCAAGTTTCACTGTAGCTACAGAGCTACCAAGCTATGAGTGACACTGATTAGCCTATTATTGATAATATTAGATATTATAGCCTATTAATTTAAAATTAAACATGTTTCAAATTAGGCTGTTATAATGAAGTTTTGTATGCAAACAGCATTATTAGTGTACAGTTTATTTATTTAGCCTTTACCTCAGATTACATATAACCAAATTATCATCTGAAAATGTATGTTCTGGCAGAACATACATTTTCAGATGATAATTTGGTTATACATGTAATCTGAGGTAAAGGTATACCGGTAAGTCCTTTATTCAGTACAAGTCATACATTTGAGGAAGCTTTAGCATGTAAGCAATAGCATTTGTTTCATTTTGCCTTTTTTTCTCCAGATAAAAATGACTAGTGACACAAGTTTTGTTTGTGTTTTATTATGAATAGAGCTTTTTGTTAATGTACAAAACAAAAAGGGCATGTTTAAGATTTCATTTTTTTAGGGGGGGGGGCATAAGGACTGCCTATGCATAGGGCCCGGGATCTTGTGCTACGCCCCTGGCCGTGGCTGCTGAATATATAAGCGATCCATTTCGCCATAGGAATCAGGTTAAAGATGAACTGGATAACTATCGTAAGAGTTCTGATCCCATCTGACTTCTGACCTATTATGCTGCCTAAATCATAATCATACACTGTTCGTTCGTTCGCCAAAGGAGGACTGGCCCCCTTACTGAGCTTGGGTTCTCCCAAGGTTTTTTTATCCATTCTGTCACCTGATGGAGTTTTAGTTTCTTGCCACTGTCGCCTTTATTCACCTTTATATATATATAGCGCTTTATACCATACAAATTGTTTCAAATCAGCTTTACAGAGATAACAGGAAAATAATGTTGTAATAGTATTGTTAAATTAAATGTTAAATGTCCCCAACTAAGCAAGCCAAAAGCCAATGGCGACAAAGGCAAAGAGAGGCGAACAGGCGACAGTGGCAAGTAACCAAAACTCCATCAGGTGACAGAATGGAGAAAAAAAACCTTGGGAGAACCCAGGCTCAGTCAGGGGGCCAGTCCTGCTTTGGCCAACGAACGAACAGTGTATGATTATGATTTAGGCAGCATAATAGGTCAGAAGTCAGATGGGATCAGAACTTTTACAATATTTATCCAGTTCATCTGGTTAGGGTCGGAGTCATCACGGAGATGAGTTTGTTGAGGTGTCCATGAGGCCTTCACAGGGCTGATGAGGCTGGGATTTCAGGGATGCGTTGTCGTCGTGTCCATGCGATGGTCTTTCGTCAGATCTGGATACGGCCTGGATCCAGCGGTTTGCGGTAAACCTCGGAATAAACAGAGAGACTAATATTAGCGTAGACACCATCCATCTTATGATGTACAAAGTACATCAGGAATTATGGGAAGTGTTCCCGGTTCCGGCTGATCTAAACTATGCAGCCTAACATTGAATTATGGAAATCTATAATGTGTAATGTGTATGCTAAGCCAAAGAGATGTGTTTTTAGTCTAGATTTAAACTGACAGACTGTGTCTGCTTCCCGGACCATGTTAGGAAGATTGTTCCACAGTTTTGGTGCTAAATAGGAAAAGGATCTACCGCCAGCAGTTGATTTTGATATTCTAGGTATTGTGTACATAAATATATAGTGGAATCCGGCTTGTCCCGTAGATGGTCTGCTCGCACAAGCAGATCCGTTTGCTCTCTGACTGATGCCCCTGCGTTCAGTGTTTCGGCTTGTAAATTCCGTCATGTAAATAGTGAATCTGCCATGGAATGAGCGCAACTGGCTTTTAAAGGGAATGGTAGATGAGACTCTGATTGGGGTTTTTTTGCATGTTAGGCGCAAAACACCCATTATTCATTAAGAGAATAGGGACAGCCCTTTTAGACCATGTGCTGGGCGTGCCGACCATTTTTCCCGTTGTTAAACTAGCAAAAGTGGATTCAGACTTGCCCTAAGTGCACTTGCGCTTTAGATCATCCGTTTAGATCGTTAAAATAGGGGCCATCGAGTCATTCATCAAATTCAGTAATGAAGCAAGTGGCTGTATTTATGAATGGGTCATTGAATCATTGACTCTCATGATTCGTTCAAAGTGTGTGTGTGTGTGTGTGTGTGTGTGTGTGTGTGTGTGTGTGTGTGTGTGTGTGTGTGTGTGTGTGTGTGTGTGTGTGTGTGTGTGTGTGTGTGTGTGTGTGTGTGTGTGTGTGTGTGTGTGTGTGTGTGTGTGTGTGTGTGTGTGTGTGTGTGTGTGTGTGTGTGTGTGTGATTTATGAGGACACAAATTTGTATAATGACATGCATATTACACTGGTATTACAACTTATGGGTGGTTTATGAGGACATTCAATTCAATTCAATTCAAGTTTATTTGTATAGCGCTTTTCACAATACACATTGTCTCAAAGCAGCTTTACAGAAAGTGCATTTCAGAAATGTACAAAGAAAAATACAGTTAGTTAATCATGTATAAATTTAGGCATAACATATCGCCGGTGTTTAGTCGGTGTTTAGTTTAGACATTTCAAAAGTCCTCATAAATCAAATGGCTTAAAAAACATAAAAAACAATGTTTTATTAAAAAATGTAAAATGCAGCATGTCTCCTGTGATGGGTAGATTTAGGGATAGGGGCAGTGTAGGGGGATAGAATATATAGTTTGTACGGTATAAAAACCATTACGCCTATGGAGAGTACTCATAATGCTGTTGCACCAACGTGTGTGTGTGTGTGTGTGTGTGTGTGTGTGTGTGTGTGTGTGTGTGTGTGTGTGTGTGTGTGTGTGTGTGTGTGTGTGTGTGTGTGTGTGTGTGTTCCATTGGAGCCATTGTGCTCCATTCCAATATTATTTCATTGTAAAATAGAGCAAAAAATGCTGACAATTCTGTGTTTAAAATGAAAATCACTTATTGGTCTTTCGTTTGTTGAACTTTTGTATAAAATCAATATTGCAATCATGTGGATATTCGGGAAACATTCGTGCTGATATAATATATGAATATTATCAACATTAAAACAAGAACTCACACAGGGTATGTTTTTGAATCGAAGAGTAGATGTAGCCATTCTTTATCAACAGGCAGTAAAATACATTTGATTATTTTCTCTTTCTTTTCAACTCACAGTTTGAATACTAAGATTCGAAACATTCTTGACAGCTACTGGTGCAACCAATAAAACCAGAAAAAGAGCAATGTTACTGTGCAAAATTACAAGCTAAACAAAAATCAGGATAGACTATTGATGCCTTCCACACCAGGTTAAGACAGCTTGCAACAACCTGTGAATTTTCAAATGCAGAAAGAAAAATAAAATCTCAAATTACACTTACAGTACCTGTTCATCTTCATGACTATGAAGAAGAGCACTTAGAGACAGAAGTTTGACATTGAAACAACTTTTGGATCTAGCCAGAGCATTTGTAACATCAGAAACACAGGTATTGAAATTATTGGCATTGAAAATAACACTCAATTGGCATTGAGTCAGTGACACCGAACGTGTTGCAGTAATACTAAAGACAAAAAAAGCCAGCAACAGAAAACAAGTGTCAACATGCAGAAATTGTGGTAGGTCTTTTCCACATCTTGGTGGACAATCAGCATGTCTAGCTTGCTGTCATGCAAATCCTGTGGCAAATCAAACAATTTTGTATGTTGATGTTTCAGCAAACTACGCATTGAACAAGACCACAGAAAACATACAAAACCACAACAAAGACCGAATCTGACACATAAGGTGAGAGCAATGCAGATAAATGGAAACAGACCACCGACAGACCTAGAGTTAGCTGCAACCTTAAGTACAGATGATAAATACATCTATGGCATGCAAACACCTTCAAACTTCAAACAATCAATGACAAAAGTCTTGATATCTCAACAAACTCTAAACATACTTAGACACTGGAGCCACAGTCAACCTTCTTGACAAAAATTCCCATGACAGAGTAAAAATGATGTCAATATTGTCACCATATGGCAAGCAACACCCTATTCCACTGTTTGACAAACTAACCACTGATGTTTCAGTTCATGGCAGGACAACTGAAACAACATTCTATGTGGTTCAAGTTGATCATGGTTCCCTTTCAGTTTGAGAACGTCAGACATAGTCGACGTCGACTGAACGGGATCACGCCTGGGAGCCAGTCATCTTCGAGTACTATTGAACGAGCTAATGGAATTGGCATGTGTGACTTACACTCTGCGGCGCGGGTGTAAATATGGAAGTGGATGCACGCATTAGTTGCCTTTCGCTTCAGAGCCGATCGTCATTGATGATGAAGAGTGCTGTTGTTTTCAACGAGCGAGTGTGTCGGTGTTCTGGAAAGACTCTCCCGGTGCTGGTGGTTTCTACAGTGCAGTGTAGTGGTGGTCGCAAGCTTTGAGCTCTCAACTGCTGTTTTAACAGTGTGTGTGTTGACGGCTGGTTGAGGGTGAAAAAGCGAGTACTTCACTGTCTTCAGTTCGCTGAAGTCAGTGTTGCCGTGGTCATTCCCTGTGTGCCCCGGCACTGGTGACGGGTCCCATTTCTAAAAGAGCAACACGGATGCATTCGCGTCTTTTTCAAGATGCCATTCCATCCGTGCGTTTTTGGGTCCGGTCGGGCTCTGTCCCCCTCTGATGGTCATGAGAGTTGTATCACGTGTTTGGGCTTAAAGCACGCTGAGGCAGCTCTTGTGGATGAGTCATGTTCCCATTGTTCCCCCCATATGAAGACTGCTTCAGCACTAGCTTCATGATTAGGGATGGGAATCGAGAACAGGTTCTTCTTCAGAACCGGTGCCCAGTGAACCCATTCCTTGGAACCGTTAGCATGCCTGCTTAGGGTAACATTAAACACTGATGAATGAGCGCTGCTTTTAAATGAACATTTCTTTAAAACAAAATTGGTTTGACAGAATTTTATTTTCTTAATGGCATAAACAGACTTTAGTCCCATGAAACTTAAACTGGAATGTCACTGTTTCTGTCACTGCGACTTCCCGAACACGTGCGCGTACGCACACATCACTTTTGAAGTAAAATTGAAAATTGAGGTTGCAGTGCATCGTAATGCAGCGAGATATTGAAGTGAACCGAACCGTGAGACCAGTTCTCACCCCTAATACTCTGTGCTGTGTCTGCTGATCAGATATTAAAGCGAGTTAATACAAACAAACAAATTTGTACTTGTTCCCTTACCCAATGAGAATCGATAAGAGAATCGTATCGATAAGCAATATCGATAATGGAATCGGAATTGTTAAAATCTTATCAATTCCTATCCCTATTCATGATCGAGTCTCGAGTTGACCACGGCAGAGTGGCATGCCCTGTGTGACAACAGATCACCCCGGCCTGCCGCCAAACCCTCAGTCCGTGATCAGACCTTTAGTTTTTCTGGACCAATCCGCTCCTAGAACGAGGTCCACTAACACTGTCTGAGGAGCCATGTACAAAGGGCATCCTTTAACGGAGGCCTGGGCAACCTCCGACTGCATTGACATTCGTGCCTCGAGTTGTTGCAGGTCACCTCGCTTTGAGCCACCGCTGCTCAGCAAGCTGGTACTGGTCTGAACATCGCGACCGTTTCTCTAAGCTTCCCTCGCATGTCACAACTCGCCCGTCACCTCCTCCTTGGAGTCAGAAGCTTCTGAGGTCGCTTCCATTCTACTATTTCTTCCGGCCTGCTCAATCGTGTTGTCGACGAGCCTCACGACAGCTATGGCCAGGGAGAGTGGAGACTCCATTCCCTGTCAGTCCAGCTGGTCAGGGACCACTTTGGGGCCGTACAGTTACATCTGTTGCCTCTCCGGATTCGTCCCTCTGCCAGCTGTGTTATTTCTGTCTGAGCAGACAACCCTTGGACAGACACTGGCTCTCAGCTGACCCCGGGCTCCGCAGAAATGCGTTCCCCAGTGAGCCTTCTAAGAAAGTTGTTATGCGATTCATTGTCGTTTGGTGCCTGCCCAAGTTCAGTGATTTTCATCACACTCAAATGTTGAGCAGAAATGCTCCTGAAAGCTCAGTGAAATTTATCACACTCAGGTGTCGAGATAAATGTGTGGTTAGTGTTCTTGTCTCTCTCTCTGTTCCAAGATAGCGCCAAAGCCAACTGCACTGGAATCAACAATGACGTTGGTTAGCTAATCACAGGGGTATTGACTAGTCTTTCTTTGAGAGTCCTCAGTGCTATCAACTTGCTCTTTACCCCAAAGTCATTCTCTTGAATCAGTTTTTTAAAGATTGCCTGAAAAAAATCTAACAATTGGGAATTTCACAAACATCCTTTCTTTAGATTCGTGTTTTTCAATCATGGCATCGCAGCTGACCTCCCCAAAAATTGAGGCAATAAACTGTATGTCACCCCCACAACCTCAGAGTGAGGTAAGAAGCCTTCTAAGAATGGCTTATTACAGAGCAAGGTTCATTCCTGACTACTCTTCAATCACAACCTTTGAGGGAACTTACAAAGAAAGACTCCGAATGGCTTTAGGGTAAAAAGCAAGTAGATGCACTAAGGACTCTCAAAGAAAGACTAGTCAATACCCCTGTGATGAGCTAACCAGCATCATTGTTGATTTCAGTCCAGTTGGCTTTGGCGCTTTCTTGGCACAGAGAGAGAGAGAGAGACAAGAACCACACATATATCTCAGATGGAAAGAGAAGCTCTTGCCATCATCTGGAGCTGTGAACACTTCCATCTGTATCTCTATGGTGCTGAATTCAACATGATCACACCTCTAAAGCTAATCTTCAACAATCCTAAATCAAAACCACCACCACGAATTGAAAGAGGGGTGCTCAGGCTCCAACCTTACAAGTACAAGGTAATGTACAAAGCAGAGAAAAAAAATCCATCTGACTATATGTCTCGCCACTTACAGCACCTCCACATGGATGATGTTGAGACAGAAAAACACAAAAGCAAAGGATTGCCTTCTTCAGCATATTATCTACAACCCACACTTTCCAATGGCACACATTGCATGATCACTTCATTACAGAGCTTGATTATTCTGATCTGAAATCATTCTACAATGTCAGAGAAGAGCTTACTGTCCTGAGGGCCCTGCAACAGAGCACTTGAACTCGCACATGAAGGCCAACAGGGTTTAGTCAAAACAAAACAGCTGCTGAAATGAAAATGTCTGGTTTCCAGGAATAGAAAAGCATGCGCAATGACTAACTATCAGCATGCATTCCCTGTCAAGCTTCAACTGCTCAATACAAACTACTGGAACATCCCCTGCTGAACTATTGTTTGGCAGGCCCATCAACATCAAATTACCAGCCTTATGCAGTCTAGTGACTAATGACACACTTCGTTGAACAGATAGTTCCAAAAAGGAGAAGATGAAACAATATTCTGAAAACTGGATGAAAGAATCACATTCAGAGCTCAATGTGGGTGATGCTATACTTCTTTTGGGAAAAAACAAACAAAAAAACAACGAACAGAAAAACTCATGACACTCTTCAACCCGAAAACCTACTAAGTCATAAAAACAAAAAGACCAATCACAGTTCAAAGTGGGCGACACATTGCCACTAGACACATCTCTCATTTAAAACCCCTAAAACGATGCACATCAATTTGCACACCAACTCCAATGATGATGAGACAGATGATTCTGATTAAATAAGCCGACCTTAGGTGCACAGGGATCCCCAGAATCTGTACAAATGGAAAGAAGATATCTTAAAGAGAGAACAGTCTGTGACTTCTGTCTGTGCAGTCTTGACTTACTTGCTCTCTTTCATCACTTTGTTTGTTGAACATTGACTCATTTGTTGAGCATCCAATCAGAGTTCCCACAATCACTGATCACCCCGGTTGCCGATTCAACATGCTGAATCGGGCTAACTGCCACGGACGTGAGCCTGACAAGAGACGACGTGTGGAACAAACTGCAAAAACTAGCCCGACAGACGTGGCCGACTGTTGGCTCTGTGTGTCCCGGCCTTTAGAGTGATCCAAAAGCTAAACATCTTAAAGAAACAATTAATGGGTTCAGTTAAGGACTATTTTGTTTTAGGTCCTTCAATGTTAAAGTCGGACATGCTGATATGTCTATAATACTGAATTTATTTTACTTACTTAATCCTAATTTAGGTTAACGTAACGTAATATATTATAGAATTTTATTTATTAAATATATTTTCAGTTTCAAAGGGAGGGATGTAATATACCCCTTTAAGAAAAGAGTTTCCCAGAACACTTATCGTGCTGCTGATTAAGCATGTGTGACATGAACAATTCGTTAACAGAAATTTGTATGCAAAAAGTTGCTTGTCTGAAATCATTACACTCAATAGAACTGCATTCTTCATGGCGCAGAAAGTTAGTATAGGTTAATGTGCCAAATGTGCTAATTAAAATGTGACTTTGTGAAACAGGCTATCCTTAACTTAAATGTTGCTACAGTATAGTAGCCTAATTTTAATGCTACAATGCATATGCACTTGGCAATTGTGATTTTTAAATAGTCTATTCTATTTCATCATTAATCCATTTTCACATTCATCTTGACTGAGGGGGCAAGATAGTGCAGATACAGTAAGGGGGGATCCACACCATCTCAATTTAAATGTTGATATATTAGATCAAACCCTAACTTTCGGTGAAGATTCAAGATGGACTTAAAAACCATATCATTGGATACATTTCAATACATAGGATACATCATCCACATGGGCATAACATAGGGGTGTACTAAATTGGTGTCCTTAAAGGTTAGATTTTCCCTCATTTTTTTAATTAAGGCATTAAGACCGATTTCCAAAAGATGATTTTTTTATTCCTCTTTTTAGTCAACTTTAGCATGGTGTATTCACTTATGCTAAGCACTGTATGTAAACGCAAACTTTTATTTTGGATGCTCTTAATCGTTGCCCAGCCCAAATAAAAATACAGAAACAAAATAACTTGTCCCATGATGATTTGTCTATAATTTATTAACACATAAATTCTCCTATACCCTACATTAATTGCCTCAAAATCTTTTTTCCCACTGTACACTGTAAACAGTTTTTCCCTCAAACTTTCTTTGAAGTACATTATTTAGGTCAGCTGCATTTTTATTTTCAGAAAATATCCTAACAAAAAGACAGCCCTGGAGCTGTTTGTTCAGGATGGAGACAATGAGGAATGAAAACAGGGGGTCAGCCGGTCCTTTTAAACAGAGGAATCAGCTAGGCCTGCACTCCGCCACCCTACATCCGCCTCTCTGCATCTTTGTCATTCTCTCAGGCAAACAAAAACAGCACTGCTGGGGCTCAGTCCATCCAGCAGGGGTTGATTCAGAGATGAAGAATGTCTTGAGGATACAAAGAAATGTGTGGCGTAATCCTTCAGGAATAGGGGAAGAGAACATGGGAAGTTGAGCCTTTTCCCTCTATTTCTCTTTTCTTCTCTTTCTGTCTCACACACCCACACTTACACCTGGCTTGGTCCTCATAGGCAGTGCCGTCGCCAGAACATATAGAATGGGGGGGCGTTTCATTTTCATGGGGGGGCACACTTTTTCTGATCTACAAAACAGACAGTCACAAAAACAATAACATCCCCTATTTAGTCTAATATAACTTAAATAGACCAAATTCTTTATTTAAACAACACCAAAACACAAAATCTTAAGTTTCTTATCATAGGTGGGTGAACCAACACCATGAGGATATATGCGCTTCCCCTTTAAAAACGAGGATTTGGCATGGCAGAAGCTCGCAAAGAGCGCCTATTTTATTATCTTTAAAAAGTGGTTATACAACTTCATCGCGATCTCACAAAGTTCATAGGCTATCAGTAAAGCTTATACACAATAATGCCTTATTTACATAGCCTAACTGCTTATTATAACGAAAGGATTTGCACGCGCGTAGAACTAATCCACTCACCGCTCAAAACACCGGAGTTTAGCCAATATTCTTTTATTACTGAGAAAACTGATCCTAGAGCAGCATTTATGGACAGCTTTTCCCTCTAAAAGCAATCAGAAGTATATGGAAACTTGTTTTCGCCACGGAATAAAAAAAATGAAAAGATAATTGCGACTTTTTATCTCACAATTCTCAATGGATTTCTCTCAATTCAGAGTTTTTCTCACAATTCTGACTTTATAACACGCAAATGTGACTGTATATCACTCAACTCTGACTTTATAACTTGCCATTTTGATTTTATATCACGCAATTCTGAGAAAAATTACCTTTTTTTACGTGGAAACAGTGGGCTGTTTTTAGCAGGCAAATGAATCAGAAAATTCGACAAGCCCGCTTGGCCAGGGGAAGGTAAGCCTTGCGCAGAGCCATATACGCTCCGACTAATTTTCATATTTCTGAAGACAATGTGTTATTTAAAGTTACAGAGATTAGTGCACCTGTGTGCTAAAAGCTGCTGACGACGTTTCGTTATGGAATACGTGGATACGTTTTTTTGCTCTCAATAGTAAGTTTGCTCAATGACCATATGATTAGAGGGGCACGTTGTGTCATCTGGGGGGGCACGGCCCCCTAATGCCCCCCCTTGGCGACGGGCCTGCTCATAGGATATATATTCTTGGAAACAAGCACCCAGATGTTCTTACAGTGCTGCTTCTCGTGAAGCTTTTATTGGTAAGAGGTTATTCGCTCATAGATCGATGCCCTGGGTATCATTTAATATTTCAGTTCATGGCTTTTCATTGCAGACTTTGATATCTTGACAAATCTGAGAACATTTTAAGACATTGTTGAGACCAAACAATGCCTGAAAACACTGTACTTCCTCTCCTGCTGCTTTTGTCAGTGCAAAGCTCTAACATTCTCAAAATATAACAAAAGCATCGTTCTCAAATAATATGTCTTCCATTACCCAAGAGTCATTTGGTTTATCCGACTTCTACTTCTTTCCTCACCTCCTTGTGGCCCAGTGGCTGTCTGAGGGTGGTTACTGCTGACATGGGGCTCTGCTGTCTGGAGAGGTCAGTCAGACAGCAGTTGACTATTTGAGGATCTCTAACCCTGCAGTTCTAGTTTATTTGTGTCTCTCCTCTGAGCTTTCGGATTCATCATACAGCCCCCTCTTACCTCAACTTTGTTCACCACTTGCATTTATTGTCCTTTTCCAGCCTATAGTCCATGTATACAAAGGCAAAGAGAATACAGATGCAGCTAAGCTGCAGATTCTTGATTAAAATATGCATGACGTTCTTCTGTGGTACACACAAGGAGATGTTAGGCAAAATATTTGCACTGCTACATACAATGAAAGTAAATGGTGAGCACCAATATGTATAGCAGTACGAGTGCTGAAGACCGGCAACGCAAGCTCATGAGAACATTTTGGCTTGTTCCAAAATTCAAGTTTGGCAAACCCTGACCTGTGAATTCGTATTACGTGAAGATGTGTGACCAATAGTCCACCTGTCCTTCGGATGAGATGTTAAACCGAGGTCCTGACTCTCTGTGGTAATTAAAAATCCCATGGCACTTCTCGTAAAGAATAGGGGTGAAACCCCGGTGTCCTGGCCACATTCCCTCCAATGGCCCTTGCCAATCATGGCCTCCTAATAATCCCCATCCATTCAATTGGCTCTATCACTCTCTCTCCTCTCTCCACCTATAGCTGGTGTGTTGTGAGCGCACTGACGCCGTTGTACTGTGGTTGCCGTCGCATCATCCAAGTGGATGCTGCACACTGGTGCAGAGTCCTGCAACGGGTCGGGTACCCGCGGATACCCGCGGGTACCCGCATAAAAGTGTCTAAAACGGGTGGATTGTAATCATTCCTAAAATTCACGGGCGGGGATGCGGGCGGATAATGAACTCCTTACGGGCGGGTAGCAGCGGATGAAAAATATATGCAATATTTGTGTCTAAATTGCCATTACACATACGCAACAACGTTATGACCTTTGGACCCATCACGTCACCACCACTGCGTCAGTGCGACTTTCGTTTATGCTTGCGTTGCATGAGTAGCCATAGGGAGTAGCTATTGATGATTTAAAAGTAAAGTTGGCGAGTGGAGTACGGTATATAAAAGTGTTAAGAACGAGCATACAAAAACATTTCCCAACCTGATTGCACGGAATCCAATCCAATCCAATCCACTTTATTTATAAAGCACAATTTAAATAAACACAAGGTTTCCAAAGTGCTGTACATTGCAACAATAAAACACAATGGGATAAAAGTAATAAAATACGATAAGCACAATAAGATAAAAGTAATAAAATAAGATGAAACATAAAAATAAATAAATAAACTCCAAATGTACTGCCACACAACACACTTAAATCACATCTAACATGATTAACTGCTGTTAAAAGCCAAAGCAAAAAGATGGGTTTTAAGGAGAGATTTAAAATGAAACAGTGAAGAAGCTTGTCTAATGTGTAGTGGCAATACATTCCAAAGTTTTGGAGCGGCAACAGCAAAAGCTCGTTCTCCTCTAAGTTTTAGCCTCGTTCTAGGCACTGTCAGGAACAGCTGGTCAGCAGACCTGAGAGAGCGGCTGGGAATATAGGGATGCAGTAACTCGGCGAGGTACGGTGGGGCAAGGCCATGCAAGGCTTTAAAAGCAAATAAAAGGAGTTTAAAATGAATCCTAAAATGAATAGGCAGCCAGTGGAGTGAAGCTAAAATAGGTGAAATATGCTCATACTTTCTTGTGCCAGTTAAGAGACGAGCAGCAGCATTTTGAACCAGTTGAAGACGAGCAATGGAGGACCTACTCGCCCCCAAATAGAGTGCATTGCAGTAATCCAACCGAGTGGTCACAAAGGCGTGAATTACTGTCTCAAATTGCTGTCTTAAAAGGACAGGTTTAATTTTTGCCAGCTGTCTTAACTGGAAAAAGCTAGACTTCACTATGGCTTTAATCTGGTTGTCAAACTTAAGGTCAGTGTCCACCTTTACCCCCAGATTCGTAATGATTTTCTTGTGATACTGTGCTAAAGAACCCAGATCAACCAGGGGCGTTCCAGAAGTGCCACTACCACTAAAAACCATAACTTCTGTCTTTTTTTCATTAAAATTTAAAAAATTAAGAGACATCCAGGCCTTAATGTCATTTAAACATTCTAACAAATGCTTAACACAATAGGAGGAATGTTCTCTCCATCCCAGCATCGAGCGCTGCGAGTGAGAGAGAGACTTTTCCAGCTGGATTTGTAATTCAAGAACGGAGAACGCAACTTAAACCATGTGGACGATATCCTTTTCCTGCACAGTATAACTTAAGGCAAAGTAAATGCATAGGATACTGTTTGTGAGCGACAGGCTCAGATAGGTTGTATTTTTTTCTTGTTCTTTTTTTCTTTTCATTAATAGCCAGATGTTTGCGTTATCAGGTTTCAGCCTATTTAGGTGCCGATGTAGGCTACTTGAATGGCGCAAAACAAAGCACACTTTAGCCTGTTTCATGAGGCTATTGTGATGTTGAGAGAGGTGCGAGATAAAAAAATAAAGGACTTTAATTGGAATGATTTTAGCGTGTGTGATTTATCACGGGTCGGGTAACGGGCCAAATATTAACGGGTCTGGGCGGGTGCGGATTTAATTTTGATATTATCACGGGTGACGGGTCGGATCTGGTGCTGAACTTTGCGGGTACGGGCGGGCGCGGGTCTCCAAAAATGGACCCGTGCAGGACTCTGCACTGGTGGTGGTTGAGGAGAGACCCCGACATGATTGTTTGGTTTGGGTTGTACGACGTGCTTTGGGTGTACAGTAGTACATATGAAAAGCGCTATATAAATGCCACCTCTTGGCTGAATTAAAACATCGCACTTTTTTGCTTTTGTATATTATTTATATTTTGTATATAGATTGTATATTTTTACTTTCTGGATTTATTATTATTGTTTTGAACAGAGTCAAATGTACACGCATGTTAAAATTTGGTGCATCAAGCCACACCAAGTTTGATAGATAGTTAATATAGTTTTTTTCAATGTACATGATAAAACTGGTGGAGCAACCTCCAGATGCCTTCATGGTAAATACAAATACATAAATGCCCATGTGCAAATCTACACAAGTTTTTATACACTAAAGGCTACACTACTATACAATGCAATATACTCAATATAGTATACAGCACAATACAATAAAACCACTAAGACAACAAATTTTCATAAATGTAAACGTGAAATAAAACAGAAAGTGACAATTGCTAAAATAGTGTAGTTGTCGTATTGCACTGCGATAAATAGAACATTATTATACAATAAAAAATTGCACAGTGAAAAATTGCAAGAGGCAATATGTGAGGAAATGGTTAAAGTCCCCCTGTGGTGAAAATCACGTTTTTAATGTTCTATGTGGTGTTTTTAATATGCTTTAAAACAACTGATGTGTAAATTCATATGTCAACACCATTGCTGAGTATTCTCTTTCTCTTTAAAACTGTGTTGAACCAAGACAGTCTCAAAAACGCGGTTTGAAACCCGTTTCGGACATCACAAAACTACCTTGTATCCTATCACGTCAACATGCCGGCGGACTTTAGCATATTAATTAGCATATTCATGGCTCAAGGGTTTTGAGTTACATTACATGATTGCTATTAGTTCAAATGGACTAATATGGACATTTTTTTTATTGACCATGATTTAACAATTAAAATTAGGTAACAAAATTAAAAATGTGGTAAAGCATGGCCACAATTTAACTGAAATAAGGGAATGAATTAATAAGTCGTAGGCTCAAATTCTTAATTTGTAGCCACGATATTGATTTATATAGCCGCGTTTCCACTGTCGGGCCAAAAGCGAGCGTGCTAGTCCATCCCAGGGCCACTGTCACTTCCGGGGCTTGATCAGGCCTCATAAGGGTTTCCTCTTGGCCAACGGACAGTTTTTTTGGGCCATTTCCCATATTATTATATGAGGCTACCTTCTAGCTTCAACATTCAAGACAATTCAAACAATTTTCAGCTAAAAACTCACTTTCAGATGTTTGAAATAACTTACTTTTGATCTGATGGGGATTCTGATTACCGTATGAGGCAGAAATATATTTATATGCGATGGTAAAGGCTACTTGTGCTAATCATTGCGAAAATAAATACACATGTATGTAAAAACTAATTGAAGAACATAGACAAATCAAAACAATTTATAATTGTGTATTTATTTGGTTTCATGTTGTATCATGTTTTATCTGTCTCTTCCCTCCATGTGCCTTTGTTGATACCGGACTAATGCATATAGGTCACACACTCTGGTTAACTCGTATAAGACATAACTCCTGTTTTCTTCTCATGAGATCCCTCTGTTACTCTCACTGAAAGGATAAAAGTATAGTGAGACGAGAGAGATCGCTTAAACCTCCTCAGATCGCAATCATCGCACACTTTTGGAAAATTAATAGAAATGCTCATAAAACATATAATCATATGATGTAAACATGATATTTTATGAATATTTTTCTAAATGTGTGAGCCTTTGGACTTAAAAGCCAGTTATGCTGTGCATTCCTGTGATCGCAAATAAATGGAAGTAATATAAATATAAATAAATTGAAACTGCGTTTCAATGATAAGATCTTCAGTCTCGCGATCAACAGACTGTCATCTGCTCAATGCTCATCACGGCAACATTTTATGTGATGGAAATAGATTTAAATACTTTATAAACATCTCACGATTCGTTAATCTCGATA
This sequence comes from Chrosomus eos, assembly GCA_036326025.1. NCBI lineage: Eukaryota > Metazoa > Chordata > Actinopteri > Cypriniformes > Leuciscidae > Chrosomus > Chrosomus eos. Next base: position 16,552,665 of record CM070820.1, on the reverse strand, counting down.
GCTGTAATAGTAAAAACGTTTAATAGCTGTAGTAAAAGTATTCGAGAGAGATTCACATGTAATACGTAGCTATTTCATATGCAAGCATGTCAGCCAATCACAGCAGTGGCCGGCTACACTGAATCCCACAGCAGACACGCCCCTTCAAACAGAGTGTTCAAATCAGAGGCTAAAATCAGGCTAGGAAAAATGCCTTTTATTTCTAAATTATGACTATTATTGATCTAAAAAACATACTAACACTATAAGGGCAACCCAGGAAACATTATAAAATAACCCCATTCTAGGGCACCTTTAAGTAAAGACAAATGTTCACTTCTGTCATGCTCATTTTGCAATCTAGCTAGTTTTTAGTCAGCTGGTCAAACAGTGGGGTTGTGTAATGTTGTTCTGTGGATGTGCATTAAGGGTGGGTTTTAGGGTAGAGCTGTGGGGCTACTGGCGCAACAGTGGAAACCCAACTTAATTTTAGGCTTGGTACTTGAAGTCTGAGGCTATTGTTATGTTATCCCTGGCTCGCACTGGCCCGACAGTGAAAAAGCGGCGTGTGTGTGTGTGCGCGTGTGTGTGTTTGCAGTCTCCCACCAGGCAATTAAATGTGTATGAACTCTCAAATGCCCATGAAACGCTAAGTTAATCCATTCTGTGTTTCTGCTTGTTTCAGCCCTAAATGTACAATTACACTCTCAAAGACTGTCAAAGTCAATTAAGGCTCACCGCTACACGCCGACATGAGTAAGCTTGCTTTCTATTTCTACCACAGAAGCCCAAAATACATCTGGCTTCTTTACAAACTGAAACGTAAGCTAAATCAGTGGGCAAATATTGTATAAACTGGTGGAAAACTACCAGCTTGTGTTCTCTCTGAATTTCATGCACTCTCTGCCTCTTGTCTTTTGAAGAGAGCAAGGGTGATTTCCTGCCTGGATGCTGTGTTTGCTTTTTGAAGCAGGGTCCCAGTGTACTGATGGAGACTACTGTTTTTATAACATTTATACCCCTCCTCTCGCTCTTTCTTTCTGCTCTGATGACATTATCCACCCAACCCCCCATCCCTGCACACTCAGACTGTCCAGGATGTGACTCCGTGCTTCTCTGCCTCTCTCCCAGCATTCCTCCCCTACACACACACACAAACACACCCGTGATCGCCTCCTGAAGTCCGTGTAGAATTGTGTAAACTAATGAGTGTTTATTTGGTTGCATGTGTGTATAATCATGGTCTCAGGGCCACCTATGATATAAGAGACAGGACAAGCATGTGAGGAATGTCAGTCTACATGACTGTGCAGATCCTTTGTCAGACGAAGATAGTAGGAAATCAATGGAAGAGCAGAATGCTAAAATAAGTGCTTCAGCTCTGTATGTTTAGATTGATTGCAGTAGTTTCATGCTACATTATCACTGAATGTTTTTTTCAATGGCAATCGAACTACTGCAATCATTCACAATTCACTTCAAAAATAACCTGACTTTAAAGGCACCAGTTGAGTATTTATTTTTGTTTTTAAGAATTAGATCAGTACACAGACTTGTATGTGTAATGACATTAGCTGGTGATAGCTTCAACATTAGTAGTTTGTTAAAGGTATCCCATACACTTTAGCAAGAAGTACAATTTAGCATACTTTTAAAAGGAATACTACTTAATAAGAAAATAAAATACTTATAATAATATTTTATAGTGTTAGCAATGTAATGTTTAGGAAACCTAATTGCAAGGGAATTATAATTTAAATTAGCTGAATTTCTGATGGCTTTTGACCCACTTAAGTACATCTTTATATGTAATTTCATAATTCTCTTGTATTTGAAATTTAGTTGCATTTGAAGCGTACGGACAATGATTTATAGTAAACTAAAATATATTTTCATGCCATTTAAATTCAAACTTGTATGTCATATATTTAAATTAGGGCTGTCAGTTAAACGCGTTATTAACGGCGTTAACGCAAACCCATTTTAACGGCGAAAATTTTTTTATCGCGCGATTAACGGTCTTTTTGACCTTGCAAACTTTGTAGTTTTCTTTCTCATGCTTTTGCAACATGCGTTGGGCATGCGCGCGCTGCGCTATGAAACCCATTCATTTCAATGGCTTGCGCCGCGTGAGTGCTTCGTCGACCAAAGCGCAAACGGATCTAGACCGTAAACAAAACAACAGGCACGACGCACACACTCGTTTGGGCTTGCGAGCCGGCCAAATAGTTAACCTTTTGAGTGGATGACTAGCGCGAGACCAGGGGCGGAGCCAGACGATGTAAACATTCGGGGCTTAGCCCAAACTAAGGGCATATTTTTTTATTATGTGGGGGTGCTGTCTGTAGGGGGGTACGGGGGTATGCCCTCCCGGGAATTTTTTTTGAAAAATAAACCATTAAATGGCACTTTCTGGAGAGTTTTGGGCAAAGAAATTGATAAATTGAGTATTATATGAAATGTGAAAAACTGTAAGGTTAAGAGCATATACTTTGCATAGTTGTAGAAGATTTAGCGTTTACATTACTGTTAATCAGTCATCACTTGATTACACATTGTATTACCTTGTTATTTAGTGACCCATACAATGTGCCAAACATGTGCCACATGAAGAGAGATACATACACACATACACACAGCCTACTCTGCGTGTCTTGGTCTAGCAAGTCTTATATTTCAAATATGCTTACTGAATAGATTGCTAGTTTATTTTGAGTAACGTTAGCCAGCTAGCCGTTCTCTTGGCAGTTTGCTGATAATCCGGACCGGTGTCTGAAGTAAAATGCTCAAAACATCTCTTGAGAAAAATCACAAGGACAACCTAGTCTTGGTTATTTAATTTTGATTTAGTCTTATTTTCCTTACCTTGTCATTCAAGGCTAGGACACTTTTTGTACATTTTCTGGAACTTTTGCGCGCTTCCACATCCCGCGCAACAATCTCGCAGGAACATTAATTATTGCTGCGTACTTTTATCCGTGTCACCTAGATGCGCATGCACAAGAATACGGCCGTGTTCCGATTGTTCTCATCTCAGCTCCGCAGAGACAAAATTAGACATGCCATTTTAAAAATATTTCATTTATTGTCAGAAATATGTTTTCAAAAGCATCACTTTCATCAAATTTTATGTGACATAATTTCCAGTAGGCAACTGACTGCAAACATGTGCCGTGGCTGAGCCAGTGAGCTCGCTACGACGCAGGTCACGGTGAAACATACAACAACAGCCCGCCAACGGCAAGCCCCTGGTGACAACGACGACGAAGAAGACGATTTATTTTCTTCTTCGTTAGTTTTTATTGGCAGTTGGCATACAAGCTGAGTGATGCGCGATGCAATGCATTACCGTCCGCCGCCACCACGCACGGTGGTAGAGTTTTTGTTTGATTTTTTTGCCGCTCCAGTCAAAAAGACTGAGAGGAAATTATTAAACAAAGTTGAAGTCATTTTAAAAAAAACCTAAAAGATTCGGGGCTTTTGACAAAACATTCGGGGCTTAAGCCCCATTAGCCACCCCCCCCGCTCCGCCCCTGCGCGAGACGCCGAAATGGATGCCAATAAGATTCTGAATGGAAGGTTTACTTTTAAAAAGTTGCCAAATGGTTCCATTTACAAGACCAAAGTGATCTGTGTGTTTTGTCGTTGTGAACTGAGCTATCATCATCGCAGCACGTCCAGTCTGAAATACCGCTTGATGATGGCCAACTGGCCAAGCACACACACACACACACACACACACACACACACACACACACACACACACACACACACACACACACACACACACACACACACACACACACACACACACACACACACACACACACACACACACAGCTGATGCGAATTCTCCGCCCCCTCGTCAATATCAGGACCTTGTCAGTATTTATTTCACCTTTTTATTGATGGACAGTGTTACATTATGTGAGAGATTATTTGCTCTAGAGATTATTTGCTCTAAGTGAGAATTTTTGTGTGAATTTGAGCACAGTATATGCCAATGTTGATTTCAATAAAAACATTTGCACAAAGCAAGCCGATCCACTTTACCATGTTGATAAGAGCATTAAAATGAGAAAAAAATAATGGGACAAAAAGAAATCAAGAGACATTTAGAATAGATAAAAATGTGCGATTAAATGCGATTAATCGTGAGTTAACTATGACATTAATGCGATTAATCGCGATTAAATATTTTAATCGTTTGACAGCACTAATTTAAATATATTTGTAATTGAACATTTGTATTAAATACATTTAAAATATAATAACATAATAATCAAATATCGAGTAACACACTGTAGTTAATATTATAATCAAATACTTTCCATGTGGTTTAGGGCCAGATTTACTAAACTGGGAAAATTAGCATTAGAGCGCAATCCCATAAAAGTGCAGATGGGAGTGGAAAGTTCTGTTTAAATAACATTAAAGAACACAAATGGATAATTTATATAATGATCAATGCAGTCTAAGAGCAGTGCAAAGTCTGGTTTCAGACATATTTTTTGGGGGGCAGTAAATAATGGCACAAATACCAGTAAATTGACTAGTGCAAACCTTAGTAAATCACATTGATTCATTTAAATACTCTCCTCCCATAAATGTTGCATCTAAATGGGATACTCCTACAAATGCATATGCAGTAAGGTCAACTGCAAAAATAATTCACCACACCTTTTCAGCGCTAATTTTCACTGTGTGTCTTTGGTAAATCCTGACAGTAGTTTTTTAATGCCAAAATAGGGTCTCCGCTGGTGCAAGCTGTTAGTAAATCTGGCCCTTAGTATGTTAGTCAACACATTAAAGTGTACTTATTTAAAGCATGACAAAAGATTAGTGTGGTGTAAAACATAGGCAAGAAAATGTACTTTCTTTAAGTACACTTAAATTGCCATTTATTTCATTAAAGGTGCTCTAAGCGATGTCACGCGTTTTTAAGACCAAAACATTTTTTGTCACATACAGCAAACATCTCCTCACTATCCGCGAGCTGCCTGTCCCCTGAACACACTGTAAAGAAACGCGGTCTCTGCGGACACCCCAGGCTCCACAAACGGCTACAAAAACAAACTCTAGAGACCCGCTCTACGAAACATAACAAACTGTTCCAGCCAATAACCGACAAGAATGGTTTGGGGGTGGGTTTGAGGGGTTAGTGCGCAGATGAGGAGGAGGTAGGGTCTAGCTAGCCTCCGTTTTGTTTGACAATAGTTCGAACATCAACAAGAAGTGATGTCGCCCAGGATCGCTTAGAGAACCATTTAATATTATATTATCTGCAAGTACGGTTAATAAACTGTATTTACAATTATTAACTATATATATTAAATTACATTAATTATATGTAATTTTAAGATTTGAAGAACACTACAAGTGTGCATTCAGTACAATTAAGCACACTTCTTTTTCACAAGAGAGTTCACCCCAAAACACCCTTATGTTGTTCCAACATGTATGACTTTCTTCCATTGAACATAAAAGAAGATGTCCAGGCTGTTTTTTGTCATACAACAAAGGTAGACAGGCTGTCAGGATCCAAAAAGGATATAAAAGCTCCATAAAAAGTAGTCCATATGTTGCTATATCGTGTCTCTGATGCCGAAGGATAACTTTAAGTAACAGACTATCATTATTTGCTAATAGTTTTTCCCTCCAAACACTTTCAAATAATTTGGGCTTGTACTCTTTGAAACATTACTGGCTTCTGCAAGTCTTATGTCTAATGTATTTTGAATGTTTTGAATTGAACACAAGTGCAAACAAAATGTGAAAACTATTGTCTTCAGTGATTAACTTAAAAATGTTGTTTCTCACATATCTATTGTATGACTTCAAAATAAGTTAAATATATGACAAGTCATTTTCATTGTGCTTTTTTGGGTTTGACCAAAAAGCACAAAGACTGGTCACTGTCTATTTTGGTTGCATGGAAAAGACCAGCTTTGACATTCTTTAAAATGTCTTCTTTTATGTTTCACTGATGAAAAAAGTAATGCATGCTGGGAACAACATGAGTAATTGATGACAGAATTTGAATCTTTGGGTGATCTATCCCTTTAAAATTGATTCAGTAGGTTTACTGGTACGCCATATGATTATTTTTTGTTATTTTATGCTACATTCTGTTTTGTTTTTTTCACATTTCCATTTTTCGTTACTCTCTATATTTCACATAAACACAAGACATGTTGGAAACCTCAAACACACCTGATTACAAATGTCAGGACATGTCCACTTAGCCAGCACGTAGCACAGATGGTGGGATTCTTCACATGGTTCCATCCTCACTGTCCCTCTGTGGGTGACGTCCTTACTGAAGAACCTCTGACCTGCTGGAGATATGGCTAATGAACTTCTCCTCTTCTCTTCAACTCAGCCCCAATGGCCCAGCTGAGGTTCTTTTGAGGTCTCCCTTTAAATTTCACATTGATTCTAAATCAAAAGATGTTTGTGAAGTGTTGGGTCTCTGAGGGCCCAGTAGGGCCTGAGCCCAAGAGGGCCGCCACTGGCCCTTTGCCCTGTTCCCAAACTCAGACCTTTCACAGACATACATGCACTCATACAAAGAAGACTGCACTGGGACATGCAGGAAGTGGCAGGAAGTCCGGTGAAGGACAATAAGAAGTCTTCTAGAGTGTGTGAGGTCCATCTCAACATTTTTTATTACTGTGACAACAGTTCTCTATGTCCTACAATATTTCTCTTAAAATTTGTGTGATGCCATTTGGGCTGCAACAGTCTTGAAGTTTTGGCCTAGATGGTTATTTTTTCTCACATTTTCTGTGGATTTGGTTTTAAACATGGTTAAAAGCTGAGTACTACACTAAATTAAAGGGATAGTAACCCAACAATGACAATTCTCACCCTCTTGTCGTTCCAAACCCATAATACTTTTATCATTCAAGTCGAGTCAAGTCAAGTCACCTTTATTTATATAGCGCTTTTTACAATACAAATTGTTTCAAAGCAGCTTTACAGAGATAACAGGAAAACAATGTTGTAATAGTATTGTTCAATTGAAAATTAAATGTCCCCAACTAAGCAAGCCAAAAGGCGAAGGCAACAGTGGCAAGGAACCAAAACTCCATCAGGTGACAGAATGGAGAAAAAAACCTTGGGAAAACCCAGGCTCAGTCGGGGGGCCAGTCCTCCTTTGGCCAACGAATGAACAGTGTATGATTATGAGTTAGGCAGCATAATGTCAGGAGTCAGATGGGATCAGAACTTTCACGATATTATCCAGTTCATCTGGTTGGGTTGGGTCATCCGGCCGGTGAGGAGATGAGTGTGGTGAGGTGTCCATGGGCCTTCACAGCCCTGATAATGCGTGTCGTCGTGTCCATGTGATGGTCCTTCATCAGATCTGGATATGCCCTGGATCCGGCGGTCTGCGGTAAACCTTGGGATAAACAGAGAGACTAATATTAGCGTAGACGCCATCCTTCTTATGATCCGGGGCGGCAGTGGCTCAGTGGTTCAGGTAGGTTGTCTACAAACCAGAAGGTTGGTGGTTCAATCCCCGGTTCCACCTGACCAAGTGTCGAGGTGTCCATGAGCAAGACACCTAACCCCAGCTGCTCCCGAAGAGCTGGATGGCGCCTTGCATGGCTGCCGTCACCCGTCGGTGTATGAATGAGAGAGTGAATGGGTGAATGTGAGGCAAATTGTAAAGCGCTTTGTTGGCCATTGGGTCTGTGAAAGCGCTATATAAATGCAGTCCATTTACCATTTACCATGTACAAAGTACATCAGGAATTAGGGGAAGTGTTCCCGGTTCCGGCTGATCTAATCTATGCAACCTAACATTGAATTATAGAAATCTATAATGTGTTATGTGTATGCTAAGCCAAAGAGATGTGTTTTTAGTCTAGATTTAAACTGACAGACTGTATCTGCTTCCCGGACCGTGTTAGGAAGATTGTTCCAAAGTTTTGGTGCTAAATAGGAAAAGGATCTACCGCCAGCAGTCGATTTTGATAAATGATTTGATTAAAAGTTTCTGTTGCAATATCAAGTTCTTCTAAGCTATCTGGGATGCTGAGATTATGAAACTGATTTGGAAGATTATTGATAAAGCAATCTTTAGTGGCAGAAGTGATAGGTCTAACATATTTATAACACAGAGTTGGCTTTGCAACCTTGGCTAAATGTAATTTACACGAGACTAGATAATGATCGTAGATGTCGTCGCTCTGCTGCAGAATTTCAACGGCATCAACATCTATTCCATGTGATAGTATTAGATCTAGTGTATGAATACGACAATGAGTAGGTCCTGACAAGTGTTGTCTCACTCCAATTGAGTTTATAATGTCTTTAAATGCCAATCCCAATGCATCTTTTTCATTATCTAAATGTATATTAAAATCACCAACAATTAGGACTTTATCTGCAGCCAATACTAATTCTGATAGAAAGTCAGCAAATTCTTTGAGAAAATATTTATGGTGCCCTGGTGGCCTGTATACAGTAGCCAGCAGAATTCTCAAACGTGATTTATTGTTTACACTATAGATTTTTACATTAAGCACCAACACTTCAAAAGAAGTATATTTAAAACTAGATTTCTTAGTGGTTTTGAGAATATTATTATAAATTACAGCAACACCTCCCCCTTTGCCTTTCGGACGAGGCTCATGTTTATAACAATAATCTTGCGGAGTGGACTCATTTAAAGTAATGTAATTGTTTGGTTTTAGCCAGGTTTCTGTCAAACACAGCACATCTAGGTTATAGTCTTTAATCTTATCATTAACTATGAGCGATTTTGAATTAAGGGATCGAATATTCAGCAACCCAAGCTTTATCGTTTGCTCATCTGTATTATATCTGTTTTTTATTTGTTGAACATCAATTAGATTTTTAACCTTAGAAAGGTTTGGCAGTTTTTTGGATTTCCAAATTCGGGGAACAGACACAGTCTCTATATGATGATATCTAGGTGAAAGAGTCTCTATGTGATGGGATTTATCTGACCTTGGTGACGTGAGGCCGCTAGCAGACGGTCGGTTTAGCCAGTTTGTCTGCTTCCTGACCTGAGCCCCAGATTGTCATGTTTTATCTCTAAGACTATGAGCCAAATTACTAGAGAGAAGAGCAGCACCATCCCAGGTGGGATGAATACCATCTCTTTTCAACAGGTCAGGCTTGCCCAAAAAACTTTTCCAATTGTCTATGAATTCTATATTATTTTGCGGACACCAATTAGACAACCAGCCATTGAGTGAACACAATCTACTAACTATCTCATCACTCCTTCGAACAGGAAGGGGGCCAGAGCAGATTACAGTGCCTGACATCGTACGTAAGCATTCATGCTTTCATATAATTTCATCACTGTTCATCTTTGGAACACATTTTTGTATACTCTCATCATTTTTGTCCATTTAGGAAAGTCCATGCAAAATTATCTTGCGAAGCTCCAACATACTTGTGTGACACCCGAGAACAAACTTCAATGTTTCTCATATGTCAAGCTTCCCTTTGCCATATTTGATTAGCTATGTATGTGTGTTGATCAATGTTTATATGTGAATAAAAGTCTAAATTAAATCTGTTCATCTTATAATGTTAAACTTTTGGTTGCTTATGGTTTGGATTTTCAATGGATGGACAATAATTATGAAATAATATTAAATACATCAAATACAATTCATTTGTGTCCTGAAGATGAAAAAAGCATACAGGCTTGGAACAGCATGAGTAAATTATGACAGATTTTTGATTTTTGGGTGAATTAACCCTTTAAGTAAAATATTTAATAAACAAATATATACTAAGCAGGGGATCAGTAGAACTTTATAAATGGCATGCTTTCTGATTCTGCATAATGTTTTCTTTCTGAAATATGGAAATTGATAAGAATATAGAAAACAGATATGAATAATACTGTCAAAGATCATTGTGACACAATTAAAGGTATTGTAGGTAGGATTTTTATAAAAAACTTGTTTCCAAATTTGTTTAAACTTTCTGTATATATCAATGCATAATTAAAATGTAAGTACTCTGAAAAAGAAAGTATAAAAATCCAGTGTCTGTAGACCTCTCACGACTGTTTTAAAGACAGCTCATTATTTCCATTCACTCCACCTCCTCCCTTCCGAAGCTCCTTCCAAAGCCACGCCCCCAAAACACATGAACGCGTGACTCCGACCGCTGAGCTGAAGACACATTATTTACCTGAGACGAGTGGAGAGGAAGGAGCGCAGTGCATGTTGTGACATCATGTCAGAATCACATGTAATAAAAAAATCTAACTTTATCATTATGACGATAAACAAATAAGATGTATTTTAGTACTCACTATCTCTAGCTAGCATATTGATATTGGTAAAGTTTAAAATTTATATTTATTGATTCGCAAACTAGCTAGTTATCTATAAGGCAAAGCTAAAAACAGGTTGCATGATACACGTTTTTCCATTGCCATCATTTACACTGTGATGAAGATGAATTTCGTGTAAGATTCATAACATATATGGTGTTCTGCATGTAAGAGTTTCCATGATGAAAGCATTGTTGACTCTGATGAGGACTACACTCCAGAGACAAGTACCGCATCGTCAGCTTGAGGACAGATCCGGGGTCGAGGGCGAAGCAGAGGAGGTCGTGCTAGAGGCCGTGCAACTAGGGTCCGAGCCGAGGAAGTAGAAGCCGAGGACGGGGTGGTCGAAGTGCAGGGCAAAGAGCACTTCTTGGACAAGAGGACCTGCGTCGAGTTTTGCCTTCGTGAACTGCATATGTGAATTTTGATTGGTCTTTCTCTGCCATTGTTTTGCTATTCCTAGGTTCCGTGCCTCTTGAATTACTCAAATCAAACGGGTACGCGCAAGGTCCTATGTGGCAAAAGGGTGGTTGCCATGGTTGCGAGAGAGTGGCAGTCGCCTAAGCCAATCCTTTGTTTCGTCCCGAATGGAAAAAATGTGCTGTGTTTAGTGCAGATTAAATGGTCTAGAGTCACTCGATTTTTATACTCTTTTTATCAGAGTACTTACATTTTAATTATGCATTGATATATATAGAAAGTTTAAACACATTTGGAAAAAAGTTTTTTATAAAATTCCTACCTACAATACCTTTAAAACTACTACACTACATGAGGGTTCAGTGTCAAACTGCCCAGAAAAAATGTAGTGAGACTGAGAGTGCAAGTTATCACACAATGTATGTGCAGTTTGACAGTCATAACTTACATTCATATTTGCATGTTTTTATATGTACATCAATTACTGCAAAATACAGTGACAGGCAGAAAAACAAACAAAAAAAAACATTTATATTGTTCAAAGGTTTGGGGTCAGTAAGATTTAAAAATATTTATACTAGATGAATACTCAATTCTGATTGGCTGGAAGGTATACATACCCGTTTAATACACAGCTATTAATACAGAATGCTGATTAAACTGACTGGAGCCTGTGATCATTGAAGCAGACACACACTTAAACATTGTGTTGCTCATACACAGAAACATTCCAGAGAGCAAAAACTTGTCAATGACTGTGACCCCAAGACTTTTATTAATAAAATGGCTTAGCTACTGAATCGCTACATTATATTTCTCAGCAATGAGAGGGTTAACATCGCTGTTTTTGAAGTAATAGAGTGCCGAAGTTATGACGTCACTTTGTAGGACAACTCGAAAGTTAGCGGCGCATGAGTTCCCTCGATCGAAAAGCTATGCATTTTCCCCATAGACTTTTGGAAAATCGCAAAAAATAAGATCTCTGTTCAACAAAGAGTTGTGACCCTTACACGTTTTGTCTATCAAGATAATCTTTACAAGTTAATCCAAAATGTATACATTTTGAAGCCTAAATAAAGTCGTCAGATATAAAATGCTAACACAATACAGTTTAAAAAAACACAAGCAGGTTATAACTGGTGTGTTTTATGTCATAGATCAAAATGTGAAAATATTTAGAGGCTTTGTTAACCACAGACCTTATTTCAGGTGATTTAGCAAAAACCCATTCAAAAAACCCATAGACTTTAAGGTGAGGGAATCGGAAGTGCTAAAATGCTAACTCACTTCCGTGTTTTGGCCTACAAAGTGACGTCATAACTTCGGCACTCTATTAAACTTACAGTCTCTCTCTCTCTCTCTCTCTCTCTCTCCTCTCTCTCTCTCTCTCTCTCTCTCTCTCTCTCTCTCTCCTCTCTCTCTCTCTCTCTCTTTTCTCTCTCTCAAATTCAAAGGAGCTTTATTGGCATGACTTGTACAGTATTGCAACAGCATAGGCCATTACAGAAGCATTGAACAAAAGTAAACAAATACATAAACTATTTTTTTATAAACAAGAAAATAATTAAGACAATGTAAAAAAAATCTCTGTACATTTGTACCTACATTTAGACAAGGGGCCTTATCTTGCACCCGGCGCAAATGACTTTGTACACTGACGCATGTATCATTCCTATTTTGCACCCGCGCAAAGCAGGCTTTTCCCTCCACAGACGCACGTCGGAAAACAATTCCGCCACTGACCAGAAAAAACCTAGTCTAAAGTCAGTGGCGCGTTGCGCATTGTTCATAATGCTATTTTAAGCGTGCATGCTTGGCCATAATGTAGCGGGTGCACAACGCGCATACACTTTGATTCTCTCATCAACACAGATGCAGCAGTTTTTATTTTTGCAAATCATACATTATAACAAGGAAATACAGGGGTTGGACAATGAAACTAAAACACCTCTCATTTTAGTATGGGAGGTTTCATGGCTAAATTGGACCAGCCTAGTGGCCAATCTTCATTAATTGCACATTGAACCAATAAGAGCAGACTGTGAAGGTCCAATTAGCAGGGTAAGAGCACAGTTTTGTGCCGTGTATCAGGATGACAATGCACCAATACACACAGCAAGACTGGTGAAAGATTGGTTTGATGAACATGAAAGTGAAGTTGAACATCTCCCATGGCCTGCACAGTCACCAGATCTAAATATTATTGAGCCACTTTGGGGTGTTTTGGAGGAGCGAGTCAGGAAACATTTTCCTCCACCAGCACCACGTCGTGACCTGGCCACTATCCTGCAAGAAGAATGGCTTAAAATCCCTCTGACCACTGTGCAGGACTTGTATATGTCATTCCCAAGACGAATCGACGCTGTATTGGCCGCAAAAGGAGGCCCTACACCATACTAATAAATTATTGTGGTCTAAAACCAGGTGTTTCAGTTTCATTGTCCAACCCCTGTATATTAACACATGAGGGAAATCATTGTGGTGTCCATGAAGAAATGTAGGCCTAAATCTAGCTTACACATTTACCCACATTTTTCAGGCTAATTGTAGTAATGACGGATCAGACCTGTTTGCCCAATAGTGGCAAGACACATATGTATATAAGGACATCTGACAAATTAGTTTGTCTGTCAAGAACCAGGGAAAAAAAATATCTGTCTCCTCGGCTTTGAACCGCTCCTTGCGCGCACCTGGTAAATCCGCCATAATAATAACAATCCGCCATGCAACATGCGCACCTGCTCTTAAATGGTATGTTGGATGACGCTCTGATTGGTTTATTTCACGTTACGCCCAAACCACACCTATGAATAATGGAGCTATTTCAGACCAACCCCTTTTAAACTTGCGTCGGGCACAAGAGTCATTTATCCTACCGGTAAAATAGCATGTACATGAGTTCAGGTCGGGACTCTTATCCTACATGTAAAGTTTGGTGCAGCTGTGAGCATGTACACTGAAGTTACAACCACTTCCTGTGTCATGGCGATTAGTGGTGCAACGGATCGTCATTGATCCGTGATCCGTTCGGATCAATGGCCCAGTCCCAAATGGCGCACTTCATGCGGACTTTCGGTCTCGTGGACTTAAATTGCGCGTGCTCGCCGAGTCTACGAGTCCGTAGGCCGTCCCAATAGCATTTTAACGCTCTGAAGTGTGCTCAGCAGCGCCCCCTTTGTACCCTTGAAGCGGTCTTCCGCGAAGCCCGCATAGAAGCAGGCTCCACGCACTTTAACTACCCAGGAATCCTTGCGAAAGGCCAATCAGACAACAGATGGGAGGATATTTCACTCACGGACAATTGTTAACATGGCTCTGAGAAGAAAATATTTAAGTGCAATTATCATTACGGTTTTTATGACAAGACACAAGTTTATACAAACATTATGATCATCAACCAGTGGTTGATGTCTATAACATAGGCTAATAATAGCGAGCTGAATAATATAATAATATAATATTATGATTCATAAAATAAATAGAACAGAATGTCAGGGCTTTACTGAGTCATAAACACAACAACAATAGTCAGCATATTTCCCCGAACCTGCAGCTCCTGTCCATAACAACAACCAGACTGTCTTCCGATTTTTTAAAAAACTTTACAGACTCAAAATACATGTTAAAGGCTGCTTTGAAATGAGCAAAGTTGGGTTTTGAGTTACTCCACTTAGTTTGATGAATATGAAATTTTCCTAATAATAGAAACAAATCAATAACATACATTTTTTTTATACAAAAGTCAAATTCATTTGTATGAAGTAAGACAGATGACAAATTTAAGACAAGGGATCTGTATCTCTGCTAAAGGAATTTAATATATGTCCGTGATGCCCTTTATCCTTTTTTCCCCCTTTTTTTCTGTTCTGTTTGTTCTTTTTTTTTTTTTTTTTTTTCTTTCTTCAAATTATTGTTGTCTCATGTTTTACTTGTCAAAGGTGATACTTATCAGAAAATATGTAAAAGAAATGTCAACTTGATATCAAACTCTGTGATTTTGAAAATTCAATAAAAATAAAAAAAATAAAATAAAAAAAAAACAGACTGTCTTCCTGTTTCCGGCGTGACGATCGAGTCTGTCCCAAAAATACCGCTCAATGCGCCCTCGCGGACTCGCGCTAAGGGCCCTATAGGTCTGCACTCATGACGTCACTGAAGTGTGGACTCTGAGGAAGTCCACAAGTCCGGAGTGTGCCATTTGGGACAGGGCCAATATCTTCGGTTCGGCACACACGTGATCCGCGGATTGATTTATGAAAAAAAAAATGTGCGCATATTCAGTCCACCACACACAGCGTGGTCATGGCGAGCAGAGGAACGGAGGAGCTTGAACGCCCCGCGTCATTTAAATCCCCTGTATAGGAGCATTTTGGCTTCCTGATGCCCGCAAATTAGTTCACATCTCCCGGGATCTAGCGAGCGAGCGTGCATGAGCGCGCATGCGAGACAGAACATATGTGCTCCAAACCGTGTAGCGCGCGCACAGGAGAGAGCGAGACACCTTGCGTGTGTGCGCATGTAAGACAGAGAGCATCCTCTTGATTGGCCCGTTTCGGTAAGTCAACCCCCCTAATATCTCTAAAAAGAAGATATTATTATTGTGAGTGCGCATCGCAAGTCAACTCGCTCCGTGTCCAATAAAAAACAATTCACATGCACCGTTTTCTTCATGTAAATTCTTCCTTTTAATCCAAACTCGTTAGTAAATCAAACAAAGAAAAGAAAAGAAACAAAATATAATCTTAAATCCTAAATATCACGGATGCGGTAAAGAAAACTGTGCGATTCCACTCTATTTCCTATAAAGGACGCACAACCAATCCCCTCACTTACAGTCGAAATTCTTAAAGGGCCAGTGCACAATTTTTACATAACATATTTCAAAATAAATATAGAGCATATTTATCTAATTAGTACACACAAAGAAAGAAAGTTACAATCAAAACACAAATATTCAAATACTGAAATGCAACACATATGCAATAATTGTTACTGAACAAAAGCAAAATTAGGCTCCTACAATTATGCCTTGTGCACTTTAAGTTGATTTTATATATTTTAATTTAATCATTTAAAAGTGTTAATTAACAAAAAGACAAAACCTATGTTTATTTGTCTTTTTTTTTTTTTTTTTTTTTTTTTTTTGCTGATCCGAAAAATGATCCGATCCGTGACTCTGATCCGAGAAACAATCCGAACCGTGAGTTTTTTGATCCGTTGCACCCCTAATGGCGATGAGTTGATCTTTGATGCCATGCCACGGACACACCGATTGATGAAAACCCGCAGATAGCACAACTTTTCATCGTCAATGCCTTTATAAGGCACAGCAGAAATTTCAAGTCGATCGGACTAAATCCCTAGGAGGAGTTTGTTAAAGTACGGAGTGTGTAAATCAGCCAAAATTTGACGTAAAATTCAAAATGGCCAACTTCCTGTTGGGTTTAGGACATTGCTCCAAGAGGCTTTTTTGTGCGTCTGGACATGGTTGATGTGCCACATAAATTTCATACATGTAGGTCAAACGTGCGGCGGGGGCTGCTTCGTTAAAGGTCACTTCCTGTTGCCAGCAGGTGGCGCTATGACTGGGGGTGAATGTCGGCATGTACATGTGTTCAGGGCGGGACTCTTGTCAAGCGTGCAAAATTTGGTGCAGATCTGAGCATGTACAGCAAAGTTACTCCAACTTCGTGTTTCATGGCGAATCATCGATGGCACGGACACGCCCATTGACGAAAACGCGCAGAGAGCACAACTTTTCATCGTCAATGCCTTTAGAAGGCACCGCAGAAATTTGAAGTCGATCCGACTAAATCCCTAGGAGGAGTTCGTCAAAGTACGGAGTGTGTAAATCGTCCCAAAATGGCCGCCAAATTCAAAATGGCGGACTTCCTGTCGAGTTTAGGGTATGGGTTCTTGAGGCTTTTTTGTGCGTCTTGATAGGATACACGTCCCCACCGAATTTCGTGCATGTAGGTCGAACATGGACGAGGGGCTAATTTTTTCTAATATTCTAGATGGCGCTAGCGAGCCATTTTGCCACGCCCATCCGCGAAACCCACAAAATACAAAATTTTTCACCAGTCCTGACATGTGTGCAAAATTTGGTGACTTTTCGAGCATGTTGCGGCCTCGAAAATGGGGCTTACTTTGCAGAAAAAAAAGAAAAGAAAAAGAAAAAAAATTAAAGCTGCAAGCAGCGATGGGCGGGCCCTCGCGCGTGTAGCGCGTCTGGGAGTGATGCGGCCGCATATTCTGTTGCATATTCTGGAGCTCTGCCAGTGCGGCTGTGAATTTGCTACGCTTTTCAGACACTGCATGAAGGTGTTATACGTCACTTCCTGTTGCCAGCAGGTGGCGCTATGACTGTGGGTGAATGTGGGCATGTACATGAGTTCAGGGCGGGACTCTTATCCTACATGTAAAGTTTGGTGCAGCTGTGAGCATGTACACTGAAGTTACAATCACTTCCTGTGTCATGGCGATGAGTTGATCTTTGATGCCATGCCACGGACACACCGATTGACGAAAACTCGCAGATAGCACAACTTTTCATCGGCAATGCCTTTAGAAGGCACAGCAGAAATTTCAAGTCGATCGGACTAAATCCCTAGGAGGAGTTCGTTAAAGTACGGAGTGTGTAAATCAGCCAAAATTTGACGACAAATTCAAAATGGCCGACTTCCTGTTGGGTTTAGGGCATCGCTCCAAGAGGCTTTTTTGTGCGTCTGGACATGGTTGATGTGCCTCAGAAATTTCGTACATGTAGGTCAAACGTGCGGCGGGGGCTGCTTCGTTAAAGGTCACTTCCTGTTGCCAGCAGGTGGCGCTATGACTGGGGGTGAATGTCGGCATGTACATGTGTTCAGGGCGGGACTCTTGTCAAGCGTGCAAAACTTGGTGCAGATCTGAGCATGTACAGCAAAGTTACTCCAACTTCCTGTTTCATGGCGAATCATTGATGCCACGGACACGCCCATTGAAGAAAACGCGCAGATAGCACAACTTTTCATCGTCAATGCCTTTAGAAGGCACAGCAGAAATTTGTACGGAGTGTGTAAATCGTCCCAAAATGGCCGCCAAATTCAAAATGGCGGACTTCCTGTCGAGTTTAGGGTATGGGTTCTTGAGGCTTTTTTGTGCGTCTTGATAGGATACACGTCCCCACCATATTTCGTGCATGTAGGTCGAACATGGACGAGGGGCTAATTTTTTCTAATTTTCTAGGTGGCGCTAGCGAGCCATTTTGCCACGCCCATCCGCGAAACCCACAAAATACAAAATTTTTCACCAGTCCTGACATGTGTGCAAAATTTGGTGACTTTTCGAGCATGTTGCGGCCTCGAAAATGGGGCTTACTTTGCAGAAAAAATAAAATAAATAAATAAATAATAATAATCCTAACAGTTTCAAGAGGGACCTCGCACCTTACTGCTCGGGCCCTAAAAAAATAAAAATAATCCTAACAGTTTCAAGAGGGACCTCGCAACTTAGTGCTCGGGCCCTAAAAATAATCCTAACAGTTTCAAGAGGGTCCTCGCACGGGTGCTCGGGCCCTAATAACAGCAAATAGTAAGAATAAAACAAAATATTAATGCATGTTGGAAGCCATGGATGAGATTTGTACAATGGTGGCTCCCATCAAGCACTGCAACATGAAGCTTTTTTTTTTATCGTCACCATTGGTTGAGATTCATAATCTGATTTTTAAAGCATGGCTGTGGTATGAAGCAGGTTGCGATTGCTAATAAGAGACAGATATCACCGCCACACGCGAGTCCTACAGATATAAAGGAATAAGGACATTTCATTCTACCGAACTACCCACAAGTGCAGAATTACTACTCACACAGGTCAGTTTATTAGACAAATGAAACTTGTGAGGTAACGCACCGCTGTTTCACTTGGTCTAGTCTACACCCCAGATAGCAATGAGTCGGCGGACCACCGGCAGCGCTCCGGAGGCAGTAGAAGCGTCAGAATGGCGTAATCGCAAACACGTTTGACGGCGCACCGCCGGCGGCAGCTGCTTTTTAAAAGCGGCAGCCGCCTTCCTACCGCCTTCGTTCCGCGGCTGGCCTGCGTTTCGCCGCCGAGCGAGCTGTCCCGCCGCTTATTGCACTTATATATATTGCCATTTTAATTCCACATTTCAAAGTACAGTAACTGTCATAAAACAAGATGTCAGATCACTGAAATATATCAGAAAAATACAAATACATATACACACATATATATATATATATATAATATATATATATATATATATATATATATATATATATATATATATATATATATATATACACACACTAACATGCAGGTTTCCAATTAAATTTTGGTTAAAAAAACACACTTGTAAAAAACACTATTGTAACACTTACAATACTTGCAAATAATATAAAGAGGTCAGCTCTGGGATGAAAAGAATTACCAGTAAACACAAGTAATTAGGATATTTGGTACCAAAGAAAGTGAAGGATACCAAATAATTTGAGGTATAACATCATATTTACAAGTAATTTCTAACAATAGGATAAGTGGTAATAATTTAGAGTAAAGCTCTGGAGTAGAATATTCTATTATAACTGCAATGCTGACCTGTGGCACAAGGATTTACAAGCTATATTTAACAATAGAATAACAGTTAAGCACTGTGACGGAATGAAGTAGAATATGTATTACCAGGTAATGTGCAATATCAAGTATCAGAGGTATGAAATAGTATTCCAAGCTATTTTTAATAGAATAACAGTTAAGCACACTGATGGAATGAAAGTAGAATTTTTGGTACTAGTTAATGTGCAATATAAAATATCAGACATGAAATAGGATTTACAAACTATAATAGAATCGTTAAGCACTGACGGAATGAAATAAGCCAATACTGAAGTCATGGTAAGTAGAATATTTGATACCAGATAATGTGCAGTTATCAAGTATTAGATGTATAATCTAGGATTTACAAGCTATATTTAAAAATAGAATAGTTAAGCACTGTAACAAGGCTTTTTTAGAGGTCTTGATGTTACTGACTGCAGGATAAAAAAAGGCTTCCAGTTGTCAGTGATGCTGGGGTGTCAGTAGTCAGCCTAGGTTTAAGGGGTCGGCTGTGGGTCCCTCTCAGCGGTGCGGCGCCTTTTTCCACCTTCACAGTCAGATGCTCCTTTCAGGTAACGTGTAACGTTAACCTGGATCGCCTCATCAGTGGCATCCTGGGTCGCCGGGTTCTTCCGGAATGCTCCTGTAGAAAATAAAGATCTGTCATTCCATTTGAATGGCAAAAGGTCATACACATCTACTTAAATATAAAAAAATATCCAACTTACTTTGAACAATGGTCTTCAGGAACATGTCTCTAAAACATGCTCAGGTATTCCCCTACACCAGTCCTGGTTGTATTGATGGAAAGGTTATTAGAGAAGATACTCTGAAGCCTTCGCCATACGGTTGTCTTTAGGTCCCTCCCACATGCGATTTCCAAAAACCGAAGCTGAAAATACAAAAAAGTGTAACAAATTACATTTCTCTGAAGCTTCTCATAAATTTAAAATGTAACAGGCTGTGGATTCAGACTGTAGAATATGCAGTGTACAATCTTAATTTTACTTTTTAGAAGAAAAAAAAATGACTTTTTTTTTTTTTATTATGGCGTTATAAACGAAATCAGCACACTTACAAATTGTTCCTGGAGCTCTTTATCCTGCCTCATACTGCTGTCAAGTAACACCAAATATTCCTGGGTGTCTAGGGGGAGTAACAGATCCCCTGGCAGGTATAACTCTCCAACAGACACATTGGCACTGAAAATGTTGCAGCATAGTGTACATTTTGTTGTCCATGCACAACATCACCAAACTCTCCAAGACATCGCAGCATTGGGATCTGATCTGCACCTACAGGGTTCCCAGAATAAAAGAATAAAGTAGTCAGTCCTGGTCCCTCAACTACTAAACTATGACAGTTATATCTAGGTCTACTACATGTACAGGTGACCCCAGTGGGAATTAAACCAACAACCAATGCCTGCGTTGCTTGCAAGTTGTACCTGATTGCCCAGTGCGAGCAAACTTCTTCAACATTGTCCCAAAGATTACTAACTTAGATATTTACCGTTACACAAAAAGGAAACATATACTTACTTAAACGATGGTAGTCAATGACTTTGCTAGCTAGCAAACTGTTGGCTGTAGTACAACTTCGGCAATCTTCTTCTTCTCTTGATTAATGGCGGATTGTAAGTTGTAACTAACTTTTAGGTGCATACCGCCACCTACTGTACAGGAGTGTGAAACACCATGCTATTTAAATGTTCTAATCTAACTCATAGACAGTAAAAGAAATGGACACAGCGACCCCATAGACTTCAAAGGAGAAAAGTGAAGTCAATTAGAAGCACTCACTTCCTGATTGCCAAGCGTACTGCACAGGCTCAAATTGAGCTTGATGACGTAGATGTGACGTGAGCAACCTGTCTCACAGTTGTACGTCTTCTAGTAGCTGTGCCAAGAGGAATACGAATCATTCCCTTCCGAAACTTGCAGAGCCGGAGAGCGTGAGTATTAGTTGTCCATGAGCTCGCAGCAGGAGCAACTTTATGACTCTCTATGGGCTTCTCCCTTGACTTTATACCTCCACGTCCCCCCGATTGCGTGCGAGCTTCTACTTCTGTCTATACGGTAATTTATCTTCTGTGCGACAGAGAGTCGCGTGTTATGACGCAATCGTTAGCCTAATTTTACAAAAACAGCTTCTACTGGGCCTTCTACTGGGCCTATAAAAGGTAATGGAGCCTTTTATACATTGTTGTGTTTCTTTAGAAATGAACAATGGACAAATGGAGTCTTTAAACGCATCAGATGTAAAGTTATTCGCTGTCAAAGTGACGCCAAAATGAATGGGAGTCAATGGAATGCTAACAGCAGGTGAAGGCTTGTTAGCCAATGGCGGCCCCCGGGGAGACTTCAGTTTCCGCCTGGTGGATTACCCCCTTGATCTAACTGCGGCAGACTGATGCTCTAGTCATATTGTTAGGGGAGGGGCCAGCCTCAGTGGCTCCAGTGCGTCATCGAGCTCTCGCGGTCAAGGCTTACAGCGTGCTGGACAGGCCACTTCCGTTTGTAAAGTAGAAAAAGCATTGTGTTTATGGCAAGTAAACATGAAAGACAAGACAACAGGATAAAATACAACTAACAAAAAGGGGGAGGGCAGGGGAAAAAATATCCTGCACAGCATGTACATTTTACAAACTGCTTTGAAGAAATAAAGTTACGTGAACAGAGCAATGAAAGATTAAGATTTGCTAAATGAAACTGCATTTACTTAGGGAATGCAGGAGGGGCCAACAACAACAGCATGAGCGTGCCACGAGACGTAACGCAGTTGTCCATGTCTGTTGCCATGGTTACTGTGCCGGTACGAGCGGAAACCAGGGATAACGTGGATATTACAGTACATCATTGACAGGCGACAATGAGCCATTATTTAAAACTGCAGAAATATATCACACTGTGCAAGTGATTTTTGGTTATTTTATTACAAAAATCTTACATATTGTTCCGGGTGGTGGTGCTGGTCCTTCTCATGGGGAACCCAGCATCTTATGCTGGGCTCTGCCGGAGGATCAGATTGCTGCATTGGAAGTTGGATTACTCCACCGTCTCCTGAAAGCTCAAGGTTGAATTATTGGTTTCTCGGGGCGGGTGTTGCTAACAGCAGCGACCCACTCCGGTGCCTTTCTTCCTGGAAGTGCATGAGGAGGTCAAGAGGTTGTGGAAGGCTTTTCTGCCCAAAGCCTCTCTGATGCCTCCTCCACTCTCATTACCCTCGAAGGTGGGGCGGCCAAAAGGGTACTTGGAGATTGGTGGTTGCCCACGTCTCCCATTCAGAACTCTCGCGGTCAAGGCTTACAGCGTTGCTGGACAGGCCACTTCCGTTTGTAAAGTAGAAAAAGCATTGTGTTTATGGCAAGTCCCTGTAAACCACAGATAGAAGTGGTGTGTGTGTGTGTGTGTGTGTGTGTGTGTGTGTGTGTGTGTGTGTGTGTGTGTGTGTGTGTGTGTGTGTGTGTGTGTGTGTGTGTGTGTGTGTGTGTGTGTGTGTGTGTGTGTGTGTGTGTACACAAGGGTAGTACAACATGAAATCACCTACATTGTGGGGACCATGAGGTAAAGGGATTAATAAACATAAAAAATATTATTTATTTTTTTTAAGTTGTGGAGAGTCCCCACAAAGATAGCAAAACTGAGTATGTGTGCGTACGTGTGTATGTTTGAATTGTTGTATGTAGCATTAATTAAAAAGCATGATTGTTCAGTCTCCAATTACAGGTTTGAGATGAATATCCTCTAATAAGGATCAGTGGCTGGTTGGTTGTGAATCCCTAACATGCCTCTGAAAAAGAAATTAATGCAATAATGCAAACAGATGTCCTCAACGCAAACATACACTAAACAAAACTATTTTGATTTCATGGTGTCTTTAAACTTTTCTTTTTCTCTGTCCTTGTAGAATATAGATGTGACAAACTTCAGCAGCAGCTGGAGTGATGGCCTGGCATTCTGTGCACTGTTACACACCTATCTCCCTGCACACATCCCTTACCATGAGCTCATCAGCCAAGACAAGGTACACATGTATTTCTTACAGTGGTTATTTAAGTGTCTTAGTAGATCCTCACCTTAGTGCCTGACACATTCAGCAATAAAACGGTGTGTTAACAGTCAAGACTTCCCCTCAGCTGACCTGCCAGATGTAATGAATTACATGCTTCTATGGATTAGTGTTGACTGAATACATAAACAAACGACACATGGAGGGGTGTAGACACAACATGCATAACAAATAAATGGCTGCCCTGCCCTCCCTGTATGTTTATTCACCCGTGCGCACACCCACGTACACACAATGTGCCGTGGTCTTCAGAGCATATGTGACAAATTGCAGCCATAAGTATAATAGTGATTACAGAAAGAGATTGTACATTATGCTTTTGAATTATTCACAAAGCCTCTTTGAGTGTGTTGTAAATGTCAAGGCTACTAAAAGGCCACTTGTGTGGATCTAGAGCATTGCTAGAGAATTCAGTTGGGTTTAGACACCTGTTTTTCACTACTGTAATTAATATTCAGATGGTTAATATTGGTCAAGTGGTTAAAAGAGTGCTGTTTTTTCCCCATAGGGACGAAATCTCACTCTGGCTTTCCAAGCAGCTGAAAGCATTGGTATCAAGCCCTCTCTGGTGAGTCTATGTTAACAGATTGTATTTCTTTTTTTCAGGTTTTTCGGTGTTCTGTAATTGGGCAGATTTTGTTAATACAAGATATTAGAAGTAATATAATCTACTTAATTTTTTTTAGTTTACATTGAACCATCTGATATGGCAACTTATCTTGGACTTGCACCCCCTTACAAAAATAAGTAGTCTATAATTCGAGTTAATTTTATTAAGTCTACTTTTGTAAAGTTCAAGTATTTTTAAGTATTGGCTACTTTATGTAGTAAGTATACTAATATCAATCTACATTGAACCATCAAGTGTCGAGGTGTCCATGAGCAAGACACCTAACCCCAGCTGCTCCCGACGAGCTGGATGGCGCCTTGTACGGCTGACACCGCCGTCGGTGTATGAATGTGTGAGTGAATGGGTGAATGAGAGGCGAAATGTAAAGCGATTTGGTGGCCATTGGGTCTATGAAAGCGCTATAAAAATGCAGTCCATTTACCATTTACCATCTGATATGAACCATCTGATAAGAAGTAACTTAATTGTAAGTAATTAAAATATTACTTACAAAGCACTAAATGCTTTAGCTCCCCTGTACTTAAGCGACCTCTTAAAGCATTATAGTCCTTCACGTCTATTGCGATCTCAAAATTCTGGCCAGTTGATAATACCTAGAATATCAAAATCGACTGCTGGCGGTAGATCCTTTTCCTATTTAGCACCAAAACTTTGGAACAATCTTCCTAACATTGTCTGGGAAGCAGACACAGTCTGTCAGTTCAAATCTAGACTAAAAACACATCTCTTTGGCTTAGCATACACATGACACATTTTAGACTTCTATAATTCAATGTTAGGCTGCACAGATTGGGTCAGCCGGAACCGGGAATATTAGTCTCACTGTTCATCCCGAGATTAACAGGCCGTATCCGGATCTGATGAAGGACCTGTGCCTGGACATGACGACAACGCAGTCCTGAATTGTCAACCAGTCTCTCCCTTGTGAAGTCCTCATTCCCTTTACCTCTGTACTGATAAAACGTTGCCGGAATAAATCCGATTCACGTTGCTATGGGGAAGCGATAAAAAATTCTCAGAGCCACCAGGCACTGTTTTATGCAAATGAGGCGGCCGGATTGCATTAAAGGTTTTCTGTTAGAATGGTGTCATGTTAGCGGCCCCTAAGTTAATACGATCGTTGCGACGGAAGTGGAACAATCATAACTAACTTTAGCTGGACAATAACTTTATTCTAGAGCTGCTGTAAAGCCAAAACAATCTCTGTTACTTTAATTTCCTATTATCACTGTAAAGCTGCTTTGAAACAGTCCATATTGTTAAAAGCGCTATATAAATGAAGAGGGTGACCATGCTCCTGTGGCTGGCCAGTCACTGTGGATAAACGACCTCGTCGTTCGTTTCCTCAAAGGAGCCAGGAGGATGAACCCCCCCAGGCCCCCTTTTTTACCGGCTTGGGACCTCTCCACGGTCCTTGGGGCCCTGAAGGGTCCCCCATTTGAGCCACTGCAGTCTGCTGATCTTAATCCACTTTCGCTGAAAACAGAGCAGTCCTGGCATGAGTCAAGCAAGTGGGAGATTTGTAGGCACTCTCTGTGAGCCCTTCCTGCTTGGAATTTGGGGTTGGTGACTCCAGGGTCACACTCAAGCCAAGGCATGGTTACGTACCCAAGGTGCTCTCAACTCCGTTCAGAGCACAGGTTATTACATTGTCAGCACTTCTACCCACGGAGAACGATGGGGAGGCTAATTTGCTCAGTCCTATCAGAGCTTTAAAAATCGACTTGGAGCGTTCTGCACCTTTTGAGCAGTCAGAACAGCTCTTTGTATGCTTTGGTGGTCACACCAAAGTGTTAGCGATCATGAAACAGATCTGTCCAGATGGATAGTGGATGCCATCTCTCTGGTAAAAGAGAGGTTCCTCGGTGGGCCAGGTTTGTCCCATAGGCAGTTGGATTAGAGCCAGTTGCTAATATTGCGGCGTGTTACATTGAGTCCCCACTGCGTATTAGCTACACAATACGAAGTGACCGCTCTCGAAAGGGAACAACTCGGATACTAGCGTAACCTGGGTTCCCTGAGAGTAGGGAACAATATCAGAAGATATGAACTAAATGAATAACTTTTTTACAACAAAAATTAACCATCACTGAACTTACTTAAGCTGGACAATGACGTTATTTTCTTCTAGATCTGCTGTACAGCCAAAACACACTTTGTTGCATTATCTTCCTGTTATCACTGACTGTAAAGCTTCTTGAAAGTGGCTCTTCATTTGTATAATGTAACATTTTCTCAACTTTCTCAAGTCGCTAGACATGCCCACATAGTCACCAGTGACCAGCTCTAAAAAGGGCCCAAAATCAATGATTATGACATTATTTTCACATTATTTGAACAATTTATTCATTAATTAACTAATACCTGATGATTATGTAGAAATAGCACAGAATTATATTTCTTATGTTGTTGTTGTTGTTGTTGTTGTTGTTGTTGTTGTTTTAATATTATATCTTGTTTATTTAACAATGTACAATATTTTATCATATACTTTGACTTATTTTCCAGCTGCTTTCTGCAAGAAAGAATGATAACAGCATTCTGGGTGATTGTGTGTACTTTTGTTTTTTTAATTGCTTCAAACTATTCTGTTTGAATAATAGAATAGAATATGGACTGACAGCTTTTTTGTAGCAATTGTCCAGAGATTGTGGCTGCTCATAACATATTACTGTACATCACATTGTGTCAGAACACTTTTTGTTTGGTGCTGATTATTTTATTTCTGACCTGAGGGTGTGTTTGATAAATGTTTTTATAACTTCATTACAGAAGTCCACACAATATTTTGACTTGACACATCACTCAGCAGGTTATGTTTGTCCTCATCCGCATGACTTACACACAACAAATATGCGCAAGGAGGATTAAGGCTTTGGATCTGTATCTGAACGTCTGTGTATAGGTTTAAATTGATGACATTATAAGCTAAAGATTCTGGGAGACTCTTTTATTTTCCATTTTATGAATGAGGAAAAACCTTGTAAAGCCTGACATGAATAGTAATAAAAATAAAATAAAAACATAATAAAACCTTTTATACAGTAGTCCCCTAGTCCCACTTTGTGGAAAAAAAAAATTATAACTATATCGTGGCCTCAAGATAGTAACTCGTGGCCTCGAGATAGTAACTCGTGGCCTCGAGATAATTAACTCGTGGCCTCAAGATAATTAACTCGTGGCCTCAAGATAGTAACGCGTGGCTACTTGGGCGCAGAGATATCACGCAAGTGACTCAACACCTGAAATAAAGCTTGCCACAAAGAACCGGCAAAAGTAATGATTATGCATGAAACATTTGAATGTTTATTAATAAACTATAGTGTTTTCTATCTCAGTGCCTGCAAAGATAATTTTGACGATGCAGACTCGCCATCTTTGCAGTATTAACGAGAGAAATGTAGAGAGAATTATAGAGAGAAATGCACACCTCATATGAATTAGCCTACATAAGCAGAGAGTACCCAATTTCTTTTAGTTTTTTAATTGTTTTGTTTAAAAGTATACATTTCGATCTTTCTATAGATATAGCTACTTCTCAGGTCTGTCTGAGTTTTGTTTCAATCATGAGACGCGCTCCAGTTACCGGCCCCTCCATGTCCTGATTATTGTCTGCTAGTTGCTTCTTATTTATTAATCCAGGCAAATTTGTTGATGAAACATTGATTAAAATGAAGATACAATTTATACAAAACGAAATTCACTTTAAAGAAAGGCTTTCTTAAAGGTGCTCTGTGTAAAAATTAGCGGCCTCTAGCGGTGATGTTTCAGATTGCAACGTGTGCGATCTCAAGAGCGAGCATTCACTACCGGCCACACAGAGACTTTCAACGCAACAGCGAAAGCGTCACACACAGGGTTGCCAGGTCTGCGCAACAAAACCAGCCCAATTGCTCATCAAAACTAACCCAATCACGGCCAAAAATAGTCAAATAGCGTTCCCGGGTGTTTCCCCGATAACAATCATGTTCCAGTGGGTAAAACAATCGCGTCAACCCGTGCACTACACAAACAACCCGCGGAAACAGTGCAGGCATATACGGACCTGGCAACACTGACATGCTGGAAACTCATGAAAACTCCCACTGCAACGTTACAATAATAGGCTACTTTTATCAGCTTGATGTTGAACTAATGCTCCATGCTCGTACCATGATAACGTTACATTGACTGCATTTAGCCGACATGTGATGTTATCTAGCAAAAGGCATTTCACTAACTATTTGTGTATCTTTCACAATCAGCAATGTCAACATAGGTGAGTGTATAATATGATAACGAAAACGTTGAACTAGACTGAACAATGTCAGTGTAACAGTAGGAAGTAGCATTACTGTCCTGAACGTGTCTGGAAATGTTTATTAGCTACAATATGATAGTAGTGGGATGAGTCACGGTAGACAGTAGATCTAGTACATAAAATAAGTTACACCTACTTTTTGTTACCCTGGAACAGTCTTTTGTATTCATGTCATGTCTCATGTAGTTTACCTTGCTATTTCATTAGAGTTTACTAATGATTCAAAAGCTCTGCCGATGTTGATCCGTGTTTTCGTCCTTGAGTCTATCAGATTCACGTTTGGCCTGACGAGCTTCGGCAGATAAAACTTTTTTTGTTTTTTATATATTTGTGGAGTCTGTGTTGTGCTGGAGGCAGGTCGTTTTGGGGTGTTATCAGACTCCATGTCGTTAGCTGAAGTGCCGTCGGTCGCATAGACTGTAAACAAGGAGAGAGGCTCGGGAGCGCGCATGCACGTCACATCCGTTGGATTTCGCGGTAAATCCGACCCGGAGACTTCACATATAAATATAAATATTGGCATTCAGAGGTAATAGCAAAACTCGACAAGTGGATCATTGTAATGTGTGATTACAACCCCTTCACACACAGGCAATAAAAAAAGGATTCATTTTAGTAGAAAAGTTCCACATAGCACCTTTAAATACAAAACTTAAGTGTTTAAAATCATGTCTGAGTCTGACCCATTCCAAATGTTTTCCGATATATTGGTCATCTTATGATCCTATTTTAGGCTACTCATATGCGGTTCCCTTATAATCAACATAGATGAAATTAAAAAAAAAACATTATTATTTAAAAATAAATATGATACTTATGTTTAAGTTTTTTAACTTAGCCTATATTTAAGCGTCACACCGCTCTGATATGTGTTTGGTGGAGGGGTGCGATTTTAGAATAATAATCAAATAATACCCAGCGATCTTCAAATATAATTTTTGCTTGAAAATTTTCGTTTTGTATAAATTGTATCTTCATTTTAATCAATGTTTCATCAACAAATTTGCCTGGATTATTAAATAAGAAGCAAATATATTAGACAATATAATCAGAACACAGAGGCGCCCGCGTGTGAACTGGAGCGCGCCTCATAAATGAACCGAAACTCATAAACTACTTGCCTCACATACCTGAGAAGTAGGCTATATCTATAGAAAGATTGAAATGTCTTATTTTAAACAAAACAATTAAAAACTAAAAGAAATTGGCTACTCTCTGCTTAGGCTAATTCATATGAGGTGTGCATTTCTCTCTATAGGAGCGTTAATACTGCGAAGATGGCGAGTCTGCATCGTCAAAATTGTCTTTGCAGGCACTGACACTGACACTTGTTTATTAATAAACAATTTAAATGTTTCATGCATAATCATTACTTTTGCCGGTTCTTTGTGGGAAGCTGTATTTCAGGTGTTGCGTAACTTGCGTGATATCTCTGTGCCCAAGTAGCCACGCGTTACTATCTTGAGGCCACGAGTTAATAATCTTGAGGCCACGAGTTAATTACCCTTGAGGCCACGAGTTACTATCTCGAGGCCACGAGTTACTATATCTTGAGGCCACGAGTTACGATCTTGAGGCCACGAGTTACTATCTCGAGGCCACGAGTTACTATATCTTGAGGCCACGAGTTACGATCTTGAGGCCACGAGTTAATTACCCTTGAGGCCACGAGTTACTATCTTGAGGCCACGAGTTACTATCTTGAGGTCACGAGTTACGATCTTGAGGCCACGAGTTTATGATATTGAGGCCACGAGTTACTATCTCGAGGCCACGAGTTATTATCTTGAGGCCACGAGTTATTATCTTGAGGCCACGAGTTACTATCTTGAGGCCACGAGTTACTATCTTGAGGCCACGAGATAGTTATAATTTTTTTCCCCCACAAAGTGGGACTAGGGGGGCTCCGTACTTTTATTTAACCCTCTAGAAAAAAAATGCAATATGTGTTTTTTGTTTAGTATCATATTTGATACATCAGGCTTTTATGACTATTATAGAATGATATAGGAAAATATGGAGCACACACTCAAGGTGGTAAAAAAACACCATTTTATTCAGTGGCCCAAACTGAGGAGAAAAAAAAGCAATGGTACAGTTGCTGATATTTACATGCATGGCCAAAAAGTAAGGTGAAACTGTGAAAGCTTGTAATGTGAATTAATGAGATCTTTATAATAGTCAAGTCACATTTATTTATATAGCACTTTTTACTATACAGATTGTTTCAAATCAGCTTACAGAGATAACAGGAAAATAATGCAAAAAAAAGTTTGTTTCCAGAAGAAAATAGCGTCACAGTCCAGCTTTACTTAAGTACAGTGATATTTAATTTTTGTTTTTAAAAAAAGTTAGTAATTTATATATATTTAGTCGCTCTGGAGTAAACCGTAATGCCATCGTCTAGCTCAGTTCAGTTCTTGTATAATAGTGTCGATGCAGGCAGATCAATATTATTGTTGAATATTAAACTAAATGTTAAATTTAATGTCCCCAACTAAGCAAGCCAAGCCAATGGCAACAAATGTGGGAAAAGGCAACAGTGGCAAGGAACCAAACCTCCCATCAGGTGTCAGAATGGAGAAAAAAACCTTGGGAGAACTCAGGCTCAGTCGGGGGGCCAGTTCTCCTCTGATCTCCTCCTTCTCTCCACATCAATCTATGATTATGATTCAGTCAGCATTATAGGTCAGAAGTCAGATTGGTTTGGAACTATCAGAATATTATCTGGTTGAACATCAGAGCCGGTATGGAGACGGGTTTGTTGAGGATCCATAACAGCCAACACAATGGCTGTCGTGTTGATAAGGTCTTCACAGGGGAGAGTTAGTTGACACAAACTCTGCTGACACGTCAGGGATGCGTTGTGGTCGTGTCTTGGTGCAGGTCCTCCATCTGATCTGGATACGGCCAGGATCCGGCTGATTACAGTAAACCTCAGAATAAGCAGAAAGACGAACATTAGCGTAGATGCCATTCTTCTTATGATGTAGTGAGTACATCAGGTGTTATAGGAAGTGTTCCCGGTTCTGTCTGACCTAATTTAGGCAGCCTAATAATCATCTAACTGATTTGAAAAATAGGAATGTATAATTTTCTATGTGTATACCAGGTTAAAGAGATGTGTTTTTAGTTTAGATTTAAACTGACAGAGTGTGTCTGCTTCCCGGACAATGTTAGGAAGATTATTCCAGAGTTGTGGTGCTACATAGGAAAAGGATCTACTGCCAGCAGTCGATTTTGACATTCTAGGTATTATCAACTGGCAGGGTTTTGAGATATAATAACTTTGATATTTTTATATGCAATATCTATCAATTTAAAATCAAAACTAAGCATTTGATTTTAAATGCTTAGTTTTCAAAGCTCTGTAGTTTTTTATTGTGCAATATATAATTCAATACATAATTCAATACAAATTATGATTGAGAGATCCTTAAAATTGAGATTTCTCAAAAGACGTATCATATTTGATACTCACATTTTAACATATATATATATATATATATATATATATATATATATATATATATATATATATATATATATATATATATATATATATATATATATATATATATTATATACATTATGTATGGATTATTAAGTCAACCTAAGTTGCTTCAGTCCAATAAGTGTTGTAAATCTTGAAATATTACTAACAATGTAAAAGTTATTATTCTTACAATTACTTTATAAAAGTAACTGTCAAGATTTCACAGCAAAAAGACACCAACCTGCAGGTGGAAAGAATTACTAAAACCCCCTTTACATGATCAATCAATCAGACAACAGAAGGCATAGTAGAAGGCATCAATCAGACAACAGAAGGCATAGTAGATAGAAGGCATAGTAGATTGTGTACAGCAATTTCAGCAACGTTTTGATTATGTTGGCCTTATAAAGTTGTGTATCAAAATAGTATTTATATAATAGGCTTTATGGTTAAGAACCAGTGTGGGTTTTTTTTTTTTAAAAAAAGGAGAGAGAGAGAGATGTGGAGAGATGTGTTTGGAAAAAAACAAGAATGTGTCCAAATGCCTCACCACCCTCTGGGGTCTTTTTAAAATGACCTGTAAATATTTAATGATTCTCAGGGTTTCTACAAACCCACATATACTATGACAGGAACTTTTTACCCTAAATACTGTAGACACTAGGAGGAAATAGTGACATGAATAAAAATACATAGCCAATATTTTATCCAAGCAGTTGTTTTCACAGAGGTGGCACACAGAAAACGTCTCAGGTTACTATTGTAACCATAGTTCCCTGAGAAACAGGGAACGAGACGATGCGTCGAACGACACGGTGGGAACGCCTCTTGCGTGATTGCGTCTGAAGCATCTATGCCAACTAGTCCAATGGAATGAGAGAATGAGCGTCACGGCGCGGTGACGTCATGAACCAGGAAAGGATAAGAGCACTTCCGCTGCTCGCCGGCATTTAGCTTCGACAGTTGCCGAAGCAAGCCGATCGCAGGGACGCAGGAAGTATGGCAGGGGGACGCATCGTCTCGTTCCCTGTTTCTCAGGGAACTATGGTTACAATAGTAACCTGAGACGTTCCCTTTATCGAAAAAGGGAACTTCGAGATGCGTCGAACGACACGGTGGGAACGAGAATACCCAACCCGCCATAATTACAAGTACCTGAGTGTCAGTCTTTCTTTCTTGTTGATCTAAGCACTCAGCACCTGAGAACCTGGGGCAGCATCCAGGTCCAAACTGTAAAATCTCACGAATGTGAGCGGAGAGGACCAGCCCGCCGCATCACAAACATCTTGAAGAGATACCCCCTGCAATATGGCTTTAGAAGCCGCCATACTCCTGGTCGAGTGGGCTCGGACCACCAAAGGACAAGGCTGGCCCGAGTACTCGTATGCCAGTGAAATAGCCTCGACTATCCACTTACTGACTGTCTGTTTTGAAGCAGGAAGACCTTTCTTAGGTGATCCAAAGCAAATCAGTAATTGGTCGGACTTTCTGATTGAGGATGTCCGATGTACATATGTGTCCAATGCTCGCACTGGACACAACAGGTGCAGTCTTTCCTGGTCCCGCAGTTGCAAATGGAGGAGGACAGAAAGCCTGCAGCACAATAGGCCTCGGAGTCAAGGTTGGAACCTTAGGGACGTATCCCTGTTTTGGGTATAGGAACGCCTTGACCATCCCCGGTGCAAATTCAAGGCAGGTGGGGGAGACCGAAAGAGCCTGAAGGTCGCCAACTCTCTTTAGGGACGAAATAGCTAGCAGAAAGATAGTCTTGAAAGTCAGGAACTTTTCTGAGACCGAATCTAAGGGCTCGAATGGGGCCCTAGACAGGCCTTCTAGAACTATAGTCAAATCCCAAGCTGGCACCTTAGTGCGGATTGCAGGCCTCAGCCTCAAAGTGCCACGAAGGAAACGTGTAATCAGGGGGTCTCGACCCAAAGATATACCTCCCACCATAGTATGGTAAGCCGCAATGGCTGCCACATAAACTTTTAGTGTAGAAGGACAAAGACCTGACACAAAGCGCTCCTGCAGGAACTCGAGTACTGTGTTGACAGAACAGTTAACTGGATCCCACTGGTGTCGGTGACACCATAAGTGAGAAACTCTCCATTTAAGCGCATAAAGTTTCCTCGTAGCCGGAGCTCTGGAGCTTAGGATGGTCTCAGCAGCCTCAGCTGAAAGACCACTATCTATAAGTTGGGCCCCTCAGAGGCCAAACCCAAAGATTCCAAATGTCTGGCCGAGGGTGAAATATTGTGCCCCCGGCCTGAGACAGAAGGTCCCTCCTCAAAGGGATCTCCAATGGAGGCCCGTCTAGCAGAAGGATCAGGTCCGCAAACCAGATCCGACTTGGCCAGCGTGGTGCTACTAGCAGTAGGCTTATTCCATACCGACGGACCCGCTCCAGAACTCCTGGGAGCAGAGCAACAGGGGGAAAGGCGTACAGACGTAGCCTCGGCCACGTCTGCACCATGGCGTCCAGCCCCAGGGGGGCTGGGTGCGTCAGAGAATACCAGAGAGGACAGTGCGTCGTGTTCTGAGACGCGAACAGATCCACCTCTGCCTGACCATATGCCTCCCAGATTTTCTTCCACCGCCTCGGGGTGGAGTCTCCAATCCCCTGGCCTCAGCTCCTGCCTCGACAGGATGTCTGCTACTATATTCTGGTCCCCAGGAATATACACTGCCCTCAGGGAGAGTACCTTCCCCAGAGACCACAGGAGGATCTGGTGCGCCAGTTTGCAAAGCGGACGCGAGCGCAGACCCCCCTGGCGGTTCAGATAAGAGACCACTGATGTGTTGTCTGTTCGAACGAGCACATGATGGCCTCTTAGGTCCGGAAGGAAATGTCTCAACGCATTGAAGACGGCCATCATCTCCAGGCAATTTATGTGCCACGAAAGATGATGGCTTTTCCACAGACCCTGAACCGAGCGGCCTTCCATTACCGCTCCCCAGCCGGTGAGGGAAGCATCTGTCGAGATCACAACTCGATGGCAAAGAGCTCCCAACACCGGACCCTGGGTTAAGAACCAGTGTTTACTACATATAACTAAGGCACGAAAGCATCGCCGCTTGACCTTGATATGCAAGTGGGTTTCCCCTCGGGGAGAACCCTCTGGTCCTGAGCCAGCACTGTAAAGGTCTCATGTACAGCATGCCAAAAGGAATTCCGTTGGACACTGCTGCCAGTAGACCCAACAGTCTCTCGAACTGTTTACAATGCGTGACTGGTTTTGGGTTAAGAACCAGTGTTTACTACATATAACTAAGGCACGAAAGCATCGCCGCGTGACCTTGATATGCAAAGTGGGTTTCCCCTCGGGGAGAACCCTCTGGTCCTGAGCCAGCGCTGTAAAGGTCTCATGTACAGCATGCCAAAAGGAATTCCGTTGGACGCTGCTGCAACAAGACCCAACAGTCTCTTGAACTGTTTTACAGTGCGTGACTGGCCTAGCCTCAGCTCTTCTGTGGCTGTTAGGATACTAAATCCCGTACCACACCAAGGAAAGTGGTTCTCAATACTGGAGAAAGCACACTCTTCTTGGTATTGAGCCTCAACCCCAACATCTGCATATGAGCGAGAACGACACCTCGGTGCCGAACCGCCAACTGCTCTGATTCCGCTAGAATCAGCCAGTCGTCGATATAATTCAGAATGCGAACGGGGTGACAAAGCTAGGCCGAAAGGAAGAACCCGATATTGGTA
This sequence comes from Chrosomus eos, assembly GCA_036326025.1. Lineage (NCBI taxonomy): Eukaryota > Metazoa > Chordata > Actinopteri > Cypriniformes > Leuciscidae > Chrosomus > Chrosomus eos. The sequence continues at coordinate 16,517,125 of CM070820.1, read as the reverse complement.
TTCTTTGCCCCTGAAAGAAAACCATAGGAACTTCCTGTGCTGAGGGAGGATGGAGATATGGAAGTATGCATCCTTTAGATCTATCGTGACAAACCAGTCCTCGGATCTGATTTGGGTCACGATCTGTTTGAGGGTCAGCTATCTTGAACTTTAGTTTCTGAACTGACCGAATTAACAGGCGAAGATCTAAAAAGGAACGCAACCCTCCATCCTTTTTTGGAACAATAAAATAATGGCTGTAAAAACCCGACTCTCTGACGGGTGAGTACACCTGTTCTATAGCTTCTTTTGCTAACAGGGCCTTTACTTCTTGTTCCATTACCAGAGCCTGCTCGGGATGCACCACTGTGGGCAGCACCCCGCTGTAATGAGGAGGACGAGAGCCAAACTGGATTCTGTATCCTCTCTCTACAATCTGCAGGACCCAATGAGAAATATTCGGCAGAAGCTTCCACGCTGCCAAAAAAATTACTAAGGGAACCAGCCTCTCGAGGCTGGCCTCTGGTGTTACTGAGAGAGCCAAATCTGGAGCCTGAAACATAATGGCAGGAACTACCTGACCTGACTGCTCAAAAGCCCCCCTCAGAGGGCGCGAAACCAATGCTGTGCCGCAGCATAGCATCAGCGACTCGCTGGAGACCGCTGCGCCCTGAAGCACCGGAGGTGGCAGGGTTGGCAGGAGGGTCTCGTGAGGACCCCGAAATGGAACGGGCACCGTGTAATGAGGTGTACACCACTCCACTTCGGTCGGGGCTGTCCTCACTTTCTGTGCACATAATATGATGAACTAGACGGCTGGAGCTGCTCACGCCCAGCAGCCCCAGGGGGCTGGACACAGCGAGGGAGAAACCTTATTATATATATTTTTATATATATATATATAATGTATCACCTAACAACGAACGCATGGAATGCGTCGCCGAAGAGACGCGAAGGCTCAAATTTCACTATATCCAGAACCCCAGCAGATCGGCCTGATAAGCCTGGAGCATTATACTATAGTTTTCTATAAACATTCTCCAGCTGACCTGCTGCCGTATAAGCTTTACCCATAAAACCAAAGTAGCTATGCTTAAACCTACGCGCTGCCTCGGCAAACGCGAGATCCCAGCCACAGAATCTTATTTTGCAAAGTACACTCGAAATCTAAGCGGTGCCTCGGCAAACGCGAGATCCGAGCTAGATTCTGATTACAACATTGAACCTACGCGCTGCCTCGGCAAACGCGAGATTCTTTAGTAATAGGCTTATTGAGCAAAGCAGAGGCTTTAAATGACGATGCTGGACCAGGTGAAAACAGCATTTTTCTATTTTTTTTTTATTTTTTATTTCTGTTCAGCCTGGGGCATTATATCATAACCGTAATCTTTCAACCCTCTAACCTTGAATAAATCTTTAACACGAGGGCTGAAAGTAGTAATAAAATACGGTTTATCCCACAATTTAAATATTCAGTGTGTAAATCAGGGAAAAGGGAAGCCTCGTGGTGGAGATAATGTGATAGATGTAAGAAAACGCTTGATAAGTTTTTAGGAGCGTCCCTAATCTCAGCTGGCCATTAAATATTTAATTTATTAACAGCACGGGACAAAACCTCCACCAGTTCATCATATACTGGGGAAATAGATGGCGAATCTAATTCAACAGTGTGTGTGCTTGCTTTCACTTTCAATATTCTCAAACATTTAACCTCCTCGGAGGAAGAATATGAAGGAAAAAGGGCTCTCTCTCCCCGAGCGGAAGAAACCGCAGAGCGTGCTTCCGACACCGGGGAGATAGAGCTGGATCTTCCGGGTAAGGAAGGAAAAAAGGCCCACGGACCCGTTTCAAACCCCTCCAAAAGATCCATCTGCGATCCCCAGGAATGCATTCCCCACGCTGCCTCGGCAAACGCGGGTCCTGGGAATCGCAAGCCTGTCACTATCATACAGAGTGACAGGCGAGAGCAGAGCATACTATTTCACAGAGTTGGAACTCAGCCCCCACCTTTTTTTCTTTCAAGGGCTGAGAAGTATGCTCTACCCCAAACAAATTAAACAAAACTCGTGTGTGTCCCCACCCGTTTAAATAAACGCGGGCAGGGAGGAACACACTGTTTGTACATTTGTTTCGCCATAACGTTTCCATACAATATTGCAACAGACAACAATAAATAGACAGAGACAGTTTTGACACAGATCGCTTGCTGAGGCAACAGAAGCTAAATGCCGGCGAGCAGCGGAAGTGCTCTTATCCTTTCCTGGTTCATGACGTCACCCGCCCGTGACGCTCATTCTCTCATTCCATTGGACTAGTTGGCATAGATGCTTCAGACGCAATCACGCAAGAGGCGTTCCCACCGTGTCGTTCGACGCATCTCGAAGTTCCCTTTTTCGATAAAGGGAACTCGGAAGGTTCTTGTTGGGTGAAGTGCCCCTTAAGGTCTGTGGTACTTGATGATTGTCAAGCATATAGCACAGCCTCAGAGAATTTTCACTTTACAAACATATAATGTGGATGTCTCTAGATTGGCTGAGAATTTGAGAACTCCGGCTAAGATCAGACAGCCCGGAGGGTGTGTGGATGTGATGCAATTGGGTCCTGAAATAAAATACATTCAAATAAAACATTTATCCAGTTTTATTTACCTTAATTAATTTAATTTTTATTTTTCTTCATACATTACATCTCAAGCATGGTCTTCTTGATTAAACCTTAAGGCCAAAATAGTTTGTTTTGGTGCAAATGACAGTCAGAAAAACTGATATAAATCTAACATACTGTAAATATGAAAATGTTTTTCATTGGCATTCATTTCACTCCTTCTTAAGACCATCATGATTAATAAATAATATTTTTTTATATTTTAAGATGGAATTGTCTTGTTTAACAATGCAAGTCTGGAGAAAAGGTAAAATAAATATATAAAACAAAATTGAATGTAGAAGTTCACATAGTTAAAGAAACATGCATGAAAATAAAAAGTTACTACATCTAAATTTCTACCTCTTCTCTCTGTTTCTCTGTAGGACATTGATGGGCTGATGCACACAGACAGACCGGACTGGCAAAGTGTAATGCAGTATGTGTCTCAGATCTATAAGTACTTTGAGACTTAATGTGTGATTGGAAGAAATGAAGAAGATAGAAGAAGAAGGGCACAGAAGCACTTTTTTTTTTTGCCTGGTCCAGTTCTTCCTTCACAGCCAGTGTTTCTAAATACACACAGACAGACCCACGGTTCTGTAGTGTTCACACCAGTCAGGTTCTCACTCTAAATGCAAGAAATAGCATATCAATATCATATCAAGTCCAATGGTCATGCATACACAAAATCATTCTTGCATCAAACATCTTCTGTTTTCCTTACAATTCATGTCTCATATGATCCTTACTCAGTTTTTGAAGTTGCTTGGAGAGTGTAGGTATAGTTTTTTAGTATGCTAAATTTTGCTAAGAGTTCAAGTGCATCTTTATAATATTACTTAAATATATATATATATTGGCATACTTATATATTGATATACTTAAAGTATTTTTTAAATTTTTGTTTTCCCACAAATAATTTTAAAGACTAATTTTAAAGAGTAATATGTCATAGAAATGCATAAAACTATGGAAATTAAATTTTCAGTTTAAATGTTTCAGTTATTTAACAGACTATGTGCATTTACATATATTTACATTAAGCTTATTTCTCTATTACTCTGATTGAATTCTTACTGAATGTCTGTTTTAATCAACCATTATTGATTGTTTAATGCTTTCGTGCCTGTTTTAATTACATGAGATAGTTTAATAAAAGGATTTAAACAATGCCTTAAAAAGTGTCAATATTGGACAAATACTCTCACAGAAATGTCTTTAGGCTAGTTAGTGTAATGTGTGCCAAATTCTATCAAATGCTGAGTTTCACACTCAAGCGCATAGATAATTGATAATAAAATTCACTCAACAGAAGTAAAATACATACAAAAAGCAGACAACATATGTGTTTTATAATGTTTTACTTTTGAAAATGCTATCTTTGCCTCTCAAATATTTAATTTGCAAAGGACTGATTGTGTTTTTTTTTTTCTATTTTTAACTTTTTGGATTTGCCTGAAACACCAGATGTTTAATTGATGATAATGGTAATAAAGTATTTTGTCATCATATATAGGCTATGTTGTTTTCTTTTAAATTAAAGGGCACCTATTATGGAATTTTGAAAATTACCTTTCATGTAGTGTGTAACATAGATCTAAGTGAACGAAAACATCCTGCAAAGTTTTAAATATAAAAGTTCACCGTATACAAAGTTATTGTCTCTCAAAAGTAAGAGTCGACTCTGAGTCGCTGATATGAATCGATAGACGAACGATGCTTTTTCTCTATCTATATGACGTCACCTCGACAAGTTATTTGAATAAGATACGCCCACTCATTGCGCGCGCCGCACAGACGCCAGGAAAACTTGAAAACATCATGTCGCCGAGACGCTGTGTTCTGAAGTGCGAATCAAAAGCGAACTTTTTTTTCACTGCCCAGGGACAAGCATGTGAAGAATCAGTGGCTAATTTATATCTACAACTGTACCCGAACCTTGTGCTGTGTTCACGTCATTTTAATGACGATTCCTTTACAAACATAAATGCTTTCAAGTGTGGATTCGTGAGCTGGTTAATACTGAAGGAAGGTTCAGAACCAAGTTTATTTGGATCAGCTTCCGTCTCCGAATCACAACCTGTAAGTAATTGTTGCTTTTATGGGTTTTGTAGCATGCTCAATAAGTATGTGTGTGTGTTGTGTAAGTTACGCTCAGCGCAGCTTCTAGGTCTCCAATGTCATTTTTTTTTTAAATATGTGAAATGTTTGTCGTTGTTATTGGAGTTGTCATAAAGAATAGAGCGTATTGTAGTACTGCAGTGCTTTATCAATATGTTTAAACTTTGGGCTAAGGCGAAAAATAACTGACTGGGTCATCTGACCAATCACCGCAGATTAGCGTCACGCAAAGGAGGGGTTTGGAAAAATGAGCCGTTGAACGAATCATTAGGGAGTCGGTGAGCAAATCAGGTAAAAATAAATGCATATTATAAGACAACAAACGTGTTTTTTGTCATTGCATGCACATAAAACTGTTGTTGGGGACTCCCATAACAATATTAGGAACATTTTAAATGCCATAATAGGTGCCCTTTAAAAAGCTACAATCACCTTTATTGGAACTGAATCTCGGAGACAAATGTCCTACAATATATTCATTCACAAAATATTTCAGATTTTCTCGTGTGATTTACGCAGAAGTAAAATGGTGCACTTTTACAATTTGGGAGTCATACTGGCATCAGTTTTTATAGGTCTGCTAAAAACCTTAAAAAAGCTGTGCTGAAATAGTAAAACAGATGTGCGTTGCTACAGACAGACTAATTAGAAATACAGAGTTCATATTGTAAATCTTTCGCAATTACAGTGTCACTTCACTCATATCCTCTCAGAAATACGTGTAGTAGCTACATTTTCAGAAAATCAGACTCTTTTTGTACAAAACTTCTATTGGCTAAGTTAACAGATTCTATTTTTGTCATTATTGACATTTTGAGATTGATTTAACTCTATCTAATCTATCTATCTTAGACAACGCAGTGGACTGCAATATCATGCTGTAAATTAATTAGGCAACAAGAAAATGACACTAGGGGGGTGTGCATGATAAAACATGCCAGTGAATTAAAATCCTAATGAATTCATTCACAAAACACCCCATTCACACACACACACACACACACACACACACACACACACACACACACACACACACACACACACACACACACACACACACACACACACACACACACACACACACACACACCACAAACAAAACAATCCACGCCAGCATACTCCCAAAATACAATGGCAGCACATGGGACCCATCCACGGAGTGTATAGAACGAGGGAGAAGATTATTCCTCACAATCAGCATCAATCGTTGACAAACACATAAAGTCTGCGTTGTCAGCATCTCATGTTGGCAGAGCAAACAGTCCTGAAATCAGCCATGTAGCAGCAGAACAGTGAATGAGTGGCAGTACTCTCCGCACTGAGGTTAAAGGGGGGGTGAAACACTCAGTTTCACTCAATCTCATGTTAATCTTGAGTACCTATAGAGTAGTATTGCATCCTTCATATCTCCAAAAAGTCTTTAGTTTTATAATATTTATAAAAGTCCTACAATATATTCATTCACAAAATATTTCAGATTTTCTCGTGTGATTTACACAGAAGTAAAATGGTGCACTTTTACAATTTTACTCGGGCAGGCTGTACCGAGTCTTTCCGGAAAAAGCCGAGCGGGTTCACTCACTCATTTAAGGGCATTCCCTGAATCAACTGCCGTGTGGGCAGGAGCGCGCGAAGCTTTTGCGTGTGTTGTAAACAGACAGACTCGTGGTTTATGAGGACTTGATTTATTTTTACAATAAACAAACTGACACCTACAGTGGCCAGCTAAACAAATGTATTTAAACACACAAACACACACACACCATACATCGCATGCTCCATCGATACATGAACTGTACGTGATCATGTTGTTTACTTGCTGTGCTTAACATTACACGCCGATAGTTAACAACACACAGACATTTGAAGCAGTTTTACTCACCGCCTGCGGTTCCAACGCACGACCGTGAACCTTTATCGTTGGGACTGCTCCATCTTTAAGTATAAGGCGATCTGCAAATCCGGCTTTGAACTGGGCCTATAACTATAACCGTCGAAATGAAGGGAACAAACAAGAACACTTGCACAACTCCGTTGCTGCTCTGGAAAAACAAAATCCATCCACAGGTCCCTTAACACTGGGTTCTTTGGAAATTTGTGCAGTGTTGTCTTGCCCTGGCAACCAAAAACACACTTTTTTGGTGCCATTTTTTTTATTGCAGCGCAGCCGAGCCCAGCGCGCTCTGATCTCTCTGATCTCTCTCACGCTCTAGGCTACAGATGCACGCGCGCCCTTCCGGGAGAAGTGCTCTTAAGACCCGTATAAGGAAATTCCGCCCCACCTGACATCACACAGACCCATACTCGAAAAAAACTTTACGAAACTTGTGACAAACCGGAAGGAGTATTTTTGGAACAGAAATACTCCATCAAACTAACAACTTCAGTTTTGTAACTTTGTCCATGTTTAGCATGGGAACCCAACTCTTTAACAGTGTAAAAAACTCACTATGCATGAAACAGCATTTCACCCCCCCTTTAAGGTGTCACTAAAAGGTAAAAAGTATGGAGTTAATATTGTGTCATAAATAAACAACTCCAGCATTTTGCAAACAAATTTGATTTGCTTTGCAAAGGAAAACTCGACTCGCAAACAGAAAGCAATGTTCAAGTGCAAAGTTCAATTTGAGCGATGCAGTGGAGTAACAAATATTTATTGTGTTTTATAAATATAAATAAATGAGCCTAGATAATATTTCACAAATAAATACAAACCATCCTACAAATTGCATGTAACCTTTGAACAAATACCAAATCGAGTGCATACAAATGCATATCTGTCTGTTATTATTGTGAGACACTTGGCTTTTTATGAGATCTCTCAGCTCAATTTTCTCACAAATGTATCCAGGCAGATTTTCTCACAAATGCAGTTGAGCAACTTCCTCTTCTAAAACACTAGATGGCGTTAAGATAGGGGATTCATTTAGCGCTATTCTCCCGGGAGAAGCAATGATTTGAAACGCTTTCTTGCCTTTGCCTACAGCTGAGGAAAATGAGTGGTGAACAGGTGACTTTCTATCTTACTGTATCTATAATTTAGCTTTTTGAGGTTTTCTTTTGCAAAATGTTTATTACATATCTAGACAGAAATCCACATTAGCACTTAGTAGCACTCAACTCTTTCTAGGATAGAGGAATCTATAAGCTGAATGCTCTGCCATCATATGTTGCTTTTTACATTTTTCCTATCGGACGCGTGCGAAATTACTAAATTAGTGGTTATATCTACACTGAACGAGTCTATTTCTTTCATTCTCCATAAATGAATGAGAACATTTCATTTAATTGAAAGGAGGGTTTCATTTGTCTGTCCAAAATAATAATTTGGGCACTGCATAATGTCACAGGCAAGTTAAGAAACAATTGTATATTGTTTGTTTTGTTTGTTCATTTTTTATTATTATTACATTAACAGTTAAGCTGACTGAATTCCAATTAAATAAATAAATAAGTGGGACCCTCCTTTCAATTAAATGAATTGTTCTCATTAATTTATGGAGAACGAAAGAAATAGACTTCAGTAAATGTAACGTTTTTACAAAAATGTAAAAAAGCAACATACAAGTATGATGGCAGAGCAGCTTATAGATTGCTCTATCCTAGAGAGAGTGAAGTGCTATTAGTGCTAATGTGGATTTCTGTCTAGATATGTAAGAACATTTTGCAAAAGAAAACCTCAAAAAAGTAAATTATAGATACAGTAACATAGAAACTCACCTGTTCACCACTCATTTTCCTCAACTGTAGGCAAAGGCAAGACCCGGGAGACTAGTGCTAAATGAATCCCCTAGTTAGCGCCATCTACTGTTTTAGAAGAGGATTTTGTTTTATTTGTTCAAAGGTTACATGCAATTTGTAGGATGGTTTGTATTTATTTGTGAAATATTATCTAGGCTCATTTATTTAGATTTGCAAAACACAATGCATACAGTATGTGTTACTCCGCTGCATTTTTACTCAAATTGACCTTTGTACTTCCACATTGCTTTCTGTTTGTTTGCAAGATCGAGTTTGTTTGGAAAATACTGGATTTGTTTGTTTAAATATGGAAAATACTAGATTTGTTTGTTTAATCTATCTGACTTCTGACCTATTATGCTGCCTAAATCATAATCATACACTGTTCGTTCGTTGGCCAAAGGAGGACTGGCCCCCTGACTGAGCCTGGGTTCTATCAAGGTTTTTTTCTCCATTCTGTCATCTGTTTTGGTTCCTTGCCACTGTTTGCCTTTTTCGCCTCTCTTTGCCTTTGTCGCCACTGGCTTTTGGCTTGCTTAGTTGGGGACATTTATCATTTATTTTTAAATTTAAAAATACTATTACAACATTATTTTTCTTGTTATCTCTGTAAAGCTGCTTTGAAACAATTTGTATTGTAAAAAGCGCTATATATATAAATAAAAGTGACTTGACTTGACTTAATTATGGCACAATTTTACCTCCATAAGAAAGCCCTAACTCAACTACCTCACATTTACCCCCTAGGCTAACTATCTTTCTATCTACATCTCTGGAGGGCCTATAGACCCCTTATCAGCCGACGTCACAGTTACGTCACGGCGCTAGCTGGAGGCAAAACAAACGGAAAACGTCTCGGTTACTGATGTAACCCTCGTTCCCCGAAGGAGGGAACGGGAGACGTGACGTCGACGTGACGACGTTAGGGGATCACTTCAGGGAGCCCTATCAACTTCGAGTATCTAAAGAACAAGCCAATGAACGTTGGCGTGCGTGAAACGCGTCACGCGCCCCGCCCCGCAGCGCGGGTATAAACAGGAAGCGGACGCCGCACTCATTGTTTTTCGCTGAGGAGCCGAGATTGAGTCAGCCGTACAGCGATGGTCAGCAACTGTGGCAGCGGGACGTCACGTCTCCCGTTCCCTCCTTCGGGGAACGAGGGTTACATCAGTAACCGAGACGTTCCCCTTAAGTCGCTCACGTTCGACGTGACGTCGACGTGACGACGTTAGGGGATCCCATGGAAGACGCCATCGGTTGCTGCCACATCCAGCGCCCTACGGAAGGCTCTCAGACCCCCAATTGGCTGGGGCGGAAGACCTGCGTAGAGGGAGTTCAACTGCTGTTCCATATACCCACACCGTGAACTCTTGGATAACACTGGGAAAGCGTGCCTTTCCAGGGGAGAGGGACGCTGCGGAAGCCACATCCTGCCCGAAGGGAGGTAACATGTGGAGGATACTCATATGGACTGGCCAGAAGGGCAGTGCAACATATGGAATGTCACTGGGGTGGCTCCAGCCTGAGAAGGGGGAGGCTACACCAGACAGTGACGGCAGAGCGGACTCTGCCAAGGGAAAGACACGGGCTCACCGCAGGGAGCTGGTCGTGGAAGAATACTCATATGGGATCGCCGCAGGGATCACCACATATGGAACCCAGCCTAGCACAAGTTACACAAGCATACGAGCACTAGGCCTGGCGTCGGACGAGCACTAGGCCTGGCGGCTCCGCAACGTCCGACTGCCAAAGGGATGAGGTTGAACTCACAGGGTTCGCCTGAGTGGGGAACTCGACTGGAGCAAAAAGCGCACGTATCTGCTCCATGTGGAGGGGAGTGGCGCAGCAAGCCGACACAAGAGTGGAAACTTCGGTGTTACCGGCTGGTTGAAGCGAGCACACAGGAAGAAACCGGCTCAACACGTAGGCTATAAAACCTAGCGAACGTGTTGCCCAGCCCGCAGCTCTACAGATATCTGTCAGCGAGGCGCCGTGTGGCAGCGCCCAAGAAGAAGCGACACCCCTAGTGGAGTGGGCTCTCAACCCGGGCGGGCAAGGCACGCCTTGGGCTTCGTAAGCCAAGGCGATGGCATCCACTATCCAGTGGGCCATCCTCTGCTTGGAGACAGCCTTTCCCTTCTGCTGGCCTCCGTAACAGACGAAGAGCTGATCTGAGGTCCTGAGGCTTTGCGTTCTGTCCACGTACAGACGCAGAGCGCGGACGGGACAGAGAAAAGCCAGGGCTGGGTCTGCCTCCTCCGAAGGTCCCGGAAGGGAGTGGTAGGAACCTTGGGCACGTATCCGGGCCGGGGTCTCAGGATCACGTGAGAGTTAGCCGGGCCGAATTCCAGGCACGATTCGTCGACCGAAAATGCATGCAGGTCCCCTACCCTCTTGATGGAGGCCAATGCAACCAGGAGTACTGTTTTACAGGACAGAATTTTTAACTCAGCTGACTGCAAAGGCTCAAAGGGTGGTCTCTGAAGTGCCGAAAGGACCAGAGACAAGTCCCACCTTCAACTGCATCGTGATGTGCGGCAACGGCGGCAACATACACTTTAAGGGTGGAGGGAGACAGCCTTCGCTCCAACCCGTCCTGCAGGAAGGAAAGCACGGCTCTGACCGAGCAAGTTCGGGGGTTCTCCTCGTGAGAAGAACACCATTCAACGAATAGGTTCCACTTCAATGCATAGAGGCGCCTCGTAAAGGGGGCTCTAGCTGAAGTGATGGTGTCAACTACCGCTGGGGGTAGGTCACCTAGAACCTCCGCGTCCCGTCCAGGGACCAGACATGGAGTTTCCAGAGGTCCGGACGCGGGTGCCACAGGGTGCCCCGTCTCTGAGAGAGCAGGTCCTCTCTCAGAGGAATGGGCCAGGGAGGGGCTGTCGCAAGGAGCACTAGTTCGGGGAACCAGGTCCGGTTGGGCCAATACGGCGCAACTAACACGACCTGCTCCTCGTCCTCCCTGACTTTGCACAAGGTCTGTGCAAGAAGGCTCACTGGGGGAAATGCATACTTGCGTAGGCCCGGGGGCCAGCTGTGTGCCAGAGCATCCGTGCCGAGGGTCCCCTCGGTCAGGGAATAGAACAACTGGCAGTGAGACGTGTCCGGGGCGGCAAACAGATCTACCTGTGCGGTCCCGAAGCGCCTGAAAATCAGCTGGACCACCTGGGGATGGAGTCGCCACTCTCCCGGTAGCACCTGCTGCCGTGAGAGCTCGTCGGCTGCACGGTTGAGCAGGCCAGGAATATAAATGGCACGAAGCGACCTCAGATGCTTCTGACTCCAAAGGAGGAGATGGCGGGCGAGTTGTGACATGCGGCGGGAGCGTAGACCACCCTGACGGTTGATGTACGCAACGGTCGCACATGCTTGCCACGAAGCGGCGTTTCGGAGCGGCCCAATGCAAGATGTACTGCTAACAACTCGAGGCAATTGATGTGCCAATGCAGTTGAGGCCCCGTCCACAGACCTGAAGCTGCATGCCCGTTGTACGTGGCCCCCCAGCCGGTGGCAGAGGCATCCGTGGTGACCACAGAGTGCCTGGACACTTGTTCTAGGAGAACACCTGCCCGCAGGAACGAAGGGTCTGACCACAAACTGAGAGTTTGGCGACAGTGCGGAGTCACTTGGACCCGGCACGAGCCGCTCTGCCACGCCCATCTCGGGACTCGATCGTGGAGCCAGTGTTGGAGCGGCCTCATATGAAGCAATCCGAGCGGCGTTACGCGGCTGCAGATGCCATATGCCCCAGGAGCCTCTGAAACAGTTTCAGTGGAGCCGCTGTTCTGCGTCTGAGCGTGCTCACGCAGTTCAACACTGACTGGACGCGGGCCTCGGTGAGGCGCGCTGTCATGTTGATCGAGTCCAACTCCATACCGAGAAAAGAGATCCTCTGCCCGGGGGTGAGTTTGCTCTTTTCCCAGTTGACCCGAAGCCCTAGGTGGCTGAGGTGACTGAGCACCATGTCCCTATGTTCGCACAACTGCTCTCTCGACTGGGCGAGAATAAGCCAGTCGTCGAGGTAGTTGAGAATGCGAACACCACGCTCGCACATGGGAGCAATGGCTGCCTCCGCGACTTTCGTGAAGACACGGGGCGACAGGGCCAGCCCGAAGGGTAAGACTTTGTACTGATATGCCCGTCCCTCGAACGCAAAGCGAAGAAACGGTCTGTGTCGAGGGAGAATCGAGACATGAAAGTACGCGTCCTTCAGGTCGATCGCTGCAAACCAATCTTGGGGACGGACGCATTTGAAAATGCGTTTCTGCGTAAGCATCTTGAACGGCAGTTTGTGAAGGGACCGGTTCAAGACACGCAGGTCCAAGATTGGCCGTAACCCACCGCCTTTCTTGGGTACAATGAAGTACGGGCTGTAGAAGCCGGTCTTCATATCGGCTGGAGGGACCGGCTCGATCGCGTCCTTCGCCAGTAGGACTGCGATCTCTGCCCTGAGCACAGGGGCACTGTCCGGCAGAACGCGGGTAAACAGAATGCCCCTGAATACAGGGGGGCGCCGGGCGAACTGAATCGCATAGCCGAGTCTGACAGTACGGATGAGCCAGCGAGACGGGCTGGGAAGCGCTAGCCAGGCTCCCAGACACCGCGCAATCGGAATCAACGGCACCACAGACGTACCCGGGGTGGGGCAGCGCGGCGGAATGCAGGGACCCGACTCGGACGGCACAGCGGCCCGGAGTGGGGTCTGAATGTGTGGTGCAACACGTACCTGCTTCCGTCGAAGGGCAGAGTGAATGTGTGGAGGCGGCAGAGCGTCCGGAACACAGCCACTGCTGCTCGCTGGCGATGAGAGAGGGGCTCGAGGGTGACAAGGCAAAGCGTCGTCGATCGCCAAGCGCGCTCTCTTGGGACCCAGAGGTTTCAGAAATTGCTCTTTTATTGAAAATGGGGGTACCACTGAAGGCAGTGGCGGAAAAGGAACAAAAGGAAACAGAAGATTCTCCACCCGGCCCTCCACCGGGGAAAGGAGCGGTGCCTTCACCGTCTCCTGGAGAGCAACTTGATCCACCTCTGGGTCGCCCGTCTCAGGGTCGTTTGCACCTGCGCTTACCACCTGGTTTGGCAGCGGCCTGGACGGGCGTGGCCGACTTCCTGCGGCTTGCTCCACGCTGAGGCCTGGATGGTGGCTGCTGCTGCTGAGGCTTAGCGGGAGCGGAGGACGCCGCAGGAGGACGGCCTCGGCGACGAGCGGACGGAGGGTCTGCGGCCGGCGGACGGGAGGGGGCAGCAGGGGTCCGCCGGGGCAGGATGTGTCGGATGGCCTCCGTCTGCTTCTGGGCGGCCGAGAACTGTTGGGCGAAGCTCTCGACCGCATCGCCGAATAACCCAACCTGGGAGAGAGGGGCATCCAGGAACCGATATTTATCGGTGTCCCTCATGTCCGCCAGGTTGAGCCAAAGGTGGCGCTCCTGGACCACCAAGGTGGACATCGCCTGACCGACAGAACGTGCGGTTTCCTTCGTCGCCCGGAGGGCGAGGTCAGTAGCCACACGGAGCTCCCGGAGGAGCTCTGGGTCAGAACCACCCTCGTTCATGTCCATGAGCGCCTGGGCCTGGTGGACCTGCAAGAGCGCCATGGCATGGAGGGCGGAAGCAGCCTGTCCACAGGCCTTATAAGCCTTCGCCGTAAGACCGGACGAAAACTTACAGGCCTTGGACGGGAGGCGCGGATTACCCCGCCAGGAGGAGGCGGACGCCGGACACAGTTGCATCGCGACAGCCCGCTCCACCGGGGGGATATCCACATACCCCTTAGCTGCCCCGCCGTCGAGGGTGGCGAGGGGGGAGGAGCTACTAGAACGGCTTCGGGCACTATACGGTGCCTTCCACGTCCTAGAAAGCTCCTCATGCACCTCCGGAAAGAAAGGTACCGGGGCGGCGCACTGAGAACCAGCACGGCCCGCCCCGAGAAACCAATCGTCCAACCGAGAAGGTTCGGGACGTGGTGGAGGATTCCACACAAGCCCGACCTTCTCGGCGGCCCGGGAAAGCATAGCCGCCCACTCTGGATCCGGCTCGGACAACGCTACACACCCAGAAGGGGGCAACGCAGCCGAGTCGTCATCTCCAGAGGAGTGAAGCTCCCCTTCCGATGCTGCGATCGACATCTGATCGTCAGCTGGCGCCCCAAAGGAAACGACTGGCCGTTCGGGAGAAGGACCGAGTCGATCGCAAAGGGGCGCGGATGGCAACAGCGCATGAGAGGCGTGAGGGGCCCGCGGAGATTGCCTCGACGGGGAAGCCCTCACGGTAATCCTCAGATCACCCTGGTCATGCGCTGAAGTAGGCCTATTCTGCGGGGCAGAATAAGCACTAGATCGGGGCATAGGCGAGGGGACTGCACCTCCCGTGAGGTAAGCGAGTCTCGATCTAAGCGCTGCCATAGTCATGTAGCGTATTTAGGGTGAATCTGAATAATTAAATATATTCTGGATAACTAAAATCCTAAGAGCCTTCAAAGGCCGGGAAGCTTCCACCAGCGTCCTCCCCCCAGGACTCAAAATTAACACACACAAACACATTCCACCACGATCCCCTCACCCACACACACACGAGGGAAACGCCTGTTACGAGACATCGGAATGTTGCAGATGTCTCTGAACAAAGAGACGGACATTTCTGTTGTTTAAAGACAAAAAAAAAAACATTAAATATATGTTGTTAAATGTATGTTTTTCCCCATGTCACAGTGAAATATCTTTGTTTGGCCGCGGCATAAATAGACATTAGAAATACCTTCTTTATGCATTTTAAATACCTTTGTATTTTTCCTTTGACTTTCATTTGATGTTTTTGACACCTCTAAAATGCTCATGGAACAGGCTATCTGAATATGCACAGAGATATAAAGTAAAGTGTATTTTTAATATGTTTTACCGCCATTGAAGATTCAAACTGTTAAACTGTACATCTATCGAACACGCCCCTGTACTACGAGGGGCACGTTCTCCCCAAACAAAGGACAATAAACCGCGAGTTCCCGCGTGCAACAGCCATTCTCCGATTGGCTCAGACAACGGGAAGGGGAAGGACTTCTCAGAGGTGATAAAGAGGGCTTCCCAACTCCGCTCTTACTTCCTGATCCTAGTCATCATCATGTAACGTCGCGCCTCCGGCGAGCTCATCGCCGTTCTTTTATTTTGTTTCTAGTTTAGTTTGTGTTTTAAGTCTTAAGATAAATCCCCGGGTTTAATTCCGATCGACGAGTGAAAAGAACCCCGCGTGACATACCTCTTCAGCAAATCCAACTACAAGGGAAACTGCAACAAACTCTCTCTCTCTGAAGAAGAAGCACGCGCACGTAACCACGTGACGCGTCGTACTGAGAGCTGCCCACTCTCTTGCTTCGCCCGTCGTTACTGCTGCATCATGTAACCCGATCCGTGGTCTCCTTCGGAGACCCGATCCGATCCGATCTTTATATCTTTCCTTTGTAAGGCAAAGTTTTGTTTTCCATAGTCGACTCTGTTTACTTCCACGGAGTGAAACAACGTAGCCGAGCTACTTTCATTGGTAATGCTACTCAAAGACTTTAAACCGCCGCGCAACCCGAGCGCTCAGAGACAACACGTGACGCTTACACACACAAAGGACTCCGCTCACGCACGCGGCCGGGACAGGCCTTCAGGAATGCGACAACACAGCGAGACCCATAACTTGTGCAAGTATCTCTTTATAACGCTTCTAAGGAGCATTAAGATGATGTTTCGTGTTGTAATCAGAAAGGTGAATGTCTTAGGAGGAAGTATGCCAATGTTCTCTCTCTCTCACTCTCTCTCTCCCTCTCTCTCTCTCTCTCTTACTCGCTAACGCGTGTAAGTCATCCATTGCCCAAACTTTACGCATTTCTCGTTCATCAATGTCTTAATGTGTTTCGTTCGTGTTAATGTTTGTAAATACATGTATTCCTGTAACGTAGTAAATATATATATAAGTAGACATGCCTTTATTAAATCATTATATTCACTTGACTGATGGACTTCCTCTTTGCTCAATTTCGAGTCTCTTAAGTGCCAAGAAGATCTTTTATGCTACAAGCTTTACGAATTAATTAATTATTTCAATAATTAATAATTTAAAGAGTACTTATTATGGGGCAGGAATCCCAATTCTTCTGGCCAGAGAATTGCGTTTCCTGCAATCCTATAAAGTAAGATGATATTGGGGAAAACCCCTCAATATTCTTCTGACAATTGAGCTAAATTAATTTTGCCTGATTTGTAAGACGTGATCTGTGTAATTGTCAGGGTTGCTGTGCAGGTGACCGAAGACGAGGACACGGAAGCTTCAATATAATGGTTTTAATAACAAAAATGAAACTTTCAAAATGAAACAAGAACAAAATTCCAGGGCTTCAGGGTTTACACACAACCACACATAGACGACGATCGACAAACACTGAGGGAAAACATAGGGCTTAAATACACATGGAATGATTGGATAATTAACAGAACACAGGTGATAAAACTGAACACAAACGTGGAGCGGGAAAACTTAACAGGACTAAACCAAAAACCACAAAGACAGGGGAAACCAAGATCACAAAACAGAACTTAAACACATTGACTCGTTACAGTACCTCCCCCCTCCCCGAAGGCGCGTCCTCGCGCCGTATAACATCCAAAGGGGTGGGAGGGTGGGCGCCCTGGAGGCTGACGAGGGCATGGTGCAGGTCCAGGAAGCCTCCAGGGCGGAGCAGGCTGTGGGCGTGGCCACGGCGGAGCAGGCTGTGGGCGTGGCCACGACGGTGCAGGCTGTGGGCGTGGCCAGGGCGGTGCAGGCTGTGGGCGTGGCCACGGTGGAGCAGGCTGTGGGCGTGGCCATGGTGGAGCTGTGGGACCCTCGGGCGTCCAGGGCGGAGCTGTGGGACCCTCGGGCGTCCAGGGCGGAGCTGTGGGACCCTCGGGCGTCCGGGGCGGAGCTGTGGGACCCTCGGGCGTCCAGGGCGGATCTGTGGGACCCTCGGGCGTCCGGGGCGGATCTGTGGGACCCTCGGGCGTCCAGGGCGGTGCTGTGGGACCCTCGGGTGGCCATGGCGGTGCAGGCTCTTCAGGTGGCCACGGCGGTGAAGACCCTTCAGGTGGCCGTGGTGGTGAAGACCCTTCAGGTGGCCATGGCGGTGAGGACCCTTCGGGTGGCCATGGCGGTGAGGACCCTTCAGGTGGCCATGGCGGTGAAGACCCTTCGGGTGGCCACGGCGGGGAGGACCCTTCGGGCGGCCGTGGTGGTGAAGACCCTTCTGGTGGCCGTGGTGGTGAACTTTTTTCAGGCCTCCGTGGGTCTTTGGCCGGCCACGACGAAGGCGTATAGCGCCCCCCCAAAATTTTCTTGGGGAGGACAGGCTCAGGATCGGGAACTGACTTGACATCAACGGGCGCTGGGTCAACGGGTTCTGGGTCAACGGGCTCTGGGTCTGGGTCAACGGGCTCTGGGTCTGGCTCTGGGTCAACGGGCTCTGGCTCTGGGTCAACGGGCTCTGGCTCTGGGTCAACGGGCTCTGGCTCTGGGTCAACGGGCTCTGGCTCTGGGTCAACGGGCTCTGGGTCTGGCTCTGGGTCAACGGGCTCTGGGTCTGGCTCTGGGTCAACGGGCTCTGGGTCTGGCGCTGGGTCAACGGGCTCTGGCGCTGGGTCAACGGGCTCTGGCTCTGGCGCTGGGTCAACGGGCTCTGGCTCTGGCGCTGGGTCAACGGGCTCTGGCTCTGGCGCTGGGTCAACGGGCTCTGGCTCTGGCGCTGGGTCAACGGGCTCTGGCTCTGGCGCTGGGTCAACGGGCTCTGGCTCTGGCGCTGGGTCAACGGGCTCTGGCTCTGGGTCAACGGGCTCCGTGCTGGATTGGACCAGCATATCAGGAAACTCGGGGCTGGACGGGACCAGCATATCAGGAAACTCGGGGCTGGACGGGACCAGCATATCAGGAAACTCGGGGCTGGACGGGACCAGCATATCAGGAAACTCGGGGCTGGACGGGACCAGCATATCAGGAAACTCGGGGCTGGACTCATGGACCATAATCGAGTGTGCTGCCCACACACACAGAAGAGCAGTAGACACCACAATCAGCGCTGTGTCCTCTTGTGTGGACTCTCGTGCGGTGTGCTCAGTCTCTGGTGGGCAGGCGACGGGCTCAGGCTCTGGCGGGCAGGTGACGGTCTCAGGCTCTGGCGGGCAGGCGACGGGCTCAGGCTCTGGCGGGCAGGCGACGGGCTCAGGCTCTACTTGGTGTGGAACGGGTTGGAGTGGGAGATCCTCCACGACGTAGTTGGATCCACACGCCCACAGCGTGTGATCCACGAACTCCAGGAAGGATAGATGGAGGTCCTTCACAAGAATTATCTGGGATAACGGGTCCCTCAGACCACCCCAGAAACTCTGTTTCAGTTCCTCCTCATCCTGAGTCACGTCATCATAGAACTCTAGATACAGCCCCGCATACTCTTCTAGAGAGCGCTCCTCTTGGAAGAGGATAGGTGTGTTGATTTGTTTAACCTTTTTCCTCCGGTGACATCTCCTCTGGCTCATCTTCGTTTTTATTATTGTATGGTCGATCGTTCTGTCAGGGTTGCTGTGCAGGTGACCGAAGACGAGGACACGGAAGCTTCAATATAATGGTTTTAATAACAAAAATGAAACTTTCAAAATGAAACAAGAACAAAATTCCAGGGCTTCAGGGTTTACACACAACCACACATAGACGACGATCGACAAACACTGAGGGAAAACATAGGGCTTAAATACACATGGAATGATTGGATAATTAACAGAACACAGGTGATAAAACTGAACACAAACGAGGAGCGGGAAAACTTAACAGGACTAAACCAAAAACCACAAAGACAGGGGAAACCAAGATCACAAAACAGAACTTAAACACATTGACTCGTTACAGTAATTGACTGCAATCAACTTGTTAAAATGAAAGGATTGCATGTATACATCCAGGTAAAATGACATTCTCCTTTAGAGGGAGATTTATTAACATGTAAGACTGATCTAATCCAAACATGTATGAATAATTATTAATTACCAATTATTAATTATGATATGCAAATTCCCCATGGATTAGACCCGCCTAAAGTCTTTACAGTATGGTGGAGAATGTGGGCACACTTTAAACTTGTTTTTGAGCAAAAGAGATCAGTTCAATCTTGTCTATATTGTGATTTAATAGTGTACGTGCACCTCGGTTGAGCGAACGCACTGCGAACTCACCGTGACTGATTAAAGGCAAAAAGCCATTTCAGTCCAGCGAAACTAAGAAGTAAACTGCAGTTTTCATAGTTTCACAGTATTAAATTTGTCCTATAAAAGACGAAGAAACCTCTTTTGAACGACGACATTTTTAATATTAAACTCCCCTGTCCGAACGATGTTCTTCTGTCAGGGTGAAGACAAGATTTAGTGAAACGATGCTCTTTCACTATTCTTAAAAAGGCCTTATATTAAATCGTTAGATTAACGGTAAACTCCTGGTTAAAAATTGACGTAGCTACTCAATTGTAAAACCTAAAGCATATCTAATCATAAGTGCTATTTGATAATATGTTATGGGAGTCGAAAAAACAGACGAATAATTCCTGTTATTTATGCGCAGCGCAGAAGCCCTGCCAGACGTGTTTGTTAGAATATAGCACAGAAAAATCCAAAACCTTAAAACATTTTAATCATTAAATGCTATTTGATAAATGTTATTTGGATTCGAATGACAGACGTATAATTCCTGTTATCTATATTAATGTGGGGAAGCGAAGAAATCCTTCCGTGCACACGTGTCGAAAAAGGAAAAACCCGCCGAGGTTTGAAATTTATAAGCGAACACGTATGAATCATAGTGCTAATTATTTGTGGGTAGCGAAAAACAGATGCCTAATTCCTGTGAATCCTATGTGTGTGTGTAGAAAAAAAATCTTGCCACGCTGTTTAGTGAAATATAGCACCAAAACCTCCGAAACATTTTAATCATTAAATGCTATTTGATAAATGTATTTGGATCCAACCGACAGACGTATAATTCCTGTTTTCTCCTACATAGCGCAGAAAAAAATTCTTTAAGTCGTGTTTGTTAAAACATAGCATCAAAAAAATCCGCTGAGATTTAGTTTTGATAAGTGTGATCGCTACAGAAAGCAAAGCGTCTGCACGCTCAAATTTGAATCACACATGGAAGCAGGCCGGTTTTTATTCCGCTGACAAACACTAGAGGGCAACCCTAGGCCTAAGTGCTTGACAGTTTCTCGAATACGCACCGCCCCCCGACTTCATCCTGCATGAGCGAAATGTCGCCATCGTGTGGACACTAGTAACAAGGTCATCCTTTCCTAAACATTTTCCCTCATAACAATTTCAGATTTTTCCAGTGAATTCCTGAAATTGTGTCAATGCATGTGCAAGTTCCAGTGTTACTAACATGATTTGTCACTCCTGACTGTGTACACTTATTTTGAATTTAGTTCAAACCACATTTGAATTTAAAAAAAATTCAAAAGTAAGTATTAACAGTCCCTGATGACCACTTAGTAATGCGGCCCCCTTGTGGCCCTCCCCTGCTAAGTCAGCTCATCTTTTATTTCTACTCTCCCTGCTTTGAAGTGGCGTTCTCTCAGTTGATTTTCTGTTGGATATTATCCTCATCATACATAATGCCAACCTTAAATTTCCTACACTTATTCAAATTTGATTTGAAACAAACAAATTTCAAGATTAACGTGAATTAAGTCTCCTTCCCTGTGGGGAAGAGTTTTATGGCTTTATGTCTATATTTCCGGTCTCAAATTATTTTTAATAATTTTGATTTGATATGTTATGACAACAATTCTAGAAGTTACTTAACATCTATGCATACGCTCGATTTGAAGTGTATTTAACCCAATTTGCATGCAATTCAAATCAAGTTCTTGGTCAGCCAGGTTGACCACTAGGAGGAAGTGACCCAAATCCCTTTGTGGCCCAAACGCGCCACTACTGCCTGTCTTCTCCCGGGGTCCATCCTACTTTATTACTTTTAATTATTAATTTTTATTAATAGTAAAAGTAATAATAGTAAAAGGAATTTAATAAAAAAAAAAAAATTTTTTTTTTAGGAATTTTTTTTTTTTTTTTTGGGTTAAGTTATTTTGATAATTAACATAATTTTCATAATTTCCTTTTTACCATTATTTAGGAAAACCTTTGCTTCTATTTTCTACATACATAATTACTCAATTCAGTTTAAACAAGAAAGCTTTCATTCACTGTTAAGCTTCACACTGTTCTGTATTTACATGTAGAAACCACTAAAGAGCTGCGGTGATTTGACAGTCATCCCTGCTTGGAGTCCAGCACGCTGGTTCATCTGACCTGCGTCACCAGCACTGACTGAGCGCGAGTCTCGGACTTTCCTGTATCTCTCCGTTAGTGTGGCCCGCAACACGACATCACCAATTTGGCACTGCCGGTTGTGATTCAAAGTCAGGTTGCGTGAGAGGGAGCACATCGGTACAGATACACGAAAGGCCCGGGACACTGCTGTCAAGCGTTTGGGGACGACAGAAAGACCAACCACGATGCTGACTCCAACCCACATGACCTCATTCCACCCCAGGCAAACTAAACAAAGGTATTAAACCCATCCACTTAATATTTGCTACAGAATCTAGAGATTCCCCCGGTTATTGAAGTGTTTGGCTCCCTCCTCCTCTCCGAGCCACAAACCGCAGGCTTAGGCCTCCTCTTCCCCTGTAACACTTCCTGTGTACTCTTAACGCCATTTCATTACAGACCTTCCCATCTTGGATGGTTGCATGTTACTTCAAACTCTGCTATCTTGCCACTGCTCTTTTCTGTCGTGCTCTGTTCTTTTCAGTTCACCTAGAAGACAGAACCTATCTGAGACAACAAGGAACGCTGAATAATAATTAGACAACAAGCCGCTAGCATCAACAGGTGACCCCTAAGCTATCGCCCTGTTAAAATTTCATTCAGGCCCATGATGACCTAACCAAATTGTCCCACAGAATGATTTAACTGTCTGCATCAGTTAACCACAATTTGCATACGCGGCATAGCCCGTATTATAGCTCGTTAAACGTAGAACAACTTGCTTGGTCTCTCTGTGTGTGTTGTGTTCCTCTCGCCCACAGTCGAAACCAGTATGTTCCGGTCCTACAGTCCCACAACCGCTGGGACAACCTGGACACATGGCTGAGATTCATGACACCTCCATTCCTGCCCAAGGTCGCCAGTGACTCAGAGCTCCAAAGCCAAGAGCGACGTGGACAAAGCTGATGGCGCACAAACCAAGCCAAAGCTCCCACGACAAAGACCGGCCAGACACGTCCAAAACCTCGCTTGCCAGCTCATCGCACCAGCACGTCTCCATGAAAGGAGCCGCATAGCCCTGGAGCACGAAGTTGCAACGCTAAGGATGCAAGCCGAGGATGACAACGACCCCGAGCTACAGAAGGAAGTGTAAAGACTTCAAACTGCCCTGTCTGATCTTCATCGGCACACAGACCGAAGAGACCAGTCAGAGAAAAGAACCAGAGAGGAACCCAACGAGAAACTCCGACAAAAGTGAAGCCCCTTTGCAAAGAGCAGAGGCCGAACTTAAAGAGACTCGAAAGCCACGGCCTGAAAAAAAAAGAAAAAACTTGCAAGAGGCCCGTGCTACCAGCCACAAGCTCGTTCAGCAGAGCCTGAACCCAAAGAAAGAGACACTAAAGCCACGGCTCTTGAAACCACTTACACACGGGCCGAGCTGAAATCCATGAACTTACTCAACAGAGACACGATCTCAAAGCCGAACTTGACATTGTTCCACAGAGTTGAAACACTCTTATAGACTACCAGCCGCTGCGGCAGGCCTTCATTAAAGAATTCTCTGATCCAGAATCCGAAAAGACTTTGAAAAACCCCACGATCTACTGTCTCTGAACACTACTCAGAGATGCCTCCAGAGGGCGCCCCATAACACCATAGCCCTGTCCACAGAGAGTCGAGTCCGTTCCAGGCCACTGGTAAGCCCAAGTCTGAGCACGCATCAGACAAACACAGTGCCGCCACGTCTGAGAAAGCCGAGACCCTGAAATCGCTGAAAAGCTTCTTCACAAAAGACTTTCCAAAAATTCAAGAGGTACGAGCTTTACATCCTATACCTGAGCGTAAGACCTACAGGCACACAGAACACTGCTCGTCAGCCACAGACACAGAGCAAACTGTCACATCACAAAGTGACAGCAGCACACAGCCACCACAGCTGACAGCTGCACAGCCTGAGTGAGACCTCACAGTTTCCCACAGCTGGGACCGAAACCCCAAAAGAACTGATCAACCTACCCATCACTCTAGACAATGAGGTGAGCCTTGAAACACGGGAAAGTCACCGGCTCAGACCTCAATTTAATATCAGCTCAACTCTTTGAAAGACTCAGTGCTATAGCTAAGAGCGAAGATCGAACTCTTATACCCCACATGTGTGAGCTGAACGTGCAGTCGTTCAACCAGAACGTACAACCGGCTAGAACAGAGAGCTCCCATTTACCTGACAATTGGTCCTTTTGAGGCCTACCCACCCAGTGTACATCTCACAAATGAGCACGCACCCCTTTCTGATTGGCAAAGACCTGCTAGAACGCTCTAAGCTTCATTAGACTTCAAACACCTGACCGTCTGGGCCCTCCAGTCACACTGGTCACCAGAGCCAGACTCCAAGGTCAGAGTTCCCAAGAACTCCAGCAGCCATCTAGGGTACACAGCCTCAGCACCAAGTCATAGTTCCAGTTCGCTACCCTGCACCTTCCAGCTCGCCAAAGACCACGCAATGCCCACTCAACGATGCGTGACCTAATGCAGAAGGCCTCTAACACAGAAGGCCTCCTCAGAAAGAATTCCTAAAACCCCACTGACTTTGAACTGCAAAACCAGAAGATACTGCACGAACACAGTGCAAGACTCTGCTAAAAGGGTCCCTGATCAGCATAGAACATAGAACTTTTAAAAGTAGATGAAAATGTCTGCCCAAAGAGTTGCAAGACTCTGCATTCGTAAAATTAGAATTTTACTGACTTAAAGAAAATCTTGAATGGACGTGTAAGCCTCACCTGCCAACAGACTATGCACGACTCTTTCGAACCAAGCATTTGCAACATGCTGGTTGAAATGACACTGCTAAACATTAGTTTCTATGACAATGAAGGGTTACAGGAAACGCTAGCTCCAAATAGGGCATACGTCACTGCGACGTCAGAGTTGAGTGAAACCACCTGAGCTTTAAACTACAGTTAACCTATGGGCGTGCATTTAATCGTTACGATCCAACTAAAACACAATGTGCAGCACGCATTTTTGATCGCTGGCTTGTCTAAATGCAGATAAACGATTGCTGAAATTGACATCTCTACTTTAAGTAAAATAGCCTTAGATTTCCAACTAAAATTAGCATGTTAAGCAGTAAAGCGTAAGTCTGTTTGATGAAGAAACCTCATCTCAGCAGCCTGTAAACCGTACCGATGTTTATTCTGCTTTGCTTAAAAGAAAGCCAAATTGCAGTATGACTAAACCTGTGTCTTAACAAAGAAAGCTCAGGACAAAGTTATATCTAGGTAGACCTGGGCGACGCTCCCCTTTCTACAAATGTAAAGGCCTTACAAATTATTGTTTGATTGATGTAATTCACCTAAACTTTAGCTGCATCTGCAAACAGAGAGCTACCTAGTGATCAAAACTGCTGTAATCGCTGAAAAGTCAGCAGTAGTGCACAAGAGGGACGTAACTATATATGCTTAGACAAGCTTTGACTCCCAGCAAATCTATTTCCTTACTCTGTAAACAAATAGAATAAGTTGCTTAAAATAAAGAGAAGAGTTCCATGAGTAAAATTAGCTAATGCCAAAACACATCTGCATTTTACTTCATGTAACACCGAGTCCTAGAAAGACTTAAAATAAAGTTGCACCCCGGTTAACCCGTTTAAACATGCATAATTCATGTAAAATGTACAGACAGCCTTTAGGGACTGTTTGAATTGTCTGACATGCTCTAGTTTCCATGACAACAACTTGTCACAGGAAGTGCTAACTTGTGATGTCACCTTGTAAACAAACCAGCCTAGGTGGCTACGCTAACCTAGCATCCTTCCAGCTCACGCTAAGCTAAACTAACATAGCATCCAGCTAGCTTACGCTACACTAAGCTAACCTAGCATCCTTCCAGCTCACGCTAAGCTAAACTAACATGGCATCCAGCTAGCTTACGCTACGCTAAGCTAACCTAGCATCCTTCCAGCTTACGCTACGCTAACCTAACCTAACATCCATCCAGCTTAGGCTAAGCTAAATAATAACTTCTACAATTAGCAGTTAGCATAATTTACTTGAACCCTTAATCACCGCTTGTGTTTACACAGTGCACAGTATTCTAAAATACTTTCCTTAACACCAGTTAGGGTTCCTAATTATTCACATTCCGTGTTTGCAATTCTTCTTAGCTAAAGTTCACCTTTACTAGTTGAGGCATAGCCCTTGCTAACCGTCGAAGGCTAACTTTGAAGATACCCTGTTAATTAAACTTAAGTTAACTACATGTAAACTGTGTAGCTAGAGAAGAATTCATATAGCAATAGCCATCTTCATCGGCAGGTGACTAATCCTTTGATGGGACACACACGATGTGGCCTCGAACACGCAACCGTTGTAACCCACTATGAAGTGTTGGCCCAGGCAAATCAAAAGTTTAGTCACTAATGCCACTGATTATTCTCGCCTTCAGATCATTCCCGTTGTTTTGATCACTTTGTGTCTTTTTGCTTTTAATTTTAATTTTGTTTTCTTTTGGCTCTTCTTTAATATTTTTTTCCCCCATTTTATTTTATTTGACCTTGATATTAATAGCACTCAGCTATTCCCCCTACTTTTCGGTCATCTCTATGATTTAAAATTTATTTTATTCTTTGACCTGGATATTAATAGCACTCAGCTATCCCCTTTACTTTTCGGTCATCTATATGATTTAAAATTTATTTTATTTCCTCTCTTGTTCAAATGTGGTTCCATTTCCCATAGGGCCCAGAAAGGAAACAGAGACACCTTTATTTGTGATTTTGTTTTATTTTCAACAAGTGTACTCATTTTTGTGACCCTGCAACACAAGTAACTTCAACAATTTACTAGGGCACAACTATAGTCCAGAGGATTGATAATAAGCATAATTTGAATAGGAAAGCTGTCCTTTTTCCCCATCATTCACTTCGTCAAGCCGTAGTGAACCACTAGTTAAGTCCAGAGAAATAATTTAGTCATAAGAACCATCTTAAGGCATTTATTTCATCTCGGCTATGCCCTTTCCATGGAATAATCTCGGAACCACACCTCTTAGCCTCCTAACATCCACAGCTAAGATAAGATACAAGACACACTTCACTAGCTAGCTACATGTGAAACACCTAGGTTTAAGCTACATACCTAGCGAACCAGTTAAACCATGGTTCTGAACTTTTAGGGTCATGCATTAGGCTCTCACTACAAGTATGACAACATGTCACAGAGCCCCTGCTTCACCTGACCTTAACCTTCCAGCTTACCAAAGACTATCACAAAACTATGGACACTATGAGAAACCACCTCTCTTACCCCTCCAACCACCCACGAAAGTCGTGTGCACCCACCGACAACCGGTGCCCCACACAACCTACGTCAACAAGCACATGCTGCGTGCACTGGACAACATTCAGCGTTCTGCACCTGATGCCATCACCGCGCCACAGCTTGTTCTGCCACAGTGCAAAAGGGGGGTAATGCCACAATGTATGCCCTATGCCCATGACGCACCATGTGCTGCAACCCGCAGCACCAGAGACACTTGCAAGACACCGAAGCAAGTGGCATACTGGCGCCCTCAAAGCGAAAAGACTGGCCTAGCCAACCAAGGACGATGTTCGCTGAAATTTTTCCTCCCTTTCTCTCTTTCTCTCTCCCTGTCACTTTTACCAGGATGCTGCTGTGCAGCCAACCAGAGGGCAGCCGCAATCGGACATCTCACCAGGTCCGGCACCAAGCACCATCCTAAGGGAACAACCAAGACTCCTTTTCTGCCGGACCCGCACTCAGAAAGTGCCTGTGCCACCTGATCCTCACAACGCCTACAGAACGCACTACCCCGGCGTAACGACACAATACAGCTGGGTAGGTGCCAACGGACAGAGGAGGCCCTCACGCACACTGAGGCCGATGTCGAACACATGCTCGACCAACTTGAGAAAATGACTGTCACGCTAGCGGAGCCAGGTGGCCACAACCGCCGCCGCACTGCCGTCAGAACTCTGTTTAACACTTGTATGTCCGGCATGAATGCAGTAAACCTCGCCAGCGTCGGACGGCATGCAGCCAAAATTCAGACTGAGATTCCACAGAGAACAGAGCCACTCACAACAGAGTGCATCCCTGCAGCCCATCGACAGCCTCGCCATGGGTAGAATCCCACCGCACCTGATACCCTTAGGCCTCATGCAAACCGTGCTGGCGTCCGCCATCACCACGCCAACTGACTCTTTAAAAATACACCTTGCCTACTCTCATGGGTAGTGCCATCCCACTCTGCATCACCACAAGCAGAGAAAATGGGACGTTCCCCTGAACTTACCCATCATAGTCAAGCCGAATCCACCGGCTCAAGAACATTGTCCATGTCAGATTTTGAGAGGCAGCACTCACATCAAGATCAAGATCATGCCGTACGTGATTGCCTTGCATGACAGCGACACCAAGCTGTCCCCAGCTCTGAATCCACACATGTGCACATTGACCAAAGACATTTACTATCCCTGCCCTAACAAATCTTTCCTCAGAGACAACCCTGACGGAACCTGCGGGCTGCAGATCAGTGGCACAAGCTGCCCTGCTAAAGCCAAGCCTCGCACTCAAGTCACCGAGACCCAAGCAGAGATTGTAAGTGATCTGTCACCTTGCTCAGCCAGAGCAGCGCATCCAAGTACCAAAAGGCCCCATCCTTCTTCAAGAACCACACTCTCACCCTAACTCCAGAAAGGGAATTGTGGTTTGCAAAAGGAGATCCCAGCTAATTGACATTACATCTATCAACTACACCCTGACACTCGACAGTCATCCTGCACAGGAGGCTCAACGAGATGCGAACATCTACAGCCAAGCCCACGGGACCCTCAGGAAGAGGGTACCACGCTGGAGGCTGCGTCGAACTTTATCAAGCTGAGCCCTCAGCCTCAGCCTAACAGCACCTCCTACCCAATCATCATGATTCACCTGCCATCCGCCAATGGTGATGATTTGTCGTCATATGATGTCCAACACACGGGGACATCATCCGACGAAAGGGGGGAAATATGTAGCGTATTTAGGGTGAATCTGAATAATTAAATATATTCTGGATAACTAAAATCCTAAGAGCCTTCAAAGGCCGGGAAGCTTCCACCAGCGTCCTCCCCCCAGGACTCAAAATTAACACACACAAACACATTCCACCACGATCCCCTCACCCACACACACACGAGGGAAACGCCTGTTACGAGACATCGGAATGTTGCAGATGTCTCTGAACAAAGAGACGGACATTTCTGTTGTTTAAAGACAAAAAAAAAAACATTAAATATATGTTGTTAAATGTATGTTTTTCCCCATGTCACAGTGAAATATCTTTGTTTGGCCGCGGCATAAATAGACATTAGAAATACCTTCTTTATGCATTTTAAATACCTTTGTATTTTTCCTTTGACTTTCATTTGATGTTTTTGACACCTCTAAAATGCTCATGGAACGGGCTATCTGAATATGCACAGAGATATAAAGTAAAGTGTATTTTTAATATGTTTTACCGCCATTGAAGATTCAAACTGTTAAACTGTACATCTATCGAACACGCCCCTGTACTACGAGGGGCACGTTCTCCCCAAACAAAGGACAATAAACCGCGAGTTCCCGCGTGCAACAGCCATTCTCCGATTGGCTCAGACAACGGGAAGGGGAAGGACTTCTCAGAGGTGATAAAGAGGGCTTCCCAACTCCGCTCTTACTTCCTGATCCTAGTCATCATCATGTAACGTCGCGCCTCCGGCGAGCTCATCGCCGTTCTTTTATTTTGTTTCTAGTTTAGTTTGTGTTTTAAGTCTTAAGATAAATCCCCGGGTTTAATTCCGATCGACGAGTGAAAAGAACCCCGCGTGACATACCTCTTCAGCAAATCCAACTACAAGGGAAACTGCAACAAACTCTCTCTCTCTGAAGAAGAAGCACGCGCACGTAACCACGTGACGCGTCGTACTGAGAGCTGCCCACTCTCTTGCTTCGCCCGTCGTTACTGCTGCATCATGTAACCCGATCCGTGGTCTCCTTCGGAGACCCGATCCGATCCGATCTTTATATCTTTCCTTTGTAAGGCAAAGTTTTGTTTTCCATAGTCGACTCTGTTTACTTCCACGGAGTGAAACAACGTAGCCGAGCTACTTTCATTGGTAATGCTACTCAAAGACTTTAAACCGCCGCGCAACCCGAGCGCTCAGAGACAACACGTGACGCTTACACACACAAAGGACTCCGCTCACGCACGCGGCCGGGACAGGCCTTCAGGAATGCGACAACACAGCGAGACCCATAACTTGTGCAAGTATCTCTTTATAACGCTTCTAAGGAGCATTAAGATGATGTTTCGTGTTGTAATCAGAAAGGTGAATGTCTTAGGAGGAAGTATGCCAATGTTCTCTCTCTCTCACTCTCTCTCTCCCTCTCTCTCTCTCTCTTACTCGCTAACGCGTGTAAGTCATCCATTGCCCAAACTTTACGCATTTCTCGTTCATCAATGTCTTAATGTGTTTCGTTCGTGTTAATGTTTGTAAATACATGTATTCCTGTAACGTAGTAAATATATATATAAGTAGACATGCCTTTATTAAATCATTATATTCACTTGACTGATGGACTTCCTCTTTGCTCAATTTCGAGTCTCTTAAGTGCCAAGAAGATCTTTTATGCTACAAGCTTTACGAATTAATTAATTATTTCAATAATTAATAATTTAAAGAGTACTTATTATGGGGCAGGAAGCCCAATTCTTCTGGCCAGAGAATTGCGTTTCCTGCAATCCTATAAAGTAAGATGATATTGGGGAAAACCCCTCAATATTCTTCTGACAATTGAGCTAAATTAATTTTGCCTGATTTGTAAGACGTGATCTGTGTAATTGACTGCAATCAACTTGTTAAAATGAAAGGATTGCATGTATACATCCAGGTAAAATGACATTCTCCTTTAGAGGGAGATTTATTAACATGTAAGACTGATCTAATCCAAACATGTATGAATAATTATTAATTACCAATTATTAATTATGATATGCAAATTCCCCATGGATTAGACCCGCCTAAAGTCTTTACAGTCATATTCCCGCAATGGGAACATGAACTATTCACAAAAGCTGCTTCAGCGTGGTGAATGCCCAAACACGAGAGGCAACTCTTGTGGCCATCTGCTGGCGCCAGGGAACGACCGCACCCAGAAACGCACAAGCGGAATGACATCCTGAAAAGGACGCAGGGTCACGCTTGTGTTGCTCTTTTAGTGAAAATAACAAACAGAGGAAAGAAATAGAGACTCTTTTAGTGCTGAAGCACCCAGGGATAGCCGCGGTGTAATCGGGTACACTCTCAGTTAAGGAACGCCCACGAGACCGACACACACACACACACAGATGATGCCGTGAAAACGGCAGTTGTGGTTTAGAATGCTCGCGGCCACCACTGATCGCGCCGTCACACCAGCACTGAAGCAGAGTTTCCTTCTCCCTCTAGTTCTCGTTATGAACAACGTGCAGCAGTCTGTAGAACTCAGAGTCAATAAAAGCTCGGCTCCGAAGCGAAAGACAATGAGTGCGGCGTCCGCTTCCTGTTTATACCCGCGCTGCGGGGCGGGGCGCGTGACGCGTTTCACGCACGCCAACGTTCATTGGCTTGTTCTTTAGATACTCGAAGTTGATAGGGCTCCCTGAAGTGATCCCCTAACGTCGTCACGTCGACGTCACGTCGAACGTGAGCGACTGAAAGGGAACTGCAGGCGGCTAATACAAACCAGCACAGATTCGGCTACATAATAAGGAGCTTAAATTAGTATTATTATTGTTAAATGTCATCTTGATGTGTTGTTGGGTGCAAGAATCAATGAAAAATGAGTATGCTGTATCTGGAATTTTTATTTCTCGAAAATATTCACATCATTAACATTGCACGTACTGTCACTGTTTACATTGTCGTCTTCTCGGCGCTGGCTCGGCAGAACTGCGGATCGTACACACAAGTCTTGTACATGACCATTCAGCACATAGTTATAGGCATCTAAAGATTTATATGCCCTCAGTTTCTCTTTACTCTCGGTTTCTCTATCAGGTAGGTGTAGAAGTCAGGCCACTCAACCGGAGGTAGCGTTAATCCTATCAGATCGTCCATTGAGTGAGCGTGTACGGGTCAGCCGTAAAACGTTTTTTACGTCTGGTTCCGTCCGTTAAAATTAACTTTTGCAAATAAAAATCACGGTCCTGGACACTGAGTGACTTTGCACATTAAGATAAAACCGGATTTTCTCCAGTCATTGTTAAAAAACAAGCTAACAAAACTTGCAAAATAACGTTAGGGAAGCAGCGAGAGGGATCGTTCTGCAGCCAACTAAGCTCCGCCCACAGAAAAACGTCACCATGTTTACCACTGATAAGGGGTCTATTGCCCTAGTGGGCTTTGAGATCACTTTCCCCTCATTAGTCACCACCTCTCTGTATCCTTGCAGTCTCCCCCATCTAAAACCTTCTCCTCACCATATGAAAGCAATCAAGTCCGGCTGCCCTATTACAGCCAATTAGATTCACACTTTCTAATTGTGTAGCCTGAGTAGTCGGTGAGAATGTTAACGCACACCACAGAACTAATTAGAAATATAGAGAGATAGGCTGAATAATAAATTCCAACAGATATTTACCATCTTAACTTGTTTTACATTAAAAAAAAAAGAAAGACCGATCATAATGCAAATATAGGCTTTAGTGACCTCACAGTGATGAGATTTGAAAGTCGAATCCACACTATCTAATTTAAGCAAGAACTTTATTGAAGAACAAAGAATAATCACTTTTGAATAAAGTGAACAATTTAAAGTGACAAAAAAATATAAACTTTCATTTTAACATAAAACAACTTATCTTATTTCAGCAAATCCTCTCTTTTTTATTTAAGAAGTGTGTGTGTGTGTGTGTGTGTGTGTGTGTGTGTGTGTGTGTGTGTGTGTGTGTGTGTGTGTGCGCGTGTGTGTGTCAGCGCATCGCTCGCGCGGTTGGGGCGTGGCCATGAGCTGTGATGTACAGTCAGAGCTCTGTCTGTTTTCCGCGAGCTGCTTGAAAAGCCATGTGTTGCGCTCACGGTGCGTCACATTACTTCCCTACTGCTTCTGCAACATGTACCATAAGACACAGATGCAAGCCAGTTTAAAGAGGAACCTCAAACAATAAAAACAGCTCTGAATTATTTCAGGGTAAGTATTTGCACACTACCTCTTCCAAATCCCATAGATTATTGTGACTTTTTGTAATAACTTTCTTCTCGTCAGTGGGAACTTCCTAGGAATCTGTCAGAAATTATACAATGTATCTTTATCTGACTCTAATGATTTTAAATAATTCTCTTCAGGGAATTAATGCAAATAATGTTTTTTTTTTTTTTTTTACACCAACAGATGGCCGTGTTGGCAAATCACAAACTTTGGAGATCCGTGGATTATTGTTATTTTACCAGTGGACATGCACCACAGAGTGACAGACAGACACATGACATCCTAACAAGCCTACTGTCTAAAGGTGTTTCTCTGTGAAGTGTGCAGCAATGGATTCTCTGTACATCGCTATAGAGCTGGTGATTGCCGTACTGTCAATCGCTGGTAATGTGCTGGTGTGCTGGGCTGTGGCCATCAACTCCACTCTCAAGAACGCCACCAATTACTTTCTAGTGTCACTAGCCGTGGCAGATATTCTGGTTGGCTGTCTTGCCATCCCTTTTGCCATCACTATAAGCATTGGTCTGCGCTCAGACTTTTATGGATGTCTTTTCCTGGCGTGTTTTGTTCTGGTACTGACTCAAAGTTCAATTTTTAGTCTTCTTGCGGTTGCCATCGACAGATATCTGGCTGTAAAAATCCCCCTGAGGTGAGTGTTGACGGTATTTCATTTTCATTGTCACTGAATTATTCATTATTACCTATTTATGACTCTTGGTTCTTAAATTACAATGGGGAAAAGCCTTACCTATATATACCTCAACAGTTTCACAGCTGTTTTGAAAGAAGCTTTGGCATTTACACGCGCGTGTAGGCTATGCTACAACATTCTGCGCGTGACACCATGGCATGAATCTGTTCTTCAATGTCTTTGGCATTTTCAGCAGTACTTTATGTCATTAGTATTGTTTAGTTTATTTATCTTTATAAACACAACAAAATGACCATCATTTTTTTAAAAAGGCAGTTATATCGAGTAACCATTATTTAGTTTATTTAAACACAACAAAATGATTATCTCAAATGTGGTTACTCAATATAACCGCCTTTCAGGAAAGATGATAAAGCAGCCTACTGGGATCAATTTGATGCTCGTGCGTGTGTTGCAATTCGTTCGAAGTTCATCTAGTTTATCAAAGTTAAAACACTGAACGACTTATTCAGGACACAGGACAGCACGAAGATGGCACACGCAGTCACAATATACTGAAGCTAAACTCGGCTTGAAATGGATATATCGGTCTGATTTTCTTAATCTGTGTTAATCTGTTAATCTCATGAGGGCGGTTAAAAAGAAGGTTGTTTGTTGTCAAAGATTAAGCCCTTGATGATGAAGGACAGAGCTATGACAACAAACTTTAACGATTAGGATTAAGACTGAAAAAAAGATCAACAAAGAGAAGAGATGTGGCAATACTAAAGTAAAATTAAATCTGGAATATACATAATTCTACATAATAAATAAATAGTTCCTTATCGTTGCATTGCACATCATTATTTGAATAAAATAAAATCTCAGGCAGTAAAAGGACCAAGCAGTTTTTTTGAACTCTTTCAGTGTTAAATTAGCTCAAATGTAAATGTTGTCAAATCTGAAGCTCACGTTTTAGAGTGACATCTTTTTTCACTGCTCAGTGTTGCTCGTGCTGTCCTATTTCTTCTGAATAAGTGGAAATCATCATTGGAAAGAAAGGAATACACTACATATTGACTGGTAAACAAAGCAAGTGAGCATGTAATTGCTGTAGCAATTACTGAAATTGAATATACAGGGCTTGGGTTTCACTTCCATAGCCAACACTGTGGTAATGCAGTTTCTCTGGATTCACAGTTGGATGATAGTGTGGAACAGGGGCTTTTCTAGAGTTTGGTCAACATTTTACCATGGTTATTTTAATCAATTTGACTAACCAAATTACCTTCATCAATGCAAAATGTACATTTTCAACACTTGATCATACCTAATGTAATTAAAAATTCCTGACAAAAACAAAGAAATTCACTAGCATTTTCATGTGCAAACTAACTACCTATTACCATTCATTACCTAAAAGAAACAATAACTTTAAAAACATTTCACTCATGATGACTAAACCAGATGATGAAAAATTAGAAGAGATAATCAAGCATTCTTTTAGCAGTTAAAGTAATAGTTCATCCCTTATGTCGTTCCAAACCCGTAAGACTCTCGTTCATCTTTGGAACACAAGATCTTTTTGATGAAATATGAGAGCTTTCGCTACTATATTTTCTGTGCTTTCTTGCTATAAGCCTGCTTTGTTTATAGCCATTTGATTTTGAATTGATTTTTTGACATGCGCACATTGCACCAATATACAGTTTCCCACTGTTTGCGCATAGTAGCTATTCTCTTATTTATTTTTAAACAGCAGACTTAATATCCATCTCTGATCATAATTCGGAGACAATGAGCATATGAACCGTTGTGCCGTGCTGCTCATATTTTTCACGCTGTAAAAAAGCCCTCTCCCGCGCCAAAACCAGTCGTCTGTGGATGAGAATCCAAAACAAGGACTGGTGGGACGTTGTCCTGCTCCACTTCACAGACGCTGAGTAAAAGGAGAATTTTAGAATGACGGGAAACTCATTTTTATGACACTTTATTCAACAGGAAGAACAGCTCGTTCCGTGGGAAATACGTCCTTACGCTGTTTCTACGTCATTGCACATGCGCAGTCCTTTCAGTTTCCAATCCGATCAAGTGTTTACATGTCCTCTCGATCGGATTAGAAAAGGAATAAACCACACCTTTCAATCCGATCAAAATTTAATTTGGATCAAGCTCAATTGGATTGATTAAGGTCTTGATTAAGAAGTTAAAGCTACAATATGTAATTTTTTCGCTGCCAGAGGTCGCATTTTCAAAACAATAACAAAGATGAAGCTTGATGGAACATGAAGGAGAGTGGAACTATGGGAGATGTAGTTTTCACCATCCAGAGATGTATAGAATTCACAAATCATATAAATGATATATCAGCTAATAAAATAGTTTTTGTATTACCTGTACGTTTGATCGCACTATTATGTCATCGTAATGAATTAGCTGCCAGGAACGTGAAATTGAATTCTATATTAGCCTGTTACTAATATGTGACTATTTGTCAAATTATTTGGTGGGTTAATGCTGCGCAGTTTTACACGTTTAAAACAAAAGTACATTTGAACAAACCCACAGTATTTACAAGTAATGGCTAAATATTTTTGTGCAACACATACTTCATTACACTGCCATAGACTTGGTCAACAGACTTTATAAAAAAATACTCAAATAAAAAACAAAGTGCAATATAAATGTAGTGTAGGCTACAATAAATCATATATATTTGCTTACCTGTCTATTAAAACACCTGCGAGAGCGGAGTCTCAGAGGATAGCACGGATATTATGTCGTTGATATGCGACGATGACCAGGGACGAGCCATTAACTAAGCCATGGACGACCAGGGACCATTATTAAAACTGGAATTTCTCTGGATTTACAAATCCTTGGGAACTTATGGGATAATGTACTGTAAGTACACAACTGCATGAAATATATCACACTGTGAAAGTGGTTTTTGAATATTTTATTACAAAAATCTTACATATTGTACCTTTGAGTCGAAATTTTCTGAAGAGACACAATCTCTTTATATGAACAGATTGAATGTAGGCTTGTTTTCACATTTAAAGATCAGTGGACATAAACAGAAGTTCAACCGAACCTGCTTGACGAATGAGAAAAAACTTTTGTGGATGCTCAAACGTGCTGCGTAACACATGAGAACGGACCTCATTGGTTCTTGCAGAATCTCAAATATGCTATGTAACACATGAGAACGAACCTCATTGGTTCCTGCTGAAGCTTAAACATGCTGCGTAACACATGAGAATGAAGTTGAAAGTATGAACTTTTTGGAGTGTCAAAGTAGTAGTTCTCATTTAACTGAATAATACAAATTCACATGCTACTCATCATCACGGCGATAAGCACTAGTTAACTTTCCTCAGCTACAACCTCATATTATGAATAATGGTCTGACTGACAGTCTAGCAATCCACAAGGAAAAGTGGAGGAGGAGCACAGCGAGTGGGCGGGCAAAGGCGTATAATTGAAGAGGATTTTTGAGTATCAGCTGGTGATCAACCTTCAAGTTTTAAATATTTCAAACTATGTAAATGATAACATTCAATGAATAGGAAAGCCTGTGTTTTGCATTCTAAGTTTTTCAGACACATCTATCTACTTTTACCTACCTCATCCGACAATTTATTGGGTCTCGTGTGCTTGTAAAAGAGTCTAGTGGCACCCCTGGTGTAAAATAAGGAAATGCTTAGTGACTTTAATGAAAGCCTTTCAGTGCACTCCAAATCATCTCAGATCCTGGGTGGTCATCTTACTCTCACTGTTTAATGGGCATGATGAACGAATGTTTCTAGTTATGCCGTAGTTACTGGAAATACAGGCTTTTGGCATGATCGCTGTTAGTAGATGATCCAAGAGGAACCAAGTTTCCTCACAGTTCTGCCAAACAGTATTCCCACTTCGGTTTTCATTACCCAGACTGGACCACCACGTCTTTCTCTCACGCACACATTCTCCGCTCTCATCTCCCGTCTCTCTTCATCTCTTTTCCTGCGTATAAACAGAATCTCAGTGCTGACTGTTTAGCTGCATGTCCTCTGGCTGAAGGATTTAAATAGGGTTCAAGTTTAATAAAACAGTAGGCCACTATTATATAAGGCTTGAATCAGTTAGGAGCATTTTTTCCTCTGAGTTATTGGTTTTAACTGTATGGTTTTTTTTAACATAAGAAGAGGTGGTTAATGGCAGGACTACCCCTTTCAGTGGTATAAGTGTTCACACATCAATCATACAATGTGTTTTTAATACAGCCAGATGCTTCTGTGCCTGTGTTTTTTTGTTTTGTCTTACTCACTTCTCTTTAAAGGGTTAGTTCACCCAAAAATGGACGTTCTGCATTGTCATAATCTACCCCCTCCCCCCATGTTGTTCCAAACCTGTATTTCTCAAACTATATATACTATATTATTATTTTTTTTGTCACCTTACAGTTACCAGCATTTAAAAAAAAATAGATTGGTCATAAATAAGTTACAACAAAGTGGGTTGATGAACCATTACAGTAAAGTGGGTTGATGAACAGGTCAATATATAGATTTTTTTGTTTTTTTTTTATGTTAAAAAATCCATTGGTGATTTTTGTCACAGTGGGAATTTAGGACAATGCCCTTACACTGTAAAAAGTGAACAGTTGGATCAACTTAAAAAAATTACTTCAATTGGTAACACCTAAAAAAATTAAGTTTTCTCAACTTAAATTACAACGTTAAAAGGTGATAATTTAAGTTGAGAAAATTTGTGATCAATTTAATCAATTTAATGAATTTAATTTAATTCAATTTAATTTGTGATCAGATTAATGATCATTAATTACAGAGTGTTTGGAATCAATTTTTTTCTTTGCCAACAATCTGTTTTTGGGACGAAGTATTCTTTTAATGCACCTGCTCACATTGTTAAGAGCAAAGCGGCTGATACCTTCTCCCTTTAGTGCAATTGTGTAAACTGTTTTCACTCACACTAGAGTCTGTTGGCAGAGATCTTTGGTTTAAAGCGGAAGAGAGGCAGCTGAAGAACGGAAGGGTTAGAGGATGGATTTGTGTGCGGAATAGAATGAAGGGGTGAAAGAGAGAGAGGGTGATTGGGATGCCAGCGGGTTGTTGTCATGCCACAACTAATCCACTTTTCCCTCCATTCATGTACCCTAAGAATAGAGGGAATTTGGCACTGAGAGATAGAGAAAAGTGTTAAAGCTGAAAGAAGTGTCTAACAAAAGAAGACTGTGCTCTTGGAGCTAAATGCAATTACATCATGTATTCTTGAATCTGAAACAAACAAAGATTTTAGATATGGTTTAAATTATGCACTACAAAAAAGCCAAGGATTGAGAAAATAATGTGCAGAATTAGAAGTCAAAGCAATGGCCTTGCATCAAGTGCACATGCACTACACAATAAGTCATGATGCTGACATGGATGACGTGAGTGTCTTTCCTAAGCTCTTTCCCATGATGCTAGGGTATTGTAGGAATTGCTAAGGTGGTCACAGTGCGCTTTTAGGGTGTTGTGGGTGCTAGGTGTTTACTGACCTCAGCTGAACCATCACACTGTTTTCTTTTAAAGTTGCTGTAGCTGAAATGAACTCTGTTTGCATTATTGATTAATTTTCCTGTTATCACTGTGAAGCTGCTTTGAAACAATCTGTATTGTATAAAGCGCTATATAAATAAAGGTGACAACTAGCCTAAGTCAAAACACCCACCCCCAAATCACTGTCATGATGTTCTTGTCTGTAAATGACCCCTCCTTCCTTTTTTTTAAAACTGTTCTATCTCCCAATTGAAAATAATTAGTCCAGTTGCTTGGCTGCATTTTTTTGAGTGTTGAGTACATAACAGTATAATATGGCACACATGCTGGAGGACAAGTTATGCATCAAAGTTTGATTAGTAAGAGGGTTGTTTAAATTAATAAGTCAGTGTTATTGTAAAAAAAAAAAAAAAATTCTTGTTTGTATGTATATATAATTTTAGTATTAGTCATTATTGTATGAACTCATTGTTTTTTGTTGTTGTTAATATTTCTATTAACGGCTTTATTTTTCAGTTTTAGTCATTTTAGTACTGCAATTTCAACTTTCACTTTGGGTGTTTAAGTTTTTCGTCTAATATTTATATTTTATTTCGGTTACCAAAAACTATTTTTAATAGTTTCAGTGAAGTTAAGAATAACAACACTGCCCTAAATGTATGGAACAGTAACAGCAATGCTTGTTCAAGATAATGTACTGTAGTTATCTGCAGGCAAACTTGTTTTATCAGTGCTTTCCCAACCCCCTCTCTATCTGTCACTGGGCCAGCACCAATGACGGCTCTGGCAGTCCAGGTCTCTCAGAGAAAGGTTATGGTGGGTGCGATGAATAATGCACCTCGTGTATTACTCATTTAGTCCATCAGTAGAAGAGGAATCAGAGCTGTCTGAGGATGCCTGATGAAGCGTCCTCCAAGTGAAAGCTGAAGCCATCAGTCACTGTGTTTATGTTAAGCTCTTCTCTCCTGATGAATGTCATTACACTATAGACAAAATATAATGCTACTGGCTGCAAACAAATGATTCACAAGCTTTTTGTCAGAACTAACTTCCTTTTCTGAGTCTTTTTTGCAATTTACGTTTTTTGGTGTTACAGTAGAAGAACTGACTTCATACATTCACTAAAAATCAAAGTTCACACAGGTATTCTAGCAGAGTAACCACAGGTATAGTTCACTACTAAAGTTTGACAACCACAACGTGCCCTTTTCTTTTTCTAAGTATGTTTATTTTGAACAATACATGTGTTGAAACAAAGTAGAATATATAAAAATAGTGAAATATTTAAGGAAATACATTTACAGGGTGAGATATCATTTTTAAACTTAAGCTTTTGGTATTTTATGAAATGAGTGTATTTCCCACTGGCCCATCGTGGGAAATTCTAGGGAATCTGAGAATGTGTTTTAAACCTTAAAAGTTTTAGGATTTTATAAAAACAGAAATGTGGCCTAAAACAAACAAGAAATAATTAATATTCTGCAATATTTCTAGGTCACTAATCAAATGTTGTGACAGAACATCTGACCATCTGTACACATGATAGCCACATGATCAAATGCATTAGAACATCATTTGGTTTATCTCTATTTTGCATTTATTTTACCAATGCACATAAATGCAAAATAGAAGCATTTTACTAGTATTCTCAGACTTTTGGACCCCAGTGTACAATATAATGAACTCAACCACTAGCCAAATGTTTAGCAACAATTTGCTAAGTCTTTATTTGTTCTTCTCTGTACAGGTATAAGGAGCTTGTCACAGGGAAAAGGGCAAGAGAGATCATTGCCATTTTATGGATCTTATCCTTTATCATCGGACTCATCCCATTTGTGGGCTGGAACCGTAAAGACTTGTCCTGCTCCAGAAACAAAAGTGGCTCTGTACAGACTGGCAACAGCAGTGATGCTGCTGACATGGAAACAGGCTTCTTGCAAAGCTGCTGCCTCGAGTGCTTCTTCGAGAACGTGGTGGACATGAGCTACATGGTGTACTTCAACTTCTTTGGTTGTGTGCTGCCTCCTCTGCTTATCATGCTGGGCATTTACATCAAGATCTTCACAGTAGCACGTAAACAGCTACGTCAGATCGAGCTCAAATGCAGCGTGAGTAATGGCGAGAATCACCACCATGGCCTGCTGCAACGGGAGATTCGTGCCGCTAAATCGCTCTCCATCATCGTGGGCCTGTTCGCTCTCTGTTGGCTGCCTGTGCACATCTTGAACTGCCTCACTCTCTTCTACAGCGAGCTGGAGAAACCCAGTTTCATCATGAACACTGCCATCATCCTCTCGCACGCCAACTCCGCAGTCAATCCCATTATCTACGCCTACCGTATTCGGGAGTTCAGATTCACTTTTAGGAAGATTCTGAACCGCCATTTCCTTTGTCGACGGGACGAATTGTATCGCAGCTCCACTGGAAGCAGTATTCACAGAGACCAGATTACAATGACCATTGACCCTCTGCTATAGAAGTCTTTGTCAACATTTTTGAGAGAAATGTTTACAGGCCAATAAACTGCAAACAACATAGTGGGCAATGCCAGACATCATGATTATGACAATTCATGAATTCTTTTGACATTGGGGACACGCTTGAAAAAAAAACCCCTCAAATCACTACAAATCTGTGGAAATATTTATAGATTGCATTTCCAAGCACTAACAAACTTGAGCAGCGGCCTTAGGTCAAGCTAAGTGTTTATATTAACACAGGAATGAAAGCTAAGAGCTGTTAGTGTGTTTCTGGAAATGCTGAATCACACATATGAGGAACCTAAATGAAGATCCTGTACAACAATAAAACAGTAATCTTGGGCAGCTTTAGTTCAATCTTCAATGATCTCGAGTCTGTAGAACAGCCCACAGGAACAATCTGAAATTATAAGGCACATAAGCTGAATACACCACCGTGGAACAGGGCACACAAAGTGCTTGAGTACTTGAATGTATTAGGACTTTTCTTTTTTTTATGATTGAGAATATACTGAATATACATGGGGTAAAGGCAAATTTATTAACCCATATCAGAAAGAAAATCCATCATAAAACCATGTACAACATAACCAATGATGAAAAATTACCCCACTTTTAGTCTTTTCATTATTTAAAAGGCATGTTTTCCAAGGAGTTACACTATAGCAGTCCTGGTCAATCCACAGCTCAGTTAACTTCAATTTCATATCTGAAACCAAAATGACTCCCTCAGAAATATCAATACACATACTGTACAGTGACCTCAATAGTATTTGGACAGGCACACTTCAAAATGTATCGCACAACAAGACAAAAAGTGTCATAATTATCTTAATCTGAATTTTTGTCATTTTATTTTATAATATAAAAACAAATAAATATTCTTTCAAATAAATGTAACTTTGAAGGAGGCCCTGTTACTACATGCTCTCTTTCTTTCTAACATCTACTGTACACAGTGGGGTCCAAAAATCTGAGACAACTATTGAAAATGACCCGTTTTTAAGGGGCGGCTACTTTAAAGGGGTCATTGGATGCAAAATTCACTTTTATATGGTGTTTGCATATAAATGTGTCTTTGCAGTGTGTGGATACAATGAAAAAAAATCCATTCAGTCAAATCCTTTTAATCCTCAAAAAGTCTAAACGGTCTCAATCAAGCCATTTGGATTTTCTGAGCAATAAGATGTCATATTGCTTATGCTCCGCCCACGACCACTGACGGACTGTCCCATTTTAGCACATTTCCGCCCTCAGCCATTTGTATACTGGCCGCCAATGGAGCACTTTACATACACGCCCCACTGAAGAGAGGGGTGGGATGAGCAGTTGCTCATTATCATTTAAAGAGACATGCACCAAACCGGGTCGCTGTTTTTGAGGAGGTAAAAAGGGTTTCAAGGGTTTTTGCCGGTTTCAGAATTGGGGATGACGGTTATGATGTGAGTCAAATGTGACGGTTCGTAACATAACCGTTGTTATGGGGGGGGGGGGGGGGGCAACGTTCGTCTGTTATAGGACAACTTAGTTTTAATAAACGAGCAGACACTGATTAGCTACTTGCTCTAAGTTGATTTAAAATTAACAGCAAGACAACTAGAAGTGAATGCGGTGCCGCGCGTGATGTTACAAAAAAGCGGTGCACTCAGCCAAGCAAATGTGGTCTTGCCGGTCTTGCGCACCCAACGCGTCATTTTTGCCGCGCGCACCTTCGCGCTCGTGCGGACGCGTGGAGTATAAACCAAGCGGCAACATTCTAATCTGAGAAATGAAGCCTACCCGGAAGTGCGAAAAACTGCAATACATAGAAAATCCGCTAGGCGCAGGTCCCAATAAGGAGCAAATGTCCATAGACCCCATGTTAAAAAGTCAGTTTTCACAGCATAAATTCATGTTTTTACAGGTTGGTCCCATGGACTTTTATTGTATTTTTCGATAGGCTCCGAGTGCCTGACAACAGTGAGGGGGGTGAATTTATTTCTAACTCGTTAGTCTAGATCGTATTTAGATTGAAAATGTATGACAAATAAGGGCGTGGTTAACTTTGATTGACAGCTGATAACGGGCTGCGCTGAGTGGAATTCCTGAAATTTGAAAATGCTCAAATTTCACCTCTTTATCCTTTCTGAACATTTGTATTGAAATATCGTACTTAAAATGGGTTGCTCTGCTATAAACTGCACTAACCAACACTGTAGGAGTACTTCGCTCCATTTTTTCCGGTAAGTGACATTCCACTACTATTTCACGTAACGTTAGTTAGCACTATTTAGCATCAATGTTTGTGGGCAGTGGCACTGCAACAGTTAGCATTAAATCGCCTCAGATAAGTTAGCGTCCGAGGTACTTTACCTATAGTTATACGTTAACCGGTTATAACTGACGTTTGAAACACTGTAAATGCGTCTGCCAAATGAATAAATGTAACATTAGAATAGACTGATATGTGCCACATTGGAGTGTTGATATATTTTGAGCATTTTTAATATACCATTTTGAGTATTGACAGATGGGTTGTACTCTTCAGCAGATTTGCAGTGAATGTAGTTGCCATATACTGTAAAAAGTAGCCTAGTCTGCCAGTCGATCTTGTAACGTTACAGATAGCGGAGGCTGCTTGACTGAACAGGCGCGTCCACCAGCCGGCTCAGTCTCACACAAAGCCCGCCCTGTGGGTAACCATATATGGATTGGCCAGAAGGTGGGCAGGGTCAGGCTTTCCCAAGATGTTCAAAGATGGCGCCGCCCATACCCCCATAAACCGCTTCAAAACCGTTGTTCAGAGAGTCTATGGGTGACGTCACAGACGCTTTGTCCATTTTTTTTACAGTCTATGGTATAAACAAGGCTTTAACAAGGCGCACGCTTTGATCGGTCTCCCGAATCATCTCCAGCAGTGCAGCCTCCAGAGCACCACTAACTCCGCCTCCGTTTCCCTCGTAAGCTGATATTAGTATTTAAACATTCTCTATGATAAAAAAATGTTTGTAAAAAATATTTTAATAACACGGTTTTGGCGGTTATAGAGTTCTAATGACAGTGTTCAACTATAACCGTCGGTCTCACGGTTATATAATAACCGTCACAGCCCTAACTACCATTTAGGAATTTTAACCAAAGTATGTTACAAACTTTACAGAATCATAACCTAAAGAATCATACCAACTTGTGGAAAATGGGCATCTAATGACCCCTTTAAGGCCT
The DNA here is from genome assembly GCA_036326025.1 of Chrosomus eos. Classification (NCBI taxonomy): domain Eukaryota; kingdom Metazoa; phylum Chordata; class Actinopteri; order Cypriniformes; family Leuciscidae; genus Chrosomus; species Chrosomus eos. The sequence continues at coordinate 16,472,230 of CM070820.1, read as the reverse complement.
GTCAGTAAATGGCAATGGTTATGATTGGCTAACGTCATTGCATAGGAATAAAAGTATCAACGGCAAGTGTTTTGAAAACATTATCCATATAAAATCCACATACAGGCAAAGCATTATGAAATTGTTTACTTGTGGTTTGCCATGTTGCTGCTATCAAATCCAATACAGCTGACTGCTTCATCTGTCAACAAAAGTTTCTTTGCGAGCTCATGCCTCATTTACAAAACAATCTGCAGTCAAATTCTCAAAACAAGCTTATAATCCTCCGACGCGATCCACAATGCCATTAAAAATAAACCATCCACTAGTTCCTGTTGCTGGTATCCTTCTGAAGTCTCTACACAATGAGCTGTTTGAACAGGACGGGTCAAAACAATCGTTCCTTTATGTTTCCGTTAACTCTTTCACTTGTTCTCTTGTCTGCAGACTCAATTGCGTGGCCGTGGAGTACGTCAGAAAGTGAACGGGCATCTGTATACTGTATACAAATAAGCTTTTATTTGCTTTTGATGCTACGCTTGTAGACAAGTGTCAGCCGTTAAACCACTGAATGCCAGTAGGTGGCGCAAACTATTCGTCGATGTCTAATTTTCATCTTACTAATTATTTGGGTGCATGTAAATGTAGCTATTGGATGCAGGCACTTGAAAATAGATTTGCCAGTGTGACATCACAAATCTCACAATATCCAAACGAGCCATTTTTGGAGCTTGATAAAAAACAAAAAAATCTTTAATTTAGAACCTTAAAATTAGATTTGAATCGCAGATTTTCACTGTGGTCTCAGACATTTGGTGCTCAGTTATATCAGTGTCCCCAGATGTGAATGTCCATGTTTCTGTTGTCTGTCTAATGTGTCACAGCCCTTAGGAACACATTTGTTATTGAATGTCTGACTTGTGACAAACTACCCAGACTGAAACAACAGCAGCTGACCTGGAGCAAAGACTGTCTCCTCTAGAGAGAGATTTACAGTGTCACCACTGGAACTGGATAGTTTATAATGCTCTGTACTGTCAATACTTGCAACTCTGTTCTATAAATCATCAAGCACCTTTACAGTATAACCACAGATTTGGAGAGAGGTCTGATCCTCAACTAGCCATCTTAGGCTACATTTTAAAGTATAACAAATATGGTTTATAAAATTGAAAAGCTGAGAGCTGTTGCACATGTAAGTCCCAATCTCCATCCCTCGCCAATTATTTCTCTCGCCACTATATCTGTCGAGTAAAATTGGCAAAAAAAAAAAAAAAAAAAAATTATATTTGGTGTCTTCTGAAGAGATCCTGTTATTTAAAGAAAATTAAGTGCATTTACATTATGCACTTTTTATGTATGTCAGGTTATATTGTTAAAACCCGACCAAGTGGAAGTTCATATCAGTGCTTTAAACTGTTCTTTTGAGTATTGGTTACAAACAATTTCTGCAAAATGTAAGCACAATGTGCAATTTAAGCACATTTTATGGTGGTTTATTCAAAGTTCAATGTTCATCAGATGTTCTGATAGCATCAGTTCAAGACACTTTTTAAAAATAAGGACACAGTTGATGGTCTAACATAACTAGTTAATGAGCCCCCATTTAGAAGTCATTTTGAAATAAAGGAATTGTATTATTATTAGATTTTGGTTTTGGGAGAGAATTGAACACTGTGCCCACTGTTTTTCTCTTAGTGTAAAGAGAACTTACACTAAGACTTATCACTGGAAACAGCTGAATCAGACAGTGTGGATTTCATCAGCTCTGGTTTTGGTACCCAATTCAAACTGACAGATGCAATGATGCGTTTGTCCCTGACAATGACATGCCTTTACCAACCGCCCCAAACTCAAACGAGTGCACATCCACAGCTGTGCCAACAGTCAAACCATGTTTCTATTTATTGAGGGGAAGAAAAACGCTCTCATTTTTGTGTTTTGTAGCTTCTAAAGATGTAAAAATAAAGATATTTATTACTATTCATAAGGGCTAAACTACAGGAGTGTGCCAGACATCTTGGACATTCCAATGGAGACGAATCTGTACTGGACTGCAAATGTTAGCTGACATTTTATTCCTTTGCTTTCTCCAGACAGTACTTCAGCAGTAAAACAAACGGCCTTTTTTAACCAGTCCAGTGTAACTAAATTTTATTCCTGCCTTTGGAGCAAGAAAAAGAAAAAATGTCTGTGCTTTAAAATGTGTATGTTTTTGACGTGTGTATTTGTCACTAATCTACATACACTGTGATGTTCTCTTTATGTTGGAAAATAGTTTCGCAACAAAAACCTTTAGCATCAAAATGGTCTTATTTTAGCGTAAATACATTATGTATGGTGAATTATTTTGTTAATAAAAAGCAGTTTTGTATCTTTTGTGCCCCCTTCATATGAAAGTTGGATAGTTTTAGCTCAGCTCAACTGTGTTGTTAAAATATCAGCGGCTCCATTATTCAAAAAGAAAACGTGTCTGTATGTGTGTGTTGTGAGAAAAAGTGTACACACAGCCTTTGTTCAAATAAACACACTTTTCACTGAGCCAAAAAAAACAAAGTCCATGATTCTAGACTAGCTGATATACTTCTATTATAGATATATACTTTAGTGCAAATCAGAGTTTACCATATTTTAGTTCCCCAAATTCAATTCAATTCAATTCAAGTTTATTTGTATAGCGCTTTTCACAATACACATTGTCTCAAAGCAGCTTTACAGAAAGTGCAAATCAAAATTAATTATATTTGTCCCACTATAGTATGTGTCTTTAACTATAATACTATGTATTAATCATTACAATGCAATGCACTTGTTGTGTACATGCAGTTATTTTTTAATTACAAGTACAATGTATGTAATTAATTTCTGTAAACATCTATAATTACATTTGACACTTCCCTTACCCTTTAACCCACCCTTAAATATACCCATTTCACCAAACCTGTCCCTAATCTTACATGTATTCCACCTCAAAAGAACAACCTGAACACAATAAGTACATTGTACCTAACAATTTTTATGTAGTAAAGACATCCAATATACAGTTTGACCCACTCGTTATTAAATACCACATTCTCAAATTCTTGTCTCAAACTCAAACTGTAAACTGAAATTGATATAAGGTAACCGCATCAGTGGATTGATGCGGCAAGACATGTTGCAAGATGGATATACATTTCACCTGATACTGTATATTTCTGTAACTTTCGCTTCCTCTTTCTTGTTCCATTTTTTGTATTTCAATGAGCAATGCAAACATTTCCTTGAACTTACACTAAATATGTTCCCTTTTTGCATAGATGGAGCATGAACAAACTCCTTAGGCTAGATATGTTTTATTCTATTTAAATGTGTTTTAAGGAGGAAGTATTTTCAAGTTACGTGTAGCCTAACAAGAACTTACACATCCCAGGATAAAAGCTCCAGATAAATAATTTGTTAATAAAGTGTCTACGTTCACAAACCACTATAATTTGAACAGTAAAGTAAGCATACTGTATGCATGATTTGGCATGGCACCAAAATCCAATAATAGATTTAAAGGGCACCTATTATGGATTTTTGAAAATTCCCCTTCATGTAGTGTGTAACATAGATCTAAGTGAACGAAAACATCCTGCAAAGTTTTAAACATGAAAGTTCACCGTATGCAAAGTTATTGTCTCTCAAAAGTAAGAGTCGACTCTGAGTCGCTGATATGAATCGATAGACGAACGATGCTTTTTCTCTAAATTTATGATGTCACCTGTACAAGTTATTTGAATAAATGTTATTTCAATAAATGTTCGTGATTAGCTACAATAGTCAACACTGCAAAACACTATTTTGTTTGTGTTTGTGTTTGGAGCTCCGTCGAATTGATTCACTAATCCTTGATTTTCTTCTTTACCACTCAATTATAAACAGGCACTTTCTATTTTTATATCGTGTGAACTTATCCTCGATAATATTCCTTGTAAAAAATCGGATTGCTTTGATATCGCTACTTAGATCCAACTTTCCGAATCTCGGCTACTAGCCTTTAGCCCGCTAGCATTTCACGCGTGGCCTCGCGCCTATCGAGCGTCGTCTCATCATTTACACCCGTTTCTCTGAAAGCTTCTCTGAAAGTACAGACACACGTTGATTGTGCTTAGAGCCCGCATCAACGGGGCATAAGCACATGCGCGTGCGGTCTGTGTTTGTGTTTGGAGCTCCGTCGAATTGATTCATTAATCCTTGATTTTCTTCTTTACCACTCAATTGTAAACAGGCACTTTCTATTTTTATATCATGTGAACTTATCCTCGATACTATTCCTTATAAAAAAAAAAACAATCGGATTGCTTTACTGTTTACTGTTACTACTAATTTACTGTTCATCTGTTATAATGGCGAACATATCGGATGTGTGTCTAACTTTACCTCTGAGTGCAGGTGAGGACACATTCGAGCTGATTTCGGTACGATTGGAACTGGAGTCGGTGGAGAAGCAGATTCGTGTTCTGCTGGAGAAGCAAGCCGAGCTGCGAGATCGGCGATCAGCGCTTGAAACATCACGCGCCGATGCTCACAAGTCAGTGGTTAGTAACTTTGTGACTTTGACTCCGACTTCGTCTACTCCGTGCGTTTCTCTGCCCAGGAGGACGCGATCATCTCTGCCTTCAATCACTCCTGCACCCTGGGTCACGACACGAGCCAGGACCAGAGCAAGAACCTCTCCGCCCCTCCCGGTCTTCGAGATCTCCACCCGGAACCGCTTCTCCCCTCTTCGCGAGTCGGAACGCGACGACGCCGTGATCATCGGCACTTCCATGGTCCGTCATGTCCGTGCTACCTCGGGTAAAGGTAAGGTGCGCACTCACTGCTTTCCTGGTGCTCGTGTTCTTGATGTCGCTGCGCAGGTTCCCGAGATCCTGAACGGTGACGAGCGCGTCGGAGCTGTCGTGCTGCTCGCGGGGACGAATGACATCAGGCTGCGGCAGATGGAGGTTCTGAAGAAGGACTACCTAAGCCTGATCGAGACGGTACGCAGCACATCGCCTAGAGCAACGATCGTCGTGTCTGGACCGCTTCCCACTTACCGACTTGGACAAGAAAGGTTCAGTAGATTATTTGCTTTAAATTAATGGTTAATGTCATGGTGTAATGAACAGAAACTGCTCTTTGTAAATAATTGGAATTTGTTTTGGGAGCGACCTAGGCTCTTCCGTCCTGATGGTCTGCACCCCAGCAGAGTCGGAGCGGCTGTTCTGTCGGACAACATCTCCAAGACGCTACACACCATCTGACTAGTAAGTCAAAGTCCAAATCATAGTCTTTGCTGTCCCAACTTAATTGATATAAGTACCAATGTAGAACATTATATAGAAACTGTGTCTATTCCTCGCTTAGTGAAGCCAAACAACAAATCTACTGTAAGATCTAGCAAGAATATTATTGTAATTAAACCAGAAAATCTAAATATCAGTGAACAAAAACAATTTCTAAAGCTAGGTCTTCTAAACATTAGATCGCTCACACCTAAGGCGGTTATTGTAAATTAAATGGTCACAGATAATAATTTCGATTTTCTGTGCCTTACTGAAACCTGGCTTAAACCAAATGATTATTTCGGTCTAAATGAGTCTACTCCACCAGGATACTGTTATAAGCATGAGCCCCGTCTGATCGGTCGTGGCGGCGGTGTTGCAACAATCTATAGAGATATTCTTAATGTTACTCAGAAAACTTGTCATAGGTTTAATTCGTTTGAAGTACTTGTGCTAAATGTTACGCTCTTAGATGTAAGAAAGAAATCCTTATTATCTCTAGCCTTGGCTACCGTATATAGACCTCCAGGGCCATATACTGATTTCCTAAAAGATTTTGCAGACTTTCTCTCAGACCTATTGGTCAATGTCGATAAAGCAATAATTGTTGGCGACTTTAACATACACGTAGATAATACAAATGATGCGTTAGGGGCTGCGTTTACAGATCTATTAAACTCTTTTGGGGTGAAGCAAAACGTCAGTGGTCCCACTCATCGTCTAAATCATACACTAGATTTAATTATTTCATATGGAACCGATCCAACCGATATAGATATTATACCGCAAAGTGACGATCTCACTGATCATTAAATGGTAACTTGCATAATACGCACTGCTGAAATTTGTCATGTTGCACCACGTTATAGACCAGGCAGAACAATCCTTTCAACCACTATAGATAGATTCTCAAATAGCTTACCTGATCTATCTCAGCTGCTCAGTAAACCCAAACAAACAGATGAACTAGAGGAAATGACTAGCAGTATGAGCAACATTTTCTCTAGTACACTAGATATTGTTGCACCAATTAGATTAAAAAAGGTTAGAGAGAAAACTAAAACACCATGGTACAACAGTGCTACGCATGCTATCAAGAGAGAAACTCGTAACTTAGAGCGTAAATGGAAACGAACTAATTTAGAGGTCTTCAGAATCGCGTGGAAAGACAGTATGTCACGTTATAAAAGGGCTCTAAAATTAGCCAGGGCTGAGCATATCCGCAAACTAATTGAAAATAACCAAAATAATCCAAGGTTTTTATTTAACACCGTGGCTAGACTAACAAATAATCAGACATCTCCAGAGCAAAATATTCCGTTACAATATAGTAGTAATGATTTTATGAATTACTTCAATGAGAAAATAGAAAGCATCCTAAACACTATTGTAAATGTACAATCCTCTATGGTGTCTTATGACTCGGCCTCAATTATGGCCCCTCTAGAACAACTACACCGCTTTACAACTATAGGACAGGAAGAACTAAATAAACGTATCATTGCATCCAAACCAACAACATGTTTATTAGATCCAATACCCACTAAACTACTTAAAGAAGTGTTACCTGTAGTGGAAGAGCCTCTTCTCAATATTATTAACTCGTCTTTATTTTTAGGTCACGTTCCAAAAATATTCAAGCTGGCAGTAATAAAACCTCTCATTAAGAAACCGCAATTAGATCCAAATAACTTAGCAAATTACAGACCCATCTCAAATCTTCCATTTATGTCTAAAATACTAGAAAAAATTGTGTCCGCTCAATTGTGCTCTTTCTTGCAAGAAAATGATATCTACGAAAAATTTCAGTCGGGATTCAGACCGCATCATAGCACAGAAACTGCGCTAGTTAAAATTACAAATGATTTACTCTTAGCCTCTGACCAAGGCTGTATCTCAATACTAGTTCTACTAGATCTTAGTGCTGCGTTCCACACTATAGATCATAAAATACTCTTAGATCGACTACAAAACTACACTGGTGTTCAGGGACAGGCATTAAGCTGGTTTAGATCGTACTTATCAGACCGTTACCATTTCGTCTGTTTAAATGGGGAAAAATCAAAGATAACATCAGTAGACTATGGAGTGCCGCAAGGATCTGTCCTAGGCCCTCTGCTATTCTCAATATATATGCTGCCACTTGGTAATATTATAAGAAAACATGGAATTAGTTTTCACTGTTATGCTGATGACACTCAATTATATATCTCATCACGACCAGATGAAAACACTAACTTATCTAACTTGACAGAGTGTCTAAAAGATATAAAATGCTGGATGACGTGTAATTTCCTGCTATTAAATTCAGATAAAACGGAGGTATTACTTATTTGTCCAAAAAACTACCCACAAAATCCCTTACAATACAACTTTAATTTAGAAGGATGTCCTGTTACTTTATCCACTACAGTAAAAGACCTGGGTGTTATACTAGACCGCAACTTGACTTTCGAAAATCATATTTCATATGTTACAAGAACAGCCTTTTTCCACCTTAGAAACATTGCTAAGCTACGTAACATGCTATCTGTTTCAGATGCAGAAAAGTTAGTTGCATTCATGACCTCGAGACTAGATTACTGTAATGCTTTATTAGCTGGTTGTCCTGCATCCTCAATAAACAAACTACAGTTAGTGCAAAATGCAGCCGCTAGAGTTCTTACTAGATCAAGAAAATATGATCATATAACACCAATTCTATCATCTCTACACTGGTTACCTATTAAGTTCCATATCAATTACAAAGTATTACTATTGACTTATAAAGCTCTAAATGGTTTAGCTCCTGTGTATTTAACAGACCTTCTATCGCCCTACAATCCATCGCGCTCTTTAAGATCACAAAATTCGAGGCTTCTGGTCATTCCTAGGATATCTAAGTCTACTAAAGGAGGGAGGGCGTTCTCACATTTATCTCCTAAACTCTGGAATAGCCTTCCTGATATTGTTCGAGACTCAGACTCGCTGTCCCAGTTTAAAACTAGATTAAAGACGCATCTCTTTAACCAAGCATTCACTTAATGCTTACCTTTTATACTACTTCTGAATCAGTTCGAATGCATTAACATTATGAACATCAGCTATGCTAATTATTTCCCATCTGTCTTTCTGCTGTTATCTCGGGACGCTAGTCCCGAGGTAAATAGCGTTCGTCAGCTCCAGTTTGTATCCAGCCTCTCACGAAGACTTCAGATGCCCCAACACCTGTGGAGAGACGACTAAACGCCGGTGGAGAGACGACTAAACGCCTGTGGAGAGACGACTAAACGCCTGTGAAGAGACGACTAAACACCGGCGATATGTTATGCCTAAATTTATACATGATTAACTAACTGTATTTTTCTTTGTACATTTCTGAAATGCACTTTCTGTAAAGCTGCTTTGAGACAATGTGTATTGTGAAAAGCGCTATACAAATAAACTTGAATTGAATTGAATTGAACTATGTAAATAGCTTTGATGCTCTCAAATCTCAAATCTGTTTTGATAATATGCTATTATTACAGAGAAAACTAATCCTAGACCAGTAGTAATGAGCAGCTCTTCATTGGCATTGTTCACACTGGAAACAGCACATATTTTTCCAGTGCTCATGTTAACAGATTTAGGGGTGTCCAATCCTGCTCCTGGAGGGCCATTGTCCTGTAGAGTTTAGCTCCAAACATAACTGAACCAGCTAATCGATGTCTTAAAGGGTACCTATCATGGAATTTTGAAAATTACCTTTCATGTAGTGTATAACATAGATCTAAGTGAACAAAAACATCCTGCAAAGTTTTAAATATGAAAGTTCACCGTATACAAAGTTATTGTCTCTCAAAAGTAAGAGTCGACTCTGAGTCGCTGATATGAATCGATAGACAAACGATGCTTTCTCTCTATCTTTCGTACGTCACTTGTACAAGTTATTTGAATTCGACACGCCCACTCAGTGCGCGCGCCGAGCAGACAGAGAAAACAGGTAAAACATCATGTCGACGAGACGCTGTTCTGAAGTGCGAATCAAAGCGAACTTTTTTTTTCACTGCCCAGGGACAAGCATGTGAAGACTCAGTGGCTAGAGTTTATATTTACGACTGTACCCGTCCCGAACCTTGTGTGTGTTCGCGTCATTTTAATGACGATCGCTTCACAAATATAAATGCTTTCAAGTGTGGATTCGCGAGTCGGCTGATATAGGAAGGTTCAATACCAAGTTTATTTAGATCAGCTTCCTCCTCCGAATCACAACCTGTAAGTACTATTAATAATTGTTGCTTTTATGTGTGTGTGTGTGTGTGCGCGTGCGTGCGTGTGAGAGTGAGTTACGCTCAGCAGCTTCTAGGTCTCCAATATCATTTCTTTTGTTTTTTGAAATATGTGAAATTATGTGAAGCGTATTGTAGTACTGCAGTGCTTTATCAATATGTTTAAGCTTTGGGCTAACGAAAAATATAACTGACTGCGTCATCTGACCAATCACCGCCGATTAGCGTCACGTAAATGGTAAATGGACTGCATTTATATAGCGCTTTCATAGACCCAATGGCCACCAAAGCGCTTTACATTTTGCCTCTCATTCACCCATTCACTCACACATTCATACACCGACGGCGGTGTCAGCCATGCAAGGCGCCACTCAGCTCGTCGGGAGCAGCTGAGGTTAGGTGTCTTGCTCATGGACACCTCGACACTTGGTCAGGTGGAACCGGGGATTGAACCACCAACCTTTCGATTTGTAGACAATCTACATGAACCACTGAGCCACTGCCGTAAAGGAGGGGTTTGGACAAATGAGTCGTCAAACGAATCATTAGGGAGTCGGTGAGCAAATCAGATAAAAATAAATGCATATTATAAGACAACAAAAGTGTTTTTTGTCATTGCATGCATGTAAAACTGTTGTTGGGGACTCCCAGAACATTATTAGGAACATTTTAAATGCCATAATAGGTACCCTTTAAAAGGCATACTAAAAACTTACAGGCAGGTGTGTTGAGGCAAGTTGGAACTACAGTAAACTCTGCAGGACAGGGGCCCTCCTCCACCGAGTTTGGACACCCCTGGATTAGAGCATTCACACTGCATAACAAGACAGAGCAGCGCATAGCAGGAACAGAGCAGAGATCGCCCCCTGGTACCTGGCTGCAGTATAGATCTTAAACCCCACCTTCTCCATGTAATCAAATTTAAACCCAATTACATAAAAAATCCAATTACATGTGTCATTTTAGTTAGTTCTTATAACGCAGACGTATGTTCAAGTGATCGTTTAATAAATTTGGTTTAGTTTTTTGATGCTCTAAAACGGGGGGTTAATGTCATGATTGACAGCTGTGCTTGCAATTGAGTCTGCGGGAGCAGGAATATGGGTGGGACATTGACGCTGTGGCTCCACCTCAGGATCACTACTGTGCAGACTCAGGCTCTGATCGACGTAATTGGCAACGACCATTACTGGGATATTTTGGCATAATTTTTCTACATGATGAATCGCACAGCACCTGTTTGAATCGCAGCAGAGTATGCTGCCCATCATAAATCAAAGCACATGACAGACGTCAGAGGAGAACACCTGAAAAACCTGACAGAATGGACAATACTCGTCTGTTTTTTAGTACCAACTTGCGGTTTAGCATGAAGTGTGAAAGCGTGCTGCCTCCAGTCTGCGTGCGCATCCAGTGTAAAAACAGACATTACACACGCTCCGCCTATTCCTTTTTGTAAAAAATAAAAAATAAAAAAAAGTCTGCATTTTACTCCAAGTCATATGCACAAATCCAATCTTTTAACCATATCCCATTTTTTGGCCCATCTGTTTACATTCACTTTAGACAGGACAGGCATTCAATATCTGTTTACACATTAATTCCCGCCCAAAATTATTTTTGGTGATCATTCTACTATGCACATGGTAGACCCTGGTTTTGAAAGGCCGTGCTATTCAAATTATTTATGTAATTCATGTCGTGTGGTCATGATTATTTGCCAGCATGGACAAAATAACAGCTGTGACTCCTGAATGTTTTGCAGCGCAAAATGTGACGGAACAAACATAGTCTGGAAATAATTTTAGTTTATCTACAGCTTAGATCTAGAATTCTGAAGTGAAATAAAGTGGCCCTTTAAAATATTTTTTAATGAATTTCAATGAATTAACCAGCGAGAGAAAGGCACATCTGCCTCATAATACAACATTAAAAAGTTATCTTTGTGAGTAAACGTGTCATCCTTGCCTTGGAATTCAAAGGGGAATCAATATGTGTGTTTAGTCATATTTTGGATGTCCAGATATCGGATATGTATGTGATTTAAAACTACATTTGGATGTGGCTCAGATCGGATACGGAAAAATCGGATCTCGTGCGGATTTTTGTTTTTACACGTGTGCAACAAATTACGATCTGTGTCAGATGTGAGTAAAAGATCAGATTTCTTGTGTCAGTTTAACCCTCTAGGGTACTTCGGTCGTTTCTGACCGGAATTTTTTAAATAAAAAAATATTAAAAATCGTAGCTTCATCGGAATGGTACGAAACTTGGTGACTTTTATGGTACTTAGTATGTGAACACACAAAAAAATTGGGGACATGATTTGAAAAGTCTAAGTGGTCGTAAAAAAAATAGTCACACTCTGGACCTTCGGGTCAAAAATGACCGGCCATAGGAAATGAATGGAAAATTGGCAAAAATATGAAAATACAGAGTTTATTTGTGCGTACAATCTACAAATCAGCCACGATGCAGGAAAAAAGCACACAACAGTGAAGGGGGGAATCTCTAAAACATCAAGAGTGCAAAACAGACAAATACACTCACACACACACACACTTATACACACAAAAACACATGCATGTACACAAATGAATGTGTGTCATTGCAAAAGCTAATTTTGTGAAACGTGTGAAATAAAAGCAATTATTCATCAATGTAAGAAATAAAGCGCACAGCAATGAACGCATGAGACTGTAAACAATCAAGGTTGCAAAATAGACACACACACACACACACACACACACACACACACACACACACACACACACACACACACACACACACACACACAGGGAAATATGAGACTGGTGAAACTAACAGAGAAATGTGAGAATATGTGAAATAAAATCAATGAATCAAATAAAGGGGAGACATTGGGTCCAAAATGCAAAGGTCACACACTATGTCTCTCTCTCTCTGGAACACACACACACTCACACACACACACACACACACACAGTGTAAGATCAAACGATGGAATTCTTAGTAACCTCCAGGCCTATTGCAGCAATATGTACTCTTTTTATGCGTTTATTAGAGGTTGAATTCAAACAAATACTGCCAAACCACCCATACTACTTCTGAATAGGATGTCTGCTTCATAAATTGTATGAAAATTATGGAAATACATGGTTCAGATCACTCAAAACATATATGAAAATGGAGGCGCCCTTATATGGTCAGTAAGGAAGCTTGGCTTTCCATCTAGTGAAAAAGTTTGGTATGCGCCACAATAAAATCTTGACTGAAAGCTTATTTTTTGAGATATCAACCTAAAATTTGGAACACAACTTCTTAAGATTTTTGGCTTTCATTTTCTTGCAGTTTTAGAGTAAAATATATTTTACGCCCTTATATGGTCAGTAAGGAAGCTTGGCTTTCCATCTAGTGAAAAAGTTTGGTATGCGCCAAAAAATCTTGACTGAAAGCTTATTTTTTGAGATATCAACCTAAAATTTGGAACACAACTTCTTAAGATTTTTGGCTTTCATTTTCTTGCAGTTTTAGAGTAAAATATATTTTGTAATATATATATTTTATATAAAATGTGAATAATTAAATTTTTACATTGTTCATTTTCATTAACTCAAACTTACATAACTTTTTTTCTGTTTCACTTTCATAATTTATTTCAATTCTACAATATTCTGGCAAATGTCTTCTTTAAAACAAGACCAACCATAGGTCTATATTCCAAAGCATTCTTGAATTACAACCATTTAAGTTTGGATAGTGATTTTCATGTATATGCGAAAAGAATAGAATTTTTATTTTATTTTTTAAAAAATAAAATAAAACAACCAAACAAACAAAAAACTTGACAAAAATAGTCTTTGAGAATCACTTATTATAAATTAAAATCCACAACCTGAAAAAAATAGGCAAATATGTGCAAAAACAACTAGAATTCACAAGCCTTTCTACAGTGGCTGTAAATCCATCTAGTGGTCAAAATATGATATTGCATGATAATTATGCACACTACATCCACCAGATGGCTCCAATGTGATTTAAAAAATGTTTTCTATAGGCCAAGGATCCACTTTAACCTGAAATACAGCATTAACTAAAAAATAATAAAAATAATATATATATATATATTTTCTATTATATTCAATGGGAAAAAATTGATCATAATTATTGCATAAATATTAATTATTTTCATAAAATTCTCTCAAAACACCAAAAAGAAAAAGAAAAAATATTATTGAACAAAAATAAATTTCATTGATTTTACTGAAAAAAAAATAAACATTGATTTCAGGGGTCCGGTCACTTTTGACCGCGAAGGTCCTGAGTGTGACTCCAAAATGAACAACCCTAGAGGGTTAAATGCAACTAAAATCCCTATAATGAGAAAAAAACCCTACAAATTACAAGCAAACCCTTTAGTCTCCAAATTGATGTTTTGCCCATGCTCTACTGCCAATAGAAATCCTGTATACATTTGGAAAGACTCTCTGACTTACCAATTTGTGAATACAATAATAACAGCAACAACAACAGAGTTTTTAATACGGTTATCATAACAAATATAAAAAGTTCATTTTCATTTTTGAATGCATGACAAAATATAACTACACAAATGTTTAATAAATGGTTTACAGATTTATTTTATGAATGCAACTTAACTAAGAACAAAACCCCAAAAGGAAAGTATTTGAAAAAGCAGAGCTCATTGTTGCTGAGAACAGCCTAGAGTGCAGAATCTTCAAACAAACAGAAACTCCAAAAATAAACACAATCGTGCTCAATGAACAGATGTACATTCTCTGGCAACAGATAAAATATTTTGCGAACACATACAAACATCTGGTATTTAGGGTTCAGCTTTGCTCATTTATTTACTTTCACAACATTTTTAAAATCTACAAAAGATCATCTTTCGATAAGAAACACTGGGTTTTAATGCAAGTACACAACAATTTCCAAACTTTTAATCTCAGGCAAATGACAAGAAAGTCCAGTCTAATACATAATGACTATAAATACCTGAATTGCTGCATTGAAGTTCTTATTAGAGTCCCTTTCTACTTCAGGATCAGCTATTTATGTGCTGGCCTCAGTCTGCCCTGAGAGAATGTGGGTCATCTGCTGATCTGAGACCTGCTCCTGCTGGCACAAACCCATGGCCTGACTCAAGCAGGCTGCCAGGAGGTGCTTACACTAGAGAACACAGATATGGAAAACACATTTTAATAAAATGGCACTAAATAACGGTAAGAGAAGAGCTTTGGTTTAACAGAAATAAACATGGAGCTGATGGAGGTTATACAACTGAACTATTCTTACACCAGTTTAGTTATATAGAAATGACACTGTATAGGCTCAAGGTAAGATATGTTTCAAACTAATATTTATTGTGTGTAATGAATGATAGTAAATGCACAAAGCACCCATCTGTTCTCAATTTACAGTCACTGGCACTGCAGTCATAAAAAATGCATCAGCGGGATGAACAGTCAAATGATCACAATGAAGGAGAATATTAGTGCTGCCCAAAACGAGATGATTGACAATGAAACAGCTGAAAGGGGAATAAAATATGCACTTAACAGGATGTACTTTCCTTATTATTGACATTCATGTTGGTCTACATGCTTGACTGCACCTGGAATCTCCCCCTACACCCCTGACCCCCGATATAGAGCCGCACCAACCCACCAACTCAAATCTGATGAGAATCCCACATCATTTTCTTCTAGGGTTTGGCAGAGCAGGCAGGTTTTTCACATTTAGAAGTTATCTAGCGCATCAACTAAACTCTATTGCATTACACAGAGGACTATAAATAAACAAGGAAACCATTCCTCTCAGATCACATGGGTATAAAATGCATTTATATTTTGTTGCAGCTCGATAACAGTGTCATGCTAAAAGGTCATGCTATCAGAGTAAAGCAGTGCATTTTGGGGTTGTCTCTGGATTTTCTTTCTCAGACTAGAGAACTAATTTTAGTCTCCCCTGGGCTCAAAAGCAGGCTGATGCACATGCAACTGTGTGAAAACCAGTGTTGCCACAGTTACTTTGAAAAAGTAATCTGATTACTCGTTACTCCTTTAAAAAGTAACTTAGTTACTTTATTTGTTACATTCAGCAGCTGCCGACAACACCCCTGCTGCCTCAACAGAAAAATGATAACCGGTTTTGCCAACACTCACTTTATTGGAAGTGCATTTTTAACAGTAACGTCAACAATGTATCTCCTGACATTTTAAGTTGAACTTAAAAACGATTTCATGAAAAATACATATTTATATAATTTTTTTTTTTTAAAAAGACAGTCTTTCTTGACTTCACTTAAAGGGCACATATTATGGCATTTAAAATGTTCCTAATATTGTTTTGTGAGTCCACAACAACAGTTTTACATGCATGCAATGACAAAAAACACTTTTGTAGTCTTATAATATGCATTTATTTTTACCTGATTTGCTCACTGACTCCCAAATGATTCGTTCAACGACTCATTTTGCGTTAGCCCAACACATAAACATTGATAAAGCACTGTAGTACTACAAGGTATTGCTTTATTCTTTATGACAACTCCAATAACAACGACAAACATTTCACATATTTAAAAAAAAAAAATGACATTGGAGACCTAGAAGCTGCACTGAGCGTAACTTACACAACACACACAAATACTTATTGAGCATGCTACAAAACACATAAAAGCAACAATTATTAATAATACTTACAGGTTGTGATTCGGAGGAGCAAATAAACTTGGTGGTATAAATAAATAAACCTTCCTTCAGTATCAACCGGCTCGCGAATCCACACTTGAAAGCATTTATGTTTGTAAAGCAATCGTCATTAAAATGACACTAACACAGCACAAGGTTCGGGATATACTTGTGTGGTATATTGTAATTTTAAACTGTAATTATAGCCACTGATTCTTCACATGCTCGTCCCTGGGCAGTGAAAAAAAGATCGCTTTTGATTCGCACTTCATAACACAGCGTCTTGTTGTCAAGTTTCCATGTTGTCTGCGCGGGTGTGCACGCCACCAATTTGATAATTTTTCGTCTTGACGTCACAACAAAAAGGAAAATGACTCACTGAAAAAACGATTCATTAAATTGACTCCGAGTCGACTCATACTTTTGAGAAACAATAACTGTTTTTACAGTGAACTTTCATATATAAACCTTTGCAGGATGTTTTTGTTCATCTTGTTCATCTTGTCCATGCTCTGTGTTACACACTACATGAAAGGTAATTTTCAAAATTCCATAATAGGTGCCCTTTAAAATAAATACTTGTTATTCTAAAATAAAAATAAAGACTCCAAATGTTTCTTCAAATTTGACGTAGTGTTTTTGTAGCTAGAGCCATCTTTAGCTGACACAAACTCAAAATAGTTACGGGGGTGAAGCGGTAGTGACTCATTCATGTAACATGTAAGGGTGGCGCTGCCAATAAAGCACCTAAAAGCTGTCACAAAAGTAATGATTATGAATATGTCAAATATAGCAAGGAGACATTTTAATTGTTTATTAATAAACAAGTATTTTCTGTGTCAGTGTCGACTGCAAAGATGAAGTTGACGATGCTGACTCGCGATCTTCGCAGTAGTGAACTTGCAGAGAGAAATGCACATTTCATACGGAATACATAAGCAGAGAGCAGTCTGTTTTCTTTAGTTTTGAATTGTTCTGTTTAAAAGTATACATTTCAAGTTTTCTATAGATATATTTATCAGGTCTGTGAGGCAAGTAGGCCTACCTTATACGCAGAGTTTCGGTTAATTTATGAGACGAGCTCCAGTTCAGGCGCCGTGTCATGATTATCTATGGTCTGCTTTATTTACTTCTTATTTATTAAATCAAGGGAATTGGTTGATGAAACATTGATTAAAATTAAGATACAATTAATAATCCTCAAAACGAAATTCACTTTAAAGAAAGGCTTTGAGCTTTCTGTTTGAGGTCTCTGTGAAAGTTTTAAAGCAGTCTTTTAGTGCCGCTTTCAGAGCTGTCACGTCCGTAACGGGGAACTGTCACGTCCGTAACATTGTTTTTTACTCATAAATGCGAACAAGAAAAATAAAATAAAATTATATTTTATGTTCTGTGGAGAGCCAACCCTTCTTCGTCCGGTGGGTAGTATAACTTTTGGTTTGAGCAGTGTAATTCACAGAATTACTAAGAAATATTTTGCCACCTTAAAAAAATGTGTGTATTTCTATTCCCTCATATTAAATATAAAATGCATGTGTAGACTGATATTTTTCTAATTTCTGGACTCCTTTATTAAGGGAGTATGGATGGATATATAAAAAGACGTTTCAATATATTGGCATTAAATGCATTTTCTGAGAATTTATATTTCAAGTTTTTTATTTAAAATGTCACGTCCATAACGCTGGAATTGCCCAATTTGAAAGAATTTATCCTCAACTACTTTTGTGGTGTAGGTCTACGTATTTTATAATGTGAACTTCAAATACTACTAATAGTAATTTAAAGATGTGGTAGCATTGGATCTGGACGGGAAGGATAACTCTTGGAAGGGGTGTGTCGTGATTCTGCGGTCGTGGACCTGAGTCTCGCGATTTCGGTTTCATATCGCTTATAGTTACAGCCCTAATTTTTTTTACTAAGGAAACTGATAAAAATAGTAACGCACAGTGACTTGGATAAGTAACTTTAATCTGATTACTGGTTTGGAAATAGTAACGCGTTAGATCTGACTCCTTACTGAAAAAAGTGGTCAGATTACAGTAACACGTCACTGGTGACAACAGATACTGGGGTCTCCTTTTGAAACAGACAGTCAATGGAAAAAAGAAAACAAATAAAACCCCTGGAAACAACCACAGCAACAGGGAGCTGAAGAAGAGAATAAAGGAAGACGCTTAAAATGAAAGCAAGCGAATAAAAGCTGCTACTAGGATGTTTGACCACAAATCTAATAGCATCACTATAAATACTGGGGTTCCACAAGGATGTGAACCAAAGAGTTGTATTGTGGGGTTGTATTGTATTGTAAGAGTTGTATTGTATTGTCCATCCAAAATCTCTTTTTCTCTTCCTGAACCACTTAGGTTAGGGGAACAGGGAGTGGAACAGGTTGAATACATATGTAGGTACTGTGATTGACAGCAGACTGTCCTGCAAGAAGACTTGTTAACGTTTATTTCTTCTGAGACGGTTGAAAGGATTTAATGTTAGACAGGACATTTCGACAACAGTGTATCGATCACTTGTGGAATCAGTCATGACATTTAACATTGTTTCTTGGTATAGCTTACTTTCAGCTGAAAATAAGAAAACATTATCAAGAATTATAAAGCAGGCATCTAAGATTACTGTGATTTCGCAGCTTCACCTCTCAGACCTTTATAATATGGCAGTAAGAGGAAAGCAGCTTCTATTATAACAGACTCCACATTCTGGATTATTCACATTATTACAGACTCAGACTCTCTATGATTCTTTTCATCTACTTCCATCAGGTTGCCGGTTTATAACTCCCTTAGCTAGGAAGGTGGCTTATAGGAATTCGTTTGTGCCCAAAGAAGTGACTATTTTAAACAAGGTCAAGTGAATGTTTGTGGGTTGCAGAATTGTAGTTTCCATTAAAAAAATGTAGATGTCTGTTTTATTTTAATAATGAATTGTATGTTTATGAGTGAATGACAGAAATAAACATGGAGAATTGTATGATGAATTGTATGTGTTGTTGATTTGTTTTGAATTTTCACCATCACCAGTGATAGACAATAACGTTTTTAGAAATTCTAAAAATGTATTTGATGACCAAATTGTTAACTTTTATTAACAAATTAACAATTATAAAAAAAAAAATGCATGTAAGTGCAAAAAGGTTTTAACACAATCACCAGACAACTAATTGGTAATAATATTAGTTGTCAAATATTTTTTAACATCCATTTCCATCAGTCTTATTGCTTATGGTTTGATATCAGCCCTGCAAGCAGAAAAGAAAAAAAAGAAGAAAAAAACAAAAGAAACAGGATGAGGGTCTCAGGGGTCGGTGAATGCAGCTGTGTGGTTGTGTGTGAGAGCAGAAAGAGGAAGTGACCTCACCATCAGACTCTCATTTCTCTTCAGCACAGAGAAAGTGAAGGCGGGGCATGGGCAGTAATGACAGGACGTGAAGCACGTGTACAGATGCCCTGATCCACCTAATACCTGTTGGAAAGATAACGGAGAGAGAAACAAAATTGAAATGTGAGATGAGCATTATGCCGAAGTTCACCATCACAAAGGATTTCAGCTTCCAAAAATACATAATTTGATTTTACAGTGTCAAACATTACAGGCAGACAAACAGTCAGATTGCCTTGTTAGGTCTCTATGGGAGTGAGTTACCATTAACATTACATCATATACATTGTATGTATTTTATATATATATAGTCCTGCTCAGAATTAATGGCACCCCTGGTAAATATGATCAAAACTGGCAGTAACAAATAAATCTGCATTGTTTATTCTTTTGATCTTTAATTAAAAAAAAATTGCCAAAACTCTAACCTTTCATTGAAGTAAAAGAATTAAAAGTGAAATCACATTATGAAATAAATGTTTTTCTCCAAAAGTAATGTCATGTCATATATATATATATATATATATATTACCATGACTTTTCTTAGGTTTTTTAGGTCAAAAGTCAAAGGATTTGAATGACATGAGGGTAAGTAAATGATGAAAGAATTTTCATTCTTGGGTGGACATTCCATGTAACAGTCCTGCATTAGTGACACTTTTTTAGAGAACAAATATTTCATGTAGTCTCTCAATATGAAATAATAAAATAAACAAATAAAAGAATTAGACATAATTAGAATAAGAATCTCAAGCTTGACATTTCAATAAACCATTTACTGCAAACTCAATGCAGAACTGCACTCAAAAGGACATTGCAGTGCTGATTCCCTTCAGGGGTCTGTCAACAGATCTGGGCTGCGTTTCCCGATAATATTTGAATTTATTTATTTAAAAGGGACAATGCACATTAATAACATGAGCACTCAAGTCCATCATTTAAATGTGCCAGATTTAGCCATACAGGCTATTTTATATCTTACGTACTTACGGTGCTCGGTAATATTTTGTAATTTTGAATCTCTTCTTGTAAACTTAGAGATGTAGATTCAGACGGCAATTAAATTACCACACGACCTGTTTGTCAAAAAACAGGTAATTTGGCCATTTTTACACGGGTTAGGTGAGAAAAAACACTGACATTATGGATTGGGACGGCAATAAAATCACCGACTTTCCCCTGTAAATGTTTAAAATACCGTACAAGCCCACGATAAACGATTAGCGTCCAAATAGGACTTAACTGACAGTAGCCTATGCTTTCACTGGCCTTTGAAAATGCTCCGCAGACGGCGCCGTCTTTTAGAACTACTATTTGTTGTATCGCTGCCATAGTTTGAGCAAACTCCTTACCACAATCATTCCCTTTAAATAAACTATTAAGCCTTTAATGGTTTGCCAGCTGATGTACCTTTGAATGTTGTTAGATTTTTAATTATATTATCCAGTGTAATTACAAATTTATTCTTTGCATGAAAACACGAATTAGACTAATTGAAAACTTTAGAATTATATTCGTATAGACCTGCAACAGTGATAGGTAAAGCTAAGAGTGGTCCAGACCAACCTTTCGAACGTGTACAGAAGTCATACGTTCTTAACTAAGAAGATTTCGGGAAACACGTATTAACGATAAGGTACAACTTAAGGTGTAACTTAAGAACGACATAGCATTAAGAAGGTTTCGGGAAACCCAGCCCTGGTCATTTAAGCAAGAATCTCAAAAAAGGGTAATAAGAACTAACACAATCTAACAAGAAGTAGGACACACTTTGCAGAGCAGCTTCAATTTCTTCTTATTTTTTTATTTTTTATTTAACCTTTATTTAACCAGGAAGTCCCTTGAGACAGAATCTCTTTTTCGAGGGAGACCTGGCCAAGACTGCACACCAGTTTCAATTTAAATACAAATACAACATAGTCAAAACAAACAAACAAGCATCACATAAAGGAACAGGTCATAAATGGCAGTTACATTTTTCAGTTATATGGCATTTTAACATGGTCTTAAATTCGTTTAATGGGACCAAATCATTTAGATGTAACAAGTTTTGCAAAATATTCCAAGACCATGGTGCATAGTAAGAGAAAGCTTTTTTCCCCAGCTCAGAAAAAAACCCATGGAACCTGGTAAGAAAGCCACTTGGTGGAACAGAGATAAAAACTGCTAGAATTCTTCTTAAGAAGATTACATAGATATGCCGGCAATTTACCTAACATTGCCTTGTATAGAAAAATATACAAATTAAGTTGTGTACGTAGACTTATTGACGGCCAGCCTATCAGTTCATAAAGCGTACAATGATGAGTACGGGAACCAGAGTTAGTTAAAAAGCGCAGAGCATTATGATACACAGAATCTAAAAAGTGGAGAGTACTAGAGGCAGCATGCATGTAGACAACATCACCATAGTCCAAAACACTTAAAAGTCTAAAAGTGGCCTGCACAAGTTTTTTTCTAGCTAACAGGTTAAAACAAGCCTTATTCCTAAAGTAAAACCCCAGCCTTAGTTTCAGTTTTTTACAAGCTTTTCAACATGAACTTTGAAAGAAAGTTTGTTGTCCAGCCAAAAACCTAAATACTTATATGATGAAACATTTTCAATTAAATGGTAAATGGTAAATGGACTGCATTTATATAGCGCTTTCATAGACCCAATGGCCACCAAAGCGCTTTACAATTTTTGCCTCTCATTCACCCATTCACTCACACATTCATACACCGACGGCGGTGTCAGCCGTACAAGGCACCAGCCAGCTCGTCGAGAGCAGCCATTCCCCATTCAGCCAAGTCCCCGTTCAGTGTGTTAATAGTTATATTATCTGGGGATTGGGAACGAGTCCTTGAAAACGTCATAAATTTGGTTTTCTTAGTATTAAGTACTAACTTAAGACCATGTAGTGAGACTTGGAGCTGTTGAAAAGCTATTTAAAGGTAATTTGTGGCTTGGCTCAATGAAGGGGCAACTGAATATATCACAGTATCATCGGCATAAAAGTGCAGTTTAGCAGTTTGCACATCATTTCCAATATTATTTATAAATATAGAAAATAAAATGGGGGCTAAAATCGAACCTTGAGGAACACCCTTGGAAATCTCTAAAAAGTCTGATTTAAGACCATCTATAGAAACACATTGCGTTCGTTCTGTAAGATAGTTTTTGAACCAATTGATAGCCGTGGTTCCTATTCCAATGTTACTTAATCTATTTAGCAATAGCTCATGGTCAACAGAGTCAAATGCCTTGGACAAATCCACAAATAAGGCAGCGCAATGTTGCTTTTTGTCCAAGGCATTTATAATGTCATTTAATAGCAACAAAGTTGCTGTAACAGTGCTGTGTCCAGCTCTAAAACCTGACTGTACATCAGTTAAAATGTTGTGCTCTGCCAAGTATTCTTTTAATTGACAGTTTACTTGAGCTTCCAAAATTTTTGCAAGAATAGAGAGTTTGGAAATTGGCCTATAATTATGAAGATCTTTAGGGTCGCCACCCTTTAACAAAGGAAGCACATAGGCTGCTTTCCATAATTTGGGAATTAAATTTGTCTGCAGACTACAATTAAAAATATATGCTATATATTTTTATATCTTAAAATGCTATATATCTTAAAATGCTGACATTGTATGCATTGGGATACATCTTAATTTTTCAAAAGGAAAAGCCTTCAGTTGTTTGAAGTATGAAGTAGTTGGAAATCTCATTTGCATTCTGTGCTCTGGAACGTCCCAGAGAGATTTAACGTGTGTAGATCTAATGACTGGCAAGGTCATGAAATGTGTATGATTTGTTTAGCAGTGAATATGGGATCATTACCATCCTGGAATATGGGAATATGGAATATAAAATAGCTCCATATTTTTTGTTTGTCATACAATCATACACCTCAACAATCCAGTCCAACAACACCTACATGATGGCCCCTCATCATAGGGCTGCATCATTCAACTAAATAAAATCGAAAATGCAATATGGCTTAGTGCGTTTATCAAATCATTAAGGCTATGATTTCATTAAATAAAACATTTTCTTTATTTGTCAGCTCATGATCCGCCGGTGTTTTAGTGTCTCGGAGCGGCTCGCTTCGAGTAAGCGAGTAAGCAATGATCCCTTCACAGTAAATGCTGCTCCACCATCTTTGCATGTGCTCAGAGTTTGAGAAGCTTTAACATGCATCTGAGAACGCAAATTGAAACAACCATCTTCCAATGCTTGTAATGAGAAGTACTTATCAACCAAAGAGCTTTAGGGCTTTAAGGGCTTCCTGTGGTTTTCTGCCAAAATAAAAGTTTGATAGTTTAATGTTTTGAAATTAGGAAACAAGACAGCCATACATTTTACAGCTGTAAAAAAAAAAAAAAAAAAAAAAAAAAAAAAAAATATTATTTTTCTTAAGTACTTGAATTTTTATTTTAGAGTGAATTATTACACTAGTAACATTTGTTTTTTAGGAGATTTTATTTTGTAATTTTTATAACAACAATAAGCATTTCACAATTTTTGGTAACACTTTACAATAAGGTTTCATTAGTTCATGGGTAACACTTTACTTGAAGGGGTGTGCATAAAACTGATATGACACCTTCATAATCATGACATGACATGAATATGAAGAAGGTTTTATGCTAACTGTCATTAGGTGTCATTCGCTCAATTATGACATTTTTAATGCAAATATGACATTTTTTGAGATGACACCTTGACATAAATCAATACATCATAACTTTTTAGTGTCTTTGTCATGACAACTTGACATTACTAAGACAACAAAACGTGTCATAAATATTGGTTAACATTACATTAAACTGTCAGGTGGTTGGTTTTGACATTGGCTGATGAAGCCATTATAACTTTTTAATGACAATCTCAATTTTTACCATTGTAGTTGAGGTCAAGAAAAATATTAATGACACAGTTATAATGGCCTCATGACAGCCAATGTCAAAACCAACCACATGACAGTTTAACATGACAGTTAAATTTAATTTAATGTTAAGTTGTCATGACAAAGACACTGACAGGTATGATGTGTTGTCATAAAGACATCTCAAACAATGTCATATTTGCATTAAAAATGTCATAATTCAGCGAATGACACTTAAAGGGGTGGTTCGGAATTTTGGACATCGGGCCTCATTTCCAAGTGAGCCTTAGTGTGATCTATCAGTAGAGACATTTTTTTTTTAAAATTCACCCAGTCGTCCCAGTTGCGTAGTTGGCCGGTGCTAGGCTAGCGCGAATCAATGGGACCAGCTTTAGCATGCCATTAAAACAGTTTTACCCACTCCACAGTACACAAAAAGCAAATCAATTATAACGCCAGACTATCGATGTAAATGTCTGTTGAGAGAATAATGTTAGAAATCAAACTATCCTTTTCATCGCATTGCAATAGTTTTATTGTTTTACCTATATTTATTACAGTCTACAGCAGCAGAGTGATATGTTACCTAGGCAACCGAGAGAGTCGGTCCACACGACAATCACGCAAGTGTATTTACGTGCCGCTGACACTCATCACTACAGAAACAGAGTATAATTTATGATATATGTAATAGCAAGACAGAGGACTATGGCAACGTTTGAAAGCAATACCATTGTTTCGTACTTTGAAGACGATGAAGACGAAGAATGTGAGTTATTTAACGAACCATATATGTATGAGCCAGAATACACAGATGAAGAATTACTCGAGATGGATGCTAAAAGGGCAGAAAGAGAAAGAATGTCTGTAGATACAGCAGCCAGTGGAGATGCCGTAGAGAACAGGGACAGAACATCGGGAGACTGGTGGTGCCAGTGCAGAAAATGTATACAAATGCCAACGGAAATCGAGTGTTTTTGCTGCAAGGAGTGGAACGTATCACACAGATAGCTAACAGAACTGGAGCTAGACGAGCTAGACACTAGTTTCCAAAATTTAAATGTATCCGGGCACAGCGCCTCCCGAGACAGACCAATGTGCATAACGGAGCACCAGTTGTCAGTGTCGATCTACAGTTATGAAAGGGCTAGCTTCATTAGCTAGCTAGAGTAGCCTAACAAAAGTTATTACCTGTACATCTGTAGCTGTTGGTGCATCTGGAAAGACGGCTGGAAGTGCATGCCTTGTCATAAACCTGTGACCGTTCTTTAAAGTCGTCTGGTCTAAAATGGTCACTGCAAATCCCTTTTTAGAGTCCAAATTTAGAGTCTCTGTCGTGTCTCCTTGTCCAAGCCCGAAGAAATAATCCAAAGTTGAATCCTTTCTGGATCTTCAAAATGAAATGTGTGAAAACTTCGCAATGAACATTTATTAGGTTTGATTTTGCAATTGCGAACACCGAATCACCATGTTGCCTTTGTTTACCTCAACAGTTATTACTAAGCTAGCTGACCTCCCGACTGTCGTGTGCTTCGGTTCTGTTTACTTTTTGACGCAATAACGTTACTACTAACCGGAGCGAAGTATAATTCCGCTGCTGCTGAGAAACTAGTTCCAGTAAATGTAATGCAATCATTAAGATGAAAAGGATAGTTTGATTTCTGACATTATTCTCTCAACGGACACTTACATCGGTAGTCTGGTGTTATAATTGATTTGCTTTTAGTTTACTGTTCAGTGGGTAAAACTGTTTTATGACATGCTAAAGCTGGTCCCATTGATTCCCGCTAGCCTAGCACCGGCCAACTACGCAACTGGGACGACTGGATGAATTTTAAAAAAAAAATGTCTCTACTGATAGATAACACTAAGGCTCACTTGGAAATGAGGCCCGATGTCCAAAATTCCGAACCACCCCTTTAATGACAGTTATCATAAACATACATAAAAGCTCCTTCATATTCATGACATGTGTCATGTCATGGTTATGAAGGTGTCATGTCAGTCTTATGCACACCCCTTCAAGTAAAGTGTTACCGTTAAGGAAAATGCAGTCATTCATTGTCTGATCATGTTAGTTAGTTGTCACAGTGCATTAGATAAATAAATGCTGTAGAAGTATTGTTCATTCATTCATAGTTCAAGGTGACTAAAGTAGTTAACTAATAAAACCTTATTGTAAACTGTTACCCAATTTTTTTCAGAACAGCAATTAGTCCCCAACCCCATCCAACAGATTGCTAAGACATGGAGGAGGCCGAAGGATGCATTTGACCCTCAAAGTACAAATTTAAACAGGTGTAAGAAGAACTATAGTGGGGGAAATAATTATTTGATCCCCTGCTGATTTTGTAAGTTCGCCCACTTACAAAGAAATGAAGGATCTATAATTTTTATTGTAGGTTTATTTTAAAGGGGGGGTGAAACACTCAGTTTCACTCAATCTCATGTTAATCTTGAGTACCTATAGAGTAGTATTGCATCCTTCATATCTCCAAAAAGTCTTTAGTTTTATTATATTTATAAAAGAAAGACAGGCTGTACCGAGTCTTTCCGGAAAAAGCCGAGCGGGTGGAGGCGTGCCGTGTGGGCGGGAGCGCGCGAAGCTTTTGTGTGTGTTGTAAACAGACAGACTTGTGGTTTATGAGGACATGATTTATTTTTACAATAAACAAACTGACACCTACAGTGGCCAGCTAAACAAATGTATTTAAAGGGTACCTATTATGGCATTTAAAATGTTCCTAATATTGTTCTGGGAGTCCCCAACAACAGTTTTACAAGCATGCAATGACAAAAAACACTTTTGTTGTCTTATAATATGCATTTATTTTTGCCTGATTTGCTCACCGACTCCCATATGAATCGTTTAGCGAGTCATTTTTCCAAACCCCGCCTTTGCGTGACGCTAATCTGTGGTGATATGTTAGACACCCAGCCGACGGGGTGTCATTGGTTGTTGCGCTAGATCTTACCCAGATACAACAGTGCTATTTTCTGATTGGCTAACAACACCAGACGAACAACACCAGAGGAGACCAGGGTTGCCAGGTCTGCACAACAAAACCAGCCCAATTGCTCATCAAACTAACCCAATCACGGCCAAAAATATTCAAATAGCGTTCCCGGGTGTTTCCTCAATAACAATCATGTTCCAGTGGATAAAACAATCGCGTCAACCAGCGTGCACTACACAAACAACCCGCGGAAACAGTGCAGGCATACGGACCTGGCAACACTGGAGGAGACGCGCTTGAATCCTGCCGGTTCCACAGTGAGTGAGTTTTGGGCACTGCGGCATATTAAATATATTACAAATAGTTTTCCAGCGAGAGAAATACAATGTGTGGCCGGAGAGCGTGACAAAAGACCGAAATGAGTGACTGTCACGCTCAATGCGTGATGCGTGACACTCGAGAGCCCTGTGACAACTCCATTAACAACGACAAACACTTCACATACTTCAATACAATTGACATTGAAGACCTAAGTTAGCTGCTAGAAGCTGCGCTGTGCCTGTGCGTACACAACACACAAAATAATTATAGAACATGATACAAACATAAAAGCAACAGCCTACTTACAGATTGTGATTCGGAGAAGGAAGCTGATCCAAATAAACTCGGTACTGAACCTCCCTCCTTCATTATCAGCCGGCTCGCAAATTCATACTTTATAGCATTTAGGTTTGTGAAGCAATCATCTTCAAAATGACGCGAACACAGAACAAGTTCGGGCTATAATACTTCTGTGGTATAGTTATGAACTGTAGCCACTGTCTTCAAATGCTCCTCACTGGGCAGATGAAAAAAGTTTGCTTTTGCGTCGCACTTCAAAACACAGCAGCGTCTCGTCGACATGATGTTTTCCCTGGTGTCTCCTAATGCAATGAGTGGGCGTATCTTATTCAAATAACTTGTACAAGTGACGTACGAAAGTTAGAGAAAATGCATCGTTCGTCTATCGATTCATATCAACGACTCAGAGTCGACTCTTACTTTTGAGAGATAATAACTTTGTATACGGTGAACTTTCATATTTAAAACTTTGCAGGATGTTTTCGTTCACTTAGATCTATGTTACACACTACATGAAAGGTAATTTTCAAAATTCCATGATAGGTACCCTTTAAACACACAAACACACATCATACATCGCATGCTCCATCGATACATTAACTGTACGTGATCATGTTGTTTACTTGCTGTGCTTAACGTTACACGCCGATAGTTAACAACACACAGACATTTGAAGCAGTTTTACTCACCGCCTGCGGTTCCAACGCACGACTGTGAACCTTTATCGTTGGGACTGCTCCATCTTTAAGTATTAGGTGATCTGCAAATCCGGCGTCGAACTGGGCTTTGTTTATACAACTATTACCGTCGAAATGAAGGGAACAAACAAGAACACTTGCACAACTCCGTTGCTGCTCTGGAAAAAACAAAATCCATCCACAGGTCCCTTAACGCTGGGTTCTTTGGAAATGTGTGCAGTGTTGTCTTGCCCTGGCAACCAAAAACACACTTTTTTGGTGCCATTTTTTTTATTGCAGCGCAGCCGAGCCCAGCTCTGATCTCTCTGATCTCTCGCACGCACTAGGCTACAGATGCGCGCGCGCCCTTCCGGGAGAAGTGCTCTTAAGACCCGTATAAGGAAATTCCGCCCCACCTGACGTCACACAGAACCATACTCGAAAAAAACTTTCCGAAACTTGTGACAAACCGGAAGGAGTATTTTTGGAACAGAAATACTCCATCAAACTTACAACTTCAGTTTTGAAACTTTGTCCATGTTTAGCATGGGAACCCAACTCTTTAACAGTGTAAAAAAGTCACTATGCATGAAACAGCATTTCACCCCCCCCTTTAATGGATAAAGACAGAACATCAACCTAAAAATCCAGAAAAAATTGGCAACTCAAAGTTTCAGCTCCCTCCACAGATTTTCTATAGGATTAAGGTCTGGAGACTGGCTAGGCCAATACCTTAATGTGCTTCTTTCTCGAGCCACTGCTTTGTTGCCTTGGCGGTATGCTTTGGGTCATTGTCATGCTGAAAGACCCATCCACGACCCTTCTTCAGTGTTCTGGCAGAGGGAAGGAGGTCCTCGTCCAAGATTTTATGGTACATGGAAAAGTCGTCTTGTCCATCAGCTCCTCAATACAGTGAAGTCGTCCTGTACCCTTAGCAAAGAAACAGCCCCAGAGCATAATGTTTCCACCTCCGTGCTTGACTGTAGGGATGGTGCTCTTGGGGTCATAGCCAGCATTTCTCTCCCTCCAAACACGGCGAGTTGAGTTGATGCCAAAGAGCTAAATTTTGGTCTCATCTGACCACAGCACTTTCTCCCAAGCCTTCTCTGAATCATTAGATGTTTATTGGCAAACTTCAGACGTGCTTCTGTATGTGCCTTCTTCAGCAGGGGGACCTTGTGGGTGCTGCAGGGTTTTACAATCCATTGTTTTACAATCTTATTGTGTAACCAATGGTTTGCTTGGTGACTGTGGTCCCAACTGCCTTGAGATCATTGACAAGCTCCTCCCGTGTAATTCTGGGCTGATCCCTCACCTTTCTCATGATCATCATTAGACCAAGGGTGATTGATTTTTCATTTTGTATTTCTTCCATTTTTTAATAATCACACCAACAAAAGTCTCCTTGTCACCAAGCTTCTTGCTGATGGTCTTGTAGCCCATTCCAACCTTGTGCAGGTCTACAATCTTGTCCCTGATGTTTGACAACTCTTTGGTATTGCCCATGGTGGTGGAGAGTTTGGAATGGAAAATACAGATTATGTGGACAGGTGTCCACTGACATTAGGAGTACTTTCTAATAGTGACAGGACTAATCTGTGTTCCACATGGGCACATAACCAATCTGTGGGAGGCAGAATTCTTGCTGGTTGGTAGGGGATCAAATACTTATTTCACTCGATCAAATGCTAATGCAAATGTCTCTCTCCGTTAAAATAAACCTACCATAAAAAATGATAGACCCTTCATTTCTTTGTAAGTGGGCGAACTTACAAAATCAGCAGAGGATCAAATAATTATTTCCCTCACTGTATGATAAAATACAGGAGTGCAAGTTTTCTGCTCCTTATATTTCTTTACTTCTGTCTTCCCGAAATTAATCCCCTGCCACAATTTCCTCAAAACTCAACAGAAAAACGCACAAGACCTCTTTAATATTTTTTTTTTTTTCATAGAAAGCAATAAAATGAAACGGAAATCTTAAATCAGGTGCATTTCTACAAACTGGTCGTCTCATAATATAATCATCACTTAACATTCTATAAGCTCCTTTATTGCTATCCATGTGTGTAAGCTGAAGTATCCGTACTGAATATAACTTATGAAGGTATTATCTTGATGAATAAATCTTAGTGTAGCAGAAAACTCATCAGACCACACACTTTATTATCAGACCACGCACTCCATTATCAGGCAAACACTGATAAATCCCCTGCAGTGAAGCTGCTCCTCTCCCCTTTGAAGAAAAAAGGCCTCGCTTTGTCAAAGACTGACACCTCATTGCGGTGAGTCACAGGGAGGATAATTAGAAACATGGAGCCACAGGAGTGAAAGCAGTGCAAAGGCCAGAGCCGTCGCAGTGGGAGAGAGCAGGACTGACGCTGACAAAACATAATACTCACAGGATGATACAGCACACTGCTTTATTTCGCATGCTAAGTACCTTCATAATGCACACTGAACATTACTCCTGTCTTTTTCACAATACACTTCTTGTCTTGACTTTGAGAGGAAGATTCTGACAGACCATCAACCAAAAAAAAACTGGTCTCATTTGTTTTTTCGCCTGGTGATGCTGGAAATTCAGCAAGGTCAGATTATAAACATTGCCTTTCGGGATTCATTAAATTAGACAAAAAATATGACAACATCAGCATAAAGCAAATATAATGCTTCCACAGCCAACAGTGTTTACAGCATTATATAATTCACTGTGAAGTGACATTGTTAGATGTCAGCAAATGCAACTTGCTGTATTCTATCTACATTTATAGAGACAAGATTCAGCTCAAATGAATGCATTTTAAATTTCTTGACCCTGTATAACAGTGGTTCTCAACCTTTTTTTTGGGCCGGCGTCCCCCTTCCCTTTATCAAAGTCCCTTACTGGCCCCATCAAATAAAAATGTAGTTTTGATTATTATTCTGTTTATTATAATTAGGCCAATTATTATATTTACACAACCAATCAAAGGTATGGGGTCTTTTTTAAAAGAAACTGATACTTTCAAGGATCCATTAAATTAATGAAAGAGTCTCAATAGAGGGATAAAATAAAGTATTTTACTCCGTTCATTGTTCGGTTCCGGCTGTAGAGCCCTTGCAGCAGGGCAACTGGGTGTCTGTGAGAAGGCATAGTTGTGGGACAAAATACCTCTCTTCCGTTCGATTAGAACATCAAACAGGTTCTCCCAACTCAGTGACGCACCCACTGAGAATCATGTTGCCCTAGTTATTGCCACCATAGTCACATGGCCAGAGCGTCTGACATCAAATCAAATTTAAAAGTTCTGGCTAATGCAAATCATAACTTCTCTAAGATTATTATTCACGTCGGCACTAATGATGTTCGACTTCACCAGTCGGAAATCACTAAAATGTTTACACCTGGCCACTTCATGCGTTTTCTGTGATCGGATAGCTATCCGATCGTGAAAAGACCAGGTGTAAATACCCTCCGAAGCGCATACGAGACGGATTTGAATCCGATCGCTCAAACCACATTAGGAGGTGGTCTGGGCCGCATTCCATAAGAAACTGGACAAGTGTAAGTGCATTTGGTTGTTGAAACCACATATGTAAATTTTACTCCTCCCAAAAATGATAAAAAATAAACGTGCGAGAGCGTGTTATAGGCTATATAGGCTATAATTTTCAATTGAACAATACTATTACAACATTGTTTTCCTGTTATCTCTGTAAAGCTGCTTTGAAACAATTTGTATTGTAAAAAGCGCTATATAAATAAAGGTGACTTGACTTGACTTGATATGTCATGTTACAGTCAGACATGACGACGCTACTGCAACACTACCGCAGATGAGCAGCTGAGCGTTTATTCATCAAGTCACGGCAGTACGTGCAAACTATCGCAAATCAAACTGAAAGTAAGTCGCAGACGCTTAACACACAATCATCTTCATTAAAAGTAAAGAAACGAAGTGATCTTACCAGGGCTGTTGCCGCTCTCTCTTATTGCTGTCTTTGATTTTGAAATTAGCTGATGATCAATAAAATGCAGCTCATATCTGTTGCTTTCGGCGACTTGCACTCCATTAAATCTGCATATAGCGCGGGAGTTGAAGATCGGATTTATATCCGTTTTGCAAAAACACATTTGTGACCAGGTGTAAATGGAATCGTTTTGATAAATCAGATAGCTATCCGATCTTAGAAAACGCATGAAGTGGCCAGGTGTAAACAGCCCTAAGTGGTGTCTGCAGAATAATATAGGGTTCACAGACAATTGGAAAAGTTTTTGGGGAAGACCTGATCTGTTAAAAAAAAGGGTCACACTTTATTTTAATGTGTCATTGTTACAGTGTAATTATATATTTAAGTACTGAGTAATAATAGTTAACTACATGTACTTACTATAGGGTTAGGGTAGGATTAGGGTTTGGTTGAGGGTTAGTTGCATGTAATTATGCATAATTTACTGTTATTACTACGGTAAGCAGGGTTTTTCCTGCATAGACAATTATGAGGCGGCCGCCTCCGTCAAATTTCGTGCCGCCTCCGCCTCTCGACAAAACTCGGACAGACAGTCACGTGCTCATATACACTTTATCCACCGTGACAGTTCTGTCGCGATTCCCGCTTGTGTCCATTCTCTAACCGTGTAGTTTGCCGATAGTGCTGCACGGATCATAATCCGCGGGTCGAGCGGGCCGAGTAATAACAACATTCCATTCAATCGAGGGTGGATGACAGCTAAATGAGTGACACGGAACTCCCATCATGTAAAATGTACGGACGGTAACAAAGTTGCGCTGTTGAGTCTCGCGCATTTATTTATAACATTAATTATAGTTAAGAAACAATATATAGGCTATACGACCAGAGTGCTGTTTTCCTGAATGTCATCACGATTGAAACCGAGATATTAATTTCATAACAGTTCAATAAACAAATAGTTAAAATTAAGTTACTTACATTTTTAGACTGTTTTTGTTCTGTTTTAGCAGCGAAAATAGTTCCAAACAACAGAACCATATCGCGTCTCACAGCAACACTCATCCATGATTCATTACTGAATCATTCAGCGTTTTGAACTAATCGCTTGAATCAAAGATTCAATTGCCCATTATTAAACCGCCTCATTCTGAATCAATCAGCCGTTTGAAGGAATCGTTTACATTAAAGACTCAAAGACTCGCTCATTAAGACGGCCGCCTGCCCCCTCCTACTGTCGGTTTAGTTTCAAAGTATCATTCTTTTCAACATTCCTTTTATATTCAAAAAAATCTCATTTAATAGTTATAATTTTTCAATGTAAATTATTTAATTTGATTGGTAACAGCCTAGTGTCTTATTATTTTAATTTAATGTATTGATAAAATGTAAGAATTTTAAATGAAATTTAGAGCATACATTAAATAAAATTAGAGGGAAAATGCCCTTTATAAAAGGTAAAAAAAATTATTCCGATAAGAGTGTTTTCAACAATGAAACATTGACAATAAGTTTAAAGGGAGTAAAGCCTCTGTTTAGGCTATAAAGAAAATGTAATTTTGCCAAAAGAAGAACTTTTAATTTAAATAAATGTTAATTGTGTGATATGTTACCATATTATCATGCTTAATTGAATAATTGTAATGTGATGATCAGATGCAGATATCTAAATCAAAGAATATGGGTGGTTGGCGGGTGGATTATTATTTATTTTTAACAACAGATTCGAGTGACTCAAAGTGCACCAGATTAATGAATTTATCTTTAAAATGTACAAAATTTTCTGCCGGGGGGGCATGCCCCCGGACCCCCCTAGTGTTACAATTTTACCACCTCCGCCTCATTTTGAGCCAGGAAAAACCCTGACGGTAAGTACATGTAACGTGTAACAAGGACACTGTAAAATAAAATGTTACCAAAAAAAGAGATAGTATTCATCCCTCCTGGGATGGTGCCGCGCTTCTCTCTAGTAATATAGCACATAGTCTTATATTTTAAACTTGACTATCTGATTCTGGGGCCCAGGTCAGGAAGCAGACAGACTGGCTAAACTGACCGTCTGCTAGCTGTCTCACGTCACAGAAGTCAGAAAAATCCCATCACATAGAGACTCTTTCACCTAAATATCATCATATAGAGACTGTGTCTGTGGCAAACTTTTGTTTAAAAGCATAATTAGGATGGAAACGCCACTTATAAGATTCAAAAGGCAATTTGACCATAAACGAAAAGACGGTCAATCTTATAAGTGCATTTTGGCGAGAGTTATGCTTTAATTAATGTTCAACAAATACAATTTAAATATAATACAGATGAACAAATGATAAAGCTCGGGTTGCTCAATATTCTATCCCTTTCTTCTCAAGCACTCATTGTTAATGATATGATTACAGATCATAACCTAGATGTGCTGTGTTTGACAGAAAACTGGCTAAAACCAGACGATTACATTATTTTAAATGAGTCCACCCACCAAGATTATCGGTATAAACACGAGCCACATCTTAAAAGGAAAAGGAGGAGGTGTTGCTGTAATTTATAGTAATATCTTCAGTATTACTGCAAAGTCTAGCTTCAAATATAATTCTTTTGAAGTGTTGGTGCTTAAATGATTATTAGGCTGCATAAACTAGGTCAGCCAGAACCGGGAACACTTCCTATATAAAAATAAATAAAGGTGACTTGACAAAGTGCTCTCTACTATACCCCCGTCTGACTATATGCCTGGTCATACATGTAACACTCTTCTCCATCGTTTAATTATTGAAAATGAAAAACAAACATCTATTTTAACAATATAAAGCCTACTTTATCATTTGATATGCAAATTTCTAAGGCCACTAAATTATTATCAACAAAACTTTGCAGAAAAGTTTATATTTTTAGCAAATAAACAGTATAATTGTACTAAATGTCCACTTGCAGGTCATGGTACACGTGTCTTTTTGCTGTGAAATCTTTATTGATTTGTATAAGGCAAATGTAAGAATAACTTGTAACTACAACCCCAAATCAGAAAAAGTTGGGACGGTGTGGAAAACACAAATAAAAAAAGAAAGTAATGATTTCTAAATCTACTTTGACTTGTATTTCACTGCAGACAATGTGAACACAAAATATTTCATGTTTTGTCTGGTCAACTTCATTTCATTTGTAAATATACATCCTTTCCTGTCATTCAGACCCACAACAGATTCCAAAAAAGGTTGGGACAGGAGCAATTTAGGGCTAGTAATCAGGTAAATTGGTTAAATAATGATGTGATTTGAAAAAGGTGATGTCAACAGGTGATTGTAATTATGATTTGGTGCAAAAGCAGCATCCAAGAAAGGTCTAGTCCTTTAGGAGCAAAGATGGGCCGAGGATTGCCAGTTTGCCAACAAATACGGGAGAAAATTATTGACAAGTTTAAAAACATTGTTTTTCAAAGAAAGATAGGAAGACATTAGCTTATTTCACCTTCAACAGTGCATAACATAATTAAAAGATTCAAGGAATGTGGAGGAATTTCAGTGCGTAAAGGACAAAGGCGCAAGCCTAAGCTAAACAACCGTGATCTCCGATCTCTCAGGCGGCACTGCATCAAAAATCGTCATTCATCTATAAGTGATATCACCACATGGGCTCAGGACTACTTTGGCAAACCTTTGTCAAGTACCACAATACGTAGTTACATCCACAATTAGCAGTTAAAACTGTAAAGTGCCAAAAGGAAGCCCTAAGTTAACAGTGTCCAGAAGCACAGTCGACTTCTCTGGGCTCGGAGGCATCTGGTATGGACCATCACACATTGGAAAGTGTACTGTGGTCAGATGAATCAGTATTTCAGGTATTTTTTGGTAGAAATGGATGCTCCGGACCAAAGAAGAAAAGGATCATCCAGACTGTTACCAGCAACAAGTCCAAAAGCCAGGGTCTGTCATAGTATGGGGTTGTCTCAGTGCCCTTGGCAAAGGTAACTAGCACTTCTGTGATGGCACCATTAATGCTTAAAAGTACATAGAGATTTTGGAGCACAATACTTCATCACTTTCAGTCCCTAAACGTCTTTTAAGTGTTGTGAAAAGGAATGGCAACATTACAAAGTGGTAAATGCTTTACTGTTCCAACTTTTTTTGAAATGTGGTTCAAGAACCAAAATAGGAATTTTTTTTTTTGTTTTTTTTTTTGCAATGAAATACAAGTCAAAGTACATTTAGAAATCACTACTTTCTTTTTTTATTTTTATCCCCAACCTTTTCTGATTTTGGGGTTGTAATATTTCAAGATGAACACTGGGTTTTTGCAAATTGGGTTCTATTCTCGTTCGTCCGTCATACGTTTTTTGTTTGAAAAGTCATTTTAAAATGTGTTCAGGCTTTTGAAAAACGTTGATTTGTACATCTCTCAATCATCATTATGTTTTGCCCCAAATATGCAGAGCTCATAAAACTAAGCATTAAAATATTTTACTAAGACATGTTATTGGGCAATATAGAGTGAAAACTGATACTTACATGATTTTTATGCAAGTAGTCTGCTATACTGTTGACTGTATACTGAAGATCTCATTAATTTACTCCACATTTTATTTTATAAAAATATCAGCAACTGCACTAAATTGCATATTGTTGCCCAGTTTGGACCTCTGAATAAAATTAAGGTGTTTTTTCCTCCTAGAGGTATGAATTCCAAATGTT
Source organism: Chrosomus eos (assembly GCA_036326025.1). Taxonomy (NCBI): domain Eukaryota; kingdom Metazoa; phylum Chordata; class Actinopteri; order Cypriniformes; family Leuciscidae; genus Chrosomus; species Chrosomus eos. The sequence goes on along the minus strand of CM070820.1, from coordinate 16,434,869 downwards.
CCTGTATATGAGCCAAAAAAGGCTGATGTATCAAATAGCATGCCTAAAAAAACATGTACAGTATGTAAGCCTTTTAAAATTTGTCTAAAGGTTCAATGAACAATAATTAGAAAAAAAAGTGACTTAGGCCCTATTTTAAATTGTCAGGCTTTACAGGGTTAGATTTAATTGAATATACTGTACCATCTGCTTTCCGTGGGTGGTAATAACACCAGGCAAATAGTGATGAGTTTTGTGAATAATCAACTATCTAATAAGCCTAATTTAAAAAGTAGGAGTGTGTTGAAATAACAAGAATTTAATTTAAATTGGGTAGCACTATACCAGGACATAGTGACTGATTTAAACTGGACTGCAGTTGGTCACTGAATAGGAGGCAAAGGTTTATGTGCTTAAATACAGCTTGAAAAGTGGCAGTTAAAGGGATAGTTCACCCAAAAATGAAAATTAGCCCATGATTTTGTCACGGTGTGACAAAATTCAAACTTTTTCCCTTGCAAGGCGGAACTAATGTTCGCCGAGATTGCCTCCTGCCGGACCCATAACAATGGAATACCGGGCTAGTTCCGGGGTAGCGCAAAAATCCCCGCGAATGGTGATTAGCCAAAATCGCCGGCAGCTGTGGATGAGGGGATTGAAGCCCCGCGATTGGGACACGTTGCCATTAGAGGAGGATAAAAGGAGAGAGTACAGTCCATTGGGAGAGGGAACGGAGGAGAGTTGTTTTTGGGGGACGGTGATCTTGGAGGAAGAGTGAGCATTGGAGAAGAGGAAATGGGGCCGGCAGACGGGAGCGGCATTGGGAGTTTGGGAGAAAGAGAGCTGTTTGGGAATCGCTGGACAGTGAGATCATTTGTGAGAGTACTGTGAGTAGTCCAATCGATCTCCATCCTCCTCTCTCTTGTCTATGGGACTCCTTGATGTGAATGCCAGGTCAGAAATTGGGCGACGGCCATCTATACATGTATTTCCCACTGAGTGCTGAATTATAGAGATGAAGTGATGTGATGCACTGCTTTGATGTGTGAGGTGTGGACTTAAGCCCGCTGGATGTCCATTACTTACCTGAGTTTTCTATCACGTTCTAAAGACATACGAAGAGGCTAACACTGTTGTATTATCTGACAGCCCATTGTGAAGAGGGACACGTAGGTGAATGTTTAACTGACTGTTTTGCAGTGAAATCTCCCCAGCCGTAAGTTCTCTGCCTGACACCTGTAGAAGGAGAAAATTACGTGCCTGTATATTCACTTGTCTGCTTTGCAGTGAAGCCCTCCAGCCATAAGTTCTCTGTCGGTCACCTGTAGAAGAAGGGGATTAAGTGCCAGTATCCTTCAGCGGGTCCGCTGGACGGAACGACCCTGCTCAGTTTTATATTTAATATAATACTGTTTTAATTGAAGTCTTGTTGTCTGTCCTCCTTGCCTGGCCTCTGACGAGTCCCGAGGGGTGGGTGCAGCCCGATTGGCCTGGCCCGACCTGTGACAATTTACTCACCCTCAAGCCATCGGTGTATATGACATTCTTCTTTCAGACGAATACAATCAGAGTTAAATTAAAAATAATGTCCTGGCTCTTCCAAGCTTTATAATGGCAGTGAATGGACGTTTCTGTTTTGAAGTCCATAAAAGCGTGTGGATCCATCCATCATAAACGAACTCCACACGGCTCCGGTGGGTTTATGATGGATGGTTCGTTTATGATGATGGAAAGGCCTTCTGAAGCGAAGCGATGCGTTTGTGTAAGAAAAATATCCATATTTAAAACTTTATAAAGTAAAATAACTAGCTTCCGGCCAAACGAACATATGGATTCGACATAAGTCTAAGCGCAACTTATGCAAATAATGTGACGTACTGCTGATATTTACGCTACGCCATTAAGCACTACGCTACTTCGACGTCACAAGTTGCGTAAGTTGCGCTTTAGATGCAAGTAGACTGCGTATGTCCGTTTGGCCGGAAGCTAGCTATTTTACTTTATAAAGTTTTAAATATGGATATTTTTCTTACACAAACGCATCGCTTCAGAAGGCCTTTATTAACCCCCCGGAGTTAACTCTTAAAAAAAAACGTAGTAAACTTTTATGATAGAAAGATGCACGTTTATGGACTTCAAAACAGAAACGGCCACTTTGGCCGTAACGGCCACTCACTGCCATTATAAAACTGGGAAGAGCCAAGACATTTTTTTATGTAACTCTGATTGTATTCATCTGAAAGAAGAATGTCAAATACACCTAGGATGACTTGAGGATGAGTAAATCATGGGCTAATTTTCATTTTTGGGTGACTATCCCTTTAAGTGAATTTGCCCCTTTTACACATTTCAACAACAGACTGGGCCAACAGTCACATAGTTGAGCTAAACTAAGCATTTGCTCTGAATATCACCCACACTTCCAAACTGCCTGGGGCATGGACAGAGGAGAAGGGAAAATAGATTAGACAGGAGATGCTACCATTCTGTATGGATATGCATAAAACATGAAATAAAAGATTGTGTGAAATGAGTTAAGTAAAGGTCTGAAATTCCTAGTAAAGATCACACAAAGAGTATATGAAAGGGTGGGGTGGGGGGGGGGGGGTTAGGGCAGTGAAAAACAATAGATTTCTAGGAATTGCTGAAAGAAAATGCACATTTTTCGCCTTTCCTAAAAATCTTTTTCCTGGAATGTCACCACGCCACTCACCGAGAGAGCAATCATAATCTCAAGCATTGATTTAAATCTTCTTTTGAACTTAACTGAAGATATTCAAGTGATGAAGCGAGTCCACCTTACAGGTACATATTAGCAACAATCTCAGCATAAGTTCACATAAAATAAATGTGTCCTCATTTTAAACCCATGTGATGTGATTCAGCAAAACAGTAATTTAAACATGTAACAACCACTTTTCACAAAACAATCTATTCCAGATTGATATAATCCTGTTGTACATTTTTAACAAAATTGAAGTCAGGTGGATGGGAGGGGAAGGGTTCAAGTAAGGAATGAGTGAAGACAGCCAAAAAGGAGGGTTGTTTCAGAGGTGGAGCAGGTAACAATAACATTTTGATTGAAGATTATAAACACTTTTTTTTTTATAATATGCATCAATGAATCATTCACAATAAGGCAAGTTTTAATTTCATGCTGACATCCAATGATTGCTTCTCATGCCTTTTTAACGCATGATTCAACTGACTGTCTGCTGATTAGGGATGGGTGATAAATTAAAAAAAGAATAAGAACATGCATTAAAAAAAAGTAGTTAAAATGTTGAAAAGTAAGATTTTGATTTCATGTTTGTTTTACGAGTGTCCCCTCTTGAGTGTTTTTCATAACACAAAAAATTGTGTACAACAGCACAAGCAAGCAGTCTTACTCAAACTTTACTTTCACAAATGTGACCATGTGGTGTCTTTGCACAAAAGGGGATTTTGTCTTGTGTAATTTACATGAGCATTTCTTAACACTAAAACATATACTTGTCTAACACAACAACTAACAACTTTGCTTTTACAATTAAAAAATAACCTTTTAAAAATACCCAAATCCTCTTGCTTCTCAAACTACCTGTATTATCTTTCCATAGTTGCCTTCAGTGAAACATCCCACCTTATTAAGGCACAACAAAAATCAACAAAGGCTTGTAAAGCAGCCAGTGTGACAAACACTGGCCATTATTTCCCAGCGGCCAGTAGAGTCATTAGCGTCAGTGGAGCATTATCACAACAGCCTGGACTGATCTGCTGCTGCCAGTGTGAGCTACATTATCCAGCGGAAGGGACTTTCACCATTAGACCAAAGGATAAGCTGCCCATGTCCTGTTTACTTGTTTATGGTTTAGCAGACAGCCAAAGTATCACATGTAAACAAGATTTTTAATATCACTGAAAAATGCCTGGAACTTAAATGTAAGAGTATAATGTATAAATGATAAACCAAAAACTGACAACTGGTTAACTGTAAGCTACTTCACCATATAGTTACTTTACCAGTACCATTCAGCTTTGCCACCATATAAATAAAATTACATTTTAAAAGTTGTTTTCAATCGTAATAATATTTCACAATATTACTCTTTTTACTGTATTTTTGATCAAATAAATGCAGCCTTAGTGAGCATAATACAATTTAAAATTTAATATAAAAAAAATCATCCAAACTTTTGAATGTTTTTAAGTTAACGTTTACATTAAAATATTTTTACTCAAAAAATAAAAGAATCCTTCCCATTATAGTTTGAAGAGAAAATAAATAAAAGAACCAGAATCACATTTAATTTGATTTAAAAGAGTTATGGTTCTTCTTTCTTTTGTTATCAGTTAATGGCCTAATGTACACTGGGGTGTCATTTAAAGCTTTGCTATTTCTGTCCTCTGTACTAGTGTAACTAAACAAAACTGCAAAAATAGTGTATAGTGTAAAATGTTTTCTCCGACACGTCTCCACAGGTCACTCAAACAGCTGTAAAAGTGTATTTCAGTCAGTGAAACTGTTAAGCAACAGTAGAGTGTTTGAGATTTATATCAACATGGAAACTACCTCATGGTGTCAGAAAAACAACTACGTTATTTCGTGACTCCACCTACGCTACTGTAGGTCAGGACTTAATAAAGATTGTAAGTGAAGGTCACTGAACACTATGGCAACTGGACTGCAGCCCCAGGGCAGGACGTTATAAACCACAGCTGATCTTAATGGAGTATGACAGTCACAATGACATATTAATGAAGATTCTTTCCCCAGAGAGGGGCTGAATGACAGGATATTGGCTACTGGACCCATCGGAAACATTTCCTACCACCGCAGAACGACCCACCAGTGAATGCCTGCTACAGCAATGCAGCTGGATTTGTGGTCGAGTGCACCACAGACTTACACTTAAACTTTTGGAAAAAAAAAAAAAAACCTCAAGGCTCAAAAGAAATGTGTGGACTGATTTGGTGCTGATTTCTGAGAAAACTTTAACCATGGAAAATACATCTGGTTGTACCACACTCTGAAGTGTGTTTAAAACAAACAGTTCGGTCTAAATATTTCTGGGGGATGTGTAAAACATACCCCACATTCTCCAAAATCCAATTTAAGGTTCTTGCACATTGAGTCTGAAATTTGTGTCAGAAATTTTCATACGTTAAATAATAAATATGAACTCATGTTTTGTCAATCACGTTTACACAGCCTCCAAAACACATTTGTCATAAAAAAATTTGGATCGGATAAAGCTCAGTCCCAGTGCCTTGCACTCTTCTCCTGAGACCATCTCACCGGTGCTTTTTTCGCAAACGGATTTATGCCCCTCCACTCAAGCGGTAGGACTCGTTTCGTTTGGCGCATCTGAGGAAGATGGCGACAACAGCCTGTCTCTGGCTGCATCTGAGGGAGAAGACTAGCCGGGCTCGACAATTGACTACGCCCCTCCATCCAAAGCCAGCGGAGAATGAGCGGGGAAGCTGAAATTATTTGCATCCTCACAAAAGCCGTCAAGGGCCTCAACATTGAGTGGTCAACATTGAGCCCACTAGAAGCAGTCTCAACGGGTGGTTTCTGCCGGGTATCAGCAGATCCCTCGTTAAAGACCAGCACCCTGCTTCCCCGAGCTGCAGGATGAGCTAACCAAATCATGGTGCGCCCCTTATTCGGGACGCTTAAAGACTTCAGCCTCAGACTGATCTCATGAAATGGCGTATGTATGACACGCCAATTCGTATTTCCATTTTTGGAGTGCTATCAACACGCATAATCGCTTTTCAGCGTGTTTATGAACGCCATTGATTTAACGTTACATTACTGTATATATAAATATATGACCTACCCCAACCCCATCCCTAAACCTACCCGTCACTGAAGTTAATACCATTTATGAGTCTTCCCCTACCATCCTAGGAAAAAAAATATCGCTCCCCAGATGTAGATCTACATTTTGCTTCGTTTCGCTCGGACATTTAACGGCGTGTACAAACACGCGGAATCACTCGGACATTTAAAGGCGTAGACATACACGCGGATATCTCAAAATGCGTATAGATAACACCCCACTTGACTTGAAAGTGGCGTGTATGTTTACGCAAAAGTCATGATGTCATGTTGTCAGCCTCCGCAACACTGTCAACTATCGACGGCGCTGAAGAGAAGGGCTACAACATGTTGCCCCCCCAGAGGGCATCTCTGCCCACCCACCTCTAGCAGATGGAGAACTAAGGCGGAGCACCCATCCAAACCCTGCAGAACGACATCTACCCTTGCCGGCCACGCTTACACCGCCGCTGGCCAGGCTGCATCAGCTTTGCACAATATGGCGATACTTCAAGTGTTTCAGGCCAAGCTCCTCCGCTCTATAGATGAGACTGGCCTGGACCCTGAGGCTTTTGGGGACTTGCGCAGCGCCACTGACTTTATGTGTTCCCTCCGGTCTCGATGCTCCCACAGGTCATCGAGCGTATCAGAGAGAGCAAGTGCTCAGTCCTCCTCATAGCCCCTCTCTGGGAGAACCAAAACTTGTTTCCCTGACCTGGCGAAACTGCTAAAGGCAGCTCCCTCACCCATACCGCTGAGGAAGGACCTTTCTCCTTTCCTCAAGAATATTGAACCCTTTATTTAACACAGAGCAGCTGCATAGTGAGCACAGAGCAGAGCGTCTAGCTTGCTCATTGCCTGTACTGCAGCAACTGCACGAACCTATGGCGAGGTGGCTGAGACGAGATGCAGGCGAAAGGGTCTATCTGGCACCCACGCCCAGATCTGTTGGCCCTACATGTATGGCCCCTCAATGGGTACCCAGGGACCTCCCAGAAGGTGTCCAAAATACCATGATTGAAGCTAGATCACCGTCTACCAGACACCTCTATGCTCTCAAGTGGTCAGTGTTTGCAAGCTGGTATGCAGCACGAAACGTAGACCCACACGTTTGTAAGTACCTCTAGTACTTTCTTCAGGAGCTGCTGGACGCGGACAGAAACCCCTCCACGCTCAAAGTATATGTGGCGGCCATAGCGGCTTTTCACGCCCCTTGTGGTCGGCCATTCCATGGGGAAAAATGACCTGGTCATTCGTTTCCTCAAGGGGGCCAACCCGCCTTGGCCCCCCTCTGTTCCCTCCTGGGACTCCCGTTTGAGCCACTCCAGACGGCGACCTGCAAACGTTTTCCATAAGCACTACATGCCTTGAGTTTGGGCCTGGCGACTCCAGAGTCGTGCTCAGACCAAGACACGGCTATGTTCCTAAGGTGCTCTCAACACCATTCAGAGCCCAGGTGATATCGCTATCAGCTCTTCCCCCGTTGGAAAATGATAATATTTTGAATCTGGTCTGCTCTGTCAGGGCTCTCAGATAGGGATGCTCCGATCCACCTTTTTTGTTTCCGATACCGATTCCGATACCTGCAATTCAGTATTGGCCGATACTGAGTACCGATCCGATACAAAGGTAAAATGTTGTGTGCTGAATTACTTAAGCTGTATGCATTACTTTGCAAGATATCAGGCTCAACTTAAACAATAATTTTTTAGCCATGTAAAACAAAATGACAAACAATGTATTCACAAGTTTAGTGATTTATTTATTGCAACAAGTGCAAAATAAAACAACAAGTTCAGTAGCTTAAACTAGACATTCAAAATGAAAGTGCAAAATTTAAGCATCCAAAACAAAAGCAGCTGAATAAAACAACAGCTTCACTAGCTTGGTAAATGTGTACAAATAAATATGTACAAATTTAGTTAGTAGTAGGGAGGTTAAGTGACTTCTGACTTCAAGTCATGATGCAAAGGTCCCCTTTGGTATGGAAGTACCTTAGGGCCATAGAAATAAATTTATCCTAAGACACAAGTAGGGCTGGGCGATATGGCCTAAAAAAAAAATCCCCGATTTTTTGACAAAAAATCCGATTTACGATTTAAATCGATTTTTTTTTCTCTCCCTACTTAAAATCAATCCTCAGATGACAAAGAAATTGTTCAAAACAAGTTTTTACTTTATTTTGTTTTGATATTCCCTTCTGGGATATTATCTGGATTAAAGTGCAATCAGAAACAACAACCCAAAAAGACCAGAGGGTCCTGTCATTGTAAATAGCCTAGTGTAAATGTAACATAACATAAAATGGGTGGATTGGGGGGGGATGTGTAAAGAAAAAAAAACTTGCATCACAAGAAGTTTATTGTGATTGTCAAATTATTTGGTAACTAAACATCATTTTATCAAGTTTATTAACTATGTAAACACAATGTTTACATGCATAAAGACTGGTATGCTACTGTTTTTATTATTGCTTAACACAAATTTCACAATTTCAATTCAATTCATGTGATTTTGATTCTGATTTTGATTCAATATCAATTCCTTTGGATAAATATTAGGTACAGTAGATATGTTAATGTGTTATGTTAATTGTTCCCAAAAATAAATCACCTAATGCTGTAAACATAGAGAGCCCTGTCAGCTGGTATTATTAAAGGTTAAAACTAACTCAAATTAAACATAATGCGTTTTTTATAATAACAAACTACATTATAATATTTTAATGATATAGGTAAAATATAATAAATGTGTAATATAGTTATCATATTTAGCCAAATACTCCTCTCTAGCCTATTGCAATTATTTTAAGTCCAGCTAACATGCGTGCTATGGGTCATTAAAAGGCATCCTGAGGTAAATGTAACGTTACGTGACACATGTTGTTCTCCAGCTGTTTTATGGACATCTTTCCGCGGTTGAAAAACACTGATGGATTGATTTTATTAGCTACATTTGGGTAAGTTAGTAGTGAAGAGTAACAGATGATCGGTTCATGTGCCGCTTGAACTGAGATCTGTCAGCGATCTTTCACGTCACATTTACAAGCGCCAAAACGGTGTTTATTGTTGGAATTTCGTAATAAAATTAACAGAATCTGAGAGCCGAGAATCTGTTTCATATCAACAGTAACCTGCTCTGTCTTGTATGTCGGTGTCAGTGTCCTCTTTGCTTCGCAATGTTTCTCTGCGTGAGGAAATGGATGTGTGTGTGTGAGAGCGTGTAAAAAGTGACAATTGCGTGTCTCTCAGTGAACTCGTGAGAGTTGCCGGCCCTGCAGATTCAGTTTGTAAATGTTTTCGGCGGGTGTGCTTCTGCTGCCGCGGTTTTGTTCATTTGCCATGTTGTTTTTGTATCTCTATCATGGCAAGCGCTGAGCGCGGTCGGAACTACGGGAGCCCATATGGGCGCGTCGGCGGTTGTTAAAGAGAAAACCGATTTTCATTCAAAAAAATCGGCGTAAACTCGCGTAAGCTACACATTCGAGTTAATCGATAAAATCGATTTATCGCCCAGCCCTAGACACAAGTGAGATCACATTTTGTATCTTATATACGCACATTTTTTAAAAATGGCCGCCGACCATACTTGAGAGGCCCATATCTTTGCTTCTGTTATAGCTATAATGACAAATTTGGTATCAACGGGTACATTTTTGTGGTCAAGGAGTCCAATAAAATAGGTTCCAAGACTAAAAAACAATAATGTTGTCCTTAACATGACAATTGGAGGTGAAGTATGCAATTTTTTATTAAAAAACATATGCCAAACACACCGTCCATTCACAACTTAATAATTTCTTTGTTTAGGTCTGCTTCGCATGCGCCCTTTACAGCACTGGCTGAAGACGCGGGTCCTGCGTCGAGCATGGGCATCTGGTCGTTTACATCTAGTTCACCAGAAAGGCGGTTTTCAATGAGAGATAATTAGTCCACAGACTGTAGAGGTTCGAAAGGGGCACCCTTCATGGCCTCCAGGACCAAGGAAAGGTCCGAGGGGGGGCGAGGAGGGTTCATCCTTCTAGCTCCCCTGAGGAAGCGGACTACAAGGTCGTTTCTACCCAGTGACTGGCCATGCAAATGTTTGACAAACGCAGCAATAGCCGCCACATATACCTTGAGCATGGATGGGGATGTACCCTTATCCAAGAACTCCTGTAGGACACCCCACTGACCACTTGGAAGCATAAAGCCGTCTAGTAGAGGGCGCTCTAGCTTGCGTAATCGTGTGTCACAGCTCTGGAGCCCTGGAAGGCGGTCGACTGGTATCAGACAGGTGTAAACCTGGGAGTAATCTCTAAACTGATAGTGGTTTCGACAGACGCCTCCAATTCGGGCTGGGGCGCCCTCTACGAGGGTAGACCGACTTTTGCACATAAACTGTCTAGAGATGAAGGCGGTCGAGAACGCCTTGCGGTTCTTCCTTCCCCTTCTAAAGGGCCACCATGTCCTTGTCCGCACGGACAACATGTCGGTGGTTTCCTACATAAATCGCCAGGGCAGTCTGAGATCACGGAACCTTCATGCACTGGCAGAACGCATCCTTGTATGGGTTCAGTGCAACCTGCTCTCGCTGAGAGCGGCGCATGTGCCAGGCCATCTGAATGTGGGTCCAGACAGGCTGTTCAGGGACAACGTTCCCCCAGGGGAATGGTCCCTCCACCCTCAGACAGTTCAGCTGTTGTGGGACACCTTTGGCACAGCAGAAGTCAACCTCTTTGCGTCTCAAGACAACGCTCAGTGTCCAATATGCTTGACACTGAACGGTTGAACGGTTCCTGTGTACTTCTAGTTGCTCCGTTCTGGCCGAACCAAGTTTGGTTTCTGGAGCTGATGCAGCTTCAGAGCTTGCCTCCGTGGCCTGTCCCGTTGAGGAGAGATCTCCTCTCACAGGCCGGGGGTACGATTTGGCACCCACGACCCGAGCTTTGGGCTCTGCATGTGTGGGCCATCAATGGGTACCCGTCAGTCTCCCCAACGGAGTGTTAAACACGATTACGCAAGCTAGAGCGCCCTCTACTAGACGGCTTTATGCTTCCAAGTGGTCAGTGGGGTGTCCTACAGGAGTTCTTGGAGAAGGGTACATCCCCATCCATGCTCAAGGTATATGTGGCGGCTATTGCTGCGTTTGTCAAACATTTGCATGGCCAGTCACTGGGTAGAAACGACCTTGTAGTCCGCTTCCTCAGGGGAGCTAGAAGGATGAACCCTCCTCGCCCCCCCTCGGACCTTTCCTTGGTCCTGGAGGCCATGAAGGGTGCCCCTTTCGAACCTCTACAGTCTGTGGACTACGTATCTCTCATTGAAAACCGGAGCTGGTCAAGCTGGTGGGTGACTTACACACACTTTCTGTTAGCGCGTCGTGCCTTGAGTTTGGGCCTAATGACTCCAAGGTCATGCTCAAACCAAGACATGATTATGTCCCTAAAGTACTTGCCACTCCTTTCAGAGCACAAGTCTCTGTGGATCTGACAGCGAGTCTGACAATCTCTTGTCACAGGCGATTTTTGAGATTCGACTTCGAGGGCCAAGCATATCAATACACAGTCCTACCGTATAGCCTGTCCCTGGCATCCGGTATATTATGATGTGCATGGACGCGGCTCTCGCGCCCCTGAAACTTCAGGGCATGCGAGCTTTGAACTATTTGGACGATTGGCTGATTCTAGCTCGATCTCATTCAGAGCTCATAGAACACAGGACCATATTACTCGAACACCTCGAGAATCTTGGTCTCACAGTCAATTGGGCGAAGAGCTCGCTGTCCCCCAGCCAGGAAATATCCTTTCTGGGCACAGAGGTGAACTCGCTGTCAATGACAGCGCGACTATCGCCAGAGCGCATACTGAACATTGCGGCACTATAGTCCCGCTCAAGAGATTTCAGAAAATGCTGGGCCCCATGGCCTCATCATCATCAGTACTCCAGCTGGGTCTGCTTCGCATGCGCCCACTGCAGTGGTGGCTGAAAGCACGAGTGCCGTCTCGAGCTTGGGCCTCCGATCTGTTTCGCCTCAGGGTCAATCAGAAATGCGTCGCAGCTCTGAAACCTTGGAAGGCGACCGACTGGTACTGGTACCACCGCCTCTTCAATCTGACATTCTCTTTTCGGATCTGACAGCGAGTCTGACGTGAATCTCCTTTGCCTGGTTAGGGCCCTTAGAATTTACGTGGAACGTTCGGCTGCTTTCAGACGGTCAGGACAGCTATTTGTTTCGTTTGGTGGCCAATCTAAAGGTCTAGCTGCCTCGAAACATAGCCTTTCCAGGTGGATAGTGGACGCTATCTCACTGGCTTATACATTTAAGAGCCTTCGTTGCCCTCTGGGCATCAGAGCTCATTCCACTAGAGGCATGTCTCTTCGTGGGCCTGGTCCAGTGGGATTTCCCTTCACGATATCTGTATGGCGGCAGGCTGGGCCTCTCTGTCTACATTTATAGGGTTCTATAACCTGGAAGTTCCCGCGCTCCAAGCTAGACTGTTGTCAGTTTAGTTTATCCGCTCAGTTCTGCCGGACTCGGTTCAGTTCAAGTTTTCAGTTCAGGCAGGCTATTGCCTCCCCTGACTGTTATACCGTGTTAAGCACCCTCTATGCATTTAAGTATCCACTCCCGGATAAAATAAAATGGGCAAAGAGGCGGGCCGTGGGTGGAGCTGAGGTGCTACAGGCCTCACGCTGAAGTGACAGCTGATTAAAAAAGTAAAGTCAATAGTTCAAGTTCATATTTTTGCCCTTTGAAATACTATAATAATTAAAAGACGTAACTAAAAGTGAGACTATGTGTATCGTGATGCATTATTACTCTGCTAGTTAAAAATGTATTACCATGCAGTAACTTACAATATTGCTCTGAGCTTGTGCGTGAGACAGTGATTCATGCCCATACATGTCAGTCAGCGCGGCATCGCACGTCAAGTTCGTAAGAGCTTTATTCAGTCCATTTTAAAATTGATTTTGGCCGCCTCTCAATTTCTCAAATGGGTTAATAAACCAAAGACATTACCTCAGAAGTTCAAGTAAATGCATTAGAAATCCACGCTCATTCAAGGGTGTGCATGGACGGAGAGAAAGCACTGACACCTGCAGGATTTCATCTGACGGTACTTTTTATTTAACACTAAAAAGTTAAATAAGCTATGCATATCTGTTCCGTGAGAGCAACAGTACCGCATAACGGGTGTAGCCTGTATATCTATAGACGTTTTTAAATCTAAACTCCAAATATGCAACGAAATTGTCAGACATCCATTAGTGCATGCGAGGAAAACAACTGGAAATACAGCGCTGGTTGTTCTCTCCATACTAGACAATGACGGAACCCAGAGTGGGCAAAGGTATAATGCGTGTATTAAATTGTATAAAATAATACTGAAAAAAGCACAAACACGGCAGAGATGGCAAGTACAGCAGCTGCTGGAATTAGCTGAGGGTGACGCTAAAGCCCCTTTCACACAGTACTTTGAACCCGGCAAATTGCCAGAGTGCCTTCTGTGTGAACGCAAACTCGACCCGGGATTGATGCCGGGATCAAACCCCGGTTGGGGACCTAGTAACATTGCCGTGTTCAGACCCGGAACGCGCGCTGTGTGAACAAAAGCCAGAACCAATGCCTTAAGGGGTGTGTAATAGTGATGACGCATGTGCCATCGCGCGACTCTGTTGCTCTTAGAAGAAAGTTTGTGTTCGTCATCAACAAAGAAAGAACGAAAAAATGTCTGCAAACTGGAATGAAGCAGAGACAGGAGCTCCTCACAATCCGCGCTGAAGCTGAGATCGTTTGCCAGCTCTGTGGAAAGGTGCGCGCGTGCACATGTTTTCGACGCGTACGTTACACGTCTCATCCTGACGTCACGCGGCTTTCCGGGACATTAACGGGTTGTGTGTGAACGCACTCACAGATCCCGGCAAATCACTGGCAGTGTGAATGAACCGAAATCAAACAATCCCGGGACAAATGCCGGGTCACATTATCCGTGTATTTTCCGGAATCTCTGTGTGAAAGGGGCTTAACAGACAGCAGAGACAAACAACGGCAGTTACAGCAGCCTCAATCCACCTGTCACTCAAGTGGCCACGCCCTTAATTATGGAGAACTTTAAGGCTTAATATAATTTAAACGGATGAGTTGTAAAATAATTCACCCCACTCACAGTTGTCATGAAGGGCAAAATTAGCTATCCACCTTATTCCTACGCCCCATGACGCTTTGCGGGAATTATGGGTGTAACTTCCGTTAAGCTGTAAACAATCAGTGAAAGGCTCGCTTTATGAACGCAATTATACGTTTTTCTTTTTTTAATGTTTTTTTTCTGTACGCTGGGTACAATGAGATGGTATTATTCTACTCACCCTTCAACCATCAAACATTAAAAGGATATTTAAAACATATTATGTAACACATGTTGCCTTAATAAAAAATGTTCATTTCTTCAGCATTGCGTGATACTATTTCAAAGTTATTTCCGTAATTTTTACAGAAAATAAATTGTGAAAACAAACCTGGAAAGAAGAGACGTTAGGATTGAGGAGAAAAATGAGAGATTCTTCGTGCATTCCATTGAATTATTAATGGGATATATCGTAAACTAAATCGGGAAAACAGACCACAAATGTGCAGTACCTAGGCTATATGTTGTAATTTTTTCATACTATTACAGCGAAATGAAAAGGGAAAAAAGAAAATTATCACGAGGAAACAAAAGCAGCGACTGAAACAAGCTCTTGCCATAGATATTCTTGTTATAACGCCACGTTAAAAATACGAAGTGTTACGTTATTCTTATGATGTCTGAAAATAAATCATGAAGGAAAATTGACAGTTCATTCAGTCAAACTGACAGGTCAGCTTTATTTGTAAGGCAATCTAATGATTTGAAATTATTCGTTTCAGTCTTTTAGAATGGAAGTTCCCCAAACCGGAAGTGCCACCCATAATTCAAAACGCAGTAAAATCGTCAGGAATAAGGTGGATATAGACCAAAACCACTTTTTGCTGTAAACAGATTTTTTTCTGCTGTAAAGTTGGGCATTTTAACATGGGGGATATACAGATTTGACTAGGATACGCTACAGCAGGTAAACATGTCAGCAGTGTGGATGCCAATTTTGGGCTAAATGAAGTGTGTATTTAAGCTCTGTTTCTCTTTCATCTCTTTGTCGTTCTCATCACATGTTCCTGGATGTCCAGTTTAGGTTTTGAGTCTAGTATGTTGTGCTCCGAGTTTAATAGTTTAATAGTTATACAAATCATTACTGCTAGCAATAAGGTCCAGCCGATCTCATCCTTTGCAATGAGTAATGAGTCCCAAATGGACCACTTGCACTGAGCTTTATGACGGACTTCCGTTTGGAAAAAGTACGTCTCACCAGTGTTGGGGAAAGTTACTTTTGAAAGTAATGCATTACAATATTGCGTTACTCCCAAAAAAAGTAACTAATTGCGTTACTTAGTTACTTTTTATGAAAAGTAATGCGTTAGATTACTTTTGCATTACTTTTTCTCATTTGGGCTGGGCTTGCTTGTTTGTTTTTTAATAACAACAAAAAAGTTCTATTTTTGGCAAATGTTAAGGCCCTTTCACACCAAAAGTGATAAATGCAAGGAAATGCATGTTTAATCCTGTACAGTAGAGGGCGCCGCTCAAACAAACTGTTCAGCCATTCTTCATTACAGAACAATAGGATACAGGAGAAGGAAGTTCAACACGCTTATTTCTACATCTAATCTTGAGTAATTTTTGCCTATTAGTATAGTTGAATTAGATAATTGAAGGTTAGCAGCATTGGTTAATAAATTGAGATTAAATACATAATATGTATTTGTGTAATTTACTATAGTTAATTATAAAAGTTTTGCATAAAATTCTGAGATTGCATTTTACTGTTTTTATTCATTTTGAGGAATGCTGAATGTTTTCCTGCAAGTGAGATGAGTAAATGCATGTTCATATTTAGTCTAGAACTACAATAAGCATCATGTTTACTCTGCACACACACACGCACACACACACACACACACACACACACACACACACACACACACACACACACACACACACACACACACACACACACACCACCTCCTCACTTTGTTTCTATCAATATGAGGACAGGAGAATTGTCAGTCCATACATGTGAAAAAGTAACTAGCGTTACTTATTTGAAAAAGTAACTCAGATATTTTGTTGCAAATTGCAAAAGTAATGCGTTACTTTACTAGTTACTTGCAAAAGTAATCTGATTATGTAACTCAAGTTACTTGTAATGAGTTACCCCCAACACTGCGTCTCACTTATTTCCGGTTATGTTTACTTTCAATGTACTGTGGTCAATGAGTTGATCAGACGCCATTTAAAATGAGTGTCCGCAATAAGATTTAAAAATTTGCCAATTTTTATTGCACAGGTTTACTGTGTGCAGAATTTCCCAAACTTATCGGAACATGAAGTTTTAATCTAACCCAAGCCGATCTGAGAAAGCAGCACTTTTTAAAAAAACGCTATTATTTCACCACAGGGTGTCAGTGTTCATCTAAACTAGTGACCGCGATTCTGGAGTGTATGAGAACAGATGAATAACATCAGTACGAATGACGAACATTTATTTATTTGGATTAAATATTTTAATCATTCTGTGTCATTTTTCAATGTCAATCTTTTCACTAATTACATGTTTATGCCCAAAATTGTATAATATTCCAAGTAGTTGCCTGTCATTCTCCTTTACACTGTGCGCGTTACTGATTAAATAGCCTAGCGTATTTAAAAATTACCCAACAGGTATGAAATGTCAAAAAAGAGAAAAAAAACTTAAAACAGCTTAGTGGATAAATATATTTAGCCTATTTATTATTAAGAATGCGCAGTTGGAAAGAAAATATATTTATAGGAACATTGCAGCAAGCTCAAGATAATTAATTTAATACTGCGATCATTATTCATTGTTTTAAACAATTGGCAGCCATAAAACATAGTGATAATCTGCAATCTGTATGTAGGTGCACTGAACGCTCTAACCGGAAACTCCTGATATGTACTAACTAGAACGGGGAAGTAGTTGTGCAAGTAATCCAACGGGAGAGAAAAAAGAAAAACATGTTCAATGCTGTCACATTATTGAACAAGAACACAAATGATTCCTGGAAAATACCTAAAAAACATTTAATTACAGAAAATACATCTATTTCCTGTAAAATTAAACTAAGCCTAGAATTACAGATGACAAATAGAGATGATAAATGCACAGAGACAACAATGACTATCCAAAGCTGAATCACAGCAGGTCATAAAAAGGGCCGTTAACTTTTATTACTATATTGTTCATAGTTTTCTTAATGTTTGCTTTTCTTCTGTGCTGTCTCGCAGTAGGCGTTTAACAGACGAGCCTGGGTCTGTTAAACCCAGTTTAACAAACATATGTTGAGATCCACGGTCAGTCACGTGAGGAATTATGGGAAAACTGAGACAATTCCACCCACCAAATGCCTCCTGGACATTGGCTGATCATCTAGACCCTCAGGAACTGAATGTTCAACATGAGGAGTTCACTGTGGGTGGTGTTGGGATGTTTGACCATGGACCGTGGTATGGTCACTATCAGAGATGGACTGGTCATAGCAGACTAAGGGGATTTAGGTCACTCTGACTGACGGAGCATTTGTGAACTCCTTAATGGGTCATAAAACCTATTTTAAAACCGGTTAGTCCTCATGGCAGTTGTGAAAAATGCTACAAACATTTCCATGGTAGGCTGTGGAGTGGAGACAGATTGCACAACAGCGGCTTCTGATCCAGTCACTTATTACGAAAAAGCATCAAAGTGTACTTCAAAAAATGCAAGCTGCAATTTACCATTGCACACATCAAAATGAACAAATATAATAAACATGGTTTGTAAGCTCACAGAACATTACACAAATATACATATGTGATCATTTATATAGGTATTGGTCATTTAGATTTATATTTAAATACATTTTCTAATATAATGTACAAATGTAATGTACAAATTTATGTATTATAGCTATAATTTCATGCACAAAGAAATGCACAGAAATTGGCTCATTTTGTTTGCTCAAAAAAGTACAGTTTGGTCAAACAAAAGTAGTATAAAACAGCTTAAAGGGTTAGTTCACCCAAAAATGAAAATTCTATCATAGTTTACTTACCCTCAAGTTGTTCCAAACCTCTATGTGTTTATTTGTTCTGCTGAACACAAAGGAAGATATTTGGAAGAAAACAGATCTCATTCCCCATTGACTACCATAGTAGGAAAAAATACATACTATGGTAGTCAATGGGGAATGAAATCTGTTTTCTTCCAGATATCTTCCTTTGTGTTCAGCAGAACAAATAAACACATAGAGGTTTGGAACAACTTGAGGGTAAGTAAACTATGATAGAATTTTCATTTTTGGGTGAACTAACCCTTTAATTATCCAGTTTTCTCCTGAAGTTAAAATAAATGGATTCTAATGAATATATACATTGTCTTCTACTGTATGATGTGCAACAAAAACCCCTCTGTTAAAATCTCAGAATATGTAATGAGGTTATCCTTGACAGTATTAGGGGCCATTTACACAGAACATGGTTTTGCGTTTAACAAGAGTGAGAAGCGGGGCAGTGGAATGGGGGCGAAGAGGAAAAAATATTTTTTTTAAAGCTGAACTTCTTTTAACTTAAACGCTGCATTTTCAGAATGGTTTGTTTGGCTTGCTAAGTGAGCACAACAGTCCAAGACCTCTATTTAGCACATTTACATGAATGGAAAACAATGGAAAAGCAGAGCAGTAGAATGTGAAAATGCCCCTTAGGCTGTATGATCACGTGTGTCATACTGGTATTAGTCCAACATCAACATCTCACAAATATTCAGAGTAGAAATATTCTCGACCCATGATTTTCTGTGCAATAATTTGTCCATTAAAATCAGGGCAGACAGATGTTTTACCTAGTAATGCACAAAAATGATTTTTTTTTTTTGCTGAAACACACACAAAAATGTGTTTAGTCAAACCAAAGCCAAAAATAACGTTTCTGTAATAAAACTTAGTTAATTTAACCATTCTGCGCAGGGTTGGGCCGCGACGGCTGACAGACATCACTTGATCTGTAACGTGAGATTGGCACCGCCATGTTTGTGTGGGCCGCAGTTAAGAGATTCCTGTCTGTTGGATTTATTACAGCAAGTGAATTCATCAGTTTCTCCCGAAATACATGAAAGTAAGTGGCCGGTGAAATGGGAGAAGAATAGAGTAAACTTTATAGTTATTTACACTGTGTATCTGATATGAATAAAACACGTCGGCAAATATATTTCAATGGATTGTTATTGCTGCTTCCATAGACACCATTGTGTAGTTTACAAACTATAAATGTATTGTTTTGCTATAAATTATATGCATTTAAATGTCTGAAACCTAAAATAAACATTATGTGGTTAAAAAAAACTAAATAGTTGTGATATATGACAAGCGCTGAGAGCGTCCATCTTTGGCTCAGCGCCAACCATAGCGCGAAAGCACAGTTTGAATCTAGTAGTTATGTCACGTCACTGTACATTCGCTCCTCAGTGGTCAGCTGCTACCTTTCTGGCCGAAAACCAAAATTCTGTATTTTTGACATTTCAGCCAAATATTTTCACTTGCCAAAATTGATGCATTACATCTTCTAAATTTGTATCACAACTTCAGCAAAACATGGTTTAAATGAGTTTAAATTTCAGCAACCGTGTGGAAAAAACTTGATTTAAGATATTTTATATTGTTGCAGACATTTTTGCCCAGTATTTAGCAAACTCCCTTCTACCTGAAAAGCCTTTCGACTGCTGGGAGATGACACACATGTGACAGACCGTTGGTCCACCAGGTCCAATGCCTGAAGAGCACATGGGCCAAACACAAATCGCAATCTGAAACAAAGACAGAACAAGAGCAAATATACTTAGGGCATTTTAACACCTGTAGATTGTTTGTTTTGTGACAATTGGATTGCTGTAAACTAAAGAGAGGTCAGAGTGAAGGAAGGCGAAAAGCACGTCAGTGTTTTGGGATTCCACTCATATCAGTAATCTACGGTGGCCGAGAGAGCTAAACGAGAGCTAATACTCACAACACAAAAACATGCTGCTAAAGTTCACAACAAAACCAAATACAGAAACGCGTCAGCTGGGACATGCTTATTGCTCGTGAGCATCCCTATGTCCAACTCCCTTCAAAGGGCAGACGGCAGAGCCCCTGAAGTGGGGACTTTGGAGTGAGTAGGGAACTTGTATGCCATCATGTAGCTGTTTGGAACGCACTTGATGAAGGGAGCAACGAAAGACATTGTAATTTCCTCATTATTTTCACCTGGGATGTTCCCATGACAACGCAGCATGGTGTCCATCAGCTGAATAGCTGTTATTACCAGAAATATCTTATTATTGCTGTTGACATAACTATTGCAAATAAATAAACATTTTATACAAAAAAGGTTTTAAAATATGCATTATATATTTGTGTGTGAGTGTCTCAACTTTAAAACTTGCTGTCTCATATTTGGACCCTCATGTTCTTTTTCTCTATATTTTCTATTTATTTATTTTAGTTTTCTCATTAGTACAAACAAAATTGTCACGTGAAAGTTGTATGTCATAAACATGTCATTGCTGTATGTGTTGCAAACAAAATAAAATAATAATAATAAAATAAAGTAGACTTTGAGCTGTAAGCATATCCCAGCCGGGTTCGTCGCTTATTGGGGTCCCCTGGAAACATTTCCGCTGTGGTCTGTGCTATTTTCAGCGCGTTTTTGTATTTGGAGCACACGTGTTGTGAAACTGATGAAGATGTTTTCTTAATTCGCGAGTGTTTTTCTATTTGCATGGATTTTCTTCATTTGCAGCACGTTGAGCACTCTTGGCCACCGTAGTAATCCATCCGAATGGGTAAACAACACCTTTGCGGGCTTATAGAGGGTATACGCGTGACGTCACCGTCGGCTGGAGTGACTGCGGTTGCGCCCACTGTGAGGTAGAAAGACTGAGAGGCAGCATTGTTTTTTTTTTAGCGTGAATGTATTAACAACTCATCAATTAAATATTTACCATCATATATTCTGCATAATTGGATGTTTTTAAATAAACTGACAAAAAAAGTATATAAGTTTTAGGGCTGGACGTTATGATGATATATCTGATATTAATATAACTGAACACTCGGATTTAGACCACCCTATATTGTGATTACATAAAGGCAAATGTACCAAATCTTCAGTAAGTTGTAAGGAACACCACATCGAGACCTTTAATCTTTAGAGACCACCAATCTTTAGTTTAAACTGATAATCATTCATTTTACTCATGTTTTTGCAGTTTCCCCTAGTAAATCGAGTCATGCAGCAGGCTTTTTTGCCACTCAGTCCAGCTGAGGGTGGGACACTTCCTGTGGGAAAGTGACATCAATGCATACCCTCTATTGTTTGTAGCTTTCATTATATTACTTTGTCATTTTGAGCATGAATCAAGCCTTTGTCTGTATTTTAAGCGGTTTGGCCAGTTGTTCTGAAATACAGCAGTGGCCAAAAGTGATGTCCGGCCTAGGAAATTTGACTCTTCACCCTTTATTTAAAATGATTTTTGTTTTAAATGGATTAAAGATTTAAGCATATTGCATAGTCGTGCCTAAAGGCAATTGTTTTATTTGTGATAATGAAATGAAAATTGTGGGGACATAATTTTTGGCCAGGCTGTCATACTAAAAAATGATGAACATGCAAAAACGAGAGAACTAAAGAAATATAAATAACTGATTATGTTGCACTCAATGTATGCTTTTTCCTGAGAGCTTTTTCTTTTTCTATTATTTTTTTTTTTTTTTTTGCATAGTAAAATAAAAACCTGTAGCTGCAGTTTACCCCTTTTTTGGCCAAATAAAAGGTTGTCACAAAAATACCTTGACCAAGTTTGGTGTTTTTTTCTTTCCACATATTTAAAATATTAAAAAATACTCATATTTTGATAGTTTAATCAAACTTGTAGGGTCATAAAAAAAAACTAATCCCCAAACCAATCCCCTCTGGACTTCTTTTTAGGCTTGTTGTTTAGTTTAGTATGTTTGTCCGACTAAATTTAAAAAAGCATTTCAATTTGTGTTTACTCCTGGTTAACCCACGATTCATGTTTAGAGGCATTAGTAAAACAAACACTGATGCTTTTCAAGCAACGTACGTAAAAACTCAAACACTGTAATAAAGCCTAGTTCGTTAGGTTGGATTGCTTTCTCAATCTCACCACAAGTAAACCGCTCCAAAGTGTGTTTTCAAGCAGGCAGAGACCAACTCATTCAGGGCATCTCGGACCGATTTTTTTTCCATATTCATATATGCCTAAACTAACCGAACTAAGTGGGAAAACGCATCAAGCTCCGAAACAAATGCTCCAAACGAGACAGGTGTGAAAACGCCAGAGTTAACATGGCGTTAACATCTCTCTACCTACAGGAAACCATGCTGGGTGAGATAAGACTGACAAGAACACAGGAAGCTGGGGCAACAAACCTCAGCACTAACTTTTAACCTAAAGCATTGACTGTTTCCTGTCTTAAAAAAAAAAAAAAAACACCATAGACATTTTTTTTCCTGAAATTGCATCATCTGAAATGTATCCAAATTCTAATTCAGAGAGAAGCATACATGAGCAAACATATGGCGTGATGATGACACTAAAACCACAATCAATCACCCAATAAAGCAAAAAGTGCTGATCTGTGAACAACCATTTATGGAGGAATTTGATATCCACATTACATCCCAGAAGAGTAATTACTGTGGTTTAGTGCTTCTCTTTGTGGTGGCCTGATGACTATCATTGTGGGTTGAGGACGCTTTTAAAGTCATGATTTATTCAGACAATGACGTCTGTAAAGAGTGATGTAAAGACATGCGTGTGTGTGCTTGAAAGAGCCTGTGCTGAGCACATCTGGTAGTTAAGAGGTATGAGCTGGTTTCTGCACAGTGTTCAGTGCGGAATAACACAAAGGTCAACAATTGACCTTTCTCAACTCAACGGGTCAAGAGCATCCAAAATATTTGCCAGTCAGTAGTTTAAGACCTTATAAACCATATAATATTGTAAACCTAACTTAAGAGGAAGAAGAGGATAAAAAAAAAATTACTTACGCTATCAGTAGGTCATCTGGTACTATACAAAAGAGGGGAAAAAAAGAGATGGTTACAGTTTCATAAACCTGAGAAATGTAAAAGCACCAAGAGTTATTTTAAAGCACAAAAGCAACATACACTGGCGGTCAAAAGTTTGGAATAATTTACATTAGTGTCTTGGACTAGATAGTCTCTTCAGCTCGTCAAGGCTGCATTTATTTGAACAAAAATAAAATAAAAACTGTGATATTGTGTTTTGTATTTTATATATTTTAAAATGCCTTTTATTCCTTTTATGGCAAAACTGAATTTTCAGCAGCTTCACATGATTTTTCAGAATTTTTTCTAATATGCTGACTTGGTTTTCTTAAACATTTCTTATTATTATCAATGTTGAAAACAGTAGTGCTACTTCATGATAAACTATTATTCAAATGTTTGGGACAATAGAAATTCAAGGACGTATTCAATTGATTCATATGTATACTTGTATGTTACAAAATATTTCCATTTCAAATAAATGCTGTCCATTGAACTTTCTTTTCATCAAAGAATACGGAAAAGTTTTGTTTCCAGCAAAGCAGCAAAAACCAAAAGCCAGCAAATAACACGGATTTCTGAAGAATCATTTGACACTGAAGACTGAATTGGCTGCTGAGAATTCAGTTTTGATGTCACAAATAACATTCTAAAATACATTAATAATATCACAATATTACGGTTAACTGTATTACTGTATTAATTATTCTAAACTTTGGACAGCCAGTGCATGGGTAAATGAAATACAACATCTGGGGAAAAAACTACTTAATAGTACATGTTAAACATAATAATAATAACAACCAATTATCAGTCATCCAAAACATCCTAATTTGGTTGTTTATTTTGGTCACCAATGTTCCCTGGAGAAAGACCCAAACAAATACAAATCGAAATGACATCTCAATCTCAAACACACTACAGCGATCATTACTCCTCTACATCCTCCCTAGATATTTCTCTCTGGCATTGCTTGACATCCAAATTCCAGCAGAATAATGTAATTACTCTTAAACAGATGTTCTGCATTAGGTCTTGTCTGCACACACATAAGGGTTTCACAAAAACTCTTATGAGCTTATTGATATTCTGACCCATTTAATACAAGGATTCAAATTGTCATTAGGTTCTGAGGAACATGATGCTTTAAGGACATATTTTTACCGAAGTCCCTATAATTTTTAATGTTATATTAAAGAAAGCCTCAATACCATAGGCCATAAGACACACATTAAAACAAACCCACAGAACATTTTAGCTGTTTCAAGCAGTTGTGAACTGCAGCAGTTGTGCTTAAAAGACATGCTGCTATCTGATCGTGGTATTAGTGCGCTACCCTGTGTCAGTATTAGAAATCGCAGCTATTTCTACTCTCTTATCTTCTAAACTAAAGAATAAAATGTTATTGTTCAAGTTCACTAACTTCACTGTTCACTTGATACATATTTAATATTATTAGGCCTAAGCTATGTTTATGTCTGAGACCACACTGAAAATCTTTTAACTAGAAATAAACTGAAATTTTAAGGTCTAGATGTTTTAGGTCAAAAGTGAAGAACAAGTTGCCCTTCGAATCGGTATTGCAATTATGAAGTGAAAATCATCCCCTTGACTTGTTGCACAATTTACTTTGATATTATCATTTGTATATCACAATATGCACATTATGTACACTTGAGATCAGAGACTTCTGTACAGTGTGTTTGTGTGTGTGTGTGTGTGTGTGTGTGTGTGTGTGTGTGTGTGTGTGTATTACTATGTTAACTAGTTTTCTAGTGAACTGCAAATGTTTCTGTAACTTTATTAAGTTTGACTGTTGCATCAGTCAATGGCTTCATCCAGCTGACTTGATATCGGTGAGCTTGAGCTTACTCTTGAACTTACCCTTATTCGTCTCAGAGTAAGTTCTCTGAAGGTCTTTCAAAAGCTGCTCAGCAACAGAAAGCAGAGATGAGTCCATAATGTACCTGAAAACTAAAACACGTTTCATTTGTCATTGTATAATAACGCCTGTAAATTATTTTGAATTTTGCAAGCTTTCCATTGGGATCTGTAATTATTTATATATAGAACCTAAACATGAGTGGACTGAGTGTACTGTACAAAATGTGCAGTGATGGGGAAGGTTTGAAAAACACTGGAAAATGATCTTAAATGATCTAAACAACCAATATCAACGACTAGACATTGTATCTGAAACAAAAACTTCGAGACGATTCAATGGCCGATTCTAAAAGCATCAACTGACCGAATATATGCTGAATATATAAAGATTAGCGTGCATCGTTTACAGTTCACACAGTAGCTAAGTTACACATATTTACCGTGTTCGCGTTTGCCGCAGCACTCATTTGACGTTCTTCTTCTTCAGTAGTTTGTAAGACGTATAACATACAGTTGGTTTTTACCGCCACCTATGGTACTTGGACAGCATGGCAATTTATTTAAACCCTTTAAAAAAGAAAATAATAAAATCCCAATAATAATAAATAACTACTAAAAAAAACATTGAGGAGAAAAAGTTTCTTCTTCAATTTTAATTATGTAATACTATAATTTCCTCTGTAAAATATCTGCACTGAAAATGTTCTGGGGCCTGATGCCTATAAACGTTGCATATGCACAAAAGTAAATGGAGTTAAGCACTTAAATGTCATGAAATCATTATCCAGAGGTTACAATATTTGGTAGGCTATTCATTTATATAGAAATATTTGTAGTGGATGCGCTACATGTTTATTTTTTTTTTTGGTGGCATGCTGTGTTTTAATGTTTTAACTACAGTGAGGAGTGCTTGGCATGATTATTCGTTTCATGCACAAAGTAGGAAACTGTAAAATATGCATGTTTTATTTTAAAATGTTTTGTCAGTTTGTCTTACAATTATTTACACTGCAAAAAATAAGGATCTGTTGTTTTTTTTTTACCTTATGAGCAAAATTGCATGAATTTGATTTGTTAGAAGTAATTAATTACTACAGTAATTAACAACACTAATTAAATATTTAGCCAGTGGAAAAGATTGAAAGTAACTCTTCTCTGAAATGTAATTACATTTTTATTTATCAGTTCAGTTCAGTTTCACTTTATTTATCCTTAGAAAGGAAATTTAGTGTGCAGCAGGATCTAAAAACAAACAACAACACAAAAATAAAAAATAAAATGAAGCACCACCAGGGGCCTGTACCATGAAGCCGGTTCTCTTTCAAGCATACGTTTCGGTGTCTCACTATGGGATACGCCCCTTCCGCGTATTCCTCAGAAGCCCTATTACATTACGCCAGCCCCAATTGGCTGGCAGACGTGACGCTGTGTCTGGGAGTGGCTACCCCACCCCTCCGTATAAAACGGGCAACACAGCGTCATTACGACATTCAAAAACCTCTTCTCGCTTCACACCAGAAGCCTAGAAGCCTTGAAACTTTGTACGAACTCTTGGACGAATTACTGGCCACCACGCCGTGTTTCGTCTGGCATCCTTCGATTAGCATCCCAGCCGATTGCAAGGACTGTTCGATACCAAGATGGCTGCAGCAATGCAGACTATCCAGGCTAGCGAGGGAGATTCTGTGCGACTCTGTTCATGCGGGAACAAGATCTCATGCAAAGACACACACCAGGTCTGCTCTGCATGTCTCGGGCTGAAACATGCTCAACTGGCGATCGAGAGTCCCGGCACGTGTGAACACTGCGCACGCTTCACCACGAAGAGCCTTCGTCGCAGGCTAGCACGCCAAGCTAGCCTGTCGGGCCAGGATCCCCTCATGACTCCTAGCCCTGCACCAGCTGCCACTCCGCAGGTATCCATTCCTGTAGAACTGCCCACCACGGCAGCTCTATCCTGGAGTGAACAGCTCGACGCGTGCATGCCTCTTTCCAGTCTGCTCAGCACGGACGAGGAAGAGGACGCGGTCGAATTTGAGGAAGAGGGGCAATCGGATTTTCTTCTCTCTGACGAAGAGGAAGACTTCGAAGATTCTCCATTCCTCCCTCAGCCTGCGCACCGGCTCAACTCCTCGCCGCGGCGGGATCCACGGAAGAGGCGGACAGGACACCATCCTCCCCGCTTCTCAGTGTTGATCTGCAGGACGTGTGCAAACGCGCTGCAGGAAAACTTAATATTCCGTGGCCGACCGTGGTAGCAGAGACTGCAAAGTCTCGCTATGAGGGGAAGAGACTGCCGAGTGCAAAACGGGCTGCACGACAGCTCCTTCCTGTTTTCCCGGAGCTCCTGGAGGAGGTCGCGGTCACGTGGAAGGACAAGCCGTTCACGAGCAAGATGCCCGTGCAGGGTGGCTCTGTTCTGGATGTAGAGGGGATGGAAAAGGAGGGCCTTCTCCGAATGCCTCCCATGGAGCCATTAGTTGCCGCGCACTTGCAACCGAAGCGCACGGCGGCTGCAAATCCGACGTTGCCATCTAAAGCTGACCGTTTCCAGTCGAGCATGACGGAACGTGCTTACAAAGCAGTCGCGCTCTCTGTAAGGGCCATGAACGCGATCTCTCTGCTGACCGCATACCAAGCGGAGCTGCAGGACGAAGTGAGTACCACGCCAGGTCAGACACACTGGGAAGAGATCTGTGTTGTCACGGATCTCTCTCTGCGTCTTCAGAGATGCGCTGTTCAAGCCGCCGGGAAAGCCATGGCCACAATGGTTATCCAGGAGAGAGGGCGATGGCTTAATCTCGCTAATCTCTCTGACAGGGAAAAAGAAGCCATCCTAGACGCACCGGTGGTTGCAGATGGCATTTTCGGCTCAGCTCTGTCACTGATGCAAAAGAGATGCGAGGAGAAAAAGAGGGATGATGAGGCCCTGCAGCTCTGTATGCCGAGAAAGACGCAGACTGCACCACCTCCGCCACCCCGACAGACCTTCGCACAGGTGACGGCACGCCCACCCCCCAACTTTCGCATTCCGAAATGGCAGAGACCCAACGTGAATGCAGCGGGTCAGAGCGGTGCACAGGAGCAGAGATCTGCCTGGCCTAGGAAGAACTATCCGCCTGCAGCAGCTCAGACGGTCCAGTCAGCTCCTCAACCTCATCCTCATCCCCATCTTCAGGGAGCGAGGAGGAAGAAGAAGACGGTTTGACAGGGTCTTCACCAGGGAAGGGAGTCAACAGCCCCCCCAGTTTGCTAGCTCCCGACCCTCACATGTTCAGCGTTCGTCAAAGATGTTCTGTGGGGAAAACAGCGCCCGGTTGGGCCAGGGGAAGCAGAGCGGTGAAAAAGAAAAGAAACGGTGCAGTGGTGCACACCAACCCACTAGTCACAAGCACTTTTCATGTTCAAAATTCAATAAAGTTTTCACTGTACCCCCAGAGAATGTTGCAAAACACAATCCCCAAAAAATGTTGCAAAACATGTTAACAGAACACATTATAACATCACCTCGGGGAGCTTTCGATCCCTTAGAGGTGATGAAACAGTCAGACTCTGTCCAAGCGCTAAGTGCCCACGCATGCGCAGTACAGACCACGAACTCATTCGTGACTCAGCCACACGATGGCACCAGAACGCTGCAAATAAACAACTGGCGAGAGTGCACACAGTCCCGCTGGGTATTAAAGACAATACAATTCGGGTACAGACTGCAGTTTGCCACTTCCCCCCCGCACTTCAAAGGGATAATTCATTCTCATGTGCGGGAAGAGTTAAAACATGTTCTTCAGGACGAAATTTATTCACTGTTGAACAAAAAGGCGATAAGAGTGGTACCACCCGAGCAAAGCCACAGTGGGTTTTACTCGAGGTACTTTCTAGTCCCAAAGAAAGGGACTCGTGCCCTTCGTCCCATATTAGATCTACGTGCACTGAACAAATACTTAAGGAAGTACAAGTTCAGAATGCTCACTCATTCTACACTCCTAAAACTGGTGCGCCCAGGCGATTGGTTTACATCGATCGACCTGAAAGACGCGTATTTTCACATAAAGATATACCCACCCCACAGGAAATTCCTGAGGTTTGCTTTCCTAGGAGTGACATACGAATACCTGGTTCTTCCATTTGGCATGTCTCTGAGTCCAAGAGTATTTATAAAATGTACAGAAGCGGCCCTGACCCCGCTCAGGGAAAAGGGCATCCGTCTCGCTACTTACATAGACGACTGGTTGGTGACAGCTCAGTCAGAACAAGAAGTGAGAAATCACACAACCATGCTTCTGGAACACATACAGAAACTGGGCTTAAGACTAAACACCGAAAAGAGTGTTCTGATTCCCGCACAGTCCATAACATATCTGGGGTTGTCACTGGACTCGGTGACCTTCACAGCACGACTGTCAAGGGACAGGGTGGAAAAATTCACCCGATGCCTGACCGAATTTCGGAGGGGGAAAAATGTCTCTTTCCGCACATGCCTCAGATTATTGGGACTGATGGCCTCAGCCCTAATAGTTATTCCCTTAGGCAGACTATTCATGAGAGAATTTCAGCGCTGGGTAGCGTCTCTGAGACTGGACCCATTAAGGCATTGCCGAAGGAGAGTGACAGTGACGTCAGAGGCAGTTCTTGCACTGCGCCAGTGGAGACACCCAACCTTTCTGGTTCAAGGAGTACCCATGGGCGTGGTTCAAGCCAGAAAAGTTATAACGACGGACGCTTCGTTGTACGGTTGGGGGGGCATCTACGAGGGCAGAATAGTGAATGGAAGATGGGGTCATCATCTGATCAATCTTCACATAAACTATCTGGAAATGCTGGCCGTGTTTCTGACAGTGAAGCATTTTCTCCCTTTTCTGAGAGGGCATCATGTTCTCGTGAGAACGGACAACACTACAGTTGTGGCTTATATAAATCGCCAGGGAGGCCTCAGATCACTTCCCTTACACATGCTGGCACGCAAACTGATTTTGTGGAGCAATGCCAATCTTTCATCCCTGAGAGCGACGCACGTACAGGGTGTCATGAACCGGGGTGTGGATCTGCTGTCCAGAGGCAATCCACTTTACGGGGAGTGGAAATTGAACAAGGAAGTGGTCGAACAAATCTGGGAAATATACGGCAGAGCGACAGTGGATCTGTTCGCGTCGCACGACAATGCTCAGTGTCCTCTGTTTTTCTCCCTGAAAGATCAGAGCGCGCCTCTGGGGATAGATGCGCTGGCACACGATTGGCCCCGCACTCTCCTATATGCGTTCCCACCGATAGCGTTAATATCCCCAACACTCTACAGAGTGAGGGAGGAGGGACTAAAGCTCATATTAATTGCTCCGAGGTGGCCAGGGAAATACTGGCTGGCGGAGATCATACATATGCTGTACGAAGACCCCTGGTCTCTCCCGTTACGCAGAGATCTACAGTCACAAGCAGGGGGGGAGATCTTTCATCCCCACCCAGAACGATTGGCACTATGGGCCTGGCCAGTGAGTGGTTCAATTTGAATACAACCGGTCTATCTGACAGTGTTATCAGAACCATACAGAATGCTAGAGCTTCGTCGACTAGATCTCTCTATGAATGCAAATGGGGCGTGTTTGAGCGCTGGTGCGCGGCTAAGCACGAGATTCCCTTTCAGTGTTCAGTGGCAGTTGTTCTATCATTCTTACAGGATCTGATAGACCAAGGGAAAGCATTTTCAACCATAAAAGTGTATTTGGCCGCTATTTCTGCTTGTCACATAGGGTTTGATAATAAAACCGTTGGGCAGCATCCTTTAGTGTGCAGGTTCATGAAGGGCGCGCGTCGCGCTTTACCAGTTTCAAAACCGCTTTCCCCTTCATGGGATTTGGCACTGGTACTTGATGCTCTTTCAATGCCCCCATTTGAGCCATTGGACAAGATTGATTTGAAAATATTGTCGTTTAAGACGGCGCTGCTGTTAGCCTTGGCTTCGGCGAAGCGCGTAAGTGAGATTCACGCACTTTCGGTGCATTCAGCATGTACACAGTTCATGCCCGGGGATGCAGGGGTACTTTTGAGACCTAATCCTGCATTTATGCCCAAAATAGTTAATGCTATCACTCCTTTGGAGTTAAGAGCTTTCTATCCACCGCCTTTTGCTTCGTCAGAACAGCAAAAGCTAAACGAGCTGTGCCCAGTGCGTGCTTTACGCATTTACATTGAAAGAACCAAAGGGTTCCGGGAGTGTGATCAGCTGTTCGTATCTTGGGCGAAACCACGTACGGGGAAGCCGATTACTAAGCAGCGTTTGTCGCACTGGATAGTGGAGGCGATTTCACTGGCATACTCCAGTAAGGGTCATGTGCCCCCAGCTGGTTTGCGCGCACATTCAACAAGGGGAATGTCAACTTCGTGGGCTCTTTTTAAAGGAGTCACGATACAGGATATTTGCGAAGCGGCGAGTTGGTCCTCGCCGCATACATTTGCAAGGTTTTATAAACTGGATGTTACAGCTCAGACTTTAGCACATGCGGTATTGAGTGTTGGAAGTTGAGTCATGACTCATGACTCGTCCAGCCTGGAGGCGGTGCTGTGGTTGGCAGGGGACTTTGAGGCAGGCTATCTGGCAATACGGGAGTTAGGATATCCCATAGTGAGACACCGAAACGTATGCTTGAAAGAGAACAATAGGTTACTTTCGTAACCCGGTTCTCTGATAGCATTAAGTGAGGTGTCTCACCAGATCACCCTCCTTGCTGTGTGAAGCGAGGAAGAGGTGTGCTTGTTTTGAATGTCGTAATGACGCTGTGTTGCCCGTTTTATACGGAGGGGTGGGGTAGCCACTCCCAGACACAGCGTCACGTCTGCCAGCCAATTGGGGCTGGCGTAATGTAATAGGGCTTCTGAGGAATACGCGGAAGGGGCGTATCCCATAGTGAGACACCTCACTTAATGCTATCAGAGAACCGGGGTTACGAAAGTAACCTATTGTTTAGGTGGCTAGCCAGCTATGTTTCAGCTTAGTTTCCGCCAACCCTGGGTTTTAGGTACTATGAAAGTAGCTCGGCTTTAATCGGTGTTCGTTGCCATGGTATCTTACGCTGCACGGCTAACCTGCTCCGGGGCAGGTTAAGTTCTGGATTCGAGATCTCAGACTGAAGTTTGACCAATCAGCTGTGAGCAAAGAAACATATAGGTGACGTAACTAATTCCCAGTGTTGGTTGCAATTGCTTTACATTTTCTTTCAAATCCTGTGGACATCTCAGCGCAAACTGTAAGACGAGCACATCGTAGAGAAAGAGTTTTTAGCCGGACAAAATCCCCTTGCCTTTCCTGATAGTTAGGCTACTTGTATCAAAGATACAGATTTTCTGCGGAAGGAATATCTTATCTTTGCGAACTTATTGAGCCGCTCATAAATAATTTAACACGTCGAATTCATGCACTTACTTTACCATAAATGGGATTGCGTTGCGTTTTTTTGCAAGTGCTTGCATACTTGCACTCAATCGCAACACGCAAACATACTTGCGGTGATGCACAGAATCTAGGAGAAAACACGGTTTGTCGAACCATTCGCAAGGTGGTCCTCGCTCTGCAGGAGTACATTAATAGTTTAATAGTGTTCATTTATTGACCATGTCCATAAGAGAGGCTTTTTATAAAATTGTCGGTAATATTGATTGGGTGACATCACTTTTTTTTTTCTTCCAAAAAGCAAATTTCACAAATGTACTATACAATACAGTAGCTACTTGTTAAGCATTATTTTAATATTTTTTTATTCGGTTAATCTTATGATAGGATTCCCTATAGAGTCATTGAAGGAATATCCTGCACACATGTTGCAATGTCCACTTCTCTAGGAGAACATGAGGCAGATTATATTAATAGAAAGTCCTTTCACAGCCTTAATGTTCAGGTAGAGATTATGTGAACATGTGAAATTATTATTTTCTGTGAGATGAATCTTTAAATTAATAGTACAATTAACAGATAACAATCTACTTTCCGTGAGTATGTTGTGTCAGCGCTTTGAGGAAAGCTAGTTAAATTTGGTACAGTACAAAACACTGTTAATTTGAATTGGGACAGCAAAACCTACACAATAACCCCCTATCATGACCCTCATGTGTCAGTAAAACCATAGTCAAAATTAGAGATGATCTTTGGCATCCTAAAGGCACGTTTCAACTGTCTTCGGCGCTTAAGAGTCACCAGAGTGGGCATCACAGATAGTGTCTGCATGCCATTCTGCACAATATAGCCACCAGAAAGGAGCCAGAACCACCACAGAAAGCTTCTCCCCGATGAAACTGACCCGAACACACTTGACCACCCAGCTGGTGCAAATGTAGTTGCAATCACCATACAATATTACACTTAATAAAAGCACATTGGAACTGCAGATAGGTCTCAAACTGTTTTATTGGTTTTGTGGGATGGGGGAGAGAGAAAGAAAGCAATAGAAAGTTGCATTAATAAATATTCATGCTAAAGTGTTACTTGGTTTAATAAGTTCACTGACATCAGTTTAATCTAGCTGTTGCATTTATTTTTTAAATGTGGAGCCTCCTCAGCTCACAGTCAGGCTCCTTTAGTGTGCAGTCTAGCTCTATAGGCTCATTTAGTGTGCAGTCTAGCTCTATAGACTCCTTTAGTGTGCAGTCTAGCTCTATAGAATCCTTTAGTGTGCAGTCTAGCTCTATAGGCTCCTTTAGTGTGCAGTCTAGCTCTATAGGCTCATTTAGTGTGCAGTCTAGCTCTATAGACTCCTTTAGTGTGCAGTCTAGCTCCATAGGCTCCTTTTGTAAAGGGCCCTGACTGAGTCTGCTTTCACCTGAAACATAATTCCACCACAAACATGATCATTACAAGTTTTTGGGAGGCTAATCAACTCACAAAAAGGTCCTTGACAAACACCTGTAATGTATTTCAATGGTTTTAAATCCTTTGTTCACATTTCTTTTGAAGCCTGTTGAGGTAGAGGCTTTAGTTTCTGGGACAGGTTGTGAAAAATCCTACAATAAAATAGATGTGTAACTTGGGCCAGTCCCATATGCCACACATTCAAATGTTTACCTTAATAAAAAGCCCAGTGCATTCACCTCAGCAACTGTCCCAGAACACAGAGTGTCTTCATCATTTCCTCCTCCCTGATAAATAAAAGTAGGCCCATATGTTTCTGGTGTTCTGTCTGCTGCATACTGACCTCTGTGTGTGTGTGTGTGTGTGTGTGTGTGTGTGTGTGTGTGTGTGTGTGTGTGTGTGTGTGTGTGTGTGTGTGTGTGTGTGTGTGTGTGTGTGTGTGTGTGTGTGTGTGTGTGTGTGTGTGTGTGTGTGTTGTGTGTGTGTGTGTGTGTGTGTGTGTGTGTGTGCTGTCTTCAATAGGGACACTGCATTTCCCTCTACTGCAGAACATACAGTCAGCCACATTTAAACTTAAAATAGTAATGTATCGCACACATACCCAGTGTTACTTGCTTAGAGGAGTCAGCACCAGGGTCAGATTGTACAGCACCTGTAATCCCATACATAATCGGCCGTCCCTTACTCCTATCAGAGCCAACTCAGTGTATTCTGGAGGAGTGGCCCTCCACTGGTTTTCTGAATTTCACTCTTTTTTCGGTTTGCCTCAAACAAATAAAAAAAAAAATAAAAGGTTGTGTGTAAATAAATACTTACTAGGCTACTTTTAATTATATTTTTATATTTTGTCTTTATCAGCTGCCCAAAACGTTTGGAGTTGCATCTAAAATCAATGAATATTAATCCTTACAGGTATATACATGCAATTTTTTTTTTATATATTATAAAAATATAGGCTATATTTTACACACACATACATTCATAGCCTATATATACATCATTTCACATGAATAAAGAACGTATTTATTTAGCTTACACATTAACGCAATCAGCAATCTTTCTCCAACAGTCTTCTCTTGCTTTGGCAGCAGAGACCGTATTGTTTCGAGCTTGTAATACATATTTAAATTCATCGTAATTCTGAATGATTATCTCTTGCTCCGCGGAAAGAAAGTATCGCTGTCGCTCTATTCATATCGAACGCGATTGGTTGTTCGGTGCCAACGTCACTTTGGTATGTGCACGCGCTCGTGGAGTAATCATAGCTTAAGATCAAAGCCTGAGTTGACAGAGAAAGTTGATGAGCTGCTTCATGGTACCAATAAAGCCTGATTGCATCGGTTTGGTTTTGTCAACTCAAAACTAATCCTGTAACTCTGAGTTTGTTCAGCTACCTTCATGGTACAGGCCCCAGATGCCAACAACGTAAACACAACACAAGACACACATCAACACATCAATCAATCAATCAATCAATCAATCAATCAATCGATGGAGACACTCCTTCCCCAGAATCAAATGACAAAAAAAAAAAAAAAAAAAAAATACAATACAATACACAAATCAGTATATCTTAATGAATAATGACCAAAATAAATAATTTAATAAATAAGCATTTACTAAAAAAAATTCACAAGATATCACCTAAGTGAGTTCAGGTTCCTAATAGCCATAGGAATAGGAATAAAAGAATCCCTGGCACGTCTGGTTCTTAACATGAGTAGCCTAAAACGGCGACCTGAGGGGAGCAAGTTAAACTCCCCAAAAAGTGGGTGATCAGAGCAATTTAAAATTTGGTTAGCCTTACCCCGGACCCGTTTATTATATATGTTGCAGCTGTGGTAACTGTACCCCAACCACCTTGGGTGGCACGCAACATTTACAAGCCTAGCTAGCTTATGCTTGTTAATCATTGAAAGGCCAGTGTACCACACTACAATACAAGATGTCAACACTGATTGAATAAAACACTGGTAAAACAAAGTCATCAGAGTCGTACACACGCTGAATGACTTCATCTTCTTCAAGAAAAAAAGTCTCTGTTGGGCTTTTTTACAGGCAGCAACTGTGTTGCTCTCGAAAGATAGTTTGCTGTCAATGATGGTTCCTAAATATTTATATTCATCTACTGTCTCAACATTCATGTTCTGAAAAACAGTTTGTGAGACATTGTGCTGTAATCTACGAAAATCGATGATCATATCCTTTGTCTTGGAAATGTTAATAGACAGATAGAAGTTCTCTTACGAGAGTATCTCTCGTACTGCGTAATATCTTACGCTATGGGGAAAACTCTTTTCCTCGAGATATTGAAGCCAAAAATTATCCTTAATTTTAAAAATGTAAAACGCTTTGCAGCAGCAAGCAGACAAGGGCGAGGCAGCTCGCGCGCCCATTGGCTGCCTTGCTGGAAAAGCTGCAGCCTTTCGAGTGAGGCACTGCGTGACGTAATGACGAATGGGGGCGCTTCGCGCCCATTTCGTCATGTCCCGCCAGTAAAGGCGTGGTCTCGCCCTATAAATACCCCCTCGATAGCTGTATTTCCTCTGATTTTTCTACTCTTCAAGCGAAGCTCACGCATCGCTGGATCCGGAGTGAGAAGCCGCGCCGTTGACTTGTAGCCTTCTCAGCGGGACGTGCCATCATCTGAAGTCGCTGGCCCAGCCGCCTTCAGCCGCCGTACCTGCTGCGCTTTCCGGCGTACTATATCCTTTACCCTGCTTAGAGTGTGTGTGTTGCATTATTTGCTTTTTTTCCCACCCCTCTAAAAGAGCGGCGTCTTTTTAAAGATGCCTTCCTGTGGTTCTTGCCGAGCCCCACTCAGCGACGAGGACCGCCACGTCATCTGCGTGTCCTGCCTGGGTGAGGATCACGCGGCCACCGCGCTCGCTGACGGCGGATGCCATCATTGTGAACGCTTGCCTATGGTGACTCTGCGGACTCGCCTAGCTTCGTTCTCCGAGCCCGCATCCCAGCCCGCCGTGATGCCGCGCCGCAAGAAGCGCCGCGCCCAGCGCGCGCCCGAGCTGTTTCCAGCCCGCCAAAGCTCGCCGGTTCGCCCGCCAGCTTCGCCGGCTTCGCTCGAGTCGCTCCCAGACGGACAGCGGCCGCCGTCTGCCGCCGCGTCCTCACTTGAGCTCGACGAACTTACCGGAGACGGCATTGAAACTGAGCCGATGCGTCCGCTCTCTCAAGCCGTGGATTACATCGGCCTCGACTGAAAGGCGCTCGCGCAACTAACGCGCAATAGGCTGGACGGACGCTTTCTCGGGAAAGACGAAGCTCCGTCACAGTCAAGACCCGCGCCTTTCCCCCCTGAATGGTGAGAAACATTTGTGGCTAACGCTATCCGAGATGACGGAAGCTGAGCGCTCCGTGTTCCTCGACGTTCTCGCTCTGCTGGACGCCGCCCCCCTCAGCGCGGGCCCCGGCCGAGGATTGAGATAAAGCCCGAGGTCTCAAGGCCTTCCTAGTCTCTCTAGGAAAGCGACGGTGTTCAGTTCCCGCTGCGGCCGGATTTCCACCAAAACTTCTCGCTCGTTCAGTTCCAAGCAATGTGACTGTTCCAGTGTATTTCGCAGTGAGCAAGCTGGTTCCACAGCCCGCTTGCCTGCGCACAAAGGCCGTCGTTTCGGCTAACTAGCAGCGCCGCCAGGCCCGAGATCAAACACCGCGCTCTCGCTCTGCTGGACGCCGCCCCCCTCAGCGCGGGCCCCGGCCGAGGATTGAGGTAAAGCCCGAGGTCTCAAGGCCTTCCTAGTCTCTCTAGGAAAGTGACGGTGTTCAGATCCGGATTTCCACCAAAACTTCTCGCTCGTTCAGTTCCATGCGTTGTGACTGTCCCAGTGTATTTCGCAGTGAAGCAGCCGGTGTCTCAGCCCGCTTGCCTGCGCACAAAAGCCGTTTCTATGGCTACCCAGATAAATCCAATAAAGAGTGCATTTTCTGGTGTTCCGGCCACGGCCGATGGTGTTACGAGTGTTGTAAGAATGCCCACGTCCCAGTGCCCATTCCCACACCCAGACACAGCCCGCCACGGTGCAGGGCTAGCACAAATAAAACCAACTCATGTTGGTTGTGCAGAAAATGTAGTGAACGCGCCCATACAATGCCCGCTTACACTACACGATGCGTGTCCCTTGGTTTCTGTAAAAACGAAACTAGCACACATTTAGTCGGCGCGAGCCGACAGTGTTCTCAGTGCAGTAAATGTGCCCGCTGTCCCGCATTTCCTCACTGACACGCCGAATCCCACGGGATTCGCCCCCGCTCGCTTTCTATGCACAACCCGTCACAGAGAAGCTGAGCGCGGCCAGGCTGCCCGCTGTGATTAGCGCGCACCTCGCACGCTGTGAACACAGCGTTGATTCAGTCGGCGCGAGCCGAGTGTTCTCCGTGCAGAAAATGTGCCCGCTGTCTCGCGCCCGCATTTCTCACAGACACTCCGAATCTCACGGGATTCGCCCCCGCTCGTTTTCTCTGCACAACCCGTCACAGAGAAGCTGAGCGCGGCCAGGCTGCCAGCTGTGATCAGCGCGCGCCTCGCACGCTGTAAACACAGCAGTGATTTAGTCGGCGCGAGCTGACAGTATTCTCAGTGTAGTAAATGTGCCCGCATTTAGTAAATGTGCCCACATTCCCTCACACGCGATGAATCCCACGGGATTCGCCCCGCTCGCTTTCTCTGCGCGTCCCGCCATAGAGAAGCTGAGCGCGGCCAGGCTGCCCGCTGTGATCAGCGCGCCCCCCGCCTCGAACGCTGTAAACACGGTGTTGTTTTCCCAGTACACAGGGGCTCTCGAGCCGCCGTCCTGCCGCGGCCAGAGCCCAGATTTCATTCTACCCCTAGCTATTCACGCAGATGCGTGGTCAAGGCTTCCCGGGGTATCAGAATGGGTGTTGAACACTATAACGAGAGGCTGTTCGCTACAGTTTGCTCGACGCCCCCGCCGTTATACGGCGCGAGTCGAAACTACGGTGTAAAGCGAAGTGTTTCATCTACTTCGAGCCGAGATAGCGAAACTACTGAGAAAAGGGGCTATAGAACCTCTATCTCAGGGCGAAGGGGGCTTATACAGCAGATATTTTCTGGTACCGAAAAAAGATGGTGGGCTCAGACCCATTCTAGATCTGCGACTG
Source organism: Chrosomus eos (assembly GCA_036326025.1). Classification (NCBI taxonomy): domain Eukaryota; kingdom Metazoa; phylum Chordata; class Actinopteri; order Cypriniformes; family Leuciscidae; genus Chrosomus; species Chrosomus eos. The sequence continues at coordinate 16,396,052 of CM070820.1, read as the reverse complement.
CTGAACAGAACGCTCGTGAAGCGCCAGTTCAGAATGCTTACGACCAGGAAAATCCTCGCGCAAGTGCGCCAAGGAGACTGGTTCATGTCAATAGATCTGAAAGACGCCTATTTTCAAATACAAATAGCGTCCCATCACAGGCGATTCTTGAGATTCGCCTTCGAGGGCCAGGCATATCAATACACAGTCCTGCCGTTCGGCCTGTCCATAGCACCCCGTACGTTCACGTAGTGCATGGACGCAGCCCTCCCCCCCTGAGACTTCGGGGCATGCGAGTCTTGAACTACTTGGACGATTGGCTGATTCTAGCTCGTTCACGAACGGAGCTCATAGAAAACAGGGCCGCATTACTCGAGCACCTCGAGGAGTTGGGCCTTACAGTCAATTGGGCGAAAAGCTCACTGCTCCCCAGTCGGAGAATTTCCTTTCTGGGAACAGTGTTAGACTCGCTATCCATGACAGCACGCCTGTCACCGGAGCGCGGATTGAATATTCAGCACGTCGCGAGATCCTTCCGCCACGGCTCTATAGCCCCGCTCAGAAGGTTTCAGAAAATGCTGGGTCTGATGGCCTCAGCAGCCTCCGTACTCCAGTTGGGCCTGCTCCGCATGCGCCCACTGCAGCTATGGCTAAAAGCACGAGTTCCCCCAAGGGCGTGGACCGCAGGTCTATTTCGCCTCAGGGTCGACCTTCGGTGCATTTCGGCTCTGAAACCATGGAAAGCAACCGACTGGTATCAGTCAGGTGTGAGTCTGGGGATCCCCTCGAGTGTGAAGGTGGTGTCTACGGACGCCTCCACTTCGGGGCAGGGAGCGCTGCTCGAGGGCAGACCGCTAGCTGGCCTATGGTCAGTACGGGAGAAGCTCCTTCACATAAACTGCTTGGAATTAATAGCAGTCGACAAAGCGCTACGGCGCTTCTGTCCCCAGATAAAAGGCCACCACGTATTGGTCCGGTCGGACAACATGTCAGTGGTGGCGTACATAAATCGCCAGGGCGGCGTCAGGTCCCGAAACCTTTACAGGCTGACGGGACGCCTCCTGGTCTGGGCTCAGCACAACCTGCTCTCGCTGAGAGCGGCGCATGTGCCTGGTCACCTAAATGTGGGGCCAGACAGGCTGTCCAGAAACAACGTCCCAGCAGGAGAATGGTCTCTGCACCCGCAGACGATCCAGCTGCTGTGGGAAACGTTTGGCAAAGCGCAGGTGGACCTGTTCGCGTCCCAAGAAAACGCTCACTGCCCGAGATTCTTCTCGAAATGCCGGGAGGCGCTGGCCCATGTTTGGCCCCGCCGCCCCCTATATGCTTTTCCCCGTCTCACTCCTGCCTCAGGTGTTGGAGCGAATCAGGAGGGAGGGATGCCCAGTGCTACTCATAGCTCCGCTCTGGACAAACCAGTCGTGGTTCCCTGTCCTGATGCAGCTGACCAGCGCTGTCCCATGGCCTTTACCGCTGAGGAGAGACCTCCTCTCTCAGGCGGGAGGCTCGATTTGGCATCCTCGCCCGGATTTGTGGTCCCTGCACGCATGGGCCATCAACGGGTACCCGCTGACCTCCCAGAGGGAGTGTTAAACACGATCGCGCAGGCTAGAGCCCCGTCTACCAGACGGCTCTACACCTCGAAGTGGTCTGTGTTCTCTGCTTGGTGTCAAGCGCAGAGCTTTTCACCTGTAGACTGCGGGGTTACGGAAGTGCTTTCCTTCCTTCAGGAGCTACTGGATAAGGGCAGGACCCCTTCCACGCTCAAAGTATACGTGGCGGCCATAGCAACGTTTGCAAAACCGGTGTCTGGCCAGTCACTAGGAAAGAACGACTTAGTCGTGCGTTTACTTAGAGAGCTCGGAGGCTAAACCCTCCCAGGCCCCCTTCAGTCCCGACATGGGACCTTTCCACGGTCTTGGAGGCCATGAAAGGTGCCCCATTCGAGCCAATCCAGTCGTCAGGCATGAAACACTTGTCTTTCAAGACAGCGTTTCTCATGGCTCTCGCTTCAGTGAAGCACGTAGGGGACTTGCAAGCGCTTTCAGTGAGCGCGTCATGCATGGAGTTTGGACCTAATGACTCAAAGGTCATACTCAAACCGAAGCACGGCTACGTGCCAAAATCCCTCAACACACCGTTCAGGGCCCAGGTGATTTCCCTGTCTGCCCTTCCGGTTCTCAATGGGGAGAAGGACGCGAGTCTCCTTTGCCCTGTCAGGGCACTAAGGGCTTATGTGTCCCGCTCGTCTGGTTTCAGACAGACTGAGCAGCTTTTCGTTTCGTTTGGCGGCCGTGCTAAGGGACTTGCCGCTTCGAAACAGAGCCTATCCAGATGGATAGTCGGTGCCATTGCGCTGGCTTACACTTCCAAGGGCCTGCAGTGCCCGTTGGGTGTCAGAGCGCACTCCACGAGAGGCGTGGCCTCGTCGTGGGCATGGTATAGCGGGGTCTCCCTGCAAGATATCTGTACGGCTGCGGGTTGGGCTTCGCCGTCTACATTTATCAAGTACTATAACCTGGAGGTGCCCGCCTTACAAGCCAAGCTTTTGGCGGTCTGAACTTCGGGCTTATCGGCCGCCATGCGGCTTATGTGTGGAGTGTTGGCCTGTGCATCGCTCAGTCCGATGCGGCAGCTCCATGAGTGTGGTACCCTTACGGGCCTGATACCCCTACGGGACTATTTATAAAGGAGTGATGCTTCTAGCCTCTCCTCCTCTACTCTGTGAGAGTTGTGGTGATTGTGCACTAGATGCGCCCCGGGCTTCGGCCCTGGGACTCTGGTGTTGGATCCCTGTCCGCACGGCGTGTTACAAGGTGTTCCCCATAGCGTAAGATATTACGCAGTACGAGAGATACTCTCGTAAGAGAACGTACTCGGTTACTAACGTAACCTCGGTTCTCTCTAGAGAGGGAACGAGTACTGCGTATCTTGCCGTGCTTGGAATACGCTCTGGTTCGCTTCGGCGTTGAAAAATCAGAGGAAATACAGCTATCGAGGGGGTATTTATAGGGCGAGACCACGCCTTTACTGGCGGGACATGACGAAATGGGCGCGAAGCGCCCCCATTCGTCATTACGTCACGCAGTGCCTCACTCGATAGGCTGCAGCTTTTCCAGCAAGGCAGCCAATGGGCGCGCGAGCTGCCTCGCCCTTGTCTGCTTGCTGCTGCAAAGCGTTTTACATTTTTAAAATTAAGGATAATTTTTGGCTTCAATATGTCGAGGAAAAGAGTTTTCCCCATAGCGTAAGATATTACGCAGTACTCGTTCCCTCTCTAGAGAGAACCGAGGTTACGTTAGTAACCGAGTACGTTTTCACACCACGCAATAAAATCATCAACTACAGGGCCATGCCCATCCTCATCATTATTTAAAAGACTCACTATAACAGTATTATCTGCAAATTTTACACAGTGCCTATTCTCATATACTTACTCCTACAGTCATTTGTATATAAAATGAAAAGCAAAGGTGAAAGAACACAGCCCTGAGGAGCAGTGGCGGATCTAGAGATTTTTTCCTGGGGTGGCAAGGGGGTGGCATGAGTTTATGGAGGGGGGCCATAAGTGCGAATCACCTCACCATAATTATGAGGCGCCGGACTGGACAAAAGCGAAGCGAACTGCGCGAGAGAGACCGAGTGTGTCAGTGCGCGCGAGAGAGACCGAGTTTGTCTGCGCGCGAGAGAGACCGAGTGTGTCAGTGCGCGCGAGAGAGACCGAGATTAGGCGTGTTTGAGATGCGCCTCGCCTCGCCTGAAATGTAGGCGAGAGTAGGCGGCTGCAGTGAGGGGAGGAGTGAAAAAAGCGCAGGCAAGACGGACAGATTTCGCTTCTCGCAGTGGATCTGAGTCATCAGACACCTGTGAGATCAAAGGCGGATATCGCGGGATTCACGGGATTCACGCTCGTGCACAGTGTTGCTAATAAACTGGATGTAATTTAAGTTCTGTTGCTTTTATATGAAAATAAATATAATGAACAAGACACCCAAAGTACTTGTTATTTAATTCCATTCCAAATGAGTGTTTATCAATCATTTGTTCTTCAATACAGACATAGGCTGTGTGTGTTTTTATATAATAAAATGACATTGCATAACCCATAGAGATCGCACTGTCCGAGAGTTTGGGAATATTCACACATAACATATACACATAAAACATGATATCCGAGTTTTTAAATCAAACATTTTAATAGAGAACAATACATCACGGTTGTTTAAACCAATGAGCATTAAGCTGTGTCGTCAGCAAGTCGTTTCCCATCATGCTTTTGATCAGCGAATCCGGCACGTGCGGCTTGCGCTCGCGAGAGCTTTTTGACACACGTCAGCATGACATCAGAGCAAGGCGGACCGCTCTCGGACACATTTCTAACCGGCATGCATTACGCGCTGATCACCGGTGATCGGTTCTGCGCAGATTTTGCTCATCTCAAACAAGCCTTTTGTCTGCGCGCGAGAGAGACCGAGTGTGTTAGTGCGCGCGAGAGAGACCGAGTTTGTCTGCACGCGAGAGAGACCGAGTTCCTGCCATTGTATGATTAATTAGTAGTCTAATTAATTGGTAAATAGTAATATATACTATATAAGAGGCATGGAAGTTCGATTTATGGACAACAATAATCAGTACAAACGTCTTGTTTTTAACTATTGTTCAATAAATAAAGAATTCGCAGACAAACTTTCATACTGAGGATTAAATAAGATGGAACTTATGTAGTAAGATTTCATAACTAATCACTTACTGCGTTTACATGCAGCCAATAACCCGTTCAAAACCGGGATATTAGCAATAACCCGGTCGTAAATGGCCATGTAAACACCGGCAAAAACCCGGATATGCTCATAACCCGGATTTTAAAAATCGGGATATTATACCTGGGGTACCCCTTTTCTAACCCGAATTTTTGGTCATGTAAACGCGTATCGGGATATCCCCATAGTGATTTGTGTTCTGCGCATGTTCTATTCGCAAGGAATTTTGGTCTTTTGAGTAGAGAAATTTCTCGGCGCATACAAAAACCCGCGTGCAGTTTACCGGAAGTAAACATGGCGAGACGCAGCTGGAGTGAGGTCAGTAACGTTACCAGCATCAAAGCGCAAACAAAGGCGATCGCTATCTGCCCCGAACCATTCATTATCCGCCCCGAACCATTCATTATCCGCCCCGAACCATTTATTATCCGCCCCGAACTATTCATTATCCGCATGCTACTGTTGTTGTTGTCTTTGGATACAGGAAAAAGAATCGGAAATAGTATATTATACTATTACTTAGGACAGACAAGAAAGTGTTTTGTCTATCTGATTCAAATCACAGTCTGCATAGTCTCTGTTCTCTTGGTATCCAGGATTTTATGCCGTCCTTTCTACATTTGAGAAAGTCATAGTAGTCACTGAATCGTATTTTGAAAGTCTCTCTTTTAATTGTGTAATTGATCAGTAATTTGCCAATTTTGTGGTTCTATTTAGGGACGTGTAACACTGGAGTTTGGTTTATTGAATAATAAGATAATATAATAAATATGAAATAGTGTGTGATTTCAGAGAGGCTTGACACCTAATTGAAGACAACATGTTAACATTATGTTAAAAGAGAGAAAGAAGTAAGCAAGCTACCTCCTGCTAATTCAGTGCTAATAATTTAATTGTTGTTTTTTATTTTATTGTTGTCCATTAATCGAACTTCCATGCCTCTTATTACTTGTGTACCAATTACTTATGCTCCGACTGTCGAACACACTCGGTCTCTCTCGCGCACTGACACACTCAGTCTCTCTCTCGCGCACTGACACACTCGGTCTCTCTCGCGCACTGACACACTCGGTCTCTCTCGCGCACTAACACACTCGGTCTCTCTCGCGCACTGACACACTCGGTCTCTCTCGCGCACTAACACACTCGGTCTCTCGCGCACTGACACACTCGGTCTTTCTCGCGCACTAATACACTCGGTCTCTCTCGCACACTGACACACTCGGTCTCTCTCGCGCACTGTTTTAAGTTCAAGTTGCTTCATTAGCATGAAATTTGGAGTAGACTATATTATTGCCAAATATTGCCATTAATATATTTAAATACAGAATTACACCAAAGTATGGTAAAGTCAGCTAAAATTGGCCATGTTTTGGCACTTGTAATATCATCAATATCAAAGTCTAATGATATTATTATAAATTAGCATGAGTCTCTTAAACATATTTAATTTTTAAGCGCAAAAAAGTATAATGTATCAGCAGGTATATACCTTCGTGAGCCATGGAACAACATTCAGGTAAAGGGCCAATATAAAAATAGAACAACACAGGTAATTTCGGCTAAATTGACACGGTTGTCTTTAGTGTGATATAGCAACAACACAACAAATGTATTTCATTAAATATAGGTTTGTGTTTCTGTGCATTGGTGTCTTTTGTGTGCATGTATGTGTGTATGCTTGTCAAATAACGTCAAACATTTTGTTAAAGATTATAACAATTTTGACAAAAACAACAACAACACAAAAACACTTTAACATTTCCTGTAGCTATACCAGTCAGGCCAGTTAGATATTTTGCTGCATTCTCTTCGAAGGCAGTCTGCCGATATAGATGCCATCTTTCTCACATATGCCATACTCACAGCTCTCGTGGTAACGACTTGCACACAACATCCCGTCAGTGAATAAAATTCATTGTTATTTGACGCTCAAGAAACGTAAAACCTGGTTGTGGCACAGTGATTAGTTATGAAATCTTACTACATAAGTTCCATCTTATTTAATCCCCCGTATGAAAGTTTGTCTGCGAATTCTTTATATTTATTGAACAAGAGTTAAAAACAAGACGTTTGGCTACTGATTATTGTTGTCCATAAATCGAACTTCCATGCCTCTTATATACTATATATTATACTATTTACCAATTAATTAGGCTACTAATGCCCGGATACACTCGGTCTCTCTCGCGCGCAGTAAAACTCGGTCTCTCTCGCGCGCACGGCGCACTAACACACTCGGTCTCTCTCGCGCGCAGACAAACTCGGTCTCTCTCGCGCGCACTGACACACTCGGTCTCTCTCGCGCAGTTCGCTACGCTTTTGTCCAGTCCGGCGCCTCATACATAATTGGGGGGGGGGGGGGGGGGGGGGGGGGGGGTGCTGCTCCTTCACTTTTTCTACCAGTGTTTCTCACAAGAATTTTGGTCAATTTGTGTTGAGTGTAGCCTACCTTTGTCCCTCTAGGGGGGTTCGGGGGCATGCTCCCCCGTAAGAAAATGTTGTGCTTTTTAATGTTAAATTCATCAATCTGGTGCAGTTTGAGAGTTCAAAATTAAGAGCTCCAACCCATACTCAGTGTGCAAATTGAACAAAGAAAAACTCAAAACTCTTTTAGTTGTGTGATATAGTGTCTGTCTACATCACACTACTACATAATTAATCAGTTATAATATTAATCACATGACTAATAATACTTTTTAATAATAGCCATTATATTGTCAAGTCAAGTCAAGTCACCTTTATTTATATAGCGCTTTTTACAATACAAATTGTTTCAAAGCAGCTTTACAGAGATAACAGGAAAACAATGTTGTAATAGTATTGTTCAATTGAAAATTAAATGTCCCCAACTAAGCAAGCCAAAAGGCGAAGGCAACAGTGGCAAGGAACCAAAACTCCATCAGGTGACAGAATGGAGAAAAAAACCTTGGGAGAACCCAGGCTCAGTCGGGGGGCCAGTCCTCCTTTGGCCAACGAATGAACAGTGTATGATTATGAGTTAGGCAGCATAATGTCAGGAGTCAGATGGGATCAGAACTTTCACGATATTATCCAGTTCATCTGGTTGGGTTGGGTCATCCGGCCGGTGAGGAGATGAGTGGTGAGGTGTCCATGGGCCTTCACAGCCCTGATAATGCGTGTCGTCGTGTCCATGTGATGGTCCTTCATCAGATCTGGATATGCCCTGGACCCGGCGGTCTGCGGTAAACCTCGGGATAAACAGAGAGACTAATATTAGCGTAGACGCCGCGAACCCCTCTCCAACCCCTACGCCGTAGCTTGACGTTCACCTCCAAAAAATTGTAACTACGCGTCGAGGCGACGCAGACCGCAAGGGCTGTGATTGGTCAGATGCACCGCGATGCAACCCAACCTGACGCAGAACCATAAAACGGCAACGACGCCGTAGGAGTGACGACGAAGCTACGCCGTGGAGTTGACGCAGAAGCATAATGAGGCCTGTAGTTACAATTTTTTGGAGGTGCACGTCGAGCTACGGCGTAGGGGTCGGAGAGGGGTTCGCGGCAACGCAGAGGAGTCTGCGGGGATTCGACGCAGAACACATGCACTATTGTAAAACACATGCACTGAAAAATAAAAGAAACTTTCATAATTAGGTTAGAAGTTAGAACTAATTTCTATATTTGAAAGAGATAAACACATTATCTTTTATTTTGATGGAAACTGCATTTGTCTCATAGGCTACTCTACAATTCTAGTAAAATGCATAATCGTCCAATATGCAGATGTGGAAATAATGCGTAACTGGGTAATGGGTTCCTTTTAGCCTGTGTTCTGAAAGTAGCCTAGTTCTGCTATGGGCCGTTCAAAAATAAAAAGTTTGAAGGTATGAGATGTATCGGCCCAAAAAGCACGTCGGCCCACCGGGAAAATGCCCGGTATGCCCGATGGTCAGTCCAGCACTGCTCATTGTTATATCCAAAGTTAAACATAGTTATGCATAGTAAACGCTCAATGAGACAAAGTATTGCGGATGTAAATAACGTAACTTAACACTGTGGTTGTTGCAGGGTTAACTGTCTGCTATTCGACTTGGTGTCAAACAAACTTGCACCTAAAAAACTTACTGATAACTCAGTCACAGCCTCTCTTCTTCGACTCCGAGAAACTGCGTACTGAAGACAGATGCACTGCCTGACTGGTGAAATTTCGCGGGGGTCGCGTCACGTGCTGGTGATGGGTGAAACCATTGTGAGGGGGAGGGGATTCTAAATCGGCGATTTCTGTTTGAGAGGAGTTTGGTGCGGGTCTCCTTGGCCTTAACGTGTAGGCTATGAACATAAAATATACTTAAAAAATATTATCTGATTCATAAATGGGGTGGCAACAGGGGTGGCAAGACTGTATCCCAGGGGTGGCAGCTGCCACCCTTTGCCAACCCGTAGATCCGCCCCTGCTGAAGAGAGCCTGTGGAGGTAAGGGCTTTTGAGGATAAAGGCCTCTTTATGCTTATGCGTCAACTCCATGGCGTAGCTACGTCGTCACTCCTACGGCGTCGTTGCCTTTTTTTGGTTCTGCGTCAGGTTGCGTTGCATCTGACCAATCACAGCCCTTGCGGTCTGCATCGCCTCGAAGCGTAAGCCTGTTTTATGCTTCTGCATCGAAACGACGGCGTACCCTCGCAGACCCCTCTGCGTCACCGCGAACCCCTCTCCAACCCCTACGCCGTAGCTTGACGTGCACCTCCAAAAAATTGTAACTACGCGTCGAGGCGACGCAGACTGCAAGGGCTGTGATTGGTCAGATGCACCGCGATGCAACGCAACCTGACGCAGAACCATAAAACGGCAACGACGCCGTAGGAGTGACGACGAAGCTACGCCATGGAGTTGACGCAGAAGCATAATGAGACCTGTAGTTACAATTTTTTGGAGGTGCACGTCGAGCTACGGCGTAGGGGTCGGAGAGGGGTTCGCGGCGACGCAGAGGAGTCGGCGGGGATTCGACGCAGAAGCATAAAACAGGCTTAAGACACCATTTACCCTAACACACTGACCTGTTTGAGAGAAAATCCAGTATCCAGTTTGTTTAAATAATGATTTGACCTCAGACACATCAATATCAAAATCAAGAATACAATCACGGACCAGATTATCACCCATGTGATTATTTCACTAAAATCACTGTTGGAAAAATCAAAACCGTTTAATGACACAATGCTAGTGCCTTTGTGTAGACCTGTCATTAATTTCATTCCATTCCACACGGATCTTAGATCTGAGACTCACTGAATTCTGACTCAATTTTCCTTTTATACTGAAGTTTAGCCTTTACTATTTCAGCTCGCACCACCTTCCTAATTTCAATAATTAAAATGTATTTAATTATTTATTCTAAAACAATGCAAGAATAGGCATACTGAATAATTTTTTTAGCAATAATGTGACGTCACATAGTCCTTATCTCATAATAGGCTTGTTTGAAATGAGCAAAATCTGCGCAGAACCGACCCCCGTTGTACATCATTAGATCCTGTTAAGTTTCTATTTTTTTGTGGGTACTCACAATAAAAACAAAGTGTTGTGCTTTTCGTCAAATAAAGAAAAATAAACATGATGCGCGTTTTAACTTGTCTCTGTCAGTGAGGTCCGTTCTGAAACGCGTCCGAAATATTAACTGTAACTCTCTCAATACTTGTCACAGAGATACGAGATATGTCTCTTTATGAAGCTGAGATTCTCTTCTTTTAAATGAAGTAATTTATTTAAAAAAATATATATTTACAGTTTATGTAATCCGTTTGAAACAAAGGAGAGTTACAGTTTTTTCGCTCTCCCTTCATTATAAATAATTAGGTGAGCCCGCCACACCCCCAGCGCTTTTGACATGGTAAATCTATGCATCACACGCGGCACGCCCCCGATCAATGCCAAACACAGATTCTTCATCAGAGATTCACAGATAGTTCATCGCGTTTTAGGGATGGAAGCACGCTAACGTTACTCCTTCAGAGGATTATGGACAAATGGGAATAATTCACCTTTTTCTCAGTGGAACTTGAAACTCAGACGACGAACGTTCCATTTTGAAGAACGAATTGACCCCGATGATTCAAGTTCGGAGTAGGCTACCGGTAAGTTGTTTAGTGTTTTATAATTCCTTTTCTGATCATAGAGCTCAAATGCATTTTCAGACTATAGTTTGCCTAGTAATTACCTCAACACAACATTCGTGTAGCAGGCCTATACGCTCGTGTAAACTTTTTAAATAACTGCTTAGGTTATAATGATTTAGTGAAATATATCGATCTGCGAGTTTTGTTTGAGTTCTTCTGTGGTCTAGTGGTTAGATCGGTTGCCAAGCGTGTCAGAGGTTACGGGTTCGAATCTGCCCCCGGCATATTTTTTTCTCTCATCAAAACCGAATATGTTCATCAGTGGTTACAGTCTATATCAAGCACACACGTATATAGGACACCCGTTTGTGTGCATTTTATTTTGTGATTTCACCGGAATGAATAGTGTCCGCAATGGCAATAGATTGAAGAGCACGTCCTAAGAGCGAGTGAAGACTGCGCGTGCGCCCCCACAAGAGACTGTATCCATGACAATGATAGCAGGACACGAGCGCTCAGCTTGAGTTCAAAAACAAAACATTTTAGCTCTAGATCTCTTATTTAACCCTTCTATTATCTTCATTTGTGTCTACACTCATTATCTTTGGGGTCTCCATGGACCCCAGACAATAACATTTAATTTTGTAACAGTATAATATTTTTTTTTTTTTACAAATGTAATTTTACTCTGTTTATTAATGTTTTTACTCAACATTTGTGGAGTTTTTGGAGGATTTTTGATATCTTTTAAATTTCTATAAATACATAAATAAATATTTATTTAAATAGGCTTTTTACAAAAAAACGCCATTGTATGTAAACTTCACTTTATAAATGTTACAGTTGGTGTAGGCAGGAAGCACGAGGAGACTAGGATTTCCAAAGACAAACACTTTTACTAATAAATCAAAACAACAAACAGATACTGGCAGGCAGAAGGGCAAAGTATACACACTGGTAACATAGACAATAACCGACCAGGAGTGAGGGAGAACACAGGGTTTAAATACACATAGAACAGAATGGGGAAACAAGGCACAGCTGGGGCAAATGAACTGAACACAGGTGAATAAACTGAACACTAACGAGGAGCGGGAAAACTGAGAACAGGACTGAACCAAATACACAATGACGGGGAAAACTCAGGAATACAGACACAAGACAGACATAACTGTAACATTACGCCCCTCCTCGAAAAGGCGTGTCCCCACGCCGTATAAACATCAAATAGGGGCGGGAGGGTGGGCGCCCTGGAGGCTGACGAGGGCGTGGCTTTCCCGGAACAGGAAGCCTCCAGGGCGGAGCAGGCCGTGCTGGTAGCCAGGGTGGAGACGCCCTTTGGGGTGGCAAGGGTGGAGACGCCCCTTCGGGTGGCCATGGTGGAGCAAGCTGGTCAGGGGGCCATGGCGGAGCAAGCTGGTCAGGGGGCCATGGCGGAGACGCACCTTCAGGTGGCCATGGTGGAGCAAGCTGGTCAGGGGGCCATGGCGGAGCAAGCTGGTCAGGGGGCCATGGCGGAGATGCACCTTCAGGTGGCCTATATCCCCCCCCCAAAATTTTCATGGGCAGAGTGCCAGGCTCAGGGACGTGCATATGGACAGGCTTGGGGGGGCTGGACGGGACTAGCGGAGAAGGCTTGGGAGGGCTAGATGGGACCATCGGAGAAGGCTTGGGAGGGCTGGATGGGACCATCGGAGAAGGCTCTGTAGGGCTGGATGGGGCCAGCGGAGAAGGCTCTGTAGGGCTGGATGGGGCCAGCGGAGAAGGCTCTGTAGGGATGGACGGGGCCAGCGGAGAAGGCTCTGTAGGGCTGGACGGGGCCAGTGGAGAAGGCTCTGTAGGGCTGGACGGGACCAGCGGAGAAGGCTCTGTAGGGCTGGACGGGACCAGCGGAGAAGGCTCTGTAGGGCTGGCTGGGATCAGCGGAGAAGGGCCGGGGTCGGCTGGGACCTGCAGTGAAGACTTGGGGCTGGACTCATTGGCCAGAACTGATGTTCGTGTAGCCCACACATACAGGATCGCCACAGACATTACAATCAGTGCAGTGTCCTTTTGGATGTACTCACGTACGGTGTGCTCAGTCTCTAATGGGCAGGTGACGGGCTCAGGCTCTGGCGGGCAGGCGACGGGCTCAGGCTCTGGCGGGCAGGCGACGGGCTCAGGCTCTGGCGGGCAGGCGACGGGCTCAGGCTCTGGCGGGCAGGCGACGGGCTCAGGCTCTGGCGGGCAGGCGACGGGCTCAGGCTCTGGCGGGGTGGAGATGGTGGTTGAGTGGCGATGTCATCTACCTCACCTACGGTGAAGGGTGAGCCACACAACCACAGTACATGATCCAGGTACTGGGCAAATGATCCTGGGAATGCCGCTGCTGGCGTTTGATGATAAAGGGTATCGTCTAACCCAAACCAAAAGACAGTCTTTTGGACCTCTTCTGTCCAGCTTACCCCTTCGGAGAGCTCCAGGAATTCGGCAACATACTCCTCGATGTGCCGGCCGTCCTGGAAACAGATCAGCTTGGAGTTGTTGGAATTTGAAGGGGTGAGGAAAATACCCATCTTGTTACTTTCTTTTAAGGTCGGTTATTCTGTTACAGTTGGTGTAGGCAGGAAGCACGAGGAGACTAGGATTTCCAAAGACAAACACTTTTACTAATAAATCAAAACAACAAACAGATACTGGCAGGCAGAAGGGCAAAGTATACACACTGGTAACATAGACAATAACCGACCAGGAGTGAGGGAGAACACAGGGTTTAAATACACATAGAACAGAATGGGGAAACAAGGCACAGCTGGGGCAAATGAACTGAACACAGGTGAATAAACTGAACACTAACGAGGAGCGGGAAAACTGAGAACAGGACTGAACCAAATACACAATGACGGGGAAAACTCAGGAATACAGACACAAGACAGACATAACTGTAACAATAAAAGACCCAGATTTCTAATTTTCATTCATGGAGATAACATGGATCATTTTACATGGTTTAATGTAAGATTTTAGATTTTTTTTTTGGAAAATGCAGTTTTAAAATAAAAAATATCACTTTAACCACTAGATGGCCATAGACCTCCACTATAAGCTATTTGCTATGTGACTAACCAAACTATATATCTTTTCACAAGTTTTTCCAGTTGGATTAATATCTAAATATTATAAAATCACAATTATAACAAAAAAAACAAACAAAAAAAATTGTCAAAGCATTTTTTGTACTGACAAAAGTTTTTCAATAATGTTACATGAAGTTCCTAAAAGTTAGGGAGGAGCGAGCCAATATAATCTTTCAATCAACAGCCTACAGCCTATATAAGCAGTCGCTTACCTCTCCCTGGCATCAGCTGTTCCAGTATCAGCTGTCCCAGTATTGCCGCACGGAATAACGTCCGACATCCCGGAAATCCAGCTCTTTCCTTCAGACGACGATTGACAAGCCTTCCTGGGACACAGCCAGTCACACCCCGCGTGAGATCGGATCTTACGGATTATCTTCATGAGCGTTCCGATCGAGAAATCCAGCACGCATATAAACCACGTTCCAAAGGCAACGCTCTCCTCCATCTTCAAGATCGCCAGTTTCAACCGAGCCTCGTCCATCTTCTTCTCTCCACTCTTCCGCTGCTAATACACCGATTCAAAAGCTCAACTCTACGATCTTTTCATCAGTTCTTACAGTTCCAGCATTCTATCAAACACTTCAACATTTTATAAAAGTAAGACTAGCACCTCTTCTACCTCCGTTTCTCTCCCGGTTCGGCGTTTTCGAACCCACACAATCCAAACGGCGCCAATCCAAAGGCCGCCGCGGCTCGCACTTCCTGGTCCGCCGGTATTTCCACCCGGCCAGCAACAGCGGCCGCAAAAACAGTTCCGCTTTTTCTCCGGCTCTCACAAACTTCATGCAGTCAGCCCCACTCCCCAGGCCATGCCAGCCATCTTGGACACCAGCAGTGTTGGGGAGTAACAGAATGCATGTACCGGCGTTACGTATTCAGAAGACAAATTATGAGTAGGCCCATTTGTATTCCATTACAGTTACAATTTAAATAGTTGGTATTTAGAATACAGTTACATTGTTGAAATCAATGGATTACATTACGATACTTCCGTTTCACGAGTTTAGTCACTCTCTAAACAATTCAAAACGAAACAAAACAAACTGCCTTCTGCTTATGTAATCCGTATAAATTGCACATTTCTCTCTGGCGCGTCCTATAGCATAATGCAAAGATCGCGAGTCAGCATCGTCAACTTCATCTTTGCAGGCGACAGTGACACAGACAGAAACCCTTGTTTATTAATAAACAATTAAAATATATCCTTGCTATATTTGACATATTCATAATCAATACTTTTGCCGACTCTTTGTGATAGCTTTTAAGCGATTTATTGGCAGCGCTATCCCTAGAACGCGTCACCACCGCATCACCATTCCGCATTCCTACACTTATAAAATGCAGTTCAATGTGGAAGTAATCCAAGTATTCAGAATATGTTACTCAGATTGAGTAACTTAACGTAACAAATTAAATTTGGGGCATGTATTCTGTAAGGAAATACGTTTGAAAGTATCCTTCCCAACACTGGACACCAGTCAGTAAAGGGACCCTCCGATCAAAATTCATTTACTTTTCTCAACACTAACACTTGCTCCTCAGGTACAATCCGCTTGCCAGCCCATTCACTCTCAACAGCAGCCCATCTTCCAGCTCCTAACAATGCAGTCGCCATGGAACCACCTCCAGTCCCAGCCCATCTCCGTTCCCTAATTCTATCTGGTGCAACTATCGATCTTCTCTACTGACTTCCGTCCCTCAAGATGAATCCCATCGCTCGTTTGACTTAAATCGTTAAATCTTACAAATTCCGTACAAACCTTCAAAACGAGTTCTCACACTTGCAGAATTCTGCGTTGCTTTTGCTAGATACACAGATGTAATTTGCACTTCATTTTCAGCCAGACGCAAGGAATTAAATGACTACCTCTCTATCATAGCAGAGCTCAGTCTCTCTTTCGGAGGTAGTAGTTTTTTATACATACCATAAGCTTCTTCAGCTAAATGCGACGCCTGCGTCACACTGGAACCAGTGTCCTTACTGGGGAGCCTTGGACCTCGAACTATATAACAGAGTCTTAGGCGTTCGAAGCCCTTCTTGCGCCATCTGCAGGTCTATCATTCATTCTACTTCACAATGTCCCCAAACCAACCCAGATCTTCCAACCCATCCAGCTCCTTTCCAAGAAAAATCCACTTCATATGTCCCTCAATCAAGGAATGACCGTAACCAGATTTTTACCTCAGTTTCAGGCAGACAAGTGTGCAACAGCTTTAATTCATCACGTTGCAACAGGCAACAATGCCACTTCCTCCATGTCTGTAATTTCTGTGTGGCAGAGCTCACGCTCGTCCTATGTGCCCTGTGCGCCGGCCTCAGCTTACTTTAACCGTCAACATTCTTAGCATCTGCCTAACCATTCTCCGCTCAGGTCTTTTTCTCCTAACAAAACAAGAACCCTAGACGCCATGTTCAATTTGGCTTTCTTCCGATCACCAAATCAAATTCTAGGTCGATGGTCGTCCCACGCCTTCTGTTTCCCTGGCTATTTTCTCCACTGCCGCTGCAGTGATGTCTCCTCTGCTCCCACAGGAGCTCATTTTTCTTCAGCGAGCATTGGTCTCCCAGCGGACGTAGCATGCATCTGTTTCTTCCTTCTCTGTCCAGCGAGCATTGGTCTCCCAGCGGACGTTGCATGCATCTAGCTCTACTCTTTTCCATCCAGCGAGCATTGGTCTCCCAGCGGACGTTGCATGCATCTAGCTCTACTCTTTTCCATCCAGCGAGCATTGGTCTCCCAGCGGATGTACTATGTACTTATCTCCACTCTCTCCCGTCCAGCGAGCATTGGTCTCCCAGCGGACGTTGCATGCATCTATCTCTACACTCTTCCGTCCAGCGAGCATTGGTCTCCCATCGGACGTAGTATGCTTCAATTTTCTCTCTCCTCATCCAGCGAGCATAGGTCTCCTAGCGGATATTGCATGCATCTATGTTTCCTCTTTCCCATCCAACAGGTATCGATTTCCCAGCGGACCGCAAGAAATCTCCACTCCGGGCTTCCAAAAAACACGCCACTCCACCGTCAGCCGGTAGGGCCCATCAGCCCGACGCCGTGAGCTGCTCCCGTCGGAAGCTACATTGGCCCTCCTGGTTGGGCATTCCCAAATCTTGTTGCCCCTCATTCGTAAACCAGTAGGGCCCGTCCGCCCAGCGCAGTGAGTGGCTCCCGCCAGAGGCAACACGGGCCCTCCTGGTCAGACGGCATAAATCACGCTATTCATCGGTAGAGCTCGCCGCAGAGCGATAGAGCTCGCCTGTCTGACGCAGTGAGCTGCTCCCGTCAAGAAACGGGGCGAGCCCTCCCGACTGTTTGTTCCAAATTACGACTGTTCCCCGTTCGGGAGCCAGCAGGCCCTCCTGGTCCAGCAACCAGGCTTATTCTCAACATGCCAGCCCTTCTAAACATACGTTCGTTCAGATCTGCATAACATTAGACAAGCACAACAAACACTAGCATCCCTCTGAGTCTGGACCGCTTCTCCCTACCATTTGCATCTCCCCGCTTACCTAGCCCCGCAGGGCGTGTATTCATCTGGATGCAGTGAGAGCTCTCCCTTTTCGGATGTGCGTGACCTACCACTCCTGGAGTGGGGTCTCCCATCCGAATCGCCGTGTGGGCTCCCCGTTCAGATGCATCTTAGGCTCTCTGTTCGACTTGCTGTGTGGGCTCTCCCGTTTTGATCGCCAAGTAACTCCCTATTTATACATATGGGGGGGGCTCTCTCCTTCGAAACGCGGGAACTCTCCCGGTCGAATCGCAGTATGAGCTTTCCGTTCGGGCGCCATGGGGGCTCTCCCTTTCCGAATCGCTGTGTGATCCTTCATGTTTTTAAACCATGGAGGCTCTCCTGTTCGGATCGCAGTGTGGGCCCTCCTATCCGAAAAACAGGACTGGAGGTACCAAGGATCGTACGTCCCTTGAACGCGACGGGCCATTATGTCTTTACGTGATCTCCGCCCCCTGCGTCAGAAGGATGGTAGTTCTGCTTTTCCTATGTATACCGTAGGCTCCCTCTTGCTGCGTAGGGAGTTTCGCTTCAGATACTGGTGGCCCGTTTTGCCTTTAGGGACGAGGACCTTCTTCCCCATTTGTGACATCTGGAGCCCCTATGTTCTCTAACTCCATGGAGCTCCATGTCATGGATGTGGCAGGGCGTTCTCCAACCACGTACTCAAACCTCCAGTCCCAAGATACTCCCGCAGGAGTAATTTCTGAAAGTCACTGCCGCAGCAGTGCAGCGGAGAGATGTACCCCAGTCAAATTTCCACAAGCCCATGTCGTTTCACTCCACAACGAACGCAGGCACTCTTTCAAACACAGCTCCCGCCGGAGCTCCATTACAGTTTTTTTCAATTGCTTAAACACTAAAATTAAAACTTTCCCACTATTAGCAAAACCTTACACTCAAGGAGCAAAACACCAGTCTAGATTTGCACAATTGTAAGCACGTTGTCAGCTTCACCCCTTTTGCAAAACATTACACACAGTGATTTGTAAAACTCTACACACATTTTCACATCTTAGACACAGAAAAGGATTGTGAGGTTACTTCCTTGTCATTACAAAGCCCCGGTTTGCCATTGACCACACTAATGAATGAATTGGATATGCACATTCACCAGGTGTGGAAGCACACATGTGCTAATTTGAAAACGCAGCACTCAGGTGTGCTATAAAAGGCAGCAGGTGAGTTCACCTATCTTCAACAAAAATGGAAGGAGCTAGAAGAAGAAGAAGAAGAAGAAGAAGAAGAAGAAGAGGGGGAGCTCAAAGAGGAGATGAAGGAGGTAGAGGAGAAGGAGGTAGAGGAGGAGGCCCAGGTAGAGGAAGAGAAGGAGATAGAGGAAGAGGCCTAGGTAGAGGAAGAGGAGAAGAAGGAGATAGAGAAAGAGGCCTAGGTAGAGGAAGAGGTGAAGGAGGAGATAGAGGAAGAGGAGAAGGAGGAGATAGAGGAAGAGGCCTAGGTAGAGGAAGAGGAGAAGAAGGAGATAGAGGAAGAGGCCTAGGTAGAGGAAGAGGAGAAGGAGGAGGATAGAGGAAGAGGCCTAGGTAGAGGAAGAGGAGAAGGAGGAGATAGCGGAAGAGGCCTAGGTAGAGGAGAAGGAGGAGATAGAGGAAGAGGAGAAGGAGGAGATAGAGGAAGAGGCCTAGGTAGAGGAAGAGGAGAAGGAGGAGATAGAGGAAGAGGAGAAGAAGGAGGTAGAGGAAGAGGAGAAGAAGGAGATAGAGGAAGAGGAGAAGAAGGAGATAGAGGAATAGGAGAAGGAGATAGAGGAATAGGCCTAGGTAGAGGAAGAGGTAGAGAAGGACTTGAAGAGTTGATAGAACCTGAACAAAGAAGACGAGGACCAAATTTAACTCAAGAAATCCGTGCAACACTTACTGACCATGTTATCAACCATGGACTGACACCGATGGAAGCTAGACAAAGAGATCAACCAAATCTCTGGTTTATACTATACCTGAATAGTTACAGTATTCTTGTTGCTTTTACAGTAGTTTTTCTTCAGAGTCAAACTGTATGTACTTCATGGAGTAATTTTTATTTGTCTACAGATTTTTTTTTTCATTGATTTCATTGTTGGTTGATTATTGTAAGTGATTATGGTAAGAAATACTGTAAATAAATACTTGAAATATGAGTCTGCAGAAATCAGTGTTGTGCAGTGCTTGGTAAGTTTATAGTAGGCCTATTTGTGTACATTCTCCCTATATCTCAAACTAATCATGAAGAATGTAGTGAGTTTGTCACAATTTTTTTTCATCTAAATTATCCCTTACATAACAATGTCTGGCCAAAAATCTAGCACATGCTATTTCCTAAAAATAGGTTTTTTACAAATGTGTGTTTTATTTATCACAGCAGTGTGAAACTGGCTGCAATAGTGTCTGATCATTGAGGACTGTGCTTGTTTAAATGAAAACTAATAGCATTTTCACAAATATGTGTATATCTTTTGACTGAAGTGTGTATGTTTTGACAGAAGTGTGTCATTTTGCAAACAATCTAGGAATTATGCAAATTGAGTGTGGTGTTTGGATAATTGTGATTATATTTTGAAAAAAAGAACCCGGTTTTCAAAATTGCGTGTAAACAATTGAAAAAAACTGTAATAGCCCCACATGTTGGGCATAGTAGGGAGACGCAGTTCCAGCCAGGAGCCCCATTAAACATCACTGCCGCAACAGTGTCCATCCATGCTCCATACAGCTTTCAATTTCCACTCTTTTGGGGGGTAACATACTTATGCTCCTAGACATCCTGTATTTGATCACGTTATTCTAACTTGCTGTCCCAAATATTTATTCAACACTTTTGGGGGGTATATCAGAGCTCGAGTTGAAGCTGCTTCATCGAGCCCCTCTCCAGTGGACAGCAAGCCAAATAAGTTTAACCTAATATCTTAAAGATTCTATGGGCAAACGAACTCGTTAAATGAAGTTCCTAAACGTAAGTTAGGGAGGAGCGAGCCAATATAATCTTTCAATCAACAGCCTACAGCCTATATAAGCAGTCGCTTACCTCTCCCTGGCATCAGCTGTTCCAGTATCAGCTGTCCCAGTATCCCTCCACCTCCCCAAACTCCACCTTCATCTCAGGTACCTTGCCCTTTAATTACCAGGTCCTACATTTAGCCTCTGGGGGGTATATCAGAGCTCGAGTTGAAGCTGCTTCACCGAGCCCCTCTCCAGTGGACAGCAAGCCAAATAAGTTTAATCTAATATCTTAAAGATTCTATGGGCAAACGAACTCGTTAAATTATACTTAGAATCAAACCTGAACAAGACTCCAAATGTTGGAGTCTTTAGATTTTATCATTTATTTCAATCATCTGTTTTTAATATAATTCTACAATTTTAATTCTACAATTTTACTAACTGTAATAAAACAAAAAATTACAGAAATTTAGTTATATTACATATTGAGTAAAAATACATGACATGAACATCAAAATGCAATGATCTGAACAGCAATAAAAAATGAGCAAATAAAGCAGTAAATTTTTTTTAATTTAGTTAAAAAAACAGTGAATGGGGAAAAAATTGAACAACTAGGAACAATAATTGGTGGTCATCTCATACAGTCTCATTTACAGTGCACTGCAGGTGTTTATGTGTCAGTGCACTGCAGGCAGTATGCATAGTATAGCCTTACAAATGTGTGTGTGTGTGTGTGTGTGTGTGTGTGTGTGTGTGTGTGTGTGTGTGTGTGTGTGTGTGTGTGTGTGTGTGTGTGTGTGTGTGTGTGTGTGTGTGTGTGTGTGTGTGTGTGTGTGTGTGTGTGCCTTGTGGATTTTTTTTTTGCACTGTTGGAAGTGTGCCACTTTATTTCTGTTTATGTGATCTGCGTTTTTTCTACGTTGTTTCTGATTTTGATGATGAATTTTGTATATTTACTATGCGGGGTCTCCAGGGACCCCGAGGATAACAAGTGTCGGCATTTTTTTCACGCTAACATAAAAACAGATATCATTCGAAAATATTTTTTTTTTGGTAGATCTAGACAGTGTTAAGAGGCGTAGAAAGTTTCATACCATTTGGACAAAGAGAACATTTTTTTTAAATTGACCAAAAGTCATTTGGGGTACTAAAAGACCCCGAAGATAATAAGAGGGTTAAGCCGTTCATTGAGTGTATCAGTAAATGCGTGCGGTCTATGGGCCATAAACAGATACTCGCGGTTACGCGGTCTACCCATCAATAGATGTTTCTCTGTCCATCAACAAATACATTGTGCATCTATAATCATAATTGTCCATCAGTTTACTTTGGATAATGTGCTAAGAGTTTTTTGCTTTTGTTTTGTTGTGTTTACATCGTCACCATCAGTCTTCAGAAATCATTCTGATATACTTTTTTTTTTTAAATCAATGTTGTAAACAGCTGTGCTGCTTAATTTTTTTTTAACCTGTGATAGTTTTTTAGGATTCTTTGAATGCACTTTTTTATTTAACAAAAACAAAATGAAACTGGAGCGCTGCTGGTGTCCCTTGTATCCTCTGGTGCTCTTGGAAGGGTTGAAAGTTCATAAAAATTGGAAAGAAATCCAAGTCCAGGCACTCAGTAGGTTACAAATGTAGAAAAGGCTTTATTGTACGATCGAGGGCTAAACCATTAAAAAACACCAACGCGTATCGGCCCACTGGCCTTCATCAGGGTGTTGGTAACAAACAAACAGAATCAGGCAATACTTATGATAGCATTGATTTCAGGTGTGCCACTCTGGCACTTGCAACACACATGTGGCCAGTGGCCACTAGAGGCAATAGTTCAGGTCATGTCTAATGTCAGAAGTTTAAAACATACAAGTACAAAACTTCAAGTGGAGAAATAGGAGTGACACCACTACATCTAGTGTACTCCACACGAAATGTACCAAATGCCAATAAATGTGAAAAGGCTAGTTACCCATCATGATTCTAATTTAAAAGTCAAGATGGTTCTAAAAACATTGATAGAAAGAGGCATCACATTCAAGAATTGAAACACTGTGTCAATTAAAGCACAACAATTACAAAAAAGGTGATAGGTCAAAATCTTCATTGAGACCTGGATGACTAGTGGCCCTCAAAGAATAAATCCAATATGTCTCCCTTTGTTTAAGGCGTTTGATTATGTCCCCGCCTCTGGCATCAAGGCGAACAGCCTCAATGCCCACTACTCGTAAGGTCGAATCCCTTCCATGTTTAGCGTCTATATAGTGTTTGGCCATTGGGTAATTTATATGTCCAGTCCGGATGGCATACCTATGGTCAGCTACCCTGTCTCTTAATCTCCTTTTAGTAAGGCCTATATAAAAACATCCACAAGTGCACTCTAATCGATAGACAACATGGGTGGTATTGCAATTTATAAAACTGTTAACGGTGTAAGTCTTATTACTGGAAACATCCATAAATGTATCAGATTTAACCATATTCTCACAATAATTACAGTTACCGCAAGGAAAATTCCCCTTAGGTTGACGGAGCCAAATTTCACGTTTAGGAGCAGGGAGGTAACTTCTTACTAACTTATCTTTAATTGTGGGGGCCCTCCTAAAACTGATCCCAGGTGGTTCCGTGAATACTTCCCGTAAAGTCGGATCACATTCAATAATGTTCCAGTTTTTCTTTATAATGCGTTTAATCTGGATAGCCTCTTTACTGTAATTAGTGACAAAGTAGGGTTTTTGAGTTGGCAATATTTTGGGTCTAGACTGGAGCAGGTTCTTCCTTTCAAGTGATTGAGCTCTATTATGAGCTTGAATGAGAGTTTGTGTTTGATAACCTCTTTGTCGAAAACGCCGCTGCATATCCATAGATTGATTTTGGAAATCCTGATCTGAATCACATATACGCCTTAGTCTCTGGATCTGTCCAAAGGGTATGTTATCAATAAGCCATGGGGGATGAAAACTGTTTGCATGCAGTAAGGTATTACGATCTGTTGCTTTTCTAAAAATAGATGTATGCAAAAATCCCTCATTATCCTTTGAAATCCGTAGATCCAGAAAGTTAATGGCGTGTAGGTCGTAGTCCAGACTAAATTTAAGGTTCTCATTTAGACTGTTTACATAAACATGAAAGTCTACAAGTTCTTGTTCTAAACCTGAGAACATCAGAATCACATCGTCAATATATCTACCCCACCACAAAATTTTGTCTTTAAAAGGGTTATCTTGAGAGAATATATATCGCTCCTCCCACAAGCCTAAAAACAGATTGGCATAATTGGGAGCAAAACAAGCGCCCATTGCCGTCCCCTTTTCCTGTCTGTACAGTTTGTCTTGAAAGAGAAAGATGTTATTCTTTAAAGTCCACTCAGTAAGTTGCACTATAAAGTCACTGGGAGGCATCGAATGTTCAGGTCTGGATGACAGATAGTGTTTCAAAGCCTCTAGACCCTCGTCATGTACAATATTACTATATAAAGACTCTACATCCATTGTGGCCACCTATTTGCTCAATTTTCTTCAAAACCTGTGTAGTATCTTGAATATAAGAAGGCAAATCTGTAACAAATGGCTTGATGAAATAATCCACAAACTTGGAAGCAGGTTCAGTTATTGAATCATTCCCGCTGATTATCGGTCTACCAGGTGGATTTTCCAGGTCCTTGTGGACTTTAGGGAGCATATAAAAAGAAGAATAACGTGGGTGTTGACAGAGCAAAAACTCATATTCTTTCTTAGTAATCCAATTATGTGATTTTGCCTCATTAAGCAATTGCTCAAGTTTGCTTCTCGTAGTGTCCATTGGATTGGATGAGGGCTTTGAGTAGTACTGAATATTATCTAATTGGCGAAGAGCTTCATTTATATACTTCTTCTTGTCCCACACACAGACAGCACCACCTTTATCAGCACTTTTTATGATTATATCACCTCTCTCCGAAAGCCATTTAAGTGCTTGAGATTCATTGTTTGTGAGATTATGCTGTGTGATCTTTTTTTGCTTACTGTACAGCTTGTCTACTTCATAGGTCACCTTTTTGGTGAAAGTAGTCAATACAGGATTTGAAGTACAAGGTGAAAAGGTAGACTTAGACCGAAAAGAAGAGTTTACCGTAATAGTTGAGTAGGTAGCTGTATCCTGCGTGTTCTGGGAGTACCAGGCCTTCAAATGTAAACTCCTATAAAATCGATATAGATCCACTTTGGTGTCAAAGGGTCTGCCTGAGTTTGTAGGAGAAAATGAGAGGCCCTTAGACAAGACAGACACGCAGTCATCAGAGAGGGGGAGGTCTGAGATATTGATTACTACCGATGCTTCAACCGGCTCCTTGTGATTGGTGGTTCCTGAGAGTGAGTTCCGCCGTTTTCCACCCCTCTGCGTTTTCCTCTTCCTCTTTTGTGATGTTGGTTGTGCTGTCTGGGGCGAGATTCCAAAAAAGCATTTCTGTCATACACATCAGTAACTTGGAAATTCCCATCCCTCTTGTCACGGACATTAGGACCATCACCTTCATCATAGTTCTCATCATCAGTGCTTTGAAGATTAAAAGACACTCTTCTTTTAGTCAGGTGTCCCTTCTTGCCCCAGCCGTATATAGAGCACTTACTGTAGTCATCAAGGTCTCGCTTAAATTTTATTAATTTGCCTTGTTTCAGTTTTGTTGACAGTTTAACCAGGTCTTCATTTAATTTGTTTTCAAAAGGCAGCCTATGTTTCTCTGATTCTGTCTGAGTGAGCTCAGATTTTAATTCCTCAATCTGAGATTGTAGAACTGACTTCTGCTTTCTGGCTTCTTCAATTAACAAGAGGATTAAGTCTAGGGAGCATTTGTTGAGAATTGCTTCCCATTTATCCTTAAAATCCACATTATCATAACCAAATGAGGGAAATTTATTCAATCTCAACCCTCTTGGAATCATGTCTTGCCTCCAGTAGTCAGATAAGGTAATAATATGTAGATTCAGCTTTACCTCTTTTTCAGAAAGTTTTTGTAGATCAATGTGCAGTTTACGTGTGTCCGTCCTCTGTGCATGTTCCTGATCAAAACCCACTTCCAGAAGAGTATCTTCCACAATGATGGCTTTGCCCTCGTCCTTGGTGTAGGAGAAAGATTTATTTGTGGCCATGTTGATGTTGTAGCGGGTCCTCAACGTTCAAAAAATAGAACGGAGCTGCTCCTGTCCAGGGTCACCCAAAATGATCCTTATAAGACTAAACAAAATGAAACTGGAGCGCTGCTGGTGTCCCTTGTATCCTCTGGTGCTCTTGGAAGGGTTGAAAGTTCATAAAAATTGGAACACATGTTGGCCACTAGAGGCAATAGTTCAGGTCATGTCTAATGTCAGAAGTTTAAAACATACAAGTACAAAACTTCAAGTGGAGAAATAGGAGTGACACCACTACATCTAGTGTACTCCACACGAAATGTACCAAATGCCAATTAAATGTGAAAAGGCTAGTTACCCATCATGATTCTAATGTAAAAGTCAAGATGGTTCTAAAAACATTGATAGAAAGAGGCATCACATTCAAGAATTGAAACACTGTGTCAATTAAAGCACAACAATTACAAAAAAGGTGATAGGTCAAAATCTTCATTGAGACCTGGATGACTAGTGGCCCTCAAAGAATAAATCCAATATGTCTCCCTTTGTTTAAGGCGTTTGATTATGTCCCCGCCTCTGGCATCAAGGCGAACAGCCTCAATGCCCACTACTCGTAAGGTCGAATCCCTTCCATGTTTAGCGTCTATATAGTGTTTGGCCATTGGGTAATTTATATTTCCAGTCCGGATGGCATACCTATGCTCAGCTACCCTGTTCTTAATCTCCTTTTAGTAAGGCCTATATAAAAACATCCACAAGTGCACTCTAATCGATAGACAACATGGGTGGTATTGCAATTTATAAAACTGTTAACGGTGTAAGTCTTATTACTGGAAACATCCATAAATGTATCAGATTTAACCATATTCTCACAATAATTACAGTTACCACAAGGAAAATTCCCCTTAGGTTGACGGAGCCAAATTTCACGTTTAGGAGCAGGGAGGTAACTTCTTACTAACTTATCTTTAATTGTGGGGGCCCTCCTAAAACTGATCCCAGGTGGTTCCGTGAATACTTCCCGTAAAGTCGGATCACATTCAATAATGTTCCAGTTTTTCTTTATAATGCGTTTAATCTGGATAGCCTCTTTACTGTAATTAGTGACAAAGTAGGGGGTTGGAGTCATCACGCCGGTATGGAGATGAGTTTGTTGAGGTGTCCAAGAGGCCTTCACAAGGCTGATGAGGCTGGCACTTAAGGGATGCGTTGTCATCGTGTCCATGCGATGGTCCATCATCAGATCTGGATATGGCCTGGATCCACCGGACTGCAGTAAACCTTGGGATAAACAGAGAGACTAATATTAGCGTAGACGCCATCCTTCTTATGATGTACCAAGTACATCAGGATTTATGGGAAGACTTTCCGGTTCCCGCTAATCTAAACTATGCAGCCTAACATTGAATTATAGTCATGTGTTATGGGTATGCTAAGCCAAAGAGATGTGTTTTTAGTCTAGATTTGAACTGACAGAGTGTGTCTGCTTCCCGGACAATGTTAGGAAGATTGTTCCAAAGTTTTGGTGCTAAATAGGAAAAGGATCTACCGCCAGCAGTTGATTTTTATATTCTAGGTATTATCAACTGGCCAGAATTTTGAGATCGCAATAGACATGAAGGACAATGCAGTGTTAACAGAACCGGGCTAATATGGTGTGATGGTGTGGCCAAGAACAGGCAGGACAGGTAGTAAACAGATAAGAAGATTTAATTCTTCCAAAGAAAAATTATATACAGGGGCAGATATAATGAATGGAATGTGGCATCACGAGCTCGGGCGAATTGCAGAATAGAGCTAAATGTCGACTTCGCCACCCCAGTATACTGGACACTAACCGCCCTAAGGGCGCACAGATTCGTTATCAACGTGGGCAAAGAGACGTGGGTGAAACACATGTGCAAAAATAAGTATTTTTATTTCTCATATGCATTCACATAATAAATAATTAAAAAGGTCACATAATCTCAGGATCAACTTCACAGTAACATGCACCATCTGTATCAAACTCAACAACATACTCACAATTAACTCATTTGACTGGAGTGGTGGCACCTGGAGGTACAGGCTAGCCGCCAATTTAATATGAGCCCCTATCCCCATACACGGCTCCCACACACACACACACACACACGTGAAGATTAGCTGCAAACAGACACACGGCATAGGTGTAACCACTCCACACACAATGGCAGCTAGCCACCCCTCTCCAGGAACCTCCAGCTCCTACAAAAGAAGAAACACACAAAAATGGATCAGCACATTTAAAACACACAAAATAAACTCACCATAACACACAGAACATACAAATCACTGTTCTCCTAAGAGAAAACATTCAAAGAAAGCACACCGTTCACTCAATCAACTGTGATCAATACAATGCACATAATGCACGGCAAACTATAACGAATAACAAGCAATCATAAACAAACTCCATCCACTATTGCATCACGGGTGAAACGGTGGCCGCGGGTAAAGGCAGACCAACCAGCAAACAGTATCCTTACAGTCATCCGGAGATTAATCGAAAAAAAAACATACAGAGTTACAGATGGTGTTTTGGTATAAACGCGGGGTATAAGCCGACCGACCAGCACACCGGATCATCACGGCGTGCGCAGTAACCAGGAGATACACCATAGAATCAAAACAGCAACGTAGTTCCACTCAACCGTTCCCCACGTTAGATTTGTCGCTCGATCCCATTAGATACAACGGGGGAGCCCTCAGATATGCCAATAACCCTGCCGAGCATAACAATATGTTAATGAAAGTAATATAACTAAGGTCGAAAGATATAATTATACATACCGGCAGATGTAATCGGCCCATTCATGGCCACGCGGGGATACAGACGCCTAGTCGGAAACATGCCGCTGTGAATGACAGACTATGAATATCTCGCTGAGAGCAGCAAGGCATAACTCACACGTAAACAGACTAATGTTACCTGAGACGAATCGGCTGCACGTGCACAGCAAACACGGAGACCAGACCGCGGTTAACCCTTAGGCGGCCGCGGATGAAAGTGACCGCCGACGCCGCCAAGGCACACATCCGGTCGCCCAAATCCCCTTCCTTTATACGCCATCCCACAGCGCCCAATCAACTACTCGCATGTGCACGCTCTCCGTAGGTGGAGTTAGTCCACCCTGCTACAGTAATTTCCAAATAAAGTCCATATAAGAATCAAAGATTTAAGATGGCAGTTAACTGAAACTAACAAAAATTAAACCAGCCTAAAAATAAATAAATCTCCCCTTTTTTAGGTCAGCAGACCATGATGTTACTATGGCTGGGCAAATCTGACTACTCTGACACTTTCACCACTGATAAATATACTCCTTAGCCCCTACCAAACAACAAAAGAAAGGTAAATATCAAAATAAAACCTTCCCCTTTAACAAAAATATTTACCTAAAAATATACACCGTATCATATCAAACATAATTTAATCAACTACTTGAAACACAATACAAAACTGTCATACCCTGAAGAAGGCTGTTTGTGCCGCTACGCGTGGTTCGTTTTTTTCCCCCATGTCTTTTAAATTTTCTATCATGAAATAGCCAGTCTAATAAAGGCTTTACATGGAATGCGGCCGTTCACTCCATGGACCAGAGGAATCCAGGACCCAGGTAGAGTTAAACAGCAAAGAATAATATAAGCACCCATCCATACATTCAAACATTAATAAACTGTTAACTTGTCCTGTGTTTATTTCTGATACTAAAGGAATTTAAATAAAGTAACAAACTGTTTTAAATTTTAATAGTCATTTATTTCTAACAGATATCATAAGAGAGAGAACCTATTCAATGTGTAAAAGTATATGTGTGTACGTGCTTGTGCGTGACGTTTCAGGAATATATGGGACAGGACCTCTTGACCTTAGGAATGGTCTGATTTGGCTAGTTTATTCCAGTACCAGTTTGTGTCCTTAAGTAGAAACTGAACAGCAGTGGGGGCCTTATCTGAGTGGGTGGAAAAGTACAGCGGGTGAGAAGGAACCTTGAAAAGAGTATAAAAGCTGTCTCATGTCTTCCTGTTTTGCGTCACTCACTTCACAGGGTAACGGCTGTGATGGCGACTGGGCCTTCTTGCAAGAATAAATATTTCTCTTTTTATTAATTTGACTCTGAGTGTCTCTTACGCAGTGAGGATGTTTGACAGAAGTTTTGCCACAACAATTTGGTGTCAGAGAAGTGGGATTCCTTGGCAGTGCCTTCTGGACCTGAGAGCGGACGGTGTTTGGCCACCTGGACTGAGCAGTTCCAGCTCTACCTCGTAAGTTTCAGAGAGAGGGGCCGACCGCTATCAGGGCCAGGAGAAACTCCACTGGAATCAGATGAAAACGAACCCGTGGCAACTCAAGACATCTCCGGTAAGAGACGGCTAAAATATTTTCTTTTGGGGTTAAAATATTTTTCAATTTGTGAGTAAAGCCATAGCGGCTGGGTCTGTTCGTTTCTGTGGCGTAAGTCAAGAGTACTGATGCAATAGGGGCTAACTGTGCGAAGTGCGTTTTGCAAAACAAGTCAAAAGGTGACGGTTTTGTAAAATCAGGGGATCTTCGTGCAGCAGTGTATTGGGGTCAATTGAGACTTACGGGCGGGTCAGGGTTAATGCAGTGGGGCTAACTGCATGAAGTGCGTTTTGCAAAACAAGTCAAAAGGTGACGGTTTTGCAAAATCAGGGGATCTTCACGTAGCGGGCTACTGGGAGTTAATCGATCTGCAAGGAGCACTGAGTGCGCCCTCTCTGATCTGGGGTGACGGGATCAGATCTGGTGGAGACGTCCATCAGATTATTAGACGCAGCGTCGAACGGAAAATCCACAGAGTAACAAAAACAGCCACTATGGGAAAATCTCAGGGTAAGCATGCCAAATTTGATACACCGGTTTTCTGTAGAATTTCAGTAGGAAAAGTATGGGGAAAATGTATGTTAGACATTGGGGGGGGGGGGAAATTGTAAAATCTGTAAAAAAAACTAGACTAAGAGTGTGCGAGAATCAGTTGAACAGGGCAGCGGGACAAAAGGTTGTTGTGACTGGGTTCAACGTGTGTAAAAATGTGAATAGATAATGGATTGTTGGCTTGAAGATAAAATGTCGAACTGCCAGGAGAAATAACGTTTTTACTTCTTCATCCAGTAAATAGATGCATGACAATAGATGACTATAGAACTTAAATTTATATGATAACGATTGAAGTAGCAAGCAGCAATAAGGCTGTCTATGTGAAATGTGATCGTAAGTGAGAGATTTGGTGGAAGAGGGAAGAGGGAAGAAACAAGAAGGTTGGTGTTTGAGATAGTTTATGTGGGGATTGTGCAAACAATCATGTACTGGTTAGATAATGAAGGAACTGGCATGTTTGAGAAAAGAAAGAAGAGGATACAGAAGAAAATGGTATGTAGGGGAAGATTGAGAAGAAATATAGTAGAAAACTATATGTGATGAAAATAAAATGTCTGACAGAATTTATGGAAGTCAAAAATGAAAATAAAAATTCAGTTTTAGTAAAAAAAAGGCATTGTATGATTGACAGGGATTAACATGATATGTAAAATAAAGATTGAAATTATGTTTAGTTTTAGTTTGACAATCATTGTGTTTTGAACCAAAAGGGTCTATAATGGGGGTAGTGAAAGGAATGGATTTACCGTCCATCTTCGTTTTGTAAGGGGGTTTACAGTCAAAGACCCAGAACCAGATATGAAGAATGAAGACCCGGAGTCAGAATTATAAAAAATTAAAGAAAAGTTTTACTGAAGATAGTTTGCAGTTTCATCAGCAGAAGTCAGCTTCAATACTCACACAGGAGTTCGTAGGCCACCCCGCTTACAGTTACAAAGATCACAGCAGTTATACCATTTTCAAGGTCTAAGCTACGTCATTGCTTACAGGTTGAATGGTTCTCATTGGCTTAGAAATAGATAAACACAGTAATTTTCCACACATATACAGATAGACGGAAGCATATGTCACAGGGGTGACTAATGGGCAAACGAGCGGCAGGTGTGGAGAGAGGAGTTGCCTGGTGATTGGGGCACATGCTCCCAGGTGGAGTATAAAAGGAAGCCATTTTGAAGGGGAAAGGACTCACAGGAACGGAGACGGAGCGTGCACGCAGCAGGGGAGAGGCCGAGGGGCCGAGGCTGAGGCCGAAGCAGCGGTGTTCAGTGGGATTGAAGTGCTCAGTGAGCTGGAAGTGTTTGAAGAGCCTAAAGGGTTGACTTGGAGCAGTGTTGGATACAAGCTTCCTCAGGAAAACCGTTGGGGTGTGGAGATCGCCCATTTGAGTTTGCTGGATCAGAGGATCGTTTGTGGGAAGTCTGCTGGACTGAGCTATCGTCTGGATTGGTGCGGTGGAAGGAGAGAGAAGAGATAAGTGAACTGATTTCATCTTATGAGTATTTAAATTGCGGGAAGAGGATGCAGTAAATGTGGATCTGATTGTTGGAAGAGCTATGTGTTTCAGAGTGTGCTGAGGAGGAATTGAAAGAGAAATCCCTCGTGGAGCGAGCGCAACAAACGGAGTGGGGCCTCTGACCAGCCTTAACGTGTGAGTGAATTGCAGTGCTTTTGCCTTATTGATACACATCGGTTTGTGGCTGTGGAATTGAGGTGAACACAAGTGTGCTGTGCCTTTGCTGAGAAGTGGCCCTAGCCCCATTCACACGTTGTGGAAAGTACTATATCTGCTCCCCATTGAAAGTCCAGTGTGATACAGCTGCACTGAAGAGGTTACTTTGTGCTGTGAAGGTCCTTAATTGTTATTTACTGTTTGAGCTTAAAAGCCTACAGCATCACTGGAGAAACGATCTTTTAACCCATCGCCTCCTCACTGTGAACAGAGATCCTGTGAATCGTCATCCTTCTGAAGTGAGTCTACTGACTGCTGTCACTCTGTGAACTGAGATCCTGTGGATCATCACCGTTCTGAAGTGAGTCTACTGACTGCTGTCACCCTGTGAACTGAGAGATCCTGTGAATCATCACCCTTCTGAAGTGAGTCCACTGACTGCTGTCACCCTGTGAACTGAGAGATTCTGTGGATCATCACCCGTCTGAAGTGAGTCTACTGACTGCTGTCACCCTGTGAACTGAGAGATCCTGTGAATCACCACCCGTCTGAAGTGAGTCTATTGACTGCTGTTCTACGAACGAAAGAGACCCTGTGGATCATCACCCTCCTGAAATGAGTCTACTGACTGCTGTCACTCTGTGAACTGAGAGATCCTGTGAATCATCACCCGTCTGAAGTGAGTCTACTGACTGCTGTCACCCTGTGAACTGAGAGATCCTGTGAATCATCACCCGTCTGAAGTGAGTCTACTGACTGCTGTTCTACGAACGAAAGAGACCCTGTGGATCATCACCCTTCTGAAATGAGTCTACTGACCGCTGTCACCCTGTGAACTGAGAGATCCTGTGAATCATCACCCGTCTGAAGTGAGTCTACTGACTGCTGTTCTACGAACGAAAGAGACCCTGTGGATCATCACCCTTCTGAAATGAGTCTACTGACCGCTGTCATCCTGTGAACTGAGAGATCCTGTGAATCGTCATCCTTCTGAAGTGAGTCTACTGACTGCTGTCTCTCTGTGAACTGAGAGATCCTGTGAATCGTCATCCTTCTGAAGTGAGACTGTGACGGCTGTGCGGTTCTAGGAACGAAAGAGACTTTTAATGTTGTTTTTATTATATTAATAAAGAACTTATATTTATTTTAAATGCTGTGTCTGCCTTTCATGAGTCTCACGGCACGCTCCTCGGGCGGTGGTCCGCTAAGAAGGGGGTGGGCGGCCCGCTGGCGCCCGCCCCTTCACCTGTGACACATATCTCCATCGATTATGCAGATGACACATTCGGACACTGAAGTTAGGCACGTCATGACCTTCCAGGTCGCAGATTTGGGTTTGATGAGCGCCAGCATGTCTCGAACAACAATTCACTCAATCTCCAATAATGCCAGTGGTTCTGTAACCAAGAAGACTAACACACACACCGACACACAGCTTTTCCAAGGTTGGATTTAGCCAGGCTCAAACTATAAACATGAGAGTCATCTCAAAACATCAAGATAATGCGTTCTTTCTCTTAACTTTAGTCTAACTGGAAAGTAAGGCTTTAACAAAGAAATGGTCCCTTAAACTATAGGTTTTAACACGTTGAAGATCTTTCTCAAACACAAAACAAGTCCCTATTTCATTTCTGGAAGCCGGGATAAATAAGCAAGCACTTTTACTGCATTCAGATATCAAATACATACATTAAATAATACATGAAAAGAATATTTCAGTGATTATACTGGTAACTTCTATAACAAAGTGAAATCTCAGAAGCCTAGAGAAATCATTCAACTCATTTAATATTTAGAAAGAAAAATATTGATTAATAATTTGATTATAATTACTCATCATTACATATATATTGAAGCAGCAGTGGATACCAATCCACCCCCATCAGTTTATTATTAAAGGAATTGGAGTTTATAGTTTTATAAAAAATAAAAAAAACTAATGCATATCCTGGTGTTCATGATTGTAGACAATGTCTGTATTTAATATCTGAGAAGTGACTGAGGGTCCAGCTATATGCTGGGAGTACAGCAGCAGGGTTTGCTTAATCAGCCCGGATTTTTGGATGTTGGATATGCACTTGTTCTGTAATCAGTGTAAAGAGAGCTATGTCCAAAGATTCTGGAAATCAATAATGTATAATGTCGGATATTTTGTTGATATAAAGTCATGGAGAAAGATATTGAAAACAAATTAGAATATAATAAGCAGTTCCATGCAGCTTATGAAAATTAACATTGGGCCGCCAATAATAATGATGAAGATTGTGATTCGGCTATTGTTGTATCTGCCACTGGTGGACTGTAAAAGAATACAGAGAACTGCTTATCAGTGGCTCTGTTTGCATTCCTGAATGGAACACACTGCTCCAAGGGTGTGATGCTGTAGTTGAGGCTGAAACAAATTCACCAGATGACAGAGAGTGTTTTAATTGTGGTCAGCAGGACCATTTAACATGTAACATGTAAATGCCCACTGAGAAGGTTTGAAAATGTGATAGTAATAATGTGGGTTTGAAAGTAGATCAGTGTTTAAGTGAAGACGATATTAACATTTTCGTCTGAGAAAGAATAAGAGATAAAAACGAGGTCAAAAGATTGAAGTCTTAAAGTGAATCTTTTTGAAAAGATCTATAATAGTAATTTTTATACGTGAATACAGTTTGATGTAAAATTATGGATAATGACGACAAATGTGAGTTGCAAAATATATAAAAATATCTAAAAGGAAGATTGTGTTTTTAATTAAACATTTTAAAAAGGGTTCAGGTAATATAGAGAGAGACTAATCACATGGATGATTTATAATAACTGCAAAAGATGCAGAGTACCCTTGTCAAAGTTAGTGTGAATCCTAATTAGAGATTGATACACTCCTAGAAAAACTTTGAAGTCAGATATTAAGCTATGATAATTGAGAACTAGAATAATTATCTAAAATCGAAAAAGTAGAAGCAGTAGGCTACTGAATTAACAGTTCCTAAATGTAAAATGTAAAAAGGCATCTGATTAAACAAACAGCTTGAAAAGTGTTTTGACCATGAGAGAACTAGGAGCTGATGTTTTGCTTTCAAAAGATAAGTTTGTTATTGGCTGTAATGAAACAGTTTGCTTATCTGAATCTGATGTGTGCTGTGGCTTAAAACTGCCAGTACGACAGATACTCAATCTGAGTGGAAATTTGTAATGTCTAAATAAAGACAACTATAAAATTATGTTTATTTGAAAACAGATGTCATTTCTGGCAAAGATGGCTTAAGCTGGGATAGAGTTAAAAGATGGTAGATAAAAGTATGATGTTAGAAGTTTATGAGAGCGCAGTGTACCGGTCCTGAATGTCTCAGAGTCTCTCTCATTCAAAGCTAACAGGCTGTTATCTGAGCCTGTGTCATAAGTAATAATAAGCTATTTATAGTAAAAGCACAGTGTTTCAGTTGAAAAATCAGACACAGAGAGGTAAAATAAATCATTGCCATACAGAGGGCAATTTGGATTTGTAAATGTTTTAGATGTAAAAAACTGAATGACTTTAAATAAGTCTTTAAAATAATAATGCAGATCTTAAAAGATAGAAGTGAAATTTTTGATTATTTTATTTTAGGACCAGTAACTTCTTTGTCTTATCTTAAGTCTCCACCATTGAAACAGGGCCGAAGGCTACGGCTACAGATGTACAGTAACAGTACACTGAATGTATGGTTGTGATCTAAATTCACTGAGTATAATCTACAGCTAGGTTTATGATTTTAAGATGGTTAATGGATTTAAGTGATTAAATACTGCTGTTATTAACCTGTCTCCTGTGTGAACACTATTAGGCAATCGGAATGGCTCTGGTGACTCTTGAACGTGCCTTTCCTAAGCTCCAGAGAACAGCTGAGTTCTGTTGAAGAAAACTGATTGTGTGATGGGAAAGAGCGGTCACCAGTGTGTACGTGGCTACTCAATGACGGGATGATCTTCCTGGCCAGGGGACAGCCTAACGCAGGGGGTCACGGACATTGGGCACCTCAGGATGGGGGTGTTTTATATGCGAGAAAGGTATGAGTGTTGAGCGCTGATTACTAGAGGCCACTGGGGTCAGCAGAGCATTGAGAGGTGAGATGCGCTGTGACGAGTTACGGCAGTCTGACGCAGAGAATGTGAGTTCTTCAAACACTTGCCAGAAGAAACCGCATTAATTGCATGGCTTGTGTCTGCAGATGTGCCAGGGGGACAACACCCTGAGGAGAAGAAAATTATAGATAAAGGGCTAAGGGGAGTGGGCTTTCAAGAGCCAGCTGAGAAATGAGGGGATTGCCATTATTTGATGTGGAGACAGGAGCAAAATTTATGTATTGGCTGCCTCATGGGCCAGAAAAAAAGAAATGTATAGAAGTGTTGATTTTGAACTAATATGTTTATAACATAGTTTTAACTCCTGAAGGTCGTTTGACATGTCGGTGGCTAAAGATCAAGGCAGCTTTTGATTTGAGAAAAGTCTGGATAACAAAATTTTATGGTAAAAGGTTAGTGATTAATTTAATATAGGATTCTGTCTAAATTACAGTCTTAGGAGGCTGTTGAAAAGATTATTTGTTTATAGTGAGAGAGACTGCTTGAGTGGAGGAAGGGATGGTAACTGTGTCTGTCTTTCTGTTGTCGGCCTGCTAGAGCAAGCTGAAGCAAAATAATGATAAGGAAAATTAAACAAAGCAACCCAGCTGACTTGTGTAAAAATCTAATGAATAATGAACAGAAATGTGTTGAAACTAGTTAAGAGACCATGTAAAATTAGGTAGAAGACAAATTTTAAAGAAGCCGATAATTGTGAGTGGATCCGATGAAAAGATGATACAGAACATAGGACGAGCTTTAAATTGATTGGTCATCAAGCTCTGTCGGGTATTAATTACTCTTGTCTTTTACAATGTTGATTTGAAGTACGTTCTGGATCAGTTTAAGTATTTGTGTAAATTGGAATTGTGGAGTTGTAGATCACCATCTGGCATGGGCTGAGATAAATGAAAATATTATAGATTTGATGGCAACAACAAAGTGACATATTGGCTAAGTCAAACATGAAATTATCAAGAGAGCCCTAAAAATGTATGATTATTGTGGGCAGAAGGATGAGAATGTTTTTTGACTGACAATGACCAAGTCTGTACACCACGACCTGACTTGATAGAAACAATTGATGACTTTGAAAATGTTTGTAGATGACTGAATTAAGAGACCAAACAACTGAAAAGCAGGATAGGCTGTGAGGCTCAGGGCCTTTGCCCTTCAAATACTTCGTTGAGCAGATGAGATTGTGGCTTTAAGTTAAGAATGTAATGTCTTGTTTCAGAGACAGCAAAAGATGTCTGGAGGAAATTTGGCTGAAGGACAGTGTTGATGGCTAACTTTGATTATCCAAACACCATTATGGTAAATTGATGCACGAGTTGAGTCGTGCATCAACAGGGGGATGGTAATGATTGTTAAAATATGGTTTACTAAGGGACAATATATGTTGGGAGGACACTGGGTTTAATTGGGTAAAAGGCCGTCCCAAACAAAATTTGCTGTCTGTAAATGTATTTGCAGGACTGTTTCAACAGGAAACGCCAGGGCAGATGTGGCAGCGAAGGACGCGGCAGCACAGCGGACAAAATAAACTATGTGTACTTTACAATCTGAAAATAACCTCGACATTTTGTTTTCTTTACAGAGAATGGAGCGGAGCACAACTTAAAATTTTCCTTTCACAGAATGTCAGATTGGATTGCAGCAAACAGAACTGATTCTGTTCCAAAATGTATTAATATTGTGTTGTTGACATGAGTAAAGTGGGTTGAATGTTAATGTAATAGTTGAATGAGTTTCAGGTTGTTAAAGTGGCCAGATGTTGAGAATAAATTTGGAATTCATAATGAATATAATCAGTAAACAAATGGTGAAAATTCCACAGGTCACACCAGAAGGACGGGCGTCTGGACAAGCGGTCACTAACAAAATACTTAAAGTCTCCATTCACAGGTGAGAGCAGTTAGGAAATGGTCCACTCCACAAACAAGGTTGCAATGATGGAGATTGTAACACCGCCGTCCAAACATCTCACTTTAAACAACACCAACCAACCTCAGCAGACCGACACGCCAACGAGATTTGATTGGTCACTAATTAATTAGAAAGTTATTTTAGGAAAATGAATGGATTGTTTGATTAATCTCTGGGGGTTGGGGTTTCGGGGGTAGGATTGTAAAAATGATGATACAAGTAGTGGGAGCTATAGTGAAATGAATTAAGTTGGGGTATGTTTTCTTTGTCTTTTTCTTTCTTTTTCTCCCTATGAATGTTTTTGATATGAACAGAGGGTTAAAAGCTGTGCTTATCTGCTATGAGATGGGGTACAAGGAGAGGGTTTGAAATGAGCGATTTTATTCTACTTTTATTCTTTGTATGTTGATGACCTGTTGAAATAACCAGAGTGAATTGATGGTTTTGTTTTGTTTTCCTAACTAAGCTGTACACTATTTCTTGTTTAACTGAGGTGACTGAGGGTTCGATCAAGGTCGAGAGTGCAATAGCAGTGTCTATTCATTCAGCCCGGCTTCAGATTAAATTCTTTACTTGCTTGCTAATATTTAAGGGACTATCCTTACTAAAAAACAGCCTAAGCTTTTTATTTTCCAAATGTTATTTTCACAAATGTTTAAGAAGAGTGATCAGTCATGTGAAACCAGAGATGAAGAGTAGTATGATGATATGACTTAAAATTTGTATTTTTGTTTATTATTGTGATTATGGGTAATTTGAATGATAAAAAGTGGGGAATTGTTGTAAAAAATTTTAATAGTCATTTATTTCTAACAGATATCATAAGAGAGAGAACCTATTCAATGTGTAAAAGTATATGTGTGTACGTGCTTGTGCGTGACGTTTCAGGAATATATGGGACAGGACCTCTTGACCTTAGGAATGGTCTGATTTGGCTAGTTTATTCCAGTACCAGTTTGTGTCCTTAAGTAGAAACTGAACAGCAGTGGGGGCCTTATCTGAGTGGGTGGAAAAGTACAGCGGGTGAGAAGGAACCTTGAAAAGAGTATAAAAGCTGTCTCATGTCTTCCTGTTTTGCGTCACTCACTTCACAGGGTAACGGCTGTGATGGCGACTGGGCCTTTTTGCAAGAATAAATATTTCTCTTTTTATTAATTTGACTCTGAGTGTCTCTTGCGCAGTGAGGATGTTTGACAGAAGTTTTGCCACAACAAAACCATGTTAAATTAAACTTCAAAATAAACTATTTATATCATAATAGAATTAACATGTGAGGTGAGCTACGCACCCATCACATATGGTCATACTTCCTGGTTCTGGTAAGAACTCTAGCGGCTGCATTTTGGACCAGCTGTGGTTTATTTATTAAACGTGCTGAGCAACAGGGCTGGACTGGCCATCGGGCATTTCGGGCATTTGCCCGGTGGGCCGACGTGCTATTTGGG
The DNA here is from genome assembly GCA_036326025.1 of Chrosomus eos. NCBI lineage: Eukaryota > Metazoa > Chordata > Actinopteri > Cypriniformes > Leuciscidae > Chrosomus > Chrosomus eos. Next base: position 16,356,512 of record CM070820.1, on the reverse strand, counting down.
CCGATACATCTCAAACGTAAAAAAAAAAAAAAAAAATTTTTTTTTTTTTTAATCTGACCGGCCCATAAATCTCGTACATCGGCGGCCCATTCGTTTAGTTTTGATCAATTGGCGGCGCTGGGATCTTTGTACTGGTGCATTGGACAAAAAAAAGTCAGTAGGTTTTGTTTTTCTCTCAGACCGGCCCATGAAACGCGTAGATCAGCGGCCCATTGGTTATTTTCTTGATTGACACTGGGCTGGTCCAATCACACCTTGAAACACCTCACCCTTTGGGCTCTGAGCGAGCCCGGCAGTATTTAAATCGTCAGAGCGATGGAGAAGAAACGCAAGAAAAGTGAAGGGAAATAGCGTGAAAAAAGAATCAGGCCCTTCAAGTGGCTGATGAGGAGTGAGGAGGATCAGGAGAGAAATGAGTGAGTGTAGAGGACTGTGGTGAGCAGAACTAGGCTACTTTAACACCTATAGGCTGTGTAGAACCCATTAAATTATTTCCACATAGTTGATTACGCATTTTACTAGAATTGTAATGAGACGCGTTTGGAAACCATATTTTCCGCCAAAATAAAAGTTTGATGGAGTTTCTGTCAAAATAAAAGATCACGTGTTTCTCTATAAGTATCGAAATTAGTACGAAACTAATTCTGAAAGTTTATTTTATTTTTCAGTGCATTTGTTTTACAATACATGTATATTACTGTCATGGGATTAATATTATAACTATTATTAGGTAGTAATGTAGACAGACACTATATCATAACTAAAAGAGGAATGAGTTTTTCTTTGTTCAATTTGCACACTGAATATGGGTTGGAGCTCTTAATTATTTACTCTAAAAGTGCACCAGATGGCTGAATTTAACATTTTAAAAGCACAAAATTTTCTTTCGGGGAGCATGCCCCCCAACCCCCCTAGACGGATCAAGGTACACCCACCACAGATTTACCAAAAATCCTGTATGAAACACTGGTATTGCTATGCCAATGCAACTTATACTGCAGCTTGTTTTAGGATTCATCACTGTGTAGAGTAGCCTACTTCAATTGTATTTTACAATTAGTAGTTATTTCATCTGTTAAATCTCACTCATTCCTACTCACTCATTATGGCATTAGTGGTTTTAAGCGATATGAGATGATATACATATTCAAGGACGTGCAAAGATTTGTGTAAAAAAAGGAAATGATTTGTGTTTATGATCTAGTGGGCCGGTCTGGGCCAAAATGCCCGGGCCGATTTTTCGTCCCAGTCCAGCCCTGCTGAGCAACCACCCAGTAGAGCATTACAATAATCTAGCCTTGATGTCATGAACTAACAGCATATCAGTGAAAACTAATGCCATGCTTCCTAATGATATCTCTTAAGGGTAGCAAGGGCAGAGTGAACAGCAACGATCCTAGTACCTTGTGGTACGCCATAGGCCTACTGAACTTTAGATCGATAAGACATCTCTTCATTTACTGCTACAAACTGATAACGGTCAGATAAGTATAATTTAAACCATGCTAGTGCAATTCCACTAATGCCAACATAATTTTCAAGTCTATTTAAAAGAATGTTGTGGTCGATAGTATCAAATGCAGCACTAAGATCGAGTAACACTAATAGAGATACAACACACGATCGGATGTTAAGAGCAAATCATTTGTGACCAATGAGAGCTGTCTCAGTACTATGATACGGTCTAAATCCTGATTGAAAATCCTCGCAGTACCATTTCTTTCTAAAAAAGGAACATTGTTGTGAAGATACTGCCTTTTCTAGTATCTTTGACAGAAAAGGTAGATTCGAGATCAGCCTGTAATTGACTAATTGTGTAGGATCAAGTTGCATTTTTTTATCAAGCGGTTTAATCATAGTCAGCTTAAAAGTTTTTGGTGCGTATCCTAATGACAAAGATCGGCTTTGCAGCCTTGGCTAAATGAAGTTTACACGGAACTAGATAATGATCTGAGATGTCATCGCTCTGCTGCAGAATTTCAATAGCATCAACTGTCCAAACTTCCAGCTGGAATCAATATTCCATGTGATAATATTAGATCTAGATTATGATTATGACAATGAGTAGGTCCTGACACGTGTTGTCTATTTTTTTTATTAATCTATTTGACATGGACATTTCAATTAAACAGTACAAAACAAGTCTGAAACTGATGCTATGCAAATAGGAGTTTATTGCTATTGCTAATTTTCAACTCCAGTCCATGTTTGGGCCTTTACACTACAACATTTACTATTTCATCTTAAAAACATCTCTATACTTCTATAAACACACCAAATGAATCACTTACATACACAAACCAGTTATCTACAAATGGGTACATTCCTGTTTCGATTTCATCCAAGACTTAAAGGGATACTCCACTTTTTTGGGAAATAGGCTTATTTTACAACTCCCCCAGAGTTAAACAGTTGGGTTTTACCGTTTTCTAATCCATTCAGCTGATTTTCTGATATTTAGAAGAATATCAGTAACCAGACAGTTTCTGGTCTCATTGACTTCCATAGTAGGAAAAAATATATACTATGGAAGTCAATGGGACCAGAAACTGTCTGGTTACTGATATTCTTCTAAATATCAGAAAATCGCGGTGGCATACGGCAAAGACTGAAGCGACAAGGCTATCGTCGGATACCTCTTCCTTCAATCATCCTCGCCAACGTTCAGTCCCTTCGTAATAAAGTGGACGAGCTTCAGGCAAAAGTAAAGTTCCTCTCGGAATACAAAAACACCTGTCTTCTCGCTTTGACGGAGACGTGGCTCAAGGAACAGGATCCACCAGACAGTTTCTGGTCTCATTGACTTCCATAGTAGGAAAAAATATATACTATGGAAGTCAATGGGACCAGAAACTGTCTGGTTACTGATATTCTTCTAAATATCAGAAAATCGGCTGAATGGATTCGAAAACGGTAAAACCCAACTGTTTAACTCTGGGGGAGTTGTAAAATAAGCCTATTTCCAAAAAAAGTGGAGTATCCCTTTAACTCGAGAAGTACACAGTTTAAACTCAGTCATGGTTTTAAAGGGTTAGTTCGGCCAAAAATGATATTTAAACCATGCATTACTCACCCTCAAGCCGTTCGAGATGCATATGTCAATCTTGTTTCAGACGAACACATTTTCAGTTATTTTAGAGAATGTCTCTGTAAAAACATCTATCTCATGTCCAAAAATGCGAATGAATCTTCAGTTAATACAATACAAAATACTTCACAGAACACATTACACGGGCAGCAGATTAGCTAAAATGGGTTTCACGTCAGAAGTTTGCACACACTGCAATCAAAATTCTACAGATACATACATCCATGCAACCTGGCACTGCACTCCAATCAAACACTTTTGGGAAGAGGTCACACAGTCACTATCCACTATAGTCGGCTGCCACATCCCACTGTCGCCTTCTCTTTGCTTGCTGGGGGACCTGACAATAATCACTGATAAAACTATAAACTTTTATAAACTATAAACGCCATTTTTCAATTCAAAATGGCGCTGTAACGGCGACAGGCAGCAGCAGTGTGAGTGCGTTGTTTGTAACGTTTAACCGGTTTTAGTTGCTATATTTAAAGTTGTTCTTAAGTGATCTGTGCGTGACGGTGATAATAATGACTCACCTTAGTCTGACGGGTTGTTTCATTCTCTTTACGCTGTTATGCAAACTTTTGGGTGTGCTCTGTGAATATGAGTCCCTCCAATACACCCGTGAGTTTCTCCTGTTCCTGCGTAACTCTGATACGGGCATTGTGGTCCCCTTGGCGACTCTTCCACCAGAGATCGTCCGGTCGGCAGCCACCCCCCACGCTGAGAACCAGAGTTGGGCACCCAAGACAGGAGTGAGGAAAAGGGGGAGACGCGGTGGCATACGGCAAAGACTGAAGCGACAAGGCTATCGTCGGATACCTCTTCCTTCAATCATCCTCGCCAACGTTCAGTCCCTTCGTAATAAAGTGGACGAGCTTCAGGCAAAAGTAAAGTTCCTCTCGGAATACAAAAACACCTGTCTTCTCGCTTTGACGGAGACGTGGCTCAAGGAACAGGATCCACTCTCTGATCTCGAGTGTGACGGGTTTGGGGAACCTGTCCGTCTTGACAGAGACTCCACAGTGACGGGAAAATCACTCGGTGGAGGCTTATGTCTTTACATAAACAAAAAATGGTGTAATACGGTGATTGTCAGAGAAAAACTATGTACTTCTGACATTGAACTTTTGTCTGTGTCTTTACGCCCCTTTTATCTGCCCAGGGAATTCCCACAGATATTCGTCACACTTGTTTACATTCACCCGAAAGCTAATGCGGATTTAGCAACTCGAGCTATGGTGAAGTGTGTGCAGCGGCTTCAGGGGATCTCACCAGAAGCACCAAATTTTATTATGGGCGATTTTAACAACTGTAAACCAGGAAAGTCCCTGGGTAATTTTTATCAATATGTTACTTGAGCAACCCGACGGTCCAAAAGCCTAGATCTCTGTTATGGATCGGTCAAAGGCGCTTATAAATCCTACAGCAGAGCTCCACTTGGTACGTCTGACCATAACTCTGTTTATTTGGTTCCGTCCTACAAACCGGTACTGAAGAGAAACAAGCCTGAACGAAAATTGGTTCCGGTTTGGTCAGAGGACTCAATCCAGTGTCTACAGGAATGCTACGGTTGCACTGACTGGGATCTATTCAAAAATTAATGTAAGGACATTGATGAGCTCACAGAGACTGTTTCTGCATACATTACCTTTTGCGAGGACTTAGTCATCCCTCGTAAATCCATTTCCATATACCCAAATAATAAACCATGGGTTTCTAAATCCGTCAAAAGTATAATCAATCAACGAAACATTAGTTTTAACCAAGGTGACATGACTCAATACAGAGTACTTCAAAAACAAGTTAAAAAGGAACTTAAGATTGCAAAACTTAAGTATAAAGATAAAGTCGAGAACATGCTGAGCACAGGCAACTCACGTCCTGCATGGGACGGTGTGAAAGCCATGATGGGAATGCAGCCTAAGAAGTGTCCGATTTTCATTAATGGTATGTCAGATCTTGCCCTCTCTAATGAACTGAACACTTTTTATAACCGCTTTGATATTTATGATTTTAGCGAGGAGTTGTCAGTTTTTAATAACGTTGTCCCTGGGCATTGTAAAGTCCATGTTGACAGAAATAAGGTTCTGACACTCTTTAGAGGCACAAGCGAAAGGAAAAGTCCCGGCCGCGATGGCATTGGTGGCCGTATATTGAAGAACTGTGCCGAACAGCTGGTAGTCATTTTTTGTTTTATTTTTAAAATGTCCTTGCATCTTCACACCGTTCCTCGCATTTGGAAAGACTCAATTATTGTTCCGGTGCCTAAAATTAAAACTCCAGTGTCCCTTAACGACTTCAGGCCTGTGGCGTTAACGTCACTTACTATGAAAATGTTAGAGAAGATCGTGAAGGACGAACTCCTGAACTCTGTCCAAGATCTACTGGACCCGTTGCAATTTGCCTATAGGCCGAACCGGGGTGTGGAAGATGCAGCTTGTACTCTGTTGAATGTAATTCATACCCATCTTGAGAATGCAAAGAGCTTTGTGCGGCTGCTTTTTATTGACTTCTCTTCAGCTTTTAATTGTATCCAACCACATATTCTAGCAGGGATTTTGGAAAGTACATTTAATATAGATCCCTGTCTTATTTGTTGGTTGATGAATTTTTTAACTAACAGGTCTCAACCCGTGAGAGTGAATAGTATGTTATCTGATGTTCTCTTTTCTTCCACCGGCTCCCCCCAGGGCTGCGTCTTCTCCGCGATTTTATTTATTTTATACACAAACGCATGCCAAAGCCAGCATACCGGGCGCCATATCATTAAATTTGCCGATGACTCAGTAATAGTGTCATTGCTGACGCATAATGATCTTGAGCATGGCGCTATTTTAAACGATTTTACAGAGTGGTGTAAATCGTCTTTCATTAAGATTAATGAGATAAAAACTAAAGAAATGCAGATCGATTTTAGTACGAACCCCCACGCCCTCTCTTCTACTATAATTAATGACCAAGTTATAGAAGTGGTGAAACAATATAAATACCTTGGCATTATTATTGATGACAAACTCACTTTTGAGCCACAAGTTGACGCTGTCTGCAAGAAATCTCACCAACGCATGTTTTTTTATCGTAAACTTCGCAATTTTAATGTCGATAAGACTTTTATGAGGATGTTTTATTGTTGCTTTATTGAATCTATTCTTTCCTTTGCCCTTGTTAGTTGGTTCGGGTCCCTCACACTTAAAAACAGAAATAGGCTGCAATATTTAGTTAAAGTGTGTGGCAAAATTTCCAATAACCACTTGACCGACCTAAAATCGATATACGAGACAAGGAGCCTTAAGAAGGCACAATCAGTACTGGCCGACCTTAGTCATCCCTTGAACAGTTGCTTCATTTTATTGCCGTCGGGCCGCAGATTCAGATTACCTAAATGCAAGACAAATAGACATAAGAAATCTTTTGTCCCCTTTGCTATAGGTTTTTGTAATATGTCAATGTGAGTTGTAGATTCCTGTGTATTATGTATTTATCTAGGTGGTTTTTCTAGGGTTTTTTATTATTTGTATGGCTGTTGTTTGTATAACCTGCTGCTGCACAACAAATTACCCCTCGGGGTTAATAAAGACTCCTTGAACCTTGAACCTAAAATGCTCCTCATAGCTCTAACCATCGCCAAGAAAACTATCCTCATGAACTGGAAAACTAGAAATAAATTACACATTAACATTTGGAAAAATCTTATTACAGACTTCATTGCAATGGAATACGCATCTCCCCTTCATGATTACGCATCTGAAACTGATCTCTGCCGTCCAACACTTTCTGACCTCTTACAGCTATGAATCCTTTCTCTGTTTTCAACTCCGACTCCTCCCACCTTCTTAACCAACCCACGAATATTAATGCATTTTAGTTATTTGAACTTGTTTATGTCATCATTGTTATTACTATCTTCACTGTTATTGTTATGATTACTATTTTCACTTTTATCTTTTAATTGTTGTAATTGCTGTTGTTGCTGTCTTTTGCTCTCACCATTGCGGTCACCACTGCCATCATCATTGTCATTTATTAATAATATTATTATTATCATTATTATTATAATCATCAATATTGCCATTGTCAATGCTGTATTGGAATTAAATGTCATTATCATCACTACTGCAATAATTCCCCCCTTATCTCTTCATGGGTTTTTAATGCACCACAACATAGAATGAAAAAAAAAAAAAAAAAAAAAGGAATATGTATATATGGAAAACCTCACAAACACCAGGGCAGGCAAGACAGGCGAGAAGTGGTTTCAACGGGACAGCATCTCTGTCCCAATTTGAGACACTCTCGCACTGTACTCCCTCTTTTAATGCACCTTAGACATTGCACATAACACAAAAAAAAAAAAAAAAAAAAAAAAAACAAATTAGGAAAAGATAGGGACTGATGAGATGTGGGGGAAGGTTATCTTATATTATCTTATCATCTTATTATATCATCTTTTATTTTATACAGCATTGACAATGGCAATTGTTACATAGGAGGAAGGATGGAAATAAAAATCGACCAACACAATATTGGCAATATGGTGGTAGTGGGAGTGGGGGTGGTGATGGTAATGACAATGGTAATAAATAATAAATGGTTACTTTGTTTACGCATACACACACATACACATACACACACTCACACCCGCTCACATACACACTTAGATCAAACAATTAAATCACTTTTATGTCACTTCTGGAATTATGGATTTACAAGATTGCTCACTACTGTACTATGTTGGTTGTATGTATGTCTGACTGTTAAATAAATAAATAAATAAAAAAAATGTCTTAGACCCTTCAGTGGATATAATGTGAAGATACGGGGTCCAACTCCTTCAAGTCCCAAAATGTGCATACATCCTTCACAAAAGTAATCCATCCGGCTCCAGGGGGATAAACGAAGGCCTTCTGAGGGTAATCCGTGCGGTTTTGTCGTAAAAATATACATATTTAAAACTTTATAGATGATAATATCTGACTTCCGTCAACGATTGACGCGCGTTCACGGGTGATGGAAGTCGGCGTACGAGGTAGGATGTAGCGTAGGAAACGTCATGACGTAGCGTAGCGTAGGACGTAGCGTAGTCAATGACGTGACGTTTGCTCTGCTCTCTGGCTGCGCCTGCGCGTTCATTCTACGCCACAACGTTTTCTACGCTACGTCCTACCTCGTACGCCGACTTCCATCACCCGTGAATGCGCGTCGATCGTTGACGGAAGTCAGATATTTTCATCTATAAAGTTTTAAATATGTATATTTTTACGACAAAACCGCACGGATTACCCTCAGAAGGCCTTCGTTTATCCCCCTGGAGCCGGATGGATTACTTTTGTGAAGGATGTATGCACATTTTGGGACTTGAAGGAGTTGGACCCCATATCTTCACATTATATCCACTGAAGGGTCTAAGACATTTTCTAAAATAAGTGAAAATGTGTGTTTGACAAGTGGTCAAAACCTCTGCTGACTGTTCCGGTGACTTAGCGGGTGCATAAAAAACAGCATCATCCGCATAAAGTTGGCACTTTACATCTGGACAGATTTGTGGCAAATCATTTATAAAAAGACTAAACATCAAAGGTCCCAGCATAGAGCCCTGTGGTATACCCCTTTGAATGCGTAAGAGTGGTGACTTATCCTGACCAACTTTAACACACTGATGTCTGTCCTGAAGATAAGATGTAAACCAGCTAACTGTCTCAACAGAAAAGTTAAAGGATGTCATCTTGGATAGTAGTAGGCTATGACTGACCGTTTCAAAAGCCTTTTTTAGATCTAAAAACACCGCTCCTACTACCTGACTCCTGTCCATGGACTGTTTTAGATTTTCAGTCAAACAGCAGTTTGCAATTTCGGTTGAGTAACCTGGTCTAAAACCAAACTGCTGTGGGTGGAGGAGCTGATTGGTTTACAAATGGTCAATCAATTGTGTAGCTACTACTTTCTCAAGTACTTTTAATAAAACAGGCAAAATGGATATAGGCCGATAATTGCACATACTGTCCAAACTTCCAGCTTTGAATATTGGTATGATGACGGACTTTTTCCTAACTGCATTGACAGATTAACTAGATGTGTCAATGGTCTTATCAGGACACTGCTATATTTTTTAAGAAAGCAACAATCAATATTAAAAATGTCATTTGATTTAGAATTGACTAATTTTGCAATAATTGATGTCACTTTTATTTCATCAACTGTTTGGATGCAAAAACAATCTGCTGAAGTAGAGGAAGCTGGATGATTTAAGTTTTCAGTTGTTGTAAAATCATTACACAAATCTTCAACTGATTGTATAAAATATGAGTTAAATTCGTTTGCCATTATGGCAGCGTCGTTCACATTTTTTTTCCATCTAGAGTAAGTCCCCGAATTCCTTTGTGTTTAGTTGTTTTATTAGTCAAGTTATTTAAGTATTTCCAGAGAGAATTATTATTTCCTTTGCATTTCCTATAAGTTTAGTATAATGAGATACTTTCGCTTTTTGTAATTCATAGACCACTTTGTTTCTTAAAACTTTTATAAGTTAAGATATCAATATTAAGCTTTGAGCTTAAAGATTTCTTTAGGGCCATATCTCTCATCTTCATTAACTTCTTTATGTGATTATTATGCCACGGAAGGGTATTATTATTTAGTTTATATTTCTTTTGCTTTCTAAATTTTTCTAATAACCCTGTGATAGCTGCTGTTATAGAATTGCAACATTCATCCACATCCTCCATGGCCATAATTTGTTTTCAATTAGAGTTCTTTAGTTCCCTTTCAAACTGCACAGTTTTTGATTTAGGGATAACTAATCTTATATTATTATTATCAGGTTTACCAAAATATTGCAGTCTCTTTTTAGTGAGTTTTCTAACTATCAGGGTCATATTATGGTCTGAAAGTCTAGTTATCAGATTGTAGGTCCTAGTAATCGCTCTGGGGTGCGTTTCCCAAAACCATCGTTGCTAACCTGTTAGCAACTTGGATGGTTGGCAATGGGAAATTGCATTGCAACCATCAAAGTTGCTAACTTAGTTAGCAACGATGGTTTTGGGAAACGCACCCCTGGTCTATTAGTAAAAGCCATGTCAATGAGCGTTTTAGTTTGCCGAGTAATCCTCGTGGGCCCTTTAATCATTTGCTCATGGTCCAATTTAGTCATTATAGTTTTTAATTTTAGTCTACAAACCTTATCAGACCAATTGATATTAAAATCACCATACCATATTGTCTCTCTTTGAACCTCAAGCTGTTTTGATACCTTTTTCACCTCATCATAAAAAGACACATTGTGAGAAGGTGGGTTATAGAGAACTACAATATTAAAGTTCATTGATGTTGATAAAGTTACATTAAGAGCAAGGCATTCGAGGGGGGTGTTAAGTTCTACTACGTGACATTTAAATATATCTCTGATGTAGATTAACACACCTCCTCCCTTCCCAGAGTTTCTGTCCTTTCTGTAGCATTGATATCCAGAAACGTCAATCATATTTGTTAAAATATTATTGTGCAACCAGGTTTCCGTCAAACAAATGTAATCCAAGTTGGAATCCAGGAGAGAAGTGCTGAGATCTGATCCCTTTTAGAGATTAGACTGCGGATATTTAATTGTCCTCCTAGTACTATTCCTTTTGGTTTGCTCATAGGTTCCCAGAGCACTCGAGCATGATTGACCGTTCGAAAGAAAAGATGTTCTTTTTGCTTTTGCATAGCACAACTGGCCATACTGGGGCGCGTTTGTAGTCATCCCGTAAGGTTCTACCTCCGTGTGAGACCGTAGCCGACGCGGTTATTGCTCTTACTCCTGTTGCTCTTCCACCAGCATGACAACCAAATGGAATACAGAGTGTTGTATCCATACCCAAACATATAGAGCTTAGTTTGTTTACCAAAAAAAAGCCATCTGAGATACCCTCATAGGATGAAAACTTAGTACTCCAAACACATGACAAAAATAATTAAAAAAGTGATAAAACACAAAGGGCTTGAGTGGAGCCCAACAAACCACCCCTGCCTTCGGCAGCCATATTGTCTAACTCCAATAGAGTTAAGAATGTCATTAAATGCCAATCCCAATGCATCTTTTTCGTTATCTGCATGTATATATTAAAATCACCCACAATTAGGACTTTATCTGCAGCCAGTACTAACTCTGATAGAAAGTCAGCAAATTCTTTGATAAAGTCTGTATGGTACCCTGGTGGCCTGTATACAGTAGCCAGCAGAAATCTCAAATGTGATTTATCATTTACACTAGATATTGTTAAATTAAGCACCAACACTTCAAACTAATTATATTTGAAACTAGACTTCTTAATTCTAGTAATTAACTAGTAATTCTGAAAATATTACTATAAATTACAGCAACACTTCGCCCTTTGCCTTTCATACGAGGTTCATGTTTATAACCGTATTCTTGGGGGGTGGACTCATTTAAAGTAATGTAATTGACCCTTCGCGTGGAGCTTGATTGACAGGTGTTCTGACCAATCATACTTCGCCATCCGCCATTTTGTCCGACAAAGCATGCAGGACAGTTAGTAGATTAACATGGGAGGATTTGAACTTGAAAAACTGAATATACTGGCGCCTTTCCGCGGTTAAAACAACATTCCTTCTTATGTTAATTCATGTTTATTTGATGCTATAAATGAACTAGAAGGAAGAGATGATCGGATCACGAGCAGCTTTATAACTGATGCTCTACAGCGATCTGTCACGGCACATTAAAGAGCCACAAAACGGTATTTATTGTTTAAATTTCTTTCAAAAAAGGACCATATTTGAAAGGTGAGACTTTGTTTAATATGCTTAATATCAAAAGTAACCGAAAAGTAACCTGGTCTGTCCTGTCTGTCCGCGTGTTGTCAGTCTCCTCTCTGCTCCGCGATGTATTTTTCACTGTGTGAGAACATGGTGAGAGCGTGAGAGCGGCGTAGCTTGTCGGAACATAGCGACAGTAACTAAGGAGGGCGGGTCTTTGCGAAGGGTCAATTGTTTGGTTTTAGCCAGGTTTCTGTCAAACACAGCACATCTAGGTTATAGTCTGTAATCATATTATTAACAATAAGTGATTTTGAAGTAAGGGATTGAATATTCATCAACCCAAGCTTTATCATTTGGTAATTTGTAGTATATCCTTTTTTATTTGTTTACCCTTAGATGGGTTTGGACGTGTTTTTTTTTTTTTTTTTTTTTGTATTTCCTAATTCGGAGAACAGACACAGTCTCTATATGATGATATAGTGTAGCACCATCACAAGAGGAATTCTTGAATTTTCAACTCAAGAACCTTTTCATCTCTTTCATCTCTTTCATCTCCATCTCTTTTCAACAGGTCAGGTCTGCCCCAAATTGTCTATGAATTCTATATTATTTTGCGGACACCACTTAGAGGGGTTCTTTTTCAACTACAGAGTATTTCCTCTCTGTGGCAGTCAAAGTACTGGAAGCAAAATCCACAGTTCCTTTGGACATATCTGGATGGAGTCAGGATACCACCTATGTCATAGTCCGAAGCAGAGTCGTGCACGGGTTCGGGTGACCCGCAAATTTTGCTCAAACAGGTGAAAAATATCCAACTGTGTCTGATACGGATGCGGGTCGGGTCAGACACGGGGAAACGCGGGTCTAAACACGGGTTCAAAACAGTCACGTGCAAATGTAAAAATAAATGCATATTTTTAGGAACACATCTTCAAAACTATTGTAAGGCTGTTTATACCTAGTTAAGTAGCATAATGCACAGGCCGGTGTATGTAGCGTTCAGTGTTGTGCCTGAACGCATTCAATGAACGATAGTTCATGAACTCGTTCATATTTTGGGCGAACGTGAACTGAACGTACTGAAACTGTCTGATGAACGTTACTGTGAACTCATTCTGGTGTCTGTGAACGCACGCTCTCTCAGTTTAACTTCGTTCAATATGGTGCCAGATTTCTATAGAGCCTTCCAGGCGAAAGCCCGGCTAAAACACACAGTAAACAGGCCTTAATATGTAGCGAAAAAAACACCCAATCTGGCAACATCAGCCACCAGTGTCGCACGCACCGCCACATGCGTCATCAAAACAAAAAGCAGCATGTAGTAGTCGACAAAGCAGCGAGCGAGGAGGCTCGTATGATCATTTAAACGAGTTTTATGACAAGGTCGGTGAGGATGGGAAACATCTTACATTTCTGTGTAAACTGTGCCAGTCGTTAAAATAATTGCTGTCTGTGGTTGTTAGGGTGACCAGACGTCCCGAAAAATTCGGGACAGTCCCGAAATCTGAGCTGTTGTCCCGAATCCCGAATCCGACCCTAATTGTCCCGAAAATTATACTAAAGCAAAAGCTTGAGTAGCCTAGTTATTGTCTGATAAAATATTAAAAACAGTCCGTGGAGGTTAAATCGGCGCCTGCCGGCGGCTCATTTTCTGTTTCTTTTTTGAAGTTCTAGAAAGATGTAGGCGCGAATTTAGATACATTGATAAGCAAAATGTCATTCATTCGTTACATTGACATGACTGGTGTACCGTGTACCTGTGGTGTATTGGCATAATGTGTATATATATGCAGGATGTGTATTCATTGGCTCTCATGCTTGGGAGCGGGTATTTAAGTCACGTGATGTGAGTTGCAGGTGTGGAAAATGTGATGTAATCAACCTGTGATCTGAACACCAGTAAAGTATGTTTGATAGCATTTGGTGGTTTGTCTCATGAATACATAACATAAGTTGGCGACGAGGATAAAAAGTGAGAGGACATGGCGCAAATCGGAAGATTGGATGAGTATAAACCAGAAGACGAGTCCTGGTCCGCGTATATTGAACGAGCGGAATTGTTCATGATTGCAAATGACGTGGATGATACGAAGCAAGTGGCGACTTTCCTTAGTGCTGTGGGAGCGTCCACATATGGATTACTACGGAATCTGGTTCAACCTGCAAAGCCAAAGGATAAAACGTTTGAAGAAATTGTGGATATTCTTAAGGCCCATTTTGAACCAAAGCCGTTAATAATAGCTGAACGCTTCCGATTTCAGCGCTGTGTTCAAAAGCCCCATGAAACTGTGTCCCAGTATGTTGCTGAACTGAAACAATGTGCATCTAAATGTGACTTTGGTGCAAGTTTGGATGAGTCTCTACGTGATCGCTTTGTTAGCGGAATTCAAAGTGAAGCATGTCAACGAAGATTGCTTTCGGAGGACACACTCACTTTTGCACGAGCACTTGAAATTACTCAGAGTTTTTAAAAACTCGAAGTGTCACAATTGCGGGAAGATTGGACATATAAAGAGAGCTTGTAAAGTTAAAGTGAAGTCACATTTCAACAGTAAAGCTACTGAACAACAGAACAAGCACAAAGTAACCGCTTATATGTATGCTGAAGAGCCAGAGCTGGAAATGTTTTCCATGTTAAGTGATACTGAGAAACAGCCTTTCCGAGTAAATTTTTTTGTGAATCAGCAGGATTTGTTAATGGACATTGATACAGGAGCAGCTGTAAGCATCATTTCGCAACAAGTGTATAAACAATCGTTTGCCCATTTGCCACTGGAGGGAGCTAAAGTAAAGTTAAAGACCTACACCGGTGAATGCATTCCAGTATTGGGTCAATTCACAACTACTGTACAATATGAGGATCAAGTGAATGAGTTACCGCTAATTGTAGTAGAAGGGAATGGTCCAAACCTGTGTGGTAGGAACTGGCTCCAGAAAGTAAAATTGAATTGGAAAATAATTCGATATGTGAGTCAAGCTAAGCCTCCTGGGTCTATCAAAGAAGTGCTCGATAAGTATCATGAAGTCTTTAAGGACGAGCTGGGCACTCTAAAGGACATTAAAGCTACTATTTCAGTGAAACCAGATGTTCCACCCAAGTTTTTTAAAAGTCGTCCTCTTCCCTTTGCTATGAAGGAACGGGTGGAGAAGGAAATTGATAGGCTGGAGAAAACCAATGTGATATCTCCAGTAAAGTACAGTGAGTGGGCGGCTCCAGTTGTGCCTGTTATTAAAAAAGATTCCACAATCCGCTTATGCGGCGACTACAAAGTCACTGTCAATCAAGCGTCCAATACTGAAGTATATCCCCTGCCGCGGATTGAGGAAGTTTTGGCCACTTTGAGTGGAGGGAAGTTGTTTTCCAAGATTGACTTGGCACAAGCATATCAACAGGTCTTACTGGATGATGATTCCAAGAAGTATACGACAATCAACACCCACAAGGGATTATATGTCTATAATTGTCTAGCTTTTGGCATCAGTTCAGCCCCTTCCATTTTTCAACGTATAATGGAAACTTTGATGAAAGATCTGAAAGTGATTGTGTATCTGGATGATTTGTTGATTACAGGTCATGATGAACAAGAACATCTAACAAACCTTTGTAAAGTCCTACAGCGTCTTCAAGACTCAGGCTTAAGAGTGAAGGAATGTAAGTGTGAGTGGGGACAAACACGAATTGAATACCTGGGCTATGTGATTGATGAAAAAGGGGTGTATCCAACAAAAGACAAGGTAAAAGCCATTCAAGATGCACCAACACCTTCAAACGTAAAGGAACTGCGAGCCTTTTTAGGCTTGGTAAATTATTATGGACGTTTTGTACCAAATCAGAGCACAGTGTTGGCACCACTGTATAGACTGTTGAAAGAACAAATTACTTGGTGTTGGGGGAAAAAGGAACAAGATGCTTTCAACAAGTGTAAAGAATTGCTCACAAGTGACAAAGTGTTGGTACATTATGATCCACAACTGCTTTTGACTTTAGCATGTGACGCTTCAGCTTATGGAATCGGTGCAGTGCTTCAGCACATCATGCCCAATGGTGAAGAACATCCCATTGCATATGCTTCACGGACGTTGTCCCCTGCTGAAAAGAAATATTCACAGATTGAGAAGGAAGCGTTGAGTGTGATTTATGGAGTTAAAAAATTCCATCAATATCTTTGGGGAAGATCTTTTAATTTGATAATGGATCATAGACCATTAGTGACTCTGTTTGGAGAACATAAACACTTCCCAACGATGGCTGCCGCTCGTATTCAGCGGTGGGCTATAATTTTGTCGGCATATGATTATCATATCATGTATCGCAAGGCAGAATGTCATGGAAATGCAGATGGCCTGTCACGAATTCCACTACCTGACATTACAGATGTAGGAACAGAAGCCATTTCAGCAAATATCAACACTCTGTTGACAAACCATCTTCAAGAAGCTCCTCTAAATGCAGCACAGATTGCCAGAATGACAAGAACAGATCAAGAACTTTCTAGAGTCTTTCGTTATGTCATGGAGGGGTGGCCAATTGAAGTGCCAGATGATTTGAAGGTATTCTATGTGAAAAGAGATGAACTGTCAGTGGAACAGGGATGTCTTTTATGGGGCACACGAGTGATTGTACCCTTCAAGTTTCGCAAATCAGTGTTACATGAAATTCATTCAGGACATCCTGGCATTGTTAAAATGAATGCGCTGACTCGTAAATTTGTATGGTGGCCTAAAATTGATGCAAACATAGAAAGAATTTGCAAGGAATGTCAAATCTGTCAACAGGAACAAAGGATGCCAAGTCATGTCCCTCTTCATCCATGGGAATTCCCGGGTGAGTGTTGGAGAAGGTTGCATGTGGATTTTGCGGGTCCTTTCCTGAACAACATGTTCATGATCGTTGTTGATGCTCATTCCAAGTGGCTTGAAGTTTTTCGTATGTCACAGATCACTTCTCAAGCTACAATTACTAGACTGAAGAGATTGTTTTCTGCATATGGATTACCTGAACAAATAGTGACTGATAATGCAACAACTTTTACTTCTGATGAATTCCAAAGATTTGTGAAACAGAATGGTATTATGCATACCAGGAGTGCACCTAAGCACCCAGCCACAAATGGATTGGCAGAAAGATATGTCCAGACATTTAAGAGAGGTATGAAGAAATTGACTAATGAACAAATGTGCATTGATGATAGACTGTCTTTATTTTTGTTACGATATCGCACAACTCCTAATTGTACCACAGGTCAGTCACCATCTGATTTATTTTTAAAGAGACACATTCGCACCAGGTTGGATTTCCTGAAACCGAACATTCATCAAATGGTTCGTAGGAAACAGTATTTGCAGAAAAATCAACATGACTATCGTGCAAGAGAGAGATCTGGAGTGGCTATTCTGGAGTGGGATCTGGAACAACAACACGCTGTTTTTTAGTAGCAGACTAAAGACTAATGACAGACTGTTGAACTTTGAAAAAAAAAAAAAAGGTTTGAAATTCATTATATCTTTTATTATAGGCTTTGTAGCAGGGCTGCCAACTCTCACGCATTGAGCGTGAGACTCACGCAATTGACCCTTTTCACACTCTCACGCCACACATCCATTTTCTCACGCAGTGAAAAATCGCGGACAAAGAAGACACTTACACCGACAGACAAGACAGACAGGTTACTTTTGATATGGAACAAATCCACAGCTGTCCGATTCTGTCAATATTTTTACGAGATTCACACAATTAATAACGTTTTGGCTCTTTGAAATGTGACAGGTCGCTGTAGCGCGTCAGTTCAAACGGTACATGATACAGCAGCCTACGCCCTAGTCAACAAATCTCACTCCCCCCATAAACAATCCACCCCCCACCCCCCCTCGCCGTCCCGAATTTCAGCCAATCTCATCTGGTCACCCTAGTGGTTGTGTATGGGCTGTGGCATTGTTTTGTGGTAACGTTAGCCATGTTCTGTATGGCTATCGGCTTTTTGACAGCTTCGGCTGTTGTCCTTGTCTTAAGGCAAGCCACCAAAGGCAATAAAAATTTGAAAAAAGTGTGTCTGTACTATAATGTGATTGGCTAAACTGATTTTATGTCGGGTCGGGTCTCAGTTCTATTTTAAGCGGGTCGGGTCGGGTCGGGTCACGGATTTTAATTAGTGCTGCTGTCGGAAAACAGGTCGGATGCGGTTTTAAGCACTGCGGGTACGGGCGGGTGCGGATTTACAAAAAACATCTGTTGTGACAATTGTGAGCAAAGCAGGGTCAAATAAAGCCAATGCAGGGCTCTCTGCAATCAGTTCTTTCACTTTCTGAAAACTTCTGTGTGCTTTGGTGGTCCATGTGAAATTTCCTCTGAGCTCTCATAGGATCAACAACTGCTGCGTAGCTCGGAATAAATGTAGCATATCAAGCAGTGAGACCTAGAAATATTCTTAGTGTGGAATGGAGCTGAAGGAGCTGGGGCATTTTGCATTGCCTCCAAGTGACTGTTGTCTGGCATCAAACCCTCTTTGGAAATGGTGTTTTATTTTTATTTATTTATTGTTTATCTGAATAGGGACAGATACAAAAAAAAACAGATTATTATAAAGAATGTATTATTATATGCCTGTATCACAGTGTTTATAGCCAAGGCTAATTCGCAACACCTGTCCCTAGAAGGGCTTTTAACAGTTAAGATAATAAAGGAGTAAAAAAATGACAGTGAATACAATAAAATGTCCAGAAAGCAGTTAGCACCAATAAAAATTAGTAAATAAACACATTCACTCGAACTCACACAGATGCACACCTCACATACACACGGATATACATTTCATATGGCATGATCGCACTGCTGCTGCTGTATGAACCAGGATTTTGTTCGTTTTTTAATGGTGGACAGT
Organism: Chrosomus eos; assembly: GCA_036326025.1. Lineage (NCBI taxonomy): Eukaryota > Metazoa > Chordata > Actinopteri > Cypriniformes > Leuciscidae > Chrosomus > Chrosomus eos. The sequence goes on along the minus strand of CM070820.1, from coordinate 16,337,792 downwards.
TTAGTTAAAATCTTTATATTTGTAGGAAGCCAGTACCACAGATTGGCTCCTTTCACTGAAAAAACATTTTGGGCAAAAGCAGTTTTAAAAAATGGAACTTTACAGTCTCCACGAGTAGCAGCTCTTGTTGATCTGGAGGGTTCCAGCCTGTTCACAAATTTACAAAGTGGCTCAGGTGCAAGTCCAGTTAAACATTTAAAAAACAACTTAATGTGTCTGAGATTAAACAAAATTGACAAAATGTAAGATTTTATGTTTATTTAAATATAACAGTGATGGAATCGAATGGGCTTTTCATCTAAAAATGTTTGTGTGTCCCAGGAATGTGAGTTTCTCCTGGTGGAACTTACATTTCTCTTCATTTAGACGCAAACCTGCTTTTTGCAGTTTGTGCTGCACTGTTTTGAGGTGGGCATCATGACAATAATATCATCCAGATAAAACTGGACACCTGAAACATTTCTGAAAATAATTGACATCAATTTTTGAAATGCTGCTGGGGCTGACACTGATCCATAGCAGATTATCTAAAAAATGGAACAGGCCATCATGTGTAATTGTAATGAATGGTCCTGGGGCTCGTTCTTCGTACGTCGCTAACTCAGTTAGCTGGATTTGATTGTTGGCGATTTGCCATGATCTTGGATCGTTTGGTTCTTTGACGCTCATCCTGGACTTGCTGTCATAGCAACAGGTGCGCTAGCTTGAACCTGCTCGAGAGCAGGCTTATTTCATGTAAACAGGATTAGATCGCGGCTGAAGTCCTTTAGCGCAGCGCGATAGTGTAGCCTAATATCTGAGATTTTTTTTTCTCGTGAAACGATTGTCGTGAGGGTGTCGTTTATACGTTATTATTTTGTTGGAAATGCACATTAATGTTCGATTCGATGTCGGGCTTTAACAACAGCAAAATGTTTGCATTGACCTAAAATTCTTTGCGAGTGGCTTAACTTGATAAGTGCTGTCTGTCGTCCCATTCTCAAAGTTCACCTGGCGCTCTTAGTTTTTTTTTTTTTTTTTTTTTTTTTTTTTTTTGGCATTTGCAAGCCATTTAAGACCCAAGATTGTATTTTTTTCAACTTAGGTAGGGTATATTATAATTTTTAATGAAGATAATAAAAGCAATCATGATGACCATGCTGATTATGACTTACAGTATGTCCCTCAGTGATTGGTGCCATAGACTTTAGACCGTAGACTGCACACATGTTCCCATCAAGGCTTCAATGAAGGGATTTTGTGAACAGAAAGGGGGGGTTACAATATAAATGTGCAGCCAAGTTACTATTACAATTTTTAATATTCCAGATTAGTAATATTATATCAATTTTTTTGTAAAATCTCTTAGATGGTGTGTGACTATGTTCCATTTCACAAATCAATGTGAAAGCAAAATGGCCAGGATCTGTGCATGACTCAATAATTTTCAGAGATTTACATTTATGCACATTATTTGAACGTGGTAAGGAAATTTATAAATATCAAGCTCACTGTATTACATACACATGCTGATCCTAACAGAACTGCATTTTTCCATTATACAGGTGATTACAACAGGATCCTGCTTGGAGACAGGTGTTTTATGACCCCATTCCCTGACCCAAACCACAGACCAGTTACAATGGAGCTCTAGCCAGGACAAGGGCACACAAATGAACTTTGGCCAACTAAAGGGAAGATTTCAGTGTCTGAAAAGTCTGAGGGTTGCACCTGTCAGGGCCTGTGACATTGCATGTGCCATATTACACAAAATTGCAGAAAAAGAAGGGAAAAAAGGTTTTATTAAGCCTAAATGTTTAATAAAAGACAAGACAAATTTGCTTAGTTCCTTGAGTCTTATTTCAATAGTTCTTTGTAAAGAAAAGTCAGTTATTCAGTCATCTTTTGCCTGCAATAAGAGATATTATGCAAGGTCAGCAATAGTACTCTGTGTAAAATAGTGTATTTTAATCTGAAGTTTATTTTGAAGCAACTCTATTTCTAGTGCAATTTCTTTCTTTAAGTAGTCAAGTTCTATTTCTCCCCTGATTTTTGTTTTTTCAAAATACTCTATTTTCTGTTGAAGACTCATAGGGAACGAATTTCACCCTGTGTCATTTGTCAAATTGTCACACATGCCTCATGCAACAAATAAAAAGGAAAAGTTGTCTATACACTGCCCACCCCTGTATCACTGCTTTGTGCAGACTCTTCTGTAGGCCTTTCTGTACATGTGGACTCATGTCAGAAATAATAGACATAGGCACAAGTATAAATCTATTAAAGTTATTTATGCATTTGCAGGTAGTCTACTTCCTCCAAAGGACAGTCATCTGAGAAGGTTTCTTCACTCTCCAGTGCAATGTGATTAATAACTCATGGCAAAATATTTTTACATTAACATAAGTTTATCAGTTTTTACTTTCACAAGTCAAAGCAATTTATCATTACTCAAGATTTAACAGTTGAAATGACTATACCAGCCAATTTGCATTATAGGCCTACTTAATTTAATGCAGCAACAAATAATTTCACAGTGTACTAAGATAATTTCAATCTCATTTACCAGTAATGAAGGTGTTGCTGCTACTGGTCCATGGATGTGTGTCTGGAAGAGCTGAACCCAGGGATGCCCTTCACAACAACAGGTCAAATCAAATTCAACCCAAGGGTCAGCTCTTCTGCCAGGGAGCAGGAGCTTCTGTTTTTTTTTTCTCAGCCTTTTTCTTGGTTGCTTTTATAAACAGACAATCATTTATTTAACAGTTCCTTTTTGAGATTAGTAGGCCTATAAGGCCTAATAAAAATTACCATTACGTAGAATATTTTTGTACTTCACTTTCACCATGTTCACTATAGTGTGGTGACTCTGACATGACAATGAACAACAAAGTAATTATGAAATTATTAAAATACAAAATAAATAATAATAATAATAAGTTATTAAAACATCTAACATGGCCACCAAAAACGCATTTAATTTGTCTGCTACTTTTGCCAGCCCTTTCTCCTGCTTTGCCCACTTAGAAGTGTTCCCTGGCGTTTTAATTAAAGACTCAAAATCGGCATAACCTTCTCTTGCTCTGCTTGGGAGAAAAACTGGGCGTGTTCTATGGATACATATCCCCTTTTAAACCAACGCGTGAACGCGCAGTTATCTCAGATAACTCAATCCAGCCATATTAATCATAAACAACAGGAGTGTTCGAAGAACCCAATTAGCCGGATTATGATTAGCACAACGATATTATCTTGGACGTCTCATTTGATCTCGGATGTTTTAAAGGGTACCTATCATGGAATTTTGAAAATTACCTTTCATGTAGTGTGTAACATAGATCTAAGTCAGGGGTAGGGAACGTCGGTCCTGGAGAGCCACAGCCCTGCAGAGTTTAGCTCCAACCCTGAAAAAAACTCACCTGATTGTAGCCTTAATGATCCTAAAGACATTGATTAGCTGGTTCAGGTGTGTTTGATTAGGGTTGGAACTAAACTCTGCAGGGCTATGGCTCTCCAGGACCAACGTTCCCCACCCCTGATCTAAGTGAACGAAAACATCCTGCAAAGTTTTAAATATGAAAGTTCACCGTATACAAAGTTATTATCTCTCAAAAGTAAGAGTCGACTCTGAGTCGTTGATATGAATCGATAGACGAACGATGCATTTTCTCTAACTTTCGTACGTCACTTGTACAAGTTATTTGAATAAGATACGCCCACTCATTGCATTAGGAGACACCAGGGAAAACATCATGTCGACGAGACGCTGCTGTGTTTTGAAGTGCGACGCAAAAGCAAACTTTTTTCATCTGCCCAGTGAGGAGCATTTGAAGACAGTGGCTACAGTTCATAACTATACCACAGAAGTATTATAGCCCGAACTTGTTCTGTGTTCACGTCATTTTGAAGATGATTGCTTCACAAACCTAAATGCTATAAAGTATGAATTTGCGAGCCGGCTGATACTGAAGGAGGGAGGTTCAGTACCGAGTTTATTTGGATCAGCTTCCTTCTCCGAATCACAATCTGTAAGTAGGCTGTTGCTTTTATGTTTGTATCATGTTCTATAATTATTTTGTGTGTTGTGTACGCACAGGCACAGCGCAGCTTCTAGCAGCTAACTTAGGTCTTCAATGTCAATTCACGAGTTTACATGTTAATGTAATCTGATATATATTATAATGCGTATTTGGCTTGCTGTCCGGGGGGAGGGCTCTGAGCTCAGAATTCGGCCCGACCCCAGAGTACTCCCCCCTAACCTTAGAGGTCATAGGTATCTATGAGCGGACCCCGCCGAATGTGGGGTGAAGGGGTGGTGGTGGGATGCTGAGAAGAAGTCATGAGACAGGAGGTAAGGGAAGGCTTTATTTATACTGGCTTCTTCTTGTGCTGATTGGATGATTACCTGAACATGCTCCTCCCGAACTTTGTTACATAAAACTTCATTTCACGAGTTTACATGTTAATGTAATCTGATATATATTATAATGGGTATTTGGCTTGCTGTCCGGAGGGAGGGCTCTGAGCTCAGAATTCGGCCCGACCCCAGAGTACTCCCCAAAATGCCAAATAAACGAAGGACAGCGAGCGTAGAATTTAACCCCCCAAAAAGTGAAGGGTATGTATTTTACCAAGGAACGAGCTTGCCTGTTCGACCTGGAAGGCTCTAGCTACGACCGACGGGAACTTGGGTGCTCACGGCATCGGACGGATAAGCCCATTCTTCAGTTGAACTGACAGCTCGCTGAGGCGAAAATTATGCGAGCGTGAATTTGTGGACGAGTTTTAACCGTTCACCCAGGAGAACTCTCGCAGCATCCGACGGGAACTTATATGCTCGCGGCATCGGACGGGTAAGCCTCGCTGGGTTGGACGGAGGGCGCCCGCTGGACTCGGTCGGGAGGGCTCGACCGGCGCTTCGAAGGGGGGGGCTGGGTCACGGGAAAGACTCCTCACGTCCCGACGAATGGGGAGCCCTCCTGGCGACACGAGCGCGGACGTCCGGCGACGACTAAGACGGGCAGACTCTCACTGCAATTCGAACGGGAGGTTTCAACCAGCGTTTTGGAAGGGGGACGGAACCCGGCCTTCGAACGGGTGAGTCATCGCTGCGTGCGAACGGGGGAGTCTGCATGTGATTGAAAAAACGAACCTTATGAATATTGAGCGAGTGTGCAAGCGGCGAGCACAGATGTAATCGGAAGGTGTAACGGATGTAATTGAAATGAGGAGCAGCGGGTGGTAATTTAATTAATTAGTTAGGGCTTGGTGAGCGTTTTTGATGAAAAAACGGCTAGACCTAATATAGGTTTTGAAAGCATCCGATGACCAGCGACCGAGGGTTTTGATTTGTTGTTGGGAGAGACCTTTTTGAGCGGCTGTGGTGGCTGCACCAATGCGGAATGAGTGGCTAGAGAAATGCTCTGCTGAGACGCCGGATTTGGTAAGGATTGCTTTTAGATGCTTTTGGAACCAGAATCTCGTAGCTGGATGATTGGAGTCGTTAGTGAAAAGAGGGTCGAGTGGGGATTTGGACGAGGAAAGTTTGTACTGCAGGTAATTAAAAAGCGCATGGTACGGTCGGATGGGAGTTTGAAGATTGAAAATATAGACGAAATGGCCTTTTTTGTCTCTGTCCGTTTTGCTTTGTTTAATGAAAAATGATATGGTTTCGTTATCTACGATCTGAAGGTCTGAAATTACGGGATGGATATTTGGGTCGAATAAGGAAGTTATGGTCAGTTCGGAACAGCGGAGGAAACCGAAGAATGCTAGGATGAACATGGCTTCCAACGTGTATGCGGTGTTGATGGAGTGGTATCCAAGACGGAGTGATGAGATGCATCTGGTGAGTATATCGATTGTGATTGGCTGTCTGGTATCTGGGCGCGTGGGGCGGGATCTTTGGATTCCCTTAATTAGAAGGGACGTTTGGGAGTTATTTATTGCAGGTGTAGGTTTACCGTGGATTCATTTATGGAAGAATTGAATGCCGCTTAGATAGCTTTTAATGGATCCGGCTTGGAGACCTTTAATACTGTGAAGATGGGAAATGAATGAAGTAACTGTTAGAAGCGAAAATTCGGGAAACGACAGGTTGTGAGAGAGGTGGAATGATTTGAACGATTTCCATGCGGTGTAATAAGTTTGCAGGGTTCTGGGAGAAACGGCTTGGAGGATGGATTCGATGGACGTGTCCAGAAGGGATTTTAGCGGATGATTTATGGGAAGATCAGCTGAAAATAAGGAGGTACTGGAGTTGGAGTGGGGTCTGCTTCTGGTGCCAGCATCCTGAACTTCTGAAAAGAGAAACGGGAGAGAGAGTCAGCGATTTGATTTTGAGCCCCTGGGACGTGGATTGCAGTTATTATGAAGTGGTCGCATGCGGAGATCCAAATGAGGCGTCTAAGGAGTGGCATAAGCGCAGGTGAACGAGAACGACCTTTGTTAATACAGTACACGGTTGCTTCGTTGTCGCAATGGATTTGGATGCATTTGGTTGACCATTCTTTTCCCCATAGGGAAGCTGCGACGACTATCGGGTAGAGCTCGAAAAGGGCAGAGGAGGCTGAAGACTGGGGTGTGTCTAAGAGCTGGGGGGGCCAGGAGGACGCGAACCAGCGTCCTTGGTAATAGCCGCCGAAGCCGATCGAGGGAGCTGCGTCTGTGAACAGTTTGATATCGAGGGGGAGAGATATAAAATCGTCGTAGAAAAAAGTTAAGCCATTCCACTGATTGAGGAAATTAATCCATAACTTAAGCTAGTTTTTTGACTCGGCGGAGAGGATGATCCGATCTTCCAGCGCATGAACGGATGAAGAGAGGGCTAGGAGATGCGCGATAAAGGATCGGCCCTGTGGAATGATTCGCATCGCATAATTTAGGTGGCCCAGCAGCGAGAGAAGTTCGCGTTTTGCACGATCTGTGCTGTCAGTAAAATTGGATGCGATTAAAATAATGCGATCGATTTTTTCAGGCAATGAGGCTTGGAATTTTGCTGAGTCTAGATTGATGCCTAAAAACTCGATGGATGTAGTTGGACCCGATGTTTTCTCGTGAGCTAACGGGATCCCTAGTTCGGCGAAAACTTTTTTCACTATGAGGAGGTGAGCCTCGGGGGCGGAGTCATGGGGTGAAATTATTAGGAAATCGTCGAGCAGATGGAGAAGATGAGGAATTGCATAATTATTGGAAAGGATCCAACATATGGCTTCGGAGAGAGTGTCGAAGATTTTTGAGCTGCTTTTGCAGCCGAAAGTCAGGCGCACGGCGAAATAATACATGTTCTGCCAGTTTACGCCGAATAGGTGCCATGAATCGGGGTGGATTGGCATTACTTTAAAAGCGGAGGAGATATCTACTTTTGCTAGCCATGCCCCTCGTCCAGCTATTTTAATCATGGTTATGGCTTGTTCGATATCGTGGTAGTTGAGAGAATACTCCTCGAGGGGGATGAGACTATTGATGCTCGGATATGGAGAATTATGGGGGGCTGAAAGGTCGATTATCAACCGCTTTTTTCCCGAGAATTTCCTGGTGGCCACGCCTATGGGGCTGATGCGAAATTTGACGAACGGGGGGGCTTCGAATGGACCGATCATGAAACCGGATTCAATTTCTTTTTTAATTAGCTTATTCACTACTCCAGGCTCTGCTAAGGCGGACTGAAGGTTAGCGCAGATTACATTTTGCGTGGGATGGCTTTCTACGCCGGGTTTAAAACCTTGATTGAGCCCTGTCAGAAGATAATTTGTGAAGTTGGCATCTGGGTGGTGTGATAATTCTTCGGCTAGACGGAAAACATTCACAGGAGTCGAGAGATAGTTTTTTGCATTTTTATTGGCAGATTTTTTGACTGGGCATATCACGCGGGCGTGTGCGCCGCCACAGAAATCGCAGACGTGGAGAAAATGACAGCGTTGTCTTGGGCATCTCCCTTCGTTGAAGTTCCTGCAAACTTGTCTATCGGGTGCCGAGTATGGTGCTCTGATTGAAAAATCTTGTCTTGCGTGGCGTGGAACGTAACTTGTGGATTTTATGGCATTCTGCTCTGGGCAGGGAGGGATCGATGGATTAATTTGGGGGCAAGCCGTGGTGGCATGGATTGTGGATCTGCAGATTGCGCAGGAGATATTTCTGCACCCGAGGAAGACCCGGTTATGGAGATCGGTGTCCAACGCTCCCCAATAGGGACACTGATTCCATTGGGAAACGTGGACAGCGCATTTTGCGGAAAACAGCTTGTGGTACGTATAAAAATGACTACCCCCGTAAGACAACGCGAGCTCTGCTATAATAGACAGATAATCGTTTAGCTCGCGCCGTCTATGGGGAAAAGACGAGCATATGATTTCTGTATAGCGGCTGAAGGCAATACAGAATTCGGCTAGTGACAATGAACGTGATGTCACCTGAGAATTATTTTTTAGAGTGACTGAAATGTCGCCGCAGTCTACTTGGCGATTGGACTCAGCCGGGGGAAACAAAGACAGGAGAGAACCCAAATCAACATCTGCACCTGCTAGGATTTGAGCTCTGATGTTGTTCGTCACTGGAGGAGGTTCGGTTGCTACTGCATTCGGAGGGACTGGTTGAGGAGTGGCTGAGAAGAGAGAGAAAGGAGAACGCGCTTGGAGAGGGTTAAAGGGGTGAGAAATCGGGGCTGTGGCCGTTTGCGGAGGCATCCTCACGCGGAGATCGGCCCCCGGGTTAGGTGGAAGAGGAGGAATAGGAAGAGCATAGTGTGGAAAGGGGAGGGGAAAGAAATGCGCCGGCGATTGACCGGCTAACGGAGGCATCCTCACGTTAGGGTGGACGCCTGACGCTTGGGAAGGAGGAAGACTGAAAGAAGTAGAAGGGAAGAAGAACGTTTGGGGATCGTGTAAGAGAGTGGAATTGCTGGGATCTAGAGTGTGAGGTACCACGGTGGGAGGGGCTGAGGAGGGGAACTGGCGCTCGTCCGTGACTGGTTCCGGGGCGCGGCCCAGGCTAGCGGAAGGTCTGTGACGCCGTGTCGCGGGGGCGGAGCCCGGCGCTGCGAGTGCGGAAGGGAGTACTGCGGGACGAGCAATCGGGGCCCGGCGAGCCTTGCTCGTTCGAGCTGCAGGAATTGGAGCTGAAACAGAAAGGTGAGAAGATTGTAAGGTGACATATAAATTAAATAATTCTGCTTTTTTCATCCTGCGGGGAGAAATTTGCGTCAGAATTGATTAGGGCTTGTCTTAGCCCCTTAACTGTCCACTTCCCTATTGGAGGGATGTTAGGGGGGGCTGGAAGGTGCGAAGGCGTGGAGGAAGACGATGATGAAGATGATGAGTTCCTCGCTGGCGGTGGTGAGGGGAGTCTACGGCGTCTTGGCGTGTGCGGAGAGGATCTGGAGGGCCGACGACCCCTGGTTGAAGGTGGAGGCTTTATGTTGTCGTTGGCTGCTGAAGAAGGGAGAGTCGCTGGATCTGCGCTTTGCGGTTGAGATGACTCCGAGATGAAAGATTCATCGTCGGAGGGGAAGAGCTCTAACTCGGACATAACTGCACGGAGGCGGAGTCAGATGCTGAGAAGAAGTCATGAGACAGGAGGTAAGGGAAGGCTTTATTTATACTGGCTTCTTCTTGTGCTGATTGGATGATTACCTAAACATGCTCCTCCCGAACTTTGTTACATAAAACTTCATTTGTATTGAAATATGTGAAGTGTTTGTCGTTGTTAATGGAGTTGTCACAGGGCTCTCGAGTGTGACGCATCACGCATTGTCACTCATTTCGGTCTTTTGTCACGCTCTCCGGCCACACATTGTATTTCTCACACTGAAAAACTATTTGTAATATATTTAATATGCCGCAGTGCCCAAAACTCACTCACTGTGGAACCGGCAGGATTCAAGCGCGTCTCCTCCAGTGTTGCCAGGTCCGTATGCCTGCACTGTTTCCGCGGGTTGTTTGTGTAGTGCACGCTGGTTGACGCGATTGTTTTATCCACTGGAACATGATTGTTATTGAGGAAACACCCGGGAACGCTATTTGAATATTTTTGGCCGTGATTGGGTTAGTTTGATGAGCAATTGGGCTGGTTTTGTTGTGCAGACCTGGCAACCCTGGTCTCCTCTGGTGTTGTTCGTCTGGTGTTGTTAGCCAATCAGAAAATAGCACTGTTGTATCTGGGTAAGATCTAGCGCAACAACCAATGACACCCCGTCGGCTGGGTGTTTAACATATCACCACAAATTAGCGTCACGCAAAGGCGGGGTTTGGAAAAATGACTCGCTAAACGATTCATATGGGAGTCGGTGAGCAAATCAGGTAAAAATAAATGCATATTATAAGACAACAAAAGTGTTTTTTGTCATTGCATGCATGTAAAACTGTTGTTGGGGACTCCCAGAACATTATTAGGAACATTTTAAATGCCATAATAGGTACCCTTTAAGCAACGTACGAAGAACGAGCCCCTGGAGGCAAGTAGTAGTAAGAACCCAAATGCAACTTTAATTAACAAAAACAAGATCAAACATAAAACAAAGGCATGAAACAGAAACAAGAACAGCAACATGAAACATTCAATACTAGACAAAGACACAGGGCAAACATGAGGGCTTAAATACAGACTAATTACAAGACAAGGAACACCTGTGAACAATGATCAGACGATTAACAAATGACAAGACACATGGCTGGATCACATGACAATCAGGCCAGAATGCATTGAGATGTAAATAACTATGGCGGCCTACGAGTGAACGGATTTTTGGCTTTTTTTAATAAGACTAAAAACATTTGGAGTGTTTTTGTATCACCTTTTTATAGCTGACGCCCACGTTAATCTTATAAGGCCAACATGCCACACTAGTCGGGGTACCCTTTAAAATAGATGTTAGGCATATCTTTACTTTACTGGACTTGGTGAAATACATTCCAACAGTTTTTTCAATATTTAGTGTTAAGCAAGAAGATTTAAGCCAATTACTTATTTTGTCCATGGCTGAGGACAATTTAGTGGCTACTTACTCCATATCCCTCCCATATACGTATATGACAGCATCATTCCATGTGTGGAATTGGATAGCAGTCCACAACGATTGCTTTGTTGAGTTCCCTGAGATTCACAAATTCTGATATCTTTACTACAAAGGGGCGATAGTAGATGCCTCGCCTTATCGCCTGATCAACTTCTTTCCATAATGTCTGCCACTAACAGATGGTTCAGCTCCACAGACACAGCATCCCTTACAGAAAAAGGGAGCCTGCAAAAATGTGTCTGTACATAAAGTAAAATTGTGTGAAAATGCTATCCCTGTGCAACAAAGTTATTTGCACAGCCAAAGCTTGGCGTGGCAGAATGAGACACCAGCTGCACAGGCTGTTTGGAGGTGATTACTTTATTTCCTTTTATGCACAGGTTCAAGTTACAGTTCCAAGTAAGTTCATATTACATTTTTGTACGATTTTTTTTACACACTAAAATAAAGATTTCCACACAATTTGCAAAATTCTACTCCAATGAGCAAAACACCTCCACAGATTTGCACAACATTACACACAATGTCTGCTTCACCCTTTTTGCAAAACATTACACACAGTGATTTGTAAAACTCTACACACATTTTCACACCTTACACAGATAAGGATTGTGAGGTTACTTCCTTGTCATTGCAATTGCCAATGACCACACTAATGAACGAATTGGATACTCACATCCACCAGGTGTGGAAGCACACGTGCTAATTTGAAAACGCAGCACTGTGCTTTATGTATAAAAGGCAGCAGGTCAGTTCACCTGTCTTCAACAAAAATGGAAGGCGCTAGAAGAAGAGTGAGAATGAGAGGAGGAGCTCAAAGAGGTGATGAAGGAGGTAGAGGAAGAGGAGAAGAATGAGATAGAGGAAGAGGCCCAGGTAGAGGAAGAGGAGAAGAAGAAGATAGAGGAAGAGGCCTAGGTAGAGGAAGAGGAGAAGAAGATAGAGGAGGAGGCCCAGGTAGAGGAAGAGGTAGAGAAGGACTTGAAGAGTTGATAGAACCTGAACAAAGAAGACGAGGACCAAATTTGACTCAAGAAATCCGTGCAACACTTATTAACCATGTTATCAACCATGGACTCACACTGATGGAAGCTGGACAAAGAGATCAACCAAATATCTGGTTGATATTGTAACTGAAGAAAAATTACTGTAAGGGCAACAAGAAAAAGCTAACTATTCAGAGTCAAAGTGTATATACTTCATGCAGTAATTTTTATTTGTCTACAGATTGTATTTGTTTAATTGATTTCATTGTTGGTTGATTACTGTAACTGATTATGGTTAGAAATACTGTAAGTATTGAAATAAATACTTCAATTATTCAGTCTGCAGCATCAGTGTTGTGGAAGAGCAAGAATGTTGTGGGTTTGTCACTTTTTTTTCCATCTAAATTACCCTTTACATGACAATGTCTGGCCAAAATGCCAATTTTTTTTTACTAATGTTTTTTATTTATCACAGCAGTGTGAAACTGGGTGCAATAGTGTCTGATCATCAAGGACTGTGTTGGTTAAATGAAAACTAATAGCATTTTCACAAATATAGCTTTCACAAATAGTCATTTTACAAACAATCTAGGAATTATGCAAATTGAGTGTGGTGTTTGGATAATTGTGATTATATTTTGAAAAAAAGAACCCGGTTTTCAAAATTGCGTGTAAACAATTGAAAAAAACTCATACTCAAAACTCAACAATTGAAAAAAAGTCCATGCCCATCAGTGGGTTTTATCTTTTCATAATAAAGAATGTAGCAGGTACTGAACATTCTCCATGTTGTGCACAAGTCTTAATACATCCAGCACTGGAAGGTCATCTTTTGAATATCTGACAAGACGCACATCAGACGTTTCCAGGGACAGCTCAGAAAAGTACTGCTTATATATACACTCTGGCAACAAAGAGCCTGTATCAACAATTAATTATTGTAGTGCCTGACAATGTGCCCACTTCAATGTTACACACAATTTTGTTTGCAGCAGGAGATGTGCTACTCATGTACAAAACAGTCCAGGAACTTCAATTTCACGGATGTTGTTTCCGTGCAGAGTAATGATACTGGATCTTGGAAGCAGGGATTTGATCCCATCCAGACACAAAAGCATCAGTGAGTTCAGGGTCTTTAAATTCATCACAAAGGTGTTCAGGTCCAGGTTATTGTCTTGCATACATGTGCAAGGAGGCATTAATCGTAGTTTGTCTGTTTATTGAACAGCCACATGGAACAACGGTAATCAGCTTGTTTACATCAGTATCAACTGTTTTACTCTCTTGTATTACTCAGACATGTAGTACTCCCGTGAGTCCCCCTAGTGGGCTGGATATAACACCATGACTAAGATAGGTAATTTACAATACCCTGACACCTCCCTCTTTTAGTATAATACTCCAGGGCACAATTCTGTTTACCTCATGGCTAAAACTCAGTAACCTAACATAACACAGATGACTATGTATTTAACCTTCTTAAACTCACTACCAGAACATATTTTCACATCAAACAAAATAATATCAATTATTATGTTCAGGAATAAACGAACCTGGCCATTTAACACAGTTAAATTGTTGAGTGGCACTATTCCTGGCAACATATTATCAGGTTCTTTCATAAGTCCAGCCGTTCAGCCGGCTTGCTTACTCTTCCTGATCTGGTGGTAGTATGTTTTGTTGCAATTGTCTCTGCAAATAAATCAGAGTCTCTATGAAGTTGAGCTCTCTGTGGTGATTTCTCTGACCCCTCAATTGTCTTTAACGTAGTTCCTGGAACTCCATCAGGAAGCAACTGAAGATGCCTTCGATTTCTCCGTTTCTCTCCCCCCTCGTCATTAAAAACTTCATATGACCGAGGAGTTGTGCTTTCCCTCAGCACCGTTGCAGGCCCTTTCCATTTAGATTCATTGTCCAGCTTTAACAAGACTGAATCCCCTGGCCTCAGGAGAGGTAAGTCCTTTGCACCATGTCGTCTGTTAAAGTAGAACGCTTGCTTGTCTTTTGCTGCTTTGTCTTTCTCTTTCACACTTGATTTGTTTGGCCACTTTGGTCTCAGATTTTTCGGTAAGGTGGGTAGAGTTGTACGGATTTTTCTTCCCATAAGCAATTCCGCTGGACTGACCCCTGTAGAGGTGGTGGGTGTGGCTCTGAAACACATGAGTGCCACCAACGGGTCATCCTGTTTCAGAATGCGCTTCGCTGTCTGAACTGCTCGTTCGGCATGTCCGTTACCTTGTGGATTGTGCGGACTCGATGTAATGTGTTGAATATCGTACATAATACAAAAGCTCCTCCAGGCTTCACTGGAGAACTGCGGTCCATTGTCGCTAACAATTTGTTCTGGTATGCCGAATCTCGCAAACAACACTTTGAGTCTCTGAATAACATGTTCAGACGTTGTGACGTGTAACAGAAGAATTTCCAAGTAGCGCGAATAGTAGTCAGATACTACCAGATATTGTTGCGCTCTGTGCATACATAAGTCTATGGCTATTCGTTGCCATGGCCTTTCCGGCAGTGGTGTTGACTGTAAAGGTTCTTTGTGCTGTGCACGTTTATGTTCAATGCAAAACTTACACGTCTCGATCTTTCGTTTAAGATCCTCAGAAATTCCAGGCCACCACACAGTCTCTTGAGCGCGTGCCCTGCATTTCGACAGACCTTGGTGTCCGTCGTGAATTCTGCTAAGCATCTCGTGTCTCATCACTTTTGGAATTACTATGCGATTCCCCAGCACAATCAGTCCCTCACTCACTGACAAAGAGTCTTTCCATTTGTAAAAGCTCTGTACCCTATCAGGAACGCTTTTAGCATATTCTGGCCACCCTTCTGTTACGAACTTCTCTACGGTTTGTAGCTGCTCATCCTTTTGTGTCTCAGTTTTTATTTCTGTTAGCTTGCGCTGTGACACAGGCAGACAACTGATGATCGCATTCACGTGACAACTCACATCTGCTGTAATGAAGTCTTCAGTGGTGTTCAATGGGCTACGTGACAGTGCATCTGCAACAACCAAGGTTTTGCCAGGTGCGTACTCCGCTTTTGCATTAAACCGCATGAGCCTCATCAAAAGTCTCTGACATCTTACTGGCACTGTGTCTAGATCTTTACTGTTAATCAGTGGCACTAATGGCTTGTGATCAGTGATCAATTTGAATGTGTCCATGCCCACTAAGTATTTCTGGAACCTTTCACATGCCCACACGCCAGCAAGGCATTCCTTCTCAATCTGGGCGTATCTTGTTTCAGAATCAGTCAGTCTTCTAGAACAGTACGCAACCGGTTTCCAGCTGTCCTCATGTTTTTGCATTAAAACGCCGCCGATACCATAACTGCTAGCATCCGCCGAAACTACTGTTTCTTTTTCCAGATCATAATGTGCCAAGACTGGAGCTTTTGTGAGCGAGCCTTTCAAAATGTTGAATGCGCTTTTCTGCGGTTGGTCCCATGTCCATGCACGTCCATTCTTAAGCAGTTCATACAAAGGACCTCCCTTCGTTGCCAAGTCCGGAATGTATTTACCCATGTAGTTTATGAGGCCCAGGGCCCTCCTCAACTCATTTACATTGTTCGGTTCTTGCAAGTCACTTATTGCACGCACCTTTTCTGGGTCTGCTCTGACACCTTGTGCATCCACGACATGACCCAGGAAACTCAACTCTGCTTTCCTGAAAACACACTTTTCTTTATTCAATTTGAGCCCCACACTTTCCATCCTTTTCAGCACCTTCTCCAGGTGTTTGTCATGCTCAGCCCGATCCTTCCCGTACACGATCACATCATCCATGTACACCGCGACTCCTTCCATGTCCCTGAGAAGTCCATTCATTTTTCTTTGGAAGATTTCCGGGGCTATACTGATTCCGAAAGGAAGCCTCTTAAAGCAATAGCGTCCCACTGGAGTGATGAATGTTGTCAGCAAGCTGCTCTCATCACATAGCGGAATCTGCCAGAATCCTGACGCTGCATCTAATGATGTAAAGACGCTTGCTCCAGCTAATTTAGCTAGAATTTCGTCTGTTGTGGGAAGCATGTATCTCTCTCTTTTTATGTTGTCGTTTAGTTTATTTAACCCAACACAAATTCTGATGGTGCCATTGGGCTTCATGACCGGAACCATGGGTGCACACCAATCTGTAGGCTGTGTGACTTTTTCCACAACACCTTGTTCCTCCATTCTCTGCAGTTCTGCTGTTACTTTAGAAAGCAGTGGTAATGGTACTCTCCGTGCAGTATGTACTGCGTATGGCTCCGCACCTTCTTTCAGGTGTATTTTTACCGGCTCAGTTTTCATTATACCACCTCCTTCAAAAACTGTGGTTATCTGCTCTATTCTTTTGACTAGCCCCATTTCAGCTGCTGTCTGTCGGCTTAGAAGATTACTGACGGTTCTTCCGTCAACCACATACACGGTAATGGCATATTTTCTACCTTTATGCTCCACTGCTGCAGTGAACTGACCGATGCAATTCAGTGACCCGCCTGGGCTGTCTAGTGCTATGTTCGAATGAAGGAGCTGTGCCTTTGGGTGAAGCTTTTCATACGTCACAGTGTTCATTACGGTAACATCCGCTCCCGTATCGATCTTAAAACTAACTGGAGTATCACCTATCTTAAGTAACACATTCCATTTAGCTTCTTCTGACTCATTTTTGTTACTCACTGCGCCCAGATAAAAGCTGTCTTCACTCACTTCATTCGCCGTCACTTGTCTCACCGTTTTTGACTTGCACATTCTCGCCCAGTGTCCTTTTCTTTTGCATTTTCTGCATTCAGTATCTGCTGCTGGGCATTTTCTGATGTCTTTGTGTCCTGTCTTACCACACCTACTACACTCGTTTTCTGTTTTCTCACCAGCTCTTTTATATTTCTCTTTCGTCCAGGGCCGACTTGCCGCCTTTGATGCACGCCTGGAGGCTACCTCGTGCACGCTGTTTGTCGACTGACCCTCCTGCTGACTAATCTGCTGCACGACATCCTCAGCTTGCCGCGTCATCTGCACCGCAGTTTCCAGAGTAAGTGCTGTCATTAGCTGCATCCTCCTAGAAAGCTCTTTATCATGAATTCCAACTACAAGCCTGTCTCTTATATGTTCGTTTCGACTTGCACCGAATTCACAGTTCTCACTGAGTTCGTAGAGGGCTCTGATATAGCACTCCGCATTTTCCCCGGGCCTCTGCACTCTCTGGTGAAAACACGCCCGCTCATGTATCACGTTCTTTTTCGGCAAGAAATACTCGTCAAATTTTCCCAGCACTGTTTCGTACTCCTCAGCACTTTCCTCTGCTCCGAACGTGAACGATTTGAAAATGTTCTCAGCTTCAATGCCCATGGCATATATTAAAGTGCTTATCTGTACCTCTTTATCTTCTTTGCTCAGTTTTGTTGCGGTCCTGTAGCGCGCGAACCTCTGCCGCCACGTTGGCCATTCCGTTGGACGATCAAAGTTAAAACCTTCTGGTGGATGAAATTTCGACATATTGCTCTTCTCTTGCCTTTATACTTCTGACACCATGGCTTGCATACATGTGCAAGGAGGCATTAATCGTAGTTTGTCTGTTTATTGAACAGCCACATGGAACAACGGTAATCAGCTTGTTTACATCAGTATCAACTGTTTTACTCTCTTGTATTACTCAGACATGTAGTACTCCCGTGAGTCCCCCTAGTGGGCTGGATATAACACCATGACTAAGATAGGTAATTTACAATACCCTGACAGTTATGTGCAGGCCATTCCAGTTTTCTCTCACTTCTGAAAAAGAAAATCATGAACTAACTTTGTGATAATGTTGTGTATGTAATGTAGCGTTGCTTGAGCATGTGAGCACACTGCACTTCATCTAATTGATTATCACTGGATTTTTATAAGCTTTTTATATGCCATGCTGTAAATTATTTAACAGTTTTTACAGCTATGAACTGTGTTTGATTTGTTGTTTTGTTTTTAAACTTTTGCTGTAATGGACTATCCAACAATTCACACCATTGTAAAATCATCCCACACAAGCATATTTAAGATTTTTGACTTAAGACATACCTTTTAATAAAACAAAAGACATGCTGTGCTCAAGGTACAATTTTATTTATTTTACTAAAAACGGGGAAAAAAGTCACATCAACATTTACCCTTGTTAATACAGTATACCCAATATCTTTCCATCAGAAATACAATACACCAGTTTTCAATTTCCTTTTAATCTTATATTAAAATATCAGATAGTTAGCAATCTAACAGTGCTTATGAAGTACGTCACCAGATTTTTTTGTTTTTCCCTCTGCTCTGCCAGTGGCCTTCAGCAGTGAAGTAAAAATAATAATAATAATAATTAAATAAAATCATAATACAAAAATGAGCCTTTGTGTTTTCCTGCCTACTTTTTATCTGACAAGCTGAACATGCAAAAAAGGGCATTAACACAGATCTTTCTACAGAATACACAGAAGCATCACCAGACACTTCAAATTGCAAAAGGTGACATTAACAATGTTACCTGACAATGTTTCCTCAAATCAAGACAAAGTTTAGAATTTTCCAAGTATAATCTTACTACATTGCATATCATGACTTGTCCCAAAAGCTGGCTCATTTAACTGTTTTATAATCAAGTTTATACCGACAGTTAAAATTAATCAAAAATAGGCCAAAATCGCAAATGAAGGACTCTATAGAGAGTCTCAAAGTGTACTAGGCTGTACAGACACAATTAACAGTACATATTCATAATAAATATGGCAATTTTTGGCCTGGATCTACTTGGACAAGGAAGGTCTGGGATTTTCAATGTTTTGCCCATGAGGGAAAAATTGCAGCAGATTTTATTTTGAACAAATGCATTTTCTCTCTCTCTCTCTCTCTCTCTCTCTCTCTCTCTCTCTCTCTCTCTCTCTCTCTCTCTCTCTCTCTCTCTCTCTCTCTCTCTCTCTCTCTCTCTCTCTCTCTCACACACACACACACACACACACACGCACACAGCTCACTGACCTTGTATCACATGCACAAAAGCTTATGAAACAAAACAAAAACAAATAATATTTATAAAACATGGAAATGCTGATGTTTATTGGAATGTCTCTTGGGGAAGAGAGCAATTGTAGTTCACGTCCAGCCTTGGGATCACTGAACTGGGCTTTAGAGGACCCATCACAACAGATGCAGACATCCCAGCATGCATCTGCAACTCTGACTAACCAACATCCCAGGACACTAATCTTCAGATAGGACGGTAAACAGGGTGTTTAATGTGGTAGGAAGTGTGTTTGTGTTTGTCAGGACTCCTGTTTGATAAGTCCATTTCTATAAGGTGATGCCGAATCCTGGGCTCGCTCCAGATCACCCTCCTCTCGGTGCAGTTCTTCTCCGTGCTGGAGTGAAGCTTAAGCCCCCTTTACACATGAACATGACTGGAGACAACAAATGCAGGGGAGAGCGGGCACAGTCTCTGTGTCCCCCTGCTGGACCATTGGCTTTGTACAGAAGTTGTGGGTTAGACGTCAGTTGAGAAATAGAGTGTACTCTTCTTCAGCTCAGCGAAGGATATTGGTGCATGCTGCAGGTAGTACAGCAATACCTGAACCTGTGAAGAGGAGGAAGAGAGAGGATGACTACAGAGATGCAATGATTATACTAACCTGACTCTAACAATCTCACACATATGTAAAACTGTCAGCATTATTCACCTGAACCACTAGATGGTGTTACAACTCCTGCATGAACACCACTGTGAGTTGTATGTAGTATAAAACATGTTAGATCTGTTTAGAATCAGTTTAGAACCAGTACTGACTGAAGAAGAGGGAATGAGCACAATAATGTTCCAACCAGGCACAACAAAAGAGGCCACAATATTTATAGTAATAACAAAAATTGGTTTTCAAGGACTACATTCAGAGATCTCACTTATCAAACAATATCTTTATTATCTTTTAAATAAAAAAAGTAAATAGATAAATAAAAATATACTAATAAAACAAAATGGTAAAAATATACTAATAAAACAAAATGGTAAAAATAAAGTGCCGCACATGGCAATATTAACAAAGCCCTAGAACTTTCAGTGCATTAAAGAGCTGCATAAACTTCTTATACGATTCTAATTAACCTCTTGATGCACACCCCCTTTTGAGCCCAAAACAGGAAAATTACATGCTTGAACTCAAATTGTTGTCTTTCCTTTACTCTTTAGAGTATGGCATAGTTGTGGTATAATTTGAAAGAAGACAAATGGAGCTTTATTCTCAAAGTTTCATAATTATTACCAAATAAAAGTTAGACAAGCTGAAATATAATGGAATGAACATGTTTTTTTGGATAACTTCTTTTTATCATTAAAATATGATGATAATAAGGATGCTTGCGACTGCTAGAAATATGATGGGTACAAAGCGACAAAGCAAGTCTTAAGAAGTTATGTTCAAAGTTTGAGGATAATATTACCAAAAAATTTGGTTCCTGATCCTGTCACGGCTGGTTAAGACTTTTGGCTCATGCAGATGGTTCAGTTTGAGATATGTCATGCACAAACCAAAGGGAAAAACAGTCAAAGTGCCTCTTCAGTTCCACTGACACAGTAAACACGCTGGTTTAAATGACACGTGACGTCAGGATAATGGATTAATCACAGACCACATCAGTTTCACTGTAATAATGATACACTGAAAGGTATAAGCAGAGCACTGATGTGCATCTTCAAACTGTTAAACACACCAAACCACACCCCATTATAGTGATATACAATCTATCCACGCTGGGCAAAACTCCACGAGTCCTTTCCCTACACTGTAAAACTCTTTACATGAGGATTCACTGTGTAAGTCAGGACTGACCTGTGCCATGACATCATGTGACCAGATGTCGGAGGCCAGCGTGATGTGGGCCTTACTGCTCTCTGACTCTGAGGGTCTCAGCAGAGTTGGGCCAAACACTGTGGCCAAATTATGCAGAGACATCTTATTAACCGGCTCCTTCTCTGCCACCCTAAAATGAGAGGAAAACAAACATCAATACTGTCACATCTCATTAACAATCATTAAGTTGAATGTTTCACAGTTTATGATGACTCAACACATGCACTGTAGCTCAAGTGTGATGTGTACAGAGTTAGCCAACAGGAGTCTACAATGAGCAGTGTTCATAATGTGCAGTGACTGTGATGTGTTAATTGGCGGCAGTTACAGTTGGCAATAACGTCTCTAGAGAGATTATTTGTGACAGTGTTTATAAACCCGAGGCCTAGCTTGCTAATTCCCGACGTTTCAGAGAGATTTGTGTGAATTGCGACAGCATTTTCACATGTACTAAAATAAAACTGAATCCTGTGAATTTATGATGGTGACTGACTCTTTAAAGCCAGACACCTTATATCAACATCAGTTCAATGTAAACAACATTTAATCTAGGCCTCTCTTAGGTTTGACCTCATGTAGTAAATTTGTTAAATATTGCTGTGTTTAATGCACTGCGATAATAAGTTTGGGGTCGGTAAGATTCTTTAATGTTTTTGAAATAATTCTCTTATACTCACCCAGACTGCATTTACAGTAGTCAACCAAAATGCCTATTCACGGCGTTAAAAACAACCCAGTAACATGTTCGCGAAATCACCACCAGGTGGCACAAACAGACGTTTTGCAACATTGCTCCGTGTAATTGTGAAATTTTAGGCGACTTGTAAATGAAGATAAAATAATTATATAAATGACTGGTAATAATAATAGTAATATAGTATTATAACATTTAAACTTGGCCAATTATGTATCATATAAGTGCTTAATGTTCCAGTTGTTTGAATCCTGTTACAGTGAAATATTACAGTGACGGCAGTGCATGAAGTGTGCTTACATTTTACTGTACAGTACTAGCCAGTATTTTAGATTATTACACGAGGTGTGCATTATGCCATTAAATAAATAAAACGACAGAAAAGGTGGATTTTCAGGTGGAACAGAGCTATAGTTTTCTAACACGTGTATTTATTTACTACAAATTAGTGTTAAAAAAAATGTAGTTTCGAATATTTTGTACTTAAATACTTTTAAGCTAATTAAGCCTAATTCACTGATGAATTTCAACAGGTCATGCATGCACAGAACACATCAGTTACACTGTAATAATGATACACTGAAAGCTATAAGCAGAGCACTAATGTGCATCTTCAGACTGTTAAACACACCAAACCACAACACATAGCGATATGCAATCTATCCATGCTCCACAAGTCCTTTACATACACTGTAAAACTCTTACATGAGGATTCACTGTGTAAGTCAGGACTGTGCAATGACATTATGTGACCAGATGTCGTAGGTCAGCGTGAAGTGGGCCTTACTGCTCTCTGACTCAGAGGGTCTCAGCAGAGTTGGGCCACACTACAAGTGTACCGCACCCGAGCCCAACTGAACCGCGAACCGCGCCCGTGCACAGTACGGAGAGATCACACAGGTCAAACGAACCAGAATTTGGGGGTCAAACATGCTTGGGCACGGTTCAGATCGCCTAGCGTGAGTACACTATGAAATGTTCCTGCGTGACTTCTCTTTGTTTGTCAGCCTCCTAATAGATATGGGGGATTGGGAGGGATAGTGTATAAAGGTGTAAAAAAAGTGTCTGATAATGTGTTTTAACTTACAGAGCAGGCAAAGGAAAAGTTTGTTTCAGGATAAATGCCTCAATGTGTCCAATCTTATTAAGCTTTTCAATTGGTTTAGTAGGGTTTAGAATGTTTCAGCTGTGTGTTATGATTGTCAACAATCTGGTATTACCTAACATGAACTGTTGAGGAACGTGGCGGTCATCTTTTAAGGAAAACATTTGTTACAGTTTGTTTTTGTAATTGGTGTGGATGATGCGCAGCGGCATATAAAGTATAATTACATAAAATATAATATGAAGTGTGTCTTTCTTCCCTGAAACATTTTATTTCATTACCTACACGAGAGAGGGAGCATGTCAGCGAGGGAGACAAAGAAACTTGCTGAAAGAGTCCGGGACTCGAACTCAGATCGCCTGTGGCACGGCTGCGGTACATGATATATAGCGCTGCCCACAAGGCTATTGCCTATCGCTCTTAATACTCCAAATGTGTAGCCTATATAATTCACATTTCTATAGTTTATTTTATTACAAGGAGAAAATAACAGAATAGATTTTAAGATTAATTGTTTTAATAAAACGGGGTATTAGTACCAAGCCATTAGTACTTAGTCCATGAAAAAGTAAACACAATTTTGACATTTAGGCTACTGTTCTCTTCGTTTGAATTCATTCTAAACAGAAAATGTGTACATTGGTTTTTGATTTCTACATTTGTTTTTTTATTACTACATTTGGTTATGTGTATGTCATTAAAAAAAAAATCTTATTGATAGTATTTATTTTTTGTAATCTCCAAATGGCGCAGTTGAAACTACTCGCAAAAACAAACTGTGAAACGTCCACTCCATAACATGTGAAAATCTATGGTTATAGTGCCTCTTAGCCTCTTATTTTTGCCAAAAAAATAAAAATCGATAATTTTGTTTAAAAATCGACAGGTTTTTTTTTTGGTATGGTCATGCTACTTGTGACTGGTTTTGTGATCCAGGATCACAAATATTATTACAATAAAAAAAAAAAACTGTTCCTCTGAATTACAGCTTTGGCACCACAAAACATAGTAAAATATTGTCACTTCAGAAATCATACTAATATGCTTATTTGCTGCTCAAGAAACACTGTGTGTGCGCTCTTACCTTTTCAGGTGTTCCAGTAGGGAGAGGAAAGTGATGAGATTTGGGTCTGGTAGTGACCGCAGGAGATGCATCATGCAGTTTTCTTTTGCTGCAGGATCTGATAGAGCTGTGATAAAGAGTAGTGTGATGATGTTATTACACCTCAATCATATGCATTCAAATGACCCTATTTGCTACATATCACACTGTAATTATGTTTTAATACTCTTTTAAGATGTTGAAACAATAAATGTGAAAGATCAAAGATGAAAAGTCATACCAATGCCCTCCATGAAGGCCGGGTACAGCCGGTCTGTGAGAAGAGGTTCTGGCAGCTCTCTGAAATACAATTTCAGTGTCCCTGCTATAGCATTAATATCCATATCACTTAACATCATCAGGATATCTTTGGTATCTGAGAGAGAGAGAGAGAGAGAGAGAGAGAGAGAGAGGAGAGAGAGAGAGAGAGAGAGAGGAGAGAGAGAGAGAGAGAGGAGAGGAGAGAGAGAGAGAGAGAGAGAGAGAGAGAGAGAGAGAGAGAGAGAGAGAGAGAGAGAGAGAGAGAGAGAGAGAGAGAGAGAGAGAGAGAGAGAGGAGAGAGAGAGGAGAGAGAGAGAGGAATTATTTGCCAACATAACAAATGCAGTTTGAGTAATAAGCTCCAGGCATGACATATGACATAATAGTGAGTAACACATGCATGTTAGCTGAAGGTATGGCTCTGGATACTTCCTGCAGACTCTGTGCGTGTTTATTGAGCCAGCTGACAGCTGGAGGGGGTCAGACCCTTGCATGGCCTTTCCCACAACACTGTTGCTGCTTTTAGACTCAATACACAGACCTCACAAAAACCAGAGAGAGTAAACAGAAACCAAAAAGAGACTGATGGGAAATAATCAAGAAAAGTCCAAGCAAAAGCAAATACCAAAGAAAAAGCAGATGGAGAAAAATAAGGGAAGTGGAAGAGCAATTTATTGCATTTTATATATCTCTCTCTACGTCGGAAACATAGCGTTAATTGATATGATTAACATTTTGCTTGACTACATTAACAAACAGTTAATAATGTGTTGCTAATGTTACACAAACCATGTTCCCATTTGCCATCTCAGAGTCAGACAGCTGCCTTCTAAAAATCAACATCCTAAGAAATAGGGCTGGGTATTGACACAAATTTCACAATTCGATTTGATTCCGATTCGATTCAATATTGACTGTCGCCTTTTTCACCTTTCTTCTCCTTTGTCGCCATTGGCTTTTGGCTTGCTTGGTTGGGGACATTTCATTTTATATTTAACAATATTATTACAACATTATTTTCCTGTTATCTCTGTAAAGCTGCTTTGAAATGATCTGTATTGTAAAAAGCGCTATATAAATAAAGTAGGGCTGGGTAAAAAATTATTGGATGGGATGTGCGCTACAATGGTCCATTCATTCATCACCTAATCGATTCTTGGGATTTAAGAATTGAAATCGGTTTGTAAAAATTAAAATCGAGAAATCGATATTTTTTTACCCAGCCCTACTAAGAAACACTTTGAACAACTTAGAACATCAGTGAAGAAAGGGATATAGTTCATCAGAACATCGTAAAATACATTATATACATACAATTCACCCGCTATATTGCCAAATGTACCAGATTTTTCATATCAACAGAACAATATACCAGGAGAATCTGGCTTCTCTTGAGACCCCCCTGCTTCGCAGCATAGTCAGTGATGCTAAAGCCCGCCCTGCATGTTGATGGGATTAATTACAACATGTTTGTGACGGTATGAGACTGTCTTTGGTAAACTGCATTTTTAAGAAGAAAGTACACAGCAATGGTGTTGACTGGATGGATTTGCACATGGTTTGTCTGAAAGCATATTAAAACACCCTATAGACATATAAACAACATTAAAAACTAGATTTTAAGGCTCATTTAGTACTTCTGCATATATAGTAGTTGTCATATCCTAGTTTGAGCGTGTGAAGTGTGATTGGCTAAGAGTCTCTTACTGGCGTCAAACGCAGCTTTGAGAGCCTGGATGTCTGTGGCCACTCCAGAGATCCTGTAAATGCCAACTTCATCAATACCTCTCTTCTCCACCTCCTCAATGCACTGCCGCACAATGTAAGGCACCTTGGATCGTTCGCGCCTGTGGAACAACAACAGGCAAAATAAATGTACATGATGTAAACAATCTAAACATACAGAGAACAACTGTGCAGGCTTTTTTATGAATGACAAATATTGCTGTTCAGCAGGACTGAACTGGCGATAAATTTCAGCCCTGGACAAATCCAACCCACCTGGCCCACAAGTTACCATGTGAATGTTTTGCTGGGTTATAGGGCCTTGAATTGGAGTCAAGAAATAAATAAATAAAAAAGAACAAAAAAAAATGTTTTTTTAAAGCATTTTTGTCACATAGAAATTAACTTGACTGTAAAACATTGATTTTGAGCTATGATGAAGCAAAACTACTGCTATTAAATTCTGTCATCATTTACTCTCCCTCATTTCATTCCAAACCTGTATGACTTACTGTACTTTCTTCTGTGAAACACAAAAGAAAATATTTTGAAGAATGTTGTAACCAAACCATTTTGGTTACCCTTGAATGTATGGACAGAAACAAACAAACAAACAAACAAACAAACAAACAAACAAACAAACAAACAAACAAACAAAAACCCAGACAATCCTCAAATTATCTTCATCCATGCTTCACAGAAGAAAGAAATTCATTCAGGTTTGAAGCGCCGCTTCATCACACTTTAGCATCGGGAAGTGCCACTTCGTCACACTATTGGAGTATTTGCTTTTTGCAGTTTCGTATGCGCTGTAATTTTAAGTGCCCCTATTATGTTTTTTTTAAACAAACGACAAGGTCGTTTATCCACAGTGACTGGCCAGCCACAGGAGCATGGTCACCTTCTTTATTTATATGTAAGTGTTATATGTTTAGTCAAATCTAGACTAAAAACACATCTCTTTGACCTAGCATACACATAACACATTATAGACCTCTATAATTCAATGTTAGGCTGCATAGATTAGGTCAGTCGGAACCGGGAACACTTCCCATAAAATCCTGATGTACCTGTTACATCATAAGAAGGATGGCGTCTACGCTAATATTAGTCTCTCTGTTTATCCAGAGGTTTACCGCAGTCCGCCGTATCCAGGCTGTATCCGGATCTGATGAAGGACCTGCGCCTGGACACGACAACAACACAGTCCTGAAGTGTCAACTAGTCCTTCCCTTTACCTCTGTACAGATAAAACGTTGTCAGGATAATTCCGGTTCACGTGGCTATGCGGAAGCGAAATTTTTCAAGGCTTGTACCTTTGGAACCTTGGACCAAAAAATGTTTTGTCCAAATTGTGACATGCATTCGAGCTTACAGATTATCAAAAAAATAAATAAAAAAGGCAGGGTGGGGACTTGGTTCTATCTTTCTGTTGTTGATTGTATTTTGATATCCGGGTCTCTACAAAAATGTCAGATATTACAGGGTTGAAGTTTAAGTGCACTAATAATTGGAGAAGTCCTGCATACTTCACCAAAGAGAAGTCTGTCGTTTTCACAGAAAGGTCCAGTTTTTATGACATTTTTATTAATCAGGTCAGGTCAGGTATTATTTAGGTCAGGTCAGGTTATACCTGCTACTGGTACCATGTAACCTGGTGCCACCTGCCTCATGCAGAGAAGGTAAACTCTGTCAAAAACCTCCGCTGCCACATCTCTTTTGGGAAAAGGCTTCAGGAGTAAACCTTGAGGAAAAATCTGGAGCTGGAGTCCCATTGGCACTGCGTGGTTGCATGAAATCTCACTCTGGCAACTCCTGTGACGGCTCTGGTCCCAAACTGTATCGACTCTGCCGCTCCGTTGGATCAATAAGCGCCGTGGAGAAGGTGGAACCCGCTACCTGGGCAACAGCTGGTCTTCCATATTACCCTGCCCTGGTTTGCGCCCTGGAGAGGACACTCCAGCTTCGCTTCACTGCGTCGAAACAACACGGGAAGCAGCAGTCTACCTGTTATAAGCTACAATGCTCGATTGGCGTAGAGTGTGGCGCCAGGGGTTGCTTCCGACGGTGGGAAAGATCTTTGCATCTCATTGGACAGGTACCGCCTGCCTCAAGTTGGTCTGCCTTCCTCATTGGGTGCATGGGGATAAGGAAATCCTAAAAAGCAGACCGCAATTTTTGCACCAAGCAATAACAAAAGAAAAAACAACAAGAAGAGACCAGCTCTTTGCAGTGAGGAACACCTTGCAGGAGATGCAGGCAGAAACAGGCAACATGTACGTCAAGAAAGCTCTCGGACCAACTCAGAGCAAAACTGCACCTCTGAAAACCAGCTGTAGAAAACTGATCACCAACAAACCCAAGCAGATGGAGAGATGGGTGGAACACAATTCAGAGCTCTACCCCAGAGAGAACATTGTTGTCACCTCAGCACTGGACGTCATCGATCCTCTGCCCACCATGGAGGAGTTAGATGCTGAACCAACACTGGCAGAACTCAGCAAGGCCATCAACAGCTTAGCCTGCGGCAAAGCCCCTGTGAGTAATGGCATCCCCCCAGACCTTTGCCACATTCGCCGTTTGGAAGATGGGCGGATCCCCAAGGACATCCTCTATGGTGAACTTGCATCTGACAAAAGATCCCAAAGGTTGAGATATAAAGATGTCTGCAAGCGCGACATGAAAGCCCTGGACATAAACACAGAGATCTGGGAGGGCATTGCAGCTAACCGCAGCAGCTGGTGCTACCTGCTCTAGAAACAGCTAAATACAGGCGAGGAGATCTTAGGAGAAACTAGCAGAAGAGAGGAGAGCCAGGCAGACGGCACGCACACATCCACCCACGACCAACTACATCTGCACGTTGTGCAGGAGAGACTGTCACTCCCGCATCAGTCTCATCAGCCACCGATGATGCTGTTTTAGTCGCAACACCACAAACTCTTAGGGCGCAATATCCATGGTCGACAAATGACCGAAGGAGGCCTACTACTATGAGGTAAAAAAAAACAAAAAAACAAATGTACACACAAATCATTCACAATGAGATCAACACCACTTTTTTAGAAAACAGATAGGGTGAGTTTTCATTTAATTCCAACTTTAAGGGTGATGATACAACTTTTTGAGCAATGTTGCCAGGCAAATTGTTGCTTTGGCACTTTCCCATTGAGATTGGACAACAAGTTTTCTATATTTTCTGGATACTTTAGATCGGTCATGGGTCATTGTCTCACCTGATTACCTGTTGACGGCAACATTGCCCAGCAACAATGCTCAAAAAGTTGCCCCATGTATCATTACCTTAAGGCTTGGCATTTCACTTACTTTGTTACCACGCTGATTTTGACCCCAAACACACCACTCTGTTTCTTTGATGGTGTCCGCTTCAAACTTAAGTCCCGACTTGTAAACTTCATGGAAAACTCCACTTTAATCTAGAAGGAATAAGTAATGAGATAAATCCCACATAAATCACAGGAAACTACATGTAATGCAATAATGCAAAATGTATCAATATGTTTAATAAAAAATATATTAGTACCCCATTCATTTCTATGACATCCATATGCCAGTTTTTGGACTGCACTGTCTGTGGGTCCAGCTATAAAGAGACAAAGAGAAATGAGAGTGAGGATTGCTTCATCATTAAGCACCAAAAATTTATTATGCAATTATTGCTGCTCAATGCAATGCAAACACAATGGCCTCACAGAATATTGTTATAGGTCAAAGGTTAGTGCTGAGGAGACCAGAGCGGACCATGAGTGCTGATGAATTATTAAATTAAATGCATAGTCCACCCAATAATTAAAAAATACTTGCATAATTTATTCACCCTTACCAGAACCAGGAGGTATGACCACATTAGCCCGGTTCTGTCAACACTGCATTGGCTGCCAATTAAACATCGTATCAATTTTAAAATATTGCTGATTACTTACAAAACACTACATGGTTTAGCTCCCCAGTACTTGAGTAAGCTTATAGTCCTTCACGTCTATTGCGATCTCAAAGTTCCGGCCAGTTGATAATACCTAGAATATCAAAATCGACTGCTGGCGGTAGATCCTTTTTTCTATTTAGCACCAAAACTTTGGAACAATCAACCTAACATTGTCCGGGAAGCAGATACAGTCTGTCAGTTTAAAGCTAGAACTTTAGAAAACAAAACACATCTCTTTGACCTGGCATTCACATAATACATTATCGACTTCTATAATTAAATGTTAGGCTGCATAGATTAGGTCAGCCGGAACTGGGAACACTTCCCTTAAATCCTGATGTACTCGTTACATCATAAGAAGAATGGCATCTACGCTAAATTAATGTCTTTGTTTATCCCGAGGTTTTCCTGCAGCCTGCCGGATCCAGGCCGTTTACAGATCTGACGAAGGACCTTCGCCTGAACCCGATGACAAAGCAGTGCTGAAGTGCCAACTAGCCTCTCCCTATGGAGGATCCCTATTCCATTCTACAGATAAAGCGCTGTGGAAATTCAGGTTTCGCGTACCTAACTGAAATAATAAAATAAAATTCAATTCTGCATCAAAATTTATAGGCAAGACAGGTAGTTTGTTTAGGCATGGTTTGTAGCAAATTACAAACCTGCGCACATATATTCAAACGCACATAACTATAGAATCAATTCTTAACGCACATGTGAACGCCATCAGCGTTTATCACAGGTTTGCGTTTAAAGTCTGTTTAGAGAGAACGGCGTCGTCTTAGCGGCCCCTAATTTAATAACAAATGATCAGTTCGACGAAAGTGAATCAATCAAAACTAACATTAGAAACAACATTATTCATTATTCAAGAACCGCTATAAAAACCAAACCATTCTCTGTTACCTTAAATTATATGTTTGTCTCTGTAAAGCTGCTTTGAAACAATCTACATTGTTAAAAGCACTATATAAATGAGGATGACTTGACTTGACTTGACCCTCATGTTGTTCAACACCTGTATGACTTTCTGTCATTAAGAAAAGAAAAAATCTATTTTTGAAGATTGTTGGTAACCAAACAGTTTTGGTTCCCATTAATAATAATGATAATAATAATAATTCATTACATTTATATAGCACTTTTCTCGGGACTCAAAGCGCTTTACATAGAAGGGGGAATCTCCTCAACCACCACCAATGTGCAGCATCCACCTGGATGATGCGACGGCAGCCATATTGCACCCACCAGGGATGCGTTGCCACCACACACCAGCTTATTGGTGGAGAGGAGACAGAGTGATGAAGCCAATTAGTATATATATATATATATATATATATATATATATATATATATATATATATATATATATATATATATATATATATATATATATGGGGATGATTAGTAGGCCATGATGGACAGAGGCCACTGGGCAAATTTGGCCAGGTTTTTTCAGGACCTCGGTTTAAAATCTCATCCCAAGGACGGTCTTCTTTTGTGTTCATCAGAAGAAAGAAATTCACACAGGTTTTGAATGACATGAAGGTGAGTAAATGAAAGTGTTTTCATCTTTGGGTGAACTATCCCTTTAAGGTCGGTGAAAGAAATCAGAAAAATATTTTAACAATGAATACCACTAAATCGCATCCCTAAGGGAAACTGTTCCGAGGCTCAGACAGCCCCAGTAATAAATACTAAAGTCTTTCAGGACAAATGGGGTTTATCAGGGTATGAGTGTATTTCAGGTTTACACATTTTTGAGCGATATATCAGTAAACATCTGCACTGTCAAAATTCAAATGTATTTATTTGCATAGCAGTTTTCACAATACACATTGTTTCAAAGCAGCTTTACAGAAAATCATGATGTTAATGTTTATAATAACTTAATATTTTCATGCCTTGTAGTTGCATTTAGAAGTAGTCTGTTTCTATACCCATACTCCTCAGGCAACCATTTTCAACCTACAACAGGGCCTTATTTTTTCTAATCTATTCTTTCTCTCTCTTTCTTTAAGTGTTTTTTTTTTTTTTTTTTTGGAAAAAGAAAAATCATCTAAAAATTCCCAGGCAGTCCTTTCTATAAAAAAACCCTGGGAAACGGACAGTAGTTTTCCCCCTAGTTATAATATATCCAGACCGTAAATGTGATAAGGTTAACTCTACTACACTGCTGAATAATAGTCCAGCATGGCTGAATCAAACCTGAACACTCTGTAATGAACACTGTCTTCACAGTAACACAGCACTATAAACACAAAATAGAAATAAGCCGCAATAAACTTGTAACAGTCACAAAACGGTTATATTACGAGATTAAGCCATTAATGTCATATGTTCCAGAGTGTTTACTTTACGCATAATTCACAAGAATTCACTATGATATTTAAGTGCTTTACTGTCCTGTGAACATATAAGGAGAACTACTCAGTGTAAAATCTGTGCTGTTTCCATTAACAAACAATTCACTGAGGAGAAGAAACTTAGTCACACACTCTCTCTCTCTCACACACACACACACACACACACACACACACACACACACACACACACACACACACACACACACACACACACACACACACACACACACACACACACACACACACACACACACACACACACACACACACACACACACACACACACACACACACACCCCCAAGCTACATGCCAGACAAGATGGATGATGGGAAGGGCTCTTTAGGGAAGAACCTCCCTACTCTTAAACTAACCTGTCAATCAAACACAAAAGTGAAAGTCAAAATAATAAACAACCTGACAGTCTTGACCATGTCTCAAACCAGTTCTCTACCGCTGATCACTGTAAGAAATCGTATTGCATTTAATTAAACTTCATTAACAATCAACATGAAGTAGGAACATAAGTGAACACAAATAGCACAAATACTGACAAAACTGCCATAAAATGAACATTTTCAGGAAAACATGCCTTAGGTTGAATAGCTTTTTATGAGAATGTCTAATAAAGTCTGTCAAGCACATAAAACTGCATTAGCTTGTATCACTAAAATCAATTCTCTCAATGCAATTAGTGGGCAATCATCATTACTGATGCTGTTTATATACACATATTAGGGCTATAATGAGATTCTTATTGGATATTTATGGAATGTTGGAGCCTTGTTATTATCCTACTAAACCAATATGACATGCTTACACCAATTAAATTAGCAGGGTAATAAATGGATATTTTGAGACCATATTTTAGAGACATGTTGCCCATGACACGCAATCATGATGGTCTGCATGGGTCCTCTGGGAAAATCATTTCGTTACTCATTTATTTATTTTACCCAGTACATTTCTGCACTACATCCGTTTGATTTGATGGACAAAAGTCCATTTAGATTTTTCTCCCATTTAGAAATTAAAAACATGTTTATTATAGTGGAGGTGTATTCAAAACCTTGTATAAACTGCATTTTAGGAATATATTTTTAATAACTTTAATAAGCAGAAAAGGCGATTAAATAGCCTGGGAAAACCCAGACAACCTCCGAATTTAGTTTTGCCCTGCAAGTAAGTCTGGCAAAGAGCTCATTCAAGCCCATTTCCAATCCGTCAAAATTGAGGCACCAATCAGAAACGTTGGGGCGGGCTTTACACGATGACAACAGCGCAGCGACGGTGAAGCAGATTTTGTAGCCTACATTACAAAGATGGATGCAGCCGTGGAACATAACTCGTTTGAATCAGCTATCGTGTATGTTTTAAGTGATTTGAATGTTTCCTTTTTGTTAAAACCCGAGCAAAGAACAACACTCAGAGGTTTCTCCGTCGCTCTGCATACGTCATCTCCTTCATCGCTCTGATTGGTTTTAGGTCTATCCAATGGGCTCCTTGCACGTAACTACTTCCTTACCGGAAATGCGGCCTCGTCTTTTTCGGCGCTATTCTACACTATGAGATGAGATGTTTACAAGAGTTGCTGAAACTTACAATAACAGACGTATATCGCCTTTGTAAGTCCTCCTCCAAATCACCTACCAGCAAATTAGAGAGAAGGGCTTTAAAATGTATGCCTCTTCATATATCCACGGATATGAAGGTAAGTCTATATATCTCAAACTTTATGCCTTACGTTAGTTTGCTAGCTTACATTAGGCTAATAAACAACCCCGGGCTGACAGAATATGCGTGTTATAATGTTGTACTGTTTTCTAGTATTAGGCGGAAAATGTCTACGTTGTGTATGTACGCCTTCAAACCGGAAGAGAGCGAGCCGTATTTACCCGTTGTGGATATGACGTCAGGTTGCTATGTGCAAGTAGCCCATTGCGCATTTGAGCGACGTCCATTGGTGACGCCACTTTGGAAATTTGTCTATGAAGCTTTGCCAGACTCAAAGCCATAACTCAGTTACTACTGAGAATGGTCTGGTTTTAACCAGGCTAGTGAGTCAACTCACTGACCCACTGATAAACACATCAATTACATGTGGATGTCACTCTGCTTCAACTGTTAATAAACATAACCATATTTATCACTCCAAACATTTCTGAAAGCCGTATTCTTCTGTGAAAGTAGCCTCATGGCACCCAAATTCACATGCTACACATGACCTTATTTGAGCCTTTCTCTAACCTTCTGCCATCTCCTACAGTACTTTATAAAAAAATATATGGAATAAAATTTCCCATGATATGTCTAGAAAAAACTCTAATACAGCTAAACGGCTTACCCACTCAAAGACTCGCCTCATCTTCCCAAGTGCTTTCCTCCAAACTCTTACTAAAGGTCCCGGGGGATCACCACACCAACACCACTTTTCACTTTCCTCTGGGAAATTTTGTGATGAAAGAGTCCAAACTAAATATCTATGCTATGGGATTATTTCAACAGCGTACACAATTGATTCCCTATTAAGCCAGCCTGGGTATCAAGATGGAGGTGGGGTGAAGGTCAGAGTGGAAACTTTTGTTCTCATCACTCTCTGCATGGAGCAACTATCTTCAAGATAATACACCAGTCAGTAGTATTTTCAATGTCCTCTTTTAATCGTTCAGGGATTATACATACAAAACAAAGATGGGAGCTTCTCTGCTCTGAATTGGTTTAAATTTAAGATAGACCTGTGCTGACATGAACATGAGGTTTATGTTTCCTGATCAATGAGTTTCTGAGGAGCTCTGGTCCATCACAGCCTCGAACAATCCCTGTAATTGAGCCTAATTGATTATTAGACTGCATAAATTAGGTCAGCCGGAACCAGGAACACTTCCTATAACACATGATGTACTCGCTACATCATAAAAAGAATGGCATCTATGCTAATTTTAGTCTTTATTTATTCCGAGGTTTACTGTAACCAGACGGATCCGGGACGTATCCAGATCAGATGGTGGACCTGCGCCTAGACACGACCAAAACGCATCCCTGAAGTGTCAGCAGAGCTTGTGTCAACAACTAGACTATCCCCTGTGAAGGCCTCATCGACACAAGAGCCATCGGCACTGATCCTCAACAAACTCGTCCCCATACGTGCGTGATGACTGCAATCTTCAACCAGATGAACTGCATAATATAATGTTCAGATCCATTCTGACTTCTAACCTGTAATGCTGCCTGAATCATAATCATACACTTTTCGTTCGTTCGTTCTGATGGAGTTTTGGTGCCTTGTCACTGTCACCTTTTTCGCCTTTCTTTGCCTTTTTTTGCCATTGGCTTTTGGTTTGCTTAGTTGGGGACTCTGTAAAGCTGCTTTGAAACCATCTGCATTGTAAAAAGCGCTATATAAATAAAAGGTGACTTGACTCTAATATCAGCCACACGGAGATTGATCTTGAATATGGGAGTGATTACAGAAATACACGGTAAGAAAAAAAAGGCTAAACATTATTTAACAGTGTTCTTGTTACATGTTACACATACATTACACATAGGTATATGTACTACTAGTAAAGTATGCATAATTACAAGTAACTAACAATAAACCAAACCTTAAACTTAATCCTAAAGTAAGTACATGTTTTGAATTAATATTACTTTTTATTTATGTAATTACACTGTAACAAGAACACATTAAAATAAAGTGCAACCAAAAAAAGTACAGTGATGGTGTCAGACACCATGGTATTTACATTATTTAAAATTATGATGGTAATGCTAATAGTGCAAACATCCAAGGTACCAACATGATCCATGTGCAAAACAACATTACCATGGTAAATGTTCAGAAAACATAGTATCATCAAGATAAATATAAAAATAACATAATATCATAGTACATGTCCAAAAACATGATATTGCCACAGAACATAAACATGATATTACCATCCAGCAACCATACTATTACCAAAAAATAAAATAAAAACAACATTATTACAACTAGTATAGAGCGCTTAGACTGAACTTTGGAGATAAAAATCCCCATTCTGTTCTCTTCTTTCCTCTCATTCAGCGTGTCCCTCCCCTGCCCACCCCTTGTCCCTCTGTACTGCCAGCCTGCTGCTGTACAGAGCAGGAACACAGTGTTCTCTGGCCGGCTTCTCTCTGCTCTCTCTAGACTCAAAGAGACTCTGCACGGAGGATCCTTACAGAGAACAAAGGGAGGAAGAACATGATATCAGTTCATTTGTTACAAATACAGCAGGTGCAGGCTGCACACACAAGACCTTGTTAAGATTGCTATAAAGCCTCACTACTCCTCTGATTACATACGTGTATATATATACTATTCCTCCGTGTAGAGCCACACACACACACACACACACACACACACACACACACACACACACACACACACACACACACACACACACACACACACACACACACACACACACACACACACACACACACACACACACACACACACACACACACACACACACACACACACACACACACACACACACACACACACACTTTAGCTTTGAGAAGAGCTGCTGACTGACAGACTGCACATGGTTTAGCAAACTACTGACCTCACTGGACAATTATGCTGCTCTCTCTAAAATAGAAAGAGAATTATTTAAATGCATCAACCAGATAGACAAGGTAATACTATCAAAAAAAAAAAAAAACACTAAGTCTACCTTCTCAGTTGCAATAACACAACTCTGTTTGATCAAAGTAAAATCAAATATTTAATTCACATTCCTTAAGTAGAGTTTAAAACCCTGTCAACATCCCTTTCTTCTCTTTAATTCCCTACTTCTATTCCTAACAATGAACTGCACAAATTTATTACACCAAATCATTATATTAGAATGATTTCTGAAGGATCATGTGACATAGAAGACTTGAGTAATGGCTGCTGAAAATCCAGCTTTGCCATCAAAGGAATACATTACAAATGTAAATATTAAAACAGGAAACAGTTATTTTAAAATGTAATATCACAATATTACTGTTTTTACTTTATTATCAAAGAAATGCAGCCTTGGTATACAGTAGGAGACTTCTTTTAAAAAACCTTATACACAATATTACACACACATATACACACATATATATATATAATATTCACATTCACACGGTATATATATCCATACTGAGTCAGATGTTCATAAGAGTCAATCTACCTGACTTTACGCAAATTCATTCTGTATGTTCGACAATAAAATAAAAAAATGAGACAGGAAGGCAAGCTCACAACTAATAAAACTATTTATTTTATCATAGTACTGTAGAATGATACTGGTCCTAAAGCTCGTGCCTAATCATAACCCTCCTTTTTCCAGTGATATTCCTCTGACCTTTTTTTATTTTGTAATGTCTCTCAGCCATCTCTCTTTCTACAGTCTTTCTTCAAATCTCCCTCTAGCTCACTTTCTCTCCTTCCCCCTCATGAGTTTAGATACGCCCCCAACTGCTGATTGGCTTCAAGTGTGTTGTGGTGTTTGGGCTGATCCACTTTGAACAGCGTTTCTCAGAAATTGCTTACTGCACCTTTAAATGTAAATTGAATGTATGTCTTGATATACAACCTTGTATACATGTATATGTCTTATATGTCTGCACTGTTCAGTAACAGTGCAGACAACACTATCAAGACATAAACATTCAATTTGCATTTAAAGGTGCAGTAAACAATTTCTGAGAAAAGCTGTTCAAGGTGGATCGGCCCGAGCACCACAACACACTTGAAGCCAATCAGCAGTTGGGGGCGTATCTACACTCATGAGGGGGAAGGAGAGAAAGTGAGCTAGAGGGAGATTTGAAGAAAGACTGTAGAAAGAGAGATGGCTGAGAGACATTACAAAATAAAAAAAAGGTCAGAGGAATATCACTGGAAAAAGGAGGGTTATGATTAGGCACGAGCTTTAGGACCAGCTGGGGTCGGCTGTCACGCCGTCGTGACCACCTCGCTTTTTTTTCTTAGTGCGAAAGAGACTCAAAATACTTTTTTGTCATACAGATATGTTACACATCATTCGAAACTGTTTAGTGTCTACTTTTATTAGTGTACACTAACAAAAGCAACAAAACTTTGTGCTTTTGTAAAATAAAGCAAACAAACAGGGTGTGCTTTCTGCCATGTCAGTCTCTGTGAAACGCGTTTCAAAAATGAACTGAAACTCTGAAACTGCACTGAAGCAAATACTTGCCACTTTTAAAATGAAGTCATATCGAAAACAAATATTCTCTGTTTATATAATCCGTATGAAACTAACGAGGGGTACAGTTTCTAAAGGGTCTGCTTATTATCTTTAATCTGACCACACAGACGATCTGCACAGCCTTTTACATGACAATCGTCCACGTGAACCACGCTAATCAATAAACGCCCCCATCACCTCAAAACAAAGCATTAAGCTTAATCATTCTTCTGCTTTTCATTGAGTTTGGAAGATGCACAGTGAGGAATAAGCCTGGAATTTACTTCTGAAGAAGAACAACTTGATTGATCCAGCAGAACGGGTTATTGTTACATAGACTTGTACAGATTTTACTAGTTGAACTAGTGTCGGACTAAAATGTGTCTCTTAGTAAAATATCACATTGTTTCATAATATCCTGACCATCCTATTCATCAATATCAGATGACATGCTCAAGCCAGACACATAAAGTTACCCTACACACTAACGAGCATGAGACCAGTAGTTACAACTCTCACTTTGGAAACATCTTGGCATTTGCAGGAGAGTGTGTGTTTGTTCAGTGTGTGGTGTGGGAAAAAGCTGTAATTACTGTGGTATTCAGAGTTTGGCGTGGAGGTCAGGCTGATGTTTGCTTTAGTGTTCTGAATTACTGGGCTGATGTCACAGACTGGGCCTGCTGGGCCTCTTTCAGTAAACGTAACTTAATCACACAGGAAATGCCAATAATCTGCTGACTCATAAACAATGGTCATCAATGACATCCTCACATATTTCACCATCGTACACATTTTGTTGTATAGCATATTTAAAGCTCTTCCATATAAGGTACAGTAAACACAACACTTGACCGTACTTAAAAATTATTGTGGTAGTACTATGGTACAGTGACAGTATCAGATCACTATAGAACTTTGATACATGGTATTGAATGATTATCATATGGTAACTGTAAAAAAAAAAGAAAAAAAAGGTAAAAAGCACTGTTACTTTTATTTCTTTGAACGTCGTATGGTATTATTGGAGTACCATTATAGTACCATGGTTCATGAATATCAAAGTACCATGTATTACCATGGTACTGGTACGTTTTTACATAGGAAGGTTCTTCAAAGAACACGATTGTAGAAGTAAAAAAAAACATGATCAGATAGGTTTTGTTTGTGTGAATACTAAAAATAGAACTAAAGTAACTAAAAACAACAACCCCAGAAGTCGAGAAACCCAACTATCGTAAATACCCTGATAGTTATGGAGCATAAGATATATTTTAAACAGACGTTTATTACGGCAGTTACCATTAGATGCTAATGTCTCTGTTGCTAATAAATGCAAACCAGTTAAACTAAAAGATGGCAGCATCATAAATCAAGCTAAACATCTGCTAAAAGAGAACCACAAATAATATTAATAACTCCTCATGGACCCATTCTGTAAAATGCACAAATCATAAGACAAAACATGAAAGGAGGATTGAATTATACAGATGAATGTCTGAATGTTACAGAATTCCAAAAAGCACCACGGTCACTCTTTATTTTACAGCATGTCCACTTACAGGGTACTTAAGGTTCAGGGTTAGTACCTAGTTATTACCCAGTTATTGTAATTACTATAAGTACATATTATGTACATGGGGAACAACTATAAAATAAAGTGCTACCAGCATTACTATGTATTTTTAACATGCTACAGTGAAAGTTTTTGGTGTACCATGCACAGTAAATGCCACTGCATAGGAATAAAATAACTTTAGTGTAAGGTGTTAATAACAACATGTATTTAATATAGGATTTGGGTTTAGGCTTGTAATTACGCATTAATTACTTAAGTCCACTTATTACTATAGAAAGTACATGCAAAAAAAATGTAACAAGGACAATAAATCATCCAGTGCCATGATATTTATCAAAAGTATCATGGTGTTCTCATCACTGAAACACAGTTCTGCCAAAGCACTTTATTCTAAAAAGAAATACAAGCAGGTCAACATTCGTTGTGTCCAGTCTCAGACACCATCTTCACCCTCCGCCACTTCATTAGTCCAATAAGCAAGGCCTTGTGGGGGTTCAGTAGCCCCTCAAAGGTTTCTGGTGCCCTCACATAGGCAGCGGAAGATTTATGAGGGTGATAAAAGCATCCATTAGCATATAGCTGGCATTTAAAGATGAGCAAGGTTCATCAGTGCTTCAGTCATTAGCATGTTAAGACCTGGAGCACCATTTGTGAGGCAGTATAGGCTGGAGACAAGTTACAGAGGATGGGTTCATCTCTGGGGACATATTCTTCTTCTCGTGCATAATACATCTCTTTCACACAGACCCTCCCTCCTTCTGTTCTTTCTTTCTTTTCAAAAGAGGAACAATTGCCACAAGGGTCACTATAACAAGCATTAGTGTAAACTGTGTTCTCCTAGAGTCAGTTTTCTCTTTCATGTGGCAATAATTTAGCAAATTCAG
Organism: Chrosomus eos; assembly: GCA_036326025.1. NCBI lineage: Eukaryota > Metazoa > Chordata > Actinopteri > Cypriniformes > Leuciscidae > Chrosomus > Chrosomus eos. Next base: position 16,297,100 of record CM070820.1, on the reverse strand, counting down.
TACAATAGGACACATTCCTTGAGTCCGGAGGTTTGTTAAAGGGACAGTTCACCCTAAAACAAAAATTCTGTCATAATTTACTCACCCCCAATTTGTTCCAAAACTGTATAGACTTTCTTCTGTGGAATATAAACGAAGTCAATGAAAGTCAATGGGGTTCAATGTTGTTTGGACCCATTTTTTTTGTTTCGCAGAACAAAGAAAGTCATACAGTAAATGACTGACTGTTTAATTCTGGGTGGACGATCCCTTTAATGTCACAGTAAGGAAAAAAAGTGCTCATAAAATACTGTACAAATGAATCAAACTAGCATTAGGTTAGCAAAGTATTCGCATCTGTGCTTGCATAAAGAGCAGTGATACTCGACTGGTTTTGCTTCAGGACTAAGATTTTACATTGGACCTCGAGTGGTGACCCAACACAGTAGCAAAAATATGAACAGTCATACAAAAGTTATTTTCAGTCAATCATCTACATAATTTGACTAGTGACCGATGAATGTCACCTTTTTATATTAACAACCAAATATTCAAGAGCAAGATGATGAGCATATTTATATTATTGTCCTAACTATATATGATTATACTGTCATTTTCATTTACCACTTTTTTACCCATGCTGGCCCAAACAGACCCACGAACCTGCAATCCATTCAGTTCAGAACCTTTGCTGTATTGCGTATGGCTTTATCTGAAATCACTCCATACACCCTTTAATGCACCATTACTTCATTGCATAAGTAGTGAATAAAAAATAGGGAGCGAATTCAGACATTGAGTGCGTCCGAACTGCAGCGGACGTCATCTGATGAGACATGGGAATTCATTCAGCGCAGTTGAGAGTATATGTTGTACACTCGTTATTGTAGTGCATTATGGGATTGAATGAGCACACTCAATAATGTCCACTGTGGTTTGGACACCTCTCCAAATGGCTGTCCCAAAATAGTGCACTTATATAAGGGTATAAGGGGTGCTTTCAGACACAGCCTGTTTCTGGTCTGAGGGGTTAAAGTGGCAGCGTGTTCTGATAAGGTTTATGTTTATCTAATAAAAGCGCATTTGTGGAGGTCAGACATTATGAGAAGGTCATGAGACAACACTGGGATCCTTCATGACCATATCAAAGGGACACACTCACACAGATAAATACACACACTCTTGGGCACAAAGACTCATTCAATATTCAGTCAATGAGACTGACCATCTGTGAGAGAGTTCACAAGTGTGTTTCCAAGCGCTGCAAAATGAGGTTTGTTTATAAATGTAATTGGCAGTAAATGGCAATTATCTGTATATCTATTACACCTGTGTCTGATTATGAGTATATATGAGTGAATGTCTTTGTCTACCTTTGACACACAGTCTTTATGTGACAGTACCTGTGGGAACACAATGGCAGGGTGTGTCTACAGTACATGTATGTGTTTTACAGGCAGAATTCCTTAATATAAAGGAATATGCAACTAGAACAAAACAATACAGAATGATGTTGGAGAAACAACAGAAGAAGAGGAAGTCATATCACCCTGTAGCCCAAGCCAGCAGCCATATCACCCTGTAGCCCAAGACTGGTTGCCCACTGAAGCTAAGCAGGGCTGAGCCTGGTTAGTACCTGGATGGGAGACCTTCTGAGAAAACCAGGTTGCTGCTGGAAGAGGTGTTAGTGTGGCCAGCAGGGGGTGCTATCCCTGTGGTCTGTGTGGGTCCTAACACCCCAGTATAGTGACGGGGACACTATACTGTCAAAATAGCACCGTCCTTCGGATGAGACGTTAAACCGAGGCCCTGACTCTCTGTGGTCACAAAAAATCCCAGGATGTCTTTCGAAAGAGTAGGGGTGTAACCCCGGCATCCTGGCCAAATTTGCCCATTGGCCTCTGTCCATCATGGCCTCCTAATCATCCCAATATACTGATTGGCTTCATCACTGTCTCCTCTCCACCAGTAAGCTGGTGTGTGGTGAGCGTTCTGGCGCAATATGGCTGCTGTCGCATCATCCAAGTGGATGCTGCACACTGGTGGTGGTTGAGGAAATTCCCCCCCTTCTATGTAAAGCGCTTTGAGTGCCCAGAAAAGCGCTATATAAATGTAATGAATTATTATTATTATTCATAGAAAGACAGAAAGGAGAAAAAAAAAGAAAAGAGGTAGAAAACTTAAAAAGAGCATGGGCTCAGCACACGGAAAGACTGTGTCCTGCTTTGTTGTGTATTACTACCAAAAGCGATTCTCTATCCTACACTCTTAAAAATGAAGGCTACAAAAAAAGTGTTTTGCAGTGATGCCATAGACGAACAATTTTTTCTTAGTCTTAAAAACATTTTAATCCATAGAACCTTTTGTGTAAAGGAAAGGTTACATGGATGTTAATGGTTCATCATGGAACCATATATGCCAATAAAGAACCTTTATTTTTAAGAGTGTAGAGTGAAAATGATGCGTTACAGCTACAGGATCATAACCAAGGGGTCTTTGTCTGTTATCTACGGTCTGTCTTTGTCTCTACGGTCAGTCCTGGGTCAGTGGATCAGGAAGAGGATTAACCCAGACTGGGCAGAAGACACACATAAGTACAGCAGAGGCTAAAAAGCTTTGTTTTTACAGCCAGAAAGACTATGCACATAAATAACTGCTCAAAGTGCTGGCAGGGAAGAAACCCATGTGGAGACACCTACATTTCTCTCTCACACACACAATGCACACCTACTCCCACAAGTTACATGCAGAGTCTGAAGGCACTGATCTCGTCATAGCAAGACGATCATTCAGCAACAGTGAATGCTGAGCTAGAATTAATTGGATCATGTGCCATTTACCAGTGCAATCCCATCAATGTTATAATACTGTAGTTATAATCAAAACGACACACATTCCTTTCCCTCTAAAGCAGGTCAGTAAGATTTTTTAAGGTTTTTTTTTTTTTTTAAAGGGGTCATATAATGGTACATGCACTTTTACAAGCTGATTGTACTGAAATGTGTGTTGGCAGTGCCTGTACACAACCATCATATAATGATAAAAATCCATCCAGTGTTTTTGTTTTAATCATCCGAACCGCTGAAGACGCAGTGGCAAGTTTTGTTTACGATGGGAATATTCTCCACGATCAACGTCAATGCGTTCGGTTCATGTTTGCGCGAATCATTTCTCAGCAGATTTTTGAGCAGGTAGAGATTTCTGTTTTTGAGCAGGTAAAATAAGTGTTTTCTTAAAATACTAATGACTATTTTTAATAAAAGTATATTACAAAGTTTTTATTTAGACCCTAAAGATTCATATTAACTTGTACAAAAATGGCATTATATGACCCCTTTAATAAATCAATACTTACTCAGCAAGGATGCATTAAACTAACCAGAAGGAACAATTAAAGAGCTGCAGTCCGTAACTTTTTTTTGTGTTCAAAATGTATAAAGTGTATATAGTAAACGAGTACATTGTGTTTTTGTCTTATCCTGAATCCCTACGGTACACCTATAATAAGTGTTTATATTCAGATTATTTTAGATTGTGTTTGGGTTGTACCACTGCGGAGTAGCACAGTACCTGCATGACTCGTCAAAGACATAAACAGAGAGAAGTAGATCCGGCTACAATGTTCTTCCGCAAGACGCATACAGTTCTGTTTATTAACCGCTTGAGCGCCAAAAGTTACGCACTGCAGCTTTAACATTTTGTTACACAAGATTTCTATTTAAAAAAAATGCTTTTCCTTTGAACATTCTATTAATCAAAAAATCCTGAAAAAATATCATGATTTCCACAAAAGAATTAAGCAGCACAACAATTTTCAACATTGATAATAATAAGAAATGTTTCTTGAGCATCAAATGAGCATATTATTAGAATGATTTCTGAAGGATCATGTGACACTTAAGACTGGAGTAATTGGTTGATGAAAATTCAGATTCGCCGTCAAAAGAATAAATACATCTTTAAAAATAGATAAAAATAGAAAACAATTATTTAAAATTGTAATAATATTTCACATTATCACTGTATTGAGTATGGGAGAGTTCTTACTGAACCCAAAACACATCCTGAGATTTTAAGTAAATTCAATTAATAATTATTAAAAAAAAAAAAGTTTTTTTAAAGTTACAAAAAATCTTTTGTTACACACATTTAATTTTAAATGAATGAATTCTTAAATAATTTCTATTTTCAAATGGGATTTCTATCATAATAAACACAAATAGGACCCTGGACCACAAAAACTGTCACATGTGTAATTCTTTTTTAAATTGAGATTTATACATCCTCTGAAAGCTGAATGAGTAGGCTTTCCATTGATTACGGTTTGTTAGAATAGGACAATATTTGGCCGATATACAACTATTTGAAAATCTGCAAAAAAATCGAAACATTGAGAAAATCAGCTTTTTCATTTATGTTCGCGATTATGCTGCATTCATTCACAAAAATATATGTTTTATATAATTACGGTTGGAAAGTTACAAAATATCTTTATGGAACATAATCTTGATTTAATATCCTAATGATTTTTGGCACATAAGTATTGTTGGCTATTGCCACAAATATACCCGTGCTACTTGTGACTGGTTTCCAGGGTCACAAATGTTCCATCATCAAAACCTTCCATTGTCTGTAAAAAAATGGATTTTGATTCTGCATCAGTGAATAAAGATTCATAGATTAATATATAAATCATGCTCTGGATCTCAGCTATAAGAGCCTTTGCAAATGCATGAGAATAGCTGGTGTTGTAATTATTAATAAAATATTATACGGTGAGTGTTAGAGTAAAGGTGTGATTAACTGATCTTCATCAGTGGGTGGGTGATACCCGCCAGGAGCTCTGAGGACAGCAGGTTAAACTGATAATTAACCTCTAACTGCAAGCCAGAAAACACACACACACACACACACACACACACACACACACACACACACACACACACACACACACACACACACACACACACACACACACACACACACACACACACACACACACACACACACACACACACACACACACACACACACACACACACTTAATTTGTAATATGTAATAATCTTCTGAAATTTAATACAGGTCAGATGAAGACAGGGGCACACAGGAAGATGTTTTAGGTTGGGGGTGCTCGTTTAAACAGCATACAAACCGGATCATTTGACTGCATTTTTTACATTATTGATACTGCTTGCAATCATAATTCAACGGACAGGTCTACGTGACATAAATTCAGTCTTTAAATAAAAGGGGTATTGAGCGGTTTACGCTGTCATATACAATAAAAAATTAAATAAATAAAATAAAAAGACCACAGTCTACCTTACACAACTTGCTTTCTGCGCGCATGTTTTAGAACATAATTCAAGATATAAATAACACATAAATAATTTTTTAATAGCCCACTTCAAGTGTTTATCACAAATAAATTACCAAATGCTCAAAATTAATAAAATGACCAAAGTTTTCATATTCATATTCACAATCACTTTCAAGGACCTTTACCTTGACTGTTCCAAGCTGGTGGAATGACCTGCCTAACTCAACCCGAGCATTACACCAACATTTGACGCATACTAACACTTACTATACTATATATCTATACCATATGTATATACACAAACACACACACACACACACACACACACACACACACACACACACACACACACACACACACACACACACACACACACACACACACACACACACACACACACACACACACACACACACACACACACCACACACATTTAAATGTTAGTATATCGTAGTTAAAGAATTCAAATAAAGTGAGACAAACTATTTATAGGATCAACTTTCTGCATTTCGAGACAGACAGCATGAAAAAGTGCAGTTTGCATTCAGTGACTTTCAGTGTGTTAAGGCCAGGAAACAGACAGAATATTTATAAAAAATAATGAGACCAGAAGCTGCAGAGAGAGGATGTAACAGTCAGAGAAAGAATGAAAGAGCGAGTGACCTTTTGCCGGAGCAGTTTACTGCGCACACGGCCCCACAGTTTGGCGCCGCTGTTGGTGTGTTTTTTGATGGCTGAAGGATCGTCCACACAGCAGTGCTGCTCCACGCGCTCACACACTGAGTTCAGATTACAGTCCGTCACCACGATCTCTGTCATCCTGACTTTGTTCCTCTCGCAGCCACGCACAGAGAAAGAGAGGGGGGTGCTGACCCCCGGAACACCAGTACAACGATTCCCAAGGTAAAATCAAACTCTTTCCAAATTCTTCACACCAAAAGGATAAAAAACACTTTTTTAAAAAAAAAAGTAAAATAGAAACAAAACGCTTTTTTTCTTGTGCCTTTGTGAGATCACAATTTTCACTTCTTGTGTTAAGACAGAGTGATTAACAAAATGCTAAAAAAAAATTCTGCATAAAAATGAACCCTGTGAAATAAAGGGCTCATTTCTGGAGGAAAGTAAACATTGACATGTTTTTGCCTTTTCTCAAGCTTAATATTTGAACTATAGATCCTTCAGTGTATGTTAAAGTAACGCTCTCCTCCGCCTGCATCTCTCTACTGCTGCGCTCTCCTCAACATCTGATCTCCAGAAAACAGAGAGTGAGAGGAAGAAAGAGTGGGAGGAGAAAAGGAGAGAGGGAGGGAGGGAGGGAGAGAGGGAGTGTGTGAGCTGATTCTATCACAAAGCAGTGTTTAAGTCTCCAGATGCACGACGGAGGGAGAGGAAGACAGTCATAAAGGAGTAAACGTTCTTTGTGTGCTGAGTTACCTCTGTATCATCAGAACATTTTACCCCAAATCAAAAGAAAGAACTATTATTTAAAGAAAAAAAAATTGCATAAAGAAAATTGAGCCTATTTGGAGAATTATTTTTTATAACAAATAAGAACATCTCTCACAAACAGATCAGATAAATATACAAAATATTTTATTTAGAGTAAATGCTCTTCCTTTAAAGCAACACTATGTAACATTGTTTACCTTAAAATAATGTTTCCAAAATCTTATCAGTGGTTCATCAAGTCGTAACAGGGTCAAAGGCACTTCTGCCATAGCCTGACGGGGTCTGTATCACTTTTACTGGCACTATGTAACTTCGGGGTTCGGGTAGGAACCCGACCACAAAAAGAACTACAAAATTTGACTGCTTTACGTCAAGCGCTACAATAGTCATTATTTCGTTTTTCGTCGTTTCTGATGTCGCAATACATCATCCTTTCATGAAATCATGTAACATACTCTACCTTGTCTGTGGACATCGTTCATTCTAAAGCTGGTGCTGGATAAACAGCGAGCATGCGTGCGACGGTAGGCTAAATTATTTACGACAGCGGCAATGGACAATTTCGGTTCCAACCAGTAGGGCGACCGAAGAGGAAAAGTTACTTGGTGTTACTTTAAATGTATGGTTTTCACAGAATTATCAAGCAGAACAACTGTTTTCAACACTGATAATAATAAGAAATGTTTCTTGAGAATCAAATATCATTTTAGAATGATATCTAAAGGATTATGTGACGTGATGTGTAATAATGGCTGCTAAAAATTCAGCTTTTGCCATTACAGTAGTAAAATAGAAAACAGTTTAAATCGAAATAATATTTTTACTGTGTTTTTGATAAGCCTTGGTGAGCATAAGAAACTTTTTTCAAAAACAATAAAAACATCCTTACCGACCCCAAATTTTTGAATGGTAGAATTTTTTTTTAAATCTAATTATTTATTTATTTTATATTTCTACATAATTGTAACTTTTATACAGTCTTTAGTGTTGATTTAATAAAAAAAAAAATTAAGTATTTTTTTACTGTAATACTTCATTTACAGTTATGAGAATCATCACTGAGAAGAAGAATTTAAAATGATTAAATTACTACAAATAATTTGAGGGAAAACATACTTACTAGTCTTTTCATAAAAATAGTGTAAATAATAATAATAATAATAATAATAATAATAATTAATGGTCCTAAAATATACTGCAAATATTTCTTCTCAGATTTCTGTTTTGACTTTCGCATGACATATGACCTGGACAGGTTTTCCTCACACTTGGCAAAAAACCCTGTCAGTGACTGCCATCTGAGACCTGATCTGACCCGCCATATTCTCTACTTCACAAACACAAAGTTAAAGACAAAAATACTCTTAAAGTTTGTGTGTCAGTGAACACAAACATATTTCATCATCTGACACTATTGTTACAGAGCACATTCTCTGTTTCAGTAATCTCAGCAGTGTGTGTCATTGGGAGCCTAGGGTGGCTGCGTCTTGTGGGTGTTGGTGCACAGTATATATGTTGGTTATGTAAGCAGAGTAGGATTGTTCTACATCTTCTGTCCTCGTGCTTAGTCTCTGGAGCTGCACACAATGGTGTCTACCGGGTAATTTTTCTACTCTTTCTTTCCATTTGTCCTCATACCACCTTTCCTCCATCCAAATCTTATCGGAAAAAACACTGTATTACAAGTTCTTTGTGAAAACCTCACAGGCGCTGCAGGAACTGTGTCTGGTGTACGCAAAGATCAAAAGGGTGTACTTAAAAAAACTGGTACTAGTGCTGCAACATGCACCTAAGCACATCCAGTTACCCAGAAGTCATCTGAACATATTTTTCAGTTCCCCATGGAATCAGCAACCGCAAAACCCGGCGGCACAATTCAAACACAAACATTTCTCAAAGTTCCATGTATTCCCTGCTTCCTGTGTGCACGTTTTTTGGGGATAATTTGAATTGAATCAGTGTAGAAGCACAGAAAGTGTTTAACACAGAAACCACGCTAATCTGTTAAGCACAGAAAGTGTACAGAGTCCATCTGGGTTGGGATTATCAGAGCTGAGGCATCAAGACTGAAGTCAATATTCAAAGACATTTAAAATGATCTGCTGATGGTTTGGCAAAAAATTAGAATAAGGTTTAATTTGTTAGTCCCCCTGTAGTGAAAATCATGTTGTTTATATGTCTGTGCTGTTTTAACAAACCATGTGCAAATTCATAAGCCAACACCATTGCTGAGCATTTTCTCTTTAAAACTGTGGGGAACCAATGACAGTCTCAAAAACGCGGTTTGAAATTGCTGGTGTTTCAGACGTCAAAAAATACCTCGTAACTAATCACGTCAACGTGCTGGTGCACTTTAGCATATCATTAAAAGCGAACTAGCAGGGGAGAGATAACATCAAACAGATAGCTGTTTGATAACATAGGCAAACAAAAGGCTAATCATATTAATTACTGTTATGTGTCCGATGTTGTAAAGAGCGAAATCATTGTGCAGCGTTAACATTAGTAAGTTGGTGAGAGTAAGAGTAAATCTCCGAGCTGGTGTGCGCGAGTGGGGGTGGGGCAAATCACCATATTCATGAATCCGCGAATATAGAAATGGTGTTGAGTTACATTTAAGCTATTTTAAGGCATGATGAATACATTTTCACAGAAAAAAAAACTTTTAAATATTTGACATTGGTGATCAAAGATGAGTTTTAAGGGATACAATTACTGACTACAGTGGGACTTTTGATTAACACAATACAAGTACATTAGTTAACATGATCTAACAATGAGGAATTCTCCTAAAACATTTATTAATCTTAGTTAATGTTAACATTTAGTAATACATTATTAAAATCAAAAGTCGTATCTGTTAATATTATTTAAAGCCAGGGTAGGCAATCTTTTTTTCATAAACATATTTTGTTATACTGTTTGAAACTTCCTGATAGCAATCAATTATACAAGTGGTCTAAATATTAAAAAGACTTCAGTGGGAGTCTCAGGAGCAAAAAATGTTAGTCTCATCATTGCATTCGGTCTGAATGCAATGACAGGATGGCCTACCTATATATTTGCATACCATGTACCCTGCTCACGCAGACATCACACGTCATCAGCGCTTTTTAAGTTGGAATCTCATAATTATGCTAATTCCAATGAGTGAATGCACCTTTACAAAACTGCTTTGAGTTATAACAATAACCGTAAATATGTTGGTTACATTCATTACTATTGTAAAGTTTTGTGCTTTGAGACATGAGGTAATTTGAAAGTGATGTGTTCTTCCCTCGACCAACACAATCTCTGGTGATGCTTTGCAGACTCTGCTCTGGCTGTGCGCGGTCATGTTTTTTGGAAGAGGTGTGGCTTTGGAAAGAGCTCTTGAAGGGACGGTGGGATCTTTTCCCTTTTTATGCTTTCAAAGCTTGCTATTGCTAGCCTCTACGTAACTGCACAGCCTAGCTTTATTGTTCCCGAGCTAACATGAACTAACAACGAACAGCTGTATTTTTATATAACTAACAAAGATAAATAAATGCTGTAACAAATATACTGCTCATTGTTAGTTAATGTTAGTTTGTGCATTAACTAATATAACCTTAATCTAAAGTATTAGATTTTATTTTGAAAGATTTTATACATATTATTCACAATTTTTTTGGTTGTCAAAGTTACCTTTAAATTAACTATAATATACATAATGTTTATGTATATTTTAGGTAATCATTACATTTTGGGGGTCTTAGCTTAAAAAACCTGATCTAGCAAAAGCTAAAGACTATTACGTATGGGCTTTGACCAACTAACCATGTAAAACCAGCTAACATTAGCAGGATCATGACATGAGCATACAGAAATGTGTTAATGCTAAAGCCTTAGATTAGATACTACTATAATCTAACACAAGACAAAAGAGTGAATTAAAGGCATATAGTGAGCAGTGAACATCTGTGTGTCCTTGGATATTGAAGATCTTATATTTTTAGCTTTGGCATTTACCACATTTTATTGAGAGCAGCGCAGCAACAAAAAAGACAGGGAAAGGGAAATGACGCACACCAAATTCAAACTTGAATTTTCCATTTGAGTGCCACAGCTCAATATGTCAGAGGTGTGTTAACCAGGACCTGACAAAAAATGGGTAACACTTAGAAATTTCATTAGAATTTATATGTCTGACTTCCGATAAAGACCAATGTACAGCATACTAAAAGGCCTCCAATCTGAGGGCACGGCTTTGGCCTCAGGGCTTTTCGGAAGAAGATTTAATGGGCCGAAAGGAGACAGAAGGATTGAAGCGGCTGCGACGTCAGTGATATAATTAACAATTAAGATGCATTGGCTGTTCTCGGCAGCTTGAGCTTTACCTCTCTTTCTCCAGAGGTTTGTGGCATGCAAGTACAATTTCTCAAAGGCTTAGAGAACATTCAAAGTTTGTATTACTCATACTATAAAAATTTACATTTTTCCCCTAATTATTTTCTACTAATTATTTTTCTTGTAATGGTACGAAATGCAGTTACTCAGATATACTTCATTTTTTTACTTACATTTACCCAGTTCATATGGTATATGTAATTGATATCAGTGCTTTAAAATTTACTCAATATTTTTTAAATATAAAAATGTTTCACCATTTTTTTTTTGTAAATCATAGTAAAAGTTAGAGTGTAGTAAAGCAAGAGTGCACCTTGAACAGCATAAGTGTTTTCTCTGTGGTACATCTCTTCTCCAGAACCATCATGCCCCCTTAGAGTCAAGTGATTTTGAAAGAAACTTCAAAAATATTTAAAATTATTATACAAATAATTATTTGCACGGTAACCTGAAATGACCAATTTGGCAGGTCCATTTGACAGCTTCCCCATCTTTTGTTGTAAATTGGACATTTTGCCATCATCTACCTATTGTCAAGTTTGACTTTTTTCCTGTGGAGCAGGAGTAATTATCAAACTGCTCTCTAAAAATTATTAAAATAGAAAAACATTATTTTAAATTGTCATAATATTTCACAATATTACTTTTTTTGATCAGATGAAAACAGCCTGAATTGAGCATAAGAATCTTCTTTCAAAGACACAATAAAAATCTTAACGCCAAACTTTAGAACAGTGTACATACTGTTCATAAGTCTTAGGCACGTTAGTATTTTCCATCTGTGATTGCATGAAGAAACTGAAAAAACTGAGACTAATTCTAGAAGAACTGCAGCAACATCTCAACGACGCTTGAAAAAAAAGCTACCAGACAGACTCGATGATGGTGAGATCAGATCTCCATGTGGAGCATACCGGCTGTTGTCAGACTCCGTGTGCATACAAAAATCTCACTGAATTATTGTGATTAATGGCAAAAGAAATGTTTGGAAATGTAAATTGATATTTCCTACTGACACACTACAGCAAAATGTATAAATAACTGGCTTAAAATTTTAAATTGCTATATATATTTATATATATATTTCATGTCTTATCTTGCCTATAGTACCAAGTGAGCCAGGACTGAAACTAGTGAACCCTCCAAAAAACAAAAATAGGTGCAGGATGCCCTTGTTCTTCTCTGGGAAAGTAGAGCAAAATAAATAAATAAATCGAGTTGACTTTAGCATATAAAGAGGGTGGTAAGTGCTTCAGAAGGGTTCTCCCTTTCATCTTTTCAGAAACAAGTGACAGTGATGCTCATTAAACAGGTGAAGCTAAAGGCTGAAAGAGGGAGTTTAGATGAGGGCAGACACTCTATTCTCTTGCTTTTCTCTTTCTTCTCTGTCAGAGACTGGCAGCTTACAACAACAATGCATGAGGGAGGGGAACGGTTTTCATCTCAGAGCCATTTTTCCTTTTTTTTCAAACGATTGTGATGACGTCCTGCTCTATGTGGTTTTCCATTACACTGGCTGAGGGTGTTCGGGTTCAGCATCCCACAACACTATATAGGACAAGTGGGTTGGATAAGGGATGGATGAGGGTTGTCGCTGAGATAACCACAGGTCGATGTTCAGCAGTGGATAAAGCAAAGCTCACAATGACGTCAGTGTCTCATGACCTAAACTATTATAAGTGACAACGAATAAACTTAAACCAGAGGTACAATCATAACCTCAGTCCACAACCTTGTCTCACTAGTTATTCATGGACTCAATGACTACATCTGCATGAGGCATTCTGACCAGTGCCACACACATAAAGACACAAAAAGGGCGGCATGGTAACCATACGCTTATGTCTAAACCACATTCGTCCATTTTCAGATACCACTTCACAGTAATCCCAAAGTCAAGTCACACGCGTATGGAGACGAGTTAAACATACTTCTTTTACGGTTTTCATAATCACAGAACTCAACTCTACGAAATAATAATGGTTGTATACAATGGTGCTTTACATGCATCCAAAAAAATACTGTATACTGTAGCAATAACCAGAAATCCTGTAGTAGCAATTACAAGACATCAACAGTTATATTTAAAATGGTGTTTAAAGATGCTTAAAAATGTCTCTTACAAAGAAATGCTCACCAAGGCTGCACTTATTTGATCAAACAGGCTGTAAAATCAGTAATATTGTGAAATACATTATTACAATTTAAAATGCCTGGTTTCTTGTTTAATGTATTTTAAAAATGTATTTTATTCCTGTAATTTTTAATCTGAATTTTCAGTCTTCAGTGCTCAAGGAACATTTGACTCCAAATTTTTAAATAGTAGTAATTCACCCTTTAAAACAACATAACATTGCAAATATTCCTTAAACATTCACATACATTTCCATGTGTTTTCCATGTTTAACAATAAAATCTTTTTTATTAAGCAGGCTGTTGTGCTATTATTTTTGTGGGATGATATGAATATTTTGCTAAGGTGCCACCCGTATAAGAATAAGAATAAACAAAGAGAGCAGAAAACATGACAAGAACCGCAGAGATGTGTGTAATGGTGGTGATGTGGAAAGATGGGGATGGGGCTGGTTAAGGTGTGTGAGGATGTACTGGATGCCGTATAAGCTAATTACTCATTACTGTGGCATACATCAAATACAAAAATATCACCATCACTGTACCATAGTTAAGTGTATAATTCCATGTAACACAAAAGTCATCGGGACATGGATCTGCACAGAAACACTGTGTCTGAATCACAAAGATGCGGAATGGATGGAGAGGGGGAGAAGGAACAGGATAGGGGTTCTGGCCTTTCATGTGAGGAGCTGAGGGTTGGGTGTGTGAGGTGTGTCCTGAGGGAATGAGAGGGACTCTGAGTGCATTAGCAGCCCCTGCTTTCATGTGCGGAGTGCAGAGCCCATCCCACATGAAACAAACTCTAATGATGGTTTTTAAAAGGGGACATCGGATTAAATTGTCACTTTTTTTAAAAGCTTTTTTTGCATTTAGTTAGGTATCTGATTTGTCTGCCAGCTGTGGGCTGTCTGAGTCTAAAACTGTGTTATCTAGCAAGCTGTTTCAATTTGCAGCTGGTTTCTACGTACTCTGGTCTCTGGTTTGATGCTAGCTATTTGAATAAGACCACCCACGACTGCTGACGGATTCTGCCGTATTAGCAAAAACGGCAACCTATCAGGGGTGTACAACTCGCCTTGAGCGAGTTGTACACTGTCCGCCATTTTCTCCAGGCCGGAGCAGCTGAAGCGAGTAGTGACAAGAATGTCTCGTATGCTTACGAGACATTCTTGTCATTCAGGTGTTTTGTTTGATGTAAGAGCGGGCATTACAGTCTTCATATACTCCCGAGGCGCAGAAGACGTTTTATTCGTGATGATTCGTTTTATTTTTTAAGGGAATGCGCCCCCAAATACCTATATTAGTTTATGTCTGCACAAATAATTTTACACCAGACTGCTTTGTGAACGAGGGTCAATACAATGGGACAATACAAAACAGGTTTTGCTAAGAAGTTGTTAGGCCTACTTACTATACCAACTGTCCGTGCAGGTTAATGAAAGGGAGAACACACAGTTTATTACAATTGTTTCACGGATATAAAGTTTACCAGTTTATTTATCTTTTGTATGATGTACAATAAACTTCATAAAAAGTTGTGGCCATTATTCAGATGGGGTACACTACAACAGGCTTGTACTAATAGTGGATTAAACAAAGATGACAACAGTTTATAACTGTAATTAAACTAAACTATACCTGTTGTATATATATTCTCTGGTTCTGTAAGCATTATTGTCTGACTGACCAACTCCGGTTCGAACTGAACAGTGCTAATGACAGTTTTTGACATTTTCAGTGCGTGAGATTGTTCTTTATTGATGAGCTCTAGAAGCTCCGCCCTCTTCTAGAAAGGGGGCTGGGAGCACCAGCTCATTTGCATTTAAAGAGACACAAAAACTGCGTTTTTTTGCTCACCCCCCAAAAAGTGTCAATTTTAACATGTCATAAAATATTATCTGTGTGTTTTGAGCTAAAACTTTACATACACACTCTGGAGACTTATTTTACATCTTGTAAAAGGGGCATCCGATGTCCCCTTTAAGAACAAAACCAGCCCCACAGTTATCATTCATTAACTCTTTCTGCATATGTGTGTGTGCAGCACTTGAGGGGCAGAAAAAGTATTAGAGCACAATGACAGATCCCTAGATGATGCCAGGTTGCCAAGGTAACTGTTTGCGCTACATCTAACAATTTTAACCAAAATCAATTTTCAGAACAGTCTAACTCTGACGAGCAGCAAGTGGAATTTTTTATTTAATAACAGCTCTGATGCAAGCCACATCTGAAGACACACAAAAGCAGTTTTCGCTTTCTTTGAAATGTCACTGTAGTGTCTGTGTGTGTGAGAGTGTTTTCACTGAACTCGACAGATTGTC
This sequence comes from Chrosomus eos, assembly GCA_036326025.1. Taxonomy (NCBI): domain Eukaryota; kingdom Metazoa; phylum Chordata; class Actinopteri; order Cypriniformes; family Leuciscidae; genus Chrosomus; species Chrosomus eos. The sequence continues at coordinate 16,281,526 of CM070820.1, read as the reverse complement.
CCAGTTTTATCTCATTTGAGCGTCATGTGGATGATATTGTATCATCTGATATTCCACAGCAATGATTAAGAATCCTTATAATCTGTACGGGGATTCTCTGTAATTTCTTCTCATAAAGAAATATCTGGGCCATACTTATGCGCAAAATCAAATGAAATAATAAAATAAAAAGAATAATTTAAAAATAATAGAAAGAATAAATAATAAAACAGGAAAAAAAGAAATTATATTTTTTTCATTAAGAAAATGAAGCATATTTTAGGAGATATTTGACATGACTTAAAATGTACAAATGTATAAATATAATACTTTTATGTTCACATAACAGCACTGACAATATTATGAATATGTGTGATATTAATAGCAGAGAGAAAACCCATGCTCATATCACATATCGTATAACAGCATATAAAAATTGTTTTATAACATTAAAACAATATTTTAAAAAAAGGTATTTGGGGACATTCATGCACTCTAAAAAAAAGTCTGTAAAAAAGGGCCTAATGTACTGTTATTATGAATTATCTATATTAATTTTTTCACAGGTGTTTTCACCATATTTTGAATTACGTGTTGTGTTACAAGATTAAGGAAAATGTCTGTAAACTTAGTGTAACATTTTCAGTACCTTTTCCATTTTTCTACCGATTTTTTTCCTGTAGTCCGAAAAAAAATGTTTCTGTGTGTCATGTGAGATTTCCATGGGATTGTTCGATATCTATTCAATCATGCATTAATGACCAGCTATTTTATTATTATATTATTGAAGTATTTTTTCATATATGAATTAGCTTTTAGCTATTTGAATTTAGTTTTTAAATATAAAAATAACTTTTTTAGCTATTCTATAATTTTTATAATATTTTTCATTTTAGATTTAATTTATTCAGTTTTAGTTTAAGTAATTTTCGTACTACAACTTAAACATATTTAAATTCAGCTGGTTGCCAAGGCAATATTTTATTATATTTTATTTAATAATATTTTATTTTAGCATTTTCAATTAACAATCTAGTTTAACAGTACCAAACCTCATGTAGACCCCCATTGACAGACTCTCACCCAGTCAGAGTGTCTTACCCCTCTTTTAATAAGTGACATTTTGTGCTATAACAACTAAAGTAGCAAATGTTTCTATTGATTTCCTATAGTAACACATTGGCTGATACATCTTCATCCACCATATGTTAAACTTATATTTAAATATGTTACAGTTTAAAATTGAATCCACATTGTTCTTCACGAGGCATCATACCAATCCCATGTCTAGAGTAATGAAAGGAGAAAACTCTCTCACATTCTCTTTCTCTCAGAGTAAATCCAATAACCCTCGAGATGAGGCAGGAAGAGGTAAATCTCTTGCTAAAGGGATGGAGGTATGAACGGAAATAAAGAACCCATGAGCATGTGTTTGGTACAGTAAGTATAGAAGGAAACGTAAGCTTACAGCTGATCTCAGATCAGTTGAACTCTACTGTATGGATCACTGTACACAGCAGGGGTTCATGTCACGTCATGTCATGTCAGGCACCTCTCAGATGGTCTCAGGGGTGTGTGTGCTGGTTCTGACATGCTTTACAATGACAATGGGGTGACTCGAATATGTGTAAGAGTGGACGCTGATGTGACGGATGCGTGTGTGTGTGTGCGGTGACCTATTTCCAGACAGATGGAGACAGTAAACAGAGTTCCGAGGTTTTTCAGAAATTAATAATTCAGTCTCACTCCAAAGAACAGGCACAGAAATGCCTGCCATGGAAAGAAATAGAGGCAGAGAATTAAAGGCTCTGTAATTTATAGTAATATTTTCAGAATTACTGAGAAGTCTAGTTTTAAATATAATTATTTTGAAGTGTTGGTGCTTAATGTAACACTATCTAGTGAAAATGATAAATCACGTTCAAGATTTGTTCTGGCTACTGTATACAGGCCACCAGGGTACCATACATACTTTATCAAAGAGTTTGCTGATTTTATATCAGAGTTAGTACTGGCTGCAGATAAAGGTCTAATTGTTGGTGATTTTAATATACATGTAGATAATGAAAAAGATGCATTGAGATTGGCATTTAAAGACATTCTATTGGAGTTAGACAACACGTGTCAGTACCAATTAATTATCGCATGGAATCAATCTTGATGCCGTTGAAATTCTACAGCAGAGCGATGACATCTCAGATCATTATTTTGTTTCTTGTATACTTCATTTAGCCAAGGCTGCAAAGTCGACTCCATGTTACAAAAATGTTAGACCTATCACTTCTTTAAAATATTAATAATATTCCTGATCAGTTTAATCTCCTCAGCATCCCAGAGAGCTTAGAAGAACTCGATTTTGCGACAGAAACTTTTGACTCTCTCTTTTCCAGCACTTTAGACACAGTTGCTCCTTTGCTCTTTAAGAATATTAAAGAAAATAGTCCAATGCCGTGGTACGAGCACACTCAGCCCCTTAAGAGAGCAGCCAGAAAAATGGAGCGCAACTGGAAGAAAACAAAACTAGAGTTTTTTCACAATTCATGGAAAGAGAGCATGATTGAATAGAGATAGGCTTTAAGATCTGCATATTTTTCAACCCTATTAGAAGAAAACAAACAAAACCCTATTTATTTGAAACAGTGGCTACATTAACGAAAAATAAAGCTTCAACCTCAGACGTGTCCAAGCAGCACAGCAGTAATGACTTTATGAACTTCTTTACTTACAAGATTGATAATATCAGGGAGAAAATTATAGCTATGCAACCGTCTACTACAGTATCACATCAGACAGTGCATTGTAATCTCCCTGAGGAAAAAAATGATTCGTTCATTGCTATAGGAGAGGAAGAATCAAGGGCGTAACTTTGGGTCTACCATTGAGGGGGTTAAACTCGCGCCATTTATTTATTTATTGAATAATTTTCTTGTGTAAAAGGTAACATGCTAATTTGCCGTTCCTGTATTAGAAATACGTTGTGATACTTTTACTGATGTAGGCTACTTAACGTAAATGCAGCTGGTCACTTGACTATTAATGCCATAATGACCCAGTTAAATTAAGTGTTTAAACACTAGCCAGCAGTGGCAGCTTCCACTTAATTTTTTTTTTGTGCGTTCAATATCTTATGAAAAGGTTAAGTAAGGCTTACATTTAAATTGGTCTTTGTTTTGTTTTGAGTGTATGGTCAATCAATAAAGCAATTAAAAAGATGGGCATAAAACATGTTTGTCGCGCCTCACTCTATCCCCCACCAGTGGGCCGCGCCCGCGCCCCACACTTTGAGAAACGCTGAGCTAACTTATCAGTTAACGTAGCAATGGGGTACCTCCGTTTGGTCAGGATTTTTCATCTTTTTGGCTGGTGTCGACCAACAATGAAAAATCGTTTTCTGGCTGCCTTTCAGTGTCCTTTTCATCTTCCCATCCGAGCCATTCCATTCATCCCAGCGGCTGCACAAAAATAGTGAACTAACTTGATAGAGAAAGCGGGTTGGGTAATACCAAGTAGTCGGTGCGGTGGGTGGGGGTACATTACAGATTATTTAAAATATGATACTATCTTTCTTGCTGGCAAATTCATTTAATAAAGAAAACGAACAAAACTAATCATTCAGAATATTTCATATTTATTTTAATCTGAATCATGTGATGATATTGCGGGGTAATATTAGCTTGATCTGATTTTTGAGGGGGTCATGACCCCTGTAACCCCTGTGCAAATTACTCACATGGGAAGAATTATCTAAACTCGTTAAATCATCTGAATCGACAACATGTATGTTAGACCCTATACAGAGTAAGCTATTGAAAGAGATGCTTCCAGAGGTCATAGATATTCTTCTTAATATCATTAATTCATCTTTGTCATTAGGATACACACCAAAAACTTTTAAGCTGGCTATGATTAAACCGCATGTTAAAAAAACGCAACTTGATCCTATAGAATTAGTCAATTACAGGCCGATCTCAAATCTACCTTTTCTGTCAAAGATAAAAGGCAATTTCCTCACAACTATGTTCCTTTTTTAGAAATAAATGGTATCTGCAGGGATTTTCAGTCAGGATTTAGACAGTACCATAGTACTGAGACAGCTCTCATCAGAGTCATAAATGATTTGCTCCTATCATCCGATCGTGGTTGTATCTCTCTATTAGTGTTACTTGATCTTAGTGCTGCATTTGATACCATTGACCACAGCATTCATTTAAATAGACTTGAAAATTATGTTGGCATTAGTGGAATTGCATTAGCATGGTTACATTTATACTTATCTGACCGTGATCAGTTTGTAGCAGTAAATGAAGAGATGTCTTATCGATCTAAAGTTCAGTATGGCGGGCGTACCACAAGGTATTAGGACCGTTAAGAGATATCATTAGGAAGCATAGCATTAGTTTTCACTGTTATGCTGACGATACTCAGCTCTATATTTCTTCACGCACTGATGAAACTTACCAATTCACAAAATTAACGGAATGCATAGCTGATATAAAAAACTGGATGAATAGTAATTTCCTACTACTTAATTATAAAAAACAGAGATTCTAATTATTGGACAAAAACATACTAACCTAGAATACTGTCTAAAACTCAAATGCTCTTCGTCGTCAGTTAGGAACCTGGGTGTGCTCTTTGATACCAATCTTTCATTTGAAAGTCACGTGTCTAGTACAGTATCTGTAAAACCACATTTTTCCATTTTAAAAATATATCTAAATTACGTCATATGATCTCAAAGACAGATGCGGAACAGTTAGTTCATGCGTTCATGACATCAAAGCTAGATTATTGTAATGCTCTACTGGGTGGTTGCCCTGCATGCTTAATAAACAAACTACAGCTGGTCCAAAACGCAGCAGCTAGAGTTCTTACCAGAACCAGGAAGTATGACCATTTTAGCCCTGTTCTGTCAAAACTGCATTGGCTCCCTATTAAACATTGTATACATTTTAAAATATTGCTGATAACTTACAAAGCACTAAATGGTTTAGCTCCCCAGTACTTGAGAGAGCTCTTAAAGCATTATAGTCTGTCGCATCTACTGTGATCTCAAAATTCCGGCCAGTTGATAATACCTAGAATATCAAAATCGACTGCTGGCAGTAGATCCTTTTCCTATTTAGCACCAAAACTTTGGAACAATCTTTGGAACAGTCTAACATTGTCTGGAAAGCAGACACACTCTGTCAGTTCAAACCTAGACTAAAAACAAATATCTTTGGCCTAGCATACACTAACACATTATAGACTTCTATAATTCAATGTTAGGCTGCATATATTAGGTCAGCCGGAACCGGGAACACTTCCCACATAAAATCCTGATGTACCTGTTACATCATAGGAAGGATGGAGTCTACGCTAATATTAGTCTCTCTGTTTATCCGGAGGTTTACCGCAGTCCACCGGATCCAGGCCGTATCCAGATCTGATGAAGGACCTGCGCCTGGACACGACGACAACGCAGTCCTGAAGTGTTAACTAGTCTCTCCCCTGTGAAGGCCTCCTTCCCTTAACTTTACCTCTGTACAGATAAAACGTTGTCGGGATAATTCTGGTTCACGTGGCTACGCGGAAGTAATAAAAATTCTGTATTATAAATTTTTCAAGGCTTGTACCTTGGAACCTATTTCATGATCGTTCTCGAGCCACCAGGCACTGTTTTGTGTAAATGAGCAGCCGGATCGCATTAGGGGTTTTCTTTAGAATGGTGTCATGTTAACGGCCCCTAAGTTAATAACTAATGATCATAGCGACAGAAGTGAATCAATCAAACTAACTTTAGCTAGACAACAACTTTATTCTAGAGCTGCTGTGAAGCCAATACAATTTCTGTTACTTTAATTTTCTATTATCACTGTAAAGCAGATTTAACAATCTATATTGTTAAAAGCGCTATATAAATGAAGGTGACTTGACTTGATCTGAGAGAACAGATGAACATAGCATGCATCACTTTCTATGTTCAACACCACACAAAGCAGATGATAGTTGTTTTTTTAAACGCAGTGACAACGGAGGACACTAAAACATGACTTTTTGTGCCTGAACAGGCAAATATGAACTATGCAATATATTACTAAATACAATTCCAATTTTAATATGAACAAACAGTAAAAAATAAGCTAAACTAAACTCAATTGATTCTCTGTATCTGCATGAACTCAAATCTTCCTCCTGGTCCGAATCGACTTAATCGACTTGTCTGTGCGTAATCCAACGCATCAAGGGCGACTGATGCAGAGGCAATTGTAATTAGCTTTTGCTACTTTGCCTCAGAGAGACGACTTCTCATGGCAGGTTTAATTTTGTATGAGAGGTTGAACCCGCGCTCTGCTGTCACACTGGTGTGCACTCGCCACCAACTGGATAGGGGTGGTAATTATAGTTACAAGTTACAATAGATCACCAACTATGATCAAGTCACCTGTGAAAACGACGGATGGCTTTCAGATTTTTTTGTCACTGCTAAAAAACTCAATGACATAAAATATTCAGTAAATGCGACCTCTGGTCTAGGTAGGCAGCTCACTAGAATTCGAAGCAGAGCAGCAGACAGAGGGATACAGACAGAGAGCAAACATTATCTGTGATCACAGTGAGCAAACACAGCCATTAACATGTGAAAGCTCATCTAAACACAATCAATATGAAACCTGTACCCCAAGCCATACATTCACATAATGAGCTTCTCCACGGAGCCGCACATGGCGCTAACATCATTACAGAAGTGCTGAGAAGAGAAACCATCCTCAGGCATACAGCACACATATAACATGGTTACACACGTTCATCTATCTCTCTCATTTAAACACACTTAAGTCATGGTGCTGAATTATTACACTGAGGAGAGATTTCAGTCACGGCAGCTAGTGCTATTTGAGGTAAAGTACATAGATAATAATGTGCAGAACAATGTGACTAGTTGAATGATATGTATATCTTTTTTTTAAATGTCAGATACGGATTACAATATCTAGAGGACAGCGTTGCTACAATCAAAATACATAATCTATATATTTATTTATCATTAATAATAATGTAATTAATATTTTTTTTAAATACACCCACTACTCAAGTGTAGTTCCCTTTCGAGAACGTTCACTTCATATTGTGTAGCTATACGCAGTGGGAAAACTTTGTTGAGAATATTGAAGTCATTATTTTAAAACGCAGTGCAGCTGCACAGAACCCCCCAGAATGTCATACAGGCATTCTGACGTCATCTGGCGGGTTCTGCTTATCTGGTAGGTTAATGGTGATTCAGGTGAAGGCGGCGCCGCATCTGCTGCACACTATGACAATACTTCTAGTGTTTCAGGCCAAGCTTCTCCGCTCTATGTAAGAGACTGGCCCGGACCCTGAGGCCTTTGGGGACTTACGCAGCGCCACCGACTTGGCCCTATGCACCACCAAAACCACCGCCCAGGCGATCGGCAGAGGTATGGCCAATCTGATTGTGGTGGAGCGCCACCTCTGGCTGAACCTTACAGAGATCAAAGAAGTGGATAGAACCGTTCTCGATGCTCCCACAAGTCATCAAGTAGATCAGTGAGAGCAAGTGCTCAGTCCTCCTCATAGCCTCCCTCTGGAGATCCATAACTTGGTTCCTAGACCTGGCGAAACTGCTGAAGGCAGCTCCCTCGCCCATACCGCTGAGGAAGGACCTCCTTACGCAGGCGAATGGGACAATCTGGTACCCACGCTCAGATCTGTGCCCTACATCAATGGGTACCCAGGGACCTCCCAGAAGGAGTCAGAAATACCATGATTGAAGCTAGAGCACAGTCTACCAGACACCTCTATGCTCTCAAGTTCCCTCCTGGGACCCCTGTTTGAGCCACTCCAGACGGCTGACCTTAACCACTTTCACTCAAAACCGGACTCCTGCTAGCGCTGGCATCGGTCAAAAGAGTAAGCGACCTGCAAGCGCTTTCCATAAGCACTGCATGCCTTGAGTTTGGGCCTGGCGACTCCAGAGTCGTGCTCAGACCAAGACACGGCTATGTTCCTAAGGTGCTCTCAACACCGTTCAGAGCCCAGGTGATATCGCTATCAGCTCTTCCCCTGTCGGAAGATGATAATCATTTGAATCTGGTCTGCTCTGTCAGGGCTCTCAGAATCTATCTAGAGCGCTCAGCCACATTCAGACAGTCGGAACAGTTCTTTGTGTGTTTTGGTGGCTGCCCTAAAGGTCTACAAAACAGAGACTTTCTAGACGGATAATGGACGCTATCTCTCTAGCCTACACCTCCATGGGCTTCAATGCCCCATAGGTGTTAGAGCTCATTCCACTAGAGGCACGGCCTCCTTATGGGCTTGGTCCAGTGGTGTACCAATCGAAGACATCTGTGCAGCGGCAGGTTGGTCCCCACCATCCACATTTGTGAGATTTTATAACCTAGAGGTCCCTGCTCTGCAGGCACGGGTACTTTCTATCTAAAGGCCTCGGCCCAGAGCCTCTGCAACATTATACCGTAGTAAAGGGCTCGACCTTTGTCTGGTCCTAGGGTGAATTATGACTTTCAAACTTTACTGTTGACCTCGGGCTACTTAGCCTCAGGTAATGGTTCAGGGCGAAGTTGCTAGCTAATAGCACAGCGTTTTAAAATGGGTTCCCACTGAGTATAGCTACACAATACGAAGTGAACGTTCTCGAAAGGGAACGTACTCGTTTACTAACGTAACCTCGGTTCCCTGAGAGTAGGGAACAAGTATTGCGTATCCTGCCGTGCTATTACGCTTGGCTAAGCTGTCGCTTTAGTCAATTTAACCTGATTCTATGGCGAAATGGTCTGCTTATATAGGCATAAGCCACGCCCATTCTGGCGGATTCTGAGTTGCTGCAGCACAGCCGATGAGTAAGCTAGACGCACTGCTCTGTGCTCGCTGTGCAGCTGCACTGTGTTTTAAAATAATGGCTTCAATATTCTCGAGAAAAGGAGTTTTCCCACTGCGTATAGCTATATGCCATACTCGTTCCCTACTCTCAGGGAACCGAGGTTACGTTAGTAAAAGAGTACGATTTTTTAAATGTTTTTGAAAGAAGTCTCTTATGCTCACCAAGGGTGAATTTATTTGCTCAAAAATACAGTAAAAAACGAAATATTGAATATAATACATATAGATATATGTTAATAATGTACAATAAATATTTTCATAGTTTAAAAAACGTTTTTCTATTTGAATAGATTTTAAAATGTCACTTATTCCTGTAATGGAAAAGCTGAAGTTTCAGCAGCCATTACTCCAGTGTCACTTGATCCTTCAGAAATAATTATAATATGCTAATTTGCTGCACAATAAACATTTCTTCTTATTATTTATCAATGTTAAAAGTATAATATTTTTGTGGAAACTGTACTGCTGTTCAAAAGAACAGCATTTATTTGAAATAAATTTAGTATAGAAGCTCTTTTCTAACCTGACTCCGCCAGATGGATTTGCTCCGCATATCCATCTGGAAACCTTCCGTTGAAGTAGTTTTGGTAAGGGGCGAAAATACTGGTTAGCTGATTGGCCTATGTTGGTGATAGACGGGCCAAATCAACCAATCAGATCAACGAAGCATATGACGTACTAACAGAGCGATGACGAAAACACAACCACAAGCCAGGCTACTCTTGCTGCTGCAGGCAGGTAAAGGAAGCCTGGCTCCGCCCTCATACGCACTTCCGCTCAATTTCATTTTCCTTCAGTACTACGTCTGGGATTGTGCTGTAGACTTTGGTTTCCAGAAATCAATTTTTTGTAGGACCAATCAGCGAACAGAGGGAGTGGCTGAGAACGATGACGTTGATGTCGACTCGTGCGTTATTTTGAGTTGTAGTTCAAAATAAGAAAGATGCGAGTGAAGCCATTCGGTCCGTTGTGGCGACGCTGCCGAATATCAAGAAGTTAAAGCCGGAGCAAGAACAATCTTTGCTTAGTTTTGTGTTTATGGCCATCCTTCCACGGGGTTCGGGAAAAGACATACGTCATGACCAAACGTTAGCGATTGGTTATGGCAGATAGAGTGACTCTGGGCAGATCCAATAGTTTTAGACTTCAATAGAGTTCCCGCCTACAAGGAAGTAAACGTTTGTCAATGGAGCGGTGCCAGACTCTATGTACAAATGAAATGTACGAGAGTCTGGTAGAACCAGGCTAAGGTAAAGGCTCGTTAGCTCAGCAAATAAGCAACATGTCGGCAAAGGATATTTGCCGTTTATGTAACTACAATTTGCGAATAAAAGGCACCATTTCAGGCTGAACTGTCGCGCTTCTCGTTGCGTCACACCTCAACCCGCCTCAAAGCCAACGCTGATTGGACGTTCGTTTGGTGAACTGCTCCCAAATTTTCTTTAACGGAAAGTATCCAGACTGATCTGCGAGTGAAACCTTGAAAGCTCGCGAGATCAGGATGGTCTCACGAGGCTAGCTCTTTTCTGCCACTGAATAAAAATAAAAAAGGTAATTGCAACTTTTTATCTCACAATTCTGATTTATTTTCTCCGAAATGTGAGATATAAACTTGCAATTCTGTCTTTATAACTTGCAATTGCAAGTTTATATCTCACAATTGTGAGAAAAATATTTCGCCTTTTCGTAGTAGAAATAAGCTTTCATAAAATTTTTTTTAAAGTATTTAAAAATTATAGTAAACTTATCACTTGAGCCCAAACTTCCAGGAAACAACTTTAAAAGGAAGCCACTCACACATCATGAGATGGAACATTTAGACAGATTAATTCCACCTTCACCCTCATAAGAAAGACACAGACAATGGTGATTTAGAAAGACTTAATAAGAACGACCCCGTGCCCGATCTGTCCCGCACTTTAATAATAACAGTCTAAAACGCTGAAACGGGATGTCTGCAGGTGATATCTATATATGAAGGTGTGGGTTGGGGTTTGTACGGAGGCTGACAGATGCTCTGTCTGAAACATACTGACGTGCAGAGAGAAATAAAGAAATAAGGGACGGGAAAAGAGAGGACTAAAGTATACTGTGCTTCAGTGGGTGTGCAGTGGACAACAATAACTCTGTGTGAATATGTGTGATTACCAGCCACTTACTTTCAATCTCTGTAAAGCAGCACTTAATTTAATTACTACAGCACATGCTCCACTTTTCAGCTCAAATCTCATGTCTTCATACAGGAGTGCTAAAACACACACACACACACACACACACACACACACACACACACACACACACACCACACACACACACACACACACACACACACACACACACACACACACACACACACACACACACACACACACACACACACACACACACACACACACACACACACACACACACACACACCACACACACACACACACACAGATATACACCTACAGATATGTTCTTTAGTTGTTGTGCAGCAGCATTAATGCACTTCAATGCATTATCTATTATGTAAGACAGCACCGCAAAAAACGAAATACAAAAAAAACCTGCAGAGACGGCTAAGACAATTATAATTGCTCAGTACAAAGAAACTTTGAGTGTTATTGCATTAGCGAGTCTTCAACAAAGGGTCTGCCAATTATTATTTGCCTTTAAACTATTTTTTGTGTAGAAATTAAAGTACATAATGAGGTTAACAAAAAGTTAAAACATTAAGAAATATATATAAATAAATAAAATAATTAAAATAAATTAATTAAAACATTTTTGACTGTGTGCATCAATAATGATGATTACTTTAATGGCCTAAAATATAATATAATATATAATATAATATAAGGGTCAGGATTAAAATGCACATTCAAACATAACATTTTCCCTTTTTTTGAAAATTGTGTTTCTTTACCACAATAGGGTCCTTGGCCTGAAAAATGTTAAAGACACATGCAAATTAAAGAGACAAAAATTAGAGGAGGTGTGATCAAGTAGGATTTTCAAATATTAAAAATCCTAGTAGTAGTAAGGCTTTTCAAAATTTTCAATACTGAGAAAAAAAATAAGGATATTTCTAAAGATGTGAAAACATATAATATTATCTATATAATCCCTACAGTCTTATTTTACAGAAAGTGCTGCAATACATCAGAAGGGGAGCGAGATCTGGTCGGCTTATTTTTTTATATGCTTGCAGAGAAAGGGTTACTAAAACAAAGTCACTTTTCACGTTTTCTGGGTTGGTAGATGCACCAGGTACCTGATTATAGCACTTAAACGAAAAAAGTCAGATTTTCTATCAGATAATGCGCCTTTAAATTAGAGCTAGATTTTTTTAATATTAATAACTTATTTAACTAATTTAAATTAGTTTAAGTCATCCTGTGGCCCCCTTGAAAGTTTGCTGGGACCCGTTAATGGACCCTTTTTGAAAACACTCTTATATACCACTCGAAAACAGGGTTTCAAGGGTTTTGAAGTAAAATACAGGAAACTATCAATTATTTCATGAGTAATACGAACAATTACTTCTCACTTTACAATAAAACATCTGTAGAGATGATAAAGTTTTAGCTTCAATTTCAAGCTGAGTACATCAACATTCAAAATAAGTCTGTGTAAGTGCAATGTGTGCCGAGATGACCTGGACTGTGTCATGGAGTTCCACAGAAATGAGATATGTACATAACATTAAGGTCATACAGTTAGATTGCAAGAATGATCTGAAAATCTGTTAAAAAAAAAAAAAAAAAAAAAAAAAAATACTGGAAAAGTAAAATACAGGAAAAACCTGTATAGTTGGCTGGTTTTGGGTCCATCAAACACAATTTTAGCAATATATGGATGCTAAGCACAGGCCTACAATAGAATAAATGATACATATTTTTTTTTAGGACTAAAGCCTTATTCGCACTGGATTAGTATTATCTGGGGACCTCGTGTGATTTCGAAATTACCCCGCCACATCTGAATTCCATGTGGTGCATTCGCACGGGATAGCTGAAGCCTGTGATTTTACTCAAATTTACTGACTTATCTCCCGGATATGACGTCAGGCTATTGCTTGAAAATATCTTTTTGTTATAGGTTTAGCTGTATGATATATTATGACATAAACAGAATAAAGTTCCTTACCGCATGCTGCTATACATGTCATCATCTCCATCTAATCATTCTTTTTGTTTTTGCTCTTCTGATTATTTTCAGCTTTCACTTTCTGCAAATTGTGTAGTTGTGAATAGCGATATGACCCAGCATGCAAAATACCATCAAAACACTCCAAACCAGCCTCCATTCTTCGCGAAAGATGGATAAAAAGGCGCACATGAAACAAAAACCTTGAAAAAAATTATATACGATCCGGCCAAATCACATAGAGATGCCGATTAGCACGGGACTAATATTATCACAGGACGTCGGTGTTCGGCGAAATATGGTAGGTCATTTGAGGGGGGATTTTTACTTGGCCTATTCGCACGGGATTAAGATCTCAGACAAACTTCGCAATTATTACAAATTACTAGAGGTCACCAGGTAATACTTATCCCGTGCGAATAGGGCTTAAGACTACATCTACATTAATCCAGATACATTGAAAAATCAATCAATCAATTTTAAAATCATAATTTTAAAAAGCTCTGAGGCCACACAAGCGTTTTTCCAAAAGTTTCCCATTAACACTGAAACATCGGAAGATGTTTAAATCGTATTATGTAATAAAATGTAAAATGTAAACGAAAACGCAAAATGTAATAAAAGCTCAGAGATGATACCGAGAGACCAGACATAATAATGCTCCACAATCATTTTATTAGCAAAATATCTCAACACTTACGTACTTGTGCGTTTAGGTCACACTAAATAGCCACTGCATGTAAGGTCTAAAATGCAGTTGTTCTGATGTTGTGCCGCAGGTCAGCAATTGCAAGAACATTTTCTGTCATCTTTGCAGGAATATAAAATAAAAGATTGTACAAAGTAACATGTACAGTATCTTTAGCAACACTGAAAGTGAATAGCACATACCAGTAAACTAAGATATCTATGGGCACAATTGCATCACATGACTAAATATGCATCATTGTTTTCAAATACCTATGTTTTTACAGTCCACACTAATATCCATTTGGGAGAGTGTCTTCAAAAAGCAAAATTTCCGACATGATGCCAATGAATTGCAGAGCTTGTGCAAACATACACATATGAGCAGATGCTTTCTCAACCGCTGCTTTCTCACAGCTTTCATTTTTGTTGTGTGTTTATTGTTATTGAGAGGAAAGTGTATAGCACAATTACAAATTCATCTAAACGTTTCTCTCAGCAGCTTGGATGTCGTCTAGATGTCCGTTAACAGTGTATCGTTGCAAAGGTATTTCCAACTTCTAAGCAAAGAACGAAAAATAATTTGGGAGAGCGTCTTCAAAAAGCGTTTTTTTTTTTGGGCATGAAAAAACACCATCTCAATTTGGATGGAAGGCCAAAATGTAGAGAAAAAGATGCATTTTCAAATGTATCCGGAATAGTGTAGATGTAGCCTAATAGCACACAATTTTATAGCACAAAAAAAAAATTAGATATACTGAATGTATTGTAACACGATCATTGGTCACAGTAGACAATATGAAAGCCTACAGTAATAGACTCTTGACATTTACTGTTGAAGTCAGTGATTTTTTTTATAGAAGTTCTACTTTGATGTTTTTAGTGCTGGTCCTTTACCAGGGATGAATTTAGAGAGGGTTTTAGCATCCTTAATACTCTGGATATTTAGCTAGAGACAGTAACTATATTTTAATGGCTGTTTAAGACAGTCTGCCGAGAAGCCTCTATATTGATGCTTTCTAATTCTAGTCAGACTAAACACCTGACACCCCTTTAAAAATCAACACTAAAATATTGTTATAGCACCACTGCTACACATATTAACACATAAAAATGCAGATAAACACATAAAACAGATTTATACATCTCACAAAGTAGTGTAAAAAAGGAGCTGTTTTATGGTTCATTATCACGATTCATATCACCTTTTATTTAATATTCAACAATATTATTGACCTGACTGCACTGATGTTGTTGTATGAGCTAGACGATGACATCACTTACTCTAAGATCTGGTTGTTGACACATGGCAAAGATAACTAAGAGATTATCTCGAGGTCTCTGATGAGATGCTGGAATAATAAGACGTATTGATTCTGTTTTTGGTTCTCTGTGGTCCGGTAGTAGGTCTGAGAGATTACAGTCAGCTGATTAAACAGATTGTCTTGTGGTGCCTCAAGAGTGTTTATTAGGGTCTTGACCCATTTGGATCAGAGTTTTCGGGCGCAAAAAGAGACCAACGCAACCCTTCCAGCATTTAGAGGAACATTCAACATACTCTCATTTGCAGAGGTCCACATGTCCAATAACACACAGACAAGAAACAAAAGTGTCAGTACATGCAATACAGCAAAGAATAAAAAAAAAATATATAATACTAAAATGTATACATATCTTAATCTGTATATAATCTGTAAATTAATCTATATCTTTAAGGGTCTATTTGGAAGTATTTTCATGTATTAATCACTGTTTTTATTGCCAATGTGTAAACAGCTTGTAACCAAAAAGAAAAAGAAAAAGAAAGAAAAGGAGACCTTCACCGACTTCCTAGTTTGTCTATGAAAGCCTGTAGACTGATTTTTATGTTTAGGGGACATTTTTGTCAGGAAAATCAAAAGAATGTGACATTTACACGCGTGCTTCCAAGAGCCTCTCCTGTTCTTGCGACACATGAAACAAATGATTATACAAGGTTCAGGATAATGCTGAAAGAGCTATTCTGTACTGTAATGTCAATGTGTCATGTAAAGAAAAGGGATTCATTTGAAATGGAGTCTCACATAACCAGATCTATATAGTACTGTATATAGTTTTTCTTTTCTTTTCTTTTTTTCCTCCATTCTGTCACCTGATGGAGTTTTGGTTCCTTGCCACTGTTGCCTTTGGCTTGCTTAGTTGGAAACATTCAACATTATTGATATGCCTGCATTGACACCATTGTACAAGAACTGAACTGAGCTGGACGATGACATTACTGTTTTCTTCAGAGTGGCTATATATATATATATATATATATATATATATATATATATATATATATATATATATATATATATATATATATATATATATATTATATATATATAAATTAACAAAATTAATAACTTTTTTACAACAAAAAATAACCATGAACAGTAACAAACCTTTTTGCATTATTTTCCTGTTATCACTGTAAAGCTGCTTTAAAACAACATGCATTGTAAAAAGCGCTATAAGGGTGAATTGACTTAAAATATACTTTATAATCAAACTATCATAATAGTGTAATTTTATTTATCTCTTCTGTTGCCATGATGGCAGTGAATTGCAGAGCTTGTGCAAACATATCCACATACGATCAGATATTTTCTCAACTGCTGCTTTCTCACAGATGTCATTTTTGTTGTGTTTATTACTATTGAGAGGAAACTGTTTAGTACATTTACATATTCATCTAAACATTGCTCTTAGTAGCGTGGATGGCATATCAATCTTGATTAAGGGTATATTGCTTCAGAGGTATTTCCAACTTCTTACTTCTAAGCAAAGAACAAAAGAGAATTTAGCCGGTGTAGTGCTGAAATATGTGACCCTACTAGGTGGTGTAGTGATGGTAGAATTAGCTCAATACAGCGCCTATATGATCACCTAAGAATGTCTATCAAATGCGCCTGTATGTAGCTCATAGCCAAAAACAGATGTCGTCATCGTCTTGCTGCTCTCTCCCCGTTCTGTGATTGGTTCCCTAAATGAGGTGAAAATCTGGACCATCGTATCCATACTGGCTTTCAGCGTGAATAAAATCGCGCTGCGGGAAGGCAGCATGGGGAAACCCAGACTAGTATTTGAGAATGTCTAAATATGAATCCAAATCCACAATCTAAGAAAAGTAAGCCATTACGTCTAAAAACAACTAAGGAATTCTCAAGAAAACTCCAGTAAATGAAAACAAAATGAACACATAATGAATTTGAGATGACCTGTCAACATTCAGATGTGACTCTCATGAAATTAAAGAAATTGTATGTGAAATTAGTTGAGACGCCTGTACTGAAAACAAGCCCTGGAAATCTCGGTATGACGTACACTTTTGTGACATCCAATGCAATGTACATGCATGAATCCTGGATTCATTACACAGAGTGTCTTTATATCTGAAGAGAACAGCCTTCACCATATCAAACCCTTATCACACACAAACATTCTCATCATAACACACCACACCACATACCTTAAAAATAACAGAGAAAAACAAAAAAAAGCTAAGTTGAAAAGCTGTAAAAAAAAAAAAAAAAAAAAAAAAAAAGTATATATATATATATATATATACAGCTGACTGTCTGTATGAGCAGGAAGTGACATTTAAAGGTGAGGGAAAATGTTCCACTGACACTTCTGTCAATTCTGTCTTTTTTATTTAATTTTAAGTCATCTTAAAGCCCCTTTGAAGTTTAAGGCATTTTAAATTAATACATTATTTTTAATAAGATATATACATATATATCTCTATACACATTTTATATGATTTTTTTTTCTTTCGAGGTTAAAATATCACCAAGACATTTATTAATGAGATTCACCTACAGTAAATCAACCTCAGACTACTGAAGACTGCTGAGCCAAAATGTAACTTTCAGTCAGCCTGCTGGTTTAACTCAGGAAATTACATTTGAGTGTAGACCCAAATTAGCTGATCTTAGAGGGTAACTTGAGGGAAAATTGCAGGTCTAAAAACACTACTGCATGTGTGTGCCATTTTCTTGAAAGGCAATTGTCTTTCAAGAAAAAGCCCTTAACAGTTGTCAACAGTAAATATCGTATGAGCTGAGCATGTGTGTATGTGTTGTGTGTGATTTAAAGCAATAGCCTCATGGCTAAATAGTTAATCCATTCCTCCACTGGGGCTGTAGCTACAGATAAGAGGCAGTTAAAGCCCAGCTAAAGTGGCCAGAGGCTGAGCTATTAACTACTTCTCACTCAGTCTGTGCGCATCTGAATAAATAAGCATTAGGAAATGCATGAATTAGGAAGTGCATGTATGAAAATGCTGACTCAACTACTGTTTGATGTTGTCAGTTTGACGCAGTCGTGTACTGGAATACTGACCAGCAGAATCAAATCGATATTCAAGCAAAACACACACGTTATTATCTACACAAATGTATGTGTATTCCTTAAATCCTATAATAATAGTGACATCTGAAATCACGTCTCTGCTCTCACTATAAATCAGCTATTGGTGCTGAGGTTGCAGAAGTAAGTCATTGTTTGATGGTTCTCCAAGGAGCATACAGCATTGATCAGACCTGACCACATGTGGACAACAGCCACAGTTTAAAACAATGGTAACATTAGAATAAAACACACATTACAGCCATCTGCAGGAACAAAGAGATCTTCTGCTGTATTCTATTAAAGTGTCCCTATTATGCCATTTAAAAAGTTCCTAATTTAGTTTTGGAGGTCTCCTACAACAGGCTTCCATGCATCCGAGGTCAAACAACACTTTAATAATCTCATAATACACAGAACATTCACAAATTCAAGAAACAGGTCAAGAAGGATCATTATTTACAATGGTAAAATAAATGAATAATGAACAAATGAATATATCCACACAAAACAGAAGACTGTCGCAGGAAAGACATTTACGCCAAAAACTGAAAACGAGTTAGCATTTTAGCACTTATGATTCTATCGTCCTGAAGTCAGTGGATTTTTGGTTGAATGACTGAAATAAGGTCTTCGGTGAACACAAGTTATTAAGCTATAAGATATTTTCCGTTTTATTCTATGATGTAAAACACATCAGTAATTTTCAAAGCTTTTACTAGTTTTGAAAACGATAGCTAACAAGTGATTAAATGAGACAACAGAGGTTGTTGGGGACATAAAACGTCATCACACCGAACAGGAAAACTCATCTACTCACTAGTCCACTTTCACAGTCTCAGCACATTCTTGCAAACTCTTCTAATTTAAACTGTAAGGGAAAATGTTTTTTTGTTGTTGTTTTTTTTAAATAAAGACTGCAAGAGTTGTTGGAAGCTTAGTAATTGTGGCATTGAAGCCACCCGACCATGGTATAGTTTATTTATAGTCTATGTTTTGTTGTTTACTTCTGTGGATAGTATTTAGACTTCCATATTCATAAAAGTTGTGTTAATTTGTGAAGATCATCATGATAAGAAAAAAAAGGCACAAAATATCACATCCGGTCCTTTGGGCGGTTGCATACAGTCTAGGAGGACACAAAAGTTTTGGACATATGAAGCTAAAATCTGATCTGAAAAGTCCAGTTTGCCAGTCAGAGAAAAAATAGAAACCAAGTAATTAACAAAAAAACAACCCAGATCACTGACTAGGTCACTAGTAATTCTAAATGTTTTTTTTGTTGTTGTTTTTTTTGGCTTTAGTACTAAGCTTACTCTTTAATTAAATAAAAGCAGTCAAAGAAAAACATGTAAACAAACTGGAAAGTTAGAAACTAATGTAAAAGACGAAGAAAATTGTCTGGATTAAGGCCAAATCAAGAGATAATTTGCTTTATTTTCCTGTTTCATCTTATTTTTCCTTGGCTGGGTTTTGAACTCTTGAAGTGCATGCGCTCTTTATTTAAGTATCTATTGTGAACTTAATTGTTTATTGTTGTTTATTTGTGTTTTATTCATATTATTTTATTTGTCAAAGGATTCAATCGTATTGGATTCAGTTAAAGTAACACCGGGTAGTTTTTTGCTCTCGGGGTCCCCTTACAGTTGGGAAACAGTATTGTCCTCTTCTACTGTCGTAAACTCTCTCATACATGCACGTGCATTTGTTGACAACCATGATAGCCCTGAACACTGTAGGAGGAGGTTACATGCAGGTGTTCTGCTTGCGTCGCGTGTGAAATGTCTTCATCCCAGGTACAGTGGCATATATTTCAGCATGTCATCTGAATATAATTTCATGGGTTTTATTTTTTTTCTAACGACAAATGATCACGATGATCACGTTTACAAGCCAGCGTCATTATAGTAGCCTAGTCTATTGGTTACCGTTTTACTGAATCTATATGATACTTCAATGCAATGTTTGAGTGGTAGATAATAACCATATATCGTCAATATTATAATATCAAGCTACCATAAATGAATCTGCAAATTTTACAAATCGATTTGCATTATAGCTTGAGGCAAGACAAATAATTATTACCTGACTCATGAAGATAAACGGAGGATAAGATAGCTTCCGTAACATAGTCAGGCAGACAAAAAAACACCCCAGCCGACGGGGTGTTCATTGGTTGTTGCGTTAAATCTTACCCAGATACAATAGTGCTATTTTCTGATTGGCTAACAACACCAGACGAACAACACCAGAGGAGACGCGCTTGATTCCTGCCAGTTCCACAGTGAGAGCGGCGCGGCCAGAGTTTTGGGCGCTGCGGCACATTAAATATATTACAAATAGTTTTTCAGCGTGAGAAATACAATGTGTGGCCGGAGAGCGTGACAAAAGACCGAAATTAGTGACTGTCACGCTCGATGCGTGACACTTGAGAGCCCTGCGATTTTAAGGAAGTGGGGTGGTGGTGGAAGTGACGTATATGCCGTAAAGCAGTCGAATTTGTAGTTCTCTTTGTTCGCCGGTTGCTACCCGAAACCCGAAGTTTAAAAGTACGATTAAAAACGCTACAGACCCCGCCAGGCAATGGGAGACGTGTCATTCAACCGATTGTAAGTAGATGTACCATCACAAGAGACTTGGAAATATATTATGAAGGTTGAAAAGTTACCTGGTGCTGCTTTAAGAACAATACAACCATTTACTTCTATTAGTTTACATTTATCTATGAGTCTGAGTTCTACATTTCAGTAATTTCTGTTATCAATTCTATACACTCCAGCGAGTCGAACTAATCTTCTGATATCTGGTCCTTAATATACTGATCACATGTACCATAGCTATTTCTCTATAAACAGGTGAGTTACAAAAACATTCTGTCATTTGTAAAATTCATGGCTGGCTGGTAATAAAATATGTTGCTTGCCACTACAGTGTGTTGGCGAAACTGAGATAGAAAAGAGGACCAGCAGGAAATTAGGCCTTACAGAGTGCCTGACCAGAAAGTGAAGTATTGGAAAAAGACAAGAATAGCTGAAAGAAGAAGAAAAAGAGAGAGAGAGAGAGAGAGAGAGAGAGAGAGGAGAGAGAGAGAGAGAGAGAGAGAGAAGAGAGAGAGAGAGAGAGAGAGAGAGAGAGAGAGAGAGAGAGAGAGGAGAGAGAGAGAGAGAGAGAGAGAGAGAGAGAGAGAGAGAGAGAGAGGAGAGATCATCTCCATGATCCCCAGGAGAAGGGAAAAGCAAGGGACTCAAAATGTTCTGTCCTGGTTCCTCAAGGGACAAAAAGAGAAAAAACAGATTACACTGAGGGCAAAAATCTGGCACGATTAATAATGGGAAATCTGATTAGCTGGTTGGAAAATAGAAATGGCAGCCCAGGGCCATGTGTGTATGAACTCACTATATATTCTGGAAAAACTAACAGAGGCCAGCAAGAATGCGAAAAGGAACAAAACAAATTCAACTTCACATAGAACTCACAGTGTATTCTACATCAGTACATCAGAATTAAATATACGAATTGTGGGTGTCAATATACTGGTATTGACGAGCTGTAATTATATATAATATTATATATATATATATATATTATATATATATATATATATATATATATATATATATATATATATATATATATATATATTCATATGTTAATACTACACAAGATATTATTGCAGATAATCTAGTGGCACTAACTATCTAGTTGACACTCCAACACTGTAGGTGGCAGTATCGCATCTTAACGCTGATTGCCACCCATCAAAAACCATAAAAAATAAGACAACGAATGATGCAGTACGCATAGACAGTAAAAGAAATGGACACAGCGACCCCGTTGATTTCAACCAAAGGGGTTATCCATCGACCGGAAGTTGAAGACTCGCGGGAGCCGCCATCTTGTAGCAGAACTTCACTTGCGTTAGCATTCCCATTGACTCCCATTCATTTTGGCGTCACTTTGAAAGCAAATAACTTTACATCTGAGGCGTTTAAAGACTCCATTTGTCCATTATTTATTTCTAAAGACACACGACAATGTATAAAGGGCTCCATTACCTTCTATGTTACATTATGGCCTTGTAGAAACAGTTTTTGTAAGAATAGGCTAACGATTGCATCATAACCACTCGACTCTCTGTTGTGCTGTACAGACAGGAGGAGAAGCTCGCAGGCAATCAATGGATTAACTTAATATGGCGTACTGGCGTTACATCGCTAAAAATGGGCTTCAACTGTCTCAACTGAGTTCCAATGAGATGGCTCTGTCCATTTCTTATACTGTCTATGATTTCAACAGAGAGAGTTGAAGCCCAACATGGGCACTCACTTCCTGATAGCCAAGCGTACTGCGCATGCTCAAGCTGAGCTTGACGACGTCAGCAACCTGAGTGACAGTTGTACGTCTTCTAGTAGCGGTGCCAAGAGGAATCTGAATCATTCCCTTCCGAATCTTGCAGAGCGGGAGATCGTGAGTATTATCTGTCCATGAGCTCGTAGCAGGAGCAACTTTATGACTATCTATGGGCTTCTACCTTGACTTTATGCCTCCACGTCCCCCCGTTTGCGCGCGAGCCTTTACTTCTGTCTATACGGTCATTGATCTTGTGTGCACCAGAGAGTCGCGGGGTTATGACGCAGTCGTTAGCCTATTTTTACAAAAACGGCTTCTACGGGGCCATAACGTAAGATACAAAGTAAAGCCTTTTATACATTGTCGTGTTTCTTTAGAAATAAATAATGGACAAATGGAGTCTTTGGACGCCTCGGATGTAAAGTTATTCGCTGTCAAAGTGACGCCAAAATGAATGGGAGTCAATGGGATGCTAACAGCAGGTGATAGCCAGCTACAATGGCGGCCCCCGGAGGCAGCTTCAACTTCCGGCTGATGGATTACCCCCTTGGCAGTGCTGAGCACCGACTACCACATAAAATAATGTTCCAGAAGATGACGGATGAAAGCATACTCTTGTTCGGCACTAAAAAAATAATTAGCAATAATCCTGTGCATTGATTTAAAATACCAAAAATTAAACTGATAACCCAAATAAGCATGAAGAAAATCTAGTTAACAACTTAATACTTTACGAGTTTAAAAAGTGCATTTAAAATAATGAACAGGTGCAAAAAAAAAAAAAAAAAAAAACACTAGTGAAAGACTATACTAGTGACTTGGTACATGGTTTGTTTTTGCACTAGTCATTAGTACTGATATGAATTGTGTGTCTTAGTGACACAAGAGAGAACAACTGCCTTTATTCACAAAGGCTTCATACCAATATCATCTGCTATTCATGAAGAGAGAGGACAGGAATGCTCTTTGGCTTCATCTTGTCAGTTATGCATCAACCATCTCTGGTATTCAGAACAACATTTAGTCCAAATGTGCTCTCATGGGCCCTGTGTTTCCTGTATTTTGGAACACACCCGACGTCCCACTCTTTTCTTAGCCTTTGTGTACATAAACACAATCCATACATGATAAAATACCCCCTTGGGTGAACCATTTCAGACTGGAATATCCAATATCTTGATATTATCTAAAATATGATTTGAAACGAAAGCAGAACATAAAAAGCAGAACATAAAAGAGAACAAAAAGGGAGCTGGGACTTGTGGGCCAACAAGCAAACCACTATCCGTGTAAAAAGCAGTGTTACTCAACCTTCACATATAGGATGAATGTGCCAGTCACCACTGATATGCAGCAACTCAACTTTGAAATAAAAATACACAAACACATGTTCAATAACCCTGTTGATGATAACCAATAACATGTTACTTTTTTCCTCAAAAGAAAGGTACAAAATTCACTCAGTAAGTTGGCATAATATTTATACTGAACATACAATACAACATTTCAAAAGTTTGGTGTTAATAAGACATTTCAATGTATTTGAAAGACGATTCTTAAGTTAAGGCTGCATTTGTTTGATCAAAAATATAGTAAAACATCATTATTCCCGAAATATTTTTAGAATTTAAAAAAATAACTTTTATATTTTTATATAATTCAAAATGTAATTTATTCCTGTGATGGCTAAGCTACATTTTCAGCAGCCATTATAGTCTTCAGTGTCACATGATCCTTCAAAAATACTTCTAATTAGGGATGCACGATATATCGACCACATATCAATATCGGCCGATAAATGGCCTTTTTTGATGTTATCGTTATCGGTCCATACGAAAATTGGGTCGATATATCAAAGCCTATAGATAATAGATTATTTACATCAGTTAAGAGATGCGCGCCATGATGGTTCTGAATGATTGGAATCACTTCGAAAAGGAAGATACAGTTCAGTGCAACATGTGCAGCACAAATCTGTCACATAGGCTTCATAACATTATAATAAAAACACGCCTGCAAAAGAATGTTGTGAATTCTTGTTCGCCAGTGTTTCAGCGCGAGCGCGTTGTGGTGGAAAGAGCACGTCTATGGAGTTAAGCCTTCATGACAAGCACAGTCAAGTTCTCTTGAACATTCGCAGAATTCTCTGCCATTGTAAGTTGTAATGTGTTTATTTTGTGTATATATGCCTAAATATCTGAAAACGTTGTGAATTATATGGGTCTAGTGGCCGTTTCAGCGCGTTGTTGTGGAATAGCGCGTCCAGAACAGGATTAGCCTACACATTATGACCAGTTTGATTGTGCATTCACAGTCCTTTAGTGCAGAAGTCGTAATATAAATATCTGATTAATCTCACATATGATGTGTTTCGTGGATTTAAACAACCTGCTGGAAAAGTTCTTCAGTTTCCCGGGGCTCGTTCTCTTCAGCTTCAGCGCGTGCATGATTAAACAACAATGCAAAACATTAAAAGCTATGATTGGCACTGTCAAATAATTATATTCACCATTGTAATTCTTGCATTCTTCAGCAACCGTTCGAGTTGATTAACCTTCTAACAAAGCGATTCAGTTCCACGTTC
Source organism: Chrosomus eos (assembly GCA_036326025.1). Classification (NCBI taxonomy): domain Eukaryota; kingdom Metazoa; phylum Chordata; class Actinopteri; order Cypriniformes; family Leuciscidae; genus Chrosomus; species Chrosomus eos. Next base: position 16,256,520 of record CM070820.1, on the reverse strand, counting down.
GTTCTCTTCAGCTTCAGCGCGCTACAGTGCAATGTCATTTGAAACAGTAATGCTATTAAAGATGTTTACAATTAGGCTACTGTAAAATTAAAAATGTTTTTTTTTTCAAAAACATTGCGTTATAATTAATAACTAACATTATTTTTTTCTCGTCGTATTATTTTCATCAACGATATGGTTTGATTAAAATAATTTCCTTATTGTCCGTGCGGAGGCGATTCCATTTTATTGATCCATGGCACATGCATTGAGTTTCTTGCAGTCCAATGTTAGCCTATCTAATGACTTGTTTGCAATATTTAGGTATTTTATTTTTTGTTAGGCAATAGATTGTTTGATAACACTTTACAATAAGGTCTCATTTGTTAATGCATTAACTAACAGAGAGCAATAGCCTTAATTGTTAGTTAATAAAATATGTGTTCATGTTAGTTCACAGTGCATTGACTAATGTTAACAGATACAACTTTCTTAAAAATGTCTTATAAAATTGTTGGTTAATGCTAACAAAATTAAACCTTATATAAAGTGTTACCATTTTTTATTAAAGAAAGTTGCCCAGTGTAAAATTAATTTTAAAAGTTAAGGAATCTTACACTGGTTCAAACTAGGCTATACTGTATTGTATATGTTTGATTTATGTTAAAAGTGTTTGAGACAACTTTTAATTGTGAGCCTTTTGTTTATGTATAGAGGCTATAAAATGTATTAAAAAAATAATTTAGATTTATCGGCCAATATGTCGGTTATCGGCTTTCAAACGTAATGAATTATCGGTATCGGCCAAAATGTTCATATCAGTGCATCCCTACTTCTAATATGCTGATTTGGTGCTCAAGAAACATTTCTTATTATTATCAATGTTGAAAACATTTGTGTTGCTTAATAGTTTGTGAAAACGTTTTTAAAAAATGTTCAGGATGAAACTTGAACAGCATTTATTGGAGACCAAAATCTTTTGTAAAATTATGTTTTTTTTAACTGACATTTTTGATCAATTTAATATATCCTTGCTGTAAAAAAAGCATTAATTTCTTTCAAAAAAAAAAAAAAATTCATCTTACTGACCCTTAAGTTTTGAACGGGATGGTGTGTATTTCGTTTGTTTGATCTGATATATGAGCAAACATTATGCTGTGTAACACAATGGCCTGTTCTGTTTACCACAAATTCACAAGAGGAAAGCATCTAAATGATTTCTTTGTCAAAGGGACAATATATTTTAGAAAAAATAAAATAAAAAAAATGTAAAACACACCAGTATAATATATATACAGCTTGAAAATTCTCTCAATTTAGTCGAAAATTGTAATCTTGAGCCTGAATGTATATAAATCATTACTGAAAGGGTGGGAGAATGTTTGGTGTGGATGAAGGATGTGTATGAGATGAGGTGTGTTCCCCAGGGGGTCTCCAGAGCAGTGTGTGGGGGCAGGGCTGAGGGTGGCAGGTACATTGCCCTCTCTCTGATTTATGTTTATGATTTATGATTTATGATTTAACCACCTGCCATCACTCTTTCTTTGTTCTCATGTTCTTGTGCTCTTTCTGTTGATAAAAACTGCCAGCTGTGATCTCTGATTAATACTGTGTTCATTTGGCCAAAACAATGTTGCCATTCTATTTTTGTGACTGTTGTTTCTGTCATAACACTTCAGGAATACATTTGAGTAGTTTCATCCATGTCTTGCAAAGAGACAATTTCTATAGAAAGTGGTTTAATTATATATGGTGTGGCTCAAACCCCTCAATGTAGTATTTCACCATGTTGAAATGACGTGAACCAGAGCTGAAATAGCAGAGTTTAGTTTGGTGATGAGAAGAGCAAAAATTTGACAATGGAACACATTTCTTATTGTTCTTTACCAGCAGAGACAACCAGACAATCAATATCTGTACAGCTGAAGAAGCTGAAAAGATCTAAAGCTAGAGGACAGAATGTAAAAGACAAAAAAGAGCATAAACATCAGTACGGCATACACAAGGTGGAAGATTTTATTATGGAGAAAAACTTAAGTAGTGATGCTTCTTTTGTTGGATTCAAACACATACAGTAGCATGTAGACTAACTGATGCCATTTATAGGCAACAAATCTGTCCCATCAATTTGTTAGAATGTGCACCCTACAGAGAGTTTGTGTGTGCATGCGAATGTATCTGCTTGCACCATAAAACACCCATCTGTTAGTGTTGACAGATTCTGGGGCCTCTGGGGATTCTAGGATGTTTGAGAGAGAATGAGAGAAACAGAGGTGACATGACATATTACAAAAAAACTTGATGGACGGAGTGGTCATGATTAATGACTGTAGTATTCAGATTGCAACACGCTCCATGCATGCAAGCCCAGCCACTGAAAAACAATAACGGTGCATCCACGCTCACCATGTCCACATAAAGACAACCCGAAGATGGCAAAACCAAGAATAATGGATTTTTTGTGCATAATGGATTTTTTTGTGATTTATTTTGTAACAAACCAGATGCAGAGCTATTAAAAAGTCTAAAATGACACCAGACCATGAAGACCATGCTTTTCATGGCTGATGAAGCTACTGCTGATGGTGTTGTGAACAAGCACATCTACAACCAGGCTGCCAAAAACTCTGAGTTGGCAGTTATGTTTTGAGAAGGTGATGGGTTTGTGGACACACCTCAAAGCACAAAGAGAGTTAGTAGGTATAGGACCAGGAGAGAATTGTTGGCTATTGTTTGTCTCATGAGAGGGGTTCAGGGTGAGTTGAGGTCCTGTACTGATGGGGTTTGTTGCAGTTGAAATGACATACAAATCAATGTTTATTCAGTATTCTGGTCCAACAATGAAACCATGAGGAGGATGGGTAATATTATTGCATTATCCCTAAATAGGGATGCCTCACGGATTAGTGTGTTGCAGTTCAGCATGCCGAGCAAAGGAGACACGATGCTGATGAATCCACTGCATAAATCTCCTGCCTGGGAACATTCTGGCTTCCCAATACATTCCAACAGCAATGGTCATAAAGTGTGGGCAAAACAGTCAATCTTTGTAAACTTTGTTCAATGCAAATGCCGTATGCTCTAATATGACCAGTCATTTACGCCATCATCACCCGGGTGTTTGATAGTGCGCAAGCGCAGGTAAGACCAAGACACACTTTGCCTTCTGCGTTTAAACGAGAAGGGTCTGTCTGTGTCCCGCAGTCCTACAAACCACACACAAAATATAAAAGGTTTGTAAGGCTTATATTGGTTATAAAATCTTATGAAAATCTTATGTTTCAAATCTTACGAAGTATGAAATAACAGCTATTAACAGTATCCTAGCAATAATAGTAGGTTATGTCTTAAGTGAGCGTAAACACTCGAGAAAGACAACGCGTGTGTAACAGTATCAGTTCTGGGTCCATGCATTATGTCTTACAGCAGCCTAATATTTCTGCTGCTGTCTGTGTTTTTAAATGACAAAGAAATCACCCACTGCTCTTTACTGAAGAACTTTTGTAACTTTAATAAGGATTAATCTTCATTTAATTTATACTATGTGTATTTATACACTTCTATCTACACAACAGTCACATAAAACTAAAAGGTAAAACAGTCATAGTCTAAACTGTTTTTGCTGTATGCAGCCTAGACGAAAAATAACTTTTGGCTCCCTTTAAATCATATGTAGGGCAGTGTATTGTGTTTGACAAAACAGAGAGTAGAGGGGATACAACCCCATCCAGAGAGATCATTATAGAGTTTCCACAAGGACACTCAACAAAATTTCACAGCAAAAAAGCTGAAAAGACCACAAGAAAGTGACTAGGGAGAGAGAGATAGATAAAAAGCGAGGGATGAAGAGGAGGACGACTCCCTGAGGGAGAGAGAAAGAGGCTGGTGAGGAGAGTAATGCATAAAAGCAATCTTACACACTTCCTCCCTGTGGAATGTTTTGGCTGTCATCAGTGGCATTATATAACAAGCCACTACAGAAAGCAGCAAAGCATCATATCGCTATCTACATCGATTTAACACTCTGAGGTCACTGTGTTTAATATGATAAAAGTGTTTAGAAAGTTAGACGATGGTTCATTTTGCCTTTTTTGCCTTCAAATATGTTCTCAAAACAAACTTGTGTTCACTAACCAAACTTTCATACTAGTACTGGTACTTTGGAATAGCGTACAAATTGCTGTCCAATAACTTTTATAAAGCATTAAAGACACAAATACAAGTTTTTATTTTCCCAGAGAACTATTCGAAATTAGAGAACATCTATTAGATAAACTAACATAATAATAATAACGGCGTTATTAGATAGAAGATAGTAATATACAGACAGACAGCCTTTAATATGTTACTTGTAATTTCATTTTAAGTGTTTGTGAAATTTACTAGTCATTTCTGAGAGGCATGCATAGATGGACGCATAGATGGACGACAGATAGATAACACCTTATTTGTGTAAAGTGCAGGAGTGACATTAAATGTTAATCACATTAAGAAATGTGTCTTTTCAATAAGCTCCTCAAAGCTTAATTTGACAGAACAGGACATGTCAACATATGAGTGTTCGCATTTGATTGGTCATACAGTGACACATACTGATTAGTTTTCAATAAGAAGAGCTGGCTGGTTCACTCTCTACAAAAGGGTAACAGCACTTAAAATCTCTTTAATGGACAATAACAGACAAAACCCTAGAGGTCAAAGATCAACCCCCAGTGGTTCAAAGCCAAGTAGATGTACTGAAACAAATGGCCTCAGTGATATTAATATATGACTTCTTCTGACTAGATCCTGGGACTAACACCATGTCCTAACCACGACAAGTGCCAGGGAGAGAGAGCATGCTGACAGCAACAAACACTTTCATTGAGCTTGTTGTGATTGGCTGTAATGTTGTTGATTTGCTTTACCGTCTCCCTATAAAACATGGCTGCAGTAACAGGGTCCATTAAAATCAGATGGGAGTTGCTACAATGTGACCATTTAAGGATTTTTACATGTTAGGGCCAAAAAGTTGTTAAATAAATCAGGACCTCTCCAGGGAGGGAAGGGAAACATTTTGGCTCAGTTCACCTCAGCCAGAGCAGTTAAGAAAACAGACGCTCAGAGCGAAAGATTCAAACAGAAGATCAAGCTCAGATACTCATGACGACAACACAATCAAAGCATTACATAATCTAAATGAAAGAGACTGATTAATTTGGAGGATTGTGTTTTTTAGAGTATAAGATTGTCCAGATGTTGACCTAGCCCTCAATATCACTGATCACGGGAAAGTAAAACAGTATATTGTAACAAAGTGCCTGGCACGAATCTAATACTATCTTTAACAGATGAATGACAGTTATTAAATAATAAAGTAGTTGTCTTAGTTTCACTAATCAAATCAGACAGCAATATGTGATATTGTTTGTTATATGTGAGAGATAAATTGTTTTCTATTAGCTGCTGAAAATATCATGTTGTTGTGGCTAGTGTCGCCAACTGAATATGAATGTGAGCAGACAAATGTGCAGTGCACACACATTTACTTTATTAAATGGAGTCATGCAATAGACCTCTGTTGTTTTTCAATAAAACAAATAAGTTCTACAGTCCATCCATAGCCTTAAAATAAAACGTACTCGGTTACTAACGTAACCTCGGTTCTCTCTAGAGAGGGAACGAGTACTGCGTAATATCTTACGCTATGGGGAAAACTCTTTTCCACGAGATATTGAAGCCAAAAATTATCCTTAATTTTTTATTAATGTAAAACGCTTTGCGGCAGCAAGCAGACATAGGCGAGACAGCTCGCGCGCCTATTGGCTGCCCTGCGGCAACAGCAGCAGCCTATCGAGAGTGGCTCTGCGTGACGTCACGACGAATGGGGGCCTTTCGCGCCCATATAGTCACGTCCCGCCAGAAAGGGCGTGGTCTCGCCCTATAACCAGGCTCGATAGCTGCTCTTACGTTGGTTTTCATCGCCGAAGCGAACCAGAGCGTATTCCAAGCACGGCAAGATACGCAGTACTCGTTCCCTCTCTAGAGAGAACCGAGGTTACGTTAGTAACCGAGTACGTTCTCTTACGAGAGTATCTCTCGTACTGCGTAATATCTTACGCTATGGGGAACACAATGCAACACGCCGTGCTGGTAGGGATCTAACACCAAAGTCCCAGGGGCCGAAGCCCGGGGCGCATATAGTGCATAATCACCATACACTCACAGAGAGTGAGGGAAGAGAGGCTAGAAGCATCATTCCCTGTAAATAGCATCCGAAAGGAGCTAATCATGTGACAAATAGACCATACCGTCAGGGTGAACATTCAGCCTGAACTGGGTGGCCACAAGTGTGTCAACATTTTAATGAGCTGCTGTACCGGTCAGTGAGCAATACGCAGGTCAAACTCAGTATCCGAGCCGCACAGCGGGCAGATAGCACTGAATTTTATACCGCCAAAAGCTTAGCTTGTAAGGCGGGAACCTCCAAGTTATAGTATTTTATAAATGTAGACGGCGAGGCCCAGCCCGCGGCCATACAAATATCTTGCAGGGTAACCCCGCTAGACCATGCCCACGAGGAGGCCATGCCTCTTGTGGAGTGCGCTCTAACACCCAAAGGGCACTGTAGGCCCTTAGAAGTGTAAGCCAGCGCTATGGCACCGACTATCCATCTGGATAGGCTCTGTTTCGAAGCGAAACAGAGAAACGCCAAACGAAACGAAAAGCTGCTCAGTCTGTCTGAAACCAGACGAGCGGGACACATAAGCCCTTAGTGCCCTGACAGGGCAAAGGAGACTCGCGTCCTTCTCCTCATTGAGAACCGGAAGGGCAGACAGGGAAATCACCTGGGCCCTGAACGGTGTGTTGAGGGATTTCGGCACATAGCCGTGCTTCGGTTTGAGTATGACCTTTGAGTCATTAGGTCCAAACTCCATGCATGACGCGCTTACTGAGAGCGCTTGCAAGTCCCCTACGCGCTTCACTGAAGCGAGAGCCATAAGAAACGCTGTCTTGAAAGACAAGTGTTTCATGTCTGACGACTGGATTGGCTCGAATGGGGCACCTTTCATGGCCTCTAAGACCGTGGAAAGGTCCCATGTCGGGACTGAAGGGGGCCTGGGAGGGTTTAGCCTCCGAGCTCCTCTAAGGAAACGCACGACTAAGTCGCTCTTTCCTAGTGACTGGCCAGACACCGGTTTTGCAAACGTTGCTATGGCCGCCACGTATACTTTGAGCGTGGAAGGGGACCTGCCCTTATCCAGCAGCTCCTGAAGGAAGGAAAGCACTTCCGTAACCCCGCAGTCTACAGGTGAAAAGCCCTGCGCTTGACACCAAGCAGAGAACACAGACCACTTCGAGGAGTAGAGCCGTCTGGTAGACGGGGCTCTAGCCTGCGCGATCGTGTTTAACACTCCCTCTGGGAGGTCAGCGGGTACCCGTTGATGGCCCATGCGTGCAGGGACCACAAATCCGGGCGAGGATGCCAAATCGAGCCTTCCGCCTGAGAGAGGAGGTCTCTCCTCAACGGTAAAGGCCATGGGGCAGCGCTGGTCAGCTGCATCAGGACAGGGAACCACGACTGGTTTGTCCAGAGCGGAGCTATGAGTAGCACTGGGCATCCCTCCCTCCTGATTCGCTCCAACACCTGAGGCAGGAGTGAGACAGGGGGAAAAGCATATAGGGGGCGGCGGGGCCAAACATGGGCCAGCGCGTCCCGGCTTTTCGAGAAGAATCTCGGGCAGTGAGCGTTTTCTTGGGACGCGAACAGGTCCACCTGCGCTTTGCCAAACGTTTCCCACAGCAGCTGGATCGTCTGCGTGTGCAGAGACCATTCTCCTGCTGGGACGTTATTTCTGGACAGCCTGTCTGGCCCCACATTTAGGTGACCAGGCACATGCGCCGCTCTCAGCGAGAGCAGGTTGTGCTGAGCCCAGACCAGGAGGCGTTCCGTCAGCCTGTAAAGGTTTCGGGACCTGACGCCGCCCTGGCGATTTATGTACGCCACCACTGACATGTTGTCCGACCGGACCAATACGTGGTGGCCTATTATCTGGGGACAGAAGCGCCTTAGCGCTTTGTCGACTGCTATTAATTCCAAGCAGTTTATGTGAAGGAGCTTCTCCCCGCGCTGACCATAGGCCAGCTAGCGGTCTGCCCTCGAGCAGCGCTCCCCACCCCGAAGTGGAGGTGTCCGTAGACACCACCTTCACACTCGAGGGGATCCCCAGACTCACACCTGACTGATACCAGTCGGTTGCTTTCCATGGTTTCAGAGCCGAAATGCACTGAAGGTCGACCCTGAGGCGAAATAGACCTGCGGTCCACGCCCTGGGGGGAACTCGTGCTTTTAGCCATAGCTGCAGTGGGCGCATGCGGAGCAGGCCCAACTGGAGTACGGAGGCTGCTGTGGCCATCAGACCCAGCATTTTCTGAAACCTTCTGAGCGGGACTATAGAGCCGTGGCGGAAGGATCTCGCGACGTGCTGAATATTCCATCCGCGCTCCGGTGACAGGCGTGCTGTCATGGATAGCGAGTCTAACACTGTTCCCAGAAAGGAAATTCTCCGACTGGGGAGCAGTGAGCTTTTCGCCCAATTGACTGTAAGGCCCAGCTCCTCGAGGTGCTCGAGTAATGCGGCCCTGTGTTCTATGAGCTCCGTTCGTGAACGAGCTAGAATCAGCCAATCGTCCAAGTAGTTCAAAACTCGCATGCCCCGAAGTCTCAGGGGGGCGAGGGCCGCGTCCATGCACTACGTGAACGTACGGGGTGCTATGGACAGGCCGAACGGCAGGACTGTGTATTGATATGCCTGGCCCTCAAAGGCGAATCTCAAGAATCGCCTGTGATGGGACGCTATTTGTATTTGAAAATAGGCGTCTTTCAGATCTATTGACATGAACCAGTCTCCTTGGCGCACTTGCGCGAGGATTTCCTGGTCGTAAGCATTCTGAACTGGCGCTTCACGAGCGTTCTGTTCAGCAGTCGCAGATCTAGAATGGGTCTGAGCCCACCATCTTTTTTCGGTACCAGAAAATATCTGCTGTATAAGCCCCCTTCGCCCTGAGATAGAGGTTCTATAGCCCCTTTTCTCAGTAGTTTCGCTATCTCGGCTCGAAGTAGATGAAACACTTCGCTTTACACCGTAGTTTCGACTCGCGCCGTATAACGGCGGGGGCGTCGAGCGAACTGTAGCGAACAGCCTCTCGTTATAGTGTTCAACACCCATTCTGATACCCCGGGAAGCCTTGACCACGCACCTGCGTGAATAGCTAGGGGTAGAATGAAATCTGGGCTCTGGCCGCGGCAGGACGGCGGCTCGAGAGCCCCTGTGTACTGGGAACACAACACCGTGTTTACAGCGTTCGAGGCGGGGGGCGCGCTGATCACAGCGGGCAGCCTGGCCGCGCTCAGCTTCTCTATGGCGGGACGCGCAGAGAAAGCGAGCGGGGCGAATCCTGTGGGATTCGGCGCGTGTGAGGGAATGTGGGCACATTTACTAAATGCGGGCACATTTACTACACTGAGAATACTGTCAGCTCGCGCCGACTAAATCACTGCTGTGTTTACAGCGTGCGAGGCGCGCGCTGATCACAGCTGGCAGCCTGGCCACGCTCAGCTTCTCTGTGACGGGTTGTGCAGAGAAAACGAGCGGGGGCGAATCCCGTGAGATTCGGAGTGTCTGTGAGAAATGCGGGCGCGAGACAGCGGGCACATTTTCTGCACGGAGAACACTCGGCTCGCGCCGACTGAATCAACGCTGTGTTCACAGCGTGCGAGGTGCGCGCTAATCACAGCGGGCAGCCTGGCCGCGCTCAGCTTCTCTGTGACGGGTTGTGCATAGAAAGCGAGCGGGGGTGAATCCCGTGGGATTCGGCGTGTCAGTGAGGAAATGCGGGACAGCGGGCACATTTACTGCACTGAGAACACTGTCGGCTCGCGCCGACTAAATGTGTGTTAGTTTCGTTTTTACAGAAACCAAGGGACACGCATAGTGTAGTGTAAGCGGGCATGTATGGGCGCGTTCACTACATTTTCTGCACAACCAACATGAGTTGGTTTTATTTGTGCTAGCCCTGCACCGTGGCGGGCTGTGTCTGGGTGTGGGAATGGGCACTGGGACGTGGGCATTCTTACAACACTCATAACACCATCGGCCGTGGCCGGAACACCAGAAAATGCACTCTTTATTGGATTTATCTGGGTAGCCATAGAAACGGCTTTTGTGCGCAGGCAAGCGGGCTGAGACACCGGCTGCTTCACTGCGAAATACACTGGGACAGTCACAACGCATGGAACTGAACGAGCGAGAAGTTTTGGTGGAAATCCGGCCGCAGCGGGATCTGAACACCGTCACTTTCCTAGAGAGACTAGGAAGGCCTTGAGACCTCGGGCTTTACCTCAATCCTCGGCCGGGGCCCGCGCTGAGGGGGGCGGCGTCCAGCAGAGCGAGAGCGCGGTGTTTGATCTCGGGCCTGGCGGCGCTGCTAGTTAGCCGAAACGACGGCCTTTGTGCGCAGGCAAGCGGGCTGTGGAACCAGCTTGCTCACTGCGAAATACACTGGAACAGTCACATTGCTTGGAACTGAACGAGCGAGAAGTTTTGGTGTAAATCCGGCCGCAGCGGGAACTGAACACCGTCGCTTTCCTAGAGAGACTAGGAAGGCCTTGAGACCTCGGGCTTTATCTCAATCCTCGGCCGGGGCCCGCGCTGAGGGGGGCGGCGTCCAGCAGAGCGAGAACGTCGAGGAACACGGAGCGCTCGGCTTCCGTCATCTCGGATAGCGTTAACCACAAATGTCTCTCACCATTCAGGGGGGAAAGGCGCGGGTCTCGACTGTGACGGAGCTTCGTCTTTCCCGAGAAAGCGTCCGTCCAGCCCATTGCGCGTTAGTTGCGCGAGCGCCTTTCAGTCGAGGCCGATGTAATCCACGGCTTGAGAGAGCGGACGCATCGGCTCAGTTTCAATGCCGTCTCCGGTAAGTTCGTCGAGCTCAAGTGCGGACGCGGCGGCAGACGGCGGCCGCTGTCCGTCTGGGAGCGACTCGAGCGAAGCCGGCGAAGCTGGCGGGCGAACCGGCGAGCTTTGGCGGGCTGGAAATAGCTCGGGCGCGCGCTGGGCGCGGCGCTACTTGCGGCGCGGCATCACGGCGGGCTGGGATGCGGGCTCGGAGAACGAAGCTAGGCGAGTCCGCAGAGTCACCATAGGCAAGCGTTCACAATGATGGCATCCGCCGTCAGCGAGCGCGATGTCCGCGTGATCCTCACCCAGGCAGGACACGCAGATGACATGTCGGTCCTCGTCGCTGAGTGGGGCTCGGCAAGAACCGCAGGAAGGCATCTTTAAAAAGACGCCGCTCTTTTAGAGGGGGTGGGAAAAAAGCAGATATGCAAGCACACACACACACTCTATGCAGAGGAAAGGATATAACGCCGGAAAGCACAGCAGGTACGGCGGCTGAAGGCGGCGAGGCCAGCGACTCCAGGCTCAATGGCACGTCCCGCTGAAGGCTACAGGGCGACGGCGCGGCTTCTCACTCTGGATCCAGCGATGCGTGAGGCTTCGCTGAAGAGATGAAAATCAACGTAAGAGCAGCTATCGAGCCTGGTTATAGGGCGAGACCACGCCCTTTCTGGCGGGACGTGACTATATGGGCGCGAAAGGCCCCCATTCGTCGTGACGTCACGCAGAGCCACTCTCGATAGGCTGCTGCTGTTGCCGCAGGGCAGCCAATAGGCGCGCGAGCTGTCTCGCCTATGTCTGCTTGCTGCCGCAAAGCGTTTTACATTAATAAAAAATTAAGGATAATTTTTGGCTTCAATATCTCGTGGAAAAGAGTTTTCCCCATAGCGTAAGATATTACGCAGTACGAGAGATACTCTCGTAAGAGAACTGCTTTTATAATAATAATTAAAAAAAATGTTCACTGTTCAATTTTGGGTTCAGCAAGATTTTTTAAATGAGTAATGGCATTACAAATGAATTACAATAAAATGGCAAGTAAATGGCATAACAGAAATGAATTACAATAAAAAGAAAAAAAGACAAATTAAATTTTTAAATATATTAAAAATATTTTTCACAATATTACTGTTTTACTGTATTTTTGATTAAACAAATGCATCCCTGGTGCAAAAACATAAAAGAATATTACTACTAACAATGTTATATATTTTGTTGACTTTGTGTAGTTAACATTATCCAAAATGTTTCCAACAGTGTTTAAAGTCCCTGTGAACCGGAAGTTGCAACTGATTGTACTTCAATGCTGTGACGTATTTCCAAGTGAAAGGTCTTACTTTACCAAACCACACCTCTCCATCTCTCGCTCACAGCAGACTAATGGTTAGAGGTGAGTGGTTAAGCGATTTCATCCCAAGTCGTCATACTGACCGGAAAAGGACAACATTCCAGACCGGAAGTAACTTTTTAGATTTTGATTAAAGATTACACGACAAACTACAGTAGTCAATATTTGAAGTGGATCAAAACCTTTCATCAAAGTTATACATGAATTTTTAACAATACCTGTTCTTGTCTTAGGACAACTTTGATGAACTTTTTTGATCCACTTCAAATGCTGACAACTGTAGTTTTCTCTGTGTATTAACTTTTACACAAAGGTACACGGATTAATTGTTCACCCTTAGACCAGTAATGGTTCAAATAAAGAACTTTATTTGTAGTAACAGTAATATAGTATTTTCTCTACCATACAATACATTTTAAAATTAATTGCATGCCATTTACCAACAAAAGTCCTCTAGCTTTCATTAATATGATATTCTAATATCGATCTAACTTACTGCAATGTGTATCAAGTGTCTCATACCAGCCACTGAGCTAATGCACAGAGTAATATTATAACAAAACATAACATACTTGCAGCTATTTCATTAGAATGATATTAATTTTATGAAAATAAAATTATGTGAATTTAAGTAATCAAAAGTAACTGTAAAAAAGTTCAGGGAAGGAGGCGAATGTTAAACACAACTTTAATCATAAAATAAACATACACAACAAAACAAAAGGAGCAGCAAAGTCTGACTGTAGCATATAAGAATGATAAAAACAGCAGCGTAAACTGTCTCTGGCTCTCGGCCCTGCACTGCTTCATGCCACAGTAATGCTAATAAAACTTGAATACATTAGCTCATTCATGAACATGATTTCTGCCCTGTTGTCCATCAGCTGCGGAAGTGAAGACAACAACTCCCATCATTCCACGCTCATTCACAGCTTCATCAAGCTACGCCTTAGTTATTGTTTTGAATAAACGACCTCTAGCTGGCGAAACTTACATACTGTGCCTTTAAATTAAGTTATATAATAAAAAATGTACCATGGTATTTATATGGTACTCCAAGGTATTTATTTAAAATAATACCTGGAATTATCATTAAAACAAAACAAAAAAACAACCTTGCTAGTAGCATGTTACACGTCAAAAATATATCATACCTGAAGACACTTGATGCTGATGATACAGTACTTTTTGGTGCAAACACACAGCAAATCTAAACTAAAATGTTTCTATATTTCACTACTACACATTTCCATACCATACCATTATCACATTAGAGGGATGTGATAAGGCTAGTGGACATGTGCAGTTTAATTTTAATTAAACCTGATGAATTCATCATAGTATCTCATTCTCTCTGAGTGATTTCCCAGAGCACAGCTGTGTAAAGTAGCCTACTCCACACTCATTAACCCTCTCATATTGTATGTGCATGTGCCATCATTATATCCCCAGCACAGATTATCATTCCACAGATGCATTCATGTCAAGTGTATTAAAAATGTGTACCTCATGGTGTTAGATACTTTAAAAAAAGTCCTGAACTTCAGACATACAATTATTTAGCATACACAAATAATTAAAGGAAATGGATTCGAAAAGTTTCAAGGTCACACATTGACAGAAATATTACTAGAATATCTCAGTTATAACCTCTCAAAATAATCTAAAATAGCTACAGTACCAACCTGTATGCTGCACAAAGTCTCTTCTCACCACCAGTTTCAATACGCTCTTTAAACTCACTTAAATATGAACAAGGCCTCTCACATGTATAGAAAGGAGTGACTTTAGTTTCAGAAGTGGCTTGTCTTCCTGTCCAGGAAGGAAGGTATTAACTACTAGAAGGCCAAGCAATCAAATATATATTGTATTTGCCAAGCAAAATGATATAGTTTACATCAGGAGAGAGTTAAGTGGCCACAGGTCACATATACTAAATGGTGAGTGTGAAGTGCACCTCTATAATAGCAGCTGTGCCTTCTCACTTTGAAGCGGTTCTTGACTTGTTTTCTATTACTAGACAACATAAGAACATATATAAAAGTACTCATACTTCTTTCGGTGAGATTCTGAAGTGTGCATACGATGGATGGCCAGAGAACAGGATTTGTGAAAGGCAGTGAAGCGATGTAACTGACGCTGGTAAGTCACATGATAATGACAACATGGTGAATGTTGTACATTAATGCTTGACACATTCATACAATATAGATTTTTTTAGCGGTTGAGAAGTAATTACTTATTCAAATAAGTACCTACTCAGAGTATGCGATTTCGGATGGAACCCCTATCTGTAATATTCCGTGTCCTCTTTTTCTCTGACAAAAACAAAAGAAGAATCTGGTAAAGTTAGTTTGAATATTTTAATCTCATCTTTTTTTGTCAACAATATTGCAAGTTGATATAGTCCCAACTATCGTTTAATGATGTTGAAGTTGTCTTGTCATCGTCTCGTCTTAGGAAAGAAATGTTTTCGTTAACAAAATGAACACTAAAGAGTAGTATGTCTGAAACTCAAAGTTTTTATAAAACAGCAGGCAAAAAATACCTGGATGACTTACGGCGAGATTATGAAGTGTGCATCCGATAGACACTTTTCTGTCTTATGAGGCCACAGGAGAGGAGTTGTAGTCAAAAGTGTAAAGGCCATTGCACACTGAGTCCGAATTTTTCGTATGCGTTTTTTCGTGTTCATCAGCCTAAAAATTCGTCGAGCGATTCAAAATTTACCTCAGAATATCAATGGAACAGTTTGATGCTTTGCTAGCGATACTGGAGGTATCCTCGAGGATCGACTTAGACGGACTTACAAAAGAATAAAATGAATGGCGTAAAGCTACACAACTGACAGTGGCTGATGTAATACATCCAAATTTCATTCATACTACACACATTTGAGAGGTCCTGGAGGCTCCTAAGGCAAGTCTCAATCCTTGATGGTGAACAGTATATAGCATTTGCAAATATGATTTTCTAGCAGAGCTATAAACTATGATAAGCCAGGAACAGACCAATAGTCTATGTAGACCTGTGCAATCAGCACCCCATTTTGTTTTTACTAGTACCATAATAATATTTAATGCTTTTAAACATCTGTTCCTTAGATACTTTAAATAGGGAATAAAAGTAATTTTATTATGCTAAAATATTCTAACAAAAGCCACTAATTTCCTAAATGCCTTTTCCCCCCAAAATAGCATTACTATCAGTGTTTCTGTTTGTGGAAGTAATGCTGTGTGTGCGTGTATAGCTTGTGGTGGTAACGTGTATATCTGTACGTACTAATGGGAGTGACATACACACCAGATTCTCTGAAAACAAAATCATCTATTTTGCTGTTAATTCACCTCTGGCTATGATCCCAAGAGAATAGCACAAACAGAAAACAGAAAAAACCTCCTGTGCAATTAAATCATTTTTAGTCCCCTCAAACTGCCCCAGATTTAAAAGAAGAATGCAATACTTTAAGAAGAGCTTTCAGCATAAAGCTTAGCAAAACAGGACAAATGGCTTGATAATGACAGTAAAAAAGTAGCATCAGTGACTCGCATGGTCGTCAAAGCGTTGCCACAACAATGAAGATCAATGAAGGCTTTATTCCAGTAAAATAAAAAAGGGCATGTTTACCAACTTTTTTGTCATGGATCTGCTCAAAATTTCGTCTTAAAAGGATATATATGATGATTTCTAACGTAAGCTGCATACCGCAAAAAACACATGTGAACACACTAATCTCAACACATACATCCTCACTTAAGTTTAATTGGGGCATTTCCCATGTATGTGAGCAAAAAGAAATGTAAGCCATGGGTTCTCAGGCAGTAAAGCTGCCAATGTCAAAAAAAAAAAAACACCACAACACACCATCTGCAGAGCACACACTAAAACCAGACAACAATAGAAATGACTCACATCAGGAAACCACCACAGTTTAAATCTGTCCTGTTGTGGTCTAAACCAGTCTGGTGGAGTCTTACTCAGACCTGAGTGTTTACTGTTGCACACATGTTGTGTTTAACAATGCGTTTGTCTCTTTGTCCTACCTGTACTTGGCCCTTGCCCATGATCTTGTCCACAATCTCATTATCATCCTTATTGATCTTTGATTTGTCATAACACTTCTCATAGCACAGGATCCGCAGACACTGAGAGCCCTCCAGCTCTATTTCAAACTCCTGTAAGAGAACAAATAAATGAATTGACGGATGCATGATGGTAATAATTGGTCATGTGAATCTTATTTATTATCATAACATGACAAAGCTCACCTCGTTCCACGTTGGTTCTGTTGTGTCCCTGAACACGCGTGTTTTGGCCTTACTGACAAAGTAACCGAAAGAGTCTACCTCCAGCGTACAGTACATATCTACAGAGAGAACACAATAATAATGACCTCATGAGAAAAAAACATTTATAAAAAAGGTCATTCGAAAGCTGTTGTTACATAGACACACACCTGCAAAAACAAAAGAGTTGAATTCTATATTATCTGAGGTCCAAGGTTTGATACCCATAAACAGCAGTGCAGTAAGAGTAACAATCTATATAACTTGGCAGGATAATTATTTTATTTTTTATAAAAAATATTATACATTATTTTATTTTTTAATATAATATTATACAATGTATAGTGTCATATATGTTTATTTTTATTTATATTGTATACTAAAATTACTAATACTAAAATATTTTTTTAAAGAAATTAATACTTTTATACAGCAAGGATGCATTAAACTGATTAAAAGAGACCATAAAGACATTTCAATTTTCTATTTCACATAAATGCTGTTCTTTCGAACTTTCTATTCATCAAAGAATCTTGAAAAATATGCATCACAGTTTCCAAAAAAATATTAAGCAGCACAACTATGTTCAACATTAATAAGATGATAATGTTTCTTGAGCAGCAAATCAACATATTAGAATGATGTGACTGAGTAATGGCTGTTGAAAATCAGCATTGCCATCACATGAATAAATTACATTTTATAATCCAATTGTGGCGAGCAGGACGAGGCCGAGCACAGATTCCCAAAGAATCAAGCGTTAAGGGACCAGTGGATGGAGTTTGTTTTTCCAGAACATCAACACAGTTGTCAAAGTGTTCTTGTTTGTTCCATGCATTTCGAGGATGATTTTTTTATAAACCAGGCCCAGTTCGAAGCCGGATTTGCTAATTGTTTAGTTCTCAAGGATGGAGCAGTCCCAACACTAAAGGTTAACGGTCTTGCGTTGGAACCCCAGGCGGTGAGTAGAACTGCTTCAAATATCTGTGTGTGTCTATCGGCGTGTAACTTAAGCACAGCAAGTAGGCTAAACAACATGATCACATATAGTTAATGTATCTAGGGAACATGCGATGCATGGTGTGTTTGTTTAAATACATTTGTTTAGGTGGCTACTGTAGGTGTCTGTTTGTTTATTGTAAAACCAAATCATGTCTTCATAAACCACGAGTAGACACACACAAATGTTCTAAAACTCGCGCATGACATGGTGTTCTGAAAACAGGGTGTCACAGCTTCCAGACGCTCTCAAAGCTTCGTGCGCTCGTGGTTATTTAGCTCCGCCCACACGGCACTCCTCCACCCGCTCGGCTTTTTCCGGAAAGAAAGCTTTTTTTCGGTACAGCCTATCTTTCTTTTATAAATATAATAAAACTAAAGACTTTTTGGAGATATGATGTATGCAATATTACTCTATAGGTACTCAAGATTAACATGAGATTGACTGAAACTGAGTGTTTCACCCCCCCTTTAATGATGAACGACACCTGTGAGCCGCTCCGGTCCTGTATCTCTCAAGGAGGAACGGAAGCATAAAAGGAGGAGCGAAGGTGAAGATCGAGAGAGGAACAGGCCTGAACTTGTGTTTTGTTTCTGTCAGCAGTCGTGCCGTGAGGGGCTGCTGGCTTATACTTTTGTTTCTGTTTTTGTTCATTTATTTTATTAAAATGTTGAATATATATATATATATATATATATATATATATATATATATATATATATATATATATATATATATATATATATATATAATATATATATATATATATATATATATATATATATTTATATATATATATATATATTTATATATATATATATATATATATATATATATATATATATTTTTATATATATATATTTTTTTTTGTACTAATATTATATTTTGTACTAATTTAATATTAAAATGGTGAGTACACAAGATTTCTTTCCATTTTTTTTAATCTTATTGACCCCAACCTTTTGAACGGTAGTGTAACTTCTATTACATTGCTATTAATAAACACAATAAGTCCATGCACTATAGATTTTGAGAGAGTTTATGGGTTTTTAGGCATTAAAATATGAAAAAAAAACATACCCATGGTACAATCATTGTAATGTACAGTCTCTCAAATTTATTGCTTTCATAAATGTTTATATTAATTTAGCACTTTAGCATTTCACAATTTAAATAAATTGCAGACTCCGTATGATTAACTACTTTGTGTTTATTAATCAAGACATAGGTTATACGTGTAGCTTTACATTTTCATAGTTCACCACATAGACATGATGTCAGCACTTAAAGGGGTGGTTCGGAATTTTGGACATCGGGCCTCATTTCCAAGTGAGCCTTAGTGTTATTTATCAGTAGAGACATTTTTTTTTTTTTATTCATCCAGTCGTCCCAGTTGCGTAGTTGGCCGGTGCTAGGCTAGCGCGAATCAATGGTACCAGCTTTGGCATGCCATTAAAACAGTTTTACCCACTCCACAGTTCACTAAAAGCAAATCAATTATAACACCAGACTACCGATGTAAGTGTCCGTTGAGAGAATAATGTCAGAAATCAAACTATCCTTTTCATCTTAATGATTGCATTACATTTACTGGAACTAGTTTCTCAGCAGCGGTGGAATTATACTTCGCTCCGGTTAGTAGTAACGTTACTGCGTCAAAAAGTAAACAGAACAGAAGCACACGACAGTCGGGAGGTCTAGCTAGCTTAGTAATAATTGTTGAGGTAAACAAAGGCAACATGGTGATTCAGTGTGCATTTCGCAATTGCAAAATCAAATCTAATAAATGTTCATCGTGAAGTTTTCACAAATTTCATTTTGAATATCCAGAAAGGATTCAACTTTGGATTATTTCTTCGGGCTTGGACAAGGAGACACCGACAGAGACTCTAAATTTGGACTCTAAAAAGGGATTTGCAGTGACCATTTTAGACCAGACGACTTTAAAGAACCATTTAATCGAAACAGTCACAGGTTTATGACAAGGAATGCAGTTCCAGCCATCTTTCCAGATGCACCAACAGCTACAGATGTACAGGTAATAACTTTTGTTAGGCTACTCTAGCTAGCTAATGAAGCTAGCCCTTTCATAACTGATAGATCGACACTGACAACTGGTGCTCCGTTATGCACATTGGTCTGTCTCGAGAGGGGCTGTGCCCGGATACATTTAAATTTTGGAAACTAGTGTCTAGCTCCAGTTCTGTTATCTGTGTGATAAGTTCCACTCCTTGCAGCAAAAACACTCGTCTTCCGTCGGCATTTGTATACATTTTCTGCACTGGCACCACCAGTCTCCCGATGTTCTGTCCCGGTTCTCTACGGCATCTCCACTGGCTGCTGTCTCTACAGACATTCTTTCTCTTTCTGCCCTTTTAGCATCCATCTCGAATAATTCTTCATCTGTGTATTCAGGCTCATACATATATGGTTCGTTGAATAACTCACATTGTTCGTTTTCATCATCTTCAAAGTCCGAAACAATAGGTATTGCTTTCAAACGTTGCCATAGTCCTCTGTCTTGCTATTACATATATCATAAATTATACTCTGCTTCTGTAGTGATGAGTGTCAGCGGCAGGTAAATACACTTGCGTGATTGTCGTGTGGACCGACTCTCTAGGTTGCCTAGGTAACATATCACTTCGCCGCTGCTGTAGACTGTGCTATTAAATATAGGTAAAACAATATAACTATAGCAATGTGATGAAAAGGATAGTTTGATTTCTAACATTATTCTCTCAACAGACACTTACATCGATAGTCTGCCGTTATAATTGATTTGCTTTTAGTGTACTGTGGAGTGGGTAAAACTGTTTTAATGGCATGCTAAAGCTGGTACCATTGATTCGCGCTAGCCTAGCACCGGCCAACTACGCAACTGGGACGACTGGATGAATTTTAAAAAAAAATGTCTCTACTGATAAATAACACTGAGGCTCACTTGGAAATGAGGCCCGATGTCCAAAATTCCGAACCACTCCTTTAAAACCTTGAACGATTTTCTCAACCCTACTGGTCTACCATATATTATGAAAAGCATCCATATGTGCCAATATTAACCCCTCTCAGAGTCTTTTGGCGGAACAGGCACTCAAGGACAAAGGAACAGGCACACAAGGTTGGTGGGACAACCACCAGTGGACACAGCATTTAAATCGTTGTGGAAAAAATCTGTCATAGAACACATCGACGCTCGAAAACGCCCTGGCGTTGCCTGGCGGCCAACCGTAGGCTTGGTGTGTCCCCGGCTTTACAGCAACGTGCCTCACATGAGGCGATTTCTAAAGTGCACTGGGTAGCACAATGATTGTTTTCATGAGATGACACCACAATGTCATCAGTGGGAATTTCAGGGGTTTCTTTGAGACTGGCTTTTTGATTTGGGGTTAATAAAATCATGGTGGAAACAATCTGTGCAAAATAAGTACACTTTAGAATACTTTAAAAAGAGTACTGATTATGAATATAATATACATTAAAAAAATACATTTAAGTGTGAACTGAATGTCATGTTTCTGGACACTTAATTGCATGTTAATTGAAATTAAATTAAAATGTATTATAGCAAGGGTCTTTTTCAAGGCTTAGTTGATAGAGACATGGAGCAGGGACCCCCGATACAAAATGTGCCAAACAGAGTTATTAAGCATATAGCCTTTTGATATTAATAGAAACTAACTATATTGTGATTAAGAATAAGCTATATTAAGACAGTATATCAGAACTATGCAAATTGTTGTTGCACATGCATCTCTGTATATTACTTTTCATAGTTAAAATTGAGATTTATGCATCATAATAAACAAAATAACATGTTGCGAAATCACAATTCATTAGTTGTTTGCAGTCATATATTTTTTAATTAATCAGATGGACAATTAAACATTTACCTGAGCTTTAGTTGCTGCTCGGAAGAACATTGGAGTTGTCTAGATCTCGAATCGTAAAACATTCAACCCGAAGAAAATGCGCACACACTCTGGAGATTATCACGTGAAACGAAAAAATACCCAATCAGAAAGCGAGTTGACAGAAGACTCACCTCAAGCTCACGCTGTAACATGTAATGTCCATGTTCACACCATTTTCACAACTTCATCTAAACATTTTTCTTTTTTCCCCCCATACATTTTCTGTAAAAAGCATTTCATACATTATAAGCACCATTTCTTCTTGCCAGTTTTACTTTAAAGTCACATTTGATGTGAAAGATTTCGCAAAATACCCCATGTTCACAGGGGTTCACGGGACTCTGTTGTTTGTCAATGGAATCTGTTAGTGTGTGGTGTGCTTTCCTGTCACATTGCGGCACTCTACACACTAGCGGAAAAAAACGGTTAAATCTATGATTTCTTATCATCATGTTTGTGGTCTCTCATATTTTGAAAATCTTATAAGATTTTAAGAATATTTTAGTGTGGCCCCAGCTTTATGTGTCGTGGGTTTCGTGATAATGGAGATGGAATGTAGATGTATAAGTTGTGTGATTAAAAGAGCAAAAAGGAGGGCAAAGAGATGAAATTTCCCAGGACAACTTGCAGTGCTACATATGGAGGCTGAGAAAAGAACAACGCCACAGACAAAAGGTAGCAGGTAAATGGAATTAACATTTGCTTCCTGCACATTTATTTTAGTTTTTTGGGTAAAACCCAGGATTTACATGGCTTTTTAAAAATGGCAGCTGTCTGTGTTTTGGCATGGGTTCGGCCAATCAACGTACACTAATGTCACTGATAGCTCCTATTGTGCTGGGTTAGACCCTATTCTGAAGTAGGAGAATGGTCTTTCTCCTACTCTGTCCCCACCCCCCAAAAGGCATTCCTATATCTAAAATCATTCCCAGTTCCTTCACTGTAACACCAAAAAGAGCATATTTCTGCCAATAGTAATAGGAACATTCCTCCGGTGCGAAATCCCTATGCACAGACACATCTCTAATGGCAATTGAACTATCACATTGCTATAGTGTGTGGCCCACTGACAGCTTGATGGATTACAGCACGCCTTGACCTCTGATCTCTGCAATGCGTGGGGTGTATTGTTGAGACAGGAGAGAAATGAGGTGATGTTCAATTAGCATGGACGTGGTGTCAGACAAAAGCAGTCGGCTTCAAAACACACCGTGGGGCTTGTGAGTAATGCTTAAACATGAGTATGTAGTTAATTAGGCCACTGGTAATTTGATAGCCTGGTGTGTAATGTGTACAGTATGTTAATAAATGTCGGGTGGGTGTGTTTCTTTATAATGGAACTGTATGAGCACGCAAACACACCAGCTATTGGCACAGAATAAAGGTGCAGTGCATTCAGCACATGGCCAGAATGATTGTTTTCATAATTTCAATGTCATCAGTGGGAATTTCAGGGGTTTCTTTGAGACTGGCTTTTTGATTTGGGGTCAATTTAGTTAATAAAATCATTGTGGAAACAATCTGCCCCTATAGTGCAAAATAAGTAAACTTTAGAAAAAGAGTACTTATTAATATGAATATAATATATTTAAGTGTGAACTGAATGTAATGTTTCCGGACACTTAATTGCATGTTATTTGAAATTAAATGAAAATGTATTATAGCAAGGGTCTTTTTCAAGGCTTAGGTGATAGAGACATGCAGCAGGGACCCCCAATACAAAATGTGTCAAACAGAGTTACATATTAAGCATATAGCCTTCGATATTAACTATATTGTGATTAATAAGCTATATTATGTTAAGACAGTATATCAGAACTATGCACATTATTGTTGTTGCACATGCATCTCTCTATATTACTTTTCATTGTTAAAATTGAGATTTATACTAGTTGCTAGTTTATTAAAAATTAACATTTTAATTTTACTAGTCAGATGGGCAATTTAACATTTACTTGAACTTTAGCTTAAAGTTTACTAAACCTTAACATTTTAACTTTGCTGTAAGATGGACAATTAAGAATGGAATCAATGAGTATGCGAAACGACTGAGGGTTTTCTAGTAATGTGCTGATATAGCAATATCAATGTACAGTGAGACATTTAAGTCATTACTTTTACAAATAATTAGAATAGAATTTTAAAAATATATTAATAAGAACATTTTTCTAGCAATCTATTAGTCTGCATTTAGCCAACATTGCGTGTGTCTATTTTGACATACCATATTTTTTGTCCCATGCAAGTCAATGTTAATTGCAATTTCAAGAGTGAATCCTACATTTATGTGTAGATGTCATTTGCAAAACTTTGCAGCGTGTAATTGGCCATCGGTCCTCTTAGCGGCATGAAAAACAATACTTTTATTCAATGGTTAATTCTACTTAGCCTTGAAGGCTGGAAAGAGCGCAAACTCAAAAAACAAAGTGTTTGCCAAATCTGTTTCGTCAAAAATATTATATTATTAGAGTATCAACTGAGGGTGCTCTTGCTTTCATTTCAGAGTGCTTATATTTAAATTTGACTTTGGAATGTTTTTTTAACCCATGTTTTAATTTTTTAGCAAAATATTATTTGTGATCAAACATTAATTGGCAGACCCCCTGCAGTACCACTGCAGAACCCCAGTTAAAGACCCTTGTATTACAGTTAACATTTATAATAAACACAATTAGCTGAACTTTAGAGGGCTTTTAGACCCACTTAGGTAGATATTTAAGTATGTTTATGTAATTTCATAATTACTACTTATATTATTTATTGCTGTTATATTGTTTTTTATATTTATATATTAGGTGTAAATGAAAACTTAATCCATTCTTAAATGATGAATTCCTAAATAAAATAAAAAAGACCTTTATCAGAACCATCCTTTTTTAGAGGCTTTAGTTTTTAGTAGCACTAGACACAGAAACCTAGTTTTCAGAGAACAGGAAATGTAT
Source organism: Chrosomus eos (assembly GCA_036326025.1). Taxonomy (NCBI): domain Eukaryota; kingdom Metazoa; phylum Chordata; class Actinopteri; order Cypriniformes; family Leuciscidae; genus Chrosomus; species Chrosomus eos. Next base: position 16,232,108 of record CM070820.1, on the reverse strand, counting down.
TTATAAAAACATAAATATCCAAGAAACATGAATCAGTATAAAGAAAATGGAAACAATTGGTAAGGGAAGGTGCTCAGGTTTGCAGACGGTGACCACATCGAACCTCTATGAGAGTAGTGCTTCTGTGCAGTGATTTTAAAAGGGTTCAGGTATAAAAGTGGGGTCTTAAAGACTGAAATAGTGCACCACCATCATAGTGCATAGCCATGCTTTTGACTCGCCATGTAAGGTTTGTGTATAGCAAAAAGCTCAATGAGAAGCTTCTTCAAGAGGTTGTCATTGAAAGGTTCCATAAAAAAGTGATGAATAAATAATCTCAAAGTAATAAAACTAAGAGGTTTGGCACTTTGGTGCATATTTAGAAAGAGAATAACCACTGAAGGTTCTGTATTATACAAAGAGTGTAATTGTTAAGGGTTTTAAATTTGACCCAAATGTTCATGGTTGCCCCAAACAATGGTAAATGGGAAGTGCCGTAATCTGGGGGAGGAACCGCATCATCTGGCTGATGTTCCCAGATAAAATGAGCTGGTGATGAGAGCCATATGGCAGCTGGTCCATTCACACACACTGTATACTTGCAGATGAGTTTCTTTTCTACAGATTAGGAAGCTTTATAGAGGGATATGTAGGGATAGAGTTACACTGTTATATTTAGGATATTGTGTCCATTATTTTTCTTCTTATTATTATAAAAAATTTGTTCACCCGATTCTGCTCTTCATGCTGATCCCATTCAACATATTATATTAAGACTCCGCCCACTACAGTAGCGGCTATTGTTTTAAAAAGTACAGGTTTTTTTGCTACTCCTCCTTCAAATAGTCTCCAGTTCTTATGAAAATTGTCTCAGATGACAATTTTTTTGTCTTTTGGCCGCAAAGCCATGACAAAACAATTTTTTTTTATTCATCTTTGTTCAAAAGTTATGATGTTTGTGAACTTAACGAGGTCGACACAAAATTAGTTCAGAGGCTGCATCTCGGTCAAACTTTGATCAATCGAAAAAAAAAATTGCTGGGCTTCATCGGAACCATCGGTCCATGCCAAATTTGGAAAAAGCAGGTCATGAAAAATTGGCTCATCTGAAAAAGGGTTAACTTTGCAAATAACTTTTGAACAATTTATCAGAATCTTGGTGTCTATGGATTCTCTGTGTCATGCCGAATCCGTGGATACTGATTCTGCCAGGATTGGATGAACCACATGTCCGCCATTTAGAAATTTGACATAAATTGCAATATCTTTTAAACAATTTGACATATCTTCACAAAATTTGGTAGGGATCATCGACCGCATGTCCTGAAGGTACCTGAGACGCCACCTAGTGTTCCAGAGAAGTACGTTTTTATTTTTTTGCAAAAATGGTTTTAACTTTGGAAAACCTTGTTCAAAATTTGATTTATAATATTTCATATATCATTTGTTATTTTTCAACAATGTGACTGTCCAACATACTGAAGCAAATAATAATAATAATTTGCTACTCCTACCACAAATTTTGCTCAATTTCATCCAAAATCAGCTCAGATGATCTTTGCACAGAAATGACTGAACCGATTTTTGATACTCCCCACCGTTCCTGAGAAATATCTCTCCAAATTTGACCCTGCCTGTGTTTGTGTCCTAACCAGTTACCATTCTTTCTAATGTGGCTCTTCAGCTATCAGGTTAACCATAAGCTACATTAGCATTAATTTAGCTTAGCATGCTAATCTGGTTACCATGCTAAGTAATGCTTTTGTGTGCTCATTCTCACACTGAAAGCTCTCCTTGGCAGCCTGCTGAATCATTATCAACTGAGTGGCGCAATCTGAAATTCCATGTGCCCCGAAACTTTTAGGTTGTGGGTTGCAATCCTATTTGGCACAGTGTCTTTCTAAAATGGGGCGCATTTATATACACATTCTTCATTTTGAGTTGATTTTGACTTGAACTATGGAACTTCTGCATCTGGGTAGATATGGCAAGTCAAGGCATGCAGGCAGGTAGGCAAGGCAAGTCAAGGCGGCGGGCAGGCGCGGTGGGCAGGGAGGGAAGGCAGAGAAGGCGATAAAGTTGCGTTGCTGGCTTGGCCCCGTATAACAGTTCTTGTTACATTAATGTTAATTATTTTTACTATATTATAAATGTTTTGATTTTTATTGTTCTACTGTTCAAAAGTTTGTTGTTCAAAGTCTATTATACTCAGCAAGGCTAATTTATTTGATCAAAAATACAGTACATACAGTTATAATGTGAAATATTATTAAAATTTAAAAAAAAAGTTTTTTATTTAAATATATTTTAAAAAGTAATTTATTCAAGGATTCAAGGATTTTTTTTTGTCATTCCATACACGGTTACATGAAGGAACGAATCTAAGTTACTAAGGTTCCGGTCATAACCCAAGATGAAACATTAACCAATAAAAACTTTAGAATCTAAGGTGTATGTCAGCGTCATCAATAAATAGCATAACAAGCTAGAAAAAAACTAGAATAAACAATGCAAAAATAAGACATTAGTGCAATAATTAGTAATAAATAAGAACATAAATAATAGAATAGTATTGCACCTAAAAAATCTATAAAGTAGACTTTTTTATCATAAAAGTTTAAACAGTACTGTTATTTAAAAAAAAAGATAAACTTTATTACACATTCAAGTATCTATGTTGTTGCACGCAAAGTAGAAGAACAAGAATTTGGAGCGCAACTTTTTCCCGAGGGAAGCGAGGCAAACAGTCCATAGGCAGGGTGGGAAGAGTCCTTGATAATACTGGCCACCCTGTCCCTGCATCTACTTTCCTCAATTGTGATGTGATGATACTCTCCACCTACACATATAAAAGGATGTAAGGACTGTAATGCCCATACCAGCCCGCTTGTATAGCTCAATATACAATTTCCTGGGGAGAGCCAGTGATGAGGATAATAGGAGAAGTGATACTGTTGATTCTTACAGTCTGTCTTCTATTTGTAAAGAAGACCAATACCCAGTTGAATAATGCTGGACTCAACCGAGTGCTTCCAACTTCTGCACCAGTGTTTGTGGTACACTTTGTGTTAAAAGCAGAGCTAAAATCAAGAAAAAGCTGTCTCACATAAGAGTCCAAATTTTCCAGGTGGGTGAGGGCCATATGTACAACATACGAGACGGCATCCGCGGTACATCTGTTCCCCCTATATGCATACTGGTGGGGTCAATGTTGAAGTCGATTCCTTTTTTAATTTGTTCCATGTTCTCAAAGCACTTCATGACTATCGGAGTTAGTGCTACTGAGCGGTAGTCATTTAGGCACGAAACTGTTGAAATCTTTGGAACAGGGATAATGGTCGCAGATTTAAATCATGAAGGTACCTTGGCTTGAAAGAGTGAGATGTTGAATATGTCAGGTAGTACCTCAGAAAGCTGTCTTTCAGAACCCGGCCGTGAATGCTGTCTGGGCCAGCTTCCTTGCAGGGCTTGACTTTCAGCAGGGACCTCCTGAAATCCACTACGGTTACACTAGGAAGCAGCAAATCCAATGAGAATGCAAGTCTGGTGCTAGGGGAAGTATTAAGGGCTTCAAAAAGAGCATAAAAGTTATTGGGAGCATCAGGAAGAGATGGATCCCTAGGACATTCAGTGTCTCTGCTGTCATAGTCAGTGATGGCCTTGATGCTCCGGGGGTTGTTGGTAGAAAAATGACCCTGTATCTTTGCAGCATATGCAGTCTTGGCTCTTTTAATACTTGCAGTCAATTTCCTTCTAGCTGCTCTGAGCGTGGCTGTATCACCAGACCTGAATGCAGAATCCCAGGCTCTCAAAGGATTTTTAACCTCATTCATCCAAGTTTCTGATTCGGATAGATAGTAATTATTCTCGTAGCGGTAACATCATTCACGCATAATTAGCTCATACACTTGCTTCCACACTTTTTCTATGAGAAACAAAAGTTAAACAGGGAGCTTGAGAAGCTGCTTCACTCCTGCGTGTCGCCATCTTGTGATGGTAAAGCTGAATTTTCAGCATCCAGTTTCCTAACAGTATATGCAAATGATAAGATGGAGATACCATGGACACAAAAGAAATAGAGGTTGGAAACTTGCAAAAAGGCAAAGATAATTCATTTACTTGTAAAAATTGTGATTGGTATTCTGGGTCAGTATTTACTCCCTAAAACTCTTTGTATCAGGAGGCCAATGTCAATGACCCAGTTCGCATTAATGGCCCAGAGGGAGGATTTGGCTGTGTTTCCTGTCAGAGTGGATGAAGGCCTTTAATAAGACTCAAAAAGGAGGATTCAATCAGCAGCTGAGACTGAGAAAGTACATCCTGGTATAAAAAGATATTCAAACACCTGCATATCCTTCTGAAAAACACATTTGCTCTCACTGTCATATTCATGATGACCACAACACCAGAAACTCCATGACAAAAAAAAATGAAGCAAGCATCCAAAAACTTCAAAACAGTCTAACACAATGGCTCTTTTGAATCAGTCTTGAGGAAGTACATTGTGTGAATCATTGGGGCTTTAAAACAGACGTCTGATTGTTATCTGAGCCGAGCTGATCTACAGAATCTGCTGGCCATATGTCTCCATTATGCAAATTCACATTAGTATACTTTACATAGACACGATTTCATTCAAGCCCTGACCTCATAAAGCAAAGAGACATAATGTGTAAATATATATGCAAATATTCATGAGTGAAACCCCCACAGGACAAATGATCCAATTATGGCCTGGCAGCCATGTGCTGCCACAGTGCTGACCTGTGTTATGAGTTATGTGGGGGTTTTTTTACACTCAATACATTTTGTAATTTGTCCTGTGTGACGGAGCCGACTTGATTTGAGATTGGAGAGTTTTCAGATACAGATTCATCTCTGCCACTTTCATCTATACTAAGTAGTAACAGAGGAGTTTCCATGTGCAAGAATCAACTCCCACAGTGTACTTACTTCATCTTTTGCAGAGGGTTTTGTCTGCTTGATTTACAATCAACATGAAACTGTGTTTTACTTACATAATGAAGTGTATTTGCAGGTAAAACAGGATATACATAGAATTTTTTTAAAAAATAAATAAAATTCTTACAAATCAAACTCTGAATCTGAAAGCCGCCAATTTGCAAATACCTCCTTCTCAAGAGAGTTTAAATAGGTTCTGTCTAAGACAAAGAGTGGTTCAGGTTCAAGGTTCCAGTTCCAAGATGTGCCAAGCTCTAAGTGCAACTCTAAGTTGTGAAGTTGCTCTCTCATGACTCTGACACTCTAACAAGAAACAAAGAAGTTCTGCAAGAAGTGAGTTTAGATAGTTTGAAAACAGCAACAGAGACAACGACCACAAGCTTAGCACCCCAATTTTTAAAATCTTTTGGACCAACTTCAGAATCTTCTCTTCCAGATCTGCATGTTCCAGATATTTGAATCATTTGAATCATTAATTCAAACACGTTTAAAAATAATTAATTCAGTGTCTCATTCATAAATAACTGTTTACCAAAACCAAATTAACAGATGATTCACAGTTTTTAATGAATCTCTAGAGTCTTCTTGAATAAATGATTCAATGAAAAAAAAAGTAACAGTCGATTTTTGCCACCTACTGGAGTAATAATGAAATCAACACAACCTTTATTTGAAGAGACTCCTTTCACATTTTATTGGTTATTGCCTAAAATTGGCAAGAATAAAAGGTAGAAATATACATTCAAGTATTTGCACCTTTTTTCTCTACAAAAAATATTGGAATCCCCTCAAGAATCGATAAGAACCGGATTTGATAAGCAGAATCCGAATCAGAATCGAAATCGCTAAAATTGAAATGATACCCAACCCTAATTCTCAGTATATATGATTAGATTTTGCATAGCTGATGTCAGATAGCAAATAATCAATTATTTGTTATATAAATTATTTGTTGAATTTAGAATAACACTTACCTTTTTACTTCTAGAGGAACTACAGTTTATCTTTCCATAAGATAACTTGTAACTGCCAAAGTAACATCCGACTCAGTCACTTGCATTTATCAATCTTTGTTTTGCACTTTATCAATTCAGTAGTTGTTAGTTACTCGTGTCTATCCTTTCGTTAATACCGTAAAACCCTTTTATTACACTTGTGTCTTCCTTGTGTTGATAATACAATAAGAGGATGTGCAAGTTAACGATATCTCACAAATCTTTCAGATAGATTGGTAAGATGACAAACCTCCTCCAATTTATATCAATCTAATTGAGTTTTGTTCTTTTTGATTTGTTTTGTTCTGAAGCTAAGCAGTGTTGAGGCGTGTTAGTACCTGGGTGGGAGAAAAGTAGGTTGCTGCTGGAAGACGTGTTAGTGAGGTCAGTATAGGGGGGTGCTCACCCTGTGGTCTGTGTACAGAGACACTATACTGTCAAAAAGCACCTTCCTTCGGATGAGACCTTAAACCGAGGTCCTGACTCTCTGTGGTCATTAAAATTCCCAGGATGTCTTTCGAAAAAGAGTAGGGGTGTAACCCCGGCATCCTGGTCAAATATGCCCATTGGCCTCTGTCCATCATGGCCTTCTAATCATCCCCATATATATACTAATTGACTCCATCACTCTGTCTCCTCTCCACCAATAAGCTGGTGTGTGGTGGGCGTTCTAGCGCAATATGGCTGCTGTCGCATCATCCAGGTGGATGCTGTACATTGGTGGTGGTTGAGGAGATTCCCCCTTCTATGTAAAGCTCTTTGAGAACTCAAAAAAGTGCTATATAAATGCAACTAATAATTATTATTATTATATTACAGTTATACGCAATAGTGTTTACAGCTAAATGATGGCAAGTTCATCTTATGTGAACACCTGAAAAAAAAATTGTAGTTTCTCAGTAACACTCTTCCCAACATCCCAACATATGAAGCTAATTATTTGTCCTCGGCATAATAAAAAAAAATACAAAGTGTGGGAAAAGGTGATTTATACAGCTGTTACCTATAATCTTATTTTATTAACTATTCAAATTAACTATTATTAAAATTAACTACAGTATTTTCCTTTAAAACATCGAAGGTAGGTTTTTTTTATACGTTTTTTTTATTTTTTAAGAAACTGAAATTCACAATATTGATTTATTATGCAGGATAAATGTTTGTTTTAGTCTTACATTCTACAAAACAACACAATAGAAAAAAGCAAAACACAGTCTGCTAAAGGCTGGTAAAATGGACAAGACACTATAACTTACTGGCAGATTCTTTCAAGCCCATGGCTTTATGGACGATCACATGCAGGAAGCCATACAGACCAGGAGATTCTTCATCTGGAAGAAACAAGAAACACTCAGTAAGTGTATGTGTGTCTGAGAGGGAAAAATGAGTGAATTTATGAAGTGTGCAACTCCTTGCTTTACTCATCTTTGAACAACAGTTCCCAAAGGGAAAGACGACACCTGGTGTATTCCAAAGCACTAGTACTGAGCAGCTGGTGATTGAGTTTATGTCTGTTGTAATTTTAACAGTTCTATTCTAATAATATATCTCCTATCTGTGTGATCCATTTCTCTGCTGGACTGGTGATAGTAAATATCAGGCTATCTGACAAGCATTGTTATCAGTACTGAAAAAGCCAATCGGTCAGTAATGTAAAGTCAGATTGACTAGAAATATGACTGACTAAAAGTTTCTTAGGGCAGTGCTTTTATAATTGTGATGTCATGCACTAGTTGCATATAGATCAGATCAAGTCAAGTGTCACAGCCCCCTGACTTAGGCTGGTCTTCACTGGAAACACTGATGAAGAACTCTGTAAATTAGTGCTGGTGGAAAGAATGCAGATGTCAGAGACAATAAAAACAGTGTCACATAACTGAGAGTTTACAGCTGCCTTAACTAAAACCGTGAGTTTGGATATCCATACCAAAAGAGTTTAACATCATGTGAAGTGGATTAAAAAAAAAACATGATAAATGAAAACAATATTTATGATAAGCCCCAGAAAATGTGAGGATTCTTATGGACTTAAAGGGTACCTATTATGGATTTTTGAAAATTGCCCTTCATGTAGTGTGTAACATAGATCTAAGTGAACGAAAACATCCTGCAAAGTTTTAAACATGAAAGTTCACCGTATACAAAGTTATTGTCTCTCTAAAGTAAGAGTCGACTCTGAGTCGCTGATATGAATCGTTCGACGAACGATGCTTTTCCTTTGTCTAGTTGACGTCAACTTGACAAGTTATTTGAATAAGATACGCGCACTTATTGCGTTCGGAGACCAGTGTTGCCAGGTCCGTATGACTGCACTGTTTCCGCGGGTTGTTTGTGTAGTGCACGGGTTGACGCGATTGTTTTGCCCACTGGAACATGATTGTTATTGGGGAAACACCCGGGAACGCTATTTGACTATTTTTGGCCGTGATTGGGTTAGTTTTGATGAGCAATTGGGCTGGTTTTGTTGTGCAGACCTGGCAACCCTGTCGGAGACAACAGGGAAAACTAACATCATGTCGAGACGCTGTTTTGAAGTGCAACGCAAAAGCAAACTTTTTTCATCTGCCCAGTGAGGAGCATTTGAAGACTAAGTGGCTACAGTTCATATATACAACTATACCACAGAAGTATAGCCCGGACCTTGTTCTGTGTTCGCGTCATTTTGAAGATGATTGCTTCACAAACCTAAATGCTATAAGTATGGATTTGCGAGCCGGCTGATACTGAAGGTTCAGTACCGAGTTTATTTGGATCAGCTTCCTTCTCCGAATCACAAACTGTAAGTATTATTAATATTAATTGTTGCTTTTAGTTTTATGTATCATGCTTAATAAGTAGCCTATGTGTGTGTGTTGTGTACGCACAGCACATAGGTCGTCAGTTGTATTGAAATATGTGAAGTGTTTGTCGTTGTTAATGGAGTTGTCATAAAGAATATAGCTATAACGTTACCTCTTAGTACTGCATTATCAATATGTTTATGCGTTGGGCTAACGCAAACAAAGACTGAATGTGCTTTTACCACTAAACTTTGGGCTATGGTAGCTAACATATCACTGCAGATTAGCGTCCCGCAAGGGCGGGGTTTGGAAAAATGACTCGCTAAACGATTCATATGGGAGTCGGTGAGCAAATCAAGTAAAAATAAATGCATATTATAAGACAACAAAAGTGTTTTTTTGTCATGGCATGCTCGTAAAACTGTTGTTGGGGACTCCCAGAACAATATTAGGAACATTTTAAATGCCATAATAGGTACCCTTTAAAGGCTCTTGTTCTGAGAGGAAACTTTCTACACGTGAGGGTTCTCCAGGATCACAGAAGCATCATCACTTCAGGGTGGCCTTGACCGAATCTCTCTCTCTCTCTCTCTCTCTCTCTCTCTCTCTCTCTCTCTCTCTCTCTCTCTCTCTCTCTCTCTCTCTCTCTCTCTCTCTCTCCTCTCTCTCTCTCTCTCTCTCTCCTCTCTCTCTCTCTCTCTCTCTCTCTCTCTCTCCACACACACACACACACACGCTAATTGTATCAATATTAGAAGCAGTGGGTGGCAGTGCTCAAGTTGCAGTCTCTCTTTCTCTACATTTATTTAGCAGGAAGTGAACTAGCAGAGAAGCTCTTTGAACCTACACCTCATCAGAAGAACACAAGAGAGTGTAAACAATCATGGACCTGATGGTGTATGTGGACATGCGATCATAATCCAGTCCAAAAGTAAGAATCAAATGTAAACTCATCATTCAGTTTGATTAAACTCAGACTCACTTTAAAGAAAAAGTCAAATCATCTCTGCTTCAATAAAAAAAGAAAAAGAAATGCTGTTTTGAAACACCTTTCCTACACAAACCCCTCATCTACCTTTAAAGATGAGTCAACTTTCCAGTGTTTTAAGAAAGTTAGGAACCCTTGAGTTTTGGTCTTGCATGTTAAGCAAGAATGTTTGAACTTCACATTTACCATATTTGATGTGATCTATGTTGTTGATCAATGTTTCTTTAGGTATCTTTACGGCCACATGCATGAGCGGCACAAATTTCTTTCGGCGTGCCGTGCATGTTAACCAATGAGTGCATTCACACTGGGAGCAGGAGCAGCAAGAAGTGAGAAGCAGTGAAGATGGGGTTTTGGCACCGAGTCTATATTTGATGCACTGCATTAGAAATTGAGCATGAAATTAGAAGTTTGGGTGAAAGAATGGTATATTATAAAACTAAAGTAAACGAGCTAGAAAATACGATATATAAACTTTCTTTTAGTTTCTGTAATACACAGACAGGTATATAGGCAAGCACTACCCAAATCAAACCCGAGTGTGCATTTTTTGGGGTTTTTAATCCGTTTGCTGTCTTGTAAACATATTGAAGTATGACTGAAACGACAAGATCTGGAGTGCGTTTCCCAAAAGCATCGTTTGCCAACTATGGTCGCAAGTGCCATTGAACTCTATTGGTAACGACAGAACTTGCGACCATAGTTGGCTTTGGGAAACGCACCCCAGGCTTTTTTCTTGGTTGTCTGTGTTGTTTACCATTTACATGCGAATGTTGTACACATCCCCATCTTAACAAACTTTCAAGACCAAGTCTAAGACCAATTTTATAGTTGTATAGTATAGACAACTAAAAACAATTTTATAGTTGTCTTTGTAAAGAAATACTCGTTTATATGTAGCCTTGGAGCCGCTGCTGTGACGCTGTACAAACTCTTCCAGTGTGAATACTCTTGTGCTGACACGAAGCTCAAGCTTGCGGTGTGAAACGGCCGTCACACAGCCAAGTTAAGGCTGTTCTAAGCTTGTTTATAATTGAGTGTAAAGATGCAATGCTGCATAAAAGCCAGACTAAATAAGTCAAGTCCCCTTCATTTATATAGCGCTTTTAACAATATATTTTGTTTCAAAGCAGCTTTACAGTGATAATAGGAAATTAAAGTAACACAGATTGTTTTGGCTTTATAGCAGCTCTAGAATAAAGTTATTGTCTAGCTAAAGTTAGTTTTGATTGATTCGCTTCCGTCGCTACGATCATTAGTTATTAACTTTAACATGCTAACGTTAACATGACACCGTTCTAACAGAAAACCCTTAATGTGATCCGGCCGCTGATTTGTCCACTGACAACAGACACTGGGATTGGTTTTGTCAGATTAGTGTGTTACCATATGTTGGTGTTAGTCGATGCTTGTTTTCACCGATTGAACGTGTTTGATCAGCATTTGCATGTCTGAAAAGTGTCATACACAGTAATCTGTGTTGGTTGCCGTCTGTCTGTGCAATGTGAAGTGGCCTTTACAGTAAAACATAGTCGTGCACCACTTTCTTGAATTTTACTTTCAATTTCTGAATTTAAATTTAGTTTCAAATTCCAAGTCAATTCTTGAATCTGAAATTTAATATGGTAATAGAGGACAAACAGGATGTAGAAATGCAATTCTAAACATAATATTTATTAAATTATTTAATGAAATTAAATAAAAATGAACTGACATTTTTAGAAAGTTTAAGACAATAAAAGAAAAGTTTTGTCAAGACTAATTTTTATAACTGAAAATATTGCTTAAAGTTTGAAAGTTTTAGGCTTTAGCCTATAATGTATTTGCTACTGAACCTTTATGCAATCAATTCCACTTCCTTTAATTAAAACGCAACTTCCTGAGTGTTGTAGCCAATTCAGTTCAAATTGAACTCATGACTTTAGAGTCAATTCTTAAATTCAGAATTTTGCCAAACCTGGAGTAAAAAGCAACAATTGTTTGTACCTCAAATCCTAAATTAATTTAAATTCACAACAAGCAAAACATAGTGTTTCATGAACCCACATTTAACCAGTCCTTTTCTGATGCATCAAAGCAACAACTAGGACTTTTTCTGTTCTAAGTTCAAGCACTGAACAGCAGCCGACCATCATTTAATTACTGTTCCATCCTTTTAAGAGCTCCCAGTGTCACGGTTCCTTTCATAATGAAGACCAACACGTCTTACGGTCCGGATTTGCCAGCTCAAACTACTGGTATCCAGAGGAAAGAGAGTATTTGTGAGTGTATTAGGGGTTCATGGGGGTATGTATGTGGCAGGGGTTACATTCTTTCACCAGATGCTCCTCATTTCACCTTATTCCCGGCTTCTTAAATTTCGTAGCAGGAGGGATGTTGTGGGGTTCAGGGGAAGATCAGAGGGGGTCTTTCTGTGTCACGCATACAGTAAACATTCATTTTTGCTTTAAATCCACAGTGGTTTGTGCTTCTGTAGGTTCTTCAAGTTAAATTGAACATACCCATCTCCAATTATCACGTGAAGTTAGAGGGCTTGTATGTGAGGAGATAGTTATGGAGAGCTAAATGTTGGTAAATGTTGGTATGAATGTCAAGTACTACGTGTTATACAATGTAACCTGTTGTCTGTATTCATGTTTGTTCTTAGGACCCCCTCGAAAACGAGATGGTACATCTCAAGGGGCTATCCTTTAAATAAATTTCAAATTCAAATGAAATAGATATATATATATATATATATATATATATATATATATATATATATATATATATATATATATATATATATATATATTATTCTAATGGCTCAACCACAGCATTCTCCTCTCAAAGCAATATTTTATTTATTTAATGTTGCAGTGTGGTCAGAGTATTAATAAAAATAAATAAATGATAAATAAAATAAATAAGGAAAAATAAATAACTAAATTATGTCATCCGGGTATGGACTCACTCTTCTTGTTTCATGCAAATGCAGCTGCTGCCATTTTGCAACAATTGTTTTGTATACTGTAATGGATTATAAGATAACAAACAGGTAAGATTTTAAAAAAAGTTTAACCTCAAATCAATATCTCTCATCCACATAATTATTTATGAGGTGAAATATCATGAAATAAGGGGTATGACTGTACCATATACCTTAAATCTCCATCTAGTTTGAACTAGCCGCTTGCTAGCAACTGCTTTCTTCGCGGAAGCTTTGCGTTAAAAAATATTTCAACTCAAGTCAATACCCGTGTCTAATTATTTACTTACAGTATGTGGCAAGTAGCCGTGTAATAAGTGGGATAATGTACATCCAGCCAGTTGTTATCGCAGAATAACATAAATCCCTTCAGTGTGAAGTAAGACCTGATAGCCCTGATCACCCTGTTGGGGTTTATTCTGCAATAACAACCGGCTGGATGTACATTATCATTATCATGTACATTATCATGTCATCCAAATCGAAAAAAAGTCCACACAAATACAAACAGCCAAGTTCAGAAACTCTCCCCTGCCCTGCCAATGTACAGTAACAGCCTCTACATTGTACAGGTTATCAGTAGAGTAGAACCAGACTGTAACCTATATTTCTGAAAATCCCATTTGGACTTTTGCACTGTGATGGAAAGAGAAAGAGAGGAACGAAGAAACTGGGGTAGTGAGTATAAATAAAAACTATTGGGATGAGTAGCTGAATGCATTTAACTGGAAACAAAAGGGAAATAAACACTGGAATGGAGAATGATCTTTGTACTGAAGTTCTCCTCAAGTCAAAGACAAATGAGATGTATGAAAAACTAATAACTAAACTAAATGTATTTCTGGACATCTGATATAAACTTAAATTGATTTCACAGACATATTTTACCCAAGTCTCCCCAGATTCAGACAGCATTTACATTGACCCCTCTAGATATAACTATATTAGAGAGCAGAGAAAAATATGTGTCACTTACCATCTTTGGTGCTGGTGACGGGAATGTTGTGGACAGTTCTGAGTTTGAAACAGGAGCCGGTTAAGACTTGCAGCTCTACTGAACTCAACACACATGCCTGCAGGTCTAAAACACACACACACACACACACACACACACACACACACACACACACACACACACACACACACACACACACACACACACACACACACACACACACACACACACACACACACACACACACACACACACACACACACACACACACACACACACCACACACACACACGCAGTGAGTTTAAAGTTAAGAGCTATACAGTTAAAGCACTAAAATTACTAAATGGAAATAAAGTAAAACGGAACTAAAACTAAAATAAAAAAATAAATTTGATTAAAATAATAATATAAAAAATGGAGAGAAAAAACAAGCACATAACATTCCTAAAACAAAGCTTAAATGAAAACTAAACATATAAATAATAATATATAAATAACTAAAAATAAAAATATGATACACATGCATTGTTGAACGTTCAGGATGTCCACAGAAAGGTAGGACTCCAAATCCCCCTAATGTCCAACACATTATTTGAAGCCCACTTCCATCTTGGATGACAAATATGAAAATAATACGTAAATAATTTAAACATAAAATGCAATATATGTTTTGTGGCTCTTAATGAAAAAAAAAATGAAAAAAAAAAATAAAACATAGAAAAAAGATTACTATTATGCAATTGGTCTTTCTAGTGTTAACAAATGTATTATCAAAAAAGATTATTTATCCAAAAAAGTAAACAGCTTTGTGAACACAGAAAAAGGCAGGTTTGCACGAACAAGATCTAAAATAAGCAGAAATAACCAGGTGGAAATAAACTAGTAAGTGAGAGCTCACCACTGCATTTCATTTTAAGTTATACATTTTTATTACAACCTATTGTAAATAATTATTTATAAATCATCTTGCTGCCAAATCAATTTTGCTAAGGCCCTATAGTGGACCTTTTAGTTTTAAATATTTTTAAACCTTAGAGAGCATTATTGGAGTGACAGAGAGGCTAATATAGAAATTATGAAGTGTGTAATTTTGTAATGATGATTTGATATTGTAAGGGAGAATAATCTGATATTTTAAAATAACACGTTTTCTTACCTTTCTTCATCAGTTTCTGAATGCTTTCCCTCCATTCTGACCTCTCATAATCTGAGGACAGCAGGAACAGGTAGCTCTGGAGAGAGAAAGAGACAGTGAGTAGAATAACAATGGCTCCCCCTATTGGAAAGCTACAAACAACAGAAGCACAACATTCAAACAGAAAACATTTATGCGCCATGTGTAACTACTAACTAGTGTTAAAAGGATATCTTTTCACAAATAACAGTGTTGTAAATCAGATGGTTGTGCGATGCGGTACCTTGCCGTGCTTGTTGTGGATGCGGAATGGGATGGTGGGGGAGTGTAACAGCAGCCACGACTCCTGCTCATTCATCTTCTTCCTTAGACGATCCACGTTACGACTTTGACCTTTCTGTGCTTTCTGTTCACCCACAAATCAATCTGATATTAGTACATTAAACATGCACTTACAGTTGTGGTCAGAATTATAGGCACCCCTGGTAAATATGGTCAAATATGGCTTTAAAAATAAATCTGCATTGTTTAAAAAAAATCTAACCTTTCATTAAAGTAAAACAATTGAAAGTGAGGGGGTAAAACATATATAGGTTTATATTAGTTTATATATTTTATAATGTAATAATTCCACAGTTAATCTACAAATGAATGTAGAGACAACATAAATTCAGTATTTTTTAAATACTTGTTTAATGGCATCTTTTTATGAATGAAGGCCAGTATCACTTAGCCTGACTACGTCAGACTTCGTACTTCCGCTCAATTTCATTTCGCTTCTGTACTCAGTCTGAGATAGCGGCCTATCTATCCGTTTTCCTCCGGCCTGAAAACAGCCGGGCCAATCAGCGAACAGAGGGCGGGCTGAAAGCCGTGACGTAGTCGCTAAGTGCCGAGTTTAAGATTAGGTCAGGGAAATCGAATACAACCGCGGATATGGAGACGCGGATGAAATTCGCTCTGTTTTGGAGAATATTCCCGGCATTAGCAAACTGAAGCCCGAACAAGAAGAATGTGTATTAAACATTTTGAATGGAGGTGATGTTGTGGCCCTACTCCCTTTGGGAAAAGTTTAATTTATCAACTATTACCGATCGTCAGCGAGAAACTGGGGAGCCTTTTGACAGGTCAGTGTCTCCTTTCTTTTCCAGGTCTTACGAGTAACCAATGATTTTAAACTTCAGACAAGCGCGCACTAGTGAGAGAGAAAACACTTCTCTATTATTCCATTCCAGACTCTGTCTACGAAGCAAAGTGAAGTATCACTGATACTAATACAGCTATTGATGCAAATTATTTTTTCCCCACTAATTTTAAACATTAATTATAGCCATCCAACATTACAGGATGGCTTAACATCTATTAGGCTTCAAAAAAAGAACAACTTTTAATTTAATAAATGTCATATTTTCCTTTGCCATTCCTGTCTAACAGGTAGGACGTATACAGAAATTGAATACAGTTATCAAACAGTCTGCATGGCATAAATAATACAATTAAATATAGCCTAGAGTAATTCTTAAAGCAACAAAAGTTCTTTAGTCAGGAGCAGTGAATAATTTTCTCTGTTCTCTTTGATTAACTTTACTGACAGAAAGCACAGGCAGCGCGTTCTCTTTTGTTTTGTCACTCTTATATGGTTTCAAAGTATTTGCATAAATAAGAGCGGGATCATTTTAGCCAGCTGCCATGTCACCCTGTAGCCCAAGACTGGTTCCCCACTGAAGCTAAGCAGGGCTGAGCCTGGTTAGTACCTGGATGGGAGACCTTCTGAAAAAACAAGGTTGCTGCTGGAAGAGGTGTTAGTGTGGCCAGCAGGGGGTGCTCACCCTGTGGTCTCTGTGGGTCCTAACGCCCCAGTATAGTGACAAGGACACTGTACTGTTAAAAAGCACCGTCCTTTGGATGAGACGTTAAACCGAGGTCCTGACTCTCTGTGGTCATAAAAAATCCCAGGATGTCCTTCGATAAAGAGTAGGGGTGTAACCCCGGCATCCTGGCCCAATTTTCCCATTGGCCTCTGCCCATCATGGCCTCCTAATCATCCCATACTGATTGGCTTCATCACTGTCTCCTCTCCACCAGTAAGCTGGTGTGTGGTGGGCGTTCTGGCGCAATATGGCTGCCGTCGCATCATCAAGGTGGATGCTGCACATTGGTGGTGGTTGAGGAGATTCCCCCCTTCCATGTAAAGCGCTTTGAGGTCCCAGAAAAGCGCTATATAAATGTAACGAATTATTATTATTAATTATTTATTATCATATAATGTAACGCTTCCACCGCTGTTCAAAAATGCCCACGTCACCTCCGCACCTAACAGCAATTTTGCTCCGGCCGCAAGCAATTACCAGACTGGTTCAGAGTGTTCATCACACTAACGTACATATTAATATACATATAATATACATGATAATATACATTTTTCTTCAAAACTATCTAAATTTTTAATGCCTGTAGGATTCAAATTTTATGCTTTTTAATGCCATGCGGAAACCCTGATGGAGAGAACGTGTGTCTAAATTGTTCTAATGCTCAGCGAGTGGAAAAGTTTGAGTGGCCAAAGACTCTCCAAGGATCACAGATGGATAATTGCAGAGATTAGCTGAGTCTTGGGGTCAGAAAGCAAAAAAACAAACAAAAAAAAACACATTACCACATGTTGTTTGGGAGGGTTTCAAGAAAATTATTTCTTGCTCATCCAAAAACAAACTACAGATAAACAGAGCAATTCCAAGAGGGTCCTCACACCATCGGTGCTCGGGCCCGAAATATTAGTTTGTCAGACACGACTGGAACTTCAAAAGGCACCAGATTCCATGGTCAGAAGAAACAAACAAAAAAAGAGCTTTTTGGCAGCAAACCCACCAGATGGGTTTGGGGCAAACAGGGATAAAAAAGTACCCCATGCCCACAGTAAAATACACCACTGGATCTCCCAAGCCAAAACTCCAAAGGTGTGACCTCTGTGGAACTTTAAAGCAAACTTCACAGTAGGCTTGCAGCAAGTCGGTGTAGCCAATCGTACCGGTTATATCGCTTGTAGTAATAAAAAGTAATCTCTATATTATGCTATACCCACATTAGACAAGCGGTTTGGAAAATGGATGGATGGATGGATGATTTAGCTGTGAACGCCATCTTCTGCCGAGACACAGATTGAGCACTGTAGTCACTTTGACTCTTATTAACGATTTCTTTAATAACTTTTCAGGGCTGTCAAGTTTCAATCCCTTATAAGCCTATGGAGGAGTGATCCAGCTCTCAGATTTAATCAAAAATATCTTAATTTGTGTTCCGAAGATGAACGAAAGTCTTACGGGTTGGAACGACATGAGGGTGAGTAATTACTGACAGAATTTTCATTTTTGGGTGAACTATCCCTTTAACCTTTATGCTAAGCAGAACATCCAACAAGACTTTGAAGGGACCAAGCGAAACATGATTTAAGTCCACTACCCAGAGTTCTTGACTCTTTGTTGTTGTTTTTTTGCATGTGTTATACATAATTTCTTTGTATGACAACCTGGCCAAAAAACAAAACAAAAAGCCACAATTTGGCATGTTTTATTGTGTTATCACAAATAAAACAATTGACTCCTCCAAGCATATAAAATAACATCTGAATAAAGGGTGAAGATGTACATTTTCCTAGGCCGGAAATCACTTTTGGCCACTACAGTGGGTGCATAGTTATTAGACAAGTCGATATTCTCATCTTTTTGTTTTTAAGCATATTTTACCAATTCCAAAACATAAATCTTAATAACTACTATGAATTTTGGTCATTGGCACAGCAAGGTCACAAAAAACAAGTTATTAAAACAAGATGATAGCCTAACAGCAAAAAACGTTGACAATTAAGGTGAAGAATAAGGTGTGAAACAATCAGGAACCCTTTAGCCTCCAGTGCCACCCTTTTCCAGAACTATGTTAATAACACATCTAAATTTTAAGGCGTTTTTCACTTTAAACACTCATCAACAATTACAAATTGCCGATTAATGATTATACACAATCTTAATAGTAATTATTAAGAATGATGTGGTCTTTTAATTGGTAAAATGTATAAAATGCTTGTAAAAAATATTTGATCAGAATATCAACTTGCCTAATCATTATGTACGTACTGTAAATATATACAGGGTTTGCTCAATTTCCAACCATACGTATAGGCAATGTCTTAACAAGCACCACTAATATCAAGCTTGATATTTAGCTTAGTTTTTATCTCCTTTTAAGTCCTCATTTAGATCGTACCTTCTCTTTCTGGATCTCACTTTTGATGGTGGAGATCTTGATCTTCATCTCCTCGATCTCGTGCTCAGAGAGTGTCTGGACGTAAGGGAGAGAGTCTGTATCATCCAGAGTCTGGAAGCTCAGATCAGCCAGAGGGATGTACCATTTACACTCATATTGCTGATGCCTCCTGACAAACACACAAAGAGAGAAACATACTTGAATGTCAAATAAAAGCATGATTTATTATGTTATTTATTGTTTAATTTTTAATTTTGCTTTAAAATACCTAAATTAAATTGACAACCTTAATATATGTATATATTAAGTATATAATTTGAGTGTATTAAGTGTATAATTCGTTCCTGCTTGCAAACACATGCTTCATGATATCATTTTCTTCCTGGCTCTGTTGAGACTAATGTAAGCCATTAATCAAAGCACTCACTATGGAGCATATGTACAGTACACACACGCACACTTCAGGAATCAAAATGTATTTCCACTGCAGAAATGCTTGATAATGTACTCTTATTGTGAGATGATTGTGATGCCCAGTATGGCTCTGCAGCAGAACATAATCTGTTCACCATCATGCTTAACAACCAATTAAAATCATCTCCTGCTTGCTGAATACTTTATAGTCTTTGCCAGTGCTGAGAACAAAACCCAGAACAGAATTTCCCATAATGGCTGCGTCTGAAACTTGAAAATGCTGCCCTCGGAGGATGCATTCCCAGGTTGATTCCAAATTAATTCCTTCATCTGATTGATTTTTGAAGGTAGCATACTGTAGATGTATCTTTCACTGCCTATGATATTCTACAATCCTGTGCATTCCATTCCATGACAGTTGAGCTAAAAATCAGTTTCATCAGCCTATGGTGTGTGTGTGTGTGTGTGTGTGTGTGTGTGTGTGGTGTTATGTATGCCTGTAATTCTGGGAAGGCTGTAGCTGCATGAGGGTAACAACAGCTATCAATCAATATGACGATGTCTTTGACATAGTGACCAAGACAACAACAGAGTGACAAATGATATTGCACCTTTGTAAATCAACACTTAAAGGATTAGTTCACTTTTAAAAAACTTTTGCTGATAATTTACTCACCCCCATGTCATCCAAGATGTCCATGTCTTTCTTTCTTCAGTCGAAAAGAAATTAATGTTTTTGATGAAAAAATTCCAGGATTTTTCTCCTTATAAAGGACTTCAATTGGGACCAAACGGTTCAAGGTTTTAGTGCAGCTTCAAAGGGCTTTAAACGATACCAGACAATGAATAAGGGTCTTATCTAGCGAAACGATCGTTTATTTAAAAAAGAAATAAAAAAAAAAGTTTAAGTTTTATTAAAGCCTTGCTCTGTTCTATGATGCATGTTCGTGACTCTCCTGTTCGAACTCGTTCATCAAAATGAACAAATCTTTTTTCCGAGTCATTTCATTCATTCAACGAACGAAATGACTCGAAAAAGATTCATTCATTTTGAACGAGTCTTTTTTTCAAGTCATTTCGATCATTCAACGAACAAAATGAACTAAATGACTCGAAAAATGATTCATTCATTTTGATGAACGAGTTCGAACAGGAGAGTCATGAACGCGAATCACAGAACAGAGCAAGGCGAGCATTTGTGCTAATAAAACTTAAACTTTTTTATTTCTTTTTGAAATAACCAATCGTTTCGCTAGATAAGACCCTTATTCATCATCTGGTATCGTTTAAAGCCCTTTGAAGCTGCACTGAAACCGACCTTGAACCGTTTGGTCCCTATTGAAGTACATTATAAGGAGAAAAATCCTGGAATGTTTTCATCAAAAACATTAATTTCTTTTCGACTGAAGAAAGAAAGACATGGACATCTTGGATGACATGGGGGTGAGTAAATTATCAGCAAAAGTTTTTTTAAAAGTGAACTAATCCTTTAATCTTACAGGCACCAAACACACAACTGCCTGTAGTGTGATGTACTGTATGCATGTAGTGGTACTTAGAGAGAAAGTGAGTTTGTGTCAACTTAAATTGTTGTCTCAAAGTTGTAAATAAATCAAAGATTATTGTAGTACATTTTACAATAAAATACTATTTCAGTATTTCTATTTTAAAATGTTGTTTTAATCAATGTTTTACTTGCCATTTCTTTGTAATTATTTAGTGAAATGAGAATTTTTTTAGTGAAAATTTTAAGTGAATCCTACACCAATTTGAACTGTCCATGTTCATACCCAACTGCTGTCTTTTTCATCTTGGCACAGAGCAGAAGGTCTGTGAAGAGGAAGACATGACGGAGTTTACGCGTCCCCTCTGACACTTCCACCAGGAAGCCATCCTTCACCAGCTGACGAGCCTGTGATATTTAAAAAATGAAATATTGATATGTTAATACTACACATACACACTTAGTAGGTTGAAGTATTGCACCTTTTATATGCTTTTATACAGTTATGGTTACAAACTCTCTTTCCGCCTCACTACATTTGGATTTTGAGTTATCTTCTTATTGGTTAGGGGTACGTTTCCTACAAGCATTGTTGGCAGACAAGGCTGACTATGGTCGCAAGTAGTTCAACGATTCAGTGTTTCCAGAAAACAGTTCCAACAAATAGTCGTAAATAGCATTACAAGTTGTCACAATGAGGGTGAAACTACAGCTTTTAACCTGTGGTTATAAGAACAGTTTCCTGTTAGAATGACATGTGGACTTAAATAGATCATTCTCTTGAGCAAATAGCTGGTCAATAGAACTGCAAATAGAACTGCCTTAATTCTTCATGACATAGTTTCAACAAGGTGAAAATTCCTCCGAGATCTTGGTCTTTATTTGACATGATAGCATCACGCAGATTTGTCGGCTGCACATCCATGATGTGAATCTCCCGTTCTACCACATCCCAAAGATGCTCTATTGGATTGAAATTTGGTGACTGTGGAGGCCATTTGAGTAAAGTGAAAGTAGTTTGAAATGATTGGAGCTTTGTGACATGGCTCATTATTGTGCTTATAAAGGGATGGACATGGTCAACAACAATACTCAGGTAGGCTGTGGCATTTAAATAATGCACAATTGGTACCAAGGGTCCTAAAGTGTGCCAAGAAAATATCCCCCACACCATTACACCACCAACAGCAGCCTGAACCATTCATACAAGGCAGGATGAATCCATGTTTTCATGTTGATTACGCCAAATTCTGGCCATACCATCTGAATATTGCACCAGAAATCAAGACTCATCCGAACAGGCAACGCTTTGGTGAGCTCGTGTGAATTGTAGCCTCGGTTTCCTGTTCTTAGCTGACAGCAGTGGCACACGGTGTGTCTTCTGCTATCTGCTGCTGTAGCCCATCTGTGTCAAAGTTATTGATCAAAGCTATGTCAAAGAATCTTAGCCCACAGAACTCACTGGATATTTTCGCTTTTTGTCAAAAGATTACCTACTTTTTGAAAAACAAGCCAGATACCTTTTGGTCCATTTGGAAAGTGTTTTATAACTTTTTGGAGAGTCTAGATGGTGTCTCCTTTGTGGAATTGATGGACATTGAGAGTATATAGACAAGTTAGCCTATGTTATTGCTGTATTTTTTTTTATTATTATTATTATTTATTTTATTTTTTTATTGTATTTACTTATTATTTATATATATTTTTTTTATTTATATACTTTTATTATTTTGTATTATTATTTGTACATTTTTTATTTTATTTTTTTTATTCACTTGTAATGGAAAATGGGAATGCTGTTTAAACTTGTGTGACAATTTTTGACAAATAAAATTGTTTTAAAAAAAAAAAAGATTATCTTTAGAGATTGTGTTAAAGGACCCTGTCATACTGTCTCAACATAGTTATTCTTGTGTTGCTGGCACAGCACTGTGTAACCACACTACTGTACCAGACAGCACATTATCTGCTTAGCTGGCACAAACCCAGAACAATGGTAAGTTTAAGTGAATTTTGAGAAGAATGAGATAAATGATTAATGGTTACCCTAATACCCTGCGTTTTCCAATGATGTTCCTTGAGACACATAAACAGTATGTGTTTCAAATTCAACTCATACGCTGCTTACTAGACCAAGACCTAAAATGGGTGTGTTAGATAAGTGTGATATCCAAGACACTGTACTGTTGGTGTGTCTCTAGGAAAAGGGTTGGCTAACACTGACTTATCCTAATATGCACACTTGGTATTCCTAGTAAGTCCAGTAAAGTCCTGCCAGTAGGATGGTGGTTTTATCTGCATGACCCTAAAGAGAATAAAGTTGCTGGTGGCTTAATTAATTACAAATTTAATGTAGTATAATAATATGAGATTTTTCACCATTTGGACAAAGAGATAGTTCACCAGTAAAATGCTGTCATTTATTGACCCTTATATTGTTCCAAATCTGTACATCTTACTTCTGTGGAAAGCAATAGGAGATGTTAGGCAGAATGCAGGCTCAGTCACTAGTCACTTTCATTACATATTTTTTTCCATACAATAAAGAAAATGAGTATTTCTGTCTAACATCTTCTTTTGTACGAGTCTGGAATGACATGAGGGTGAATAAATCACATGAATGTTTGGGTGAACTATGCCGTTAAACTGGCAGGGAGAAATTTTTGAGGTAAAAAAATGAAAATGAAAATGAAATGAAGCTCCTTTTCATTTAAGGAGCACCCTGTACCCGAGCTGCCTAATAATAATATTATATTATTGCATTATAGTTGTGATCACACAGTTAGTTGTGATCACGCAGTTAGTTGTGATCACGCAGTTAGTTGTGTAATATAGTAATATAGAACACACAGTTAGTTGTGATCACGCAGTTAGTTGTGTAATATAGTAATATAGATCACAGTTATCTGTGATCGATAGTTAGTCGAAATATGACACATAGAATACTATACCGGAAGTGCACATACAACTGAGATTTTACATAGAGAAATACGTAGCCATTAGGCCGTGCATAGAGTCTATTCCTCCAACTATGCATTATACCATGATGGTTAAGTAGTGAGTTGAATGGCTGCAACTTCTGATTATTCCCATAATTGACTAATCTGTTGATTATATCTTTGAATAATTGATCTGTCAGGTACTAGGAAAAAAAAACAGATATATATTGATACGAAGCTGGCTCAAGGTGAGGTATTTTTTTTTTTTTTTTTGCTGTGGAATGCCCACACAGACCAAAACTAAGAAAAAAAACATACCAGGTTCTGAATAAAATGCTATTAATAAAGTAGTTTTGAAAACACTCATATAACAGGCACTGATACCTCACCTGTCTTAAAGCGTTACTTACAGCAAAGGACTGTATATGCATAATACATTAAACTTCATACTCTCTTCTGTCACACGAAGTTGCACAAACACACCTCTCCCTTCGGTGTGGTCACGGCAGTCCTGCGCGGGTCAATCTCTTCATTGATGCTGGAAAGGAAGTTCTGGGATATTCTCAGAGCATCCTGCAGTAATGGGAAGTCTGGATGATCCTTAGGGGTGTGTTTCAACAAATCCTTATATAATAAAACAAAAAGACAACATACATACGTTTTATGTGTAATCTTAAATTGATAATCTCACTACTAAAACAAAAATGGTAGTTATAAACCTACACTACAGTTCAAAAGTTTTGGGTTGGTGAGACTTTTAAAATGTTTTTGAAAGACTGAATTTATTAGTAAGAACCGGAATACTGTGAAATATTATTGCAATTTAAAATAACTGTTTTCTATTTTAATATATTTAAAAATATATGTAATTTCTGCATGTGATGGCAAAGCTGAATTTTCAGCAGCCATTACTCCAGTCTTCAGTGTCACATGATCCTTTAGAAAACATTCACAATTTGCTGATTTGCTGTTCAATAAATAATTTTGTTATTACTATCAATGATGAAAATTGATGTTTTTGATGTTTTTATGGAAACCATAATATGCCCCCTCCCCCCCCAACCCCAGGATTCGTGGATTAAACTAAATAAAGGAATTTGTTTGAAATATAAATTGTTTGTAACATTATAAAATAATTGATAAATAATCTTCACTGTCACTTCTGATCAAAATAATGTGTCCTGATTTTATTGTATTTTTTTTTTTTGCTGACCACAAAACTTTTGAATGGCTGTGTATATGAGGAAGTCACATTTTGGACTAAGATACTTGTGGAATTTCATCCATTATCAAAGGTTATAGTACCTCACGTCGAGGTTTTACAAGTTTTGATGAGATATTTTTTGGTGGAAACCACCTTATATTGACATCTGGATTTGTAATGGCCTTAAGATCCGTGATAAAAAAAATCAGGTCTGACATGTTGATACTCGAATCTTAAAGGGATACTCTACTGGTTTTTCATATTAAACTATGTTATTCCCTTAACTAAGACGAGTTGATACATACCTCTCTCGTCTCAGTGCGTGCACTAAATCGCTGTCTTGCGGAGAACCTTTTTAGATCTTATCTCAGCCCTGTTCATTCAGTACGTGCCAAGAAGAGAAGCGACCAAACACCTCCACGTTTTCCCTATTTAAATACAGTTACTAGAGTTTTGTAACTCGACCAAGAACGGTGACACAAAATAAAACGTTGCGCTTTTCTAAGCGTGTAAAATGGATAACTATATTGCATGGCAGAATACCATAGCAAGTGCCTGGGAGCACTTCGACTCTGCGCACTAATATCATCTCTCGTGAAAAGTCCGCTCCCGTTGAAATGAGAGGGAGGAGGAGAGGGAGCGGGGGGAGCGGACTTTTCACGAGAGATGATATTACTGCGCCGAGTCGAAGTGCTCCCAAGCACTTGCTATGGTATTCTGCCATTCAATATAGTTATCCATTTTACACGCATAGAAAAGCACAACGTTTTATTTTGTGTCAACGTTCTTGGTCGAATTACACTACTCAAGTAACTGTATTTAAATAGGGAAAACGTGGAGGTGTTTGGTCGCTTCTCTTCTTGGCATGTATTGAATGAACAGGGCTGAGATAAGATCTAACAAAGGTTCGCGGCAAGACAGCGATTTAGTGCACGCACTAAGACGAGAGAGGTATGCATCAACTCGTCTTAGTTAAGGGAATAACATAGTTTAATATGAAAAACCAGTAGAGTATCCCTTTAATGGATGTGATGATCTTTAAACGGTAGAATTTAGTAGTGTTGGAGTGTCTCTTCATGGCACACAGATAAACGCCACAACTCCAAAATGTCATCAAAGACAATATGCAAATACTCAGAACATCTTAAGACAACCCTTTAAGGTAAGAAATCAAAAGTGCATATTCTTTCAAATTGACTGCAGTTAAATCTCTACAGAGTTTACAATGAACGTGAACTCATATTAACCTGGTTAAACTGTAAGACTCAATAGAGTCTTATACAAATAGTGATTTATTAGAAAAACTGCAAGCTCCATCATGCTTGAAATAATGGTAGGCCTAAAGTCACAGCTGATTGTGTGTTTGTGTGAGTGTGCATGTGTGACTCCAGAAAAATACTAGCCTGTGCATTTGCCTTAGTAGAGGTGACCTTACGATTTTAAACCTAACTATACATTCAATAGACGTTTATATTTTTAGAGAGAGCAACTCACATGCAGGACAAGAGTGCTGCGGGTGACACGGTCAATAGGCTTGTAGAGGAGAGCTGTAAAGACAAACATTAAATAATTAATAAGAGAGTGATCATAAGTTATGAAATATTATTTTATAAGATATGTATAGATTTTAACTAAAAAACACTCATACTTTCAATCATAAAAATGCTCAAAATGCCAAACACACCCAAAGAGAGAGAGAGAGAGAGAGAGAGAGAGAGAGAGAGAGAGAGAGAGAGAGAGAGAGAGAGAGAGAGAGAGAGAGAGAGAGAGAGAGAGAGAGAGAGAGAGAGAGAGAGAGAGAGAGAGAGAGAGAGAGAGAGAGAGAGAAGAAATACCCATTCCCAAACTATTACACAGCTGACTGAGCAGCCAGATACTAGGGGATAATAGCATCTCTGAGCACTGTACAAACATGAGCATCCAGGACAAATGATTTCAAACACTGAGAGGAGGCTCGGTTTATGTCTTTAGCTCTCTGTAAATCCCCACTCTCAGTAAGCTGGCAGACTGAGAGAGAAAAGAAAAAGTCATCTTATACAGTATCATGCCCTCCCCTAACACTGCAGTGGGATATGAACACCTCATACCATACACTTTATACCAAGCTCTTGCTATTCTGTTCCATTTATACAATGTGATGTCATTTTTAAGCTAACTATAATTCCTAAAGACTGAACCCTATGTATATCTAAAAGAAAACGTTCTGCATTTATATATATATATATATATATATATATATATATATATATATATTATATATAAAAGGCAGGCGACGATGTGGCAAAATGTATCTATTATGCAAATAGTTTCACAAAGATTCGATTGCAAGTCAATGGAAAATTTGCAAACTTTAATGAGGGGTTAACATTTTTTCAATCAAGAAATAATCAATATACAATACTGCTTTGCACCAATATGCAACAAAAATTCAATATTGCACTAAGGTACAATCTTAAGAGCCTGTAATTTAAAAATACTGGATATTCTGAATAATGTACTGTGGTTACGGCCCTGCACTAACCACTGAGCCAAAACTTCAGCACAATAATTTCAGTAATTTCTGTTGATCTCAGAAAAAGCACAGCAGACTATTGTCTTCCAAGAAGTACCAGTCAGGTACAAGGAGCACTGTTACCCACAGTTTTGGAAAGTATATTGACACCCCCATAAGGGTCACCTGTGAGCAATCTTCAGGAAAAAGAGCTTTATCTCTCATTTCATTGACAGCACTAGTGAGAGACTTCTCCACATTCTCCTCTGCATCTTCACATCTTCATCTTCTGACAAGGTTATTATGGTGGGTTCCAGTGGTGGTCTTGCTTTCTTTCGTTCTAATTGATGACGTTTCCCACCAGTTCGTAGTACTCACTCATACTCAATCTAATTATAGATTATATTTCACATCGCAAAAGAACGAAGCTCTCTGACAGGGCATATTTCCCATGTGCCTCTGCAAGACTGAAGGATTACAGTGGAAAGAGTGTGGTGACAGAAATGTTTGAGGAGGAGGAGGAGAAGAGAAGTGAGGTGCACTAGTAGATGAGTGTCATTTATCAACTAAATAACCAATCTTTACTCATAATTTGCTAGTGTTCATTTGCATTACTGTTAGCAGGTCTTTAGCAGCATTTTATTTGGTGATTTTAGGGCAAAATCCAAAATGGACCATAAAATCAACTAAGCACATTTTCTGAGGAAAACTTTTTCTGAAGACAATATGATAGGTGCATGTCCATGCATCTCCCATAGATTGGGTTGTTTGGAAGGGTGTTGTGGTCGTTAGATGTTTGAGTGTCTGTTAGCATTTTGCTAGATTGGTTGCTAGGACACTACAGATATTTGTATTGTGTTCTGAGTTGTTAGAAATATGTTAGTGTGTTCCTTATGGTTGCTTGGGTATTGCTAGGTGGTTTCTCAGCCTGGTCTCATTGTTAATACGTAGGTATAATACGTTATTTTCCAAGATAGAAAACGTACGTTTTTGTACGTTTGTTTAGATGCTGAAACGTATAATATGGACGTATTTGCAACATTTAAACGTATCATTATTACGTTTTTACAGCTACAAAACATTAACTATTTACGTATATTTCATATCATAAAGAAATCTGTATATTTTCACTTTTAAAGATAAATGTAACAAGATCCCTTAACTCCCAAAACCTAAACATATCCATTTTAAACAGAATATAAAAAGGATGTAGGTAAATGGCAGTTTTATTAATAATATAGCATTAAAATATATTTTGAGCCACTAATCCTACTCCTACCCCTAAACCCACCCATAACCATTTCTTAAAACTACGTAGGATAACACAATTATGAACAAAAAAACATAACAGACAGACAAGTATAGCCTACATTTCACAATAATTTATTTATTGCGAAAATCTCAAAACCGGTAACGTTACCAAAAGTCGTTCACATGATGATGCGTCGCAGTCCTCTCTGGCTGTATTATAGTAGTTGTGTATGGGGTAAAGATCAGAATTTAAGTTATAAACGTTAATCCATGTAAATATTAATCCGATTTCGGTTCGCTCTGTGAAGGCGCGCGCGCTTCTCCATTTCAAATGTACTACACCGACTGAAACACGGCATGTCGCAATCTGTGACGAAGCCAGGCGAGAGCCAATGAGCGTTTGATATCACGGCCGTAAAACATGTCGTAACGCTTCTTGAAAGCGCGTTTTTTGAATTTGAATTCATCACCAGCGCGGGATAGATTTGACGTTTGCGGTCGCTGCTGAAAAATGAAGATGAAGATCACTGGATAAAAGGCTGAATTTGGATCTGTTTCTTGCAAACAACGTATGGATTCTAGGAATTGGATTACATCAAGCTAATAAAATGTATGTCTTTTGTGAATGTATCATTATGTTGTGTTTTATTGGAGAAAAAGGTTTTGTGTAAATACACTAAATACTACAAAATGGTTAAACGATTAAACAAGTTATTTTTAAGGTTAAAAGTGTATTCCTTTTTAACACCACGCAGCTAATCATCCGAAAACGAGTTTGCTGCAGAAGGCACGAACAGAGCAAAATGTTAATATTTATAACGAACTTAGGCCTATTATATTAATAAATGCGACTGAAAACTTAATTGATAAGACAGTTGAATGCAATAGAGTCAAAACATTAATGCCACGATTATGCATAAATAGTAAAAATTTCTACGTAGGTAGATTTGTTTATATGTAAATGAATTACGTTTTTGTGCTGTCAATACGTTAATATTTTACGTTTTAGTGCTGTAAATACGAGTATTATACGTTTCTGCGTGTATAAAACGTACATAAATGTACGTATGATAGAACTACACTTTACGTAAAAATACACACGTATTCTCATGAGATCACGTTGGGTTTCTATAGGTTGTTGTGTTCTTGTTAGGAAGTTGTTGATTAATATTGTGTTGCTAGTTGGTTGCTGGATGTTGCTATGAGTTATGGTGTACTGGGTGGTTGTTAAGGCATTACTATGTGGATTACTAGGTGCATTTTATTGAAAGTCATTATAAAGTAGGAGTAAGAGTGCACGAGAGCTCATTCTGGCCATCATGAATGAATACACAAAATCAATTTCCTCAGAGTCCACTGGCTCATTCCTGACCAATCACAGCTGATTGGATCTGAAATTGAACAAATTAGAGCTAAGTTTGCCAAAAGCATTGTAAGCCTAAGTAGATCTTAGAAACTATTGGCAATGCTCTCTACGATCTACTTAAGTTTACGATGCTTTTGAGAAACATAGTCCCTATAGGTTGTGCCATCCAATCGCAACCTTGAAGCACATCTCAGCACAGAGGCTTGCATACAAAATGACTCCAAGGCGCCCTTCACACACAGTCCCAGAAGAAACCCCTCTAGATTGAGAGAGCTACTGATTTCCCATATATCCATCCTGCTGGATTGAGGAAAAGATGACTGGAGAAATTGTGAGAAATGCACACATATCATTACAAGGACTTTCTATGTATGGCCACAGACAATAAATCTCATATCTTATATACATTAAAACCAGAGGTGGAAAGTAACGAATTACATTTACTCACGTTACTGTAATTGAGTAGTTTTTTTGTGTACTTCTACTTTTTTAAGTAGTTTTTAAAATCTGTAATTTTACTTTTACTTAAGTATGTTTTGTCTGAAGTATTGTAATT
This sequence comes from Chrosomus eos, assembly GCA_036326025.1. NCBI lineage: Eukaryota > Metazoa > Chordata > Actinopteri > Cypriniformes > Leuciscidae > Chrosomus > Chrosomus eos. The sequence continues at coordinate 16,201,364 of CM070820.1, read as the reverse complement.
CGCTACATTTTAAAACACATCCGTTACTGAGTAAAAAAAATAATACTAAACAAAAATGCTTTGGGTGAAAACATCGCGCTCCGGAAACTACAGCATTGATTGAAGGGCGGGAGAACAGACGCGCTAAAATCACAAAACAATATGGAGAAGGTGACGGACAAGACAGACAGTGATGCAGACCCAGCTGAACGCGAAATGCTGTCGAAATCTCACTCGCACACATACCGGTATGTGAAGCCCTGGCCAGGGAATACTTTGGATATAGAAAAAAATGGAATTTACAGTATAATGCTGCTGCAGATGTCATGAAACACGCAAACTGGTAGATGCATGGATGAATAAATCAAAAGTAAAGCTGTACAATAAATAAAATCGCGACATGACCTGTGAATATTAAAGCGCAAAAGACTGCTATGTAAATATCTGCGTGTCTCTGTGTGAATGAGCTGTGCTGTTTCGTCTACTAACTACATACTCAAGTACTCGACGCGCTCATGCTGTTTTCAGCATCTCACAAACAATACGAGTACATGAATACATGAACATTTCCAGAGCTACTCTGAGAGAACGCCTAATGAGCATTTTCATAATTTTATTTGAGAAAAACCATTGTCAAATACACTCTGAAGCAGGACTTAACCCGTCAAAATAAAAGTTCGGTTTTACTAGCAGAAATTATATTACTATTTTAGGCCTACAATAGAATGTAGGGGAGACCGGGGGCAATTGTAACATATTTTACATTTTCCTTAATAACTCACAAACTACTTGAGATAGACTAGACTAGTCATCTTTTGATACAAGAAACATATATATGTGCACTTATTAATAATACAATTAATATATTTTCACTTATAAGAACAAGACTAAAATATTTAATTAAATGCAAGAAGTCAGAGTGTTACAATTGCCCCCGCCAAGGGGGCAATTGTAACAGCGTGTGGGGGCAATTGTAACACTGAGAAATTACTCCTATTAACCCACTTTATCTCAAATAAAAGCCTACCTCAAAGTAACCACTTTACTGCTGTTGTATTTAATAATGTTACTATTCCCTATCCGTCTTCCTGGGCCTGAATCTAGGCATATTTTACTGTAAAGAAAAAAAAAACTTATGCTAAGTTCTCTGTTCTAACTTCATCAAATTGCTTTTTACAAGTGAACTAATCATTTTCTTTGGTTTGGCTGGGTCTTATACAATCAAAACACTTTAAATCCACTATACAAATACACTGACAATGAAAGGAACTTTGCTTTTGCAGACATATAGCGTATAATATTCACACTTTGTCAAGCACATATAAAACACACATTATTTTATATATATATAAAAAATGTATGTTAATTGATGATTTGTTAATACTGGAACAAACATTTATTTTAATACACCCTTTTAAAATGAAGTTTTACATTAGAATTTAGTGAAATATTTTTTTACCAGAAAAGTATGTCAACACACACAAACAAGCTTATTACAATGGGCCTTGTGGCAACACAGTGTTACAATTGCCCCCGATACTGCAGCCATGACAAAATCTTATATGCTAGCTAGCCCAAACTGTATTAGCATAGGTTGTTCATGTTCTTTTTTAATCAATAACCTAGGGATAAAATGTATATAAGTTTAAATTCACAGACATCTAAACTTTAGACAGCAGAAGAAAAATACTGTACATCCAAAAAATAACTTTCATACCTCAAAATCAGTTTGTAGTTAACAACTTCTGCTAAAGTTGAATTTTTTTTGCTTCTTTTCCACAGATAGAGAGAGAATCCTACTGGCCATGTACAGATTAAGTGTCATCACTCTAGCTTGTTTCTGATTGTAGAAATTGAGTGTGTTACAATCGCCCCCTGTTACAATTGCCCCCGGTCTCCCCTACTTCTCATAATAATTAACATTAACAGTATTAACAACAACAATAATAAGGAATATATATTGTTTGTGCATGGTTTAATTGAGTAAATCTGTTTTTGCAGCACTTTGCCAAAAACTAAAATGATAAAACACGTTTGCTAAACTTTTATTTGATTACCACCGTTTTTGATAATAGCTATATTTGTATTAAATCATAAAAAGAAAAAAATTTAACATTTAATAGAAGTCAATTGTTTTTAAACATGAATAAGTTATTAATGATATAAATAAGTTGTTCATCTAATTCCTAATCAATTATTGAAATTAGTTGATTAGATATGTTTTATTGAACAAATGTTTCATTTATTTAACTGTTATTTTAACTGATGGTAATAATAACCATAATTTAACAATACAATATAAACCGTGATATTTTCTGAGACGGTTATGTGAAACTCTCATACCGTTACAGCCCTGCAACGGAGATTCCCCCACCACACCCCCGCTGTTAAAGTTACTTAGTAACTTTTACTCTGAGTACATTTTAAATGAGCTACTTTTTACTTTTACTTGAGTAGATTTTTAGACCGTTACTTTTACTTGTAATTAAGTAAAATTTTATTGAAGTAATAGTACTTTTACTTGAGTAAAAAAATTTTGTACTCTTTCCACCTCTGATTAAAACAAACTATTTGGGTATAAACAATATATAGTAGTGGCCAAAAGTGATGTCCAGGGGGTATATGTGTTTTTAATGACCCTACAAGTTCAATTAAACCATCTTAATATAAGAGAGAGAAGAAAAATTCTAATTATAATTGTACATATATACTGTTTTATATATATATATATATATTAATATTTTAAATAGGATGGAAGAACTAAACTAAACTAAACTAAATCTGACAAAATTATTTGGCAAAAAAGGTCATTTACAGCTACAGGTCTTATTTCACTATGCAAAAATGTGTAGAAAAGCAAAAAGCTCACGGGAAAAAGAATACATTGAATACAACATAAGTTATACATATTTTGACGGTTCTCACTTGTTTTTTCATGTGTTCATATTTTCTTTGTATTACAGCCTGGCAAAACTATTCAATATGTTTACAAATTATTTAACATACTTTTAATAATTGAATAAAGGGTGAAGATTGACCGGACATCACCTTTGACTACTACTGTATAAAGCAGAATTGGATGTGCACAAAATTTAACACAAAATATAGTTCCAGTTCAGATGCAACTGTCATAAATGAGGGAATTGAAAAGTTTTTAAACTTTTTAAACTTTCTGAAAGTCCTGAGTCAGAATTCAAACTTTTTAACAAGAATATTAAAAAAATATTCCTCTTTTCTCGAAACACCCACGTGTGTATGATCACAAAGCGCTGCAAGCAGAGTGTCACTAATCGAAATGTCACTGTTATGAGTCTAAAAACATAAATTTAGCTCTAGAAGAGGAAAACAAATATTGCACACAAAAAAAAAACCTGCTGTGGGCTGATAGCATTTGAGGAATGCTCACACAAGATAAAAATTTGTCAGTTCTAATTCTTTGCTAAAAAAAAGTTTGAGCAATTGTGCTACACCAGCTAGGGTCCTACAGACAATGTGATGTGACAAAGCAGTTTACACAAAGTGGCAGAAGTCACTCGATGTGCAGAAAGCATAAGGAAAGCCAATACATGCGATTTGATATTACCTCACACTGACATACTTACAGTAGGACTGACTCTACAAGTTGACTGCAGAGAAGAACTGTTTATTAACCTTTAACTATCTGACTATGACCATGATACTTTATTAATTTGCAGCATTGCACACTTATTACCTCCTCCAAAAAGTCTTTCTCGAAATAAATATCACCTATATACTGAAATTAAAAAATAATAATAATATAAATGGACAAAACAAAAAGCAAAGCAAAACACAAGACAAATCAAAACAAAACAGTACGCAATATTGCAAACCACAAATCTTTATGATTAAAACAGTGTGTACCAGGGTTTGAAATAAACACCAACCAACCTGTCAAATGCAGAAGAAAATTCACTGTGGTGGGTAACAAACTAGCCAATTTGGCAGATAATGGTCAATAAATCGGTTTGCATGGCATCGCTATCAGAGACAGGGTGGAGACACATATGCACGCATAATCTTCTGCTTACTAGGTTATATAAAGGTTACTTTGCGCAAGTTCTGGCATATGCACGTTTTTTTAAGTCTGAATATTATAAGGATCCTACTCAGTTTTATAAACGAGACCCCAGGATCTTTCCACTGAGCTTTTACAAACTGTAGTGCATATTAGGTCAAGTCATATTTACTTACATAGTGGTTTATACAACACAGATTGTTTCAAAGGATCTTTAATTCAAGTCAAGTCAAATCACCTTCATTTATAAAGCGCTTTTAACAGTATGGATTTTTTCAAAGCAGCTTTACAGTGACAATATAAATTAGCGTAACAGATTGTTTAGGCTTTACCACAGATCTAGGGACAAAGTTATTGTCCAGCTAAACATAGTCTTGATTGATTCACTTCCATTGCGAAGATCATTAGTTATTAACTTAGGGGCCGCTAACACAAAACCATTCTAACAGAAAAATCCCTAAAGCGCTCCGGCCGCCCATCAGCACAAACCAGTGCCTGCCTGGTGTCTCGAGACTCCCTAAAATAGGTTCAAAGGTGAAAACAATTATCCATTTTCTCTGCGCAAACCTCAAAAACGCAGACGGCGCGCACATGCGCATCATGAGTTCAGTCGATAGGTATGCGTGTTTGAATATATATGTGCGCAGGCGTGAAGTCCTTCACAAATCAACCCTCAACGAACTACTTGTCTGGCCTTAAAAATTAATAATGCATACATTATGGACTTTATCTGTACAGAGGTAAAAGGAAGGAGGACTTCACAGGGGAGAGACAGGGTTGACACTTCAGGACTGCGTTGTCGTCGTGTCCAGGCGCTGGTCTTTCCTCAGATCTAGATAAGGCGGACTGCGGTAAACCTCGGGATACACAGAGAGACTAATATTAGTGTAAACGCCATCCTTCTTATGATGTATCAAGTACATCAGGATTAATGGGAAGTGTTCCCAGCCCCGGCTGTTCTAAACTATGCAGCCTAACATTGAATCATACATTTAACTGACAGAGTGTGTCTGCTTCCCGGACAAGGTTAGGAAGATTATTCCAAAGTTTTGGTGCTACATAAGAAAAGGATCTACAGCCAGCAGTCGATTTTGATATTATTTTGATATTATACTTATAATATCTAATAACTTATATTATACTTAGAATTTTTATTTTTGGGTGAAATGATCCCTTTTACAAGACCTCGATTAAATTCTGGTTAAATTAAATACCGGAAGTGGAGCATTCCATGGACGAGAAACCTTGAACCACATTATTAGACCATTTTCCAAGGCTTGCACGATATATTACAACAATTTTAAAAATATATAATCCAGCATAGCGTAGTGCTATCATTTATAAACCTACACTAACACAGAATACATCAGTATCTTTCTAAATATGCAAACTGTTGTTCATCACAATTTCAAAATAAAAGTTTGAACCCTCGCTCTGAGTTTTCATGTTTTGATGTCCACATGTTCTTGTTCAAGAAATTAAAGTTGCTGTAGCATTTCTATCGTAATGAAGAGGTCAAATATTGAAGATTAGGTGGACACTTGAATTTAATGTTCTTTGGCCAATATTAAACAAGGATTTGATCTTGCTGTAAAGTGTAACAACAACAATCACCAGGCCGTTAGTGCTATCTGCAGGTATTTGTTACAATACATAATGTAAATAAGTTGATTGTTTAATATGTATATTACATTATGTATTTTAACAGTGTTGTTCAATAAAATTCGAAATAACACGACTTTGATAATTTATGTAAATAAAACTATTATTGCCTCTTGTGGTTATTATATATGTTAATTGGAGTCATTTTAAAGGGTATATTCACTTGACCGATATATATATGACCGATATATATGTTAGTGACAGCCCTAGATTAGTTAAATCATAAGTTAAATGCACCTGCGTTGTTTTGCATTTTGTGACTTTCAGTTGAATAAAAGACTCTTTTTCCAGTTATATTTTGTCATTGAAGATTCCTTAAATATAGTGTTTCTTAAAAATATTGTCTCGTCTCGTTCTCGTAAAACCCAATATCCTGTGTGCTAAGTTGTATCATCACACCCCTTGTATTTGGCATACAGTAGCTATGCGAAAGTGTGTTTAGTTGTTACTACATCGTGTATTTTAGCATGACTGGAATTCTGTATTAACCAATCATAAAACAAATTGTTCCGATTATGGCTTCTAAGTGCCATTGTTCTAAAGATCTTTCAACAATCTTAAAAATAAAGGTTTCAAAACGGAGTTATCACAGCAATGTCATAGAAGGACCAACTTGGGTTCCCCAAAGAACCTTTCATTGAGCAGATTTTAAAAGAAACATTTTTATCTTAGTATGAAAAATTATTTTAATAATCTAAATATATATTTTTACATAATAAAGACCTTTTGTAGTAAAGACTCCAATATCAAAGTATATCCACAATTACCAGACATCCTGCTGCACTGAAATTAGACAACATTCTCTGGCAGAATTAAGCTCTACAACAGTTTAACCTTCTGATCAGATAGCATGGACACAATTAAAACAAAAAAATCACAAACCAAACCACACAATAATCATGAATTGAGAGTCAACCAGATCATCAGCTTGTCAAAGCATTAAAATGCAATACAGTTACCATATGTGCAGTTACAACACAGGCGGAGAACTAGAAGAATCTCCATGACAAACTTCCACTGATCCTGCAGTCTTCTCTAAATGCTCTCTCACTACTTCCTTCTCATTCTGCAGCCCCTTTTATCCATCCCTCACAAACACGGCCAAGACAGAAAGAGAGAGAGAGAGAGAGAGAGGAGAGAGAGAGAGAGAGAGAGAGAGAGAGAGAGAGAGAGAGAGAGAGAGAGAGAGAGAGAGAGAGAGAGAGAGAGAGAGAGAGGAGACTCCTGCTCTCCCACACTCCAAAACACTCAGAATGAGCAAGCACGCACACACACACACACACACACACACACACACACACACACACACACACACACACACACACGCACGCACGCACGCACGCACACACACGCACACACTTGAGTTGTGGATGCTGCATACACAAGTAGAAAGATGCAGAGCTGAACTCATTCTTAAGAGACACTGCTCACAGCTCACTTACACATACATGACAATTCACTCTCGCAATGAACCATCAATCAACACATCAAATCACATACAAACAGATTCAGGCTTCCACATACTGCAAATACAGTTCGCTCATGCATGTCACTCACACATCACAGATCAATAGATACGCTCTTACCCTCCATGGTGGCGGTAGTGGTGCATTCCTTGGATTCTTTTGGACCTTTAACTTTCAGATTCTGTCAACAGAAAAGATGCCTACTATAAGCACACACCAACACAAGTGCACATATATACAGAGCTTGTGTCTGGCTCAGAAACAGAATGTGACGTATACATCCTGAATGGAAAAATGAAGAGAAATGTGATGCAGAAGGCTGCTTGTGTATGTGTGTGTATGAGTAAATGCATCAAGCTGAGGATGATAGCTAGATGTGATGTGAACATGCCACCACAATGTAATGGGCACTTGCATTGCAATAGTGTTGGTATGTGGTTTAAGCCTGTAGCTATGCAGTTGCTATGTCAAAAGAGTCCAGCCCCAATTGTATTTTGGGGTCTTAGGCTAAATTACATAAACTTAAATTGGAACAGCCTTGCCATATCTTATCATCATCTGTCAAACTCCGTTTAATGCATCAAAGCAAAATCTAGATGAAAAACTAGATGTTTTAATGCTTTGCATGTTTAATTATTAGGGTTAAGTGTTTGTTCAAAAGATAATTTTAGTAATTCCCACAGATTTCGCACTCACACCTAAAGCGTATGCACCACTCTCATAAAGCAGCCTTTCAAACAGCTTGAGTACAAAAAGTTATTTTTCATGGCTTATTGCACTTAAACTGTCAAATACATACAGAATTGTCTAAATGCCTATCTTGCAGAGTATTCAGGTAAATACAGTGAGATTTGGAACGCAAATAGTTGAGAGAAAACTCATGTTGTCTAACAGAATATTGGATCTGTGTACTTAGTCACAGTAGCCTGATAAACCTTCTGCTGTCTGTCATGTTAATCAAATAACAAAAGACAAACAAAATCACTTGCTTTTGTAGCTTTACTTTTGTACAAATTACTTTTGTAGCTTTAATTGAAAGCATTAATCTGTATTTCATTTTACAATGAAGACTATCAAGTGTTATTTTACATTTGATTACTTTCATTTCTGTATTATTTCTTACCTGAATACTACTGTTAGACCCAGCTGAAAAACTTAAAGCCATGTTTATTTCATTTGTCTCTTTATTTCTATTGTATTTATTTGTGATATCGTTTGCAATTTGTTTATTTGTTCTTATTTTATTACTGCCCGTTTTCTTTTCATTTAGTTCAACGATTCAAATAAAGCCTCCCTGTTTCTATGTGTAAACGTTTGCGTCAATGACCCAAATTATGAAAAAATTATGAAAAAATAATTCCAGTATCGTGACAACACTAGTGCGGGATGGTCGTACTGTAGGTAGATGACCTCACCTCAGAGATCTTCTGAAATTGGATGTTGGCCTGGCTGCATTTTTCTGCCGTCTCCACTGCGACTTTATAGTTGTCCACAAAAGCTTTGTACACACCGAGCTGACTGGCCTGAGAAATAAGCAGAGGAAAAAATGTGGTAAATGCTTTTCACACTGTGCTTAACCACGGCTTATTGTCATTCTAAAGACCATTTTTAACCCTGAAATCTGCCAAAAGAACAAAAACTAAGGTAACACTTTACATAAGGTTTCATTAGTTAACATTTGTTTTAGTCAACATGAGATGAACAAGAATTAACAATATTTCTACAGCATTTATTAATCATTGTTAATGTTAATGTAAACATTTAATAATAGATTAAAATAAATCATTTTTGTTTGTTAACATTAGTTAATGCACTGTGAACTAACAATGAACAACTAGATTTTTATTAACAAAGATTAATAAATAGTGTAACATATTAATAGCTCATTGTTAGTTCATATTAATTAATACATTAACCACTTCTCTTCTTAGATCCTCTTCTTAAAATCATTAATTCATCTTTGTCATTAGGATGTACCAAAAACTTTTAAGCTGGCTATTATTAAACCTCTAAAAAAAACGTAATCATTAGAGTTACAAATGATTTTTTCTTATCATCAGATCATGTTTGTATCTCTCTATTAGTGTTACTGGATATTAGTGCTGCATTTGATACCATCGACCACAACATTCTTTCGAATAGACTTAAAGCAACGACAGTGAAGGTCGAGAGAGGACAGGCCTGAACTATTTTGAACTATCTGAACTTTTTCTGTTTTATTATATGTGGCAGCAGTAGTCCGTGAGGGGGCTTAACCTTCGTTTTGTATTTATTTATTTATAAAAAGTCTTTAAACGTTCGCCAGTTCCCGCCTCTTCCCACAACAGCATCATCATATCGATCACAAGTCCAGAATGGAGTACCGCAAGGCTCAATACTAGGACCATCGCTTTTTACCCTGTACATGCTACCCTTGGGAGATGTCATTAGGAAGCATGGCATTAGTTCTCACTGTTATGCTGATGATACTCTATATTTATATGATAAATAGATCTATATTTCTCCGTGCCACAACTAAAATGACCAATTCACAATATCAACGGAATGCATAGCATATATAAAAATTTGGATGAATAGTAATTTCCTACTAAATAAAAAAAAAGTGTTTCTAATTATTGAACAAAAATACAGTCTAACACTTGATGGCTGCTCTGCCAAGTCTTCGTCGTCAGTTAGGAACCTGGGTGTGCTCTCTGCTACCAATCTTTCATTTGAAATCCACGTTTCTAGCATCTGTAAAACCGCCTTCCATCTTAAAAATATATCTAAATTATGACATATGCTTTCAATGGCAAATGCGGAACAGTTAGTTCATGCATTCATGACCTCAAGGATAGATTGTTGTAATGCTCTACTGGGTGGTTGCCCTGCACCCTTAATAAACAAACCTCAGCTGGTTCAAAACACAGGAGCTAGAGTTCTTACTACGCAGGATGTAGTCAACCGGATCCGGGCCAGATCAGATGGTGAACCTGCACCAAGACACAAACACAACGCATCCCTGAAGTGTCAGCAGAGCTTGTGTCAACAAGACTCTACCCTGTAAAGGCCTTATCAACATGACAGCCATCGGCACTTATCCTCAACAAACCTGTCTCCATACCGGCGTGATGACTCCGACCTTCAACCAGATGCAACTGGATAATATTCTGAATGATACCATAATCATACACAGTTCGTTTTGTTGGCCAGAGGAGAACTGAGCCTGGTTTCTCCCAAGTTTTTTTCTCCATTCTGTCACCTGATGGGAGTTTTGGTTCCTTGCCAACGTCGCCTGTTGTCGCCTTTGGCTTGCTTAGTTGGGGACACTTATTATTCAACATTATTATTGATCTGCCTGCATTGACACCATTATATGAGAACTGAACTGAGCTGGACGATGACATAACGGTTTTCTTCTAAGCGGCTGTATAGATAATTGGACTAAATTAATAACTTTTTGACAACAAAATGAACCATCACATAACTTACTTAAGTGGACTATGACACTATTTTCTTCTGGATCTACTGTACAGCCGAAATAGACTGTTGCATTATTTTCCTATTATCACTGTAAAGCTGCTTTGAAACAATCTGTATTGTAAAAAGCGCTATATAAATAAAGATGACTTTACTTGATTTAACAAATGAGACATTGTAAAGTGTTACCAAAACTAATTCTGTAATGCTATTATGGTCTTTTTTCAAAGCTAACAAAACATAAAAAAAAAATGAATTATGAAAGGTGGTAAACGCAGGTCTGGTAAGTGCAAAAAAAGTCAGATTGAAAAAAATTTAATCTTTTAAATCACAATGATATATTCTTAAAGAGACCAGGGAACACTAATTTTACATACAGTTCACCATGAATATGACATAAATGGTTTGCAAGGTTTGTGGAATTAAATGTTAAACTGTGGAATTAAACATACTGGACATGGAGATATATTGGTTGACCACTATTTCAGATTTAACAGCAAAAATATCTAAAGCACTGTCATTCAAACTCTGCCTTGATCTCTGCTCTCTCTTTTACTCTTCCTATTGTCTTTCATGATCCATGACTTCTGTAAAGTTATGGATTGCTGTATATTTGTGCCCTGAGTTAAGAACTGCATGATGAGAGCCTATGTTCTCAATCTCCATCCCAGCATGCTCCTCTCTCCCACTGCTCGGGAGAAGTCTGGAACACAACACATCACACGGACGTGACATCGTCGCCTAGCAACCCTGCATCAAGCACTCTGACTTTTCATCAAGTAAAACACAGACATGAGATGATACGCACATACACGTCACCAAGACGCAAAAAGAGGAACATTTGTTGTGAAGAGAGAAGCATTTGTGGGAAGAGATGGACAGAGCGAGTGAGTAACAGAGAAAGAAAGAGAAAGTGTGACTAATAGAGAGAAACTCTGCCTCCAACCCACTCCATCTAAATTTGCTCATCCTAAACATTTCCTTCTGTTAAAAATAAATAAATCCTTGTCTCTTTTATGCTTAGTCTTTCGTGCTTCTTTTCCTCTTCGCTGAGTTTCCAGAGCAATAGGGAGCCTGTAATTACTCCATCTGCTAACTGAACCACTGTCACAATGTTTTTCTAATCACACGCAAGTGTGTGTGTGTGTGTGAAACTTTCCACTGTTTTTTTCTTCCCAAATAACTTTATTCAAACTCATTTACAGCAATTTGTTAATTCTTGAAGTAAACCTGTATTGTAATTAGATTTACCATTTTGGACAGCCACACTGAACTTGAGAATGCAAGTACAGAGTGACGCGACTGGTGTGTGATAAGCCTGCCTGTGAGATGTCCGAGGTGCGGACAGGCGCTTCCCGTTTGCTGTGCGACCGATCAACGTTCCGACAGAACCCTATAGGAGACAATTAAGAGGCTACTTTTTCCAACCTGTTCTCATAAATGTTGCATGTCCAAGACTTTTGGGCAAAACATGCCCTAGCGTCTTTATTGCTGTGTGCAGGTAAACTCATGGAAATTATGAGAGAAGTCAAAGAGAATTTTATTTTTATTTCCATTTTATTTTATTTCAATGGTATCTGCAAACAGTGATTGACTGTTGTAAAGGAAATCAATACAATGATTCAGAATCAGATTTAATAATAAACATTTTAATCTAAGCTGTGACTTTGATAATCTGGTTTATTTCTGATATTTTTGTTTTGGCTAGTAGAAGTTCTGAATGGCTGTTAACTTAAAAATTCAGTACACAAATTGGCTGGTGAGTGGAAAAGTTAATATCAAACCCTGGTCAGAACCTCCTGCCATCTGCTTTTTGGTTCAGGAGATAAATTAAGTGTAGCCTGTAATGATGAGCAGTAATGCATGCTGGGTAGGGCCAAACAAAATCCATTCAGAGTGGAAAAATGAACTTGGCACGTGTGTGTGTGTGTGTGTGTGTGTGTGTGTGTGTGTGTGTGTGTGTGTTAATATTAATATAACTAATTAATATAATACTAATTAACTAATTAATTAATACTAATAACTATACTAATTAACTAATTAATATAATTGAACAATTTACTTATTGCGTTCATTTAATGATAGCCTAAACAGTGGGAAAAAAGCCTAATAACATTTTACTTTTTTTTTCTTTTCTTACTTTACTGTATTTTCTTTTTATGCATTAACCACCTGGGGTCATAATAAAAAAAAAGTTCTGCTTTTTGTAAAGTAATGAAAAAAAATATAATGAGCGTTCTGCCATCTCTCTCAGTGTGAAGTTGATTCTGAAACGCGACAGAAAATTAACTAAGCGAATACATGTGAGAGATATGTTTTTAGAAAGCTTGGTGTGTCTTCTTTTTTAAAATTATGTAAATCATATCAAAAACACAGTAATCCGTATGAAAGCAACTAGACGTACAGTTTCTCAAGCGTGTCCTCGTAAGAGCGATTCACATGCAATTAGTCCACGTGAAGAAACGCAAACCTTTAAACACTCTCATTACCTCAAAACTTCATCATTCCTCAGCTTTTCATCGAGTTTGGAATACACTGTGAGTTTGTTTTGGATTTACCTCAGAAGAAGAATAATGCAATTTGAAGATAAGATTTTTAAGGTAAGAAATGCATTATCACTTATAATAATTAGCGTATTATTGTTGCATAAACTTCACATTGTACTAGTTGAACTGGTGTCAGACTAAAATGTATGAAATCGACAGAAACTATAGACAGGTAGGCAACCTTTCAATGCTAAATAAATATACATGTACAACATGATGATGTTTTAAAGGTACAATATATAAAGATTTTGTAATAAAATATAAAAAAAATCACTTGCACAGTGTGATATATTTCCTGCAGCTGTGTACTTATAATATCCCAAAAGTCTCCAGATATTTTTTATTTCAGAGAAATTCCAATTTTAAATAAGTGGTCGTCCCAGAAAAAAAATTCGCCTGACAATGACGCAATATCCGTGCTATCCTTGGTTTCCGTTCGTACTGCCATAGCCATGACGTAACCACGGCAACAGACGTGGACAACTGCATAGTGCGTAACGTTTAGCGGCACGCTGTTTCGCTCATTACATTATAGACCATGGCAAGCAGACTTTGGGACAAAAAAGGAGAACTAAAATGAGGATCAATATCGGCGTGGCGTTTTTGAGATGCTGAGAGCTCAGCTTCACGAGTCACGAATTGACAGCGACACCGCTCTTGCCCATACTTTATTAAACAGGTGAGCAAATGTACATAAAACTAACCAATGCTATATAGCTCAATGCAACAAAATGACAATAAAACAATGCTTTATGATTTGTGCTGAATACAGTGTAATCAGACTTTAGCCATGAAAATGTTACAAGTAACAGAAATAAGCATAAATGTCAGAGAATGTCAGAACACCTCCAGGGTCCAGAAGTTAAACATTTAAAATTTGCTTAGCAATATTTTGTAACTGGATCAAATAGTGTCAATAGTCTAAAAAATATTTATATAAATATTCTATATCCCCTAGCTCTACATTTTCACAAAACACCAGAATGATGACGTCCCACTTAACACTGCAGAAAACTACAGAAATCAGCAGAGAAGGAACGCCTGTCATTCATATATCCTATTCAACATTTCATATTTTGGATAATGCTTTCAGCTATCAGTTAGTTAGTATAGTTTATTCATGGTTTGATTTAACACACACTACTGTTCAATAGTTTGGATAAAAAATAAAAAATAAAGATTCAGCAAGTATGTTGTTATACAAAACTGTAAAACAGTTTACACAAAATAAGCAGTTAGTACAATGGTTTTCAACATTGATGATAATAACAAGAAATGTTTCTTGAGCACCAAGAGCCGACTATTAATGACTAACAATAATTTTATATTAATATTGTAAATAAGCATATTAGAATGATTTCAGAATAATTGTATGACACTGAAGACTGAAGTAAAGGCTGCTGAAAATTCAGCTTTGCCATCACAGGAATCAATTACATTTTAACATGTATCAAAAAAGAAAACAGGTCAATCGAAATTGTAATACCATTTTGCAATGTTATTGTTTTACTGTATTTTTGATCAAATCAGCTTTGGTCAGCATAAGAGACTCATCCAAAAAAAATCATCCATACTCCTAGATTTAAAATACACTACAGTTTAAAACTTTGATTTCCACATAACACACTAAACGCAGCACAGAAAAAGGCCCTAGATTCACAAAAGCACACAAATAAATTGCAGAACATCCATTAACAACATTATTGAACACATGAATACAAAGTTAAACGATTGTTGCACCAGAACACCTAGAAACAAAGCAGTCTGAACTCACAGAGCTGCTCCCCATCCTCATCAGCACACACATCTTCCACACACATCTAGTTAGCTATCTACCTTGATAGGATTTATGGCCATCACAGACATGTGAAACATCTGTTTCTTTGGTTTCACACACAAGCCTGAATATAGCTGTTATTTTCTTCTGGCAGTACCTCTCTGCATCCCCTCTCTGCTAAACTGTTTATTTCAGTCTCAAGTTTAACAGATGCTCCTCTATCCTTCAGCTCTTCGTCTCAGAGGAAGATGATTCTTATCAGATGTATTTATATAGTCTAGCAAAGTACTGCAAGATGTATTTTGTCTTCTTGATATGAGCCCGTATACAGTATATATACCCATATAAAGATAGATCAATACATAACGCTGTACAGTCTCAAGGAAGTTATAAAGAAAAAAAACAGCGATCAAGGAAAAACCACACAGAACACTCCATTTTGACATTAACCAAAAAGGAAATTATTTTCAGAGGTGGAGCCAATATAACCAGGACTGTATAATAATAATTTTGATTTCATGTTGAATTTAAAGCCACTGTTTATATTTACACTGCCATTCAAAAGTTTTGGGTAGGTAAGCTTTTATACGTTTTTGACAGAGTTATGTTTTGCTCTTCACAGCCTTTTTACATTAAAATATACAGTAAAAACAGTAATATTGTAAAATATGATTACAATTTAAAATAACTGTTTTCTATTTAATTAATAATTAATTCTATTTAATTAATTAATTAAATTAATTAATTAATTCTTTTTAATTAATTATTATTAATTTAATATGTAATTTATAGTGTGCTACTGGCTCGCCAACAACTATTCCAGAATATAGCTCTAAGCAGCCATTATCGTGGCCCAAGCGCAAAGACGACAATAAGACATGCCAACATGGCTGGGAGTGTCAGACCAACTGCAGCAAGGAACAATTAAAGACATTTAAAGATGAATTTAGGCAAAATGGCCGTAAAATCATAAACATTACCTAAAAATATGATTTAATGGATTATCACTTTTGACCAATAGGTGGCGCAGATGTGCCAACATGTATGTGGTGTGGTCAGAGTTTTGAATAACGTTCTTATAACCAAGAAATAACGTTAATACAACGTCTAAAAAACTGGATGTTTTGAATGTTCCTAGAACATTCAGAAATAACGTTTTTATAACTTATTATAAACGTTTGTTATGAAAACGTTCTTATAACCTAAAATTATAAATTAACAGGATTTCAGCAACAGCAACTTGAACTAGAATGTACATTTCCTGAAGAAAATGTGAGTGGTGCTTGCAGTGGCAAAACTCGCCACTTGGTTGCTAGAGTGTGGTACATGATTGCATATGAGCCAACAAACATGTCTGTACGATGTTCTGGTGCATAGATATGGCTTAATTATGTTGTTCAGGTGGTTGCTAGGGTGTTCTGACTGGTTGCTAGGCAGTTGCTAGGGTGTTCTGGGTGGTTGCTATGGTGTTATGGGTGGTTGCTAGGGTGTTGCTAGGCGGTTGCTAAGGTATTCTGGGTGGTTTCTAGGCAGTTGCTAGGGCATTCTGGGTGGTTGCTATGGTTTTCTGGGTGGTTGCTAGGGTGTTCTGTGTGGTTACTAGGGTGTTCTGGGTGGTTGCTAGGGTGTTCTGGGTGGTTGCTAGGGCTTTGTTAGGTGGTTTCTAGGGCGTTCTGGGTGGTTGCTATAGTGTTGCAAGGCAGTTGCTAGGGTATTCTGGGTGGTTGTTAGGGCATTGCTAGGGTGTTCTGGGTGGTTGCAATGGTGTTGCTAGGCAATTGCTAGGGTATTCTGGGTGGTTGTTTGGACAGTTGCTAGGATGTTCTAGGTGGTTGCTATGGTGTTGCTAGGCAGTTGCTAGGGTATTATGGGTGGTTGCTAGGCAGTTGCTAGGGTGTTTTAGGTGGTTGCTAAGGTGTTGCTAGGTGGTTGCTAAGGTATTCTGGGTGGTTGCTAGGCCATTGATAGGGTGTTCTGGGTGGTTGCCATGGTGTTACCAGGTGGTTAGTTGTCACCGATGGAAACTATGGAGTTTTTATAGAGTTCTTAGCATGTTCTAGGTATGATTTAACACGTAATGAATCGCTATTAGAATGTAGCTATTCACTGCTAGCATGTGTAGCATGTTGGAAGTGCTGTTTCAGAGTTTGTTAGCATGAGACAAAAGAGCTAATGTAAGTCTCTACGATGTTCTGATTGCAGAGATATAGGTCTTGCAAAATGGTTGCTGGGTACTCGGTTTGGTTGCAAGGGAGTGGCTTGGCAGCTGCCAATCATGAACCTCCAAAGGCTGCTTGTCAGTGTGAATGATATAAACCAAACCCCCATCTCTATATGATGTTCTGATGCAGAGATATAGGTCTTGCAAAATGGTTGCTAGGGTACTCTGTTTGGTTGCTAGGGAGTGGCTTGGCAGCTGCCAATGATGAATCTCCAAAGGATTCTTGTCACTTTGAATGATATAAACCAACTCCCATGCCTCTGTGACATTCAGAATGGAAGATATCCCTCTTTGGATTTTGGTTGCTAAGGTGCTCGACAATGGTTGCTAGGGAGGGGCTAGGATGTGTTGAGGTGATTCATGATTGTCTGTTTGCTAAGTCAAATGAGACCACCCTCGTGTTTCTATGACAATTCAGTCCGGAGATATCCCTTTGATCTATTTCAATGGAAGTCTATGGAACTTGTTGCTAAGGTTCTCTAAATGGTTGCTAGGGCGTGGCTTGATAGCTTCACAATAATCTTGAGAGACTGATTGGTCGTCTGAGTAAAATGAGCCCGCCCCCTTGTCTCTGTGACACTGTGATCCAGAGTTATGTTCGATACAAAATCCCTATGCAATGCATTTCATGGGCCGTCCTACACCATAGTAAGTCAATGGGGCAACTTTGGGCAGCTCCTGCCCTCCAGGGGTGCAACTTTTACCCCATTGTGAGGTATGTTCTTACAGAGTCTGCAAGCCTCTTCAAATGTGGTAAATTACACGTTTCTGCAAAATGCTCGCTCAGTGCTACGAGTAGTCAAAGTTCGTCGCAATGGATTTTTTTATCCAATTTTTTGCCCCTGGGGCAAACACCGTACCCCCGATCGCTTAGAAAAGTCATAGCACACCTCTCCTCAATGAGCCGCCTGATTTGACGCCTTACTCAGGGGTCTGTGATGTCAGCATGTATTTATTTACATAATTGTTCTCTCTCTCAGTTTTTTTTGACTGAGAGAGAGAACAAGATGGTGCTTGTTTGTTTGGCTGCTCGTCGGTCTCTCTTGTACTTACCGTTTTGGAATATTTTTATGGATGTCTATCTGGGCCTCTAACTGCTGCACACGTCTGGTCTATGACCGACAGTCACTCTCGAACATTCGCACCTCTTTTATGGACTTTTATAAGCAGGATGTAGCGCACGCTTTTAATCAATCACACAGAAACACCACTACGCATACATTGGAATGTATTTGCCAGTGGCCGCCTATCATTTCACGAAGGAAACGCAGAAGGAAACGCGGGAGTCGGGGTGGACGCATCACCAGATTGAAAGCTACTGAAAGACTCAGGATCGATGCAAAACATATGTCGGATGGCGATTTCGTTGCCCGGCGACCGCGAGCGCTGGCTCATCGGTGGCTCCTATCTATCATTCCCCTGCGATCTTCGCCTGTCCATTTGGTTGGCTCACCTCGGGTTGGCAGCTGTCATCGGCAAAACGGTGTGAATCCCGGAAATCTACGTTCTTTGAAGAAAGGCGGAGCTTTCCCCGATGTGATTCATCCGCCCAAAATGGCACTGATCAACGCCAGATCCGTGGTCAACAAAACCTTCCTGCTCAACGACTTCTTCTCCTCTCATTGTTTGGATTTCATGTTCATCACTGAATCCTGGACTACGGTTGGTGACCTAACCCCTTTTTCTGAACTAGTTCCTAATGACTGCTCGTTTTTCAACACCCCCCGTCCGAACAGACGAGGGGGCGGGATCGTGACTATTTTTAAAGGCTCATTCTCTGTGCGATGCCGGCCGGTTCCTGTCAGTGCTTTCTCAAGTTTTGAAGCGCAACTACTTAGGGGTGATTTACCGTCCGCCACATTCACTCAAGGACTTCATTCAGCAATTTACAGAATTCATTGGTAATATCACCACAACCTATGATCGTTTTTTTTATTGGTGGGTGATTTTAATATCCACGTTTGTTGTCAATCTAATACTCTCTCAAAGGATTTTCTAAGCCTCATTGAATCTTTTAACCTAGTCCAGTGGATAAATGATTCCACTCACATGAAGGGTCACACATTGGACCTTGTGCTCTCATATGGGATGGTGATTAGCGAGGTTGTAATATCTGATCTTATGCTTTCGGACCATAAGCCAATTTTATTTTCTACATCTCTTCCTTGCATTGCTCAAACCACCAGTGAAGATGTAAGACTATCTAGATCATACTCTCCTCTTTTTGCCTTAAATTTTAACGAGCACTATTTGAATTCCTCCACACACTTGCTGCTGAACTCTCCATTATTGGAACTAGATGCTGACCAACATCTCGGTCTGTTATACTCCACTTGGTTAAATGCCTTAAATGAAACTGCTCCGCTTAAGCCCTTCAAACCTAAACCAAAATCTGAACCATGGCTCAACGTGGATATTCGGCGACTAAGACAAGCTAGCAGAAAGGCTGAGCGCAAATGGAAGAAGGACAAGCTACATATTTCACTTCAGTTGTTTAAAGACAGTCTGTCAGCCTACCAAAATGCTGTAAAGGCGGCAAAAGCTGCGCATTTCTCTGACATGATTATGGCCAACCACTCTAGACCAAAGGTTTTATTTTCTGTTATAAATTCGGTTTTAAATCCTCCGGTAAATGTATTGAATGACGTCTCGGATGAGCTATGTGAACGTTTCTTGAGATTTTTTATTGACAAAATATCTAACTTGAGTTGCAATGTCAGCCGCTCTGCAATTAGTCAGTTGATGAATTCTGTTTCCTGGGATGCTTTCGAGCCAATCACTCTAAATCTCCTTAAAGAAACTATCACTAAGATAAAACCTTCGTACTGCTCTCTAGACATCATCTCTCCTAAGTTTCTTAAATTGATTATCGATTTAGTAGGGCCAGGATTGGTGTCCTTTGTTAATAAATGCCTCCTTACCGGCTCTATCCCTGCTGCCCTCAAGGAGGCCACTGTCACTCCTTTGCTCAAGAAGTCTTCACTGGATCCTACCGTATTAAATAATTTCCGTCCTATCTCTGTTTTGCCTTTTGTCTCTAAGGTGTTGGAAAAAGTTGTTCTTGACCAACTCCAGCTCTTTTTAAAATGTAATGATATCTCTGAAAAATTTCAATCTGGTTTTAAGTCTGCTCACAGTACTGAATCTGCTCTGCTGAGAGTGTTAAATGACATCTATCGCTCCACTGACACTGGTGACTCTGTGGCTCTTGTTCTTCTTGATTTGTCGGCAGCTTTTGATACTATCGACCACTCTATCCTGTTATTCAGACTAGAGTATGATGTGGGGCTAAAAGGTGTCGTCCTCCAGTGGTTCCAATCTTATCTCTCGGGTCGTACTTTCAGAGTAAAGATAGGAAATTGCTCTTCGTCTGTTGCGCATCTAACCTGTGGCCTTCCACAAGGTTCCATTCTAGCGCCTTCTCTCTTTTCCCTCTACATCTTACCACTGGGCACCATTCTAAGAAGACATGGGGTATCTTTTCACTGTTATGCAGACGACACCCAATTGTATGTTCCAATCAAGAGAAATGATCCCTCTGCCCTTTCATCACTGTTAGGTTGTCTGGATGAAGTAAAATTTTGGCTGGGCCAAAATTTTTTGTTTTTAAATGAAAACAAAACAGAGATCATCGTCTTTGGGTCCACTGGTAATCCCCAGGCTGTTACCTTTGACCTAGGCAGACTAGCGGCATTTGGTTCTGCAAGTGTGCGGAACTTGGCCGTTTGTCTGGATGAGTCTTTAAATTTTGATAAGCAAATCTCTTCTGTAATAAGCTCTAGTTTTTATCACCTGCGGCTGTTGTCAAAAGTCAAACCTTTTCTTAATCACAAAACTCTTGAGATGGCGGTTCATGCTTTTATCACCACACGTGTAGATTACTGCAATTCACTTTACTGTGGTATCTCGAAAACGCAAACTGCTCGTCTTCAACTGGTGCAAAATGCCGCCGCAAGATTCCTCACAAATAGTCGGAAAAGTGATCACATCACCCCAATTCTGAGGTCTCTTCACTGGTTGCCCATTAATTTCAGAATCGAGTTTAAAATCCTGTTATTTGTGTACAAAGCTCTATGCAACCAAGCGCCTAGCTACCTAACTGAACTGCTACATCCTTACACGCCGTCAAGAAGTC
Source organism: Chrosomus eos (assembly GCA_036326025.1). Taxonomy (NCBI): domain Eukaryota; kingdom Metazoa; phylum Chordata; class Actinopteri; order Cypriniformes; family Leuciscidae; genus Chrosomus; species Chrosomus eos. Next base: position 16,180,083 of record CM070820.1, on the reverse strand, counting down.
TGAGATCAGGTGAAAAAAATCTGTTACAAGTCCCTCAATGCAGACTTAAACGTAGAGGGGATCGAGCTTTTTCTGTGGTTGGGCCTCGGCTATGGAACAATTTGCCCTTGGACGTTCGAATCGCCCCTTCTGTGATTTCCTTTAAGTCCATTTTAAAAACGCACTTGTTCTCTTTGGCCTACAAATAAGGTGCATGTATATGTATATATATGTGGATATGTGTACATGTATGTGTGTGTATGTATGTGTGTGTATGTGTATATATATATGCACATATGTATGTGTGTGAATATGTGGATATTCATATACTTATATTTTCGTTTCGATCTAGTTTTATATTTCTCTCCTTTGAGTATGATACTGGTATTAAACCTGCCACTGTCTTTTCTGTTTTTATTTTCTATTACTGATAATCTCTGTGACTGCTTGGACGTCTCCCGTTTTAAGCTGTTCTTAACCTTGTTGTACTGTTTTATGATGTGCTACTACGCATGGTGTTGACGTCTTTTAATTTTGTAGTTCTGTAAAGCACTTTGGTCAGTCAGTGGCTGCTATAAAATGTGCTATATAAATAAAATGAACTTGAACTTGAACTTGAACATAATTTATGTAACTCATTACCTATTTATTCTATAAATATTTATTAAACGAGTGCATTTAGTACCGCACTCTGCCTGCGGCCTCAGGCCTATAGCCTATGGTTGCTAGGGTGCTGTAACTGGTTGCTATGGTGTGGCTATGAAGATTTTAGGCCAATAAAATTACTTATTGGCTGCTGTATAATATAAATCCTCTGAAGGAGAGAGAGAGAGGGAGAAATGCAGGGGTGTCAGGCCCTTTGTGGCGGTGTGTGAAAATGTCGGTTGGGATTTTAATTTCTGAAAATTCCGCAATGTTAAGTCAATGGGACTTTTTTGGCCGCTTTTTCGTCCGCTGTGCGAACATCATACACTCGATCGCTTAGAAAAGTCATAGCACACCTCTCCTCAATGAGCCGGTCTATTTGACGCCTCACTCAGTGGTCTGTGACAAACGGTCCAGGAGGAGTTACACGTCAAACTTTGTGTGGAATAATTTTTGCAAGAGAACACTAGTGTTGCCTTGCCTTTGGCAAGCACCACTAATTAATAAATAGGAAGCATGAAGCTAAAACAAAATCTACAGGGGAATATCGAAATCTCAGAAGTAAAGTGCAGAAGATGATTAGAAGGGATAAACAGGCAGAATTGGAAACATTGTGAAGTGAACTGAAGGAGAATTCAATGAGGGACAATAGCAGATCAGTTTTCCAAACGGTGAAAAAACTATTTTCAGCCACGCACTGTAGCCATCATAGATTTTGTAATGAACCAGAGAAGGTGTGTCAGCAATGGAAGGAATATTGTGAGGGATTGAATCGGAAACGGTTACGGTAATTTCTGTTACGGTAATTTCTATTATCACTGTAAAGCTGCTTCGAAACAATCCATACTGTTAACAGCACTTTATAAATGAAGGTGACTTGACTTGATTGTACGATGATAAAGAGGAACATTTTTAAACTGATGTTCAAGAAAGAGAGCCACCTCCTTTGAAGGTCGAGATCCGTCTTGCCCTGCTGCGATTATTCAACCAGAAAGCAACGGGTCCAGATAAAGTAGCAGCACTTTTAAAGTTTGGAGAAGATGTGACACTTGATCTATTGCAACAAATCTGTACAGAGGTGTGGGACCATGGGATTTGGCCAGTTTCATTCTTTGCAACTATAGAATGGTAGTGTACACTACATAGAGGGTCATTGTACGATTTAAAAATAACATCTATGGCCTTTGAACGGTGTGTTTGGCAGGTGAACTCACCAGTTTCTGGAAGAGATGTCCAACAGTGACCTTCTCATCCCACTGTTGAATGTTGGGGAAAAGAGCATCATAAAACTCCTTATGAACCTCAAAGATGTCTTGGATCATGAAGAAAATAGTGTCAATCTGCTCCATTGTCAGCACTGGCTTCGATGTAGTAGCTGTAGCTTTAAGTGGCTTCATGGGCTGAAAGAGAATGAAAGATAGAGAGTTGAATTAATTCACGTTCACTACAATGTTGCATGTATTTACATATGAAGTATTAAATTGTCGTATGCAAGACCCCCAAATTTAATTTTCAAGTCAAGTCACCTTAATTTATATAGAGCTTTATACATTACAGATTGTTTCAAAACAGCTTTACCATTATAAACAAGAAAATAATGATCGATGATGCAAACAGCTCTAAAGAGACAATAGTAAACAATAGTTTTCAGTTGAAATCTCTTCAGTGTTGACTCTTGGTTCAATCTGTGTAAAGTGACTCTCTGTAAAGTTCATCAATTATGGAATCAGTTCCGTTCATCTATCCACCTTATTCTTCGCCCGTTCTATTTCCCATGATTCATAGCGGGTTCAACTGACTAAACGGTTTTCTACTTCCGGTTGAAGTGCTTGTTTACATAGAATGCTAGCACTCGTGTAAAGGCTGCGGTGATAGATTGTAGTTATTAAAGTATAAGATAATTATTCTGTCAAGATGGGAAGTAGTCGGTGGCTACACACAGCTGATGAAATCACAAAAGATCGTGAAGGCGACCGTATCAGAGTGCCACATCCCTCAAATTTTAACAGGTTGGGTGGATGACCACAGGGCAGGAGATGAATTTAGCATTAGTGTCAGGTGCTCAGCCATTACCAAACACCCCACAATACTGTATATGTCATAAGCAGAATTTATAAATAATGTAGACAAAGACCCAACAAAGCCACTTTTCTTGTTAAAAAACAGTCTATTGGGCAAGTGTTACAGTGTAAAACCAGTAGAGCAACCCTGTAGCCTTGCAAATACTGCAGTAGATGCAAGATCTTTAAGACCCCATCAAACCCATGCTGGTTCTGATCTCACATGTGAGACATGTAAAAGTTTCTATGAGTTGTATGTTCAAGTGAGCTGTGCACAGGCTTCTACTTTACAATCTGAAACAAGGGAGCAGAGTTCTTCCGATTTGTGGCACAATGCAAGAAAATTGAGAATAACTGCAAGTTCAGCTAAAAAGGTTCCTATTAGAGCATCCACCAATCCTGCTAAGTTTATGGCAGAGCACCTGTACCCCTCCTTTCGTGGCAACTATGCCACAAAATATGGTAAGGAGAATGAGGCGGTTGCTGGTAATGCACTTCGAGAGCAAGGCATGAGTATTTCACACAGGGGCATAGTTGTTAGTGTCACAGAGCCATGGTTGTCAGCCAGCCCAGATGGAGTAATTGACTCATCTATCCTACTCGAAATAAAATGTCCCGTCCCAAGTAAACTCCATTCTACCCTCTTGGATCAACTTGACCATAACTGCAGTGACATCAAGTTAGTAGATGGAGTACCACAACTTCAGAAAACAGGTAGCCGAGGATATTACATGCAGGTACAATTAGGCATGTTTTGTGCCGCTCTGAAGATGGCCAAATTGTTTATCTGGAGCCCAAATGACACAGTTATGTTCACTGTACCATTTGATGAGCCCTATGTTCTGGAGAGGGTAGGACATCTGAAGAGATTTTATTTCTCAACAATGTTGCCCCAGCTTGTGGATGAATTTGTTGGTCAGCGACCTGAAACTGCAGAACAGATAAATGAGCATAATGAATTCATAGAAAATATCCCTCAGAAACATTTTGTTCAAATCACAAAACAACTGTTAGGTGCTGCTGCTGTTAACAGTATGAAAACTAATTTTTTTTACCCAAACAATTTTATACATTTAAAAATGCTGAACATAAGTATTGTTGTACATAAGTGAATATTTATAAATACGTAATGTTGTTCCAGTAAAATTGTATGCAAATCTAATAAAATCTATTGTACACAAACTCAAATAATAACAATAAATTTCATACAGATTCAGATTATTTTATTTAATGCCATATCAGCATTCAAAGCTATTTTCATGACAAAAATTCAATAACAAAAATACAAATATCATATATATAAAAAATAAATAAAAAAACAGAAAAACAGTAATTCATATTATACAAGATTTTTTTAATTAACATGACTATCCAAAACCATTTCAGGCCAAATTTCATACAAAGAGTAAATATTAACAGTCAAAAATTAAAAAAGGCAGCGAGTGTCAATATGAAATATACAGGAGCAATTTATGTAGATGTGTTAAGTGTGTGTGTGTGTGTGCGTGGTGTGTGTGTGTGTGTGTGTGTGTGTGTGTGTGTGTGTGTGTGTGTGTGTGTGTGTGTGTGTGTGTGTGTGTGTGTGTGTGTGTGTGTGTGTGTGTGTGTGTGTGTGTGTGTGTGTGTGTGTGCAGATGAAACTACAACCTCAGAACACCACTGTTGTCACTTATCACTCACGGATGAGATCAGCGAGGGCCGCACAGATTCTGAGGATTTTTTCAATTTTGGGGGTCATGTTTATTGGTATTATACTTATTAAGATATACTTTAAGTCGTCTGATTGCTCTCTCAACATGAATCCGAACATTTGCAATCCTGCGAGATGCTGTGACTTGTTCCTCAGTTAGCTGGGCACCCCCTCTAGTGAAAGCAGGCAGAACCAATTTGACCTTTTTTTCAAACAGCAAATCACGAACCAAGAACCCACGATCTGCCATGACTTCATCTCCAGGCTTTAAATAGTACAAGATACCAGAGTTCATAGTGATATATTTGTCACTGTCACGACCTCCATATCCACTTGAGATAAACATGATTAAGCCACATGGGGCAACAGCAACAAGGTATTTGATTGTGTTGTGCGAGTAGTAATGGCTGTAGGACTCCCCTCTAGAGTCAAGATTTTTCGCCTTCTATAACAAACTTTCGCTGCAGTCAGTGACACAGGTAGTGTTGGGAAAAAACTTATTGAATGCAGTTGGCATAGTGGCCTTAATGGTTTCTTTTGGGAGCCAGATAATAAGAGGGTGCAAGACCTCCTCCATTTTATCAATCCAGAATGAGATAACCTTACTGGCAACACTCTGAGACACATGAAACTGCCTACCAAGGTCACCCAGCACACGATTTAATTTTAAATTTTATCAGTGTCATTAGTATCTGATCACGCACTGACAAAACAAAAGCCCTTTCGGCAAATCCATCTAAGGTGGAAACAAGAGAGTTGAAGGTTTCCAGTGAGACTCCAGTGTAGAGGAATGAATCGGCATCACTCTGAAGCATGGAGTAGCTGAAATCTTCAGTTTGTGTTGTGGAATCTTTGGCTGTCTCATCAACACCCTGCTGTTCACCATAGTTGTGGTCCCAAAGCGATGGATCTTCCCACTGGGTGGAAATAGTGCTGTATGATACTTGTGGCACTTCAGGTATGCCCTCATCCTCCTGGTCTGTCACTTCTGCTGTTGCTGTAAAAAAAAAAGAGCACATAGGCTACATGTTAAACTGTTTCTGTCCATGTTTCTCACACTGTCAACATTATAGTAAAAGCTTATGATAAATGGTGATGGAAGCTCTTCCTCGCTCAGGCTAACAACTACCTGGCCCACACAACGATAGCACTCATATAGCATTAAACCTACAGTAACATTCAGTGGACAAAGGCATAAACCATTAATGGCTATGGTTTTAACATATTTACTCATAAATGGCATATTGTTAAAAAAAACTGTAGGTTAGACTGCCCACAGATAACACGAATATTTCAGGCCGGTGGAGCTCGTAAAAATGTAAACACATTTACTCATAATGGGCATATTATTCATAAAAATGTAGGTTAGACTGCCCACAGATAACACGAATATTTCAGGCCGGGGCATATTGTTTGTAAAATATAGGTTAGGCTGCCCACAGATAACATACATATTTTTGTAGCAGGCCGGTGGAGCTCGTAAAATGTAAACAACCGGAGGTAGCTAACGTTAACTCAACATTCAACAGAATTCAACATTAAAAGTGGCTTACCTGTCACTTCGACACGAACAATTGCACGTCTCTTCTTCACCACTGGTCTGTCATATCCAAGGTATAATTCCGGGTTGGGATGGTCATCCGTGGGGCGTTTGTCAACAAAATGATGCGAGCAGACGTACACCTTTTTCGGTGGATGTTTCAGTTTTAGCGCAGCTAACCACTCTAAATGTCTAGACTCTGGCATTGAATGTAGCTGATACGGAACCGGACACGGACATTCTCTCCTTCTTATTTCTGCTCGAAGCACTCAGTTTCTAAAAAGTTTTGTATCTTCTTTGAATTGTTAAAACAACCAACAACAGCACATGTGGAACCTGAACTCATTCTCTCTCTGCTAGTAACTTACCGGTCGATCGCTACCAACCGGAAGTTGACAACCGTCATGGTAGTCGTCATGGTAGCGCGCATTGTTTAGAGCAGAATAAGGTGGATAAAGCAGCTGTGGAGAAAACAGTGATGTCATCGTTAGGGCTGGTCCGAATACCATTTTTTGAGCTTCGAAGCTTCGGTAGTGAACATCGAATATTCGAAGCTTCGGAATCTCTATGTCTGGCTGTCCGTCCGTTTGCATTTTGATTATTTCGAGAACCGTTCATCCAAACGACTTCACAAGGGAGTGCAGTTAGGCTTGGGTATCGAGCATCGAGTATCGATTGGAACCGGGACTTGCTTTGCGATTTTCCCGGAATTGTTCAAAAGTTTAAATTTCGATTCCTAGTTTCGATTCACAGTCTGCCGACCGGAAGAAGAAACCGCTGAAGACCAATGAAGAAGCGTCCACCAGAAGTGTTGGCATAACCGAGCGAAGAGAGTCGTCCTATGCTGCGTTCACTCCAGACGCAAATAGCGCGTCAAATTCACGCCTACCGCGTCTAGTTATACGCTTGAACACTTTGAATCCATTCGCGCGTCAAGAGCGAAATGACGTGCGTAAAAAAAGGAGTATTCGCGTCTATATAAACGGACATTATAAACTGAAAAGCGGGCCTGTCCCCATTCGCGCCACAGGAATTGTTTACGCGTGTAACGCGTCTTTGCATTGACTTAACATTGAAATCACTCGCGCCAGACGCTCTATTCGCGTCTGGTGTGAACGCACCATCAAACCAAGGCATGGATATGTTCCAAAAGTGCTCTCGACGGCGTTCAGAGCACAGGTTATTTCGCTGGTTGCTCTCTCCTCGCCAGATGACAAAGGTTTTACAAGTTGTTTCTTATTAAGTTGGCTTGAGAAAGCCAACTTACTGATATTGTATTTAAAGGAGTCATAACCTAGTATTACCTTAGATACCCACGCTCTATTATAGTCTTTCAGGCCCTTCTAAAAAAGAAAAGTGGAAAAAAAAAATAAACACAGAGCTCCTCTGACCCTTATTTCTGAATGCATTATTGTCTCGCGAGATCTGATGCGATATTTTGGCTGTAGTGGACGGTCATTTTAATAATGCAAATGAGGGGCGCGTTGATTGGTGGCAGGAAGGAGGGGGCTTGACACCGCAGGTAACTTCAGCAAGCATATCATTCCAAAATGCAGACTAACACGCCAATTCGTATTTCCATTTTTGGCGTGCTATCAAGACGCATAATCGCTTTTCAGCGTGTTTATGAACGCCGTTGACTTACTGTATATATAAATATATGACCTACCCCAACCCCGTCCCTAAACCTACCCGGGGTTAATACCATTAATAAGTGTTCCCCTACCATCCTAGGACAAAAAATATCGCGCGCCAGATGTAGATCTAGGTTTTTCTTCGTTTCGCTCGGACATTTAATGGCGTGTACATACACGCGGAATCACTCGGACATTTAACGGCGTAGATATACACGCATACACGCGGATAGCTCAAAATGCGTATAGATAACACGCCACTTGACTTGAAAGTGGCGTGTATGTTTACGTAAAAGTCATGATGTCATGTTGGAGCCAGACTCTGAACCAGAGCTGGAAACGGAAGATATAGAGTCAATGGAAGGACGTCTACATCAACATGTCTCTGAATGGTAAAGACAATCATTTTGACTGAGACTTACATTAACATCAGTAACGAGCTAAAACGTTTGTTGCTATTTTGTGGCTAGCATTCGTAGAGTCCATTCCCCGTGTTTACCTCGAAGCTAAAGTTACAATAGCCGCATTAGTAGTTAGCTGCTGTTTGTTACACACAGTAGAGTAATAAAAACACAGTCTTACCGTTTCAATTTCAGGCAAGTGACTGATTGTTGGAATGGCATCTTTTTCCAAACGTAGCTTCGAGGCCAACTTCGCCTGATATTGCCCCAAATTTGTGAAGGATTCCTTTGTAAAATTTTTAGCGCAGACACCTAACGTTGAGCCAGTTGATAGGGTTGTTGGAACAGCGTCATTAAAAATGAATTTCATCCACTGGTCCCTGGTAGTTTGGTCCGTTTTTGGTAGAGAAAACACATTTGAATGTTGATTCTGGCAGTCAACCACAGAGCAACTCATGTGTGCACTACATTTCTGCATCTTTCTTGACTGAATGTGAGGGGGAGAGCTCAGAGCGGGCTTCCTGCAGCGTCTGCGGTGTCCAAATATGGTATATCCTGCCCCGTCTTGACGTCAAGTCGGGGGAGAAATTAAAATCTCGTATTTGAGTGCGCGTGCACGTGGGCTGGTTTACGAACCCTGGGGTAAACAAACGCTTCACTTTTGAATATCGGCTTCCCGGCAGATCATAATCATGTTAGGTAATCATAACATACATTGATTCTCGTGGAAAAGTGAAAATTGCAGGTTATGACTCCTTTAAACTTATTATTATTCTTCTTACTCAAAAAATTCTATATCTAACTCCTCCTAGAGCTTTAACTCTACAAATTCCAAACTCGGGTCAGACCTTCAGACTGTTCTGACTCGAGTTGCTATATCTTTTCAGACTGATTTGACTTTCAGATTTCTTAAAAATTAATATTAAAAATCATAATATCCCATTGACTTTCATTGCAACAGGTCAAATTGAGCCAAGACTACGGTGGCCATAGGACTCACCTAAATCTAAACCTGAGTTATAAACTATTCAACTAATAAACTCTATCATCTAAAATCTTCTCTTCTATTAGCCCTAACTCGAATTATACTCCTTTTTCTTTGTTTTCAAACTAATTATCTTTCTAATCTCTATATTTCTAATACTATCTATCTATCTATCTATCTATCTATCTATCTATCTAATCTATCTATCTATCTTTCTCTTCATTTCTTTCTATCTTCATCTTCTTATAACTATTCTTCTTTCTACGATCTATCTATCTTTTTTCTAACTAATCTATCTATCTATCTATCTTCTATCTATCTATCTACTACTCTATCTATCTATCTATCTATCTATCTATCTTTCTATCTTTCTTTCTAACTGATCTATTTATCTTTTTTTCAAACTAATCTATCTTTCTAATCTATCTATATTTCTAACTAATCTATCTATCTATCTATATCTATCTATCTATCTATCTATCTATCTATCTATCTTTTTTTTCTTTCTTCTTTCTTTCTTCTTTCTTCTTTCTTTCTTTCTTTTAACTAATCTCTTTCTTTCTAACTGATCTATCTATCTTTCTTTCTAACTAATCTATCTATCTTTCTTTCTAACTAATCTATCTTTAATCTATCTTCTATCTATCTATCTATCTATCTATCTATCTTTCTAATAATCTACTATCTACTATCTATCTATCTATCATCTATCTATCTATCTTTCTAACTGATCTATCTATCTCTCTTTCTAACTAATCTATCTTTTTAGCTAATCTATATTTCTTTCTTCTAACTAATCTTTCTTTCTTTCTTCTTCTTCTTCTTTCTTTCTTCTTACTAAACATCTTTCTTTCTTTCTCTTTCTTTCTTTCTTTATAACTAATCTCTTTCTTTCTAACTGATCTATCTATCTATCATTCTTTTAACTAATCTATCTAGCTTTCTTTCTAACTAATCTATCTTTCTAATCTATCTATCTATCTTATCTATCTATCTATCTATCTATCTATCTAATCTTTATCAAATCTATCTATCTATCTATCTATCTATCTATCTATCTATCTTATTTTCTTTCTTTGTTCTTCCTTTTTTTCTTTTCTTTCTAATCTTTATTACCTAACTATCTTTCTTCTTTCTTTCTTCTTTCTTTCTTTCTCTTCATCTTCTTTCTTTCTTTCTTTCTTTCTTTCTTCTCTTTCTTCTCTTCTATCTACTAATCTTTCTTTCTAACTAATCTTTCTTTCTTTCTAACTAATCTATCTATCTTCTTTCTAACTAATCTATCTATCTTTATTTCTTTCTAACTAATCTATCTATCTTTCTTTCTAACGAATCTATCTTTTTTCTTTCTAATATATCTTTCTTTCTAACTAATCTATCTTTCTTTCTAACTAATCTTCTTTTTTCGTTCTAACTAATCTATCTTTTTTCTTTCTAACTAATCTATCTTTCTTTTCTTTCTAACTAATCTATCTATCTGTCTTTCTAACTAATCTATCTTTCTATCTAACTAATCTATCTATCTGTCTTTCTAACTAATCTTTCTTTCTTTCTTTCTAACTAATCTATCTTTCTTTCTTTTTTCTAACTAATCTATCTTTCTAACTAATCTATCTTTCTTTCTAACTAATCTATCTATCTTGCTTTCTAACTAATCTATTTATCTTTCTTTCGAACTAATCTTTCTTCGAACTAATCTATCTTTCTTTCTTTCTAACTAATCTATTTATCTTTCTTTCGAATAATCTTTCTTTCTAACTAATCATCTTTCTTTCTTTCTAACTAATCTATCTATCTGCTTTCTAACTAATCTATTTATCTTTCTTTCAAACTAATCTTTCTTTCTAACTAATCTATCTTTCTTTCTTTCTAACTAATCTATCTATCTGTCTTTCTAACTAATCTATCTTTCTATCTAACTAATCTATCTATCTGTCTTTCTAACTAATCTTTCTTTCTTTCTTTCTTTCTAACTAATCTATCTTTCTTTCTTTCTAACTAATCTATCTTTCTTTCTTTCTAACTAATCTATCTATCTGTCTTTCTAACTAATCTATCTTTCTATCTAACTAATCTATCTATCTGTCTTTCTAACTAATCTTTCTTTCTTTCTAACTAATCTTTCTTTCTTCTTTCAAACTAATCTTTCTTTATTTCTTTCTAACTAATATTTCTTTCTTTCTAACTAATCTTTCTTTCTTTCATTCTTTCTAACTAATCTTTCTTTTTAACTAATATTTCTTTCTTTCTAACTATTCTCTTTCTGTCTTTCTAACTAATCTTTCTTTCTTTTTAACTAATATTTCTTTCTTTCTAACTAATCTTTCTTCCTTTCTTTCTTTCTTTTTCTTTTTTCTTTTTTTCTAACTAATCTTTCTTTCTTTAACTAATCTTTCTTTCTTTAACTAATCTTTCTTTCTTTCTAACTAATCTTTCTTTCTTCTTTCAAACTAATCTTCCTTTCTTTCTTTCTAACTAATCTTTCTTTCTTTATAACTAATATTTCTTTCTTTCTAACTAATCTTTCTTTTTTTCTAACTAATCTCTTTCTTTCTAACTAATCTTTCTTTCTAACTAACCTTTCTTTTGTTTAAACTAATCTTTCTACCTATCTAACTAATTTTACTTTTCTTTCTAACTTATCATTTTCTTTCTTTCTAACTATAATTTCTTTCTAAGTAATCCATCTATCAAACGTAAAACTACTTTAAACTATTTTAAACTTATTCAAACTCTTTGGTCCGGCTTTTTCAAGCCAACTTAAAGTTTGTCTCATCAAACTTTTTTTCTAGTTGTTTATTTGCTATTCTGCACCAGGTTAGCCCATCAGTGGAAGCACAGTAACATGTTTAAGTACCTGCAGCATCATACATCATGTGTAAATGTGCTTTCATGAGGTTTTCAAAAATAAAGCTCTCTTGAGGAAAGTGTACCCCTGTGAAAATATATTCATAATTTATAATATTTATATTCACATTCATAAATTTTATATTTATATTGTAGTTGAAAACAGTCCAGTGAGAAATTCATAGTAAAGTTCATAAAAAGTAAAAGGTTAAAAGATAAATTAAAATTGATGGAGAAGGTCAGACTATTTCCTTCAGAAAGACCGTTGGTTAGCTAGCTCGTTTAAAATATCCTAAACTTTTTTGACTCTGCCTCTTAAAAAGAAACGGAATCGAGAATCGTTAGGAACCGGAATTGAAACAAGGAATCGGAATTGGAATCGGAATCGTTAAAATTCAAACGATACCCAACCCTAAAGTGCAGTGTCGTATTTGGTGCAATATAGATAGACAGGGGAGACGCGACACGTTCAGAATTAATAAACTTTTAAAAAACTACAGAAGCAGCGCGAGCGGGAAGCAGTGCGCCTCACACGAGCAGAGCTTATATGCTCCGAGAACGGACACTGCACTAGTGATATAAAACACACACTCACACACACACTGTTATCTTAAGCAATATTTTTAATAAGGTAGTCTAATATTTTTCTCACTAACAAATTACTGACAAAGTAGGGTAGATTTAAATAAAGAAGCGGCGCGCCTCACGCGAGCAGGGCTTATATGCTCCGAGAATGGACACTGCACTAGTGGTATAAAACACACACACACACCAGTCTTTTAACTTAATCAATATTTTCAATAAGGTAGTCTTATAATATTTTTCTCACTGACAACATAGGGTAGATTTAAATAAAGAAAAACAAAATTAAAATAAAGAAAAACTAAATTGAAATAAAGAAAAACTAAGTGAACGAACTGTAATAGCCTAAATGAACACGGTAGCAATAACAATTTTAAAACAACATCAGACATTTCAATTAACAAACAGTTTAAACGTTGACGTGACATCCCAGTAAAATCTCAAAGTCTCCTATTTTTTGCAGTAGATTGATTTAGATTGATAACGGGTAAAAAGGATAATAAATTTATAATACATTATACATACATTAATACATTAATTATATTATAATTAATTATAATTATAATACATTAATAATACATTAATACATGTCAAGTCAAGTCAAATATATTTATATAGCGCTTTTCACAATACAGATTTTATCAAAGCTGCTTTACAGTATCAATCAAAACAACTCAACAATGTTTGTTTATTAGTAGTAGTAGTAGTAGTAGTAGCCTTTATTGTCACTAGTCACAAGTACCTGCGAAATTAGCCATCAACCGGAAAACTTTTACTGGAAAAAAAAGACATCCAAGTTTGGTAGAGCTGATCAATGGTATGATTGGTTAATTAATTTGAATATCCCCAACTGAGCAAGCCAAAGGCAACAGTGGCAAGGAACCGAAAAACTCCATCAAGTGACCTAATGGTGTCCTAAAACTCCATCAGATGACCCAATGGAGAAAAAAAACCTTGGGAGAACCCAGGCTCACTCGGGGGCCAGTTCTCCTCTGGCGTTTATGAACTAGAGGCCGAATTTACAGTAACTGTTAGATAAAACATTTATATAAATGCCTGGCTAAATAGATGCGTCTTTAGTCTAGTTTTAAACTGGGAGAGCGAGTCTGAGCAACGAACAATATCAGGAAGGCTATTCCAGAGCTTCGGAGCTAAATGTGAAAATGCTCTGCCTCCTTTGGTGGATCTAGATATCCTAGGAATGACCAGAAGCCTCGAATTTAGTGATCTTAAAGAGCGTGGTGGATTGTAAGGCGATAGAAGATCCGTTAAATAGACTGGAGCTAAACCATTTAGAGCTTTATAAGTCAAAAGCAATACCTTGTAATTAATACAGAACTTTATAGGTAACCAATGAAGTGATGATAAAATCTGTGTTTTATGATCATATTTTCTTGATCTAGTAAGAACTCTGGCGGCTGCATTTTGGACTAACTGTAGCTTGTTTATTGAAGATGCAGGACAACCAGCTAATAAAGCATTACAGTAATCTAGTCTCGAGGTCATGAATGCATGAACTAACTTTTCTGCATCAGAGACTGATAGCATATTACGTAGCTTAGCAATGTTTCTAAGGTGGAAAAAGGCAGTTTTTGTAACATATGAAATATGCTTTTCAAAAGACAGGTTGCAGTCTAATGTAACACCCAGGTCTTTTACTGTAGCAGATAAAGTAACAGGGCATCCTGCTATGTTAAAGTCGTGCTGTGAAAGGAGTATATATATACATATATATATATACATACATTCTATTTTCCACAATGTCAAAGCAACGCAGCTTAACCCAAAATACAAGCTCAGGCATGCACTTCTGTCCCTACAAACTCCGCTGTTCTGCACTCTAGCCAGAGAATACTCCGGTTGCAGGAACACTTTTAGTAGTCCAAGAAGAAGCAAATATATTTATTAAGTAGCTATAACGAAGTTATATGTTAAGTATTATATTTCACCAGGTTTTAGAGTGTAAAACATATTCAAGCGCGAATGAAAACCGTTTTGATGGGGATACAATGTGTGGACAAAAAAAAATAAAAAATTATATTCGAATGTCACATTTTCAAATCGAATACCAACCCACCGAATGAATATTTGGGTCCAGCCCTAGTCATCGTCCAGCTAAGTTCAGATCTCATCCAGTAAAGTGTATTGAATATTGAATATAGAACATTAAAGTGTAAATTGCAGGTTAACCACCACAATCAATTAATGTGTAAATAAAGTGCTCAATATGTATATATTTAAACATTTCTGTCTTAAAATGCGTTAAAATAACATTTATTGGGGTTTCTTCAAAGGTAGCGTGTTTTTTACCGTAACTGTGATGACGTCATAGCAGGGAGCCGCAACCTATACTCTGCTAGATTACCACTGTTTGTGGCTTGACTATGGAGAACGGGGAGGTGGAAAACGATCAAATCTTTGATGGACCACAGCCTTATCATTTTTAACTAGTCAGGCGTGAGAGAGAGGAGGAAATTGCCAGAAATCATGGCCCTCAAAGTGTAATTAATGCTTGGTGTGTGGAAAATGAGTGGAGGGTTGGTCAGGTGTCCTGGTGAGTAGCTAGAGCTAGCCTAGGTTAGCCTGGAGCTAACCCGGATAACATTAGGGAACAAGCCAAAGTCTTTTCAAAATCTTGCCGTCATGTAGAATATCAAGGAGGGACAACGACTGAAGACATTATTTACTTACATGGTGTTAGTAACGTTAGTCCTAATCAGAGCTGTAGAGATGCACAGACACAATGGCGCTTTTGCTGGCATCTGCTGACAGAACGCGATATATTGCCTGTGCTAAAACGCTACTAATTTGCGATGCTCATTGTCAGAAAGAAACAGAGACAGGTGTTTGTGTGGGCTATGCCACCCAATAGAATCAGCAGTGGAGGTGTGCTGCCGTGAGGTGAAGCGTTTTGGAGTTTAGTGGAGCAGCTCGACCCGCGACCGGCAAATCTGACGTGCCTCACGCAGCATCCTGGTATTTTTTTTACAGTCTATGGTTGGTTATGACGCATGCCCGTTTGTTTTGCGAATAGCTTAATCTCATTTCAGGCAGGATCACGGTCCTCATGAAGCCAGCACACACGAGTATGTTTACAATTGAGTTATTTCATTCATCACTGCTGCTGAATCTAAAAAGAAAGCTTGCCGTTAGACGCTTGCCGCTTGGAGTCCCTGTTATGACGTCACGCCCAGCTTAGCGGAAGGGAGCGGGAGTGCTAAAAACCACTGTAAAAAGTACCAACTTTTCATATTATATTGAGCATTTTGGTATAAAAACATACAAAACAATGGTGGGCGGTTCTTATCTTTAAGCACATTGCATTATCTCGTAAAAAAAAATGAACCTGCAATTTACACTTTAAGTGTCCCTAACTAAGCAAGCCAAAAGGTGACGGTGAAGAACCCAAACTCCATCCTCAGGAGAAACCAGGCTCAGTTGGGGTCAAGTCAAGTGAACAGCGTTCATCGACACCGTTCTAACAGAATACACTCAACGCGGTCCGGCCCGCTCATCCGCACAAAACAGTGCCTGGTGGCTCGAGAACGAAAACCCTGAAATAGATTCCAAGATGCAAGCCTTGAAATATTTTGGGAAAAAAGGTTATCTCGCAAACCTCAAAAATGCAAACCTGCGAAAATGCCGACGGCGTGCACATGCGCATCACGTGTTTAGTCTATAGGTATGCACGTTTGAATATATATGTGTGCAGGCGTGTAGTCCTTCTTTACAAACCAACCCTCAACAAACTACTTGTCTGGCCTTAAAAATGTATAATAAAGAATTATTTATTGCTTCCGCGTAGCCACGTGAACCGGAATTATCCCGACAAAGTTTGCCAGTTATTCTCTGGCCAGACAACTGAACATGGTGTGGTTTAATTCCACACTGCATCACAAGTTAGATTGTGGATTTTCAGCACTTCTGAGGTGATTTTAACTGAATGAAACCATACCAAGGTATTTTCACTGCATTTAGATTAGCCAAATTTCATGTAGTATCCAGTGGTACTCATTGACTGGTGAGTCAACTTTTCTCTCCACTTCCTGCAAATTGATTGATCGATTTACATTTGTTTATTTTGCTTTTGTAATGCTGTCCAGACTGAACAGGGTTCAATCACTCTGTGTTTTTCTAAATTTAAAAAAGAAAGCACATGACTATGCAGTGTAATTGAGAGAAGAATAAACATTTCACAGCACAGGTATTCATGTGTGATTGCATTCATTTCTTTCTTCAGGGCTGATAACACCGTGTAAAAGTGCAGGGTGGTTATTTTCAGATCAGCATGACTCATAAAGTTGCTGCTCTTTATTGCCTCATGAAACTGCTTTATGTTTGCAGTAATGTATTCCTGTATTGATGCATTTCTGACTGAAGCAGGAAGTTTGGTTGGAGGATGTCGAAGAGCTCGCCTTTTAAAATAGTCACAAATCATGATTTCCAGCTCGTTAATACAAGTCATGTGCACATTTTCATTCTAGAGAGCATTTAATTGAACAAAAAAATACTGATAATATTTTGGACATTTTCCCAGAAAAACTTTTATGTTTAAAATTTAAATGTATTTATCGTTTAAAAGTTTGGGGTCTGTAAGAGTTTTGTTTATTATGCTGACCAAGGCTGCATTTATTTGATCATAAATACAGTAAAAAACAGTAATATTGTGAAATATTATTACAATTTAAAATATTTGTTTTGTATTTTAATATATTTTAAAATGTACTTTTTTCCTGTTACCCCAGTCTTCAGTGTCACATGATTCACATAAAATATGCTGATTTGGTGCTCAAGAAATATTTCTTATAATTATCAACATTAAAAACCACTGTGCTGCTTAATGTTTTTGTGGAAATCATATTTTTATCATGATAGATAGAATAGATTTTTGATGAATAGAAAATTCAATAGAGATCTTTGGTAACAAAAGTAAAAGTCTTTACTGTCAATTGATCGACTGATATGTGATCATTACTACAGTGGTCTCGAATTCATAGTATCTGCAACTCTAATCAAAAGGAATGATGTCTGCCGTCACCAGAGCAGAAGGATTCAATTACTGTAGATACTCTTCAGGGAGCACTTAACTTACTGACAGCCAGCACTTCTGCTCTTGAACTGTAATAAACAAATGATGATGTTATAATGGGCATTTCAAAATACCATGAATAATTCCTTATTATTGAATTATTTTGATTTTGTAACATGCATTTTAAGAATATTTTTCTATAAACCGGTTAAAATTGACAAAACGTACTCGGTTACTAACGTAACCTCGGTTCTCTCTAGAGAGGGAACGAGTACTGCGTAATATCTTACGCTATGGGGAAACACTCTTTCCTCGAGATATTGAAGCCAAAAATTATCCTTAATTTTTAATCATGCAAAACGCTTTTGCAGCAGCAAGCAGACAAGGGCGAGACAGCTCGCGCGCCCATTGGCTGCCTTGCTGGAAAAGCTGCAGCCTATCGAGTGAGGCACTGCGTGACGTAATGACGAATGGGGGCGCTTCGCGCCCATTTCGTCATGTCCCGCCAGTAAAGGCGTGGTCTCGCCCTATAATACCCTCGATAGCTGTATTTCCTCTGATTTTTCAACGCCGAAGCGAACCAGAGCGTATTCCAAGCACGGCAAGATACGCAGTACTCGTTCCCTCTCTAGAGAGAACCGAGGTTACGTTAGTAACCGAGTACGTTCTCTTACGAGAGTATCTCTCGTACTGCGTAATATCTTACGCTATGGGGAACACCATGCAACACGCCGTGCTGGTAGGGATCCAACACCAAAGTCCCAGGGGCCGAAGCCCGGGGCGCATATAGTGCATAATCACCATAAACTCACAGAGAGTGAGGGAAGAGAGGCTAGAAGCATCATTCCCTGTAAATAGCATCCGAAGGAGCTGATCATGTGACAAATAGACCATACCGTCAGGGTGAACATTCAGCCTGAACTGGGTGGCCACAAGTGTGTCGACAATTTAATGAGCTGCTGTACCGGTCAGTGAGCAATACGCAGGTCAAACTCAGTATCTGAGCCGCACAGCGGGCAGATAGCACTGAACTTTATACCGCCAAAAGCTTAGCTTGCAAGGCGGGAACCTCCAGGTTATAGTATTTTATAAATGTAGACGGCGAGGCCCAGCCCGCGGCCATACAAATATCTTGCAGGTAACCCCGCTAGACCATGCCCACGAGGAGGCCATGCCTCTTGTGGAGTGCGCTCTAACACCCAAAGGGCACTGTAGGCCCTTAGCAGTGTAAGCCAGCGCTATGGCACCGACTATCCATCTGGATAGGCTCTGTTTCGAAGTGGCAAGTCCCTTAGCACGGCCGCCAAACGAAACGAAAAGCTGCTCAGTCTGTCTGAAACCAGACGAGCGGGACACATAAGCCCTTAGTGCCCTGACAGGGCAAAGGAGACTCGCGTCCTTCTCCTCATTGAGAACCGGAAGGGCAGACAGGGAAATCACCTGTGCCCTGAACGGTGTGTTGAGGGATTTTGGCACGTAGCCGTGCTTCGGTTTGAGTATGACCTTTGAGTCATTAGGTCCAAACTCCATGCATGACGCGCTCACTGAGAGCACTTGCAAGTCCCCTACGCGCTTCACTGAAGCAAGAGCCATAAGAAACGCTGTCTTGAAAGACAAGTGTTTGATGTCTGACGACTGGATTGGCTCGAATGGGGCACCTTTCATGGCCTCCAAGACCGTGGAAAGGTCCCATGTCGGAACTGAAGGGGCCTGGGAGGGTTTAGCCTCCGAGCTCCTCTAAGGAAACGCACGACTAAGTCGTTCTTTCCTAGTGACTGGCCAGACACCGGTTTTACAAACGTTGCTATGGCCGCCACGTATACTTTGAGCGTGGAAGGGGTCCTGCCCTTATCCAGTAGCTCCTGAAGGAAGGAAAGCACTTCCGTAACCCCGCAGTCTACAGGTGAAAAGCTCTACGCTTGACACCAAGCAGAGAACACAGACCACTTCGAGGTGTAGAGCCGTCTGGTAGACGGGGCTCTAGCCTACGCGATCGTGTTTAACACTCCCTCTGGGAGGTCAGCGGGTACCCGTTGATGGCCCATGCGTGCCGGGACCACAAATCCGGGCGAGGATGCCAAATCGAGCCTCCCGCCTGAGAGAGGAGGTCTCTCCTCAACGGTAAAGGCCATGGGGCAGCGCTGGTCAGCTGCATCAGGACAGGGAACCACGACTGGTTTGTCCAGAGCGGAGCTATGAGTAGCACTGGGCATCCCTCCCTCCTGATTCGCTCCAACACCTGAGGCAGGAGTGAGACAGGGGGAAAAGCATATAGGGGGGGGCGGCGGGGCCAACATGGGCCAGCGCGTCCCGGCTTTTCGAGAAGAATCTCGGGCAGTGAGCGTTTTCTTGGGACGCGAACAGGTCCACCTGCGCTTTGCCAAACGTTTCCCACAACAGCTGGATCGTCTGCGGGTGCAGAGACCATTCTCCTGCTGGGACGTTGTTTCTGGACAGCCTGTCTGGCCCCACATTTAGGTGACCAGGCACATGCGCCGCTCTCAGCGAGAGCAGGTTGTGCTGAGCCCAGACCAGGAGGCGTTCCGTCAGCCTGTAAGGTTTCGGGACCTGACGCCGCCCTGGCGATTCATGTACGCCACCACTGACATGTTGTCCGACCGGACCAATACGTGGTGGCCTATTATCTGGGGACAGAAGCGCCTTAGCGCTTTGTCGACTGCTATTAATTCCAAGCAGTTTATGTGAAGGAGCTTCTCCCGTACTGACCATAGGCCAGCTAGCGGTCTGCCCTCGAGCAGCGCTCCCCGCCCCGATGTGGAGGCGTCCGTAGACACCACCTTCACACCCGAGGCGATCCCCAGACTCACACCTGACTGATACCAGTCGGTCACTTTCCACGGTTTCAGAGCTGAAACGCACTGAAGGTCGACCCTGAGGCGAAATAGACCCGCGGTCCACGCCCTGGGGGAACTCGTGCTTTTAGCCATAGCTGCAGTGGGCGCATGCGGAGCAGGCCCAACTGGAGTACGGAGGCTGCTGAGGCCATCAGACCCAGCATTTTCTGAAACCTTCTGAGCGGGACTATAGAGCCGTGGCGGAAGGATCTCGCGACGTGCTGAATATTCAATCCGCGCTCCGGTGACAGGCGTGCTGTCATGGAT
The DNA here is from genome assembly GCA_036326025.1 of Chrosomus eos. Classification (NCBI taxonomy): domain Eukaryota; kingdom Metazoa; phylum Chordata; class Actinopteri; order Cypriniformes; family Leuciscidae; genus Chrosomus; species Chrosomus eos. The sequence goes on along the minus strand of CM070820.1, from coordinate 16,159,569 downwards.
AGCGAGTCTAACACTGTTCCCAGAAAGGAAATTCTCCGACTGGGGAGCAGTGAGCTTTTCGCCCAATTGACTGTAAGGCCCAGCTCCTCGAGGTGCTCGAGTAATGCGGCCCTGTGTTCTATGAGCTCCGTTCGTGAACGAGATAGAATCAGCCAATCGTCCAAGTAGTTCAAAACTCGCATGCCCCGAAGTCTCAGGGGGGCGAGGGCCGCGTCCATGCACTACGTGAACGTACGGGGTGCTATGGACAGGCCGAACGGCAGGACTGTGTATTGATATGCCTGGCCCTCGAAGGCGAATCTCAAGAATCGCCTGTGATGGGACGCTATTTGTATTTGAAAATAGGCGTCTTTCAGATCTATTGACATGAACCAGTCTCCTTGGCGCACTTGCGCGAGGATTTTCCTGGTCGTAAGCATTCTGAACTGGCGCTTCCCGAGCGTTCTGTTCAGCAGTCGCAGATCTAGAATGGGTCTGAGCCCACCATCTTTTTTCGGTACCAGAAAATATCTGCTGTATAAGCCCCCTTCGCCCTGAGATAGAGGTTCTATAGCCCCTTTTCTCAGTAGTTTCGCTATCTCGGCTCGAAGTAGATGAAACACTTCGCTATACACCGTAGTTTCGACTCGCGCCGTATAACGGCGGGGGCGTCGAGCGAACTGTAGCGAACAGCCTCTCGCTATAGTGTTCAACACCCATTCTGATACCCCGGGAAGCCTTGACCACGCATCTGCGTGAATAGCTAGGGGTAGAATGAAATCTGGGCTCTGGCCGCGGCAGGACGGCGGCTCGAGAGCCCCTGTGTACTGGGAACACAGCACCGTGTTTACAGCGTTCGAGGCGGGGGGCGCGCTGATCACAGCGGGCAGCCTGGCCGCGCTCAGCTTCTCTATGGCGGGACGCGCAGAGAAAGCGAGCGGGGCGAATCCTGTGGGATTCGGCGCGTGTGAGGGAATGTGGGCACATTTACTAAATGCGGCACATTTACTACACTGAGAATACTGTCAGCTCGCGCGACTAAATCACTGCTGTGTTTACAGCGTGCGAGGCGCGCGCTGATCACAGCCGGCAGCCTGGCCGCGCTCAGCCTCTCTGTGACGGGTTGTGCAGAGAAGACGAGCGGGGGCGAATCCCGTGAGATTCGGAGTGTCTGTGAGAAACGCGGGCGCGAGACAGCGGGCACATTTTCTGCACGAAGAACACTCGGCTCGCGCCGAATGAATCAACGCTGTGTTCACAGCGTGCGAGGTGCGCGCTAATCACAGCGGGCAGCCTGGCCACGCTCAGCTTCTCTGTGACGGGTTGTGCATAGAAAACGAGCGGGGGTGAATCCCGTGGGATTCTGCGTCAGTGAGGAAATGCGAAAACAGCGGGCACATTTACTGCACTGAGAACACTGTCGGCTCGCGCCGACTAAATGTGTGTTAGTTTCGTTTTTACAGAAACCAAGGGACACGCATCGTGTAGTGTAAGCGGGCATTGTATGGGCGCGTTCACTACATTTTCTGCACAACCAACATGAGTTGGTTTATTTGTGCTAGCCCTGCACCGTGGCGGGCTGTGTCTGGGTGTGGGAATGGGCACTGGGACGTGGGCATTCTTACAACACTCGTAACACCATCGGCCGTGGCCGGAACACCAGAAAATGCACTCTTTATTGGATTTATCTGGGTAGCCATAGAAACGGCTTTTGTGCGCAGGCAAGCGGGCTGAGACACCGGCTGCTTCACTGCGAAATACACTGGGACAGTCACAACGCATGGAACTGAACGAGCGAGAAGTTTTGGTGGAAATCCGGCCGCAGCGGGATCTGAACACCGTCACTTTCCTAGAGAGACTAGGAAGGCCTTGAGACCTCGGGCTTTACCTCAATCCTCGGCCGGGGCCCGCGCTGAGGGGGGCGGCGTCCAGCAGAGCGAGAGCGCGGTGTTTGATCTCGGGCCTGGCGGCGCTGCTAGTTAGCCGAAACGACGGCCTTTGTGCGCAGGCAAGCGGGCTGTGGAACCAGCTTGCTCACTGCGAAATACACTGGAACAGTCACATTGCTTGGAACTGAACGAGCGAGAAGTTTTGGTGAAAATCCGGCCGCAGCGGGAACTGAACACCGTCGCTTTCCTAGAGAGACTAGGAAGGCCTTGAGACCTCGGGCTTTATCTCAATCCTCGGCCGGGGCCCGCGCTGAGGGGGGCGGCGTCCAGCAGAGCGAGAACGTCGAGGAACACGGAGCGCTCAGCTTCCGTCATCTCGGATAGCGTTAGCCACAAATGTATCTCACCATTCAGACCGATGTAATCCACGGCTTGAGAGAGCGGACGCATCGGCTCAGTTTCAATGCCGTCTCCGGTAAGTTTGTCGAGCTCAAGTGCGGACGCGGCGGCAGACGGCGGCCGCTGTCAGTCTGGGAGCGACTCGAGCGAAGCCGGCGAAGCTGGCGGGCGAACCGGCGAGCTTTGGCGGGCTGGAAATAGCTCGGGCGCGCGCAGGGCGCGGCGCTTCTTGCGGCGCGGCATCACGGCGGGCTGGGATGCGGGCTCGGAGAACGAAGCTAGGCGAGTCCGCAGAGTCACCATAGGCAAGCGTTCACAATGATGGCATCCGCCGTCAGCGAGCGGGGTGGCCGCGTGATCCTCACCCAGGCAGGACACGCAGATGACGTGGCGGTCCTCGTCGCTGAGTGGGGCTCGGCAAGAACCACAGGAAAGCATCTTTAAAAAGACGCAGCTCTTTTAGAACAGTAGAAATGGGTGTTGCGTCACGTAAGCAAACACACACACACTTAGCAGAGTAAAAGGATATAGTACGCCGGAAAGCGCAGCAGGTACGGCAGTTGAAGGCGGCTGGGCCAGCGACTTCAGAAGATGGCACGTCCCGCTGAGAAGGCTACAAGTCAACGGCGCGGCTTCTCACTCTGGATCCCGCGATGCGTGAGCTTCGCGTGAAGAATGAAAAAATCAGAGGAAATACAGCTATCGAGGGTATTATAGGGCGAGACCACGCCTTTACTGGCGGGACATGACGAAATGGGCGCGAAGCGCCCCCATTCGTCATTACGTCACGCAGTGCCTCACTCGATAGGCTGCAGCTTTTCCAGCAAGGCAGCCAATGGGCGCGCGAGCTGTCTCGCCCTTGTCTGCTTGCTGCTGCAAAAGCGTTTTGCATGATTAAAAATTAAGGATAATTTTTGGCTTCAATATCTCGAGGAAAGAGTGTTTCCCCATAGCGTAAGATATTACGCAGTACGAGAGATACTCTCGTAAGAGAACTGCCTGTATGCTGCGTCAAAGAGACATGTGCATTCTGATGTAAACAACAATGTGCATTAGAAGTATGGCGTAACGAGTGAAGGACACATGCTGATTCTGAATAAAACTCCACATTTACTCTTTGATAGTACTGCAGTTGGCGCTTATGGAACAGCAGAAATGCAGCAGTTACCCCGGCAACACCTTTCGGTTTCAGAACACCATGTAGGCTAAATGTTTCAAACAGACATTCAGATTTTTGTATTCATTATGGTGTTCATCACAACATCAAATACTTAAAAGACGTACGTAAAAGCTATTTGTTTTCAAAGCATTTTTACATTTTAATCTGGACTAAAGCATGCCATAACCTGTATATTGTTTGAAAAATGTTCAGATTCTTTATTGTTCTTCAGTAACATTTTACAATAAGGTTTAATTTGTTAACATTTAGTAATCGTAGTTTATGTTAATTTCAACATTTACTAATAAATTATAAAAATCAAAAATTGTATCTGTTAATATATAATATGTTATTATTATCATTTAGACTTTATTTAACCAGGAGAGAACCTCACTGAGACTCAAATCTCTTTTGCAGGAGTGTCCTGGCCAAGATAGGCAGCCCAGTTATAACAAACAAAAATACAACACACAATAAGATATCATTAAAAGTACAGCCTTAGAAGCATTTGCAAATCACTAAATCTTTTTCAAGTGTATGCATCAGTGTTTTGAAATTGCTGAAAGACACCAAATGATTTAGCCTCAATTTAATTTGGAGAGAGTTCCATTCTGAAGGTGCAGCGCATTTAAAAGCTGTTTTACCTAGATTAGCTGGAGATACATGGAGATTGTACGGTAATAAGACTGTGAACGCAATGAATAGTTACCGACTGCTTTTTGTTGAATCAAACAACAGAGATAACTTGGTAAAAAAAAAATGCTTTGTATATCAATAAGTACCACTGCATTTTCCTTTGAACAGCAAGAGAAGACCAAACAACTCTATTATATAATCCACAATGTTGTGTAGAGAATTTACAATCCGTAATAAATCTTAAATCTTAAATACACAGCATCCAGGGAGGCAAGAAAATAAAAAGGAGACACACGCTTCTTCCTTGCATTAAATGAAAAGCAAGACTTAATTCTAAAATATAATCCATATTATATTTAATGGACCTGAATTAACATATGTATTTTTATTAACTAACATTAAAGGGGATAATGTACTGTACATCTCAGACTCATCTGCGTCCAATGATGCCTCCAGCCCCAAACCAGAGTCAAGTGATGGCTCCAGCCCCAGACCCAGCTCCATAGTCCGCTCCAGCCAAAGAACCCACTCCAATTTATAACCCCATAGCTCCTACCAAGAAAATGGTGGGGGGTGCTATACGTCCCTGGCCATAGTGGCAACAGAGGCCGATCCTGAAATTTCCAGCGCCTCCCTGGCCCCCTAAGCTGCCTGCACCCCCCTGGAGGCTTCCTGTTCTGTTAAGCCACCCCTTGTCAGCCTCCAGGTTGCTCACCCTTCCACCCCTGGATGTATTACGGCGCGAGGATTCTGGGAGGGCTGAGTACTGTCAAGTTTTGAGCTTGTTTTTATTCATGGTTGTATTTCAGGTCTTGTGTTTTGCTGTCAGTGTGTTACTTAGTTCTTTATTTTAGTCTTATATAATAAGACTGTAATTAGTTTTTATAATTAGTCTTCCTCCGTCCCCTGAATAAACCCAGACAGGGTGATCAGAGAAAGGGGCTTGAATAACTCTGAAGGGGTTTATTCTGCAATAACAACTGGCTGGATGTACATTATCTCGCTTATTACGCGGCTACTTGGCACACAACTAAATTAGATCTTTATAATTAGAAAAATAAATCTGAGTCTAAATGTTTTATTAGCTCTTTAAACGCAGAGCTTCCAAGGAGAGAGCAGTTGCTAGCAAGCGGCAAGTTCAAACTAGACTGACATTTAAGGGAACTTATTACATGGTATTTCACCACATAAATAATTATGGGGATAAGAGATATTAATATAAGATGAAACGGTTTTAAAATCAAACCTGTTTGTTATCTTATAATCCATTACAGTGTACAAAACAATAATAGCAAAATGGCAGCAGCTGCATTTGTATGAAACAAGAGACAGCGAGTCATTGTCATCCGCAATACTGGATGGCAATTAAAGGTGCTATATGTAGCTTTTCTTCTAAAATGAATCCTTTTTTTATTGTCTGTGTGTGAAGGGGTTGTAATCACACATTACAATGATCCACTTGTTGGGTTTTGCCATTACCTCTGAAGGCCAGTATTCCTATTTCTATGTGAAGGCTCCGGGTCGGATTTACCGCAAAATCCATCGGATGTGACTAGCATGCGTGCTCCCGAGCCTCTCTCCTTTTTATATACAGTCTATGTGACGGTACTGCAGCTAACTACATGAGTCTGATAACACCAAACACCTGCCTCCAGCACAACACAGACTCCAACACAAACTCCACATAAATATAAAAAAACAAAAAAAAAGTTTTATCTGCTGAAGCTCGTCAGGCCAAACGTGAATCGGATCAACTTCGGACGAAAACACGGATCAACATCGGCAGAGCGTTTGAATTATGGAGAGACCTCCGCTTTGCTTTAGGTATAAGTATATATGGTATAAAAACAAACCCAGAGTTGGCTTTCATCCCTATTGTGATGCTTTCTCCGGTGTGTTGAAAGTCTCGTGTGGCCGGTACTATGAGTGCTCGCTCTTGAGTTCGAGCACGCGCACGAGCGCTCTTGTAAAAATTGGTTGCAATCTGAAACATCAACGCTATAGGCCGCTAAAAACTCCACATAGCAAATTCAAATAACTGTACACAAAATATTGTTTTGAATTTTAATATTTTATTAGCTCACTAAAGGAAAAACAACCACAAGGAAAAAACGTTCCTAATAAGAAGAAAGCGCGGACTTCAGTGACAGTTACCTGGATGAGCCTGTGTTATTCGTTTTTAACGGTTGTTATTGGGGGATAACAGACCGCTAGATGGAGTGATTGACCAATCAGAATCATGTATGACACATAGCCATATAATAACACAGAATAATAACTACTGTAACAAATGTAGATAATTGCTCATTGTAAAATGTAGCTCATTGTTAGTTAATGGATTAGCTAAAGTTAATCTAAAGGGGCCTCACTATAAAGTGTTGTTCTATTGTTCTCTATAGTTCTTTTGCACTTTAATCAGTCTGAAACATTTGTTTACTTTATACATTTTTGTGTATTTTTTTATCGTATTTAAATGTTTTTTGTTATATGAAAAAGTTTGGAAACCTTTTAGGGGGACAAATTTTTTTTGTAATTTAATCCAATATTTTGATAATATAATATATACACTGATAAAAGCTTCAGAAATTATCATTACATGAAAATTTGATACTGTCAGATGCCTATTTGCTACACTACCAGTTAAAGGTTTGGACACACTTGACTGGATTTATGTTCTTATGTTCTTAAAAACATTTTGATATAAAGACTTAAGGCCTATTCACACCAGGATGAATATTCGAAATATTGAAAAATTTGAAAAGAATTTCGAAAGAATGCTGTTAAAGGTACAGTTCACCCAAAAATGAAAATTCCATCATCAATTACTCTCCCTCGTGTCGTTCCAAAACTGTATGACTTTCATTTACCTTAGAAACACAAATTAAGATATTTCAAATCAAAACGTGGGAGTTTTCTGTCCCTCCATTGAACGTGCAGGTAACACTTTATTTTACATTGTCCGTGATACAGAGTAATTACTTAATTAATTACTTAGTAGTTGACAATGTAATAACATGTAATAAAATGTAATTAACATGTAACTAAGTTATGGAACAGCCTGTACTTACAGATTGTAATTACACTCATGTATTAGGCAGCTACTGTTACACATGTGTAACAGGCCGAGTCTGTTAAATACGTGTTACAAAACATGGTACAATGTAATTATATAAGAAAGTACTTTGTACTACACAATGTAACAAGTACTTAAATATGTTACTATGAAAAAAGCCTGCAGTTACACATGGTCATTTTGTACCTTCTAAAATAGTGTATCAAGATTGTACTTAAATGTACTTCATGTGTATAAGGTACGTAGATACACATGAAGTACACTTAAGTACAATCTTGATACACTTTATTTTACGTAGCGTATCCCTGTGTAGTATTATGTAATTGCAATGTAATTAGTAAGCTACCGCATGCATTTAAGCTGTGAACGAGGGAGTTAGCTCCAAATCAAACTAAAGTATATATAGATAAGGTTTGTGGATACACATGTAGTACACTTAATTACAATCTTGATAAACTTTATTTTACGTAGCTTATACCTGTGTAATATTCTGTAAATTTAATGTAATTAAAAAGCTACTGCATGTATTTAAGCTGTAAACTAAAGAGTTAATTCAGATGGATAAGGTATGTAGATACACATGAAGTGCACTTAAGTACAACCTTGATACACTTTATTTTAGAAGGTACAAAATTATCATGTGTGACTGCAGGCTTTTTACCTTAGTAACTTAGTACTTGTTACATTGTACCATGTATTGTAACATGTATGTAACCGACTCGGCCTGTTACATATGTGTAACAGTAGCTGCCTAATACATGAGTGTAATTACAATCTGTAAGTACAGGCTGTTCCATAACTTAGTTACATGTTAATTACATTTTGTTATGTTATTACATTGTCTACTACTAAGTAATTAATTAAGTAATTACTCTGTATCACGGAAACCGTAAAATAAAGTGTTACCAAAGTGGATTACACCAAAACTTTGAAACATAAAAACTTCATAAAGACATAAAATTAATCCATAGGGTTTTTCACACTGCTCTGTGGCTTAACCCTGGGTTACCGTCGTTCTAAACGCCCCTTTTAACTCCAGCTAAAGGAACACACTTGTAATTTAGAAGCTGTTTGCACCACTTTTTACCTTTCCTGACTGACAAACGAAGCTTTTTAACCAATTAACATCCGGTAAAAGACAAGTCAAATTAAAATGTTATTACATTAGAATAGATGCGTGTCTCTGAACCATAAATTAAATGGTCAGCTGTACAATCTGTGCCAGTCAGCATGCCCCCCGCCCCACCAAACACATATTTTGGATGAATTACAAATTTGGATGACATCAGAATGACAGGAATAATGTCCCCCTCATTTCAAGGAATGATTGGAGGAGATGAATAAATGTGTGCTTGCTCATTTATATACAGTATGCTCTGCCAAAGTATTTGTAGCTATTTTAATTGTGGGTCCAAAGTACTGTGTAATATTTGAACGGGAAGTGTGCAGCAGAGAGCAGAAGTACATAAAACGCAGGTCTGTTGTAATTAATTCATCAGCAAGGGGGTGTGTGTGTGTGTGTGTGTGTGTGTGTGTGTGTGTGTGTGTGTGTGTGTGTGTGTGTGTGTGTGTGTGTGTGTGTGTGTGTGTGTGTGTGTGTGTGGTGTGTGTGTGTGTGTGTGTGTGTGTGTGTGTGTGTGTGTGTGTGTGTTCTCCTAATACTTTTAGAGAGGAAATCATTGTTTATCACAGGGGTTTCATTTTTGCTCTGCATCCTCTCATCAAATTCAATGAACAATCTAGAAACCCACTGTCGATTTAACTCCCAGTAGATTGTGATTAGAAATAATGGCAAGAGAGAGACTGGCACAACTGATTGAATCTTTGACTGCTGTGATACATTGTTGCACAGAATACACTGGGCAGCATAATAAAAAAATAAAAAAACAGGAAATGACACGTTCAAACAGCAGAGGAACAAAGTACTGCTAGACTTCAAATTTCAGCTTTTTCTATAAATAGGAAATGCTGCTTCCTGATTGGCTTAGTGTACGCATGCTCTGTTTACTGCACTCGAAGCAGCCATATTGTGGAAAACTAACTTTTCCTTTTCCTACTCTTATGAAATGTAAGAATAAACATATTCAAAACAAACACTAATAGCAAATCATAACTATATTATTTACATAAAACGTCTTAAAGATACAAGATTGCAAACAGCAAGGGTAATTGATGCTGATTGGTCAATAGGCGTGTTTTATTTACAATAAAGCATGGCTATGATTACTTCACCCAACAGATCTGTCTCACTGCGTGACACCCTTAGCAACCACCATTAGCAACATAATCAATATAATGTGAAATCTGTTCCATGTAATATGATTTTCGGCAAAAGCAACTGTTTATTTATTTATCTCTGCTGGCATTATGTCTGTGACTGACATTCACATTTAATTTTGAGGCCACACATTTCCCCCTCAAAGAATGTTTTCACATGTGGTTATACTATATATGTGGAAGCAGCCCACAGTTTCCAAGTGCAGAGGAAATAATTTTTATTTCAAAGTTTTCTGTTTCAGGTAGAACTGTAGTCCGTTATATTGTGTTTATACCGGGCAACCTTTGCTTCTTATGTTGCGCTGAACCGCAAACAGGTCTGGTTTAAAATAAAAGATGCAAAACGAACGTTTTCTCATGCAGAGAATGTATGTGTGCGAGGAAATATCCTATATTGTGCAGATTAGAACAGTTTCTAGTCATCTATCAGATGAAGTATTATATCTAGGAACATTTTCTTGTCGTTTATTCACTGTAAGGTATTATTTTTTCTGGAAGGATGGAATTTAAAGATTTTAATTTAAAAAAAGTGACATAATACATATGTTTTCATCTTTAACATTTGTATTGTGGTAATTCTATAAAAGCAATAAGGTACTCTAGGCATGCTGCATTTTGAAGTCACGGCTGAAGGGGCTGTGCTTCAACAGCAAACCTCAAGTATGTTATATATTGCTTACTTAAAACACTACACCAAGGACTGAGAAGTTCCTACATTAAGATTATTATAAAGTGTGAGTGACAATATTTGTAGCAGTAGTACTCACTAGCAGCAATGCATCCAGCTGGTTAATATAGATTTCTTCACTGGCCAAGAAACCAGACAGGACCAGTTTCTTCATTTCCAGACCTTTTTCCATGTCTCCCTGAAACAGAAACACATACAATATGAATCAGGTGAATCTAAAAACATATAACACGCACTGGGGCTATCAAGCTTCAAAACTGATGCAAAATCATAGTGGTCCAAATGAATTTTGCTAATGTAAGATTGTCGGTGAATAACTTAAATTGCAGCCTGTTATCATACAATGCTTCTACAGTATATAGCTTTAGAAGATTGGTAAAATAGTGCAGTAGTAATAACAAGAACATTTAGTCATTTTGGAACTTGGCAGCAACAAGTTTGGCCAGGATATTTCAAAAATGTACATTTTATGCTCCCCAGACAGAAAGAAAGTAATACAACATGAAGGTAATAAAATGATGAGATCATTTTTATTTTAGGATTACCTAATTCACTCTTGCACATTTTACGGCAGTTTCAAAATCAAGTGACCCTAAAAAGTGTGTTTAATTTTACTTCAAAACAGATAAATATTTTAGGTTGGTTCATGCACATATCACGGCATTCGAAACAAATGAAATGTTCGGTAAGTGGAGCTAAAAGGTTCCTAAATATAGGCTAAAAATAGCATACCCCCCCTACACTAAATGCAACCGATAGTGTTAAGAAAGAAAATGTGAGATAAAAACACATTTGCTGAAGCAACCATGCCATTTAAACTTGTTTTTACAGTACATGACTTCAAGCTATTTTGGCAAACCATGTTTCCCTGGACTTGTACCAAAGAGTTCTGCATCGCAAGCGCAATGCTGTACCAGGTGAGCTACCAACCAAGTTACTTACAGCGGAAAAGGAATAAAGATGGAGAAAGCTATGTGACATGTCAAAAAGTATTAGTTTGCAAATCATACACTATGGTAAAGGTGTTTTGAGGTGATTGGTATTGAAAATCAATTCATTAATGGCCCTCCAATACAAGCCATGGTAGCAGATAAGAGACTACTGGCTCACCTGGCAGATTCAGATAATCCGGGATAAAACTAACTTTTAAGATCTGGCATTTGTAAAAAAAATAATAAACTAACCAAGGCAGTGGCGATGTAAAGATGGTGTGCCTATGACACGGAATTTTACCCAATAGACATGATAAAAGATTGCATGAGTGGGCAAAGAAAGGCCTCACCTCTTACTTTACATTTACACATAACAGACAACTAACAGACTTTCAAACTCTCAAGGTGAAATATGGTCTGGTAAAATCAAGACTTGATCTACAAATGAGAAATAGATATGATGAAATTACAAAGGGGGGCGCAGACAGAAGGGTCAGAATCATTCTGAATATATTACGGTTAGCTTATAATGTGAATATATACTATTACAAAAATCACAAGGCTGTACCAAGTTCTCCAAGAAAGCAAACCAATAAACACGCAAATATGTCAAAAAGAAATGGGAAAAGGAAATAGGTACAGCAATAGACGAGAATGACTGGGAAGTAATGTGTAAAATGCAGTGGAAGACAACAAACTCGTTACCTTGGAGAGAATTTGAATGGAAAAACATAAAGAGATTTTTTTTATTACCCCTGTTCAGAAAGCTTACCAAAACATAGGAACAGGGTGCTGTAGACTGTGTGGCGACTAATCATTATCACTTATTCTGGGCCTGCCCAAAGGCTGTACCCTTTTGGCAAGAGGTACACAGATCCTAAGAATATTTTTCAAACTAATATCCCTTTTGATTTCTTACACATGTACCTTGATCTGGAAACCGCAAATCTGACTTTAACAGAATCCTAAACAGGCACTTATCTGCAGTTGTTGTCAGCCAGAAAAGCCCTGACAAGAAAATGGCTTCAACCAGACCTACCGGATACTGAAGAATGGTACAACACTATCACAATAACACTACCAAATATATATATACAATATATATATATATGTATATATATATACAATAGAGAGACTCACTATGAAGTTTAGAAAAGGAGAAATGTATTGGTCTCTGTTCTAACTGGACTGAGTATATAAGAGCAATAAGACTGTATCGTGTCTGAGGTCTGAGCAGCGAGGGCAGACGACACAGGGGTGGGGGGGGGGGATATGGGTCAAACTGTAGTAAGCACAATATGAGATTGTATCCACTTGTCCCTTTGTATATAGTTTCTTTGTTTGTCTTTTTTGTCAAAATGCATTCACAAAAAGGTCAACATGTATGCGAGGCAATACTTAATACTAATCTTCTTTTTTTGGGACTAAATGATATTTGGAAAAGTGCATAATTAGCAAGCATAATTCACACTTTATTTCTGTTTTTGAGTCATTATTCAAGTGCGTCTTTCGCAGATAAATGTCAAAAAAGCTTGCCTCCAATTTAAACTGACTAATGTGCAAGTTCTTAAAAAAGAAAATCAATTCATTGACAATCTGAGTCTGTAATCATAATTTGTGTGAAAAGGAATAAAAGTTGTTTGTGCTTTACTGCCTTTAGTGTTCATTTCAACTGGGAACTGTAGTGAATCATATGCATAGGTACATTTTTGTTGTGATATTCAAGAAATTTGCAACACCTGTAGTTAATCAATCCATGTGTTCAGCTTTTCCTACTACTAGTCTGTTCTGATTTTATTTCTCTCTCTGGCATGAAATTTATCAGGCTGAGACACACCCTGAGAATTCACACATCCAGGTACAAAGTTCAAACTGTTTCTGTGTTTGTGTGTTCAAACAAAGACACATATGTGCTATCTAAACCCAGCCATTTGAACAAACACCTGTGAATATGAGAGAAAGAGGAAAACTTAAGGAGCCATCAAGGGTAATCCTTTCAAATGAAAGTGTAAAACTTTCAAATGTCTGCTTCCATGTTTTTGCTCCAAATAAGCCTTTAAACCAAATCCTCCTTTGAACTTTCCATTTACAACAGCTCTTGCTTATGAGTTCATAAAAAAATATTTTTGGAACAATTACTGTAAGTGTAAATTCTCCCACCATGTCTGTCCACCAAAACCAACACAAATATAAAAGGATAAATCAAAACATGACGGGGTCTGCTTGAAACCCATGAAATTTGATTACATAAAGGAATAAACAGCAGTTCTATCTGAAAAGCCAGGAAGTACCACCCTTATGACTAACTACATAAAGCAAGCGGCCACATATCCCCACCATTGCCCTTATAATTCACTCACAAACCCTCCTTTGTCCAGAGAACTATTTATTCTGTGACTCTCTTGCAGGGGAAAAATGAACACGTTTCAGACTAAAGTGAGGCCAGGACTCGTTATGACAGTTATGAATATCCAGTGTGAAAATGATAAAACTGGACGTGTAAAAAATAAAAAAGGACGCCTTTTGAAACAGATTGTGAAAACCCTGAAGAACCCTTTAAATACCTCAAAGGGATAGTTCACCCAAAAAAATTATATTCTGTTATCATGTATTCACTCATGTTGTTCCAAAACTGCATGACTCTTTCTTCTGTGGAGCATGAAAGATATTTTTAAAAGAATGTTGTTACCAAATTTTGGTGACCACTAAATTTTATTTTAGGTAGACCAAAAAACAAACAAAAAAAACCCTCTCGCTTTAATACTTTTTGGACCCTGAATGTCATTGCATTAGATACAATATCTCAAAACAAGTACAACCAACTCTTTTCTTTTTTGAATTACATTTGAACCTAATGCAATGAATTTCATTTTAAGTGAAAGCGATTTGAATTCATGCGTGTTGAGGTTCAGAATTTAAGTCTTGCACAGCAGCACTTAATGAATAGCAGTGACTACGGTGCCCAGTGCGGTAGCGATAAGATATTGATAAGGAATGACGACACAGGAAGAAAATTATTTATAAACACAATTAGTGTCATTAGTGAAAGGCCGAGAATGGGCAAACATGACAGAAGAGGAAGTTACAGAGACTGAAAAGTTCCTAGACTGTCTAAACAGACAATGTACAGCCAGACCAAGAAATACATTTGTCTACCAGAATATACATATACATATACATATACATATATATATATATATATATATATAGTCACTATTAATGAATGTCCACGTTAGACTGAAGTCTAGGAAAGTTCTCCTATGTGTCACTTATTTTCCTATTTAAAATGGAAATTGTTGTGAAAAAGTATTTGCAAGCCTAATTTTCATCTGTGAGAAAATCATCTGATTTTGACTGAACACATCAATATATCTGTAACTGGTGAGAGCTGTGACACAATGGATATTGCGCATGCTCTTCACACATTGAGCTTTGGTGCCAACATTTTGGCCCACCATATATTACACTAATAGAATGCTAATAGAATGTTAATTTAAAATGAGCAGTTGTGATTAGTTTTATAACGGTGAAACACTATTTATTAGTGGTGCTTCCTTTATTTAAAGACAGATATTAAATTTCAGATTGATAAGATAGGGAGGGGGGTATCCCCACTGAAAGGGATATTTTATATATTTTATATCCACTGAAAGGGAAATATAAAATATATATTTTATACTGTTCCAAAGTTTGGGTTTATATATATATATATATATATATATATATATATATATATATATATATATATATATATATATATATATATATATATATATATATATATATATATATATATATATATATATATATATATAAAGCAGTACAACTGTTTTCAACATTGATTGTAATGAAATAAAAAAATCTTGAGCACCAAATCAGCATATTAGAATGATTTCTGAAGGATCATGTGACACTGAAGACTGGCTGCTAAATTCAGCTTTATCATTAAAGGAATAAATTACATTTAAAATTATATTCAAAGAGAAAACAGATATTTTAATCGGTAACAATTTATTTTAAGGTGACAGTTACACATTACTACAAGTACGTGCTATAGTAATAACAGTAAATTATACATAATTACAAGTAACTAATTATGTTATTATGACCTAAATCAAACCCTAACCATAAGCATAAATCTATAGTAAGTACATGAATTTAATTAATATTACTCAGTACTTGAGTACAATGTAACTACATTGTAACCAAAACAATCTTACCGACCCCAAACTTTTAAACATTCATGTTAGAGAGACAAAGAGAGAGAGAGACAGGCAGAGATCTATGGATATACCAAAATATCAGAGATTGAGGGGTGGGCTTTTTTGGGGGATATTCTGACCAATTACATTTTATGTCAAAATATATAATGTAAACAATGTAGTAAACTAGGAATTGCTCCTCTTTATCCTGGTCCTCTTTTAAAACATGTGCTGCTTAACAGCTAAACTGTATTTTTCTTTTTTTCAGCTCATTATACTGTCCATCTTCTGTGTACATGGACAACAGTAACTCAAACTCACATGATTCAGGTCAGTCTTAAACTAAACCCGTTTAGCAGCACAGACTTTCAAAAAAATTTTGATCGTGCACCAAATGTATTGTGAGAGAAATGTTATAAAGGGATAGTTCACCCAAACTAATGAAAATTCTATCAAAATTTACTCATAAAAAACAAAACAAAAAAACAACAAAAAAGGTCAGACAGGTTTGGAATGTTAAATATTAAACTAATTTTTAATTTAGGGTAACTGAGCCTTTACGAGACCGGTGTGTTTATGGCCTGTGTGCCCTGAATGTGAGTGTCCAACTATAGAGAATATGAGATTGTGCTAATGATAGCCACAAAGTGAAGTAATTGCTGGTGGAGTCTGAGGAAGCATGGATGCTCTTATAGAAACACTAAACATCCCAACTCAAACAAACTATAGCAAATGAAATGCAAAAGAGTCAAAATCACAGCAACAATTGGTGAATAAAACATCTGTATTTGTGCAAAAACTGTCCCAGTTTCTGCCTTTATCCGAGTGATTTCTGTCTCGACAATTGTGTTAGAACAGGATAAAGATCATTAGACCATACAGACTCACCGTTGCTACATATGACTGGTACAAACTAAGCAAAAGGAAACAAACACTAATGCCACGTCGTGAAATGTTTTAATACTTTTTCACCTTACTATTTTTAGCCATTGAGAAAAAAGCCAGCAGAGGAAGAGAGAAGTGCTGCCTTGTCTCTTCACCTCTCAGCCTGTCTCTCTCTCACCTTAAATGTCCTGGGTTCCATTGGGGTGAATGGACAGTCCGAGTCCATCTCATTGTCAAACAATTCTTCATCCTCCAGAACTTTGTTCAGAAGACCTAGCACCTCATCCTCATCCTCCTCCATGCTGCCGGCTGATCCCTCTCTCTCCTCTCCCTGTGTTTCACTCAGTGCTTTCTTCCTTTCAAGTTTTGACAAGCCGCTTGTGACAGATCAATGCCTCCACTGGAATTCTACCTCTTCTGCCAACTGAGGTTTTTTTTTCTCTCTCTCACTGGAACGGTAACATGTCCTCCCTCTCACACAAACACAGAAAGAGCTAGCTTCCTCTCTCTCGTATACACACACACGTCGAATGGCCCGCCTTTGCACTCTCTCACACACACACACACACACAGGCTTGAGCTGATCGTCCCTCCCCCTGACCGCAGTTCTGTCTTCCTGGTGTGTGTCAATTCCGGGTGCCCTGTGTTAAGAGACTGTCCACCATTTTCCTTTCAGGCCTTAACAGGTCTCTTTCTTATTTTCTAACTCTCTTTGTTGTTCCCACTTTATTTTAAGTGTCTTTAACTACTATGTACAAACATTTAAATAAAAAAAAAGATACAATGCTTGTGTTGTGTGCATACATGTATTTGAAGAATAACTGCATGTGATTACAGATGTAATTCATTTCTATAGGTTACAATAATTACACTGTTAACCGGGGCTGTGCAAAGACAGGTCGCTTGTGGCAACTTTAAACCTAACCATACCACCAAACCTGTCCCTAGCCTTACCCGTATCCCACCACAATAGCAACAAAACTGTATTACAAGTACATTGTACCTAACATTTATTCATTCATTCATTCATCATTATTTTTTATCTAAGTACATAGTAGTTAAGAGTGTGAACGTGTGAACTTTTTGGGTTACACTTTATCTTATGGAGTCCGTGTTAGTTTAATTATGCATTTAAGTACTGTGTAATAATAATTAACAAAATGCATATACTATAGGGTTAAGACTAATATTGCGGTTTAGGGTTAGTTGCATGTAATTATGCATAATTTATTGTCATTACTACAGTAAAATAAAGTGTTACCACTTTTTGTTTGGTTGTTCCTGTTGATTTCAAATATTATAAAATGACTTAAACCTGAATGAGTTTAATAGCAGGTTTAATCACTGATTAATCTCAAGACTGTAGGGCCAACCTACACTCTTAAAAATAAAGGTTCCAAAACTGGATTTTCACAGTGATGCCAAGGAACCATTTTAGGTTCCATATTCGCAAAATGGTCACAATTTTGCTACCTTTTTTCCAGCCGATGCGACTAAATTTTGTTAGAGGTCGCAACTGGTGACACCATCACATTGCCCAACTGATAAGAACCGCTATTTCTGTTGCATATGAGAAACATAAAATGACAAATGAAAAGAAAGTGAAACAAAACCGCACTACTCGTTTAAGCTGCACTGCACAGAACATTTATAAGCTCTGACCAATATTAGACAGCGCAGCGCAAGCTCAGAACAGGTACTCTTGGGCCAATCTCGAGTATGCGACACCATTACTACATAGCGCTGGGAGAATAATGCATATTAGAATAAACTATAGAATAATGTATTATTCACATGTATTTATATACATTATATGTATTTATATACTATTCATACAACCTTTTGAGAGTGAAAATCAAGCACTTTTTAAGGGCTTTAGAGTGCTTCACACTTTTCCAGCACTTCAAAGGTCAAATATTGCATTTATTTGTCATTTTAACTGTTGGAAACACAGCGCAAAAGTGGACTTCAAAGATTTCATATCTTGTTGCGCCCTCAATAGGCCATGATCAGGGACTAGTCGACGTCAGGAATATGAGATTCTCTGTCACGGCAGAGAATTATAGTCGACTTGTCTGTGCAAACCCAAATTTCAACTCCCTAATTTACGGAAAAAGTAGGAAATCACAAAGTCTTATGAAAAACAAAAACTTTACAAAAACAAGTAAAGAGTGCTCATTTTATAATCACTGAAGATGTCGGTTAGATCAGTATGATACTATCCAGGGATGTCCAAACTCAGTCCTGGAGGGCCACTGTCCTGCTCTCAAGTGTTAGTCTACAGCCCTGCTAAAGAATATTTCAGTGAACATTTTTTTTTAAAGAATTTTTATACTATGAAGAAAATGTTAATAATATAAAGATTTTCCACTTTAAAAGAACATTCTGTGTAATGGTAAGTTTACATGAATTCTAAAGATTTTTCGTGGAACCATAAGCCGCTTTTCTCCAGTCGGGCTGAAGGGTTCTAATAATGGTAAGGAGCGGTTCCAGTTATATTTCCACTTGAGTCTGGTATGGCACGGCATGATTACAAACCGCTGTCCGTCCGAAATTATCTACCGTTCTGGTAGAATCCGTGTAGTGACATCACCACTCAGAATTGGTCAGGATTGTCTGTTTCCTATTTTACATTCTAAAAATCTCTGTTATTAGCCCCACAATGGAAAATGAAACCATACCCGTACTGGCTGAGCCGGATTGGCACGGATAGGAACGGTTTAACAACGATCATGGTTTTTACCTGACGGTGAAAAAAAGCAGCTATAGAGGCTAATAAAAGAACTTTCTAACATTGCATACTATGAACTATTCTATTCCATTTTGTAGAATAAAAGAGTGAAAATTACAATAAGATGCCCACTTTAAATACACGATGATGCAACTGCAAAAAACAAATTGTGGCATGTTGGATATTTCATGCACTCAACAGTTACAGGTTTCCTTATCTGACTTACAAAAGTCATACACTACACTAGACTAGACGATGGTAGAGTACATATATATACTTCATTTCATTTAATTTCATTCATTTCATATGCAGGGCCTAAAATTACCAAGCGCCAAATTCGAGTAAAAATCGGTGATGGCGAGAGTTTAAAACGGTACCACTCGCCAGTTGGCCAGTAACATTTGAATGAATTCTAACAATACATGAATGTGATTGTAAACAAACGTGAACGATGCTCGGGACAGTTGATGGGTTTCATGTCAATGACATTACGTTGATAGGCATACGCCAAAAACACCACCAACAACAGCATCCGCAACATGGAGGGTTTTGCAATACAGATGATGTCTTATTTACAACATTACAATATGTAACCGTCACGCTGGACTACTGCGTCTTTTGAGGCAGCGAAAGAAACATGGGAGGCTAGTATGCATGGGTTTATTCCATGCTGTTGTCTCTGCTGGTTTCAAAACACGTCTCTGTTTCCAAACAACGTCTGACATTTACATTTTACGTGGCGTGAGAAAGTCACATAAACCACGAGAAATCGGATCAGAGCAGTCAGACTGCAATGGATTTCCAGAAATGTGATTTGAATAAAATTTCAAACCACATGTAGCTTCAAATAAATTAGAAAAAAAATCGCATTTCATGTGATTTTTTTGCCATTTACACTTGCTAAATTTGATTGAATTTCGATTGGATATGCACAAAAATCAGATTTGAACTGACTGAACGTAGCCTAATTAATAACACTTGAGTATATTGGTGTATAATAGTCAGTTACATTGTTAAAGAAAACAGAAAAAAGCGTATTTATTTAACTAAATTAATTAATTAGCTGATTCATATAATTATTTTATCATAATGTATTTAGGTCTATTTTTGTTTAATATGTCTATTAACTAACAAATCACTCTCAATCCTCCATGCACCACCAGTATTGAGAATGTCAACTTTTGAACATTATCATTCATGTGTTATTATTTTGTCATTTGGAATATACACTTCTTCAAAAGGTTTGGGGTCAGTAAGGTTTTTTAAATGTTTTTGAAAGAATTCTGTTATGCTGATCCAGGCTGTATTTATTTGATCAAAAAAACATTAAAAACTGTAATATTGTAAAATATAACTACATTTAAAATATAGCAATTTTCTATTTTTATATATATTGAAATACAATTTATTCCTGTGATGGCAAAGCTGAATATCAAGCAGCCATTACTCCAGTCTTTGTCACATGATCCTTTAAAAAACATGTTAATATGCTGGTTTGGTAGCCTGGCTGCCAGCCCGAACCCCGCCCACAACATTTTTTGGTCGGGAAGTTCGGTCTGGACTCGATCCGTTGAGGAGCTATTATGCCCGATCAAAAATTGTTCGGACCAATCAAATTGTCAGGGCGGGCTTTATACGATGATGGACAGATGAGCAACCATAGACATCATACCTGTGTGAGCAACGGTAACGTAACCATCCACGTCATCAGAGCGCTTGGGTTGAATTCATGGCTGCCGCTGGAGAATTGAGTTGTGTATATTCCGCTATCGCGTGTGTTATAGAAGATATAGACAGCGCATTAATTTTAGAAGAGTAACAGAGAACCGTGATCAAGGCATTTGTCGATGGAAAAGATGTTTTTGCCGTCCTTCCGGGATTCGGAAAAAGTTTAATCTATCAACTTTAATCTATCTCTCAACGTCACTTACTCCGTTGCTCTGACTGGTTGTAGGTCTATCCAATTGAGGCAGAGGCCTTTTATTTCCTGGTTCGGTTGACACACGCCCCATAATCACAGCCCAATGGAGCAGTTTCAGACTCACATTCTTTCTAGAATATGAGTATGACGAAGTCAGGCTACTGGTTCGGTGCTCAAGAAACATCTCTTATTATCATCAATGTTAAAAGTAGTTGAGCTGTTTATAATATTTTTGTGGAAACTATGATGCTTTTTTTCTGCCTTTTTCGCCTTTCTTGGCCTTTGGCTTTTGGCTTGCTTAGTTGGGGACATTTCATTTTATATTTAACAATATTATTACAACATTATTTTCCTGTTATCTCTGTAAAGCTGCTTTGAAACAATCTTTATTTTAAAAAGCGCTATATAAATAAAGGTGACGACTTTTTTCAGGATTCGTTGATGAATAGGAACTTCAAAGGAACAGCATTTAGTTGAAAAAGAATTGTTTTGTAAAAAATGGTACTCTGTGTAAATTTCTTATCTTGATCAGGGCCGTACTTGATTTATTTCTTTTAGATTCGCCAAGGGGTATGTAAACTTATGAACAGAACATAATTTTTAGTTTTTAATTTTTTTTTATATTTTTGCTATACAGACAATCTATCTTTTTATCTCATATTATGTAGTGTCTCTTTATCGAACAATACAGCAACGTGATGAATCTAGGATATGGCCAAAGGTAGTTAATAATGGTTGTTAAAGTTATTAATAAAAGCTATTATAGTAAGGTACAAAGACAATTTTGCCATTTTTATTTTAGGGGGTTTCCTGGATCAGAAAAGGTCCACAACTCCTCCTTTAATTGAAATAAAGCTCTCCTGTACTACCAGCAATAACACTCAATGCATCAATGAAATACACTCAAATTCACATTCCCATCACCAACACGTCTGCATGTGATGATTTAAAGGTTCCCTAAGCGATCCTGGGTGACATCACTTCTTGTTGACGTTCGAACTATTGTCAAACAAAACGGAGGCTAGCTAGACCCTCCCTCCTCCTCATCCGCGCACTAACCCCTCAAACTCACCCCCAAACCCTTCTTGTCGGTTATTGGCTGGAACAGTTTGTTATGTTTCGTAGAGCGGGTCGCTAGAGTTTGTTTTTGTTGCCGTTTGTGGAGCCTGGGGTGTGTGCAGAGACTGCATTTTTTTACAGTGTGTTCAGGGGACAGGCAGCTAGCGGATAGTGAGGAGATGTTTGCTGTATGTGACAAAACGTGATCATTAGAATCATCATCATGGAATTACATTTGAAAAATTCATGATAATCCTTGAACAAAAGTCATTGGGGAATCCCTGATGATTTATCTACAGCTCAAAAGAGGAACTAGAACCGAGCAAGATGGCAAATGATGGCATAATACTTTGGCTTCTCTTTTTCTCACAGAACCTGTATACACTGGTTGACAACATTACCATCAATGGGAACTGATATAAATGAATGGTACACTAGTTCATCTATCATTTATTTGATGTTGTGAGGTGAGTGTGTAGAAACAGGCCTCTGATGATGTCTCTGTGCAGTGGTTATATAAGGCTCTCAGAGCTCCTCACAACACTGCCCACATGATCAGACCCTCTGAGAGGCTCTAATGAAAGCGAGAGAGGAGGCGGAGAAAACACAGAACATTTTTTCTAATAAGCCATTTGCCTATGTCCTTCTCCACGCTTGACTTCACCTGCAGTCAAGCTCACAGGGGCAGGTGACAGTTTTGTTATATAGTTACTGAGGCATGATTAAATTTAAGGATAGGGATGAGATTTTTGTTTATTTATTTATTTATTTATTATTTTGCTTGTTTGCTGTATTTAAAAAAAACTGTCAAACCGATCAAATAGAATGTTTATAATTTATGTATTTGTATTAATATCAAACTAATTTAATTTATATATGTATTATATATATTTTATAATCATGTTTTCACCATGCAATCCATTTGTTTCATTGCAATGTAGAATTAACTTTCAAATATGTGATATTCCTATATCAGGTTTCACAGCCTATATTTGTTCAGTAATCGAGCAGAAGTATCATGGCACAAACACTGTAAGGCAGCACTTAATCCGCTCTACCACTAGATGGAGATGCTGTTGTAAAAGCTTGAGCCTGGTCACACACACGTCACTATCAATTTCAACACAAATTATCTGTCACACAATGGTAATAGTCATGCATGTTCATAATGGACATCAATACATGTGACAAACACATACACCTCAATGTCAATGTAATCTCTGAACTGCACATTATAAATGGCCAAACACATTCATCATTACAGAATGATTAACTTAGCCTATAGAAATAGCTAGGCCTACTCCATGCATCTTCGGAATATATTTGAATATTTAACCCTTGGATTAGAAATAGTGTTTGTGTTATCATTGTGTAAAATAAATGACAGTTGGTTTGGTACTTTTTATCTTTATTATCTAAACTTCTTTTTCCATCAGACAAACCCCTTTGATGTAAAATATTTACATGAAGTACCCCCTGAGATTTTAAATGAATATTTCAATGATTAAATAAAGCATTCACATTTCCACGGTTCTCTTATGTTACAAATGCCGGCAAATTAATACAATATTTAAAATGGTCTTTTTTTTGTATGTTTTATTTGGAATTTTATTTTTAAAGTATTTATTTTAATTTGACATTTTATTATTGAAAAATTAGCATGTCATCAACCCGCTGCAGTTCTCTCAAGAACCCTAGTTTGAAAAACACTCAACTAACACAATTAAATTGCTTCTTATTGTTTTAAGCATTAAAGGCCCAATATGTAAGAATTTTGTAATAAAATATTCAAAAATCACTTGCAGACTGTGATATATTTCCTGCAGTTTTGTACTTACAATATCCCAAAAGTCTCCAAAGATTTTTTATTTCAGAGAAATTCCAATTTTAAATAAGTGGCCGTCCCGGCCAACAAATGTCACCTGTCAATGACGCAATATCCGCGCTATCCTCGGTTTCCACTCGAACGGCCATATCCATTACGTAACCATGGCGACAGATGTGGACAACTACGTAGTGCGTAACATTTAGCGGCACGCAGTTCTTGTTTCGTTCAAACATTATAGACCATGGCAAGCAGACTTTGGGACAAACAAGGAGAATTGAAATAAGGATCAATATCAGCGTGGCGTTTTTGAGATGCCGAGAGCTCCGCATCCGCGACAAACTTGGCTTGGACAGAGCTTCACGAGTCACGACTTGACAGCTTTATTAGACAGGTGAGCAAATGTACATAAAATGAATCAATGATATATAACGTTAGCTCAACATGATGAAATGTTAGTATATGGTCAGTATGTTATTCTAATGTTGATCTAGCTTAACGTTAACGTTACTGCTAGTTTCGTATAGCAAACGAACTAACACGCAGAATAACATAATAACTTTCAACACACACTTAAATGCCGTTTATTGTGATAGTGTAACGTTAGACCAAGTGAAGCAGCGCTACATTACCTCACAAGTTTAATTCATCTAATAAACTGACCTGACCTGTGTGAGTAATCCAGCACTTGCGGGTAGTTCGGTAGAATGAAATTTCTTAGTCCTTATTCCTTTATATCCGCGGAAGTCGCGTGTGATATCATTTATATCCGCGGGACTCGCGTGTGATATCATTTATATCCGCGGGACTCGCGTGTGATATCATTTTTATCCGCGGGACTCACGTGTGATATCATTTATATCCGCGGGACTCACGTGTGATATCTGTCTCTTTAGCAATAGCGACCTGCTTCATACCACTATAATGTTAAAAAACGTGAATGTTTGCACTCATCCATAAACATTATTAGATCCATCAGCTTGACAGCAAGTTCCATCATTCAGCTCGTCACTGCGTCATAAACACATGCCTTTGTTATTGTTGGAAACTCCGCCCTCTAGTGGCGAAAAATCTTAAATATTGTATCTTTAAGGCATTCCATTATAATCAGTATGCTATGCTGAGATACACCAGGTGAGAATGGACTCAGCAAAGTATTTATTTCATTGCCTGAAGCTATGAAAGTGATTTGGCAAAACAACCACACCGTTATTTGTCATGTCAATAAGCCTAGCCAAGTGAAAGTGAAAGCAATGAAGAGAGTGATGCTGGCTGATTGGGAACTGACATTTTACAACAAAGGCTGGTCAGTTTAAACACTGTGCTTCAATGAAAGCAGTGCATTAAAGGTGCCATATGTCAAAAAATCAATTCATACTCCACATATTCCATTCCAGATGGGGGCAGTATACCTCCAGAAAGTTGGCCTACTCTAGTCTGTTTTTTAGTTTCAGGTTGTTAATCTTCTAAAACCGTCAAATAGTCTGCTTTGTCCTGCCAAATCCTATTTTGATCGGTGAGGGATGTAGACTAGAATGACTGCTGCCGCTGCGCTTGACAGGGCGCGTTACGAGCAGAGAGAGAGAGAGCGCACTCTCACGTCTTCAAACAACACGAGCGCGGTCCTGCTCTCTCTCCCACGCGCAATAATCAAATCATAATCATAATCAAATCAATTGACACGATAGTAAGACCGCAGTTAAACGTGGAGCATTTGGAGATTTTTAGAGATTAAAGAGATACAAGCAGTGCGAGTTATTCGTGTGTTGCAGTTTGGCTGGTGGTTATGTATGTTGCCCGCATACCGCCTCCCATGGCTGAAACTGGTATTACAACACCTGTCGGGCCGGGGCTAGTAATGCTAATGCTAATTTAGGTTGATATCTCTGCAACACTATAACTTTTCATTTTTTTAATGACATCATCGCCCTTATTTCTTCTCATTCTTTTGATGCGTGTAGCTCATTTTTTGGATATTTTTACCTCAATTATTACACATGGCAGCTTTAAAGTAACACCAAGTAAATTTTCCTCTTCGGTCGCCCTACTGGTTTGAAACGAAATTGTCCATTACCGCTGTCATAAATAATCTAGCCTACCGTCGCACGCACGCTCGCTGTTTATCCAGCACCGGCTTTAGAATGAACGATGTCCACAGACAAGGTAAAGTATGTTACATGATTTCATGAAAGGATGATGTATTGCGACATCAGAAATGAAGAAAAATGAAATAATGACTATTGTAGCGCTTGACGTAAAGCAGTCGAGTTTTGTAGTTCTTTTTTGTGCACGGGTTCCTACCCGAAACCCGAAGTTACATAGCGCCAGTAAAAGCGATACAGACCACGTCAGGCCATGGCAGACGAGTCATTTAACTTATTTTAAGTCGATGTACCATCACAAGGGTCTTGGAAATATATTATGAAGGTTGAAAAACTACTTAGTGTTACTTTATAGAACAAACATTACTTGCTCACAGTGCACTGCAATATTATTGCGATACAATATTATTTGCTATATTTTTTTTTTTCAAATAAGCACAGCCCTGGTAGCCATCGAGTCTTCCATCAAAAACATAAAAAAAAATGTACAGACCTCAAAACTTTGAATGGTAAAGTACATTTTAGGATGAACTATCACATTAAGAGCATCAATGAAAACTACAGTAGTTACAGTTGAACACCAACACATATTTCATAAGGATTTTGTATGAATTTCGTAAGAAAATTTACTTTTAGAAAAAAATAAGCATGAAGGTCCACACCTAACCAACCATCAATGGGGTGTAAGCAGATCATATGGAAATGTATGACTGAGATCGCACAATCAGCCAAAATATGAAAAAGTTACAAATTGCCTTGAAAGTGTGTTGAACAGACAGATTTGCACGACACCGAATGTCTTTAATCCAATATACGAATAGAAATAACATAGATTTCTCTAATTGGCATTAAGTTTGTTTACAATAACACCAGTAAGCCGTTTATTACAAAAAATCTGCTTAAGACGCTAAAGAGGTTTTTGGCAGCATGTTAGCGGCATCCTTTTAACCAACTGTTTAACGGCTGTTTCTTCTAATCCTAAACACCAACACACACATTCACACACACACACACTGTCAAACATACGGTCATACCCCAGGCAGTAGCCCTTCAGGTAGTGTGGGTGAGCCAGCCTCTCCATCCTGTCCCCGTGCACAGAGATGAGGGGACATGGTGGGAGACTCGTCTATAAAGGGCATGGTCTCTGAGCCATCCTGAGACTTCCTGTCCTCTGCTGTATCACCCTCATAGCCATCAGTGTTGTAGTTGAAGTCTGTGGGGAAAAACAGAAGAGGTGTAAAGTTGAGCAACAAAAACAACTTAATATGAGTAAAGTCAGGATGAAATGGAAGTAGCGACAGATCATTTCTTCCATATTGTGACGTGAATCCGAGTGTAACAGATAATGGAAAATGAGAAAATGTAGGGTGAGGACCTGGTTCTAAAAAGTGAAGGCAAGATGAATGTGAGTTTGCAAGAGTTAAATGATTGGAGACATCCTGCATAAGTCACCAGACAGAAGACTATCGTTTCACTGGAAGTTCTAATTATGACATTTTTTATTAAACATTACAAGGGCAAAACATTTTATTTTTTTAATAACAAGCACAGCTGAATTGTTTACAGTAAGATCCATAACATGCATTTAGAAAATTCATTTCATGCCAACTTTAAAAGTCAAACAAGATATCTGCTTCACCAGTGGCACCAATCAGAACTGCAATAATAAAAATGATTGTTTGACAATAGGGTTTCCATTGTTGGAAAACAGGTAGTCCCACCTTAAACTCACACCACTGATTACTGATCACACCACTCGCCATGTTGGGCTGCTCAAACGAACATTGCCAATGTTAAAAGTGCCACTGTGCCAAAAGTTACATTATTGGGAAAATCATTTTTTTTTTTAAATGGGGCAATTAGTGGTCTGTGCCAAACATGGAGGGTGTTTTCTGAGTCTAATTGACAGGCTCTGCAGGATAAGATGGAAAGGGATAGTGGGAAACGAGTGAGCATTTTTGAGATGCTGTAATGCACCATTACACAGGCTGTTGTGGAGGGCGGGAAAATGATTTATTTAAACTCTGCCAATATCAAAGCAGAAACAAACAGAAACAATTTGAACGGCTAGGCTAACTAATGCACACCTTTTTTGATTACTTGGTTTACGCAATTAAATAATCTTTTAACAGAATGTTACACTAAACAGAATTAACCGAATCAAGAATACATTTCAATGACATTTAAAATATGCTATTATCACACTGTTTACAATAATGCATTTAAACCCTGCTAGCCTTCCATTGGTAAGGATCTTTCAAACTAAAAGTGTTTTGAGGCAACAACAACAAAAAAAACTAGAAATCATTTATTTGTATTGCAAGTTTGCAACGTGGGGTGACATAAGTGAGAGTGACAAATCATACATGCTGAAACATGCTAACGACAACTAGTAACACTGTATTATTGTTAAAACTTGCTAACAATGTATTAATATATGCTAGCCTTATGCTTAAAATGCTAGTAACACCTAACAAAACACTAAAACATTCTAGGAACATGTCTATCTATCTATCTATCTATCTATCTATCTATCTATCTCTATCTATCTAGTATCCATCCATCCATCCATCCAGTATCTATCTATCTAGTATCTATCTAGTATATATCTAGCATCCATCTATATCGATCGATGGTTGCAAAGCTTTTAAAACTACTTAAACTTTCGAGACAAACTTTAATGTTAGCTTAAAATAACCTGGTCAGAAAGTTGTGTTTATCTAGTTTTTGAATACACATGATAGTATTTCACAGAAATTACATTGAAATTAACCCAGAATATTCTCTCTTAAAGGTGCCATGTGTAATAATTGAGGTAAAAATATCCAAAAAATGAGCTACACGCATCAAAAGAATGAGAAGAAATAAGGGTGATGATGTCATTAAAAAAAATTAAAAGTTATAGTGTTGCAGAGATATCAACCTAAATTAGCATTAGCATTACTAGCCAAGGCCCGACAGGTGTTGTAATACCAGTTTCGGCCATGGGAGGCGGTATGCGGGTAACATACATAACCACCAGCCAAACTGCAACACACGAATAACTCGCACTGCTTGTATCTCTTTAATCTCTAAAAATCTCCAAATGCTCCACGTGAAACTGCGGTCTTACTATCGTGTCAATTGATTTGATTAATATGCGCGAGGAGCAGACGCTCGGTTGTTTGAAGACGTGAGCTCCTCTCTTCTCTCTCTCATCTCTCTCTCTCTCTCTCTCTCTCTCTCTCTCTCTCTCTCCTCTCTCTCTCTCTCTCTCTCTCTCTCTCTCTCTCTCTCTCTCTCTCTCCTCTCTCTCTCTCTCTCTCTCTCTCTCTCTCTCTCTCTCTCTCTCTCTCTCTCTCTCTCTCTCTCTCTCTCTCTCCTCTCTCTCTCTCTCTTCTCTCTCCTCTTCTCTCTCTCTCTCTCTCGTAACGCGCCCTGTCAAGCGCAGCGGCAGCAGTCATTCTAGTCTACATGATCCCTCGCCGATCAAAATAGGCTTTGGCAGGACAAAGCGGACTATTTGACGGTTTTAGAAGATTAACAACCTGAAACTAAAAAACAGACTAGAGTAGGCCAACTTTCTGGAGGTATACTGCCCCCATCTGGTATGGAATATGTGGAGTTTGAATTGATTTTTTGACAGATGGCACCTTTAAACTGACCTTAAAAAATACAAAGGGGCTCACATAGAGGACCAAAAATCTCCTGTTAAAGTGTTTATGAGTTCAGTAGTATTCACAGGAGACTTGTCTTCATTAAAATGGAAAATGACACAAACTCCCAAATGGCCAGACACTGGCACATAAACAAAAGACCTGCTTGACAACTCAACCCCGAGGGGCGGGGCCAGCCCGTATGTCACCATGGCATTCCCTAAGGTTGTTATTGTGATGACCAATCATAACCAAATGAGGAACAGACGTATTGTAACTCAACTTGGTCACAATGGCATGTTCCTTTCGCTTGAAAACACATTATGTCTGTCTGTCTTTCAATAACTCGAAGTAACAAAGCAAATACCGTAAGGCACTACAAAATTTGTGTTTGTTTTGTTTATTTCACCTCATCTTTTATATTAACACTACAAAACAAAGCTTTAGTTGGTTATACATTCTAATTATTTTATGTCTATGCGTGTGAGAATTTTTTAGACATCAATACTGTTCAATAGATGTGCTGGTCATAAGACAGCAGAGGAAATAACTGCTCGGTTTAACTGCTGAGCAGGAAATGGGTTGAACAGGCTCTCACATCCGCTTCCCCTACAGCACATTCACACTGGGTCAAAATGACCTGCGCTGACCATAGCCAATCACTCCACCAGTCACAATCACCTTGTGTGAGGTGCATGCACAGCCCCCAATGTTACTGCCATCTTGCTTGCTTCTAATTTTATATAGTTATGATTCATATCTAGGTACCCTAAAATATATTTGACATGACAATGACATTTCATTGAATTAAACCCATGACCATGAGACTTTAACAGTTACGCTACAGGAACGTGTATGAAATATGTAAAAAATAAAAATAAAATAAAAAATAATAATAATATGGCTCAGGAGTAACATTTCACCCCAAACTTAAAAATAAAGAAAAAAAATATCTTAAAGCAAATAAAGTCTAGGACCACTAACATTTTCTACATTGTGACATTTTCATGACAATTAAGCAGAGTTTTCCCTGTTGTTCTCGTTAGTATTTGATAATGGCATTATTTGCTGTGATATACCTTTACTTTACGCTCATTCACAAAACAAAAAAAACTATTCTATTACAGCTTTTATTTACTGAAATACAGTACAAAATAAAATGAGTTAAAACAAAAAATAAAATGTAATGAGAACATTGATAATAATGAAAATGAATCTCAGAAGTAAAATTTCTGAATACATTGAGTAAATTGTCATGAAATTGTCACAAAACTTTATAATAAAAACTTAAACAATAAAAAAATAAGAAATAAAATAAGAAATATTATTCATTCTTATTTTATTTTTAGAATGTTGTATATTAAAGCATATTAAAGCATAAACAACAACAAAAAAATACTCAAAATAAACAAATACTTTAAATCATTTCCTTGTGGTGTGTCTCAACATCCCTTTTATATTATAGTTCCCAAAAGAACAAAGCAAAAATACAACTAGATATAACTAAACAACAAATCAAGGTTTAATCTAAACTTCCGTCTTTCAAAAACTCATTATTACACTCGTGAAGCAGAAAACACACTGCACACTGTCCTGTTTGGCCTTGACGCCTGGTTAATGTGCTTAGAAGAAGAATGAAATGGTACATCGGCAAACCAGAAGTGCGGCTTTGGCGGAGATATACTTCAGTCGCATGTGGCTCCTTACATATACTGACTGCATTGTGGGATTTTACCAACTGGTTTCTGTAGCTACGGATCCATGGAGAAGAATAATCCAATATAAATTTGATGGTATGTTTTATGGAGATTTACAAAGATCCAGTGTTGGGGCAAACCGTTAAAGCATTTAACCTAAACAATTAGGGATATTGAGTTTATAAATCTAAATACTCTTATTTAATGGAGTCAAATGGATGCAATTGCCCATATTCATGTAAAAACACAGCACTAAACACACACACAGTAACATACACACTTTATCCGTCTTACCGTGAGGTGAAATGATTGATCGCAAGACACATACAGCCTCGAAGAAGAAAGCCATACGGATGCTATCCTAAACTTTACGTGGTACACTGAACACAGTACCAACCAGAGCTCATCTTATCAGAGGAACAACACATGCACACACACGCACATGGGGGATGTAACAAGTATAGGGACCTTTGAAAACGTTTTATTTAAATTCATGGAAATACAACTCAAGGTAAACAAGAGGCAGAGGTGCATGTGAAGAGTGGTTCATACTTAGTTACTGACAGCAAAATAGGCAGGACATTTGTATTTCACCATGAAATGTTTGGTTTGTTTTCATTGTTTTTGACCCATGTAACTTTGTATTCTAATAAATTAGGTTGTTTCGATAGCAAAATTTCAGATACCAGTGAAATTCACAATTCTCGAATCCAATGGCCACTGTGATGTGGGGGCCTAGCTCTGAGGGCTGGTCACACACACTACACTCGCTTACATTCCCCCTCAGTAGCAATCCTCCGCCCATCCATCTCCCTGCCATAACTCACACGATTGCACACACCCATATATTTACATATTACTGCCTGTTTTGTTGGTCTTACCGGTTTTATGTGCGGTTTCCAGGTAGCAGAAAACCCAAATGCTGTTTGGTGTACTACATTATAGCATTATAGAGTTGCTAAAATGCTTCCCAGGCATGGCGTCGACCGTAAACCACTGAAACCATTGTATATTGTAAATGTATATACGTATTTATTGCCTATATTGTGTTTATTGTTTATATTGTGTATTGTTGATTTGTTTAATTTTTATGTTTATGTTTTGTTTTTGTAAATAGTATTCACTGTAAATATATATTTGCACCGCTGGTTTTGTTAATTTTCTCCTTACTGTAAATAAACAACAACTTTACAGTGCAGTGCAGTTATGAGCCCAGCCATCTTTTTCTTTTTACATCTCGGACTCTAACCACACCCATGAAGGGTGCTGCAAAGCTCCATCTTCGCAGTCACGTACACGCTGCAGCTAAATTTACCCTTTAATCCTTAATCGCGTTCTGTACTCACACTGTGACGAACGCATTCTACAACTAAATTAACAGAAAAACGCAGGTAGTGACAGCCGCATTTACAAAAATTCTATGCAGTGTCTATGGAACCAAACACCACATTATGTGTTAATGACGTATTTAAAAGCACATTAGAGATCTCCTCTGCATGTGCAGTTTAAAAGGGTCATTTGATGCGATTTCTTGTTTTCCTTTTTCTTTAGTGTTATGTAGCTGTATAAGATCTGCAGTTACAAAGCTCAATCTCAAAGCCAAAGAGATTCTTTGTAAAAGTTCAGGCTCAGCCACGCCTTTCTAAAACGCTTCGTTCAAACACACCCCCACAAATCTACGTCAGTCTGTGGGGGCAGAGTTTCATAACACCGCGGCACCGCCCAAATGTATATGTTCTGACCTCTCTGAAGTAAATTAAGAGTTTGGGGTTTTTTACATAATTGAGTGTGTGCAACAGTGCCCCCTTTTGGATAACCAGCAATAGTAGCTTTAGTTTAAGTTTCACTTTCTGAGGTAAATTTCCATCATCAGTTAGTTGAGTGTGCGGCAGAGCAAAGTGCCAGTGCTGTTTTCTCCTGCTGCATTTTTTCCTTTTACATTGTTGCCTTGGATACTATTTGTCCGTAAGTACTGTACATATTACTAAAAAATGTTAAAAGTAATTGTACTTGGTAAATCTTTTGTTTATTGGAGTTTTCTCATGTCAAATGACTAAATTGATAGTTAGCAGCATGGCTATTAGTTATGACTTAGCATTTCTGTTGCTATAAATTGTGTACTTTAGATATCTGTATTAGTTTTATCTCATTTATGTTTGTCTTTTGCTCTTTGTTACAGTTTTACAGTATAATAAGAAAAGTAAAGTTTCTTCGTGGAATCCAAGAAAAGTTATGCCTTGTGTCTTTTATGGAGAACTTTACACTGTTAGCTAACTGTCAAGCTTTGAAGGAGCAACTCATTGTAAGGACAGTATAGTAAAAGGACAAGAGCACGGCGGGCACAATTGAACAAGGTTATGTGCAGCAACAATGAGTCTACGGTCAGGCAAACGGTACCAGCCATCTTCAGAGAAGGGAAGTGTGGAAAAACAGCAAGGAGCTACTCAAGATGCTGATGCAGGTGCAAAGTCAGTACAGTCACGTGCTTCAAGACAGTCAAGGGGAGCTTCCACAGCTAGTTCCTCAGCGATAAAAGCTCGGGCTAAAGCAGAGGCTGCCCGTGCTGAACTTTCCTTTGCAGAAGAAGAAGCCAGAATTATAAAGCAAAAAGCTGACCTAGAAGCGAGTCTCCATATATTAAAAAGTCAGAAGGCTGTTGCTGCTGCAACAGCTGAAGCAGCTGCATATGAAGAAGATGATAAGTCTATCAAGAGTGAACTTAGTCCAGAGTTATTAGAGTTACCTATCAGTTCAGCTCAACGGACCTCTGAATATGTCAGGCAACACTCAAGAGCACACTCTGGAGAATTTCCATTGAAGGTTGATCCACTAGTCTGCCACAAGGTGGCGCGTGCGCAGTGTGAAATGGCTATGAAGGGCGCAGATACTCAAGATTTTGAGAAAAAAAGAGATGTTGACAACAAACTTTACTATGCGGAACCTGCAAGAGAGTCATTTCATCCTCAAGGGAAGCCTTTATCTGAGACTCAAGGTGTGCAAGACGTAACAAAATACCTTATTCGCAGGGAAATGTTGAGTGCAGGTCTCCTGAAATTTGATGACCGCCCTGAGAATTACTGGGCATGGAAGGCATCATTCCAAAGTGCCATCCAAGATCTCAACCTTTCACCGAGGGAAGAACTGGATTTGATAACTAAATGGCTTGGTGAGGAGTCTGCAGAGCAGGCAAAGAGGATTCGCTCTGTGCATGTGTTCAACTCAACAGCAGCACTCAACTTAGTCTGGCAAAGACTAGAAGAATGTTATGGGTCATCAGAAGCAGTAGAACATGCTCTGCTGAAAAAGGTTGAAGATTTCCCTAAACTCACCAACAGAGATAATGTCAGGCTAAGGGAGTTAGGTGACATTCTTCAGGAGATAGAGTGTGCAAAAGAGGGAGGATATTTACCTGGCCTGTCATATTTGGACACAGCTCGTGGAGTAAATCCCATCGTGGAGAAATTACCTTACAGCTTGCAAGAGAGATGGGTTGCCTCAGGATCCAAATATAAGGATGACAATGGAGTCGCATTTCCACCTTTTCGTTTCTTCTCCAGCTTTGTAAGACAACAGGCAAGAGTGAAAAACGACCCCAGTTTTGCCTTTGCATCCTCCAGCACCCAGAGCTTGAAAACTGAGAAATACACAAGAAGTGGCAACAGAGCTTCTGTAACTGTGCACAAAACAGATGTTCCACAAGATTCCATGACTATCCAGTGTAGCTCTGGTGAGAAGATTATGGAAAGTCCTGATAAGTTATGTCCCATACATAAAAAGCCCCACCCGCTAAAAAAATGCAGGAGCTTCAGAGCTAAACATATTGACGAAAGAAAATCATTTCTGAAAGAGAACCGTATTTGTTTCAGATGTTGTGGGTCAGTACAGCATATGGCAAAAGACTGCAGAGTGACACTTAAATGTCTAGAGTGTAACAGTGAGAAACACGTCTCAGCACTGCATCCTGGTCCTCCACCCACTACAACAGGGAGCCAAGAAGCCGACAAAGATGATGGCGGGGAGGCGAATGGAAATGCTTTGACACCAGTGACATCCAAATGCACAGAGATATGCGGCAATTCAGATGGTCAACATTCCTGCTCCAAAATCAGTCCAGTGATAGTGTATCCTGCTGGAAGAAGAGAGGAAGCAAAGAAAATGTATGCGGTGTTAGACGAACAGAGTAATAAGTCACTCGCTAAATCAGAATTCTTTAATCTTTTTAACATAACAACCACATCAGACCCATACACACTGAAAACTTGCTCAGGGGTAACCAAAGCAATGGGCAGAAGAGCTATAAACTTGACGATCGAATCCATGGATGGCAAAATACAACTATCACTACCAAATTTAATTGAATGTGACATGATTCCTGATAACCGCACAGAGATCCCATCTCCTGAGGTGGCACGTTGTCATCCCCACCTGCAGCGAGTTGCTGAGAGGATTCCTCCTGTGGATCCAGACGCTCCTATCCTCATACTCTTGGGAAGAGATATCCTGCGGGTGCACAAGGTCAGAGAGCAAATTAACGGACCCCACAGTGCTCCTTATGCGCAAAGGCTAGACCTGGGATGGGTCATCGTGGGTGACATCTGCCTAGGAACAACTCACAAGCCATCAAGTGTTAATGTCCTGAAAACACATGTGCTCAGTAACGGCCGCACATCTTTTCTAAGCCCATGCCCAAACAAAATCTTAGTGAAGGAGACTCTCAGTCAGTCATCACATCTCGGCTGTTCTCCTGCCTCTTGTACGCAGGAAGAGTGTCATGGTGGTGGTATAGACATGTTGGGATCTGCTGTTTTTGAAAGAACCAGAGAAGATGAAAAATCAGCGCTTTCAGTGGATGATCAGGTTTTCCTTGACTTGATGGACAGAGAAGTCTATCAAGATGAAGCAAACAGCTGGGTGGCACCATTACCATTCCGCTCCACCAGACAGTGCCTTCCAAGTAACAGAGAGCAAGCAATGACACGTCTTTATTCTCTCAGGAAAACACTGGACAGAAAACCTGACATGAAAAATCAGTACATTGACTTCATGCAGAAAATGTTAGAAAATGATCATTCAGAGCCTGCTCCTCCACTGAAGAAACATAAAGAACACTGGTACTTACCGTCATTTGGCGTATATCACCCTAAAAAACCTGACCAGCTAAGAGTGGTATTTGATTCAAGTGCTGAATATGAAGGAGTGTCCTTAAACAAAGTGCTGCTTAGTGGTCCTGATTTGAATAACAGCCTCTTGGGGGTTCTTCTACGTTTCAGAAAAGAACCCATTGCATTCACAGCTGATATACAGCAAATGTTTTATTGTTTTGTTGTAAACGAAGACCACAGAGACTACCTCAGGTTCCTTTGGTATGAAGACAACAATCTCAGCAATAAGGTGAGGGACTACAGAATGAAGGTCCATGTATTCGGAAATAGCCCCTCACCAGCCGTGGCTATTTATTGCATGAGGCGTGCTGCAGCAGAGGGTGAGAGAGAACATGGCACTGATGCCAAGCAGTTTGTTGTAAGACATTTTTATGTTGATGATGGACTTGCATCTGCACCAACCCCTGAAGAAGCGATTGACATCCTAACAAGATCACAGAAGATGCTAGCTGACTCCAACCTGAAATTGCACAAGATAGCATCCAACAGTCACAAGGTTATGGAAGCTTTTCCAGCTGAAGAGAGGGCCAAGGATCTGAAGGATTTGGACCTCACATCAGATGATCTCCCCTTACAGCGCAGCTTGGGGGTCTTCTGGAACCTGGAAACAGACAGTTTCACATTCAAAGTGTCTCAAGTGGAAAGACCATACACTAAGAGAGGTGTTTTGGCCACAGTCAACAGTTTGTTTGACCCTTTAGGATTTGTGGCTCCTATAACAATGCAGGGAAAAGCTCTCCTTCGTGAAATCTCAGCTGAACAGAATGACTGGGATGAACCACTTCCTACTGAAAAGAAAGAAGAATGGAGTAGGTGGAAAGAATCATTGAAAGACCTCCAACGTCTCCAGATACCAAGGTGCTATTTTCCGTTCCCACAGTCCTCTGCCCAAAGAAAAGAGCTGTACATCTTTTCAGATGCCTCCATAATAGCAATTGGAGCTGTTGCCTATTTAAAGTGTATCGATAGTGAAGGTCAGGAGTACGTTGGATTCATTATGGGCAAATCCAAACTAGCCCCACGACCCGCACATACTGTCCCACGACTAGAGTTGTGCGCGGCTGTTCTTGCTGTGGAGCTTTATGAGCTAGTCAGAGACGAGATAGACATTAACATGGATGCTGTGAAATTCTACACAGACAGCAAAATTGTCCTTGGATACATTCACAACAGCACTAGGAGATTTTACACATATGTTGCAAACAGAGTGATTCGTATCCGTAAGTCTTCTCATCCTGAGCAGTGGCATTACATCTCTACAGAGAACAATCCTGCAGACCATGCCACCAGACCTATCCATGCTTCTCACCTTCAACACACAACTTGGCTCTCGGGACCATCATTCTTAACACAATCCAACCCAGAGCCAGCACAGATCGACATCTTCACTCTAGTAGAACCTGACGTGGATGTGGAGATACGACCTGACGTAACGACTTTGATCACAACAACTTCAGAAACACAGTTAAAGTCACATCGCTTTGAAAGATTCTCTCATTGGATGACTCTGTGCCGCGCCATAGCTTTGCTCATCCGTGTGACAAGATCATTTAAGACAATTTCAGATCAGAGAAGTTGTCAAGGATGGAAGTGTAACACTGAGGCAAGCACCGTAAGTGAAATCTTCCGTGCAAAAGTTGTAATTATTCTCACTGTGCAGTCTGAAATCTTCAGGGAAGAATTCAAATGTCTGGAAACAAAGCAGACATTACCAAAGCAGAGTCCACTCAAAAAGCTCAACCCCATCATTGATGAAGATGGATTACTTAGGGTCGGAGGTCGTCTCGCACCTGCCAACATGACAAAAGAAGAAAAGCACCCGCTTATTATTCCCCGTACTCATTACATTGCTACTCTCTTAGTGAGATACTACCATGAGAAGGTGGCGCACCAGGGACGTCACATCACAGAGGGAGCAATCAGAGCTGCAGGATTATGGATTGTCGGGAGCAAATGCCTGGTCTCATCTGTTGTCTACAAATGTGTTATCTGTCGTAAACTCAGAGGAACACTACAGATCCAAAAGATGGCAGACTTACCAGCTGACAAGCTTTCACCAATGCCACCCTTTACCAGCGTTGGACTTGATGTCTTTGGTCCCTGGACGGTTATGACACGTCGCACTAGGGGAGGCAGTGCAGACAATAAAAGGTGGGCGGTACTTTTCACATGCATGACAACAAGAGCTGTACACATTGAGCTTGTGGAATCCATGTCCACATCCAGCTTCATAAATGCATTGAGAAGATTTTTCTCAGTACGTGGACCTGCCAAGCTTCTTCGCTCTGACAGAGGCACTAATTTTATTGGTGCCTGTAAAGAATTGAAAATCGACCACAGTGATGCAACATTAAACAGCTACCTTCAGGAGAAAAACTGTACGTGGCAGTTTAATCCCCCACATTCCTCACATATGGGAGGATCATGGGAAAGACTCATCGGGATAGCCAGGCGGATCCTGGATGCCATGCTTCTTCAGTCTGTACATACTCGGCTCACACATGAAGTACTGAGTACATTGATGGCTGAAGTGATGGCAATAATAAATGCCAGACCATTACTGCCGGTATCTACTGACCCAGACATGCCAACTGTTTTCACGCCAGCAATGATCCTAACTCAGAAGACCAGTGCTCTAGAGGCCCCATCTGGCAACTTTGACCCAGCAGAGCTCCATACAAAACAATGGAAACAAGTTCAGTGCCTTGCAGACACCTTCTGGAAGAGATGGAGGACGGAGTACCTTGCCACTCTTCAGAGACGACAGAAATGGACAGATGACAAGCCCAACATCAAACTTGGAGATGTTGTTTTGCTAAAAGAAAAACAAGCTCACAGGAATGACTGGCCGGTGGGACGTGTCATCAAAACTTTCCTCAGCAGTGACAACAAGGTTCGAAAGGCAGAAGTAAAAACGGTAAAAGAAGGAACTGTGAAAGTGTTTCTGAGACCAATTTCTGACATGGTTGTTCTTTTATCTGAGGGACAGTAAAAAGATGTTCTTTGTATCGCTTTTGTGTTAATTCTTGTTTAATGATTTGTGACACAACCTTATTGTGCCAGGCGGGGAGTGTTCTGACCTCTCTGAAGTAAATTAAGAGTTTGGGGTTTTTTACATAATTGAGTGTGTGCAACAGTGCCCCCTTTTGGATAACCAGCAATAGTAGCTTTAGTTTAAGTTTCACTTTCTGAGGTAAATTTCCATCATCAGTTAGTTGAGTGTGCGGCAGAGCAAAGTGCCAGTGCTGTTTTCTCCTGCTGCATTTTTTCCTTTTACATTGTTGCCTTGGATACTATTTGTCCGTAAGTACTGTACATATTACTAAAAAATGTTAAAAGTAATTGTACTTGGTAAATCTTTTGTTTATTGGAGTTTTCTCATGTCAAATGACTAAATTGATAGTTAGCAGCATGGCTATTAGTTATGACTTAGCATTTCTGTTGCTATAAATTGTGTACTTTAGATATCTGTATTAGTTTTATCTCATTTATGTTTGTCTTTTGCTCTTTGTTACAGTTTTACAGTATAATAAGAAAAGTAAAGTTTCTTCGTGGAATCCAAGAAAAGTTATGCCTTGTGTCTTTTATGGAGAACTTTACACTGTTAGCTAACTGTCAAGCTTTGAAGGAGCAACTCATTGTAAGGACAGTATAGTATACGTAAAGAAAGGAGGCGTAACTTTTATTCTCGCTGTATTATCGTTGCCGCCCTGTCGTGGAGACACTGTGTTTTTCGTTGCGAAAGCCAAACCACTTAGTTTGGCCTTCCAAAAGAGGACACAATTAGAAAACAGTGGTTAAGCTTTATTTACAACACTGTTCCAGAACACTACAGCCAAAATATTCGACTGTGTGCTGAGCGGACTGTTTCTAGAACCTGTGAGAGTACAAGGCCGGCTGTGCACAAAGGCTGACTCTAAAAAGTGGGGCAAATCCATCTATACAAGTACAGTCTAGCGTTTATGACTCACAGACACAGCCTGGCTATATTAAGTATGTTTTCATATTTTAAGAATTTGCTACTGACTATTCAAACGCAAGTTTCAAACGCAGTATAGAGTAGTGCTTGTTTGTCGTTTCGACGATCACAAATGCAGAGATGGTTTTATGCTTACATAGTGTTCTCCCCCGTAGCGCAACGCGGCGCGTAAAAAGACCGTATAACTCATTATAATCAGTAATTATGTTCCCAATTAAATAAAACCTTACCAATCTGATATGTTCTGTTCCAGTCGCGCTGGCAACGTTGATCGATCAGCTTGGTCATCTTCATTTTCCACATCGGATTCAAATGCGTAACGACATTATCACCTGTCATTATTGCTTTGGGAGCTGATGTTCCAAATATGGTAAGGGGAGTGACATTTCAGTCACACGCTTAAGGTATTTGGGCCAATCACAATGCACTGGATCGCTGGCCACACCAAGCTTTTCAGAACGATGAGAAAAATCTACGCGTTTCAGAAAGGTGGGGCATAGAGGAGCAACAATACTGTACAGTATGTGAAAAATAATGCCTTTTTTTAACCTGAAACCACGTAAACACATTGCATTAAACCAAATACACAAAACAAGGTTCTTTTTAGAGCCGTCATATGACCCCTTTATGAAAATCAAAAGGATAGAGGTACGAGCCTTGAATCATTCATGTTGCCAGATCTGGCTAGAAGGAATAAGCCCATAATAAACTGTAATAAATCCAGCTGCTTTATATTGTGACTCACAGCTGCTCACTTCAATTATTCCATTAACTTTTCATTTTATAAGCTAAGCCCCAAAACGCTTATAGTAAGAGGACATTGCAACACTGCAAGAGCATGCTTTATAAAGCAGCCTTCCAAGCATA
Organism: Chrosomus eos; assembly: GCA_036326025.1. NCBI lineage: Eukaryota > Metazoa > Chordata > Actinopteri > Cypriniformes > Leuciscidae > Chrosomus > Chrosomus eos. The sequence continues at coordinate 16,118,472 of CM070820.1, read as the reverse complement.
TACACAACAGAACATAAGGATTATTTTGTTGCTATAATATTACTTTTGGCAAAATAGTGGATACCAAGCTCGCGAGAACGTGCTCTGTACGCACACAGAATGAAAATTTACTAGGGGATTACCAAATTTACAGTGTGTACTATACATGGCAAATTTCAATACCACAGCAAATACTTGCTGTTCTTGGTAGCTGCTATTCTGTGGACGCTTTGGTCTAAATTTTAACTGTCCAACTAAAAGTAAAAGGTGTTACAAAAATCCACAGATTTCTAGGCAACATCTGTAATGTCTTGGAAATGATGTAGAGTGCAGCTCCTGTTTCTTGAGTAGTCAGAAGTGTATCTGTACAATTTGATGTTAAGCCATTTTCCAACAGACAAAAGTGTTCATGGGTAAATGTCAAAAAGCCTGTAATAGTTGTTTACTGTTCTGCTTTCCATAATAACAGCTGGTTAGGTCAGCAGTCGGCTTTGTGTATGAAAGCTTTCTTACTACTGAACAGCCCTGTTAAAACACACCACATTAACGCTGATTACTGCATGAGCCTTTCATGATATGAATGAAATTAAACGCGCATATCCGCTTACTGTCACACTATGTTCCCTTTCAGAAACCTCAATCTGCTTTTAAAGTTGTGAGACATTTCCTTGATTGGTTACCACAATCAAGGAAATGTTTTAATGTGTTTGTGTTGGCTAAAACTTCCTCACAAGTCAAAAAGACTTTTTCAACCCGAGTCAGGTTCAAAAATCGGCATGAATCACTCTTAAGCCAGTTTGCCTGAATAAAAATAAAAAAGGTTTTTTAGAATTTCATTGTTTTTTCTCCATTACAAGTGAAACAGGCTAAATAAAGCATGAAAAAATGTTTCACACTCTACAGTATATTAATAGTTCACACTTCCTTTTTATTTGTATTTTTAACAACATGTTTAAAATACTATAATAGGATTACAGAATCAAAAAGTTTATCAAAAGTATCTGAAGAATCATTTCCATAATGACCAAGACAATCTATCAAGAGCAGCGCAAATTAGCATCTTGTTTAAGACATTCTTTTTTGGCCGTTAAAGGGGGATACTCCACTTTTTTTGGAAATAGGCTAATTTTACAACTCCCCCAGAGTTAAACAGTTGGGTTTTTACCATTTTCTAATCCATTCAGCCGACTTTCTGATATTTAGAAGAATATCACTAACCAGACAGTTTCTGGTCCCATTGATATACTATGGAAGTCAATGGGACCAGAAACTGTCTGGTTACTGATATTCTTCTAAATATCAGAAATTCGGCGGAATGGATTCGAAAATGGTAGCAACAACTCTGAGGGAGTTGTAAAATTACCCTATTTCTAAAAAAAGTGGAGTATCCCTTTAAATAATCTAAAAAAAAAAAAAAAACAGTAAATTGACTAGCCCAAACCTTAGTAAATCACCTTGCATGATTCATTTAAATACTCCCCTCCCATAAATGTTAAATCTAAAAAGGGAAACCCAGATAAATGCATATGCAATAAGGCCAGCCGCACACCTTTTCAGCACTAATTTTTCACTGCATGTCTTTTGTAAATCCTTTTAACACCAAAAGAGGGTTTGCGCTGACACAAGCAATACAAATGTATTGTAATGAGTTATGATGTTCATGATGACATGGATAAAACTTCTAATGACCTCACAGTATTTGTACATACACTCCCCTTTCCCTGAACACTGCACGAACACAAAGGCACACGGATCCCTCCTGATGGACAGCCAAGTACCCTTTAGCCCTGTCACTGTCAATCAACAGCTTGTTTCCATGGCGAGTGCCCAGGCTGTCATGACAATTTGAGATTCTTCAATGCAGTCACTGGTTGAATGAGAATGCTCTACAAAAAATAAGCTCTATTTATAGGCATGCAAGAGGGTTTAAAGATGCCAGCTATACTGGACATACAGTAAAACACCGTAAACATCCCAAGAAAAAATTAATCATAATAACATATGTACTTCAGACCGCTGTAAGCCGGTATGGAGAGTAAATAAACCTCTTATTATGTATCCTGACATCTAATTGTGGGGAAAAAATACTTAATTTGCAAAATAAGTATTTAAATAGGTCATAGTGGTGTCTAAAAATAGTAAATTGAGTTTAAAGCATCTATTACAACCTGACTGCTAATTCAGGGCTCTTTACTTTGCAAGTGAAAATTACTTCACGCAACTGTTAAATATTATTTGGGGAAGAACAGTGTAAGTGACTTCTGACACCAGATCATAACCAAAAAACTACAACTTTTTAATACTAAACATACTCGTATATGCTTTTTCACACCGGCATCAGATGACAGGTCAACAGACTGCCCACGATCCATTCACACAGCGTCTGATACATACTGCACACTAAAATGGCAATGAAAACATCAGTGCATATAATTTACTGACAAAAGATCAATGCAAAATAGTCATCATTTGTTTTCTTGTTGTCCATACAACATTCACAAAGACTGCTATGTCATCATCTGAATGAGACACCACTTTGTGGTAGAATCGATTTTAGATTCACTTCCTGTCTAAGTGAACAGTTTTTGGGAAGAATAGGCTACAATGTACACAAAACTTGTCAGCCGGACCTGAGTTGAATTAGCATACTAGCACCTAAAATAGAATCAACCCTTAGAAATCTTTCCCCAACAGGCACCTAGTCATCCCTAAAGCTGCCAAGAAAATAAGCCTCATTGAACTCATAAATGCAGAATTCATAAAAATGTTAGCAGAAGCACTACTTTTTTCTCTCAAAAAGTCTCTTATGCTCTGCAAGTTTTTATTAATTTGATCAAAAATACAGTAAACAGTAATATTGTGAAACATATTTTTTTCAATTTAAAATAACTGTTGATATATTTTAATATATATTTTACATTACAAATTACATTTATTCATGTGATGGCAAAGCTGAATTTTCAGTCTTCAGTGAACACATGATCCTTCAGATATCATTCTAATATGTTGATTTGATGTTCAAGAAACATTTCTTATGATCAATATTGAAAACAGTGTTGCTTAATATTTTTTTTGGAAAACTTCAATTTTCTCCAATAAATAGAAGGTTCGGAGTAGAAGCATATTTTGTAACATTATAAATGTTTTTATGGACAATAAAGTGTGAATTTAGTGTGTCCTGCTGTTTAAAAGTTTTTTTTTTTTTTTAATCTTACTGAACCGAAACCTTTAAACAGTAGTATATATATTTAAATCTATATAGTGGGGCGGTTAAGCGGAAAAATCGATCACTTTGCGATAAAAGCATCAAATTTGGTAGGAAGGCTCACAAAGGGGGTCTGATCAGATTTAGAACCGTAGGCGCTTGAAAGTTGACCCCTGGGGGTCATGGTGCCATTTTTCAAAATGGCTGCCAAATATGGATTTCGTAATGGGAAAATGGATTAAAAGCTGCCAGAAACATAAAATGCAATAACATATTTCACCATAAATACATGTAAATATGAGCACACTTTCACAAAGAACGTCTTTAAACATTTGCTCCTGTAATACTAAATATTACTATACATGGGTTAATGAATAATCTGTAAATTCATGTTATGTGATCAAAATTAGACATCACAGTGACATCACATGCTGTTCAAGAGCTGCACTTGTTGGTGGAATTTGGCGAACACTGTGCCTTTTTGAAAAAAGCTTTTTCCTAGCTGTGTTCACGCTCTCACATGCACTGGTTCTGGCACACAGCAGAACTGTGAACCTTTCAATTGTCTCTGATATACAGGTGCTGGTCATATAATTAGAATATCATCAAAAAGTTGATTTATTTCAGTAATTCGATTAAAAAAGTGAAATTTGGATATTATATCAATTCATTACACACAGACTGATATATTTTAAGTGTTCATTCCTTTTAATTTTGATGATTATAACCAGGGTGCGATTTGTGAAAAAACAGAGGGGGGGATGTTTTGAAACATTTTTATTCATAAAAATAAATCATGAGAACATGAACTATATCACTGCATTTGCAGAAATCGTAAAGTATTTTTTTTTATTAACTCATGAAGTAGCCTAACGCAATATTTTTACTCTAGCTTATCTTTCCCAACACATATGAACTGTGATCATGCACAACGAAAAAACATGCAAGAATTAAATCCCCCTCCCAGTAAGTTTTACTGCTCCTGTTAAAGTAATAACGTTAAGGTTACATCGCGATGCTGAGCTACAGTGAAATGATAGAAAAGACAGATGCATTATCTGTGTTAGTCAATTCGCGCGAATTTATGGAATGTCAAAGTATTCATAAACGCATTGTCAGGCGTCTGATTGCCCACTGACCCGCCAAAAGAGTGCGTCTCGACAGCCAATCCATAATGATTGCGAAACAATAACGATAAACAAATAAGCCAAACCATAACGCGCTTTTTTTTCATGGAAAACACGCGTCAGAAACGCATGTTTTTTGCATCAAAGCGCGCGTCTTTGGCGCCTGATCTGCTATTTAAAACGCACGTTATTGACGCGTGCTTTGGGGTCACCGAAAACGCACGTTTTTCAGCACCTCGGCTCGGACAGTCCCTTAATACCTTCTTTGAGACGCATCTTGCAAATTTTCCAGTTGTAATTTCGGTAACACTTTACAATAAGGTTTCATCCAATCACTGTTTAACCTAATAAAAATTACTGACTAATATATCTGTGCGTAGGCTATACATAATATAGATTTTAATAGCTTGATGCTCTTTAAATATTTTTGTTGCATTGTTAAAAAGTTTCGGTGCATATGGAGTCACGGACCTATCCGCGATCGCTCTCCTTGGTTCTGACCAGAGAAGAGCGCTTTTGGAATCTCCATTACGCATTGGCCTACCTGGGCTGCGTTTCCCGTAAAGGAAAAAGCGGTGTTCTTTATAAAAGAAGCACTTCAGAAATAGTTTAACTTGCATTTATTAGAACTCATGGGAGGATAGGCAGAGGCGCTGGCGCTCTCATAGCAACGGCGCTGGTCGCGCTCGCTGCGATAGTCGCACTATAGCGGGTGGCAGAGACAAAGATGTGCTGGGTGATGTGGATCTCAGCTCTCCTTTATCTCCTGGTTGCTGCGATGACTCAGAGACTGTATGTACGTGCGCGTTTAAGGTACCTAAACAACGACTGTTGCAACATTGTCCTTTACTGGAAATTATTTTCACACTTTCACAAGCTCATGATAAGCGCTGAAGCTGCAGTATTTCTGGAGACATGGAGTGGGTAAAACATTATTTTGACCACTTGAGTTTTGTTTTGTAGAAAGCTTTTTAAGATTTTCGTTTTGTATAAATTGTATCTTAATTTTGATCAATGTTTTACCAACCAATTGCCTGTATTTAACACATAAGAAGCAAATAGCAGACAATGTAATAAGACGCCGGCACGATCACTTGCATTGCACGACAACTGGAGCATGTTTCCGCCAGTGAAAAATAAAAAATGTAATTGCGATTTTTTTTTATCTCACAATTCTGACTTATTATCTCAGAATTACGTGATATGAAGTGGCAATTGCAGGTTAGCTATAAAGTCAGAATTGCGTGATATAGGCCTAAAGTCACAACTGTATGTTATTAAGTCAAAATTGCGTGATATAAAGTGCGAGAAATATAGCTTGAAATACTGACTTTTTTTCACAGAATTGCATGTTTATATCTCGCAATTCTGACTTTATAATACGCAATTGGGAGATATAAAGGCGGAATTGCATGATATAAAGTCGCAATTGTGTGTTATAAAGTCTGAATTGAATTGTGAGATATAAACTATTCTGGGGTAAAAAAAGAAGATAAAAAAGAAGCAATTGCGACTTTATTTCACGCAATTCTGACTTTATAACACGCAATCGCGGCTTTATTTCACGCAATTCTGACTTTATAACACGCAATCGCGGCTTTATTTCACGCAATTCTGAGAAATAAAGTCAGAATTGTGAGATGTTAACTCGCAATTGTGAGATAAAAAGTCGCAATTATCTTTTAAAATGTTTTATTCTATGGCGGAAACAAGCAGACTATAGCCTATAGCCTGCCCTATTTAAGTAGCCTAATTAAATTAATATAAAGGGGTGATTTGCCCACTAATGGCTTAAATGACTAGGGGGGAAAAATAGTTGTAGGCTTTATTCCACATATCTTCGAAGTTCGAACCAGCAGGCCATTCTGGGTTGAGCGCGCGACCCTGCGGAATATTCAGAAATGCGTTCTCCGCTCACATGCTCTGATCGGAACAAACCCGAACACCGTCTGCTGAACTTGCGCAGAAACATCAAAATAGACATAACCAGCTTTTTAAAATTGTTTTTAAAACTAAACATTTAGACTAATACAAATTATGAGGTAACATATTTTTAATATATTTTTTGAGGGGGGAATAAATTTATCCTCACCGGGGATAAAAATAATTAAGCAGAGGCAGGGATACATTGACCAGAAAGGGGGAAATCCCACGCATCCCCCCCCCCCCGGCAAATCGCACCCTGATTATAACTGATAACTAATGAAAACCCCAAAATCAGTATCTCAGAAAATATGAATATTGTGAAAAGGTTCAATATTGAAGACACCTGGTGCCACACTCTAATCAGCTAATTAACTCAAAACACCTGCAAAGCCCTTTAAATGGTCTCTCAGTCTAGTTTTGTCGGCTACACAATCATGGGGATGACTGCTGACTGACAGCTGTCCAAAAGACGACCATTGACATCTTGCAAAAGGAGGGCAAGACACAAAAGGTCATTGCTGAAGAGGTTGGCTGTTCACAGAGCTCTGTGTCCAAGCACATTAATAGAGAGGTGAAGGGAAGGAACAGATGTGGTAGAAAAAAAAGCGTAAAAGCAATAGGGATAACCGCACCCTGGAGAGGATTGTAAAACAAACCCCATTCAAAAATGTGGGGGAGATTCACAAAGAGTGGACTGCAGCTGGAGTCAGGGCTTCAAGAACCACACGCACAGACGTATGCAAGACATGGGTTTCAGCTTTCACATTCCTGGTGTCAAGCCACTCTTGAACAAGACACAGCGTCAGAAGCATCTCGTCTGGGCTAAAGACAAAAAGGACTGGACTGCTGCTGAGTGGTCCAAAGTTATGTTCTCTGATGAAAGTAAATTTTGCATTTCCTTTGGAAATCAAGGTCCCAGAGTCTGGAGGACGAGAGGAGAAGCACAGAATCCACATTGCTTGAAGTCCAGTGTAAAGTTTCCACAGTCAGTGATGGTTTGGGGTGCTGGTCATCTTCTGGTGTTGGTCCCCTGTGTTTTCTGAGGTCAACGCAGCCGTCTACTAGGAAGTTTTAGAGCACTTCATGCTTCTTGCTGCTGACCAACTTCATGGAGATGCAGATTTGACTTTGCACCTGCACACAGTGCCAAAGCTACCAGTACCTGGTTCAAGGACCATGGTATCCCTGTTCTTAGTTAGCCAGCAAATTCGCCTGGCCTAAACCCTATAGAAACTATGGGGTATTGTGAATAGGAAGATGCGATACGCCAGACCCCACAATGCAGAAGAGCTGAAGGTCACTATCAGAGCAACCTGGGCTCTCATAACACCTGAGCAGTGCCACAGACTGATCGACTCCATGCCACGCCGCATTGCTGCAGTAATTCAGGCAAAAGGAGCCCCAACTAAGTATTGAGTGCTGTACATGCTCATACGTTTCATGTTCATACTTTTCAGTTGGCCAACATTTCTAAAAATCTTTTTTTTTTTTGCATTGGTCTAAAGTAATATTCTAATTTTCAGAGATACTGAATTTGGAATTTTCATTAGTTGTCAGTTTTAATCATCACAATTAAATGAAATAAACATTTGAAATGTATCAGTTTGTGTATAATGAATGAAAATAATGTCCAAGTTTCACTTTTTGAATGGAATTACTTAAATAAATAAACTTTTTGATGATATTCTAATTATATGACCAGCACCTGTATGTGAGGGAATATCAGATGGAGCACAGCTCAATTCCAACAATGCCTGAGTAAGTTTGGGGAGGATTCCTGCAGACTAAAATCTATTTTATTTGCCTGAGTTGTTACTTGCAGTATTAGCCTACACTATTTTTACTGAGTAACAGTGAGAAACACATTCAACTGACTTTACAAGTGAGATAAAGGCAGTCAAGAGTAAAACATCCCACCAGTTCCCTAGATTTTAAAGATGAAACCTACTGACTGAATGAGTCACTGACAAACTACCAAGTAAAAATGATGCGTATTAGTATATACACACAATTTAATATTAAATATTTGAATAAGTACATCATTTCTGATAGATATCATAACCTCTTTACCTTTTTGTTAAAAAATGAACTAGATTGATTAATGATCAAATGTGCAACTTTTTCAATTGTTAATTTCTGTCGTCGATCCATTATGACATTATGAAATTTTTATTTAAAATTTGCGGCCATTTTGATAAATGACCGACATAGCCCCCAGAGGCCAAATTTTGAGAGCCTACGTTCCTAAATCTGATCAGACCTCCTTTGTGAGCCTTCATACCAAATGTCATGCTTTTATCTCTAAGTGATCGATTCTGATGAAAATCTGCGCTTAGCCGACCCAATATATAGTCTTTCTTTGCTAGGAAAAAGGACAAAACATATGTATAATATAAATATCATGATGTATAAAAATCTTGCAGACCAAAACTCCTAAACAATGTTAGCAAACACCAAAATCCATTTTCCCATGCAGGATCTTAACTTTTAAGCATTTACAGAATACAAACACACCCTTATTTGCCAAAAAATGTTCCAAAAGACTACCCATCTTCCAATCTAGTGTCATGAATTCAACCATTTTGACTACCTTCCTTGCTCACACATGCACTCTACACCCATCATATCTACTGAAGACAGACATTATGATTATTGCTAATGTAATCAGAAGGACTAATTGCTAAATGTCTTCTGGAGGAAGGGAAAGAGACAGCACGAGAGAGACAAATATATCCACGAGGAAATTTTCATCAAAAGTGTAGAACGTAATATATTTAAAGATGAAAAATGGGGAAGACACTGTAGTGAAGAGATTAAAGGAAAGACGTCTGCACATTAGAAAGTAGGCCTATTTTAATATAATAACTGCCATATGTCGGCTTTAAATATCTCAAAGTAAATGTTTCCTGATTCCTCTGAGGGCTTATGCATCTGAACCTGAACTAGAGCCTGATGTTGAGCGGTGGCTCATTAATCCACTGTCATGAGAGAGATAGAGAGGATCTGTGTCTGGCTCACGCGTGCATCCCACCTAGTCCACTCTGCCTGGACAAGATGATTGATGAGGAACGGACACACACATGCACAGTGCCCATGTTAAAGTGGCAAACTTAAAAGTCATTTTGTAGGAAATTTGTTTTAGAGAACAAAAGTAATTGTAAGGCATTATACGACCTCCAACACAGTGCTGCTGCTGTTTGTATTATGCTTATATGTGTTAAACAGAGTTCAAGATAGCTGAATCTCAGCAGCAGGGCTCTGCTGTGTTTGAAGAAATACTGTAATCTAATTTGCTGAGTGCAGAGTTATGATTAGTCCCACTGCTGTAAAGACCACAGCTCAATTCAGATGGGATCATACTTTTGCCAGATTGTAACTAATTCATGATATCCTTATGTAGAGGTCCCCTCTGAACAACCCCTCTTGAGTCTAACTTAATGTTTCATTTATTTAATTGTATTTTAAATATTATAATATGTTTTAATTTTGTATTTTTATTTAGCATTTTATTTTGGTTTTGTTTTGCCCCAATTCACCTACTTATACTACAAGTATGAGCTTCAAGTTTTGGGACATGCCATAATAAATTTGCGCTTTGAACGGACTTTGCTGTTGTATAGTTATGTGCATCTTGTCACCTTAAAGGGATACTCCACTTTTTTTGGAAATAGGCTCATTTTAAAACTCCCCCATGGTTAAACAGTTGAGTTTTATCGTTTTCGAATCCATTCAGCCGATTTTCTGATATTTAGAAGAGAAGAGAATATTTATTCTCATTGACTCCCATAGTATATTTTTTTCCTACTATGGAAGTCAATGAGACCAGAAACTGTCTGCTTACTGATATTCTTCTAAATATCAGAAAATCGGCTGAATGGATTCGAAAACGGTAAAACTCAACTGTTTAACTCCGGGGGAGTTGTAAAATGAGCCTATTTCCAAAAAAAGTGGAGTATCCCTTTAAATTGGCCTGAAAATCATTGTGTCAGAGTTAACATCCTCATATCCACACTCCACATTTCAGTTAATTTCATTTACGCTACAATTTTTCTGTATTGGAGAAAGACGTTGAGAAACCTTTGGGTTACCTCTTTTCAACATACTATACATAATTTGGGACATAATTCTAATATCAAATACTACTTAAAACGGATTGCATGTGAATTGGGATGGAGCTGTTTTGTTTTGTTTTCTGACAGCTGATACTTCTATCCCTGTTATTTTGTATGTAAAAAGACATGCAAATCAAGTACTTTGATATTAAATTGGAAAAATATAGTCAGAAGGAAAATAAAGAGAGCAGAAAAATTAGAGTATCCTTCCTCAACACTTCTGTGCAACTGTTCAGAAGAATTACTTTACGTAATCTTTGGCAACCCTCTCTCACTCGCTCCGTCTTTCTGCATTTCTTGTTTTGAGCCCAGTGGAAAAAGAGGCAAGACTAGTATCAGTGTGTGCATGTATGTCAGAGAGTCTCATCTGGTGAGGGGTTATTGAGGGCACAAGGGGATAACAGTGTCTCATTGGGGACATCATTAGGAAACGAATGAGGAGATGATGAGAAAAAGAGAGGGGTGATGTAAAAAAGAGAAGGGTGTGTGTGTGTGTGTGTGTGTGTGTGTGTGTGTGTGTGTGTGTGTGTGTGTGTGTGTGTGTGTGTGTGTGTGTGTGTGTGTGTGTGTGTGTGTGTGTGTGTGTTTGAAATTTATATAGAGCTTTAATATGTACTAATGTAGGCTACACCCAAAGTGCTTTACAAACATGTCGGGATCTCGCCTCAACCACCGCCAGTGTGCAGCATACACTTGGATGATGTGACGGCAGCCACAATACAACGGCGCCAGTGCGCTCACAACACACCAGCTATAGGTGTAGAGGAGAGAGAGTGATAGAGCCAATTCAATGGATGGGGATTAATATGAGGCCATGATTGGCAAGGGTCATTGGAGTGAATGTGGCCAGGACACCGTAACCTGACTCCGCCAGATGGATTTGCTCCGCATATCCATCTGGAAACCTTCCGTTGAAGTAGTTTTGGTAAGGGGCGAAAATACTGGTTAGCTGATTGGCCTATGTTGGTGATAGACGGGCCAAATCAACCAATCAGATCAACGAAGCATATAAGAGCGACGACGAAAACACAACCACAAGCCAGGCTACTCTTGCTGCTGCAGGTAAAGGCTCGTTAGCTCTGTATTTCCGTAATAACTCTGTAATTCCGATAAAACTTGCTCGATAGCCACACTGATGCTAGTTTCATCCGCTGAAGCCGCCATGTTCTTAAGACTGAACTGTCGCGCTTCTCGTTGCGTCACACCTCAACCCGCCTCAAAGCCAACGCTGATTGGACGTTCGTTTGGTGAACTGCTCCCAAATTTTCTTTAACGGAAAGTATCCAGACTGATCTGCGAGTGAAACCTTGAAAGCTCGCGAGATCAGGATGGTCTCACGAGGCTAAGGACACCGGGGTTACACCCCTTCTCTTTACGAGAAGTGCCATGGGATTTTTAATGAACACAGAGAGTCAGGACCTCGGTCTCATCCGAAGGACAGAATTCAATCCATAAAGATGATAGAATGAATAATGAAAGATAAAAACTAGATCTCTACATTTTCCACGAGGCAAAAATCTCAAATCCAATCACTTTAAAGCAAAACAAAACTCTACATGGTGATTTAAATGTATGTGTGGTATGTTTTTATCTTCACTGAAAAAAAAAGTAAAACTCTGTTCATAGCACAACATTGCAAGAAAGTTTGTTCAAATCCATAAATCTCAGTATAAAAAAAAACATAGGCCTAATAGTGATGCTTGCCTATGAAAAGAGGAACAAAATGAGAGTAGGGATTGAGAGAAAAAAGCGGGGTGCTAGGCCATCTGCTCTCTTTTGTAAAGATGAAACCATAACACACCAAATATCAATGCATTTACAACTTTTCAATACAAACACTATTGAGAGCACTGAGTGCCAATGGCCAAAACACACACACTCCCGATACTACAACCCAAGGTCTAGTGGCAGGGAAAATTACAATCAGTGTCACCATCTCAGCGTTAAATTGGAATTCTTCTCCATGGAAGCATCTTATATGAGCAGCCAGAAGCTGTTTAGTAGAACAGACATCAATTTCCCACAAAGTAATCAGTAGCAGCAACCTCTTTCTCACATCACTTTCTCTTTATTCCTACCTTCAATCTTAGTCGTATTGTCTTTCCATTGAATCAGGGAACAATAATAAAGATGGAGTATAACAGTGTTTCAGGCAAGTTCACAGAATTGATCTTACTCTACCATTCAAAAGTTTGGGGTCAATAGGTTTTTTTAAACTTTCCATTCATCAAATAAAGCTACAAATTATGAGATTCCACAAAAATATTAAGCTGTTTTGAACATTGATAAAAATAAGAAATGTTTCGTGAGCAGAAAATCAACATAGAATGATTTCTGAAGGATCATGTGACACTAAAGACTGTGGTAATCGCTGCTGAAAATTATTATTTTAAATTGCAAAGATATTTCACAATATTATTGTTTTTACTTTATTGCTTGGTGGTGAGCATAAGAAACTTCTTTCCAAAAGCATTAAAAAAAAACTCTTAAAGACCCCACACCTTTGAACGGTAGTGTAAGTTCCAACAATCTTATATTCTTGATCATGTAGATATGTTTCTAACTAAAACATGTGGTTGTCTGTGATGTTTTGAATAGTTTTGTAAACATGTCCTCAAGGTAACATTATCTAACTGGCTGATATTAACAAGGTTCTGTTTGAAATTGTGAGAGTGACTTGAGATTGTACAAATGAGTAATGTTTCACACCACATGCCATCGCTTTAAAAAAATGTGTTTATGAAGTTTATGAATAGCATTCAGAGTTACATAATAGCTGTAAAACTTTTTGGAAGAGTTGTCATCCACTCAGAACCCCTTAGCAACCACATAGTAATGCCTTGGCCACCACCCAGAACACCCTAAAATCATGGCATTAAGTTTTGTGCAGGCAAGCACCACTTATATTTTCTTTAGAAACTGTATAAATCTTTAGTTTTGCTTATTCCTTCAATTAATTGCTATAATTAGCCTCTTATACAATTCTTTATGTGGTCCTGAAGTAACAAGCACACAAAGTTGGGCTAAACTAAACAAACCATAGACTGTAAAAAATTAAGCCAAAATATCACAGAAATGGTCATTGCCGATTACATTATTAGTGATCCTGAGGTGGAGCCGTGACATCAAGGTCCTGCCCATAATCCTGCTCTCGCAAACTCAATCGCAAGCACAGCAGTCAATCATGACTGTAATTTAATTTGTTTGTTTGTTTGGCGAGCTTCCCATTCGATTATATGGAGAGAGTGGGTGTTTATGACCCATACTGCAGCTAGCCACCAGGGGGCGAAACACTTGAAACCGTGTGCGACACACTTGAAACCAAACACATACTGTAAGATGATGCTGTGCATGTGATCTTCTGATCTGTACTACCAGAATAATAATAAAAATACATTTTCGTAATGTTAATACATTTGGCAACCCTGCCTGGGTCTGGCAAGCTTGCACATAACAAGCAGAGGAGGCTGATCCTCCTGCAGAGAGATTTGAGAAGATCTGAAAGGTCAACTGGCTGCTTGAGTCTCTACTGCACTCCAGACATCATCATTAAACGCCTGAACCCCAAGAGAGTAAAGGAGTGGAGAGAGCCAAGGATGAATGTAGTATTACACAAACGCACTGACGGTGAAAACAATTTTCTCTTAGTATTCTTTTTTGCTTATATATTAAAGTCTAAGATTGTTGTATAGGATTTGCTGAAAATTTTACAATTCGTGTACTTAAAATGTTCAGTTTTGAATTAAATAATAAGTGCTTCTCTAATGGCACGTTTTGACTGTCAGTGTCTATTTTGTGCTCACAACATGGATAAGCTACAAGTAAACATGTCAGTTGTGTGGATGCAAGGGTTGGATTAACACTGAATTCTCAATTTTGAACAATTTTCATTTGGATGAACAAGAACTTTTAGTCTTTTTGGATACTTTTATCATTTGGTGTGTGAACAAAATTGTCTTATCTTATTTTTTGTCTTCATGCCTTATTTTGTCTTTACAACTATTTATAGCACAAAATAAACATGAATGAACATCAGAAGGCATGCTGAAAGAAACAACCTTCTGAAATGTCTCATGTAATCGTTCGATCTGTGATGTAAAATTACTTCAATAAATCAGCTTGTAAACAAATAATTCACGTAACGTTACATTTACCTCAGAAAAGCCATCCATGTCCACAGTTTGAATAAATCTGCCAACAAGTTATTACAGCCACTGTTTAAATGTTTGTTTTTTTAAACACTTAGGAGTAAAAAAAAAAAAATAGTTCTATTAATATTTCTATAAAAAAATATATATATACATCACTAACATAAATTATGTTAAATATTATTCTTGAATGCACATAAAGATAGAAAATAAGTTAAAGGTCACCTATTATGGCATTTAAAATGTTCCTAATATTGTTTTGGGAGTCCCCAACAACAGTTTTACATGCATGCAATGACAAAAAACACTTTTGTTGTCTTATAATATGCATTTATTTTTACCTGATTTGCTCACCGACTCCCAAATGATTCATTCAACGACTCATTTTTCCAAACCCCTCCTTTGCGTGGCGCTAATCGGCGGTGATTGGTCAGATGACCCAGTCAGTTGTGTTTGTAAAGCAATCGTCATTAAAATTACGCGAACACAGCACAAGGTTCGGGCTATACTTGTGTGGTATAGTTGTAAATATAAACTCTAGCCTCTGATTCTTCACATGCTCGTCCCTGGGCAGTGAAAAAAAGGTCACTTTTGATTCGCACTTCAGAATAGGGGTCGACCGATTATCGGCGCCGATATTCATCATTTTTATGGTTATCGGTATCGGCCATTTTCAAAACCGATTTGCCGATAAAAAAATTTTTTTTTTTTTAAATGCGCTATATTTGGCTCTAACGCAGCCACCTCTGTCGGAACTCACCACTCTGCAGACTAGACCAATGTCCCTGCACATCTGATTTGTTGGGAGTCAGGAGTCCGACCAATCAGCGCGAAAGCTGAGGCACTGAAAGTGTTGCCTTCTCACACCGAGAGCACTCGCACGCTGACTGGACTCGAGCTGCTTCACTGAACAGTTACACGCATATGTTGTCTCTCAAAGTTAAGGCAGCAGCAGACTTTGCTGAAGAAGCAATAAATTATCCAGTCATAAAAACGAGTTTACTGTATAAAGCGGAATATCACGGAATCTGTCAACTTTTTGATGAATTAATAAAAAGCAGGTCAGTACAAATCAAACCGCAAAAAGACTATTTAAATATGAATCCTGGCTGCGTGTCTCTAGTCTAAATGAATGGCGCAGACGCGTGATTTCATTTACAACACACACACACACTGGAGCACGCGTGACGCTTGCGCTGTTTTCAGCCTCAGCCGCATCATTATATGAGGACATGATTGCATAAACATCATCTCCAGAGCCGTTTAGTTACTTCATGAGCTTTTTAGTGCTTCAACTGAAATCGTCATATCATAAACACACAGAAACTCAAAGATCTCAACGGCAACCCGTCAAAATAAAAGTTCGTTTTTTCATAGGGCACTAAAAATGTAATTTTTGTTAAACTGAATAAGTTCGATGATTTTAATTAATTAGAAATGCTTTTTGATTACTAAAATTTTATTTAAACATTAAAATAGAGTCTTTAAGTTTTACAAAATGTTTACAGAATGTTGCTGGGTGCTCCCTGCACTTTTTACAAGTTATTATTATTATTAATAACAGTTTGATATATATATCGGTTCAAAATATCGGTTATCGGTTTATTTGATCTGTAATAATCGGTATCGGCATCGGCCCTGAAAATCACATATCGGTCGACCCCTACTTCAGAACACAGCGTCTTGTTGTCGACATGATGTTTTCAAGTTTTCCCTGGTGTGTCTGGTGGTGTGCAACGAGTGGGCGCGGCCAATTTGATAATTTTGCGTTTTGACGTCACAAAGAAAAAGAAAATGACTCATTGGAAAAACGATTCATTAAATTAACTCAGAGTTGACTCATACTTTTGAGAGACAATAACTTTTTTTACAGTGAACTTTCATATATAAAACTTTGCAGGATGTTTTTGTTTTGTTGTTAGATCTATGTTACACACTACATGAAAGGTAATTTTCAAAATTCCATAATAGGTGCCCTTTAAATAATACTACTGTTTGTCTGATAAACAAACTATCACTTACAGCAAAACGACTTGTTTGGGTTTTTTGATTGTTTTAGTTTTTTTTTTTCTTTAAGCAAAAGTTGAATGAAATGCATCAATATTGTTTACTGTAATATTTTTGTTCTCTGCTGAGATAAAAAGAAGGGAAAAAAATCTGTTTATGAATAATCTAAACCATTAATTTTATATAATATCCTGTAATATCCGATTAAATTATATATAGAAAGCAATCAAAGAACGCTCCCTTTACATTCGCTGAAGGAGTCAATCAAACAGCACAAGTTAATCAGTGACTGAGTTCTGGACTCTTGCCAAAACTCACATTACAAATCAATGAATCTCTTATTTAGATAATCATGTTTAGTTATGATGAAAGCATTTGTGAGAGTGCAGAAAATGAGTTGCAATGATGAGATCACTGCATTCATGGGCTCAACGTGTCTGTGATCGGCTACAATGCTCATCACTGCAACCTTTCATGCCACAATCTAAATATAATGCTATAATCAACACTTTTCACAATTAACCTTGTCAACCTTGAGAGCTATAATAGTCAAAATGTGCTAAAAGTTTTCGAGAAAGTTCCGCATGTAATACTTAGCTATTTCAGGTCCAAAGATGTTAGCCATTCGTGGCAGTGGGGGTTTACACTAAAGTCTCTCAGCAGACACGTTCAAATCAGAGGGCTAAAATCAGGGTAGGAAAAAGGCCTATTATTTCTAAATTATGAAAAATGTTGATGTAAAAATCATACTAACATTATAAGTGCACCCTCGGAAACATAAAACAATAAAACAATGCAGTTTATGTCCCCTTTAAGTGATGCCTTGAAAAGACTGCAAAGATTAAGTATAGCACTTATGTAATAAAGCAGTTTGCTAAGTATTTCTGGAAACTGGGTGTTCGTCAACTTTGATATTTACAATTCTCTGCAGTTTATTCAACAAATCCATATTCAGCCATAAGAAACAGAGTAACACCCAAAAAGAATAGCATCCTGAAGATAATCAAACCTACCATTTTAAAGGCCCTGACTACTCACATAAAGGGCTTCTTTTTTTCCACATATGTCACATAAAGGCTTCTTCTCAATATAAAAACACTCTGAATGGATCGAAGCAGAGAGACAGATAGCAAGAAATGCCAATGTAAATGCCACATGCATGCACCTCACACTGTCGCCAAGGCAACAGTTACTCACATCCCCCCATATGTCCTAATTATTCAGATTCCCCATTCAGATGACATGACTCTTCAGTAAGTACTCAAACAAGATTCACAGAGATTCTACCAGTGGACATGAGCAGGATGACAGATATATGTATCACTCTATTCTGCTCTGCACTCTATTTAAAACACAATACATATCTTTCATCTCCTCAGATTAATTTGAAGACTTTCCTTTTCAGGTCACCAGACTCTCAAACCATGCCACACATACTGTAAAGGCCCATTTACCAAGGAAGACAACTATAATAATTAATATAACTTTCTTACGGCTGATGAATACACTGAACTTAACACGGGTTATCATCGTTCTAAACACTGCTTTTAACCCTGGGTAAAAGTACGTTTCACACTTGTAATTTTGAAGAGGGGTTAACACCGCTTTTTACCCGGGGTTATGAAACCCTACCCTGGAGCAAGCTTAGCACCTCTTTTGCGCATTTCAACATTGCTTTCATTGATTCAGAATGATCTACTAATCAATTCTGATTAATAAAAATGAACCCTTCTCAAAAATAAAAAAGTGTTAAGTGTTGTGTCCAAAAAGCATCTCTAACATAAAAATGCCTTTCTAAATTGTAAATTTGTTAATTGTTTGTTGATCAAGTTGATCATTTCACAGTGTCTACTGTGTCTCACTTGAATTAAATTCAGATAGTATGCAATGAAAGTCAAACTATCCATAGTCCTCCTGACTATAGAGGTCGACCGATAGTGGATTTTACAGATATCGATATTTAGGTTTGACCGTACATGCCGATAACCGAATAATCAACCTATTTTTATAAAATGAATGCTGCATTTTTAAGTCAAGTCAATTTAAAATGTATTAGTAAATTTTGACATCAACAAACTAACAACCTTAGTTAATGCTAAAAATGTAATCTTATTGTAAAGTGATACCATTTCATTTTAAATCCAAAGAGTTCGCTATTGCTTAAAGATAGCCATCTTTAAATGCAAAGGCCAGAGCATTAAAATTGCATAAATGTATATAACATGTAGTATAGTCTCTCACTTTATTTGCTTCTATATTAGAACACTTGATGATTATCTAAATCAAAATAACAATATGTATTGCAGTGATGAAAAAATAATTTAATCGAATGCGTTTACGATTTATTTTTTTGTTTCTGTTGGCTACATGAACATATTAATGTTGAGAAAGCAATCACGTCACTAGCTTTAAATATGCAACTTCGCTGTCTAATAAATGCATAAAAGGTACCAGATGGATATATAAACTAATGTAAATACTGTAGATGGTTCTTTGTCACATTGCTTTAACCGCTTGAGGTACTAATGTTAGAGTCCTCACAGCCTCGATGGCAAACATACTGCTGTTCTTTCTCTGCTAATACAGCATCTAGTCAACAAATGAATTACTTTATAATGATATGGCAACATGGACTGTTGTGTTCGGTATTCATAGTGTTACAATAAACAACACGCGGTGCCAGTGATAGTTTGTTATTTGGCTTCAAGCGGCCACTCTCGCTCTGTATAATGCCAGCAATCTCTTCTCAGTGCTCTCGTATTGTGTAATAATGGAAGCACACACTTCTCAGCCGCTCCAGCAACGGACGCAACCCGGAAAAACTATCGGTATGGATGTTGGCCGATAACGATAGTTCCACCAATCAACTATAGGTACCGATATCGATATGAATCGGTACCGGATATGAATTGGTCGACCTAGAGTCCTGACCAGGTCACATAAAGGCATCCCCATGGATGTGTGCTACCAGAGAACAAAGCGGTTTTAAACATACTAGAGACAAAAGGTCACAGTCATAATATTATACATTTGTGATGAGATCTGAAATTTTCAGCCTCACAGTGTTGCTGCACCGGCAGCGCTCCAAGCATCATAATTACACTGAGTGATGCAATGTAATGGGGAACTTGGAGGGCTTTTAATTAGAGATATGTAGTTATCCTGATTACAGGAGTACAAAACACACCAGACAATCAAGGGGTAAATGTCAGTTAACATATTAAGCTTGTGACATCAGCCTGAGGTGAAAAAAACGGTTTCAAGAACTGACCAAACTCTAGTTAGTTCACCCTAAAACAAAACTAACAGAACTAGTAAAATGTAGACATTGTTCAGAAGTAGCAGTGCTTTAAATGTGTGCTATTCAGCAGAAAAAAATCTCAACTTGTAGGAAAAAGTCTGGTTTGAATTCAGCATGTCATCACATTTTAATAAAAAAAATCTTTCTCCATGACTTCCTGTGCTTTTTTTTCACTAAACTTAATATAAACAGAACTTTATAAAGCTGGACAATGACACTGGCTTTTTTCTTCTAGATCTGAAGAAACAAACTCTTTTGCATTTTTCTTGTTATCACTGTAAAGCTGCTTTGAAACAATCTGTATTGTAAAAGGCGCTATATAAATAAAGGTGAATTGACTTACTCTCACTTCTTTACCATGGCAAAAGCCCAACAAAAATGTAAAACAGTACAAAGCAAAGCAAACAAAATAAAGAATTTGGCAAAGTAAAACATGAGACAAAGCAAAGCCAAGCAAAAAAAAAAAAAAAAACACAATGCAAAAAAAAAAAAAACTTAAAAACAAAACTCCAAACCAAATCCCAGTTTTAGACAATGTAGGTGAGTGGTTGGGGTGACTTGGTGAGCTGATCCTTCCTCAAAGGACTACCCAATGAACATTGTAATGTCTCAACTGAGTGTTTATGGGAGTACTGGAATAACCTGTAGTGCTTGATTTGACAGAGCTCTCAAGTGTCAACCATTGAGCGTGACAGTCAACCATTTCGGTCTTTTGTCACGCATACCCACCACACATTGTATTTCTCACGTAGAAAAACTATTTATAATATATTTAATATGCCGCAGCACCCAATATTTATCTGGCTGCGCCACTCTCACTATGGAACCGGCAGGAATCAAGCGCATCTCCCCTGGAGTTCTTACTCAAGCCTGATCAGCCAATCAAAGAAAAGAAAGGGGCTACACAATAGCCAATCAGAAAATAGCACTATTGTATCTGGGTAAGATTTAACGCAACAACCAATGAAAATAAACAATATCCTGGAATTGTTCCTGTGATTCTGCTACAACATCTTCCGAAAGTTTCGTTCACCCTCAAGAGGAAACCACTGGAGCTCCGAGCATCACTTTGCTTGACATGTTGTCACATTATAAACATCTATCTCTCCAAATAGGCTTAATAATGTTATTAGCACTAAATAAATTAACGTGTATTGCATGTCGATGTTATAGCTCACTTTTAAAATCATGTAATTTTTTATAATTATATCCTGGCCATGGATGCATTAATCATTGCATCTGTCTTTCAAAGATGTCAGGTAAAAAGCAATTAAGCATCCTCTCATTTGCCCTGAGAGGAAAGCCCCCTAAATAGGCCAGGTTAGAGGATGTCACTCTTGCCTGTCTTCAAAACTTGAGAGCCCTGACTTGACTATTCACTTTTGTACTTCCTTAAAAAAAACTGGAAAGAAAAAATTAAAAGAGAAAGAGAGAAGGGAAAAACCAACACTGGCTTAACAAGACCTGCACAAAACACTTGTCAGCAATGTTCCACAGTGCGGTCATCCGTCAATGCCGATCGGTCATTACAGACAGACCTCGGAGAACTTCACTGATGATGTAATATACACAGGTCACAACCTAGATGTCTTTTTAACCATCTTAAATTCCACCAGGTTTAAAAAGACATTTCAAGCAATGTTAGGTCAAGAAAACACACAAACAACAAGCATATTGATTGCCACTTATTTGCTAAGTGAAACCGTACTGATTTAGAAAGATACAGTTCAAGTCAGTGAACAGCACTGGTTTGACAATGATTAACCCACACGGGTTAGTGCGAAAGAGACTCAAATAACTCTTTTGAGTAATAAAAGATTTTTGTCATTCTAAACTGTTAAGTGTCTACTTTTGTGAACACTCACAATAAAAATGTTGTGCTTTTCATAAAATAAAGAAAACCAACATGATGCACGTTCTGCTGTCTCTCTCTCAGTGAAGTCCATTCTGAAATAAATCTGAAAATGAACTAACTCCACTAATACTTGCCACACAGACATGAAGAGATGTCTTTAGAAATTTGAAGAGTCTATTTATAAATGAAGTAATGCATATCAAAAATAAATATTCTCTGTTTATGTAATCCGTACGAAACCAACTCAGTTTCAGTTTCTCAAGTTTCTCAAGTCTTGCTCATTATTTCTAATGTGACCACAACCCCGCACTGTGCAGTCTTTGACATGCAAATTGTCCATTTGTGAGGCACGCAAACCTGTAAACGCCCCCATTACCTCAGCAAACAAAGCATCAGCTTCATCATTCCTTTCATCAAGTTTGGAAGTTGCGCTTAGGTTTACTTCAGAAGAAGAAGAAGAACGCAATAGATCCAGAGGTAAGGAATTCACTTAGATTAGTTAACGTGTTATTGTTGCATAAATTTCACATTGTACTAGTTGAATTTCCAGTCTAAAATGTGTGAAATTGAGGGATCGTGTTGAAATATGAAATAGACAGGTAGGCAACATCTCAACCTAAATAAATATACATGTACGACACAAGGATGTTTTTATTCTCCATAATAAACAGTATGATATAAAAGTAGTATGAGTGTTTACACTGTAAGATGATAAAATATTAGAATGTATAATGAGTTATTATAAGAATGTAATATATTAGAATGACCAGTGTTTTGAGTATTTACTGTGAAACACTGTTCATGGATATCTGCTCATAATCTGTATATTTTTCTCTAGTCTACTGAAGTGAACTCGATTTATAGTTATAGGCCGTCTGCATTTTTCCCAAAAAATAAACGTTAAGGAGTCACTGGCTGACAGTTCTTCCACAGGCGGCATTTAATACGCTCATGAATTTCATCCAAAACCTCAGAATGTATGAATGAACCCAGTGTAATGGATAGTTTGCAATTCTAATAAGAGTGAATACATCTTCACACAGTTCACCCAGGGGAAATTCAGGGATGTTTCAGTATGTGTTATGAAGGCTGTGAGTGTCTTTCTGACAGTAGCTGTACACACACAGACTGTGGGAATTAAATGACATGAATTGCATCTGGAGCAGAGGTGTTTTTCATGTGCAAGCAAAGTGATTGTGCTTGGATTGTCTATCGTTCGCAATATATGGTGAAGAACACATTAAATCAGTGTCTGTACGTCGCCTGCATGCATTGTTTTTTTAACTGAAAAGAATACATTTTGCTTAGCTATAAAATCTTGTTTCATTTCAGCTTGGTACAAAACATAGACATGTCAATCAATCTCTGTCAGTCTGAGTGATGAGGGAGCAGTGGACGGATGTACTGTAGACCCGCACACAAACCTCCTTGAACAGAGTCAATTAAACTGCAGAAACATCAAAAACGTTATTTGTGCTTCCTGGATATCCTTAAAGCACAAGTTGCGTAACCGAAAATATTTAAAGGGATAGTTCACTTTGAAATTAATTTTTGATTTGTTTTAGCTTACCTCAAGGGCATCCAAGATGTAGGTGTCTTTGTTTCCACAGTATTTTCAATTTTGATATTTTTAGGTCAAACCGTTCTTGTCTGTCAGTCAAACAGTATAATGCAGGTCTACGGTCACCACCTCAAAGAGCATACACAGAGAAGTCCAAATTAAACATGATTTAATGACTCGTAAAAGTAAGTACACATTGATGGCCTAAGACACGAAACGAGCGGTTTGTGTGAGAAAACGAACAGTATTTATATCGTTTTAACTCTTGTAAACACAGCCACGTCCAAGTGTTCTAAGGGCGCGGGCGCTTCGGTCTTTTCCGGAAAGCTCCGGAAGTGATCTCTCGCGCGTGTACGTCACTCATTGTTTACACAGAACAGAGATTGTAGGTAAGACGGCTAATTTAAATGGTACTAATTTGCGATTATACGGGAAGTTTAAACCGTCATAAAAGAAAACAATTAAAAAAAAAAAAACAACTGTATGAGTGACGTACACACGCGAGAGATCACACAGAAATAGTGTTCGTTTTCCACCGCCATTTGAAAGTTCAACCACTGGAAACTGGATCTTGAGTAGAGACCAATCTTACACGATTTTACAGCTGGAGCGTTCTTGGATTTGACTGATTGCTCAGATTGACAGGTCTTGATTTACAGAATAGGAGATCATCACCCATCAACCAGGATTTTAGTACTTGTTACTTATTCTATGTAATTATACATATTGTTATGCTTTGTTGCATTTACATGTAAAACACTTGGAGAAGTTTGGAGAAGTTTTTGTAATTTGGATAAAATGGTTCCAAATGCCATAACTTTTGATTGCTTTGAGATATCAACACACAATTTGACCCTGATCTAGTTGACATGATTGTGAACAATCCCAAACTTGATTGTATGCCCTGTCATAAACACTTTCTAATAGTGTTGTCAAAAAAAAATCAATATTTTGAAACGTATTGATAGTGAAATATCTGAAAAGAGACCATGTACCATGAGACCAATAAAAAAATAAAACAATTGTATGAGTGACGTACACGCGCAAGAGATCACTTTCGGCACTTTCCGGAAAAGACCGAAGCGCCCGCGTTCTGGACAGTAACGAAATACTGTTCGTTTTCTCACACAAACCGCTCGTTTCGTGTCTGAAAGACTATTGTCTGAAATTGAAATAGTCTGGCGAGGTGGGGCCACGGGTTGGCACATTCCCGGTATGGACCTGCTTGGACCATCCATTGTTTTGCCCATGGTTTCGTCTCTTATCTAAATCTGACCATGAACTTGACTTTGGCGGAAAGCTGAAGGTGATTTCTGATAGGCTGTCCCAATCAGTGGCACCTGCACAATCCAATCATGTTTGAGATGGAAACAACAAATTGAGGGTTTTTGAGATTTTTATTTTTTCCTTTTTTTTATTTTTTAGAAGTAGTAACGGGTACTCACGGTTATGGATAGAAATGTAGTGGAGTAAAGAGTACAATATTTGCCTCTCAAATGTACTTGAGTAAAGTCATGAGTACTCCCCAAAAATGATACTCGAGTAAAGTACAGATCC
Source organism: Chrosomus eos (assembly GCA_036326025.1). NCBI lineage: Eukaryota > Metazoa > Chordata > Actinopteri > Cypriniformes > Leuciscidae > Chrosomus > Chrosomus eos. The sequence goes on along the minus strand of CM070820.1, from coordinate 16,093,694 downwards.
CTCAAAATTGTACTTAAGTACTGTACTCAAGTAAATGTACTCCGTTACTGTCCGGCTGTGGACATGACATGCAGCTTGGCTAAAACTCTAGGACTTCCGGTATTCGAATGAGTAGCAATCATACCGCAGTGTTTTCCACCGCCATTTGAAAGTTCAACCACTGGAAACTGGATCTCGAGTAGAGACCAATCTTACACGATTTTACAGCTGGATCGTTCTTGGATTTGACCGATTGCTCAGATTGACAGATCTTGATTTACAGAATAGGAGATCATCACCCATCAACCAGGATTTTAGTACTTGTTACTTATTCTATGTAATTATACATATTTTTATGCTTTGTTGCATTTACATGTAAAACACTTGGAGAAGTTTGGAGAAGTTTTTGTAATTTGGATAAAATGGTTCCAAATGCCATAAATTCTGATTGCTTTGAGATATCAACACACAATTTGACCCTGATCCAGTTGACATGATTGTAAATAATCCCAAACTTGATTGTATGGCCTGTCATAAACACTTTCTAATAGTGTTGTCAAAAATATCAATATTTTGAAACGTATTGATAGTGAAATATCTGAAAAGAGACCATGTACTTGATGATATTTTTTATGTTTGTCTGTTTGTTTGAGGTATTATTTTTAAGTATGCTCAACAGAGAACTGACATACTACTTATATGATCGGGAGGTAAGAGAAGAGAGAGAAGAACTCATGCGTTGAGAGCACTCCACATTGCTGCTCTCAGATCCTCCCCACCCATCCTTTCTCCTCTCTTCCTCTTGACTGGCCTGAATCATTCATCATGCCCCGGTGGAGTAAAGACATATCGGAGGTCCAATTGGCTGAGCCGAATGGTGTGTGGTCTGTAATGCTGTGCTCTGATTGGTTAAAAATCTGAGGGCAGAGTTAAGAGGCCCCCAGTTACCAGCTGGGAAGGGCAGGGCAGGGCATGTCTTCAGTCATGACAACGCACACACACACACACACTACACACATGCACACACTACACACATGCACACACAAGCTCCTTGGTGGACAAAGAACCAAAAGTGTATGAGCCAGGGCTGAGTGACCTCAGAGATCTAATCATGCCTTTCATATTAAAATAAAATCTCAGAACTGCACAAATAACAGCCACTTTGTGTCTTTTCAGTCAAAAATGATTTTACCTCCCATTTATATTTTTTAAATTTTATTTAATTCCATTGGGACTACATGAATAATTTTCACTGGTGTTCATTTAAAATTGCATAAACTGGGCAGGGATTTGCTGTTTTCAGTATGCTTTGTATAGGACTGTATTGAGAGAGTGAAAATTGAAATGAATGTGTTTTTATATTGTAAGTGTTTGTTAGTGTATGTGTTTATTTTGTATGTGTTCATTAAACAAGTTCATGTTTAATGGTCGGTAATTGGACTGGATGATATGATGATAAATATCGTGGAAAGGGCTGCATGTTTTTATGGAAGAATATTAATGCCAAATGTATTTGAAACAAAAAAGCTAGTTGAATTGCACTAATTGAAAAAAAAATATGCATTGCATTAACCGTGCTTGCATTTTAATGCACTATATTTTTATGGACTGAAATTCAACATAGTCGTATATTTAAGATGTGAATATTTCAATTAAAAATATTTCACACACAATTTAATTATTAAAACTGCAGTCCGTAGCTTTTTTGGGTTAATAATTATATATAAAATGAATTTGAGCAAGTACATATCCAGCCAGTGTTCAAAACTATCTGCTTGCCTTAGCTCGATTCAAAGCGGTTAGCTTGTAATAATGTTTATAATTCCATAGGTACTGGTGGATTTTCGCTGGAAATTCGAGCATGTCTTTGCGTCATTACGTCACATCTGTACACATACAGAAGGTGTCTTGGCTAGTAGGCTGTATTGCGTGTGAGGATGTTGGAGGATGTTGTATCAATTTCGATATTCGCAAATTTGGGGACCGTCTCTAAAGCTACATTGGTATTCACATTTCTAACTTCAATAGCATTTGAAGAGAATGACATAGACTACAGTCATAAAATCAACCAGGTATGATACCAGGTAGGTATCAGGCATAATGCACAGTGCACTTTTTAGAATCTTGATATTTAATAAAAATAAACTGTCAAATCATGTGTAAATAAGAAATAAGTATTTTACTTCCTGTATACACTAAAATATTCCATAATTTAAAGCTATATCATTTGAAAAGAATACATTTAAAGTGTTTATGTAGCTGTCAGGTAGAATGCACAACATTTAGATTGTTAATCTATTAAAATAAGTATGAGTTCATGCGGTAGAGAAAAAGTAGCAATATTTACACATGATTTGACAGTTTATTTTGCATTAAAATGCAAGCACAGTTAATGCACTGCATTTTTTTTAATTAGTGCAATTCAACATGCTTTTGTTTCAAACACATTTGACTCTTTCATATGCTTTTTTTTCCCCCAGAAAGAACATTACATATGACTGTTGCTGTATAATTTTCAAGTTTTAAATATAATTCAAATTGATTTAACCATTATCATTCAATATCTCATATCACATTATTTAACAAGTTAATCGCATATTGCATTTTTCTTTAATATTGTGCAGAATCTTGATTTTGCATTAGAAAAAGAAACATCCATGAATAAATGAGAAGGATGTTAATAATTATAAAAGCCATAATAAATTGAATTATTTCAGAGATTTATCTTGAGGTACAGTAAAAATTATGTAGACATTTTTGTGCTGTGCATAGAGGCTTAAATTCTTTTTTTAGGGTGACTGATATCAAGCTTAACATAGTTTTCCATGGATTCATGCATTTCCAGAAACCAAACAGGTGCTGGATCTGTTGCACTCGGTAACCCATTTAAAGCAGGACAGGACCGGAGCAAGAGACTCAGGGGGAAGTACACCACTATCAAATCACTGCAGCATTATGTAAGAGCAAATGTTCTCCACTGACCTCTGAACTAGAGGTCTTCTCGGGCCCTAAAAACTGTACCCGACCCGAATAGAATCGAATCACTACTTACCTAAACCCGACATGCATAAATTATTTTTTTTTAAGAAAAACCCGACCCGAGACAGACCCGATAAAATTAGACCCGAGTCCGACCCGACCTGACGCCATTTCCTTTAGAACCCGACTGGACCCGAACGTAAACGGCATTTACATTGTGCACAGCCTGCAGCCCTGCGTTTCTCAAAAATGCACTTAACATAGACGCGCAAGTGTAAGCGCGCTGAAGTTTCCTTCCTTATCAACAATGATCACAAAAGTTGCCCACACCGATGACGACCCTGGATGTTTCTGTTCTACATATTCGTTTTCCCTCACCTTTTTCGCAATGTCTGTTATCGCCTCCATGCTTTTCTGACAGTGTCATGTATTTTTAAAATTGATTGACAGGCCTGGCTTAACGACAATTCAAATACTTGCATTTAGTTAAACATCTATCCACATGATGGCGCACTAGTTCTTCTTGGCAAAGGGAGGGGTTTGTTTATGTGGAGCAAGCAACTGAGTAAATACCGGTAAATGTGGAGGCAACTGTGCTTATGCTTATAGCCCATTGCACATAGAAGCGCGGATTCGCTCTCTCACTTGAGTGAGAAGTGAGAGAACGGTGAGAGGTAGAATGCAAAAAGTGAGAGAACAGTGTCATAGAGTTGTTTTAAATACTGCAATTTTGTTAAATGCCCAACATAGATTAAAAGGATTCGGGTCTTCTCGGTTCCATTTGGAAAAGGCATATTTATTTTTAATTACCCGAGACCCGAGGCCACTAATACCGAACCCGACCCGTGTCCGAGACACTCGTCAGAGTTTTGGACCCGAACCCGCTCGAGTCTCGGGTCGGACCTCGGGTTTTCGGATACAAGTAGACCCGTGAAGACCTCTACTCTGAACAACTCTGAGATTGCTGTAATGGGTCTCTCTCATCTTTCTCTCTGTCTTAGAGGCCCAAAACATTAATTGTTTATGAATTAATTAAACAGGTCCGGGAGGTAAAGTATCATTAAAGTAGTCCAAACATTTTGTGTGCTACATTCCAAGTCTTCTCAAGCAACATGGAAACTAATTTAGAAAATGTTTAGTCACTATTCAGAGACGCTACTGCATACAGAATCCATGTGTAAAGGCCCGGAAATAAAATAACCAACTGGTGTGACATCATTTCGAACAAAAGGCCAAAATTAAGTTAGTTAAAAGTTAACTTCAGGAGTTCATAACAGCTTGCAATAGCAAACTTTATGTAAAAGTTCTGTTAAACACCTTTCAAACTACTATTAGTGTTGATGTGGTTTGTGTGGCTCTGAAGTGTTGCTTTCTTTGACATGGAAATACGTTTATAGCAGAAATTGAAGTTATAATTGTAATTGAAAGTGAAACGGACACTGTTTTTCATGTTTAATACTGTAAAGTTGCTTGCTTTAAACCAAACTACTGTAAAAGTGCTATATAAATAAAAGTGGCTGACTGGAGTGGCGAATTGCAGAGCTTGTGCAAACATAAAAACAACTATGATCAGATGCTCAGGACTGTTATTTTTGTTGTGCGTTTATTTTGTTATTGAGAAGAAACCTCAAAGTTAATATTTAAATATTCATCTAAATACCACTCTCAGCAGTGTGGGTGGCGTTGAGATGTTCACTAACAGTATACCGCAGGCTCCATATTTCAAACCTTTTTTTGAAAACAAACATTTAGCCACAACAATACAGTTAGAATAGCCTGACTTTGTCATACTCATATTCTAGTCAGAATGTGAGTCTGATACTGCTCCATAGGGCTTTGATTATGAGGCGTGTCTTAACCGAACCAGGAAAAAACAACAACTCTGCACTCAATTGGATAGACCTACAACCAATCAGAGAAACGCAGTAAGTGATGTATGTTGAGCAACGCATAGCTGTAAACAGAACTCAACTGCACGAACTCTGGAAAAAGTATAAAAAAAATAATGAGTGTTAACGATCTTTGCCACTGTTGCAAAAAGAATTTAAGGATTCGCGGAGTACTTGCAAACACTAAAAGCATTTTTGAAAGAAATACATTTGATGACGTGATGATTACGTTATTGGATGGATCATCTGTCCATCATCGTATAAAGCCCTAGCCTCGTGAGACCATCCTGATCTCGCGAGCTTTCAAGGTTTCACTCGCAGATCAGTCTGGATACTTTCCGTTAAAGAAAATTTGGGAGCAGTTCACCAAACGAACGTCCAATCAGCGTTGGCTTGGAGGCGGGTTGAGGTGTGACGCAACGAGAAGCGCGACAGTTCAGTCTTAAGAACATGGCGGCTTCAGCGGATGAAACTAGCATCAGTGTGGCTATCGAGCAAGTTTTATCGGAATTACAGAGTTATTACGGAATTACAGAGCTAACGAGCCTTTACCTGCAGCAGCAAGAGTAGCCTGGCTTGTGGTTGTGTTTTCGTCGTCGCTCCTATGCTTCGTTGATCTGATTGGTTGATTTGGCCCGTCTATCACCAACACAGGCCAATCAGCTAACCAGTATTTTCGCCCCTTACCAAAACTACTTCAACGGAAGGTTTCCAGATGGATATGCGGAGCAAATCCATCTGGCGGAGTCAGGTTAATAAAGCCCGCCCTGGCAATTTGACTGGCCCAACCAGTTCTGTACCGAGCATAATTACTCCTCAATGGATCGAGTCCAGACCGAACTTCCCGACCAAAAAATGTTGTGGGCGGGGTACGGGCTGGCATCCAGGCTACAGTTAGAATAGCCTGGCTCCGCCCTCCTACGCACTTCCGCTCAATTTAATTTTCCTTCAGTACTACGTCTGGGATTGTGCTGTAGACTTTGGTTTCCAGAAATCAATTTTTTGTAGGACCAATCAGCGAACAGAGGGAGTGGCTGAGAACGAAGACGTTGATGTCGACTCGTGCATTATTTTGAGTTGTAGTTTAAAATAAGAAAGATGCGAGCGAAGCCATTCGGTCCGTTGTGGCAACGCTGCCGAATATCAAGAAGTTAAAGCCAGAGCAAGAACAATCTTTGCTTAGTTTTGTGTTTATGGCCATCCTCCCACGGGGTTTGGAAAAAGACATATGTCACGACCAAACGTTAGCGATTGGTTATGGCAGATAGAGTGACTGTGGGCAGATCCAATAGTTTTAGACTTCAATAGAGTACCCGCCTACAAGGAAGTAAACGCTTGTCAATGGAGCTATGCCAGACTCTATGTACAAATGAAATGTACGAGAGTCTGGTAGAACCAGGCTACAGTTAGAAGGCTTTTAAATTCAAAATTTGCCAACATTTACCATGATTTACTGTAGTAACACTAACTGAAAATACAATATTGTGGCAGAAATGTGAAATATTTATATCCATTTTCTTTTATATATTGAAGGGGGTGGATTGGAATCCACTGCTGCTTCAATGTATATGTAATGATGAGTAATTATAAAGGTATTAATCAATATTTTTCTTTCTAAATATTAAATTGAGTTGAAAGATTGCTCTAGGCTTCTGAGATTTTACTTTGTTAAAGGGTACCTATCATGGAATTTTGAAAATTACCTTTCATGTAGTGTGTAACATAGATCTAAGTGAACAAAAACATCCTGCAAAGTTTTAAATATGAAAGTTCACCGTATACAAAGTTATTGTCTCTCAAAAGTAAGAGTCGACTCTGAGTCGCTGATATGAATCGATAGACGAACGATGCATTTTCTCTAACTTTCGTACGTCACTTGTACAAGTTATTTGAATTCGACACGCCCACTCAGTGCGCGCGCCGAGCAGACAGAGAAACCTGACAACAACATGTCGACGAGACTCTGTTCTGAAGTGCGAATCAAAAGCAAACTTCTTTTTTCACTGCCCAGGGACAAGCATGTGAAGACTCAGTGGCTAGAGTTTATATTTACAACTATACCACACAAGTATAGCCACCTTGAGCTGTGTTCGCGTTATTTTAATGACGATCGCTTCACAAACACAAATGCTTTCAAGTGTGGATTCGCGAGTCGCCTGATACTGAAGGAACGTTCAATACCAAGTTTATTTGGATCAGCTTCCTCCTCCGAATCACAACCTGTAAGTACTATTAATAATTGATGCTTTTGTGTGTGTGTGTGTGTGTGTGTGTGTGTGTGTGTGTGTGTGTGTGTGTGTGTGTGTGTGTGTGTGTGTGTGTGTGTGTGTGTGTGTGTGTGTGTGTGTGTGTGTGTGTGTATGCGTGCGTGTGTGTGTGAGAGAGTGAGAGTTACGCTCAGCAGCTTCTAGGTCTCCAATGTCATTTTTTTTGTTTTTTGAAATATGTGAAATTATGTGAAGCGTATTGTAGTACTGCTTTATCAATATGTTTAAGCTTTGGGCTAACGCAAAATATAACTGACTGCGTCATCTGACCAATCACCGCCGATTAGCGTCACGCAAAGGAGGGGTTTGGACAAATGAGTCGTCAAACGAATCATTAGGGAGTCGGTGAGCAAATCAGGTAAAAATAAATGCATATTATAAGACAACAAAAGTGTTTTTTGTCATTGCATGCATGTAAAACTGTTGTTGGGGACTCCCAGAACATTATTAGGAACATTTTAAATGCCATAATAGGTACCCTTTAAAGAAGTTACCATTGTGATTACTGAAATGTTATTTTCATGTATTCTTTAATGTCTGTATTTGATATCTGAATGCAGTAACAGTGCTTGCTTATTTATCCCAGTTTCCAGAAATGAAATAGGGACTTGTTTTGTGATTGAGAAAGGTCTTCAACGTGTTAAAACATATAGGGGTCATTGAAGCCAATAGTTTAAGGGACCATTTCTTTGTTAAAACCTTAGTTTCCTCTAGGCTAAAGTTGAGAGAAAGAACGCATTATCTTGATGTTTTGAGAGGACTCTCGTGTTTATAGTTTGAGCCTGGCCAAATCCAACCTTGGAAAAGCTGTGTGGCGGTGTGTGTGTTAGTCTTCTTGGTTACAGGTTAAGGAACCAATGGCATTATTGGAGATTGAGTGAATTGTTGTTTGAGACAGGCTGGCGCTCAGCAACCCAAATCTGCGACCTGGAAGGTCATGACGTGGGTCCGAATGGGTCCGAATGTGTCAGCTGCATAATCGATGGAGATACGCTTCCGTCTATCTGTATATGTGTGGAAAATTACTGTGTTTATCTATTTCTTAGCCAATGAGAATCATTCAACCTGTAAGCAATGACGTAGCTTAGACCTTGGAAATGGTATAACTGCTGTGATCTTTGTAAATGTAAGTGAGGCGGCCTACGAACTCCTGTGTGAGTATTGAAGCTGACTTCTGCTGATGAAACTGCAAACTATCTTCAGTAAAACTTTTCTTTTTTTATAATTCTGACTCCGGGTCTTCATTCTTCATATCTGGTTCTGGGTCTTTAACTGTATACCCCTTACAGTTATGGTGGAGGATGCGGCAATTATTCTCGGTGACACCCCTGGCAAATCAACAAACAAGGTAGTAAGCTTTTATTAATTGTTAGGGCTGTCTGACTGGAAGAGATTTTGAAGGAGAGCGGGAGAGCCTTCACTCCGATGAGGCGAGTTAAGGAGTAAGTTAATTATACTGCTGACAGTATAAGAAGTCGCTGAGAGCGTCGTTAAGGGTAACGGCAGCAGACAGCGCAAGCGAAGCGTGCTCTGTGGGGGCCCCGCTGGGCATTACTGGTGTAGCACCACCCCAGCAGAGTACGTCCCTGGGCTAGAGGTCCAGTGGCACCGTAAACCTGCTCAATCTCTTCCATCTCAGATAGGGGATCCCCAAACTTAGTGAAGTGAATCAGGCAGTTAGGGATACTAACAATAATAGGGTTGTTTGCCAGGGATGCATCAGGAACGATTTCGAGGGAAAAAAATGAAAAAGTTGTGACCCAAATTGGCGTGGACCAGTATATGTAACTGTGATTTTGGAGTATACTTTGCAGTTTCATCACGCAGAAGCCAAGTTGTGTTGTTCAAAGATCGCCGCCTCCATTTCTGCAGTAACTTGGTTAGTATGAACCATGATTAAGATATGGCAGAAAAATATAATAACTTGATAAGTAACCTGAACAGTCCTGAAACAAATAGTGAGACAGGAAAGCAAATGCTGTAAGCAGCTGTGCTCTGAAGCCCTCACTTCAAAGAAATTTGCAGAAATTATTAAGTAAATGGTAGTCAGGGTTTTGATTCTGATTGGAAATTTAAACAACATCTTGACTGGCTACAAACAAACAAAGAAACTGAAATATTTAAATGTTTAGCCTCGTATTGCTTACGATGATTACAAAAAGCAAGTGAAAGAAATTCTGGGTCTGGGATAATTTCCCTGGACAAGCGACTAAAATTAAACAGACACTTTGTGAAAACAACTTAAAATATTTTGAGCATTTCGATGCAGCTTATGAAAATTAATGTTCTTCCAATGATAATGATGAAGATTATGATTTGGCTATTGTGAGTGAATCCACCATTGGTGGACTGTAAAAAGAATACAGAGAACTGCTTATCAGTGGCTCTGTTTGCATTCCTGAATGGAACACACTGCTTCCAGGGTGTGCAGTAAGTTAGAGCAGATGGAGAGTGTTTTAATTGTGGTCAGCAGGACCATTTAACATGTAAATGCCCACTGAGAAGGTGTTTGAAAATGTGATAGTGACACATTTCTGGTATTAATGTGGGTTTGAAAGTAGATCCGTGTTTAAATGACGACATTAACATTTTCGTCTGAGAAATAAGAGATAAAGACAAGGTCAAAAGATTGAAGTCTTAAAGTGAATCCTTTTGAAGAAAATATCTATAATAGTATTTTTTGTAAATTGATGTAAATTGATGAATACACTTTGATATAAAATTAATGACTCCAACAAATGTGAGTTGCAAAATATATAAAAGTAACTAAAAGGATGATTGTGTTTTAATTAAACATTCTAAAAAGGGTTTAGATTATATAGAGAGACTAATCTCATGAATGATTTACAAATAACTGCAAAAGTATCACAAGCAGAGAGTGCTAGCCTCGTCAAAGTTAGTGTGAATCCTAATTGGAGATTGATAAATTCCTAAAAAAACAAACTCTGAAGTCAGATATTAAGCTATTGTAATTGAGAACTTGACAACTAAAATTGAGATGAAATGTGAAACATTATTTAGAACTAGAATAATTATTTTTATTTAAGATCAAATAAGCAGAAGGCTACTGAATTAACAATTGCTAAATGAAAAATGTAAAAAGGCATCTGATTAAACAAACAGCTTGAAAAGTTGACCATGAAAGAACTAGAAGCTGATGTTTTGCTTTCAAAAGATAAGTTTGTTATTGGCTGTAATGAAAGTGTTCGCTTATCTGAATCTGATGTCTGCTGTAGCTTAAAACTGCCAGTACGACAGAGACTCAATCTGAGTGGAAATTTGTAATGTCTAAATAAAGACAACTATAAAATTATGTTTATTTGGAAACACATGTAATTTCTGACAAAGATGGCTTAAGCTGGGATAGAGTTAAAAGATGACAGATAAAGTTTGATGTTAGAAGTTTATGAGAGAACAGTGTACCAGTCCTGAATGCCTCAGAGTCTCTCTCATTCAATGTCAGCTAACAGGCTGTTATCTGAGCCTGTGTCATAAGTAATAATAAGCTATTTATAGTAAAAGCACAGTGTTTCAGTTGAAAAATAAGACACAGAGATGTTAAAGAAACCATCGCCATTCAAAGGGCAATTTGTATTTGTGACTGTTTTAAATGTAAAACTGAATGACTTTAAAGAAGTCTTTAAAATAATAATGCAGATCTTAAACGATAGAAGTGACATTTTATTTTATTTTAGGACCAGTAACTTCCCTGTCTTATCTTAAGTCTCCACCATTGAAACAGGGCCGAAGGCTACGGCTACAGATGTACAGCTAGGTTGATGATTTTAAGATGGTTAATGGATTTAAGTGATTAAATACTGCTGTTATTAACCCAGGGCTTGACATTAACTTTTTGAGGCACTTGTCCTTCGGACAAGTAAATTTATGTTTCACTTGCCCATGCACAAAAGTCACTTGTCCGGGTAAAGATTTGTAATTTTATCTAGGGCTGCACGTTTTGGGAAAAATGTCATATTGCGATTATTGAGGTCAATATTGTGATTATTGAGGTCAATATTGTGATTGTGATATGCGATTGCGATGAAATAAACAAATGGTTTCATGAGTCAACTTGTTTGGTTCTAAAGCAAATGCACACACAGATTTGTGATCATTCTGAAATTAGCTATGACTAAATGATTGATAAGACCTATAATGATAAATAAGCCATTGATGTCTGGATAAAAATTATACAGAAATTGAATAAAGTTATCAAACAGTCTGTTCTGCATAAATTATATATAGACTAATCCTTATTAAAGCTACACAAGTTCTTTAGTCAAGAGCAGTGAGGAATTTTCTGTTCCCTTTGTTCTTTGATTAACTTTACTGACAGAACGCTTTATTGGCAGCTGGCCCTTTAAGACCAGCAACTTCTGTCAGAGACGCAAATCTCACACGCGCCTCATTCTCTCACGAGTCACAGCTCTTTACGTCCATTATGAGACTGCTCTTATGTTATAAAGATACTCGACAAACGACATTTTGGCATAATTGTGTCGTGTGTTATTGTTCGTTCAAGCGCGAAAGAGAACTGTATTCTGGCGCGCGGTCTGTGTGTGCACGATACTGGCGCGCGTCTTTCTGTGAGTCACATTCAGGATATTCACATGCAGTGCGAAAAATGTGTTCGTTTCAAATCGGTAAAATTAAATACATAACGAGTGGCACATAACGTGAAGTAACATGGCATTTTATTTTGTTTGAAATTTAAAAATCCAGTGGGACAACTAATTTTCTCTTCCACTTGTCCTACAAAAAATCCACTTGTCCCGGACAAGCGGACAAGCCTTAATGTCGAGCCCTGTAACCTGTCTCCCTGTGTGAACACTATTAGGCAATCGGAATGGCTCTGGTGACTCTTGAACGTGCCTTTTCTAAGCTCCAGAAAAACAGCTGAGTTCTGTTGAAGAAGACTGATTTGGTATTGGGAAAGAGCGGTTACCAGTGTGTACGAAGTGTTTTTTTCCCAACGACGGGTAAGACTCTCTTTGGCCAGACAGAGGGCAACCTAAGGCAGGGGGATCACGCCGACGCTGGGCACTTCCTGAATGGAGGTGTGTTATGTGAGACAGGTTATGAGAGTTGAGCAGGAGCTGTGAGGCCAGCAGCGTCCTTATACAGTTAAGGGGAGATGAAGCTGTGATGAGTTATGGCAGTCTGCCCTATAAATGCAAAGCTCCTCTATGCCACTCGCCAGAAGAAACCACATTAATTGTATGGCTTGTTTTTCATTGTGACAAGTATCTGCAATTAAGCCAGGGGACAACACCCTGAAGAGAAAAATTAAAGATAAGGAGCTAATGGGGCTTTCAAGAGCCGGCTGAGACATGAGGGGATTGCCATTATTTGTTGTGGAGACAGGAGCAAAACTTTTTATGATGTTGGTTGCCTTATAGGCAAGAAAATGTATAGAAGTGTTGATTTTGAACTAATATGTTTATAACATAGTTTTAACTCCTGAAGGTCGTTAGACATGGTGGTGCCTAAAGATGAAGACAGCTTTTGATTTGAGAAAAGTCTGGATAACAAAGTTTAATGGTAAAAGGTTAGTGATGAATTTAATATTACATTTTGTCTAAAATATACTCATAGAAGGCTGTTGAAAATATTATTTGATTATAGTGAGAGAGACTGCTTGAGTGGAGGAAGGGATGGGAACTGTGTCTGTCTTTCTGTTATCGGCCTGCTACAGCAAGCTGAAGAAAAATAATGATAAGGAACCAAAACAACCCAGCTGACTTTTCTAAAATTAAATGAATAATGAACAGACATGCTTTGAAACTGGTTAAGAGATCATGTAAAGTTAGGTAAAAGCTACAGAAAATGTGAAGTTTAAAATCTTATTTAAAATTTAAATCTTTTTAGCAATAATATATAAAAGAAAGAGTTAATATTAAAAAGCGAACATTGAAAATGAGCATATGTGTATACATACAGTGGTGCTCAGAATTAATGGCACCCCTGGTAAATATGATAAAAAATGGCTATAAAAAATAAATCTGCATCGTTTATCCTTTTGATCTTTCATTCAAAAAATTGGCAAAATCCTAACCTTTCATTGAAGTAAAAGATTTGAAAGTGGGGGGGAAATAACATTATAAAATAAATGTTTTTCTCCAAAACACGTTGGCCACAATTATTCATACCCTTTCATTAAATACCTTTTTGCAATCTCCTTTTGCCAAGATAACAGATCTGAGTTTTCCCCTATAATGCCTGATGAGTTTGGAGAACACCTGACAAGAGATCAGAGACCATTCCTGCATGCAGAGTCTGTCCAGATCTTTCAGATTCCCAGATCCATATTGGTGCTTCTTCTCTTCAGTTCAGCCCACTCATTTTCTATATGGTTCAGGTCAGAGAACTGGGACGGTCATGGCAGAAGCTTTATTTTGTGCTCCCTAACACATTTTGTGTTGATTTTGATGTTTGTTTTGGATCGTTGTCCTGATGGAAGATGCAACCATGGCCCATTATAAGATTTCTAGCAGAAGGCGTCAGGTTTTGATTTTTTATCTGTTGACATTTGATAGAATCCATAATGCCATGTATCTGAATAAGAAGTCCAGGACCTCCAGCAGAAAAATATGCCCACAACATTAAAGATCCAATGGTATATTAAATTGTACACATGGGATACTTTTTATCATTGTGTGCGCCAAACCCATCTAGTGTGTTTGCTGCCAAAAAGCTCTTTTTTTTAGTTTAATCTGACCACAGAAGCCTGTCGTTTGAAGATCCAGTCGTGTCTGACACCTGAATATGCTGGAGTTTGTATTTGGATGAGCGAGGAGCATTTTTCTTAAAACCCTCCCAAACAACAAGTGGTGATGTAGGGGTTGTTTGATTTTTTTTTAATAGGCTTTCTGACCCCAAAACTCAACTAATCTCTGCAATTCTCCATCTGTGATCGTTGGAGAGTCTTTGGCCACTCAAACTTTCCTCCTCACCGTCCATTAAGAAAATATAGACACACGTCCTCTTCCTGGCAGAATCGTAACATCTTTAGATGATTGGAACTTCTTAATTATTGCCCTGATGGTGGAAATGGGGATTTTTAATTCTTTAGATATTTTCTTACATCCACTTTCTATTTTGTGATGCTCAACAATCTTTAGATGCACATCAGAACCATGTTCTGTGGTTTTATTCATTGTAATGGATGATTAAGGGAATTTGGCCTTTGTGCTTCCTCATATTTAAACTCCTGTGAAACAAGAAGTCATAGCTGGACAATTTCATGTTCCTAGTCACCCTGGTGTGCTAAAAAAGGTAAATATTAATGGGAATATACTTCATAGATAAATTATTCATAAAAAATTCTAGGGGTATGAATAATTGTGGCCAACGTGTTTTGGAGAAAAATATTTTTTATAATGTGATTTTCCCCCCCATTTTCAATTATTTTACTTCAATGAAAGGTTAGATTTTTGCCAATTTTTTGAATGAAAGATCAAAAGGAATAACGATGAAGATTTATTTTTTTACAGCCATTTTTGATCATAATTACCAGGGGTGCCATTAATTCTGAGCACCACTGTATGTGTGCCTAGTATGAGTGCGTGTGATGGTGACTGCACTTTATGTCTTGTATGTGTTAGTACTATTATTTTGTGATATTGTGTCATTAACCTCTGGAATGAGTGTTTTATCATTACAGATGGGTTAAGTGAAACAAAAAACTTTAAAGAAGCTGATAAATTCTGAGTCAATCTGATGAAAAGACAATGCAGAACATGGGACGAGCTTTAATTGGATTGGTTTTCCAGCTCTGTCTGCTATTGGTAATTATGACTACTTTTGTCATGTATGATGTTGATTTGATTTACTCTCTGGATTAGTATTTTATATAAATTGGAATTGTGAAGTTGAAGATTGCCATCCATTATGGGGTAAAAACTGTCTAAATTCAACTGATGGTCTAAATTTAAATAGACAACTAGGTGGGATCATAATGGTAAACGTAAAAATAATAGATTTGACGGCAGAGAGACAAAGTGACACATTGGCTAAGTCACTATCCAAATTATCCAGAGTGAGCTCCCTCATTTTTATGAAAGGCCGGTGGGCTAACAAAGAAGGAGTGAATATAACTTCTAAAAAGTTAAATTTCTCAATCCATTGAATGGATGTATGACATTAGATGTCCAAGAAAACTTCAATTTAGTTAATAAAGGTTAAATGAGAACGCAGCTATATGGCTGTCTTAGGGGTTGAGATCGGAGTAACATAATATTTTGGTTTCTGCACAACTGTAAAGATAAGTAGGACTGAGACAATACTGATAATATTTTTTGCATCTTTAGACTAACCATTTGAGAGAAATACTGTGAGAAGTAGTTATAATGAAAAATAGTTAAAATGAATGATAAGAAAACAAGAGTATTGAAAAATTAATAAAATACCATGATTTCCCTTACGAGGGAACTTTTAGTGTCACTAGGCTGACAGTGATGAGAGACTTGGTGGAAGTGAAAAATAAAAAGGTTGTTTTGTGAGATATGTTTGTGTGGATGTAAGCAAACAATCGTGTACTGGTTAGAGGCAGAGAAAAGAAAGGAAAATGATGCAGAAGGAACTGGCATGTAGGGAAAGATGGAAGAAATATAGAAAAATGTATGTTATGAAAAATAAAATGTTTAAATGATATCAAAAGTGAGTTTCAGAATAAAAGTAATAAGGCATTATATGATGAACAGGGATTAACGTGATATAAAGATAAGGAATGAACAAAAGCTTTATTAAGCAGAATGGGGAACAATTCTATATTTTAGTGGTAAAATAATGATTGAAATGATGATGTGAATTTGTTTTATTTTATTTCAATTTTTGAAACAAACAAAAAAGGGTATAAGATGTTATACAATTAAAATGGTGCATACTATGTGACCGTAAACTGAAGGATAATTTCAGTAAAGATTTAAAGTAGCCTACTTACATCGATTATTATGGGTCTTTAATTATAAATATTTTTTTTTTGTTGTTTATTTATTTATTTATTTTGTGACAACCATTGTGTTTTGAACCTAAAGGGTGTATAAAGGGGGTAGTGAAAATAATGGATTAACCATCCAACTTTGTATATAATAAACGGGTTTCGGAAATTATAGTTTTATAAAAACTAGTGCATATATTATTGTATTTATTGTGATTATAGACAATGTCTTTATTTAGGATCTGAGTAGTGACTGCGGGTCTAGCCCATGCTAGGAATACAGCTGTTACGGGTGGTGTTGTCAGAAGAAGAAGGTGAGGCACAAAGGTTCCAATACAAATTACTTTTACTTTCTGAACGGGTATACAAGCAGGATAACACAACACACACTTTACATAAACGTACCATACACAAACGAGAACCGACCAGGAATGAGGGAGAACACAGGGTTTACATACACAGAGAACAGATTGGGGAAACAAGGCACAGCTGGGGCAAATTAACTAGACACAGGTGAAGGAACTGAAATCTAACGAGGAGCGGGAAAACTGAGACAAAGGACTAAACCAAATACACAGTGACGGGGGAAACTCAGGACACACATGTAACATAACGCCCCCTCCAAAAAGGCGCGTCCTCGCGCCGTACAACTTCAATAGGGGTGGGGGGGCGGGCGCCCTGGAGGCTGACGAGGGCGTGGCCTACCCTGAACAGGAAGCCTCCAGGGCGGAGCAGGCTGGTCAGGGGGCCATGGCGGAGTAGGAGACCACCCCTCGGGCGGTCCTGGCGGAGCAGGCTGATCAGGGGGCCATGGCGGAGTAGGAGACCACCCCTCTGGCGGTCCTGGCGGAGCAGGCTGGTCAGGGGGCCATGGGGGAGTAGGAGACCACCCCTCGGGAGGTCCTGGCGGAGAATCCCCTTCAGGCGCCCCTTCGGGTGGCCAGGGTGGAGACGCCCCTTCGGGTGGCCAGGGTGGAGACGCCCCTTCGGGTGGCCAGGGTGGGGTCCTATATCCCCCCCCCCAAAATTTTCTTGGGGAGAGTGACAGGCTTGGGAGGGCTGGACGGCACCAGCAGAGAAGGCTTGGTAGGGCTGGACGGGACTAGCGGAGAAGGCTCTGTAGGGCTGGACGGGACCAGCGGAGAAGGCTCTGTAGGGCTGGACGGGACCAGCGGAGAAGGCTCTGTAGGGCTGGACGGGACCAGCGGAGAAGGCTCTGTAGGGCTGGACGGGACCAGCGGAGAAGGCTCTGTAGGGCTGGACGGGACCAGCGGAGAAGGCTCTGTAGGGCTGGACGGGACCAGCGGAGAGGGCTCGGCTGGGCTGGATGCATGGGCCAGAACTGATGTGTGTGTAGCCCACACACACAAAATCGCCGCAGACATCACCATCAATGAAGTGTCCTCTTGAGTGGACTTACGTGTGGTGTGCTTAGTCTCTGGCGGGTAGGCGTGCACCTGCAGTGAAGGCGGCTCTGGCGGGCAGGCGACGGGCTCAGGCTCTGGCGGGCAGGCGACGGGCTCAGGCTCTGGCGGGCAGGCGACGGGCTCAGGCTCTGGCGGGCAGGCGACGGGCTCAGGCTCTGGCGGGCAGGCGACGGGCTCAGGCTCTGGCGCGCAGGCGACGGGCTCAGGCTCTGGCGGGCAGGCGACGGGCTCAGGCTCTGGCTCGGATTGGCTGGACAGAACCTGCGGTGAGGGCTTGGCTGGACTGGACAAAACCAATGGTGCAGGCTTGGCTGGGCTGAACGGGATCAGAGGCGGAAGCTCTGTTTCCCAGTCAATAAGCTCCTCCTCTTTTCCTGGACCGATGGTGAAGGGAGAGTGGTGTCTGGACTCCTCTCGACCACAGCCACTACTGCGGCCTCCACGGATCCCACGAAATCTGGCCAGACGGGTTCCCTCAAATGAACGTCCATGGGTATAGGCTAGGAGATTTTGGCTCTCCTCGACCAGGACGACAATTCTTACCCTATCGTCCATTTTAGGGTGGTCCGTTCTTCTGTTACGGGTGGTGTTGTCAGAAGAAGAAGGTGAGGCACAAAGGTTCCAATACAAATTACTTTTACTTTCTGAACGGGTATACAAGCAGGATAACACAACACACACTTTACATAAACGTACCATACACAAACGAGAACCGACCAGGAATGAGGGAGAACACAGGGTTTACATACACAGAGAACAGATTGGGGAAACAAGGCACAGCTGGGGCAAATTAACTAGACACAGGTGAAGGAACTGAAATCTAACGAGGAGCGGGAAAACTGAGACAAAGGACTAAACCAAATACACAGTGACGGGGGAAACTCAGGACACACATGTAACAACAGCAACAGTGCTTGCTTATTTAGCCCGGCTTTCAGAGAATAAATATGTCTTGTTTTGTAATCAGTTATGTTGATAATAATACCAAAATTAATAAGATGTAAAGACATGTATGTCCAAAGGTTCTGGAGAATAATATACTCTATGGGATATGAGGGATATTTTGTTCATGTTAAGTCCTTGAAGGAAAAAGATATTGTCTGGTTTATAAAAAAAAAATTTTACCTGACAGAGCAGCATGGGTCAGAAACCTAACATTTTGGAAGCAGCTTTTATGGATAGACCAGATGTGGTGGTATGGGACCCCACATTTGTCTAAAACGGGGGACTGAAGGGGGTGGATTGGAATCCACTGCTGCTTCAATGTATATGTAATGATGAGTAATTATAATGAAGGTAATATTTTTCTTTCTAAATATTAAATTGAGTTGAAAGATTGCTCTAGGCTTCTGAGATTTTACTTTGTTATAGAAGTTACCATTGTGATTACTGAAATGTTATTTTCATGTATTCTTTAATGTCTGTATTTGATATCTGAATGCAGTAACAGTGCTTGCTTATTTATCCCAGTTTCCAGAAATGAAATAGGGACTTGTTTTGTGATTGAGAAAGGTCTTCAACGTGTTAAAACATATAGGGGTCATTGAAGCCAATAGTTTAAGGGACCATTTCTTTGTTAAAGCCTTAGTTTCCTCTAGGCTAAAGTTGAGAGAAAGAACGCATTATCTTGATGTTTTGAGAGGACTCTCATGTTTATAGTTTGAGCCTGGCCAAATCCAACCTTGGAAAAGCTGTGTGGCGGTGTGTGTGTTAGTCTTCTTGGTTACAGGTTAAAGGCCTCATTATGCTTCTGCGTCAACTCCACGGCGTAGCTACGTCGTCACTCCTACGCCGTTGTTGCCGTTTTATGATTCTGCGTCAGGTTGCGTTGCATCGCGGTGCATCTGTTATTACAGACTTTGAAAAGTGTCCGTTTATTCTCTCTATTGCATAATCTGCCGCTGCGCCGCGGCTCATTCAGAGCGATTGAAAGCTGGTAGCAGAAGAATTCAAGTGAAATGTAGTTAAAATAATTCATCACAATACTTAAATTAAATTGAATAAATAATGAACATATTTCCATATAAAACATTGCAATAGAAACATATTAGGCTACATCAATGAGGCTTTGCAAGAGCATAAGACGTTGATGTAACAGCATTCAGGCGGTAGCTCTGTGGTTAACGCAACGACACGGAGATTCAAGAGACCTGAGATCGAATCTCAATATAACATTATGTTGGCCGACAGCATTAATCTTTAACCGTTCTTTATGCTTAAATAGGTAACTGTTTATTTGCGAGTTTATTAACTTTTTTATTAACTTTTTTCATTACAACATTGCTACATTCCTGTAGAGCCGCTGCACAGACGACAAAACTGTTGAAGGAAGATTGTTAGCCGATTGCGTCAGAAAATGAAAATGAAGAAGCTCGTCTTTAGTCTGCTAAATTATTGTGTAATGTAAAAAAACACTAAAAATACTTAAATTTGGAACCCCATCGAACAATTCAAGGTTTAAATAAAGTGGTGTTTTTTTTTACACCTTAAAAAAAAAATGTAAAACAGAGTTGCATTTAGACTTTTTTTCCATGCAAAAAAGAAACACAGAATCTTATTCTTGCTACATTTTAAATTTGTTTTGCCAAAGAAATTGCAGCTAAATTAAACGAAACTGTAGGCTACAAATCGAAAATAGTCCAAACATAAATTAAAAACATGAGTTTTGCCTCTCTTGCGCTGGATCTCAGCAAGTTTATTTAGTCTCCCTTGCTCAAACATTCTTAAACTCTACAAAACCAGATGAAACAACTGGATTGAACACTTCAATTTAAATGTGTGTGTGGAAACTTTAAATAGGCTACAATAAATAAACTACAATATTTATAATTTAATAAAATATGGGGACACATCCAGAGATGTATCCTTAAAATAATTTTGTCTTTGCCTGCTTATCAGGCTGGCTATCCGACACTCTCCATATGAAAGAGGAACATTAACCCTTAGGGGTCTGAGCTGTTTGGGGGCTCTTTCGGTGTTTTGATATGCCCTGACATTTGTGCTTATTTCAGCTACTTAAAACATACATTTGCCAACATATAAATTTGCTGTATTCAGCACAAACTCTGCTACAATAATATGTGAGCAAAATGAAAGTACATGTTTGCATTTTATAGAAAAAAAATAATATGCGTGGTTAGTACGTTTTGGGAAAAAAAATGTCACCGCAATAAGGCCATTTAACACATACTGAATAGTTGTAAACAATACTTTTGAGTTACTATTCTTGTAGGCTAGAATTTTTACTTCAAAATGAAGTGAAAATCATTCTGACCACTCTTTCAGAAACATCAATATAACGATTTGAATTTCTTACATCAGTTTTTGGGTCATTACTGCTGTATGCGTGTGAGTGTTAATGCCCATGAATATTAATGCGATTTACACCTGGGAAGACTAAAGACACTCCCCCAATGTGCTAATGCCCATCAAGGTGCTGTGAGGCAGCCTGAAGTAAGAATGATTCACTGATGAATAAAAAGTTAAAAAGAACAGCATTTATTCAAAATAGAAATCTTTCCTAAGAACATAAAGACTTAAAGTCATTCATATCACTTAACACTTCCTTTCAAAAAAAAAAAAAAAACATAAAAAGACCAAACTTGTTTTTTTTATATAAAATATATATATATATATATATATATATATATATATATATATATATATATATATATATATATATATATATATATATATATATATAAAATATTGCTTATATAGTGGTTATATAAATAAAAAAAGTGCATTCAAAGAATCCTAAAAAACTATCACAGGTTAAAAAAAATTAAGCAGCACAGCTGTTTACAACATTGATTTAAAAAAAAAAAGTATATCAGAATGATTTCTGAAGACTGATGGTGACGATGTAAACACAACAAAACAAAAGCAAAAAACTCTTAGCACATTATCCAAAGTAAACTGATGGACAATTATGATTATAGATGCACAATGTATTTGTTGATGGACAGAGAAACATCTATTGATGGGTAGACCGCGTAACCGCGAGTATCTGTTTATGGCCCATAGACCGCACACATTTACTGATACACTCAATGAACGGCTGTACCTAATACAAATAAAACATCCCCAGTTAACTAGCAGAGCATTCATTTAGTCCGCTCTTAAATAAGAGATCTAGAGCTAAAATGTTTTGTTTTTGAACTCAAGCTGAGCGCTCGTGTCCTGCTATCAGTGTCATGGATACAGTCTCTTGTGGCGGCGCACGCGCAGTCTTCACTCGCTCTTAGGACGTGCTCTTCAATCTATTGCCATTGCGGACACTATTCATTCCGGTGAAATCTCAAAATAAAATGCACACAAACAGGTGTCCTATATACGTGTGTGCTTGATATAGACTGTAACCACTGATGAACATATTCGGTTTTGATGAGAGAAAAAAATATGCCGGGGGCAGATTCGAACCCGTAACCTCTGACACGCTTGGCAACCGATCTAACCACTAGACCACAGAAGAACTCAAACAAAACTCGCAGATCGATATATTTCACTAAATTATTATAACCTAAGCAGTTATTTAAAAAGTTTACACAAGCGTATAGGCCTGCTACACGAATGTTGTGTTGAGGTAATTACTAGGCAAACTATAGTCTGAAAATGCATTTGAGCTCTATGATCAGAAAAGGAATTATAAAACACTAAACAACTTACCGGTAGCCTACTCCGAACTTGAATCCTCGGGGTCAATTCGTTCTTCAAAATGGAACGTTCGTCGTCTGAGTTTCAAATTCCACTGAGAAAAAGGTGAATTATTCCCATTTGTCCATAATCCTCTGAAGGAGTAACGTTAGCGTGCTTCCATCCCTAAAACGCGATGAACTATCTGTGAATCTCTGATGAAGAATCTGTGTTTGGCATTGATCGGGGGGCGTGCCACATGTGATGCATAGATTTACCATGTCAAAAGCGCTGGGGGTGTGGCGGGCTCACCTAATTATTTATAATGAAGGGAGAGCGAAAAAACTGTAACTCTCCTTTGTTTCAAACGGATTACATAAACTGTAAATATATTTTTAAATAAATTACTTCATTTAAAAGAAAAGAATCTCAGCTTCATAAAGAGACATCTTGTATCTCTGTGACAAGTATTGAGAGAGTTACAGTTAATATTTCGGACGCGTTTCAGAACGGACCTCACTGACAGAGACAAGTTAAAACGCGCATCATGTTTATTTTTCTTTATTTGACGAAAAGCACAACACTTTGTTTTTATTGTGAGTACCCACAAAAAAATAGAAACTTAACAGGATCTAATGATGTACAACACTTATATTTAAGATCAAAATCAACAGAGTAATTTGATTCTCTTTTGCACTGATAAGGAAAAAATCCAGCAAAACGCGTGGACGCGGTTTTCGACCCCTAAGGGTTAACACCTCCTATTGTCCTGCATCACGCTGATCTGTCCCTCAAAACCCCCCACTGGCTCTCTGAGTCTGAGACTGACTTAAAATAAAGAGAAGTCGCAATTCACACTTAAATCGCTCTTCTATACATTAGCATTAAAGTGTTGATAATTAAGGAATTAAATGATTTAAGCTACATGTAGTGATATTTCTGTCATAAAAGTTTATTACTAAATATTTCATTATTTAAATAATTTAAGAAATAAAACTGGTTTGGGCCAGCTTTTTCCAAGCAAAACTAAACATAATCTTCAAACGCATGTTCATTTTGTTGTCATGAACAAAATGCTCAACTCAATATTAAATTCTACAGGGATCTTTGGATCCAGGCATGCAAATTGTGAATTAGTTCTTTTTTAAATTATTATTATTCAAATAAATATCAGTGCTTCGTGGTACTGCTGATAAACTAAATAACATTTAGATAATAATTATGAACTTTAAATGAAACAATATAGCAACACTTCAGATAACATTTATTAGCCTAAATATTTAGACATTTAAAGGCTTTAGACATAGCCGATTTCCTATCTTGACTGAGCTGAGGCAAGTGGCTTTCAGTTCATATATGTGACGCGCAGTTCCCGGAGACCGAGACGACAGATAAACTTTTGTCATTAGCCTAAAAAAAGTTTATAGTTTTGAACGATGTAGGCTACTCTACTCTTATCTGTATGACCAAAAAAATCACGTATAGCCTATTAAGTTATTTTAGCTGTTATGAGAAAAATAAATCAAATGAACGCGCTGCCTCGTTTTTCGAAAACTTTACTTAAAACCATGTTTTTAAAAACTCTATGTAGGCTATAGGGAATAAAACAAATATAGATATATATAGGCTATGCCTAATTTTATTTTATTTTTTACAAAACTGCTTTTGAACAATTGGTATTATTATAGCTAGATGTAAAGTCGTTCTGTTGAAAGCCTAGGAAAATAAAGAAGGAAGGAAGCAAGAAAAAGAAAGAAGGAAGGAAGGCTACTATTTGTTCCTTAGTGTAAAATGGAAATGCATGGTCATTTTATTTTATAAATATAAGCAAAAAAATATATGGTGTAACAGAGTTTTAGAACTAAACAAATCTGCATTAGCCGATTACATAATCAGATAACATTTATTAGCCTAAAAATTTAGACATTTAAAGGCTTTAGACATAGCCGATTTCCTATCTTGACGGAGCTGAGGCAAGTGGCTTTCGGTTCATTTTTGTGACGCGCAGTTCCCGGAGACCGAGACGACAGATAAACTTTTTACTTTCTTAGATCGACTACAAAATTACACTGGTGTTCAAGGGCAAGCATTAAGCTGGTTCAGGTCATACTTATCTGACCGCTACCATTTCGTCTACTTAAATTGAGAAAAAACGATCATAACTTCGGCAAACTATGGAGTGCCGCAGGGATCTGTGTTAGGCCCTTTATTATTCTCAATATATATGCTGCCACTTGGTAATATTCTAAGGAAACATGGAATTAGTTTCCATGGTTATGCTGATGACACTCAAATATATATTTCATCACGGGCAGATGAATACGCTAAATTATCCAAATTGACAGATTGTGTTAAAGATATAAAAGATTGGATGACGCGTAATTTTCTTTTATTAAATCCAGACAAGACAGAGGTAATACTTATCGGTTCTAAAAACCGTCCACAAAACCTTTCACAGCACGACTTTAACATAGTAGGATGCCCTGTTACTTTATCCGCTACAGTAAAAGATCTGGGTGTTACATTAGACTGCAACCTGTCTTTTGAAAAGAATATTTCATATGTTACAAAAACAGCCTTTTTCCACCTTAGAAACATTGCTAAGCTACGTAATATCCTATCAGTCTCTGATGCAGAAAAGTTAGTTCATGCATCCATGACCTCGAGACTAGATTACTGTAATGCTTTATTAGTTGGTTGTCCTGCGTCTTCAATAAACAAGCTACAGTTAGTCCAAAATGCAGCCGCTAGAGTTCTTACTAGATCAAGAAAATATGATCATATAACACCGATTTTATCATCACTTCTTCATTGGTTACCTATAAAGTTCTGTATTAATTACAAAGTATTGCTTTTTTATAAAGCTCTAAATGGTTTAGCTCCAGTCTATTTAACGGATCTTCTATCGCCCTACAATCCATCGCGCTCTTTAAGATCACTAAATTCGAGGCTTTTGGTCATTCCTAGGATATCCAGATCCACCAAAGGAGGCAGAGCATTTTCACATTTAGCTCCGAAGCTCTGGAATAGCCTTCCTGATATTGTTCGTTGACTCAGACTCGCTCTCCCAGTTTAAAAATAGACTAAAGACGCATCTATTTAGCCAGGCATTCATATAAATTTTTATCTTACAGTTACTGTAAATCCGGCCTCTAGTTCATAAACACCAGAGGAGAACTGGCCCCCGACTGAGCCTGGGTTCTCCCAAGGTTTTTTTTTCTCCATTGGGTCATCTGATGGAGTTTTAGGACACCATTAGGTCACTTGATGGAGTTTTTCGGTTCCTTGCCACTGTTGCCTTTGGCTTGCTCAGTTGGGGATATTCAAATTAATTGATCAGCTCTACCAAACTTGGATGTCTTTTTTCCAGTAATAAACAAACATTGTTAAGTTGTTTTGATTGATACTGTGAAGCAGCTTTGATACAATCTGTATTGTGAAAAGCACTATATAAATATATTTGACTTGACTTGACTAGACTGACTTGTATTAACACATTTTGGACCATTTAGAAATGTTTCCTTGAAAAAAGCAAACTAAATCAAAAAGAAATTGCAACATAGCAACAATTTTAATCTATGTTTCGGAACAAAGCAAACCATATGAAAATGCCCTAAAGGATGCTATCTTACTATTCTATGATCTTGAACGATACCCAAGTATGTCTTCTTTTACAAGAGGTGTTACTAAACAAATTTGCAATTTTTGCCCGCCAAGTGATAAAACTGCCGAAAGAATTGAAGGGGCTTGAGCCACATCCAATGACCAGACAAGTTAAAGAAATGGTATATATACACAGTACATGTTTTCATATCAATATTAAAGGGCACCTATAATGGAATTCTGAAAATTTCCTTTCATGTAGTGTGTAACATATATCTAAGTGAACAAAAACATCCTGCAAAGTTTTATAGTTCACCGTAAAAAAAGTTATTGTCTCTCAAAAGTAAGAGTCGACTCTGAGTCGCTGATATGAATCGGTAGACAAACGATGCTTTTTCTCTATCTGGATAACGTCAACTTGACAAGTTATTTGAATAAGATACCCTCACTCATTGCGCGCGCAGACACCAGTGAAACTTGAAAACATCATGTCGACAACAAGACGCTGTGCGACAAGTGCGAATCAAAAGCGAACTTTTTTCACTGCCCAGGGACGAGCATGTGAAGAATCAGTGGCTAGAGTTTATATTTACCATATACCCGAACCTTGTGCTGTGTTCGCGTCATTTTAATGACGATTGTTTTACAAACATAAATGCCTTACAAGTGTGGATTTGCGAGCCTGTTGATACTGAATGAAGTTCAGTACCAGTTTTATTTAGATCGGCTTCCTCCTCCGAATCACAACCTGTAAGTATTATTAATAAGTGTTGCTTGTATGCGTTTTGTAGCAGCATGCTCAATAAGTATTTGTGTGTGTTGTGTAAGTTATGCTCAGCGCAGCTTCTAGGTCTCCAATGTAAATTTTTTTGAAATATGTGAAATGTTTGTCGTTGTTATTGGAGTTGTCATAAAGAATAGAGTAATACATTGTATTACTGCAGTGCTTTATCAATATGTTTATGCGTTTGGCTGGGCTAACGCATAGGGGCTAACGCAAACAATAACTGATTATTGGGTCATCTGACCAATCACCACAGATTAGCGTCACGCAAAGGAGGGATTTGGAAAAATGAGTCGTTGAACGAATAATTTGCGAGTCGGTGAGCAAATCAGGTAAAAATAAATACATATTATAAGACAACAAAAGTGTTTTTCGTCATTGCATGCATGTAAAACTGTTGTTGGAGACTCCCAAAACAATATTAGGAACATTTTAAATTGACTCTATGCTGCATTAGTGGAGAACAGCAATTTGTCTGGCAACAAGGCTGAGAGGACACCTAGGCCTCGTTCACACTGCAGGGGCTTAATGCTTAATTCCGATTTTTTGAAAAAATTAGATTTTTTTGCAAGGCCGTTCACATTTCCAATTAAATGCAACCTTTTGTTATCTCCTGTGTGAACGTGAAATGACCCAGAAGTGACCCACATGCGCAGAAGAGTACTCAACGGTACGACGTCACTTGCTGTTTGTGGAAGTAGCTAAACATGAATGTCAACAGTGGAGCTCGTTTAGCAATATTAAAGTTATTTTCCCAACAGAGCCAGCACAATTACAATCTTCTCGTTTAAGAAGAAAATTAAGGAGGAGGAGAGCGTTTGAGCGCCTTCGATTAACTGTGCCATGGGAAGAGACACGTCTGCGGCGGACCATAACAGTGCAACGCGTTGGAGTGTATTGGCTAGCTACAGGTGCGTGCTATCGTACGATAGCTAACTTGTTTATCTTCTCATTCCCGCCTGCTTCAACGCAAAATTATGACGTTTGTCGCATATCAATGGCGTGCGGGTCGGATACATGTGACCTGGCCGTTCAGAAGATCGGATACATATCGGATTTGGACAAGAGCTAAACGCCGGTCTCTTAGCTCAGCTTGTCTCTCTAGAAGGTCACGGATCTGCTTTTCTACAGTCATTAGCCTAAAAAAAGTTTACAGTTTTGAACGATGTAGGCTACTCTACTCTTATCTTTATGACCAAAAAAATCACGTATAGCCTATTAAGTTATTTTAGCTGTTATGAGAAAAATAAATCAAAATATAGCTGCGAGCAGCGATTACGGGCCCAAGCCGGTGGCACCGCAACCCTGGTGCACCAGGGTGGCGGTACCGCCGGCTTTGGCCCTTCATCGCTGCTCGCAGCTATATTTATATATATATATATATATATATATATATATATATATATATATATATATATATATATATATATATATATATATATATAAAAGCCGGTGGCACCGCCACCCTGGTGCCTTTAGGGTTATTGTGCACGACGTGACAAAATATCTGCTCGCTATCTGCCGAACGGCTCTGGTAGTTCCGCTTCAGCACTGATGATGTTTTAGAAATAGTGTGCTCTGGTTGGTCTAGATTATTCGGGATTTTTTATTTTATACAGAAATAAGTTATTTATAATTCAGATGAGAATAAAGTTAGTGTTGATTAAAATGAAGGAAAACAAATATATTGATCTGAAATATAGCACATTAATTTTACATTTATTTAGGTTCAATTACCAAACATACAATCTTAATTTAATTTAAAGCAAACAATACATTTAAAATACATGGGTTGTATGCACATTTTTTTTTCTATAAAATATATATATATATATATCCAAAAAGACAAGGCTTAAAAACTCTTGTCACTGTAACAGACACAATCTCTCTCTCTCTCTCTCTCTCTTTTTCTCTCTCTCTCTCTCTCTCTCTCTCTCTCTCTCTCTCTCTCTCTCTCTCTCTCTCTCTCTCTCTCTCTCTCTCACACACACACACACACACACACACACACATCAAGTCACTTACATTTTAGATGCAATATTGAATAAGCAGAAAAATCGGATTTTCTGCTCTGAAAATATAAATAAGCATACAAATTGAATAAGCACTTTGAATATTCTAAACTGAATAAGCACTAGTCGCTAATGAATAAGTGAATAAGTACTAGTACTTAATGGAATAGATACTAGTATCTAAAAAATAATTACTAGTAGCATGAAAATAGAGACTAGTAGGTTAAAATAATTAAATGTTAAAACGGCTTGCCATATTGGCTCAGAAGAGAGAGAGAGAGAGAGAGAGAGAGAGAGAGAGAGAGAGAGAGAGAGAGAGAGAGAGAGAGAGAGAGAGAGAGAGAGAGAGAGAGAGAGAGAGAGAGAGAGAGAGAGAGAGAGAGAGAAATGACCTTTTAGAGACTAGTAGCTATTAATAGATACTAGTATTTATTCAATAAATACTAGTTCTAAGTCATTACATACTAGTACCTATTAAATAGATACCAGTACTTATTCATTAGCTAGTAATACGTATTCAAAAAAATATCTAAAGAATAAGCACTAGTATCTAAAGAATAGGCACTAGTACTAAAGAATAAGCACTAGTCGCAAATGAATAAGTACTAGTACTTAATGGAATAGATACTAGTATCTAAAAAATAAGTACTAGTAGCATGAAAATAGAGACTAGTAGGTTAAAATGATTAAATGTTAAAACATCAAAAGAGCATCAAAAGCATCAAACAAGAATATTAAAGTTTGATGCGTTGCCACGGCAACAGTATCTAAGATATCAATAATCCTTTCTCAGGTCTACATCTGCCGTGTGTTTACATTATACACATAAAGTTTGAAGCAAATTGGGTAAAAATAAGAGGGTGATTTCAAAGCATTTAGGAAGTGACACACTTCCAACTACCAGTTGGTGGCGCTATAACTTTGACTCACAATAGTCACATCCATGTGATCGGACTCTTACAGCGAACACACTGCTGAAGTTTCATCAAGATTAGTTAATGTATGCAGACGTTATAACACACTTCCTGTTTCACGTTTCTCGCCATAATTTCGTTTCCTCGCCACGGCCAAACCGTTCGAGATATCAAAAATCCCCAGGCAATTTTTCATCCTCAATGTCTTGACTTCATGCACACCGAGTTTCGTGGCGATTGGTTGAATTCTCTAGGAGGAGTATATCGAATTCCAGGGGCATACGCTTCCAAACAAACCATAATAGCCGACTTCCTGTTGGGCTGGGGTAAAAAGTAAAAGTACAAAGGATATATGAATCGATGAGATCTAAATGTGTACCGAGTTTCATATTATTACATGCAAGCGTGTTTGATTTATGGACCAAGTTTTCGGACCCCGTTCCAGGGGGCGCTGTCGAGCCCCCCTGCCACGCCCAGGTACCAGCTTCAGCCCGGCCCTGATGGCCCCAGGTTCTGACCCGTGTGCAAAGTTTCAAGAGTTTTTGAGCACGTTAAGGGCCCCAAAAATGCGCTGAGATTCTCAAAAGCATCCAAAAAGAATATTAAAGTTTGATGCGTTGCCACGGCAACAGTATCTAAGCTATCAACAATCCTTTCACAGGTCTACATCTGGCGTGTGTCTAAATTATACACATCAAGTTTGAAGCTAATCGGGTAAAGCGTGTTGGATATATGGACCAAGTTTTCGGACCCCGTTCCAGGGGGCGCTGTCGAGCCCCCCTGCAACGCCCGGGTACCAGCTTCAGCCCGGCCCTGATGGCCGCAGGTTCTGACCCGTGTGCAAAGTTTCAAGAGTTTTTGAGCATGTTAAGGGCCCCAAAAGTGCGCTAAGAATCTCAAAAGTATCCAAAAAGAATATTAAAGTTTGATGCGTTGTCACGGCAACAGCATCTAAGATATCAACAATCCTTTCACAGGTCTAAATCTGGCATGTGTCTACATTATACACATCAAGTTTGAAGCAAATCGGGTAAAGCGTGTTGGATATAGGGGTGTGCGATATATATCGTTTGCGATAATATCGTAATTGTTGTTTAAACGATATTCAAAATCATATTATCGAGTATGTCACTCATTTTCAGAAGCCAATCAAAACGCTGCATCAATTGTTCACGCATTGACGGCGCGCAAGGGTGCACACGTGACACGTGCATTCAGAGAGTGCTGCTGTGCTTAACAGAAGTTAAAATGAGCAAAGAAACTGTGAGAGAAGAAGATATTCAAACACCAGCAAACTCACAATCCACGCTAGATTTAATTCCTAGACGTGGGTCATCATCACTAGCATGGAGGTGGTTTGGTTTTGAAAGGTCAGATGTTAGTCAAAAGACGCCGATCTGCAAAATGTGCCGAAAATCGGTTACAGTCAAAAGCAGCTCGACGACCAATCTCTTTCATCATCTTCGAACTACCCACCGCACTGAATATGAGAATTATGAAAAGCTTCGCGAGTCAGACGAACACGACGCGCCTGCAGCTGCTGACACGGTAAAATCAAAAAAACACACGCAACAAACTTTGGCCGATTCTTTTACCAAGAGAGTTCCTTACGACAGAAAAAGCGGCAGATGGCAAGCTATAACAAACGCTGTCACCAATTACATTGCCAGAGACATGGTGCCAATTCAAGCGGTTGAGAGAGATGGTTTTAAACATCTTTTAAAGACGTTAGACCCAAGATACACACTGCCCGGACGAAAATACTTCAGTGAAACAGCGCTGCCTAAATTGTATGAATCATGTCGCCAAACTCTTGCGCATGAAGTGCAGAAGGTTTTACATTTTGCTACAACAACCGATTTGTGGACAAGCAGAACGTCAGAGCCATACCTCTCCCTGACAGCACATTTCATTGATGAAACTTGGCAACTCCAAAGCTACTGTCTGCAGACATCTTACTTTCCAGATGACCACACAGGCGACATAATTGCTCAAGGTCTAAAAGATGCGCTGGCATCATGGTCGTTGCCCGAAGATCGCATGGTTTGCATGACAACAGACAGCGGGGCTAACGTTGTCAGTGCAATACGGATTAACAACTGGCAGCGGCTTCCTTGTTTTGGCCACAGGCTTCATATTGCCATTGGTAAGCAATTTTGGTGCTTCTATGAAATAAAATTGATGTAAAACAGAATTGTATTTTTTGGAATGATTAAAAATACAAATAAGAATAAAATAATAAGCAAAGCTGTTTTAGAACTGTAATATAGCCAAATAAAATCAAATGACAGGAATATAATAAAACAAATTATAAAATAAAGTAGAATAATTTATAATATAATATAAAATAGTAATAGTAAATAGTAATATAAAATGTAATTTATACCTTCACACTTTGAATGTTCAATGGACTCAAAATGTTTTAAGTCTTATGTTTTATTTTAAATGTTTTCCAGAGAGGAGCATGCGGGACCCTAGAATAGACAGAGCCATTGGAGTTTGCAAGAAAATGGTCGCTGCTTTTTCCAACAGCTGGAAAAAGAAAAAAGCTCTTGCTGATGCACAAGAGCAGCTGAAGCTTCCTCAACACAAACTGATCACGGAGTCACCAACAAGATGGGGCTCAAGACAGATGATTGAGAGGTTTCTTGAGCAAGAAAAGGCCATTCACCATGTTTTAACTGCAGACAAAAAGCACAGGCAGCTTGTGCCAACATGGCAAGATGTTGAGGTGCTGGAGGCGGTAAGCAAAGCACTTGGTCCTCTGCTAGAATTTACAGACGCTCTGTCAGGTGAGCAACTTGTAACAGTTTCTTACTTAAAACCTGTGTTGTCCTTGTTCAACACTGAAGTTCTGGCGGTGAAGTCTGATGACACCGAGCTAACCAAAAAAATCAAACAAACCATTTTGGAGTACCTGAACACCAAGTACTCCGAAGACTGTGTGGAAGAGTTGCTGAGTTTGGCATCCACACTTGACCCACGGTTCAAAAACCGCTATAAACAACGATAGCAGGATCAAAACCATTGGGGGGGCAGTGACTGCAGAACTCATAGCTATGGTGACAGAGGAAGACAGCCCTAACCCAGGCCCATCAACTGCTTCTCCTCAGGCTACAACAGCGGAACCTGAAGCAGGTGACGCCACTGAGCCAGCAAAAAAGACAAAAAAGTCTTTTGGCAGTTATTTCAAGAAACCACAGGAATTCAGAGGAGGCGAGTCTCTGCACATTGCTATAGAAAAGGAGATCCAGAGCTACTTAATGATACCAGAGGTGGACAGTGACGTAAACCCACTTGACTGGTGGAAAACACAAGAAATACATTTCCCCAGACTTGGGAAACTAGCAAAAAAGTACCTATGCATCCCTGCCTCAAGCAGCCCTTCTGAGAGAGCTTTCAGCACAGGAGGAAATATTGTAACATGTCACCGTGCTGCTCTCAAGCCAGATGCTGTGGACAGGCTGGTGTTTTTATCACACAACTTGAAACGCATGTAGATCCAAAGAAACCCAGTTAATGGCAAAAAATGTTCAAGCTGCCGAAAGCCCGTTTCCTCTGTTCTAGTGACTTTTATATTATAAAGGCTATTTTACCTTTTAGTCTTTAAATCGTAGACGTTGTTTACAGTAGAATCATTGGTTTACATACACATTTTTTTTAGTGCAATATTTGACAAATCTGAAGGGTTTCTAATTTTACAGCTGTTACAGCTGTTTACTTTTTGTGCAATATTGGACAGAACTTGAAGTAAGTAATTTAATATTGAATACTATGGGCTAGTTATTTTTTTGTTGTTATTTTTTTTGACTATACAACATTTTATAGAAGGGAGTAATTTGCTTACAAAGGTTTTCTAGTGCTGTTTTTGACAGAAGTTTGCATTTAGATACTTTTATTATAATGTCATATTTGTTTGTATTCTGCACAGTTCACCTTACAGCAGAGCAGTGATTTGTGATGTTTCTACTTGAATGCTTCAGTTTTAAATAATAAATAACCTTTCAACAATATGTTTCAATTAGTAATATATCAACATCCTATTGACATTGTAAAACGGAGCTAGTAAAAAGACATTTACAAACACATTTTTTAATAATATGCAAAATATCGTCTGATTATCGTTATCGGCAAAATCTCAAAAAATATCGAGATATCATTTTTTGTCAATATCGCACACCCCTAGTTGGATATATGGACCAAATTGTCGGACCCGTTCAAGGGGGCGCTGTCGAGCCCCCCTGCCACGCCCGGGTACCAGCTTCAGCCTGGCCCTGATGGCCGCGGGTTTTGACCCGTGTGCAAAGTTTCAAGAGTTTTCAAGCACGTTAAGAACCCCAAAAGTGCCCGAAAGCATAAAAATGCATGAAAAAGCTTAAAAAAAGGAATATTAATGTTTGATGCATTGCCATGGCAACAGTATCTAAGATATCAATAATTCTTTCACAGGTTACATCTGGCGTGTGTCTACATTATACACAAAGTTTGAAGCAAATCGGGTAAAAATAAGAGGGTGATTTAAAAGCATTTTGAAAGTGACACACTTCCTGCTGCCAGTTGGTGGCGCTATAACTTTGACTCACAATAGTCACATCCATGTGATTGGGCTCTTACAATGAACACACTGCTGAAGTTTCATCAAGATAAGTTAATGTATGCAGTAGTTATAACACACTTCCTGTTTCAAGTTTCTCGCCATAATTTCGTTTCCTCGCCACGGCCAAACCGTTCGAGTTATCAAAAATCCCCTGGCAATTTTTCATCCTCAGTGTCTTGACTTCATGCTGACCGAGTTTCGTGCCGTGTGTTTGAATTCTCTAGGAGGAGTATTTCACATTCCATTGCATGCGTTTTCCAAACAACCCTTAATAGCCGACTTCCTGTTGGGCTGGGGTAAAAAGTAAGAGCATGAAGTATGAATCGATGAGATCTATATGTGTACCGAGTTTCATATTATTACATGCAAGCGTGTTTGATTTATGGACTAAGTGTTCAAACCCCGTTCCAGGGGGCGCTGTCGAGCCCCGCTGCCACGACCGGGTACCAGCTTCAGCCCGGCCCTGATGGCCGCGGGTTCTGACATGTGTGCAAAGTTTCAAGAGTTTTCGCGTACGTTAAGGCCCCCAAAATTGCCCAAAAGGTAGTAAAATGATAATAATACTAAAGAATAATCCTTAGGAAAACAATAGGGCCTTCGCCTTTTCAAGGCTTGGGCCCTAATAAATAATCCTTAGGAAAACAATAGGGCCTTCGCCTTTTCAAGGCTTGGGCCCTAATGAACGCGCTGCCTCGTTTGTCGAAACCCAAGTGGCCTGGGTCACATTTGAAAAGATCGGATCTGTGTCGTTCAGACTGTCATGAAAAGATCAGATACAGGTCGCATAGGGGCAAAAAAATCTGAATTGGGTCGTTTCAGCCTGCAGTGTGAACGTAGCCTAACATAAGTACCTCAAGCAGTTAAAACAATGTGAAACAATGTGAATGTGAGTGTAAAAATACACGCAAGTCTGACCCAAATGTATGCATTAATTTATATACAGCTGGTCACTTTCATGCATTTGTTAGCCAACGAAGTTGTATATTTAAAGCAAGTGACGTGAGAAAGCAAATTGAAATGTTCATGCAGCCTACAGAAACAAACAAATCAGAAACACATTCGATTTCAGTTATTTAAAATTTGAAAATATAATTTTTTGTTCACACACAGCTACGTACATAAGTATCTTCTTTTATGTTCTACAGAAGAAGGTCAGTCATACATGTTAATGAATCATGAGAAAAAATCTCCTCTCCAACTATAGCTGGTGTGTGGTGAGCGCACTGGCGCCGTTGTACTGTGGCTGCCGTCGCATCATCCAAGTGGATGCTGCACACTGGTGCTGGTTGAGGAGAGAACCCCTGATATGATTGTAAAGCGCTTTGGTTGTACAGAAGTACATGTGAAAGCGCTATATAAATGCCTCATTCAAAATGATTCAGAATTTATATTTTTAGGTGGACTATCCCTTTAAGGCTGGGCTCTTTTCTGCCAGTAATCAACAACCTAGCAACCACAATATAACATTATTTTAAAATAAATTACATTTTCAAATTCAAATAGAGAGTGTGAGTGTTTTGTGTGTGTGTGTGTGTGTGTGTGTGTGTGGGTGTGTGTGTGTGTGTGTGTGTGTGTGTGTGTGTGTGTGTGTGTGTGTGTGGTGTGTGTGTGTGTGTGTGTGTGTGTGTGTTGTGTGTGTGTGTGTGTGTGTGTGTGTGTGTGTGTGTGTGGTGTGTGTGTGTGTGTGTGTGTGTGTGTGTGTGTGTGTGTGTGTTGAATCCGACACAAAACAGGACTTCAAAAAGAGATGCAGATTTACAGGAAGTGACAGGAGGAGGGATCATCTCAGTGAAGGAGAATAATCCCATGAGACGCATGTTCTACCAGCCGAATTCAGTCTAACAGAGAGAGTTTGACCACAGCTGCTGGATCTGAACACACACACACACACACACACACACACACACACACACTTCACATCAATGTCTGACTAAGTTTAATGCCTCTCAAACACTCTGAAAAGAGGAAACCATGACAACAGAGCAGTAGAGCAGGCAGGAGATGATATCAGCAAGGCAACTGGAGAAAATGCTGTGAGGAGGTGGAAGAGAGATCCATAGAAATGAACTGAATATATGGCTGTAATAACAGATTGAATCCATTTACATTCCAGAGACTGAAATGAATAGATAAACAAACTGACGAAGAGAGTTTTATGTTTTCGGAAGAAAAAAGATTCTGGCAAAGTTAATCCTCTATTGGCATGTTATGAAAATATCAAATACAATATATAGGGCCTACCACTGTTAATGTACTCTCACTAATATTGATATTAGTCCCTATGGAAAGATCACGTCATTTGAAATGTACATCTTTTATTAAGCAAAAAGCTTTTTAATGTTTAATAACACCCATAAATTATTTATTGGTTGTACTTTTTTAACAAGGCTGTACCTTCAGCACCGAACAAAAAAGGTTCAAGGAACAATGAAAACAGTATCAGTCAAAGCTAACCCAGAAACACTGTTATTGTCATAGAACATTGTTAATGAGTTGCTGGATAATTTGTTAGAGACTGAACAGAAAATATCTACATATCATGGGCTGAAATGTCTCAGTGCTCTCTTGCTCTTTTGTTCTCTTAAAATCTCCCAGTCTCGCTCTATTTGAATTAGGTGAAGTGTGCTTAAAGCATGACCAGAAATTATTTGTTTTACCAAAGTAGAGAAAAATAAGTGAAATGGAGTAAAATAACAAACATGCAAATGGAATAAATAGAATTTGTTTTATATTCACAAGAGGGAAAAAAACAATAGTATTAATTGAAACAAAACGAAAGAAGAAATAAAGCACAAAAGATTATATTTATAATCTTTATTTTATTTATTAAAATTATATTTATAAAAATATTTAATATTTATTAAAAGATAATTTAAAAAGAAATTAGTGCTGGGCATCCAAAATAGTTTGTGTTGTTTGTGTTTACATAATATGTGTGTACTGTGTATAATTATTTTGAATATATAAATACATACACATGCATGTATATTTTTAAGAATTGTTTTTTTAATTTATATATAAAATATTTATATATAATATAAATTATGTATAAATATATATATACACAGTATGCAAATATTTCTTAAATATATAGATGCATATATGTGTGTATTTAAATATACACAAAATAATTATACACAAAAGTGCAGAGTGAGGTCCTTGCACACTGAGTCCGAAAATTTCATATGCGTTTTTTTGTATTCGTCATTCGGTTGCTCTGAATTGTCAAGACACCTCTCAAAATGCTTGCTATGTATGCGAAAACGCAGAAAATCGAACCTGATCCGAATGTTTTTATGACGGACGAAAGTTTCGAAGGCAGTGTGTAAATGTGATTGACACAACGTGAGGTCGTATTTATTTCTTAACGTGCGAAAATTTCGGACAATAATTTAGGACTCAGTGAGCAAGGACCTTATATCAAAAGTAATACAGATAAAAAAAAAGAAACAATGGAAAAAAAGTATGTCAATAATTGTAATAATGTATTTAGTATAATTGCAATAATCAGTGTTTTACCTCTACTATGGTTTTCAAAACATGCAGATACCTAATTTTATATAACAAATCATTCATGGTAAGTAAAAGTTCCCCTAGTCCTGAAGCATATGAGCACTGACATGGTAATACAACACACACACACACACACACACACAAATAGGAGAGGATGAGGGGTGACTATTAACATCTTGAAGGGTGATTGCCCCTTTTACCAGAATTAAAAAAATGATCACACAGAACAACAAATACCATCATTAATGCATAAACGCATACAAATCTCATATAATTTAGTGTGAAATTATGGTGTGTGTGTGGGGGGGGGGGGTGTTTGTGGAGGATTAGTAAATCTCTCTCTCTCTCTCTCTCTCTCTCTCTCTCTCTCTCTCTCTCTCTCTCTCTCTCTCTCTCTCTCTCTCTCTCTCTCTCTCTCTCTCTCCTCTCTCTCTCTCTCTCTCTCTCTCTCTCTCTCTCTCTCTCTCTCTCTCTCTCTCTCTCTCTCTCTCTCTCTCTCTCTCTCTCTCTCCTCTCATCGTCTCCTCTCTCATCTTTCTCCATCTTCTCCTCTCATCCTCTATGTATCTGCGCGTTTCTGCCAGTCTTTCCTCCATTTAACGTTCTCTGAAAGCCCTTTATGTAACTCAACCTTACAGCCGGAGCAAATGAACGGCAGACTAAACAACCACAACAAGTGCATCTCCTCAGCCTAGCATTACCCACAAACCCCTGCTGACAGCTTCTGCCCACATGACTTCCACAGAGATAAAGAGTTCATCAACACAACATTTGAATATTCATGAGAACAGCATGTACTTTGGGTCTCACACAAACAAATTTGGAATAAAATCACTGTTCACCACAAAAATTTGGTATATTTTTAAAAGTGCATGGAAATGGTACCTTGAGAAAGATGAGAGTGGGGAAAGAAGGAAGACAGGGATGAGAGAAGAAAACCAAAAGGTAGAGAATAACAAAAAACAGGGATGAGAGAAGGAAGAAAGGAAAAGAGGTAAGATGAAGAAAAGAGAAGCTAGAAAAAGTAAAAAATGAAAGAGGAATAAGAAAGAAAATGGAAAGAGAGAAGGAGAAGAGAAGGAAGACATGGATGAAAGTAGGGAAAGGGAAAAGAGAAGATATAGCGAATATGACAGCGAGGATGCGAACAGAAAAAGAAGAGGTAGAAAATAAGAGAAAACAGGGATGACAAGGGAAAAAGATGGAATATGACGGAAAGAGACTTTTTACGTAAAATAAAAGTAGCCTACATAAGTGGTATTATACCACAGTGACCTATTAAGATAAGAATACCACTGAACAGTACTTTGATACCATGGTACTATTTAACTACCATATTCATGTATCATTGTACTTGTTTAAAAGGGCTGACAGACGTCACAGAACAAACACCGTTACTAAACAACACACACAACATGCTCGAGAAACTCATTCGCATACAGTAAAAGATAACATTATAAGCACAGGCAAATTCAGCACAACTCTCCCACACGAGCAGAGATGCTGGAACGAGGAAAGAGGATGTACGTACTGCTGTAGAGAGTGTTTATCCAGGAGAGCCTGGGCAGCTCGCGAGTGCTAAGGTGCTCCATCCCCCCAGCTGCCGTCTCCTCCAGTGCTGCGTTCTCCTCCGATCTCTTCCCTTACACAATCACTCTCTTTACTCGCCCCCACAACTCGTCTGATCTCCTTAATGATGGAGGGAAATGGACATATCTGAGTTTGAGATACAGAGCCGCTATGTGTTGCTTAGAAGAGATCGACGTGTCAGTGTGTGTCAGTTCGTACTACAGCTCCTCACTAA
Source organism: Chrosomus eos (assembly GCA_036326025.1). Taxonomy (NCBI): domain Eukaryota; kingdom Metazoa; phylum Chordata; class Actinopteri; order Cypriniformes; family Leuciscidae; genus Chrosomus; species Chrosomus eos. The sequence continues at coordinate 16,054,353 of CM070820.1, read as the reverse complement.
TACAGGCTGGAGCCGTTCGCTGCCAACGGTTGCTATGGGAAGGAGAGGCACTCCTCCCCCCTCTCTATCGCTCTCTCTCTCTCTCTCTCTCTCTCTCTCTCTCTCTCTCTCTCTCTCTCTCTCTCTCTCTCTCTCTCTCTCTCTCTCTCTCTCTCTCTCTCTCACACACTCTCTTTAAAACCCCTTTTTCTTCATTCCACTGCCTCAATTTTTTTCATTTCATTCACTCTTATTAGGGGCCAAGTACTAAAAGTGCGTTGGCACCTCTTGAACAACTTCTTCCAAAGTTATGAAATTTGGCACACTGATAGAGTACAGTATGAACAGTCACCATAGCAAAGTAGAGTATCTAACTTAATCCCTCTAGCGCCACCAATTGTCTTTTGAACTTTAACGGCTAGAAACAAAATTTTTCCCATCTGATTCCTTGGCTCAAGACGATTCAATTGCACCCTATGACGTAATTTTCCGTCGTGAAAATGTTTCAATCTTCAGACCATGCCGACAAAAAGTTATGGAATTCAAGTTGATTCGTCAACTGTTCAAACTAATTTTACGTAGCGCTTGTGAAAACAGACTTAAGTAGTGGTCGACCGATATTGTTTTTTTGATGGCCGATGCCAATGCCGATATCTTAGAGAGCAGGGTGGCCGATAGCCGATATAAAGCCGATATTTTTCTATATACTTTATATTAATTAATCAATATTTAATAAATTAGAAAACAAATCCTTAAAAAAAACATGCTTATACTTTAGATGGCAACTTCTTGAATTGGCAATCCTATTGTAATTGTTTAAAAATATATGAATATGTGAATAAAAAGGAAGTAAACACTGTAACAGGGCACTAAGTAATCTGGGAATTTCGTGCGCACTGGTAATCATATTTTTTCAAATAAAGACAAGGTAATGCTAATTTTACATTCAGCACACAGTGAAAACGATATGAATATGACACAGGGGGCAACTGGATATAGCACAGCATATTTAAAGGTGCCCTAGAATGTGAAATTGAATTTATGTTGGCATAGTTAAATAACAAGAGTTCAGTACATGGACATGACATACAGTGAGTCTCAAACACCATTGTTTTTTCCTTCTTATTTAAATCTCGTTTTTAAAAAACACCCCTGAAAAACAGGCGAATCTCCACATAATACCGACAGTGACGCAACTGTCGGGGATCACGCCTCCAAAGATTTGCATAAGCCAGCCCATGTTCAATGCCAGGCGGAACTGCGCAGCCGAGTCATCGGGACAAGCGAGGATCAGAGAGAAAATGGCAGATCATGGAAATAAATGCTATGTTACAGGCTGTGCAGGGAATGTGAGGACTTTTCATACCCTTCCCACAGAAAAGAAATGTCAACAGGCGTGGATGATGTTTATATATAATCGGATACCGCAACAGTTTAATTCGTTGTTGTTAGTTGTTAGTTTGCTCTGCCCATTTCACCACGGACTTATTTTCGAACCACGGACAATATCAAGCTTCTCTCAGCGTCTCAAACTGAAGAAGGGGGTAATTCCAACTATATTCCCGCAACCGGTAAGTAGTGATTTTATTAAAGATAATTTACACTGTGTTAGACCCAGCGCAATAGCAAACTTCCAAGTAACTAGCCTAGCTGCTACATAACCAACGTTAAATAGGCTAATTCTCAGTGAATAAACTATACAGAAAGTGGTCAAAGAACAATCCACACAGCGCAAGTTTATCTCTCTTGCCAAACTCGTTATGAAATCTGACGCTGTTACACTGCCAACGAAGCTCTTACTGTATGTACATCGTTTGCATTGGTGAAAGCATGAGAGAGAGAAACTGCGTTGTCTCGCGATCAACAAACTGTCATCTGCTTGCTCAATGTACATCAAAGCAACATTTTATGTGATGGAAATAGATTTGAATACTTTAAAAACATCTCACGATTCGTTAATCACGATAGCTGTAATAGTTAAAACGTATATAAAAGCTGTAGTGAAAGTATTCGAGAGAGTTTCACATGTCATATTTCATATGCAAGCATGTCAGCCAATCACAGCAGTGGCCGGTTCTCACAGCAGACACGCCCTTCAAACAGAGTGTTCAAATCAGAGACTAAAATCAGGCTAGGAAAAATGCCTTTTATTTCTAAATTATGACTATTTTTGATCTAAAAAACATACTAACATTATAAGGGCAACCCAGGAAACATTATAAAATAATTTAAAAAACCATTCTAGGGCACCTTTAAAATGAAGGATTTAAAGTTTTTCGATCGCGTCTCCTGTGAAGCTGATATTCTGTTCGCATTCACTCACTTTGCACGCAGTAACACGTTAAAGCAGGCTACAAATGCACACTTCAGTTCACAATATATCACAGTTTGATTCGATTAAATCTGCAAGGTTTGTGAAATTACATGTTTATTAGATATTCAGAGATTTGTTTAAATGATGTAGATGCGCATTTGCTGAATGTTGATGGTAAATGATAAAGTATTTTAGCCTGATTGTTTGCCTTTTCTGTTACAAATAATATAAAATCAGCGCTTTACTTTTTCGCATTCCATTTACTTTCTTTGTTTACCAATTCTGTAGCCACCGGTTCTGTCTAGCAAAGTATTAGATATGACTGACAGAGATCGTAAACTAATGAAGATTGAGAATGTGAGTGAGCGCTGTGTGATCAGACGCTGCCGTTCTCTTCTCAGGCGCTGTTTTCAGCGCCGTCCTTCAAAATAAAAGTCTGGAGCGCCATCAAAATAAAAGTCACGCTTCCAACACATCGGCCATTCATTTAAACTTATCGGCCGATGCCGATATTTTAAAAATGCCAAATATCGGCCGATATATCGGTCGACCACTAGACTTGAGGCTGTATCTTCGCAACGCTTTATCACATTCAGACCAAACTTTGAACATCTCATCACAAGCATGACATGAGGCTACATGCTGCGTTTCGGCGCAGCGCCACCGACTGGTAAAGAGATACAAAAAATGGCTATTTATACTCATAACTTCTGAACGATTGGACATTTGGTCTTGTTATATTCAGAGCGCCATGCCAAGTCAACTGATATATAAATTTTCCCATTTCGACCATTTTAGGACCATTTTGAATTTTGTACCAAAATGCTGTATTTTATGAACGCATGAACGTATCGTTACGAAACTCGGTATGGGTCATCAATACGATGCCCTGAAGGAGGCTGAGAAGTTTTGAACCAGTGTCACCTAGTGGCAAATTTTTTTTTCAAATGCATCTCTGGTTGTGGTAGACTTATTTTCACGGGAGTCATCTCATTAGGTTCCTGAATGCTTTCCGAGTCCAACGATACCAAACATGCTTCATCTTACTGTTTGTGTAGCGCGTTTTTTTTATTTAACGCTTAAAAAACATTTGCCAATATCTTCGAAACCGATCGAGACGAAACAACTGTAAGAAGTTTGGAAATATAGATCGTTGGCTACAAGCTAATGCCCAAATGACAAAATATTAATAGTAAGGGGTAAGAAAATGCAAACAAAGTCAGGTATGGGTAATTTTTTATGTGTTTATACATATAAATGTCTATAACTCCAAAACAAAATGAGATATTTTCACAAAATTTGCCACACACATGTATGGGCTCACTCTAAGAACATTCACAGTGCGAAAACAAACACAAATTGTGTAATTGCACCTCTAGTTGGTGCTATAATATAACAAAACATGAAATTCAAATTGCCATTGACTTTAATACAGCATTGTGATATAAAATGCTATACTTTATGAACACATTAGCGTATCGTTCCAAAACTCGGTATGAGTCATCGGCACCATGCCTTGAAGGTACTAAAAAAATTCTCGGGCAGCACCACCTTGTGGTAAAAGAAGTTATAACAAAATTTCCAAAAATGCTAATAACCTTTGAATAAATTTGCCTTTTGTAATGAGACAGACTTATCTTAATAGATTCCTTGGGTCACGCCGAGAACATAGATACTGTCCGAAAGCGCAACAATGGCCCAATGCAAAAGGTATCTTTATTTATGTGACTTTGTATCAGAGGGCAGTCCATATACATAGGTGGAGAGACTGACTTGTTATCTTACACAAAGCGGACTGCTGCATGTTTGTTGTTCCCGTGAGTGATTGATTAAGAAGTAAGTTATCTGTTTTACATTCTATGCAGTTCTAACTTTAATATTCTGTGTATTCAGTTACTGTCATCTGTGAAAGTAATTTGAATAATTATATTTCTGTGTGAATTGCATGCTACCCAAGTCCATGTAAAGTCAAATTAAAGCTAGTTTGATACTGTTCAGTTGTTTATGTTCTGCAGTATAATTCAGATATGTACGCTAAATTATTTATGCTATCTTTAATACTGTTTTTATACTAACATATATTTATTCTGTTTTCTATTCAGCCCACTCTTAAAGGGAGTGTTCACCCAAAAATGTATATTCTGTCATAATTTACTCACCCTCATGTTGTTCCAAACCTGTACATCTTTTCTTTTGCAGAACAAAAAAAGAGCATATTTTGACAAATGTCTTCATGTTGTTGTTCTTTTCATTGTTTATAAAATGAGTGGTAACCAAAATGGTTCGGTTACCAACATTCTTCAAAATATCTTTATTTTGTGAAAGAAACCAGAAGAAAGTAAGTCATACGGGTTTTAGACATGAATTGTGAGTAAATTATGACAGAATTTTAATTCTTGGGTGAATTATCCCTTTAAGTCTTCATGATATTCTGGTCACCAGACATGACTTAAGGCCCCAATACACTCACTCACTGTGGAGTACTTTTTTATTCTTCTATGCATTTTCCTCTCAGTAACAATTTAAACACACAACAGAATGCCAGTGGTGAGAAAACAGATAAGAAAGCATCTGATCATATCGATGTGGACATGTTTGCACAAGCTCTGCAATCTGGCACTCCTGTCAAGTCACATCTATTTATATAGCACTTTATGCAATAGATTGCTTGCAAGCATCTCTCTATCTTTATCTCTATCTCTATCTCTCTCTCTGTCTCACACACACACACATCATTCCTTGGGCAACAAGGAACCCCCATAACAAAACCCCAAAAAGACATCCCTGTTCCCCTCAAACCCCACCCCCACATACACAGACAAGGGGTGTGATAAGACAGACTGAACAACTTCAATTAGGACACAAAGGCGTCCTGGGAGGATTCCCCCCAACCTCTCACAGCAAGCTGCTGGCGCTAAACCCAAGACAAAGAACACAATCCACACAGACACACAGACACACACACACACGTACAGTATACTCGCTCAATACAGATTCATAAACACTAAACAGTGCATCTCAGAGTATCCACTTAAACAATCAAGATCTATATGTGCACAAACTCATAAACACTAATGTCTCGCCAGAGGTCGTTTGAAGTCAGACTTTTAGAAAGGCCCCCAAAGACCCCAAATTAAAGTGCTGTCTCTTGCCAAGTGCGAGTGTGTTTGTGTGTGTGTGTGTGTGTGTGTGTGTGTGTGTGTGTGTGTGTGTGTGTGTGTGTGTGTGTGTGTGTGTGTGTGTGTGTGGCCACTCGTGGCAGAGATAAGCAGCAGTTCATTAAATATGGATCTGACACACAACAAGCTCTTTGTTTCTGGATGAAGGCCACCAAGACGTCAACACAACCGGGGCTTGTGACAGAGATGGGCTTCACAAAGAATACGATTGCACACTAGACTATTGGAAAAAAAGAAACTTTAATTAATCTGATTAGTGTAGGGGTGTGCGATACCGTCTACGATAATATCGTGATTGTTGTTTTAAATGATGTGCGATCTGAAATTTTTGAGTAGGCCCTCACATTGCAAAAACAAACATAGAGAGTTGCACGAATACACTACGTGATGTAGTCTAGTAGGTTAGACCAGTGGTTCTCAAACTTTTTACACCAAGTACCACCTCAGAAAATATTTGGTTCTCCAAGTACCACCATAACAACCAACATTAAAATACAGTAGTAGTAGGCTGTAGGCCTAACTATTCAGCCACAGTTATGCACAGGCAGGCTCAAAAACCAGGTGTTTAACCAGTTTTATTTATAATAAGAAAATGTATTATTGTCAGCCACTTTAAACATTGTAACAAGTTTTAAAATAAACACTGCACTGTAAAACTCCAAGAGTTGTCCTTCCCGTCCAGATCCAATGCTACCACATCTTTAAATTACTCTTAGTATTATTTGAATTTTGAAGTTAACGTTATAAAATACGTAGACCTACACCACAAAACTAGTTGAGTTATTTAAAATGTTATTCAAAACATAGATTATTTAAAATTGGGGAATTCCAGCGTTATGGACATGACATTTGCTGTCAAAACTTGAAATATTCTCAGAAAATGCATTTAATAGCCTACTAATATATTGAAATGTCTGTTTATCCATATGCTACCCCCTTAAATGAGTCCTCCAGACATTAGAAAAATATCAGTCTACACATATAATACACTTTAAAAGTTATTTTTTTTTCTTTCTTTTTTTACTTTTAGGAGGCAAAATATTTTTTTGTAATTCTGTGAATTATACTGCGCAAATCAAAAGTAATACTACCCACCGGATGAAGAAGGGGTTGGCTCTCCACAGAACATAAAATATTCATTTCATTTTATTTTTTGTGTTCGAATTTATGAGGAAAAAACTATGTAAGGACGTAACAGTTTTCAGTTACGGACGCAACCGCTCTGACGTGTCACTAAAAGACTGTTTTAAAACTTTCACAGAGACCTCAGTTAAACAGAAGACACAAAGCTTTTCTTTAAAGTGAATTTCGATTTGTACTAATTGTATCTTAATTTTAATCAATGTTTCATCAACCAATTGCCTGGATTTAATAAATAAGAAGTAAATATAGCAGACAATAGATAGGCTCACGACACGGAGGCGCCTGCGAGTGAACTGAAGCGCGTCTCATAAATTAACCGAAACAGGCCCAGGGTGCGAACTACGGGGGAGCTAGGGGGAGCTCGGCTCCCCTTAATAAGACATGGGCTCCCCTGAAAACGTGATTCGTGAAATTTTGGGGGGTCTCAAAAAATATTGACAATGTTTTATTTTGACGCGCAGTTTCAGTTTTGTGTAATGTGTGATCATCGTGGAGTATTATGTAAAATAGCAAAAATATTAATTTTAAAATATTAAAAAACGCATCAATATCGTGGACGTATCGATTAATGCGATATGGCTCAGCTTGTCAGTTAACAACGGCTGTTTGTAGTAAATGCCGCTCCGTCAGAAAGCAGGTGAAGGCGATTTACTACTAATCAAGGAACCGGCTTTACTGACGAGATGCGCATAACAATATCGTGAGATATATCGCCCAGCCCTATTACTTTTGTAACGCGTTACTCCCAACACTGTTAGTTGGTCAAGTCATACACTCACCGTTCTACTCAAACCGGTGAGTTTGAAATTTAGTGATTCCCCTGCGTACCACTAGAGGAAGTCTGTACCACACTTTGAGAACCACTGGGTTAGACTATAGTGTGCTGGCGCATTTAGAGCGCACGCCTTCACTGCGTGATTTAATCGATTTAAAGGCCTCAATATTAGGGGTGCTCCGATCAGGATTTTTGGGGCCGATCGCCGATTACTGGAAGCTGTATCACCCGATACCGATGCTGATCACCGATTACAGGGTCTATTTGAAGACTTCTATTTATCATGTAGCATTACTTATTAAACTATATTTAACAACAATGTACATTAAGTATTACATTGAGAAGACAATGTATCATGAATTGACACCTGTGTATTTATTTGCAAGCAACATGTACAGCATATTAACTTAGCAGCCTGTCCTTGGTTTTGGGAGCAGCTTAGGGCTTGACATACAACTTTCCTGTAGAATATAAAATAAAATAAATAAAAGACAGAACATCTGAGTCTTTAAATTTAGCTTTAGACTACTTTAAACTAAAAACTACAACAAAAAAGGCTATAGCCAAAATAATGTTTTGAGTCAGTCAGCCATCAGTTTTTCTAATACACTTAAAGGACCACAGGTAAAGTCCACAGCAACAAAAAATACAAATAACTAACAACTTCCATATCTGTATAACTTTGCTTTTTTCTGGGATGCTTAGTCAGATTTTGTGGGCATGTAGAGAGGACGAGAGAGGTAGAGAAAGAGAGAGGGGGGATAAGATTATTAGATTCATTTCTCTTAATTTCTTGGTAATTATTATTATTATTTTTTTTGCAAGAACCCTTGCAAAACTATTTTAAACAGATTAAGAAAGCCACCACTACTGGTAACATCTATATGGTTAGATTGATTTGTTTAGATCCAGTGAAGTCTGCCCCACTATGTACCTAATATAAATAAATAAAATATCTCCAGTTAACTAGCAGAGCATTCATTTATTTCGCTATTAAATAAGATATCTAGCGCTAAAATGTGTTTTTGAACTCAAGCTGTGCACTCGTTGCTCAGTGTTCTCTGTGCCCTGCGCAGTCTTCACTCGACGCACGCTTCAATCTATCACCGTTGCGGACTCTATTCATTCCGGTGAAATCACGAAATAAAACACAAACGTGTCCCTGCTTGATATACTGTAACCACTGATGAACATATTCAGTTTTGATGAGAGAAAAAAATATATATGAGTGCGGATTAGAACCCGTAACCTCTGACACGCTTGGCAAACTATCTCCCACTAGACCATTGAAGAACTCGAATGTAGATTGCGGATCGATGGATTTTTTTACAGGTTGAGCAGAGAGGCTGCACAGTTTGACAAGCGGCCGCGGCATGGTAGGCTATAGACATTGCAGATTGCTAATGATTTGTCTTTTTCACACACCTTGTAGAATTGCCAGACCGGTGAAGCTATTTTTACCTAGGCGTAAAAAAAAAAATCGGCCTTTATAGAGACCGCCAATCACACATCCCAAAGCAATTATCGGCCGATTATGATCGGCGACCGATCAATCGGAGCACCCTTACTCAATATTCAAGTAAAGCTGTAAAAATACCTCTAGATGTCTTTTATATTTATATACTTTAATAGAGTTAATCAATATTACACGCAGAGTGACAATTTTTTTGCAATTATCACCATGATTACAAATGTGATACTGATTTTATACAATCGTTCAATAAACAAGAAGTTAATATTTAGGGACTTACATTTTAGACACAATATTGCCAACGAAAATGTTCCAAACAAAGCCACAGGAATGTTTTGCGACTCTGAGAAACACACGGCTGTGAAGTGTAAATGAACGAATCGTTTGCATAAATGAATCAATGACTCACTCATTAAGACAGTCAAATCAAAGCCACTAGAAGGCAAGCCTGCAACCTACAGCCAAAAAAGAGTAACGGCTGATCCTAACACTCGGCTGTGGTGGTACGCAGGTAAGGAGACCACAGACTGGTCAATGGAGAAGAAGTTTCACTACACTGAATAAACCGCTTTTTTGAGGAAATAGCTTATTTAATGAAGCATTTAATGCCTGTCCACTAATCTTCAACATGTTTTACGCTAAACAATACTTTTGTTGGGAACGATATGTAGATTTTACTATGATAAAAGGTTATTTTATAAGAGAAGGCAGAGAAGGGAATGTAGCGACAGAAGACTCATTTACGGCATTACCATAGTATTTAATAGTAATATTGAGTGACATTTTAGGCTATATTGTCTAAAGAAAGTAGAAAATATCGATGTTTTCTTTCTTTGGCTTTCAAGCTTTACCAGTTATGATAAGACTTGAATTGTAATGACTATCATAACTGCATGTATGCATACGCATTTTAAAGGGGTCATATAATGCCATTTTTGTACAAGTTAATATGAATCTTTAGGGTCTAAATGAAAACTTTGTAATATACTTTTATTAAAAATTCTCATTAGTATTTTAAGAAAACACTCATTTTACCTGCTCAAAAACAGCTCTGTTTTCAGCACGCCGTTTCAGTGCATATGCCTTTAAATGATAATGAGCTTTGCTCACCCCGCCCATCTGTTCTTTGGGGCGTTTTTGACACAACGCACGTGGAGTGTTGCCTTGACAACAGTTGATGGTGTATTTTGGCGAAAGAATGGCAGCTGGAGTCTCTGAGGACACATCTGTAGTGCAACCATTTGAACCGGAGTCGGACCCGGAACAAGATGACGGCCCCGAAGAAGTTCGACAATTAAGGCACGAACAGGACGTTTCTGAATGGTTGGTTAACAATGTCACTTTGATCTATTTTTGTATGTACTGGCAGTGTAACGTTAGAGTTGTGAGATACAAACGCTATGTGTTTAACGTTACTAATGTAAGATATAGGTTAGTTCGTTAACAGATTTATGTTTTTTTTGTAAATGTAGGCTTGTCAGTGATGCGTGACGTTATCTCAGTGTTAGGTACAACTATCGTGACTGAAACTGACATGAGGTCATGTCAGTAATGATTCTAGCAGTAGTTGAAGGATACCTAAGAATTTGTTGTATGTTTATGTTTAGTGCAGTACGAAAATGTTTTATGTTTTAATAAAACTTTTCAGTACATCTATAGTATTGTAACTGCAATGATATTCCTGTTAATATTCCTGTTACGTTAACTGTAACACCTGCGTACACAGTTTTTAATAACACAATAACTATAACGCGTTTTTCATTATAAACGTGGGATTATGAATTATATTGAGAACGTCGTAATGTTACATAGAATACATGCCGTAATGCACCCTGAGTGTAAACATTAGCCACAATCATCGTGAAGCGTGCAAGGGATTTGCAAAGATTAATATAAAGGTTAATAAAACGTTACACTCACTTCTTCTGGAGGTCCAGCAGGAACACGAATAGTTGGTACCGATTCCTTTTTCAGTAGCAGCTTCTTAGAAAAACCTGATTTATATTGACCCTCGTTTAAAAAGCAGTCTGGTGAGAAATGATTTGCGCAAACATGAGCGCATTGACGTTGCTCGTCGGGAATATTCCCTTCATAAACAAAACTCAGCCACTGCGTCTTCAGCGGTTCGGATTTAGGAACATCAAAATGACTGCTGTGTTCGTTATTACACCCAAGAACAGAACACCACAATCGCTTAGGCGCCATTCTGCTCCAGTGTATCAACAATGACGAACTATGATTGACATCTCACTCACGAGCGAGGGCGAGTCTGTGTTGAAACGCTGCTGTCAATCAACAATCGTGGGAGGGGCGTGCGAGCTTGTGACGTCACACGCTCGAACGGCTCGATTTGAGGCGGGGGAAAACATATAAGGAGATTAAAACAAAACCACTGGATGGATTTTTATTATTATATGATGGCTGTGTACAGACTAGGGGTGATTCCACTAGACTAAATATATGAGCAAAAATTCATATCACGATATTTTTCACTGTCTGGACGATATCGATATTATATTGCGATATTTAAAAAAAAAAATTGGAATCACATTTTAGTACACCTAATGTGGGAGCCATTAGCTATTGTTGATGCTGTGGTGGTGGTCTACACTAGAGGGCAGTGTGCTTGTGCTACAGTAGCCAAGGTGACGGTAGGAGGGGAAGGAGGTGAGCAAAAACGCACCGTTTTTGTGTATCCCTTTAAATGCAAACGAGCTGGGGCCTCAGGCCCCATTTCAAGAAGAGGACGGAGCTTCAAGAACTCGTGCTCCGGTGTCAGGACAATTTTACAAAATGGCGGCCGAGATCGGAAGTAGGGTAGCGATACTTCTGGTCGTGCCGCCGCCCTCTACGATCGCTATTCATTCTCAAAATAGACTGTGAACAGCTTGTTTTCTCTCAGTCATTAATCTATCTGCCAAAAGTAAGAATAGCAGATGTTGTCCGTTTTGTTGATAGTTTTTTCAGGGAGCTGTGAAAAGATCGAAATTGGACAAAGGTTACAAATTCTTGACGTTTGCTTACATTTTTAAAAAAAAAAAAATTTTTAAAAAAGCCAAAAATTCGTTCACTCGTAGGCCGCCATAGTTATTTACGTCTCAATGCATTCTGGGTAGTGACGTGTAAAGGTTGTAGTCGTTTGAGCCTAGCCGCTGTAGGCGCTTCGTTTATTGTTTTTCCAACCGGGTAGCTAACTAAGTTTTGACAGTAGTGAGATGAACACGTCTGCCGTTCAGTTTGACACCGAGCACACCGTAGGCTTAAATAAGGAGAATAACGCGGTGGCTGTGCGGTAACTGCTTGCCAATGCCAAGCGAGAACGACCGCGTTTGCTGTAAAGAGCTTAGTATAGTCAGTATAGTCTGAGATTTAAGATTTTAAATATGTAGTGCACGGCAATTTAGTGCAATGGTAATTATTAATATTGTAATTGTAAGATTGAAAATGTACATGAGGTAGATGAGCAGAATGTTGACTTTGTTCAGTGTAAAAGGGGGTTGCACACCGGTCCGGACGAGAAGTGCAGCGCCGTGCCGCGTCTCTGACAACTCGAGGTATCGCACACCGGACGCGCACTTTGTCAGTTTATGGCCAGCAATATTGTTATGTTACGGACATTATGGAATTAAAATCATGTCTGTACTGTGTTATGATTGTACTGTACAATTAAATACAATCGTTGCTTATTAGTCTGCAGTATGAATTCACTTTACCTCAGAGCGTCCGTTAATTTGCTCAAAATCCGGTAACATCAGCAATTTTCATTCAACCAGCCGATTTCTGTAAATGAATGTAAAACTAAATGTATATTGCTGCGCAGGGTGAAGTCAGTATATACATTAACAACGATTTTAGACAAATAAATGTAAATTTAATATAAAACTATGTAAATGGTGCTCTGTGGCGGCGCGGCAGGATTTTGAACAAGGTCCGAGAGGGTATTTCTATGCGTTCAACATAGTTACTGCTTAGGGAAAATAAAGCAAACGACTGCGGTAGATGTCTTATTAAATTATTTATACCGATAGTACGATCGTCTGATCTATACTTAGCCTACCCTGACCAGCTGCTGACAAAAAGTGGAGCTCTTTACAGCAAACGCTCTCGTTCTCGCTTGGCATTGGCAAACTGCCGCAGACACCATCTATTTTGCCCCACTCTCGCTTCCTCAACTCTCTGATAATCTTCATTTTCATGTAACTCTTGAGTAGGCCTATCGTTTTCCACGTTATTCTCTTGATTTAAGCCTACGGTGCGCTCGGGTTCAAACTGAAAAGGCTGAACGGCAGACGTGTTCATCTCGCTACTGTCAAAAAACTTGGCTAGCTACAACCTTTACACGTCACTACCCAGAATGCATTGAGACGTAAATAACTATGGCGGCCTACGAGTGATTGGATTTTCGTCTTTTTTTAATAAAATCAAAAACATTTGGAGTGTTTTTGTATCACCTTTTTATAGCTGACGCCCACGTTAATCTTATAAGGCCAACATGCCACACTAGTCGGGGTACCCTTTAAGTGTTAGTTGTCCAGGAGATTCCTCCACTAGATTATAGCTCATTTTTCATGTTACCACCATGAATGAAACTAAGAATTGTACATCTTTACAGTGATTTTGACCTAACGTTGCTAGTAGGTCTAATAATGAAATTAAGGCAAATAATTAAAAAATGGTTAGACTAAAAATATGAATGTATTCATATTTTTATGAATTGTATTGATATTACATGTTTTAAAAAAATCATGATGTTACAAAATCACATTCTACTGTCTGGGAAAAGAAAATATATTTCCCTATATATGAATGATCAATATAATCAATGGTTTAACAGTATTTGAAAATACACATAATATTACATTGTGTTAAAGGTGAACTATCCAAGTTTTTTACCTCAACCAATCAGCTTCGGAGTCATTGGAATGGTTATATTACTCTTTTCGGGTTGAATGGTGGTCATTTCGCTCCCCCCCTACCCACCTATCACAGCCATTACTTTCAAAATATAATAATTATAGTCTTAATGGTATTCGGCCAATCGTCAATTTACATTCACATTTAAATGTGAACATGTATGTGCAATATATGTACACAATAAATGATAAAACGTTGTGAATATTATTATTTTGTTGTCTTCATTTATGAATATTTTATATGTATTAATATATAGCCATACATGGTACTAGTTTCCCATATATGGAAATGTATTATGTAGGCCTAATACATCACATTATATTTTTCAGTGTATTCCAATGTATATTGGAATACACTGGAATACAGTGGAATACAGTTTAGAGACCCTAAACTGCCCCATTGTACACCCTAAATGAACAGCACACATCTTTATTTAGGGTTAGGCCTAAATAAAGATGTGAAATAATATATGAAAGTCTTTCTATCACTTTCTTTAGATCACACTAAAAACCAACAATCCACCTCAAATGGCAGCTAATACATGTTCTTGTGCTGCTGGAAGTCGCACTGGTTGCATTACTTTACCAGACAGCACATTTTAGTAGATTTTAGGAACCAAAAATGTTCCAGCTGCCCTTGCTTGCACAAGCAAACAGCAGGCCTGGCAAAGGCCCCGCACCAAGGTAAAAAGAAAAAAAGGGAAAGAAAGTTACAGAAAACAACTTCTTCAAAAAAAATGTAATTTGCCAACAGTTAAAAATAATAAATAAAAGTGCATGACATGCAAACCAGATACCAATCAAGTGCAATATAAACATGTTTTGTCAGGGCATCACTCCCGAACTGGCATCAACACTCCATTTCAACATCTGCTTCCTCCTTCACACTGCAGACACTTCTTGCCGTCTGTGTCTGGCATAATTTAAATTCTCCCCAGTTGTTCCATGAAAACCTGAAAAACACGGCCTGCGGTGTAAGATATCTACGACCGGACTCTCGTACACGGACGTCGTCCTCCGTGAAGTGCTTAGCACACAAAAAAGTGCCCCTGTTCTCTTCGTATAGCCCAAATCCAACGCTTTTTCAAAAAACATTTTGCAAGGAAAGCTGTGAAATGATAAATAGGGTTGTTTCTTTTTTGCATTGAAACATAAAAAGATACGCAACAGGACTGACCGCTTTTAGTCTCCCCATTTGTTCTCCGACTGCTACTGCTAGCGCTTTCACCGGAAAAGAGTTTACCCTACTTCCGGTCTCGGTGGCCATTTTTGTGAAATAGGCCTGTGTAATCTCACTGAATGAAAACGTCAGAACAGAAACTGTCAGTAGCACTGTTCAGTTTGACCCGGATTCGGACAATAATGCTTACAGAGCCAGAGAATATGCTGTATGGATATAGAACAAATATAGTTTTGTTTGATTACAGTTATAACTTGCTTATATCCACTATTAGTACAAGCCTGTTGTAGCAGAGGGTGGTTGTGTCACACACTGCCAACACACATTTATGTTCAAATGTGAATTTTGCATAATGGGTCCCGTTTTAAAGCTCATTATTTTGATTTGGCTTATTAAAGGTGGGGTATGTGATTTTCTTTTTTGACCATTTTTTCAAAATCACTTGAAATCCTATTCCTAACCCACTTACAGCCACTGAGTTAGAAGCACTGAAATGAAAATTAAAAAATGTAATCATCTGTGGAACGGGCAGAACACGAAAAACTCCAGCCAATCATTTTCCAGAACGTCTAGAATCATTGGACAGTCAGTGCGTCAATCAAACGGTCGTACCATACCCCCCTCCCCCATGCCCCTCTTCTAATGGGTGGAGTGGGTGGAGTCAGGGAAAGAAGGTAGGACCTTTTGAGTTGTGTATTTTCAAAATCTGCCGGCTGTTTTGCAAATCACATACCCCACCTTTAATATACACTTGCGATTAGTCAACTAATCGCTTAAATGAACGACTAATAGTCGACTAGAAAAATCTTCAGTCGAGGGCAGCCCTAATTAAATTACAATGAAGTTTTTAGTGTACTCTTAAACTTAGTTTTATGCGCCCTGTAGTGACTAGCACTTTGTAACCAATAAAGAAATTTGCGCTTTTTTCCCCTGCAGTAAAGCACATTCCACAAACAATGCAGTCAGTCCTACTGTACGTTTACTAGCGATATAACGCCACATACAGAAAATGTATTGACAAAACCAACGCGCTAATCCACAAGAAACTAATTAATGGAAACTGTAACTGACTGTCATAAAACTTTGAACGGCGGGCACTGACATCACTGCCATAACACCACGAGGTGCCTCACGTGATCCAAATTAGCCGGTACGCTTTCTCCAATAGTAATCTCCCTATAATAAGAAAGCTTTTGGCAATATAATGTAGTGTGATGCAAGAGCAATACGAGACCGTTTCCCATCCACTAAAAAGTTTTCGCTGCGTTCATATCACACTAGTTTTCCTCCAGCAAAAACAGAACGTGAAGACACTTTAGAAAATGTTTTTATTGGAACTTTTTATTGTGGATGTGGTATTAGATTAACATTATGCACTGAAATTAAAGAAACAATCACACTGTAAAAATTATTTGTTGGTTTAACATAAAGTTGCCTTACATTATTTGTTTAAATGAGCTCAACATTTTGAGTTGATACAAAGAAAGAGAGAAGTTTACTGATAGAGATAAGTACCGGCACATTATTTTTCCACGTCAATCACTGATCTCACCAAATGCTGACATTTGCCTATACACTGGATGTGAGCGTCACAACAAAAGCGAATAGAATTCATTATAATCACTGATGCTGTCTACCCTACAGTATACAGAGATGTGCATTCAGTTCCGGGCATTCTCCACACACTTGAGTCTGTTGAAAGGACAAACAGAAGGCTGAAAAAACGTTCACTTTGACGTGTCCAGTTTAAACAGCTTGTTTAAGCCTCTGTTAGGGCTGCACAATTTGGGCCAAAATAATAATCACGATTATTTTGATCAATATTGAGATCACGATTAATTATCACGATTATTTGTTGATTTTAACCAAAACAAATTTTATTGCCACATAGGCTAATTATAACTGCTTTCACATCCATATTGTGCTACATTTCTGCTAATGTATGTGTATCTAAATAAAATAGGTCCTCTTATCACCAAAATTCAGTGCATCTCCTTAAAGAATAAAGAAAACAAAAAAGAAAATGTAGCAAAACTTCAACAGGGCACTATTTTACATTTTACATTGTGTAAATCTATTTTAGGAAGCAAAATATAAACTTGCATTGTACCTGCATAATGGATGTGAATAAAACACACAAAATATACAATCAATAAAAAAACAAATATTCCATAACAGAATGTAACCAAATGAGAACATTTCAAGGCAGAACTGCACTATGGAAGTTTGATTAATGGATGAAATTCAGAGTCATTGTTATTTGACGCTTAAGAAATGTAAAATGTTGTGGTAGGCCTACAGTGTCAGTGATTAGTTGTGAAGTCTTACTGCATAAATTTAATCTATTTAATTCTCCATGTGAAAGTTTATGTGCTCAAATTATTTCTATTTGTTAAACAATAGGTCAAAACAAGACGTTTGCAGGACTGATTATTGGAGTCCATTAATCGAACTTCCATGCCTCTTATATAGTAAATATTTATATGTAGTATGTACCAATTTACTAATGCTCACACTCGGTCTCTCACACGCACTGTCACTCAGTCTCTCTCGCGCGCGACACAATCGGTAGGCGCGCGCTGTTGCTCGCATGCAGACACACTCGGTATCTCTCGCACACTTTTGAGCACGCTCTGAGGACACTCGGTTCTCTCTCGTGCACTGTCGCTCGCACGCAGACTGTAGGTCTCTCTCGCGCACCTGGGCTCATGGAGGCACGTGATCAGACACTGGTTTACGGTGCGCTAGATTGGCAAAAAAAAGCTTTCTGTGAACTGAATGACGCATTTAAAATATCGCTCGATCACGCGAATTTGATCGTGGGAAGCCAAAATCGTGATCGTGATTAAAATTCGATTAATCGTGCAGCTCTAGCCTCTGTACAGGCTTCAGAAGGATCCCAGCATTGGAAACAAGTGGATGGTTTATTTTAATGCCGTCCTGGATCGCGTTGCAGAATTACATGTTTGTTCGGAGCATTTTGTTTTGTCAGCAAGGCACAGTATAATGAAGAGTTCGCAAAGAAACTTTTATTGAAAGATGACGCAGCCAACTGTATTGGATAGGACAGCAGCTGCATCACAACCCTTAAGTTAATTATTTCATAATGCTTTGTGGGTAAATGACGGACTTGGATGGATAAAGTTTTCAAAACATGAGAGAGTGTTGATTCCATTTTCTATTCAATGACATTAGACAATCATAACAGTGGCCATTTAGTGAAAAGACTTAAAGGAGCTTTATAAACGTTATAAGTGAACCTCAAAGAACATATAAAAAAATAAAAATAAATTTAATCCATGCCATAACCCTTTTAAAGGGGTCATATAATGCCATTTTTGTACATTACAAGTTAATATTAATCTTTAGGGTCTAAATAAAAACTTTTTAATATACTTTTATTAAAAATTCTCATTAGTTTAAGAAAACACTCATTTTACCTGCTCAAAAACAGCTCTGTTTTCAGCACGCCGTTTCAGTGCATATGCCTTTAAATGATAATGAGCTTTGCTCACCCCGCCCCTCTACACAGTTTTTAATAACACAATAAACATAACGCGTTGTTCATTATAAACGTGGGATTATTAATTATATTGAGAACGTCGTAACGTTACATAGAACACATTCCGTAATGTACCCTGAGTGTAAACATTAGCAACATTCATCGTGAAGCGTGCAAGCGATTTGCACAGATTAATATTTAAAGGTTAATAAAACATTACACTCACTTCAGTTCTTTTGGATGTGCAGGAACACGTATAGTTGGTACCGATTCCTTTTTCAGGAGCAGCTTCTTAGAAAAACCAGCTTTATGACCCTCCTCGTTTATAAAGCAGTCTGCTTTACACATTGACGTTGATCGTGGAGAATATTCCCATCGTAAACAAAACTCGCCACTGCGTCTTCAGCGGTTCGGATTTAGGAACATTAAAGTGACTGCTGTGTTCCTTATTACACCCAAGAACAGAACACCACAATCGATTAGACGGCCGCCATTCTGCTCCAGTGTAAACAATGACGGACTATGAGGACAGCGCGCTCAAGGCAGGTCTGTGTTGAAACGCTGCTGTCAATCAACATTCGTGGGAGGGGCGTCCGTATTATCTACGTCACTAAAACGAACGGCTCAATTTGAGGCAGGGGAAAACATATAAGGAGATAAAAAAAACACTGGATGGATTTTTATCATTATATGGCGGTTGTGTACAGGCACTGCCAACACACATTTCAGTACAATCAGCTTGTAAAAGTGCATGTACCATTATATGACCCCTTTAAATACCAAGATCGAACTTTTAGGCAATGCTCCGTGAACAAAACTTTACTAAATATTATTTGTATCGTGCCTACCACAATAAGTTTTGTGCATTGATACTTTTGAAATTATAGCTTTCAAAATCTTTACATTTTATTATTTACATTTTTTTATGTAATTTTGCCTGCCCATTTAAATGTTTGTATTCAACTAATTAATGGATTATTAATTCGTTTTCTGGTGTCTAAATAACACCTTTAATTTCATTTTCAGTTTCGGCAAAAAAAATATTTCAGTGCATAACTAGTTATTAAAATATTAGTGTTAATAAAAATTAACTTTAATTGAGCATTGGATGACAGTAAAGATAATCTAAATGTATAAAAAGGAGGAAATGACCATGTGCACATTTAAGTATGGATACTGGCCAATACTGATAAAATAAAACATTGTCTGATAACTGATATGGTACCAAAATATTGTGCGGCCATAATGATGAAAAAAAAAATCAAGATGGGGGGACTGAAAATAAACATTTAGAATGATGAAAGGGGCAGCAGAACAGCCCCTCTTTTTTTAAAAAATGGTATGGAATGGAATGGGGGTCTGTATACACTTCTCAGAACTGTATTTCCTTTGACTTATGCTGTGTTCACACCAAACGCAAATTTAATTATTTGCGCAAGTAGATTACATACAATACAAGTCAATGCAAAGACGCGAATAGACGAATGACAAATGAAGCAAATTGGGTGATGCGGTTGCCACGAATGCTCGATATTCGCCTCAATCGCGTCTTCTGCGCAAGTTGAAAAATTTCAACTCGAGTGTAAAATTCGCATGGCGCATTGTCACGTAAGCCAATCAGTTCAAAGCTTTTTGATAAGTCCGTGCACTGGGCGTGGTTCAGCAAGGTCTGCAGTGGGAGAGAGAGACAGAGTTTTGCCTGGCTACTAGTTTCTCTGTATAGCTGGCTAACCGTTCTATTATAAAATGTAAAAAAAATATCTGATCATTCTCCATTAGGAGCCATCCACACAAAATGCGCTTTTGCTTTGAAAAACACAAGACAGTGGCAGTGGAAAAGGGGGGAAAACGCAAGGTTGAGACGCATTTTTTTAAAGTTGAACTTCTTTTAACTTGAGCGCTTCATTTTTAGAGCACAGTGTCATGCGCGAGACGCTTCAAAAGATGCAAGAACCGAGTGCAACAGTCATACATGTCAGTCTAGCGAGTTTACATTGAAAAATAATGGCAAAGTAGCGCAGTGGAATGGTAAAACTCATTCTTGAACGGCCCATAACGCGGCCGCTATTTACATCCAATATAGTCTGTAATCTATTGCGTTACTGGCTATTTAAATAAATAAATAAATTCCTATTTATTCTAATATTCTAATTTGCTGCTGCTATATATAAATTATCTCTCTCTATCACTATATTGTAAAATGAGCTCTCATTTCCTGAAACACATAACCATGACTTCAAAACTAAAAAGTAAGCAATGTATACTGGCGACACATTGTGGGCTAGTAATCTAGACATGGTTTGACATTAAATACCGGATTTATTTTACAGTGCATGTGCTACAGTATGTTGACATGACAGGCTTCAGTCTGCAGGTGGGAAAGGAGAGCTGTTCCTAGATCCGTTCGGGAGGGCTTCACATTCAGAAGAATGAGACAAAGACTCACGTCCTTCTGAGTGGACGTGCTGGCACACATTCAGTACAAAAAAAAATCAGTTTGATCTATTGAGGTCACAGCATTGTGCTCTGATTGGCTAGTGTGTACGGTGGTCGGATATCTGTTTGTGTGCACACAAAGCATATCACAGTGTAGTGATCAAACAAGAATATCATTGGTGTGACTAGGGGTGTTTTCACACTAACAATTTAGTTCAAAACCATTTGTTTGTAAATTACACTATGCAAGGTGTATTTTTGTTAAGGACTAAGTAACAAGACAGTGATAAAGTGAGAGATTGAGAGCAAGGTAGCTCTATCCGAGCACTTGGTATTTTTCCAAAATATCATACCTTGCCTGGGGCAAACACTGTTCTCTGACAAACTGAAATCCATTAGTTTATACAGATGCACTCAAAGCTTGCTGACCGCAAACTGACCACACAAACACTCTGCTGCCATCTAGTGCTGCTGCTGTGTTAGCATTCTGGTAATATTTAAAGGTGAACTGTGTCCTTGTGATACTTCCTCCTATCGATGAAAAAGCCAACCGTAGGCCAAACGTCTGAAAAACAACACCGTGGCTCTATTTCTATATCTAAAATGCACACTCAAAGATGCGCTGACTGAACTGTGAAATCAAATCAAAGCTAAAAGGCTATTATTAGCAAACACATCAGCCATCAAAATGCAACATGGCCTTGAGCGCATTACTGCTTTTATAAAATATAGTATAATATAATATATAGTGTCCTTGTTACATATGTTACATGTACTTACCAATAACAGTAAATAAACAGAGCAATTCCAATAGGGTCCTCCTCACACCATCAGTGCTGGGGCCCTAATTATGCATGATTACATCCAACTAACCCTCAACCAAACCCTAATCCTACCCTAACCCAATAATAATTACATGTAGTTGCTTAATATTCCTCAGTACTTAAATATATAATTACACTGTAACAATGACACCGTAAAGGGTCATGAAACCCCAAACCAATTTTTCTGAGATTTTAACAGAGGTATGTGTGTTGAACACCATTGAAGACAATGTTAGCATCTGTTAGATTTAATAGTAGGGTTAAAATTGTTAAATTTTAGTTTTTTTCTGCTTTTTTCGTCTTCCGGGTTTAAAATCTTCATCGTGTCCACGTCACAGGCTGTGACGTAGCAGTGTTCTGTGAATGCGTGGATGACTCATCGGTGTCTCATAATTATTAATGAGACTGAGTTTCATATCCTATGAGAAGACACTGTCTCTTAATTATTCATGACACCACGTGGATCTTTCCAATGACAGACAAACCGGTATGTCAAACTGTGATATCGCGTAGTAGATGAGATCATGAGAGAGGCAATCATGGGACGCAAGTGTTTGCTTTCGTCGTGCAAAAGTCCAAGTGGGTTGAATATGTTTCCCCGCGATGCTGTCAGGGCACGGCTAGACAACCACGGACACATCTAAACTATAGTGTGTGCCGCGAACATTTTTTGAGAATTGGAGAATGGTGGACTTCGCCTTGTTGACAACCAATGCAGGTTTCATCTTGCGAGTGATGCGGCACCAAGACCACACGCACGCTTGCACGAGCACGAGCTGTTCATAACCAAAGGAGCATCAGCCACTCAAATCTTTTGTTTACAGTCATAATGTCTTCAGAGGTAATACAGTTATAAATCTGCAAGTCATTTTAAATATATGAATGGAAAGGCATTTGAGTAAATTACACACTTATGTGTGAGGGGAAAACGGGGGTAGAGGAAAACTTCGGTTTTTGTTTCCATCTATCTCCATGTTGAACTGTTTTATGTGTTTACTGTATCCACTTATGATTGTATTATTATGGAAACACGTTCATGAACAATATAAGTTATTACTTTGTAAAAGCTCAAAATAAAAACCATACACAGTTGGTCAACAAAGTACACTCAAATGTTTCAAGGTAATAAATCAAATGACACTATAGCCACTTTCCAACCAAGTAGTTACAGGAAATTAGTTATAGGAACTGTCCACTTCTAAACAGTTCTAAGAACTACTCTCCCCCAAACTCAGTTTTGCTGTTTGCGGTCGCACTGGCCAAGTGGCCATAGGAACCGAGGGGGTAAGGGAGTGACGCAAGCACGGCGGCGGCGGCGCCACACACAACAACAACAAACCAGCATGGAGGAGGCTATCGCAATGTTCCTGTTCTGTCCAATAACGGAGTACGAACGGCGGCGTTTAAAGACTATGCTTGAGTTCTGTACAGAGAAACACACAAGACGAAGGCTCCAGCGTAATATAATCTTAAGTAATATGATGGAAGAAGATAGAAGAGCAGAGCGCAGGCAAAGGACACAAGGCTACCGGTAGGCCATACACAAAAACATAGTTATATATTTTATGGGACATGTTTCATGTTGTACTATTCTTCCAAAGACAATTCCTAGTTTATGAACCTGTTCACTAACAATGGTAGTAAAATCAATTCTGATTGTACATGTATGACGCACGAGTTGTCTTCGCTGAAGCGGAGAATGGCGGCTTATACACAAACCTGCGAGACGTAGCCTGGTGAGCGTGAACGCGCATGACGTCACGCCCAGTCTCAAATTCGAGCCCGAATCCCTCTTATATATTTTACTGTACAGGATTATAGAGGCAATCTCAGTGAGCAGAGAAGGGCTCATTCAGCCCATCAGGCAGTTCTTTAAGCATGTATAGGATAGAAAACAGGTATTTTTAACATGAAAAGTTGCGCAATGCACCTTTAAGCGGAAAATTTATAATTTTTAAATATATGCATTTATAGTGTCTATATAAACAACTATATATTTTATAATGACATTATAATTATACATGTAGCCTACATTAATATGTTTTAAATAGAATTACGATTACTGTAGGCTAATATAGCAGGGCATTCAGTTACTTTTGAAAGGACAATAATAAAGTGTCAGTGTATTTCATAAGACTTTAACTTTGCCAGCTATAAAAAAAATCTAGCATTTCCTCACCTAGCATTTCCTTTTACCACTGATTTTTAGTGACAGTCGATATGCATGGGACACTGGTGATGACAGTGATTGCATACCACACCCACTCCCTCCCTTCTTCTCACAGCCGTCCACGCCCATTTAAGTTGCATTTTTCAAAAAGAAACTTCTCAAACTTCCTATCTGTGTCTCCTAAACAGCTTCAACGGGGAGATCGCCTTTGAATTGCCCAGCTCCATTCATGTGCTTCCTTTGTTCTGGAAACTTCGCGGTTCATCTGGAGATCGATCTGTACCAAGGACTGTTCCAGGAAAAGTATCTCTTGTGTGCTGTGCACCTCTGATTGGATTTTGGTGTTCCCCTGTTGTCTTGGAGCTTGCTTTACGTGTCAAATAAATATTGAATATCCTTCAGTAGACTGTGACAGAAGACCGGACCTCAGTTTATCTCTCACGTCTGGAAGTCCTTATTCAAACTATTGGGAGTATCGGTCAGTCTGACATCAGGGTACCATCCCCAATCTAATGGTCAATTGGAACGAAAGATTCAAGAGATTGGAAGGTATCTGCGAACGTACTGCCATGAAGCTCAAGATCACTGGCATCAGTACCTCCCATGGGCAGAGTATGCCCAAAACTCACTTTGTCAGTCCTCGACTGGTTTAACCCAGTCCAGTGCGTCCTGGGATATCAACCACCTCTCTTTCCCTGGACGGGGAACCATCTGACATTCCGGCGGTCCAACACTGGTTCATTGAAAGTGAAAGGGTCTGGGATTCAGCCCATGTCCACCTCCAAAGGGCTGTCCGGAGACATCAGCAACAAGCAGATGTTCGTCGCAGAACCACTCCCCACTACACTCCAGGCCAGCTGGTGTGGCTCTCGACCCGGAACATTCGCCTCCGGCTGCCTTCACGGAAACTGAGTCCCTGTTACAT
Source organism: Chrosomus eos (assembly GCA_036326025.1). Lineage (NCBI taxonomy): Eukaryota > Metazoa > Chordata > Actinopteri > Cypriniformes > Leuciscidae > Chrosomus > Chrosomus eos. The sequence goes on along the minus strand of CM070820.1, from coordinate 16,029,542 downwards.
CGGGCCCTTCGCAATCATAAGACAGATCAACGAGGTGTGCTATCGTCTTGCTCTTCCCCGTCACTTCAAGATAGCGCCCACTTTCCATGTTTCTTTATTGAAACCCTACATAGCACCCCTTTCCTCTCAGTCCTCAGAACCTAATGCCGACGAAGTGCCCCCTCATCCTCCTGTGGATCCCGCTGAAGAGAACATCTACCAGGTTCGCACCCTTCTAGATTCCCGTCGACGAGTGGGTCAGCTTCAGTATCTCGTGGATTGGGAGGGATTCGGACCCGAGGAACGCTGCTGGGTCCATCGGGACGACATTCTGGACCCCACACTCCTCCAAGATTTTCATCAAGCTCATCCAGAGCGTCCGGGCCCTCCTCCAAGGGGCCGCCCTCGTCGTCGGAGTCTACGGCCCTCGGGAGCTGGCCATGGAGAGGGGGGTACTGTCACGGGTCCCATCAACAACGACACACACCAATCAAACTCAACTCAGCGCACCTGGTCTCGTTCATCATCTCCGGAGTTCTGATCAGTTCCACCTGCATGTCATCATCACTTACCTCTGTCGCTCACTGCTTATAAGGCCCTATCACCTTACACCCAGCGTCCGGTCTCGTCTATACGATACTCATGACTCTCTGGTTCCAAATCTTCATTGTCTGGTTCTAGAAAAAACTCTGTAGACTGTAGACTCTGTAGACTGTCTTGTGCTAACTTCCTATCTGTGTCTCCTAAACAGCTTCAACGGGGAGATCGCCTTTGAATTGCCAAGCTCCATTCACATGTGCTTCCTTTGTTCTGGAAACTTCACTGTTCATCTGGAGATCTGGAGATCTGTACCAAGGACTGTTCCAGGAAAAGTATCTCTTGTGTGTTGTGCACCTCTGATTGGATTTTGGTGTTCCCCTGTTGTCTTGGAGCTTGCTTTACGTGTCAAATAAATATTGAATATTCTACTTTCGTACTCTCGTCCTTCAGTAGACTGTGACAACAGTAGACAATATCAACCACTCATAATGTCAGATCAGGTAGGTTGAGAGAAAAAAAATGTACACTTCTATTTTCAAAGTGTTCACAGTATCAGTACAGGTTTTCTAAACCAAGCGGAAATGATGGTGGGCTCTGCCTGCCTGCAGAGACTGTAAACAACAATGCCCCTAAAACACACACCACCCTCTTCCTGTTTAGAAGATTTATTCTTTGCAGAATCTCAGTGCAAAAACATCATTAGGATTGCAGTGCTGGTGAACAAAACATGACAAAAAACTTCAACTAAGTACACATTTACTTAGCTAAATTGTTATAGTTCTTACAGTATACAGCTAGTTATAAATAAAGCCACACTCTAACAGAACAATTTCAGCATTTTAATTTGTAAATGTAAATGTGTCCAATCAACCATGTATAATGGTCCATTAGTATCATTCATTATATTTGGCAATGGGAAAATATTTTGAAATGAATGTTACTATTGCTGTTATTTATACTCACATAATCTGAGCCTGAGAAGAAAATAGCATAAGATATTTGGATTCTATACGTTCATTTTGGCTTGTACTTGGCTTTTAAGTTTTATTGGCCATTCAGTCCTTTTTGGGGATAAAATGGTTAAATGGAACAGAACACATGGGTCTTAAAAGCGCTTTTTAAATTTGTTTTATTTAACGAATAAACGAATAAAATGCAACACTAAAAAGCAAGATGCTCAAAAACATAAATAATGACAACTGCTGAAGTCACCCAAAGTGGCGCTGCTCTACATGGGGAAAATTAAAAGATTAAAGATTTAAGATTCCATTGGGTTTTTAAAGAGGTTATGAACTGAAAAATCAAATTTGACATAAAACAAAACCGCTTTTATTGAAACCAAGCTGCCAAACCGACTAGTTTTCTACTTCCGGGTTTATATTGCGTAACAGAGATGAATACATCAGCAGACTGCCTGCACAGACAGATCAATACCAACTTCATCATTGTCTTTTTGACACGCCCATTAGTGCGTTAGATGAAAACAGAGAGAACAACTACAACAGGATTACTCAACTAAAATTACTATAGCTGCCTGCCTTCCAAATGATCCTAAATTTCCTAAATGTTAGGAAAGTGGCTTTTTATTTTCAACTATGTGAATGTCTCTGTTAGCAACAGAGGAGGACACACCAAGGTAATTTCCAAATAGGTAAAACGGTGCATAAACGATTGCAGCAGGTAAGTAATGGAATTTTGAGAATTGCAAACAACTTAACTTGAATAACAACAGTCCTTTTCTGATGCAGGTACAGGCAGGTACCACAGGGAACAATAAAGACAGAATATGGCTTGAAAACAGGATGATCCACAGGTAATTATCAAAGGTAAGTAGTCGGATATGTTCAAAAAAGGGTAGTGCAAAACAAGACCAGACACTGGGTGTAGTTTTGCTAATTAAAGCACCCCTGCTTAAAAAAAAAAAAAAACATGTAGTTGACCGTACTAATCATTTCTAGACAGTTCAAGGGTGACAACTCGACTAACAGATGCATAAATTCAAACCCTTCAAATGTCCTTGTAGGTAATGGCATTTTTTTTTTAAATTGCTTCAATTTTCTGGGATCAATGCTCTGTGTGAAAGGGGCTATGGAGAAAGAAAGAGTACACATTTGTTCACAGTATAATATTAGTATAACGGAGACGTGTTTTGAAACTAGGGCTGTCACTTTTGTGAAAAAATCCTGTTCGATTTTTGAGACATAAGTGTTCATTGAATCGATTGTAAAATCGATTTTCCGTGTCTAAAGACGTTTCCATTTTCAACACCAAATATAGGCAAATCCACTGACAACTAACAGGCATTAGGACGAACGTGAAGAGGGCGCTTGAGACGCGCAGCGCCCACAAGTCAGCAATATTCCTGATGCTTTATTGGCGTGAAGTTTCGTGCACAATGACAAACAGGAGTGCAGCATTCAGGGATTGAAATTAACACCCTCAACTCGCCAAATGCGGGTAAAAATAAACTTTGGCGGCTAAAGGCCAATTTATACTTCTGCGTCGAGTGTACGCTGTAGTGTACGGCGTAGGCTACGCACGTAGGTGAAGCCGTCATGAGCATTTATACTTATGCGTTTAGGTCTGTGTTGCTCTGCAGTACAGCGCCGAAACGCTAGTTGGCGGCGGAGGGTTTTAATGTTCCACTGTGTTTAGATTTCGCGCGGTTCCTAGAGAAGAAGAAGATTCCTCGCGACTGTTTTGAGTTTAGGTTACTGCAAGCAATGGCGATTGAAAGAGAGCGGATCACATTGGAGTTGGAGCTTATCGAGGTGGAAAAGCAGTAAGTTTTTAGTTTTTTTTTAACAGTTTCGCTGTACTTAGAATTTAAAAATGGCGGGCGGTGCAGAAGTACACGCCGGAAATGCGTAGAAGGAAACGCGATGCTACCAAGCCGACCAATCACAGATCTTGCGGTCCGCGTCGCCGCGACGCGTAGTTACATTTTTGAGGAGGTGCGCGTCAGGTTACGGTGAAGGGTACTGCGAAGGGTACGCGTCTGTGCGTATGCTACGCCGTACCTACCGCGCGCACCCGACGCAGAAGTATAAATTGGCCTTTAACGCTGTCAAATCAAGAGGCGTGCGTCTATGTTTACTCACTTTCTTTGCTGTGGAAGTTCGTGTAAGCCAAATCTGTGTGGATTCAGCGCAAATACGCAACTCGTGAGTCCTCGTCATAGAGATATACACATCTATGAGTCCTCGTGATATATTAAATACAGCGTATTGCGCAGAATCTGCGCATTTCTGGCTTACTTGAACACACACGTCACTAAGCAACGGCTCTGGCAACAAATAACGGTGCGCTTGTTCACTTGCCTTGAAGTAATAGCGAATATTAAAAAGCATTTGGTTAACAGTGTAGCGAACCTACATAATAATAATATACATAAAATGTATTTAAGGGGGCCGGAAGGCCAATTTAGCTCAAAGGGAATGATTCATCGATTTGCAATGAATCATTGACCGAATCACTATGGAACCGAACAAATGACTCGTTTAGAGTTCATTTGAACGGGCCGTAATTTTAACCTTGGCAACAGATATTTATTCAATTTATAGTGAAACACTATGTATTAGCAAGGTAACTTTAGATCGGCAGTACAAGACATTAAATGTGTAAGCAAAACACAAGACAAATATCTTTTCAAATATATGGACGACTTTATTAACTATTCTAAACACATAAAACTAATGTCTAAACCCAATCACACACACACATTCATTCAAGGCGCAGAGGAAGAGAGAGAAAGAGTGAGTTTTCAGAGTGAGATGCACTTTGTAAGACATAAACCTGAACGAACCACCAAGCATTAATTGAAACCTTCGTTTCTTAGAAAGGTTATTCAATTTAAATTAACAAACACCAGTTCAGCTAGAGTCTGGAAGTTACTTGCTTGTCCTTTGCGTTGCTTAGGCCAGGGAATTCCCTATTTGAGGTGCTTCGTCAGAGGGGTTTCCCGGCTGGCCGCGTGGCTGGTTGTCTTTGTCTGTATGGAAGTTGGACGGCCAGTCACGTGGTGTGTTGGCGCGGATGAATGAAAGTCTTTGAAGTTGGAAGCGGGTTTTGCAGCCGAAACGTTAAACGCAACTTTGCATCAAAACTTAACTTAGAACCGAGACTTTTACGAAAAAGAAAATAAAGGAAGAAAGGAAAGTAAGACGAGTAAGGTGGCTTGAATGAGCTGTTTTAACCCCGATCTTGATGGGTTATTTGTCTGCTGGTCTAAAGGTGGTCTGGTCGATGTAGGAGCGTACGAACATGAACACTCTCTTGCTGTTTTAGAGAGAGGCACAAACTTAATTCAACACCGAACCGAAACTGAACTGCTCTCTGGACTGAACTCAACTGAAACGTTCTGCTTTGTTCGGGTCTTTAACTTAAAGTTAGTCCAACCTCTTTTGGAGAATTCTGACCAATGAGACAATGGCATCATTCTAGGAGGTGGACTAGTTCCTACTTATCATAAATCATCTGGGATCTGCTTGTTTTCCGGCACTAAGCAGAGAGAACAAGAGATCACAGTTTAAACATTATAGATTATTATAATCATACAAAGCATTTTACACAGATTTCACTCAAGCCATCTTAAGAATTAAGAATATATGATCTTACTGATATCAAACAAGACACACTTTCATTCATCCATCTAAAGTAACAACATTTGCATGACTTGTATGCTATCTAGTATAATAGACACCTACATAGCTAGAATATAGGATTAGGTAGTGGAACAATGTTTGATTATGAGTCCACTGAGCATTGTTCTGTTTGAGTTGTTCTCTGCAGAATGTGCAGAATTAATGTGGTTTGATATGTAAAGTGTGTTGGTGTGTAAAGTTTCTGGGGTTTAAGAAAGACATTCCAATCTGAGGTCACGGCAAGGTCCCTGCTGAAGTCTGTTCTGTTCATCTTCTCATGGGACCTTGTTCTTTAAGAAAGACGGGGTCTGTTAGTGCAGGGTCAGATTACCTCTTTGCTAGGGCCCTGAGCAGTTCTATTTCTGAACAGATCTGTCTTTCAAAATTATAGAACATTGGCAACGTTCTTCCTTTAGTTAAACAATAAAAGTCTCTCCGGTTGCTTGTTCTCTGGGTCTGGTGATTTGATTCAGGAATGTGAAGACTCTTTGTGTGATTATGTATGAACAGTTCACCTAAAAGCTTCAAGTGGGTTTGGTTCATTCTCATTGTTGCTACAACAGAAAAGACATTATTATTTACCAAAATCCTACATGTTCTATTGATCTGTCCACCTAAAACACATTTTTGGTAAAAAAAAAATACATAAAAAAAGGCTGTTAAAATCGATTCCCTATATTCGTTTCGATACTTGTTGTTGGTTGGTCCGATCGATTGTGCAATCGATTTTCGAACGTAAAGTGACAGCCCTATTTGAAACCAGCAGAGACAACAGCATGGAATAAACCCATGCATACCACAGCCTCATATGTATCTTTCGCTGCCTCAAAAGACGCAGTAGTCCAGCGCGACGGCTACACATTGTAATATGTAAATAAGACAACATCTGTATTGCAAAACCCTCCATGTTGCAGATGTTGTTGTTGTTGCTGGTGTTTTTGGCATATGCTTATCAACACAATGTCATTGCCATAGAAACCAATGCAGATATTTCATAAAATTAAAGAGTGGCGTGGACACACACATCGGATCTGAACAGTTGCGATACACAATGAAGGTCAATATTTTTAGATCAGATTCCAATCGGATACACAAATAATTGGATTTGGACTGGCAGTGTGAACGTGGCCTTAGATTCATTGGTTGTGTCCATAGACTGTAAAAAATATGGACAAAGCGTCTGTGACGTCACCCATAGACTTTCTGAAGAACGGTTTATGGGGGGTATGGGCGGCGCCATCTTGGAAAATCTTTTCAGAAAGGATACAGAGGTAGCCTAGCATGCCTGACCTACATCAAGATGTTAGGTCTGGGAACTCCAGACTCCATTGACATGCCTCAATCCAAGGGGAGGGATAAACGGTTACCTTTCAAAATCCCTCTGCAAGCAATAGGATAACGCTACAACCAACCAGAGCAACGAACGGTTGTGGATGAGTGAGTCCCATGCGTTTTTCCACCAGCGGAGCTAGCTGATATATTAAACTTTTGCCGTATCAGGTCGGCAAAACTCCGAACACATCTTCCTTTTTTAAGAATGACTTAAGATACGTTCTCTTAACTCCAAGTCCTCCAGAGTCGCGGCCAAAGCCGATTCGAAAGACCGCTGCATCTTCATTGTTTTCAAGTAGCAGGGAAATCACATATGGAAATCACGCGGAACGTCATGAACTGTGCCGTCATTGTGTTAAGCCCGCCCGCCGACTCTATACACGATGTGATTGGCCTGACCCGTTTTTGGTTTTTCCAGCTCAAAAGCCTATGGAGAGTTGCTAGTAGGGATGTGCACGAATATTCGAATTTTCGAATATTCGATCTGTAATTATTATTCGAAAAATAAAATACTATTCGAATTTTGCTACGTTGCTTTTGCTGGCCGTAAATGCAGTGAATCCATGATAAATCCCATGCACTAGCTCGCAGTTATAATTAAATGCACTGGGTGGCGCTGTGGCGTCAACAAGTTGTGTGTATTTGATCACATAATGTTGTCGTCTGCCTCGCGAAGTTTGGAATTACTTTCTATCTTACCAAATTATCTTACAAAATGGAATTAGTTTTGATCAAATTAATTAATCTGAATTATATTATCACCACAATGAGAAATCACATGAAATCCAAACAGTCGAATGAGGAAAGGCAGCTGACCAACACTACATTCACGACTGCAGGTAAGCACAGCTGGACCCCGCGATCCAAGATGATAATCTAATAGCAAAATGATTTTGAGACATACTTCCTTTAAGTTTCTTTGACGAAGACCGGTTTAAGAACAGAAAACGCAAAGTGCTGTTAGAAACTTATAACACCGATATGTTTGTGTCTCTGAAGCGTCTGTCAGCGCGGCGCCTTTTCTCACTCGAGCATAAAGTGCTGGCGGCGTCCCTGCGTGTGGATATTATTGTTTTTCTTAACATAAATGTCAAACAATATAAACATGATAATCATATGCTGACTCGAGTGTGTTTGTACGCTGTGTACGATATCTGGCGCAATCTGCTTTATTAGCCGTTTTTTTTCGTTCCGCGCTGCTTGAGCATGCTTTTATTAATGCTTTTGTTTTTTTATATTTTTGTTTCATAGGCCTACTGTTTAATGTTTTCAACTAAAAGAAAACTTTAACATGTATTGTGAGCTTGTTGTGTATATTGCCTAATCATAAACTTGTTCAGAAATGGACAAAAACATAAAAAAAAAAATTACTTAAAAAATAACGTCTTTTTCGTTAAACGTCATTTAAATAAACGAATATTCGAATATTCGATTTTTATGAGCCCGAATATTCGAATGCAATATTTTAAAAAAATGCCCATCCCTAGTTGCTAGACCACACTGGCTGCGAAATAATTTTCGCTGCCGCTAGGGTGCGTCTAGATTTCTAGGCTAATACAGAGGTGGTATGATGTGTTGTGACAGATCATGGCCGAGACGTCAAATTTCAGGAATTCCACTCGGCGCAGCCCGTTATCAGCTGTCAATCAAGCTGTCAATCATAGTTAATCACGCCCTTATTTGTCATACATTTTATATCTAAATACGATCTAAACTAACAAGTTAGAAAAAAATTCACTCCCCTCACAGTTGTCAGGCACTCAGAACCTATCGAAAAATACAATAAAAGTCCATGGGACCAACCTGTAAAAACGTGAATTTATGCTGTGAAAACGGACATTTTAACATGGGGGTCTATGGACATTTGCTCCCTTTTGGGACCTGCCCCTAGTGGATTTTCGATGTATTGCAGTTTTTCACACTTCCCGGTAGGCTTCATTTTTCAGATTAGAATTTTGCCGCTTGGTTGTGTCCAAGATGAAGTATAAATATACACAAGGCCTAAAACTAACTTTTAGCCAGACCTGCCAATGTACCGGCCATACATTTTTGTTTTACCAGCCATGAAACTTTCTGAAAAAACAGGCAGTAAAGACACCAAAATTTTAACAAATTAAACTTCACATTCTCTATTCCAATTACGATAGCAGCTTAAAGGGATACTCCACTTTTTTTGGAAATAGGCTCATTTTACAACTCCCCCAGAGTTAAACAGTTGAGTTTTACCGTTTTCGAATCCATTCAGCCGATTTTCTGATATTTAGAAGAATATCAGAAACCAGACAGTTTCTGGTCTCATTGACTTCCATAGTAGGAAAAAATATACTATGGGAGTCAATGAGACCAGAAACTGTCTGCTTACTGATATTCTTCTAAATATCAGAAAATCGGCTGAATGGATTCGAAAACGGTAAAACTCAACTGTTTAACTCTGGGGGAGTTGTAAAATGAGCCTATTTCCAAAAAAAGTGGAGTATCCCTTTAAAACTACTAGCCTAACTAATATATAAATTTAAAACATTACTAAAGACAAGTAAAGAGTCAGTAATAAAATAAGAACAAATAATCACAAGCAATTACAAGCAAAAGCACAAATAAATACAATATAACAAAGATACAAATTAAATAAACAGTGCTTAGGTTTTTTAAGGTAGGTCTAATACTAGTTTTCATGTACAGAAATGTAATAAAAGTAAGCAAATGTAAAATAACACTGCATAGTGTATAAATTAAACATTCTTATTAATTTATTAATTAATTAATCCTTATTCAATATACAAAAATCAAGAGAAGTGAGTGATTTTCTTTTCTTTGTGTGTGTGTGTGTGTGTGTGTGTGTGTGTGTGTGTGTGTGTGTGTGTGTGTGTGTGTGTGTGTGTGTGTGTGTGTGTGTGTGTGTGTGTGTGTGTGTGTGTGTGTGTGTGTGTGTGTGTGTGTGTGTGTGTGTGTGTGTGTGTGTGGTACTTGTTTAACTATACTTTTAAGGGCCAAATGACCTCAACTTATATAGTGAAATATCATGACAAGTTGACAACCGACATACAGGTCTGAAACGACATGAGGGTGAGTAAATGATGACAGAATTTTCATTTTTGGGTGAACTATCCCTTTAACAACAATTCTGCTTTGATAGACTAATGCCAGGGTCACAGGGAGACAACGACTTTTGTCAAATTCATCTGTTAAGAGCACACAGGATGCAAGCCTGGCAGAAATGTCCAGCACTTCTCCATTTCGAGACAGAAGTGAAACTGATGAAGTGAACGTTGTGAAAATATATTTAAAGATGGCCATCTTTAGGCAAGACTGTTTGGATTTATATGAAATGATAACACTTTACAAAAATAGTTTTTTTAACATTAACTATAAGGATAATAACAGTATTGTTCATTGTTAATTTCAACATTTACGAATACATTTTAAAGTTGTACCTCCTAACATTAATTCACTATGAACTAACATGAATGATCAAGATATACTATGTTAATATTTTTTATATATTTAAAACAATATATACATACACTCTTTGTAGTGCAAATTATAATGATAAAACTGTCACACAACTTCACAACTGGTATACTGTAGCATACTTGAAGTATATTCTTCCTCACACAAGTAAACAGTTTAACAAGAAGTGCTCTCAATATAACACTGAACAATTTACAAAAAAATAAATAATAATAATAATAAAAGTATAATATTTTTGAGGTTTATTTTTATAACCTACAGAGAACATCATCATCACAGGTTATTTGAACCAAATTCTAGGCGTGTTTGCCGCACATGTTCACAACCAGTCAAATAAAGATGTTTTCCCTGCAGGTTATTTTGGGGTTTTATTTTATAAAGAGAACGGTCCTAGAACGTTACCTGTTATTTTTAGGTTTTATTTTTTAACACCATATGAAACTAATGAAAACATTGCAGATGATCCCAATGAGCTACAGATATTATTCTAATGCTGAAATGTGCTATTTATACATAAATTACATAATGCTCCGACACACTCGCTCTCTCTCGCGTGCTCACAGCATAATAGGTCTCCTTAAAGACTAGGACTAATTGTTACTATACAAATGCAGAAATCTTGGTAAAATAATTAAAGATGTCGCACTCCTGAGAGCTTGGCCTGATAACATTGGTGTAAAAGCTTCTCAAGAATGTTTCTAAAAGATATTGTCAGCTGAAACACGTGCTAAGCATGCTCAAAAGTCTCATGGTCATACCACAACTATAGAAATCACTGTTGTCATTTTACCGTATGAAAAGATTCACCCTCATTATACGTGCAAAGCAGACCTTTTGATGGTAAATCATCAAGCAAACAGGACAGACCAGTGAGCCGTCAGCAGATGTGCCTCTGGTAAAACTGCATTGATTGTATCGGTTCAAGTATCACAAGGTACATGCACACAGACAGTACTTCAAACCTACTACAAAGGTCAGAGAGATAACACTGCTGAAGATCTGTTTAAAGATGCACAAAAAACTTCTAGCATGTCTTTTTGCTGTTGACAGGCAAGATTGAAATTTCAGAAATGTATACTATAATTGACCAATTCGGGTTTTTCAATGTTGATTCTGATAATATTAATCAAACAGGGTCAACAATAGCTGATTTAAAACTAATATGCATTTTTTTAAAAGTAAATGACATGTACACAAAATTGTTAAATTAACACTTATACAATCTTTATGGCATTAATGTACAAAAATATATATATATTGGTTAAGGTTAAACTAGTAGGTTAAAGGGGTAAATAAAAAAAAAGTTTTGGGTGTCAACCTTAATTATTACAATACAAGGATATACACGGATCAATAACTAAAAAAAACTAACTATTTTATTAATTTATTACTTTCTTTGTGGTGGGGCCAGTGAAAATGGATTAATTGAAATCAGTGAATCAAACTGAGATCTTGTGAATCGGAATTGAAACGGGACATCTGAATCGATATCCAGCCATAGTTCACACAGAAGGCACTCTAGCAATTTTCTGGGATAATTTTTCTGTGAAAGGGGCTATGGAGAAAGTGCGTGTGCGTGTATGATTTGTTGGAGTCAGACAAAAAAAATTACTATGATACACTTGTTTGAAGTCGATAGAGTCAGTCAATTTTGAGAAAAATCGTGTTAAAGTTTTCTTAAGGTTCCAAAACAAAATCTACATTGGCCCAGTAGTGCACAACACAACGAAATTTAAAAAGGAAACATAAGTTCACAACACAACGGAAATGAGCCACAACACAATGGAAAATGTACAACACAACGGAAATAAACCACAACACAACGGAAAATGTACAACACACAAAATAAAGCCGCAATACAACGGAAATGCTCCTGACCACTAGAGGGCTCTCGGAACGCGATAAAGTTAGTTTTCCTTGCCATTGTTATAGAGTTAGCAGTCTTAATATATCAATACCACGATTAGTTTTAAGAGTATGTAACCATTGTAAATCAACAAAAAATATACTTAAAAATCACCTACATTGAGCGTATTTATACTCAAGAATGCTTTGACGCGCTACCACAGCGCATGATCGCAAAGGGAACATCTGGCAATTACATCAAGTGGTTAAAACGTATAATTTATTATAATATAATTTGATGAAGAAAAATAAAAACATTTCGTGAATTGCAGAATTACAGGACGGCACTGGCACAATTTCACCAGTTATAAGTCAGTCAGGTCACTAGGAACATAACACAAGCTTTGGGACATGCAAAAATAAACCTTTAGGTGTTACAGTAGGCCTAATGTTTCTATAAAAAACAAATTGTTTACTGTGCATGCAGGGAGCTATTGGCGCATTTTCACCTGTTATAAGTCTGTCTGGTTAATAGGAACTACAACCTTTGAAACATGATAAAAGATTAAAAAAAAACTTTTACAGAAATTCCCTAAAAAATATTTGTTTACTGTAGGCTATATACATGAAGGGAGGTATTGGACAAAAAGTCAGCTGTAAGTCAGTCTACTACCAATACAATCAAGCTTTGTATTTTGAACATGTATGGAATTGGCAGCTTGAAGGAATTGGCAGATGTTCCCTTAGGGTTGCGCTGTGGTAGTGCGTCAAAGCATTCTAGAGTATAAATATGCAGCTATAATGCACATAGGTGATTTTGAATTAATAAATGTCGTTATACAATGGTTAGCTACATACTGTTAAAACTAATCATGGTGTTGATATATTTTTTAGACTGCTGACTCTATAGAACAGTGGCAAGGAAAACTAACTTTATCGCGCTCCGAGAGCCCTCTGGTGAGGAGCATTTCCGTTGTGTTGCGGCTTTATTTCGTTGTGTTTTACAGCTACGCTACTTGTTTTGGAACATCAACGAACACCACTAACCACTCGGTGAGTGAAAACGAACGTTAAGGGTTGTTTTAAGGACATGTTTGTAGGGCTGTAGCGATACACTAATCTCACGATACGATACACGATATTCAGCTCACGATACGATATATATCACGATATTCAGCCAACGATACGATTCGATACGATTCGATATAATTCGATACACTTACATAATTTTCTGAAAGATTTAAAGGGGGACAGAGTGATTTTGGTGACATCTTTTGAGTGTTCCATTTACTTGGATTGAATTAATTGAACTGAAAACTCAAAACATCAATTACACAATATATGTTTCTGACTGGACAGAGAGTCTAGAGCTTCGCAAATGCTGGACAAAATGAATCAAAGATGTGTTGAGAAAATTAGTTCCATTTATTGAAACAGTGCAAACTGTAGCTTACTAGCCTTTGAAAAGTAAATAAAGTGCAGTATTGCAAGTAACAATGGAGAGTTAACAAGTCAAATTTACAACTTGTAAAAACTTGTTAAGAGCTGTGCGCTCCCTGTTGAACTGTCGGCAGTATTGTATTGTATGTTCCGTGCGCCTTGAACACCCCATGCAGGTAATTTCTGCTTGATGCTAATTTCTATCTTATTTTGTTAAGTAACGATGTGGACTGTAGAACGTGTGACAGACAGTAAGGCTACACGAGTTCGATTTGGGAATAAAGTGCGAGTTGTTGTTAGATGCCAATCGCCTCCGTGAGTCTGTCTGGCCTCTGCATGCAATAACTTCAGTTGTGAGCTATCCTTATTTTTCTTCTTGAAGCAACGTGTTACAAACTGTACTTCAGTTTATTTTCGGGGACACCGCCTTCACCTGCCATCATGTCTATCGGCTCGCTTTCAGGTTAAACTCTTCGCGACTGTGCAACTGGTTTATAGGTTGCCAGGTTGAGGTGACAAGCAGGTTGACATTTTAAATGGTCTGTGGATTGTGTGAATATAATGCATTCAAATCGGGAGGGGTCCGGGAGATAGGGCTAAAAAAACGGGAGAAACCCGGGAAAAACGGGAGTGTTGACAGGCATGGTATAGCTGGTAGGCCTACTGGTAGTCAATATCGATGCATGCGCGCAACTGGCCACTAGCGGCTGGCTGACCAAATCGCTCTTCATGCAACGCGAAAGGGGGTAAACACGGAAGATTTGAATGGGACTTATGTATCGATACTTGCGGCTTAAAAATCGATACTTTCTTAGGGAAAAAAATATCGATTTATATGGCAGAATCGATAAAATCGCCCAGCCTTACATATTTGTGTATGCTCGTAGACAGCCACTCTGAAGCCCGTCAGAGGCAATTCTAAAATAGTCAAAAAGTCGAGACAGGACCCATCGTCAAAATTTCTGTGTCCAGTGTCCACCACTCTAGTTCATCCAAAACAAACTAGAAAATAGACTCAAAGTGCTAATTACCAGAATTATCCTTTAAATTCAAGTATACAAAAACCATGGGGGCTATACAAAAGTATCTTTGATTGTGTAAGCGTGAATGCGACCATCTCAGGTATATAGCCAATTACCTCTTTTTAGTGACCGAAGCTGGTGAGTTTGTGATTGTGAGACCCCCGTTAAATAGAAGGCGTGAGGACCTCAAAGCGACATAGCTTCCTAATATGAATGGGTAAAATATAAAAGTAAAGAGTTATTATAAGTAAAGAGAATTTATGAATGTTTTAAAGGTTCACAGTATAGCAGTTTTTATTTTCTAAAGTATTTGTAACGACTGAGAAAAATCAGACACAATTATTTGTTTTAGTTAACAAATAATATTTAAAACTCACTCTGGGATCTGTGGTCCCATCCCCTAACAAGGGCAAGAAGGATCTTTGGTTACCATGACTATGATCAGATAAGTTGGTTTTATTGCAGTTAAAAATGTGATCACGTGGTCCAGACAGAGAAGACAGAAACAGACTTTAAAACAAACTTTGCCGCATTAATAGACGAATGGATCTATAAATGAACATGCACCCCAGAAAATTGTGTGAACGCGTTTACTGTTTTGTGTAGTGTCTTTTAATTTTTATTTTTGATACAGTGTATTTTATGATAGAACCAACGGTCAATGTAACCTCACCTATACCATGTTTGGTCTCTATAAATTGGTAGAGCTCATGGTAATCAGCATGTGCTCAGCCAAGTGCTCATGGAGAGAGAGAGAACCTTCATCCAGAACAGAGTCAAACTACCCATGCAAGTTCATCATATCTTCTTCATCCAACGGAGAAGAAAACGATTGCAACTTCAATGTTTGACACTCAAAGGAAACATCAACATCCTTTTCTAAGATCTTCCAAGAAATGTGTCTGCTGCAAATGCCATCCAATATATACATTTAATGAGGAACTCTGAAAATGATAAGCTGATGGTTCTTTTCATAGTTAGATGTATCTTTTCAATAGTTCCATTTCCTGCTTCTGGTATTTGGCTCTGATTCTCTGCTTACAAACTAAGTTTATTTTACGATCTTGATCTTGTTATCGGTACTAAGCGCTGTACATGCTAAGAATTTTTTTTTTTTTTTTTGTGCCCATGAAAGATAGCCTTTTCTTAGAATAAATGAATAATCAACAGAGTTTGTTTGGACGAACTGATTAATGGATTGTAATATTAATTTGGTTACATCAAATTAATCCAAACTGACCCAAATATTCATAATCAATCAGCTAACTAAAACAAAGTTAGCTAACTAAATTTGAGCTAACTCTTTACATATTTAACAACAGAAAGTAGTCCACTCCATGACTGCATGACACTGTTTTTTATATTTAATATAATTCTGTAAAGCTGCTTGCTTTAAAGCAATCTGTTGTATAAAGTAACAATTACTGTAATATTGTGCTACATTACTATCCTAACTACAGTGTTAAATCAAATGAGCACTAAAACAGCAGGAAAAGCAAATTAAACAACCTTTATAATGCTAGTGAATAGAACAGGATTCAGCTTAGATAACTACAGCTAAGAGATGTGACAGATCACAGATGCACAGAAAACCTGCACTAAATCAATAAATCTGGTTCCTATTCCAGCAGAACGGGTTTCCCGAATGCTTATCACAATCCATGTGTTGGCCTGGAGACAACAATGTTGTCCCTGCGTTTAGGGAGGATGAGCCTCTGAGAAAAAAAAAACATTTTAACACCACAGTAACTGCATTGAGGTGTGGATGATGGTATATATCTATGGCATAACACAGCAGGAAATGATATGCATCTTAAACTTGCTTTGGTTTAGTTGCAGTTGCAGAGCTGCAAATTCAAGCTAATGCATACAGAATGTTGGCATTGCAAACCATCTTCACCAGTTTGCATACTGTACACACCAGGGTTTCCCATACATTCATTAATTTGTGGCGGGCCGCCACAATATCAACGCTGACCGCCACGGATTGATTTTCAGATTTTTAAACTATTTAATATGGGTAAAATTGTATTTTATTGTAGAGCTGCGCGCAGCTTGCTCGCTGCTCAGCTTGAACACTGATGAGAATATTGCTTTATTATTGCATTTTTTTCTGGACAAGCAATTTTTTTACTTGGACAAGTGTATGACCGATTTACTTGTTCGAAGGACAAGCACATGAAAAGGCTTAATGTCGAGCCCTGAGTTATATTTTATATAGTATTATGATTATGTGGCGAGCCTAAGTATAGTTTTGTCAAACAAATAAGTTTTAGAAAAGGGGTGGACAAAACAGCGTCTCTGACATACCGGCAACACTGTCTTCACAAATGCAGCTCAGCCAGGCCTCGTACCTCGTAATCCCTCAGGGGATTATTTAAATGAGTAACATTATGACATCACAAAGTCCGGAAAAAACGCATTGTCCAAACAAGTCATTCTTGTAGTTCTTGTAGCTGCGTTTAAAAATCTCAGTTACCTTCCACTTTATCTGAACTAAGTTTGATTAGAAATATTACTCAAAGCGAAATAATATTTGCAAAGTATTTGACAGCATATCTAAACGATGTTTGAGGGCAAAAATGTCGTCTTGTAAACGGAACTGTGGGTTGATATGTTAAAAATATTTTCTATTTTATTACTTAAATATCATTTTTTTTTTCATCAAATTTAAAATCAAGTTTTGTTTTGAATGAATGAATGAATGAATGAGGCATTTATATAGCGATTTCATATGTACTACTGTACACCCAAAGCGCTTTACAATCATATCAGGGGCTCTCTTCTCAACCAGCACCAGTGTGCAGCATCCACTTGGATGATGCGACGGCAGCCACAGTACAACGGCGCCAGTGCGCTCACCACACACCAGCTATAGGTGGAGAGGAGAGAGAGTGATAGAGCCAATTTAGTGGATGGGGATTATTAGGAGGTCATGATGGACAGAGGCCAATGGGTGGAATGTGGCCAGGACACCGGGGTTACACCCCTACTCTTTTACGAGAAGTGCCATGGGATTTTTAATGACCACAGAGAGTCAGGGCCTCGGTTTAACGTCTCATCCGAAGGACGGTACTCTTTTGACAGTATAGTGTCCCCGTCACTATACTGGGGCGTTAGGACCCACACAGACCACAGGGTGAGCGTCCCCTGCTGGCCTCTCTAACACCTCTTCCAGCAGCAACCTGGTTTTCTCAGAAGGTCTCCCATCCAGGTACTAACCAGGCTCAGCCCTGCTTAGCTTCAGTCGGCAACCAGTCTTGGGCTACAGGGTGATATGGCTGCTGGCTTTGACAGAGACATTTGTCTGCGTAAACAACAAGACACAGATTGTAGTTGCTGTCATATCCCCCAAAGTCTTTCTCTCACACACACACAGAAACACAAGTTCATGCACAGGCTTGGCAGGCAGTGTAGAGTATTCTCTTCCTTAACCAGCTGTAACACGCCTCAACAAGCAAAGCATTTAACATAAGGAAAAAATGAGGGGAAAATCATGTATTTCACTGAGGCATTTTTTACAAAACAGACTAAAACAGGTTTGATGGTTACACTCAATTCAAGCCCTTAAAAAAAATCCCATTTTCTACATATTATGCCCTTTTACAAAGTCTTGATTTTGCTTTTGGGGTCTACTAGAATAGGTTTTCATGCTTGAATGTTCAAAAAACACATTAGCCAGAAGCCTCTACTGATCAACATACTACTTATGGAACTCTACTCAACTAGGCCTCACCCCCTAATTTGCATATGCATAATGCATATGCCTTAGGCGGGATTTATTTAAATGAGAAATATTGTGACCTAGCCTGGTAATACCAGACTCTGCTACTTCACTTTGCTTCGTAGACAGTCTGGAATGGCATAATAGAGAAGTGTTTTCTCTCTCGCTAGGGGGCGCTTGTCTGAAGTTTAAAATCATTGGTTACCCGTAAGCCAATCAGATAAGTTTATTTATGACGTATGTTATCCGCCGACACAGCCGCATCGAACCACAGACATCATGCATCGAACTCAAATCTACACTGTAAAATCCAATTAGTACACCTTACTTGAAAAATGCATGCAAACCGATTGCACTCAAAAAACTGAGTAAAGTGAAATAGGAATAATATGTAGTACTAAAAAGTGCATGTCTAGTAGTGTACACTTACAAGAGAGTTCCAGTAAATTAAAATAATTTGTATACTATACTTGATCTTTTACTTTAGATGTACTAATTTATGCTAGTTGTGTATGATCGAACTTCCATTGTAAACCCGCTGTCAAAACACTTGATGATACGAGCGAAATACCGGAGTGAACATGGCTGTAAAAGACTTTTGCACATTATGCGAAGTTAATCTACGCATCCACGGTACAATCAGGGCCTCTAAACTGATATTTGACAGTAGAGAGAAACAAAAAAATATTTGCAGCCAATTGTCAAAGTTAGGATTAGTTCTGTTAAACACAGCTCTTTGTTCATCTCAAGTTTGTCGGAAATGCTGCAACTTAATTGCAAGATTACAGCATGTCATGGCAATATTTAAGACCTGGAAAAGAAAGGAGACACTGACCTGTCAAAAGGCTCCCCAGTTTCTCGCTGACGATCGGTAATAGTTGATAAATTAAACTTTTCTCAAAGAGAGTAGGGCCACAACATCACCTCCATTCAAAATGACACTCTTCTTGTTCGGGCTTCAGTTTGCTAATGCCGGGAATATTCTCCACAACAGAGCGAATTGCATCCGCGTCTCCATATCCGCGGTCGTTTTCGATTTCCCTGACCTAATCTTAAATTCGGCGCTTAGCGACTACACCACGGCTTTCAGCCCGCCCTCTGTTCGCTGATTGGCCCGGCTGTTTTCAGGCCGGAAGAAAACGGATAGATAGGCCGCTGTCTCAGACTGAGTGCAGAAGCTAAATGAAATTGAGCGGAAGTACGAAGTCTGACATAGTCAGGCTAATTGACCCGCCCCCCTTAGTTACTGTCGCTATGTCCGACAAGCTACGCCGCTCTCACGCTCTCACCATGTTCTCACGCAGTGAAAAATAATTCGCGGAGCAGAGAGGAGACTGACAACACGCGGACAGACAGGACAGACCAGGTTACTTTTCGGTTACTTTTGATATTAAGATATTAAACAAAGTCTCACCTTTCAAATATGGTCATTTTTTGAAAGAAATTTAAACAATAAATACCGTTTTGTGGCTCTTTAATGTGTCGTGGCAGATCGCTGTAGAGCATCAGTTAAAGCTGCTCGTGATCCGATCATCTCTTCCTTCTAGTTAATTTATAGCATCAAATAAACATGAACGAACATAAGAAAAAATGTTGTTTTAACCGCGGAAAGGCGCCAGTATATTCAGTTTTTCAAGTTCAAATCCTCCCATGTTAATCTACTAACTCTCCTGACTGCTTTGTCGGACAAAGAGGCGGATGGCGAAGTATGATTGGCCAGAACACCTGTCAATCAAGCTCCACGCGAAGGGTCAATTGTGACCAGGGCTGCAACTAAAAATTATATTTTTTATAATCCATCTAAATTGACGATTATTTATTCGAATAATCAGATAAATAATCAAAAAATTCTTTATTTTTATTAAAACAAATATTATTTTAAATCCATTGTTTTAAAAATGTCATTCCACATCCTGCCCAAGGTTGTCTTCCAAACAATATGCAATATAAAGGCTATGAAACGTATCTAATAAAAAAAAAAAAAACGGATCACCCCTATTATGTTTTTTTGAATATTTACTTTCATGCAGTGTGTAATATATTTGTGAATGTAAACGTCCTACAAAGTTGTAAACTCTAAACTAGTGCCCAATAAATAAAATTGTCGTCTCCCAAAAGAAAGAACCGACTCTGAACCGCCTAAACGAGTCGTCTGTCATTTGAATCCCACTGTGTTACGGTTTCTAAAGTCTCAACTTAACCTGTCCTCAGACATGTCATTTTTCTGATGACTGTTTCTCAAATCTCATAGTTCAACGCAAAATTCGCAAAACATGTGCTCTAGAAAGATGGGTCAGTACGCAGTTTTTTTTGGACCAGCTCTCTACTCAGAATCACAAACCAGTCGAATAATTATTGATGTATATATATAGACTTTCTACCGGGTGTTCAAAATAAGTAGTTTTGTGTATTATATTGTGTTAGTTTCCAGGCTAACAGACCTTATTACTTTCTTACTGAAATAGTTCTGCAAATCAGCTGTAGGCCCACTATTACCTGAAACGTTGTCTTTTAATGCAGATTGGGCATAAAAAAATATTCCGGTTTCCGACCGACCCTGTCAATTTATGTGCGACCCAAATTTATTTTATGAGCTTAAAAAAAAAAAAAAAATACACATATAAAAAACTTTGAGGCGAACTATAATTTACGTTTTATAGCACGCGATGCAAGCCTTTTGTCCTTCAGCAATGCTATTAACAAACGAGGCAGCTAGACGATCGTTCACCGTATCGTTCGTCAAACTAAACTATAAAACTATACAAGTCTCGCGGTTCGTATCACTAGAGCCTGTCTAACTTGTCCGCTTGTCCGGGACAAATGGATTTTTGAAAGACAAGTAAAAGAGAATTTTACCTGCCCGAAGGAACAAGTCAGGGGCGGAGTGGCAATCGGGAGAGTCGGGAGTTTCCCCGGTGGGCCGGTAGTGTTTTGAGGCCGCGAGGGCCGGTCTGATAATAGTTATACATTGCAAGTTCGCTATGCGCACTTTTTTTTTTTTTTACATTTTCGATAACGGAGCGTATATATTTGCACTAAGTGCCTGTCTTTTTAGCAAAAAGACGCCCGTTACGAAATAGCTACAGTGGCGTAGGTCGTAGGGTGTGAGGTATTTGAATGCAGCTTTTGACGCGTTCGACCCGAGTTCGAATCCGCCTTTTGCCGAACTCTCTTCTCCCTTTTCCCAACACATATGAGATGTAAAATGTACCGCCTATACCATAAAGGTCTCTAGTGTTATATTTTGCCAAAGAACTAAAATCGAAACCATGATATGGCTTTGTGCCTTTATAAAATAGCACAAGACTTTAATTATAGGCAGGGCTTGACATTAACTTTTTTGCTCACTAGCCAATGTGGCTAGTGGTTTTTCAAAATTACTAGCCACGCAGCATTTTTACTAGCCACATTTTTGTTGTTGGAAAATTACGTTTAATATGATTAAAGTTGACAATGAGGCTTAAAACGTACTAAAATGTACTAATATCATTAGCTCTGATAAGGTTGTGTGTACAGTTTTGCATCAGGTTTTTTTTATCAGTAGATACTGTAATACAGAGTAGAACAATTATCTGCATTAGAAACAATGAGCAAAGAATAAATGATTTTTTCTAAGAAAAAATCCACTAAAGCCAAGTTCACACTACATGATTTTAAGCCCGATTTAAGCCGATTTGCAAATCGTTGAGCTCGCCGACAGGTCAGGGTGTTATCGCGTGCAAATCGCGGAGGATTAGCGGACGATGAACGCTCGCAAATCTGTTAGTATGAAAGAGCCAACAACGCATCAAAGACGCTCGCAGACGCCTCGCAGACGCCTCGCAGACGCGTCGCCGAGCCCAGAAAAATATCTAGCGTGCTAGATATCCAGAGCTGTCGCGCGACTCAATCTCAGTGATGTCATGAGCTAGAGCCAATCAGAGCAAGTCATGGGTTGAGGTCACCGGGTAAATACCATGGTAAATACCGGTAAATACGCGAAATGCGCGATTTTCAAACAAACACGACCAAGACGAGTTTACAGAAAGATGAGCAACATGTCGTCAAGAAAGCAATGGACTCAACAGCAAATTTTAGGAGCAAAGTTTAATCGAACTGTGGCAGGAGCATGAATGCCTTTATGATGTTGGACATGAGATGTGAGAAAGAGAAAAGGTGGACTGAAATTACAAAACACCCTCAAATACCCAGGTGAGCAAAATGTTATAGGTTGAAATGTACATTAAATCTTACTGTAATTCTGTTTATTGTCATTTCCGGTTCGTTTTATCGCGTGATTTTTCGTGACAAAACGTGGTTTGTAGACGAGATAGAATAGTTGGGTGACAGAGTTGTTGTCAACTCCTGTAGTGCGTTACCTCCTGTTGCGGATCAATCACGTTGTGTCGTGTGGTGTGAACAGCTCAACAACTTGAACACTCCTGATTTCACAGAGAGCAAGTCATGTAGTGTGAACTGCACAGTTCAGCCCGACGTTTTAAAATCATGTAGTGTGAACAAGGCTTAAGGCAACATGATTAAATCTTTATATAGGCCTATGATCGTTTTGGGGTCTTTGGATTGTTTGTTTTGCATCTGCATATCCTCAGAGCTCTGACTGGTTTAATAATTATCATCATGAAGCTCTGAGTAACTGAAGATATGTCCACCTGAAAGTATAGGCCTACAGGTCTTTATTTTCCAGATTATTCCCACAAACGCATCTCCTGCTTTCTTTCATGGCATGATTAATTTATTAAAACATAGAATTAACTCTGGAAAGATAGTTGTGAAACGTGACATAAGGGCAGCCCTGTTAGTAGTTACACCGTGTCCCTTAATCATGAAGATAATTTTTTCTTTATCTCAGCTCTGCCTTTTCTCTTTATCTCGTTCTCCTGTGCATTTCTTCTACGCACTGCTCGGCCACGCACACTCACGCACTGACTGGACGCTGTGTTGATGTGTGTGTGCATGCGACCAGTCGCGTGTGATGACAGAGATCGTACGTACCATCAGGTTAAAATCAGGCTGACGGTATACAGGTCTGAGGGACTGTGGCTGCCCTGTGACAGATTCAACTTTATCGTTTGACAAAAGTCTGGATGTCATATTTGGCGCGCGCACCCTCGCGCAGCGGCACTGCAGGAGAGCGTGAGACGCGCCTGTGGTCTGGATTCTCCTGCTTTTAAAAAAGATCGCTATATCATCGCTGCTGCTGGTTAAGTTGATAATTAAGGGCAGACTAAAACAGCCCTCAGTCCGACGGCCAGTCCGCGTGTTTTGTTATTTCAGATGCCTTTTTGACAAGACTACAATTTTTCAACACGCCAAAGTGGCTAGTGGGAGTGACTGTGTTACCCGCCACGGGTGAAATCCACCCGCATTTGGCGGGTTGGCGGGTGTAAATGTCAAGCCCTGATTATAGGCATTCTGTTTGTGCTGCGTGATTGAAAGAAAAGTGCGCTCTTTGCTCACGCGATCAGCATGGTGATCTGGTGTTTTCTCCTAAATAAAAGCTCAAGGGTTTATTTCTTGCAAGTGAAGAAATTAGGACAAAAGTATTTTAGTTTTCCTATACTATAGTGTAATGTAGGCTAAAATATACTTTTGAAATATTCATTTTCATTTATACAGTACATTTATAGGCGATATAGATTTATTATAGATTTTTTTTATTATATTTAAAAAATAATTAATAAATCATTATTACATTATTATAATAATTGTTTGGTACCCTAAAACACCATTGATAATGTAATGTAGACTGAGACTCTCATAACTAAAAAGATGTTTGAGCCATCTTTATTGTCCTGGTACAAAGCAATGCTTTTTCTTTGTTCAAGTTCATGGGTTGAAGCTCTTAATTTTGATCTCTTAAAGAGCACCTGATTGATGCATTTAACCTTAAAATGTACAAAATTTTCTTGTGGGGGAGCATGCCCCCGAACCCCCCTAGAGGCACAGAGGTCCACCCAACATAATTTTACAAAATCCTATGTGAAAGAACGACCATTTATGAACTTTACTCCAGCATAGTATGACAAAGTTCCTTTTAAGTCAGTAAAACTGTAAATGCCATATTAAAATGTCCTTGTTCAAAATATACATTTAGCCTGCCTAAGAGGGGGCCTACAAGACATCTGAACTCTTAATCCGGCCCTGCCGGCGATGAGGGCCGGTGGTCTACGAAATTTCCCGGTAGATTTTTTGGTCCCACTCCGCCCCTGGAACAAGTAGCCAGAAAACATCAATAACAAACAAACAAAAACAACTAGGGAATCACTAAACCAACAGAATGATTCTGATTGTATTACAATTATTGTAAGTTAATTTCGATCGATTGTGGATAATAAATGTATACTGAGTGACGGTGAGATTGCGCTGTTGACGCTCGCGCAGAGAAATCTACACACATGAGCGCAACACACACACACACACACACACACACACACACACACACACAGTTAACAACATACTGCCTATACATACAGTCGGTTGCGCGTCATAGTTGGGGGGCGTGGTCGGCGTGGGGGAAAACGCCATGAGCATCGTGTGTATTTGAATGACAAAAATGTCTTATTGTGAGGCTTATTGTGAGGCCGACCGGCAACGATACATTGCAAAATTAACTGCAATAGGATATGATTGCCCTTATTTAATTAAAAACTGGGTCAATGACCCAACCAAATGGCCGGAGGTGTCATTACGAGATATATTCTGTTATGGTTGAATCTCCAGGTAAGACATCGCGGGCTACCGGTAACATTAGCCTATAACTCAAACATGTTGCACACTATAACTCCATAAAACCTTGTCACTTACCAATACGTATGCTTCACTCCTAACTATAATGCTTTTGTAAAACGGTGATCAGTACGAGGGACTGTGCTGACAGGTTCGGCTGGCGTCATTATTTATTTTACTGTCTATGGTCATTACGTAGCGATTAGCCTATCAAGCCAATCTTCAGCTGATAACGCCAATGTGAATGAGACATCCCTTACGAAAAACAACCATTGGAATCTTGTAGTATTTTAGGATAAAATATTATAGCAATCCTGTTGGAATATTATAGTATTTTGGCACAAACTATACACTGTAAAAAATATTTGAGCAATTTAGTTATTTCAACTTATTTTTTTAACTAGATTGTCCAGACAACAAGAAATTTTAAGTTTTCTTGTCCTCAACTTATTGAAATAAGTTAGTTAAACTAAAAAAAACCCATGCAAAAAGATAACTCAAAATAATGAGTTAACTTTTTTTACAGTGTAGGTGGGCCTATTACAGAACAATACAGAAGTATTATAATACAAAACTTATAGGAATTATTAATTATTATATTACAAATCGTATAGGATTACTATCATTATTTTTCGTAAGAGAAGTAGACAAATCTGGCCCACTGCCTAATACGAGTTTAACACCCACTATATCACAGCTAGGGATCTACTCACACAGTAATCTCAAAATTTACAAATCCCTGGAGGCTCACACATTTTTTACCAACGGGTTTGATGGTTGTAGACCTTCAATTTATAATTTTTGTTTTTATTGGCAGTACAGAAAACGACAAAACAACTCTTTGGCATGATTGTCGCGTGTATTTCAATGACCGGTTTAGGATGGCGGCTCCAATCCTCGTCCGTGCCAATAGGCAGTAGCGGTCGATAGGGCGTCTACCTATATGATGTCTATGTCCATAAACGTCTCATTCTCGTTGAATGAATCAACCGTTTGAACGAATCGTTTGAATTAATGAATCAATAACTCACTCATTAATACGGCCGCCTGCCGCCATCTATTGGCAGTTTAGTGTTATGTTTAAGTAGCCTATACTTCTTTCCAATGTTTCTTATTTGTACATTTAAATCAATTTCATAACATTATTTCATGCAATTGTAATTTTTCAGTGTAAATGATTTAATTTGATCAGCCCTACCTATGGTAACAGTATGCTTTATCTTTCATTTTGAATTCCTAAATTTGATAAATTATAAATTCAATTATTTAGAATAATAAGACATAGGGCATTTAATAAGATTGGGGGAGGGGATGCCCTTAAAGGTGCAGATATTATAATATGCCGATTTAAATATCAAAGCTGATTGAACACTGATGAGAATATTGCTTCAGAATAAAAAATAAATAAATAAATAAAAAATCCACAACTTTTCCACTCGGACAAGTGAATGACAGATTTACTTGTCCAGAGGACAAGCACATAAAAAGGCTTAATGTCGAGCCTTAAATAATTTCTTACCTATCCCTTGCTGCCACTGAAAAAAAAAAAAAAAATTCCCTACCGACCCAGGACCTCAACTGACAACCAACCGGAACCAAACTTTTTTTTTTTTTTTATGCCTTGTCTGTCGTTCTTAATACTTTATGTAAGGATAAAGGATGGAGCAAGATTTGTTTTGCAAACTTTAAAGGGTACCTATTATGGCATTTAAAATGTTCCTAATGTTGTTCTGGGAGTCCCCAACAACAGTTTTACATGCATGCAATGACAAAAAACACTTTTGTTGTCTTATAATATGCATTTATTTTTACCTGATTTGCTCAGCGATTCCCAAATGATTCGTTTGACGACTCATTTTTCAAACCCCGCCTTTGCGTGACGCTAATCTGCGGTGATTGGTCAGACGACCCAGTCAGTTATTTTTCGCGTTAACCCAAAGCTTAAACATATTGATAAAGCACTGCAGTACTACAATACGCTCTATTCTTTATGACAACTCCAATAACAACGACAAACATTTTACATATTTCAAAAAACACACACACACAGTTTGGAGACCTAAGCGCTGAGCGTAACTGACACACACACACACACACACACACACAGCTTGGAGACCTAAGCGCTGAGCGTAACTGACACACACACACACACAACACATACACGCACACACACACACACACACACAGCTTGGAGACCTAAGCGCTGAGCGTAACTGACACACACACACACACACACACACACACACACACACACACACAGCTTGGAGACCTAAGCTGTGTTGAGCGTAACTGACACACACACACACACTTATTGAGCATGCTACAAAACCCATAAAAGCAACAATTATTAACAGTACTTACAGGTTGTGATTCGGAGGAGGAAGCCGATCCAAATAAACTTGGTACTGAACGTTCCTTCAGTATCCGCCGACTCGCGAATCCATGAAAGCATTTATGTTTGTAAAGGAATCCTCATTAAAATAATGCGAACACAGCTCAAGGTGGCTATACTTGTGTGGTATAGTTGTAAATATAAACTCTAGCCAGATTCTTCACATGCTCTTCCCTGGGCAGTGAAAAAAAAGTTCGCTTTTGATTCGCACTTCAGAACAGCTCATCGACATGTTGTTTTCACTGTTTTCTGGCGCGCGCAATGAGTGGGCGTGTCTTATTCAAATAACTTGTACAAGTGACGTACGAAAGTTAGAGAAAATGCATCGTTCGTCTATCGATTCATATCAGCGACTCAGAGTCGACTCTTACTTTTGAGAGACAATAACTTTGTATACGGTGAACTTTCATATTTAAAACTTTGCAGGATGTTTTTGTTCACTTAGATCTATGTTACACACTACATGAAAGATAATTTTCAAAATTCCATAATAGGTAGGTACCCTTTAATGTTACCAGTCATTCACGTTAGTGCTCGGCTAACGTATGCACTGTTATTGATACAGTTAATACAGTTCATGCATGTGCACCAAATTGTCAATAAATTAGAAAATATATACTGGTTTGTTGATAGACATCAGACACTTGTTAATGATGATGGTAAGGAATTACAGTTGCAACATCTCATAATGTAGGCTACCTCAAAATGAGAAGCGCATCACTGAGAAAGGTCCTGCTCAAGTCGTCCTTGTGATGGAGGTTCGGGTTGAATAACTAGTTCTTCCAATGTTTCATCATCGGACTCGCACTTATAGATATAGTCAAATCTTCGTCCTAGTTACTGTCTTTACAGCGTGTACAATCGCTGAGGACTGAGGAAGTCTCCTCAGCTGAAATTCAGTTATGGTAATGAGCTTCCAACAAGAGCTGTAAGCGGTAGCTCGAGGAAAAGAGGGATTTAGAGAGACTGATTCATCCAACAAGTCGTTTGAGAACCATTGAAAAATTGCACTTTAAATTTTAAAGCTGAAGTTAAAATTATTAAATTAAAAAAGATAAAAACACAAATTGTTAACTTAAGATATGAGGAACACATTCACTAATCTTATCATAGTAATTATATATTACATAGGCCACTGAGGGCTCGACAATAAGGACTACTTGATGGCCCGGGGCCACTCAGGCCAGTTGACGGAACCATCACTTGACCGATCGGGCCAGTGCTGCATCTTCACGGAAATTGATAATTTGCGCATTTTGAAGCCTTGCCAATTTAAATATTCAAGTCCGCATCTCTCAGTTTGGTACTCTTAGTGTGATAAGTTTTGTGCAGCAACACAATTATGCCAAATTGGCGAGTATCCTCATTAATATAGTCGGTTAAACATTAAACGTAAACATTAAACGTTAACATGCAAGATAATATGCATATGTGTGTGTGTGTAACAGTATATTGGGTACTTGCAGCTCTTAAAGTGACAGCAGCCTAATATTCCTGCTGTAACAATATTTAAAATTTTAGACTAGTAGATTTTGGGTGTCATAACCTTATTTATTACATGGATCAAATACAACTAAACCAATACCTAGACCTATTTTCTTTTATTTATATTTTTTCTTGTAGTGGGGCAAGTAGCCTACAAATTTTAACCACTGGCCTGACGGGCCAGTAGAAAAAAAATTCTTAGCGTTTCGCCCAGCTACTCCAATAACAGTCCCTTTTCTGTTAGTGCTCATATAAAATGATTACTTGTGTTAGATGTAGAAATTTAAACCTACATTTAATTTCCAACAAGAATTATTAATCTACTGCACGCCGTCTGTTTGACACGCATGCAGTGCTCGTTCAATAAAGTCTGTGTAGCTTAACAGAGACTCGCTTGTTGTCAGGCTATGCAAAATGGAAATATTCGTGGGACTTTCTAATACTCACAGATGAGGATATAACCATAAAATGTAAGTCATGCATTGAGCAAAACATGTCTCAAAAGGATTAAACAGCACATGCATCAATCAAAGCGTGACAGGGCAAGTCGTGGTAAACGCTTGCTTTTGTTTGAAACACTTAATAAAGTAGGCCTATTCTCAAGTTTCGGACTTGGGTTGTGCACCTTTCCCGCAGCAGCTTACTCTGTGTCCTCTGCTATTTTCCATATATGTTTTGTCTAGTGCTCGAAGTGGGCCAGTACCGGTACGGGCATTTCACTCACTTTTTTTTTGTGTACCAGTGTTATGCCGAATTTCAACCCCCTCATAAATTATTACCCCCCTCGTTGAAGTCAGTACCTGATTGGCTAATCCTAACCCCACCCCTATTCCTAAACCTACCAATGCTAGGGGGGGTCATAATTTGGCGGCCGAAATTCGGCACAACACTGGCACTTCTCACTACTCTGACTGCTCCACCCCCGAAACTTGCTTTTAACCATCGGGAGTACAGTCACTTTTTTTCCCCATTGCAAACACTGGTTCTCTTACGAGAGTACTCTTGTGTTGCGTAAGCTAGCTTACGCTACGGGAAAACCCCTTTTCTCGAGAATACTGAAGCCAAAAAATTATCCTTTAATTTTCACATATTTAAAACGCATGCTTGCACAGAGCAGACCTAGAATAAGCAGCTCATGCGCCTATTGGCTGCTCTGTGGCAAGATGCTGCAACCTATCGTAACTTCTCGCTAGTTCAGTTCCAAACAATGTGACTGTTCCAGTGTATTTCGCAGTAAACAAGCTGGTTCCACAGCCCGCTTGCCTGCGCTCAAAGGCCGTTGTTTTGGCTACCCAGCAGCGCCGCCAGGCCCGAGATTAAACACCGCGCTCTCGCTCTGCTGGACGCCGCCCCCCTCAGCGCGGGGCCCGGCCGAGGATTGAGGTAAAGCCCGAGGTCTCAAGGCCTTCCTAGTCTCTCTAGGAAAGCAACGGTGTTCAGTTCCCACTGCGGCCGGAGTTTCACCAAAACTTCTCGCTCGTTCAGTTCCAGGCAATGTGACTGTTCCAGTGTATTTCGCAGTAAACAAGCTGGTTCCACAGCCCGCTTGCCTGCGCACAAAAGCCGTCTTTTTGGCTAACGTTACCCAGATAAATCCAATAAAGAGTGCATTTTCTGTTGTTCCGGCCACGGCCGATGGTGTTATGAGTGTTGTAAGAATGCCCACGTCCCAGTGCCCATTCCCACACCCAGACACAGCCCGCCACGGTACAGGGCTAGCACAAATAAAACCGACTCGTGTCGGTTGTGCAGAAAATGTAGTGAACGCGCCCATATCACAGTGCCCGCTTACACTACACGATGCGCTGTCCCGCGCCCACATTCTCTAACAGACACGCCGAATCCCACGGGATTCGCCCCCGCTCGTTTTCTCTGCACAGCCCGTCACAGAGAAGCTGAGCACGGCCAGGCTGCCAGCTGTGATCAGTGCGCGCCTCGCACGCTGTAAACACAGTATTGATTCAGTCGGCGCGAGCTGACAGTATTCTCAGTGTAGTATATGTGCCCGCATTTAGTAAATGTGCCCACATTCTCTCGCACGCCGAATCCCACGGGATTCACCCCGCTCGCTTTCTTTGCACGTCACGCCATAGAGAAGCTGAGCGCGGCCAGGCTGATCAGCGCGCCCCCCGCCTCGAACGCTGTAAACACGGTGTTGTGTTCCCAGTACACAGGGGCTCTCGAGCCGCCGTCCTGCCGCGGCCAGAGCCCAGATTTCATTCTACCCCTAGCTATTCACGCAGATGCGTGGTCTAGGCTTCCCGGGGTATCAGAATGGGTGTTGAACACTATAACGAGAGGCTATTCGCTGCAGTTCGCTCGACGCCCCGCCGTTATACGGCGCGCGTCGAAAAACTACGGTGAAAAGTGAAGTATCTCATCTACTTCGAGCCGAGATAGCGAAACTACTGAGAAAAGGGGCTATACTAGATCTCAGGCGTCTGAACGAAGCGCTGATGAGGAGATCATTTAAAATGCTCACGACCAGGCAGATCCTCGCGCAGATTCGCCCGAGGGACTGGTTTATTTCTCTGGATCTAAAAGTTGCTTATTTTCAGATTCAAATAGCGCCCCGGCACAGGCCTTTCTTGCGATTCGCCTTCGAGGGTCAGAGCTATCGGTACACCGTCCTGCCGTTCGGCCTGTCTCTAGCACCCCGTACTTTCACCAAGTGCATAGACAAGGCACTCGCCCCCTGAGATTTCGGGGGATGCGCATACTGAACTATCTGGACGACTGGATTATTTTAGCCCAGTCAGAATCAGAACTGATAGCCCACTGGGCTTTATTGCTCAGTCACTTGCGAGATTTGGGTCTCCAAGTCAACCGGACCAAGAGCTCGCTGTCTCCCAGTCAGAAGATCTTCTTCCTGGGGACAGATTTAGACTCCGTGTCTATGACGGCACGCCTGACGTCGCCTTCAAAGTCGGCTGTGTTTTCCTCTGAAAGATTTTCAGAGGATGCTAGGTCTTATGGCCTCAGCCTCGGCAGTGCTTCGGTCGGGTCTGCTGCGTATGCGCCCCCTCCAGCGCTGGCTGAAAACACGAGTCCCGCGACAAGCATGGACTTCCGGTCGTTTTCGCCTCAGGGTGACCCAGGCTTGGGTCACAGCATTGGGACCCTGGAAGGTGTCAGACTGGTACCAGTCAGGTACCGTTCTGAAAACGACTTCGTCACGAAAAGTTATCTCGACAGACGCCTCCAACTCAGATTGGGGCGCCCTATACGAGGGCAGGCCGGTTTTCGGCCGCTGAACGGTTGTGTGGGACATGTTCGGCAGAGCGAAGATCGATCTCTTTGCATCAGCAGAGAACGCGCACTGTCCAGTATTCTTCACGAAGAGCATGGACGCACGGGCCCGCGACTGCCCCAGCGGCCCGCTGTATGCATTTCCCCCGATCGCACTATTAACACAGGTGATCTAGCGAGTGAGGGAGTGCAGGTGCTCAGTGCTCCTAGTGGCGCAGTTCTGGAAGAACCACGCTTGGTTCTCAGAACTGATGCAGCTCACGCGCACAGCTTTGTGGCCGATTCCTTTGAGAAAGGATCTCCTCTCTCAGGCCAGAGGCGCGATTTGGCACCCGGGCCCCGACTTATGGGCACTGCATGTATGGACGGTCAACGGATACCCACTGACCTCCCAGGTGGAGTGCTGAGTACAATTACACAAGCAAGAGCGCTCTCTACGAGACGGCTCTATGCGTCTAAATGGTCAGTGTTTTCTGGCTGGTGATCGGCCCAAAACCTAGACCCATTGCGCTGTAGCGTTGCGGAAGTTCTCTTCTTCCTCCAAGAGCTTTTGGATGAGGGCAGGTCCCCATCCACGCTCAAGGTGTATGTTGCAGTCATAACAGCGTTCTCAGAACCGCTGCATGGTCAGCCTCTGGGAAAAAAAAATGACCTTATCATTCGTTTTCTTAGAGGAGCTAGGAGGTTAAACCCTCCGCGACCTCCCATGGTTCCGGCCTGGGACTTCTCCACCGTCCTGGAGACCATGAAAAGTGGTCCTTTTGAGCCACTGCAGGCTGTGGACTTGCGGTGTCTCTCGTTCATAACCATTTTTTTCTTGGCTCTCGCTTCGGTGAAGCAAGTGGATGACTTACACGCGCTCTCTGTGAGTGCGTCGTGCTTGGAATTTGGGCCGAATTATTCTAAAGTCACGCTCAAACCAAGACACGGTTATGTCCCCAAAGTGCTCTCTACTCTATTCAGAGCGCAAGTCATTTCCCTGTCGGCCCTTCCGGGAACCGACAGCGACAACGATGTAAACTTCCTTTGCCCGGTCAGGGCTTTAAGAGTTTACGTTCACCGAACCGCTACCTTTAGGCAGTCGGAAAAGCTGTTCGTTTCGTTCGGTGGCCGTACTAAGGGGCTAGCTACCTCGAAACAGAGCATTTCCAGATGGATAGTTGATGCTATCGCTTTGGCTTACAAGTCTAAAGGCCTTCAATGCCCTTTAGGTCTTCGAGCCCATTCCACTAGAAGTATGGCCTCATCATGGGCTTGGACTAGTGGTGTTTCACTCCATGATATTTGTAGAGTGGCAGGCTGGGCCTCTCCGTCTACATTTATAAGGTTTTATAACCTGGAGGTCCCTGCTTTGCAGGCCAAAGTGTTATCTGTATGAGATTGTCCTTATCTAGCGAACTGACTTGGTTCTGCTTATACAGCTCAGTCTTATTTTCATACACGCTGACTGTTATATTGTGTTAAGCACTCCTTATATATATATATATGAGGCGTTACACTCTCCATATGGTCAATATGTGTTAGGGCTCACTTTGTGTCGGCCCACATATCTTCACTATTATGTGTTCCCTGGGCACTTGCCCTCGGGCTTAATGTGAATGGCCTCAGCATACACGGCGCTTTAAACTGGGTTCCCGTAGCGTAAGCTAGCTTACGCAACACGAGAGTACTCTCGTAAGAGAACTACACTCGGTTACAAACGTGACCTCGGTTCTCTCTAGAAGAGGGAACGAGTGTTGCGTAACCCGGCCGTGTTAATGCTGCGTTCTTATTTCGCTTCAGTGTGAAAAACCAAAGAACACCCTATCTGGACCTGGCTTATATAAAGCCACGCCTATTCTGGCGGGACGTGACGCCTATTCTGTAAGCCACGCCTATTCTGGCGGGACGTGACGCACTTGGGCACCCACGTTCCTATTGGTGCTGACGTCACTATCAGTCCACCGATAGGTTGCAGCATCTTGCCACAGAGCAGCCAATAGGCGCATGAGCTGCTTATTCTAGGTCTGCTCTGTGCAAGCATGCGTTTTAAATATGTGAAAATTAAAGGATAATTTTTTGGCTTCAGTATTCTCGAGAAAAGGGGTTTTCCCGTAGCGTAGGCTAGCTTACGCAACACTCGTTCCCTCTTCTAGAGAGAACCGAGGTTACGTTAGTAACCGAGTGTCGTTTTGTCCCTAGAAATGCATTATTCATTACTGTTCTTACTGCGGCGTGAAAGTAGGATGATTTTCACCGCGCACAGACACGACTAATTGATAATCAGATAAGATGTTGTTTATTTTTTTATTATTGATTATAATCGATTTCATCGATTAGTTGTTGCAGCCATAATTGTGACGTGTACATTCCCGGGGAGAAAAAACAGACCAAAAATCGAGGAATTTCAGGGAGTTCAGAAACAGTGCTTACTAATAGAGAATTACTCCTTTTGGAGTGGACTTTGTGCTTTGTAACTTTACAGACCTTTTTCATGCTCAAACAGCAAAATTACACACACAAAAAAATGAAAATGTAAAAAAAGCAAAATAGGTCCTCTTTAATAATTTTTAGGGCCATTTATACCT
The DNA here is from genome assembly GCA_036326025.1 of Chrosomus eos. Lineage (NCBI taxonomy): Eukaryota > Metazoa > Chordata > Actinopteri > Cypriniformes > Leuciscidae > Chrosomus > Chrosomus eos. The sequence goes on along the minus strand of CM070820.1, from coordinate 15,995,130 downwards.
TTATTGGAAGAGGATAATTAGGTAGATACAGAGAAGGGAACAGGAACGGGAAAAGACCTCAAGTTGGGAACCAAACTCGAGGTCATATGTATTGCAACCACACTATTATGAGCCAATGCAAATGTACATCAAAAGAGCAATGTGCTGAGCTTCATGATATAATATATAATAGAATCTAAACGTGTGAGGCAGGCAGCGGTCTTCATGTGAAGAGATAGTGAGACCTCGAAAGTGAAACATTACAGGAAATCAGACTGTGTCAAGGGGTGCTATGCAAACCCTAACCACTTTTTTGGTAATTCTCTTTTCTGATCCAGATGCATCCTGCCAGCAGTACAAAGAAATGATAGACTAAGTTGATTAAGCTTGTGTTAATAACCAGATTGTGTTGTAAGATTTTTTGTTACATTATAACAGGGTCCTTACAAACCCAAAAACTGGTGCATACTTGAGACATAAAAGAACTTCACAGAATGAATCTGATCTTCAAAACTGAAACTACACACAGCCTTGATTGAGGCTAATAATAGAATGTTTCAAAGCATCATAGAGACAGCAGTTTCCAAGGTAAATCATCCTCACTTAATATAAGTAGCTAAAGTCTTGATTTTCATTGGATTAATAGTGGCTCTATAAAATGGTATTTCCCTTTAAACAGCTCATATACACCCATGGTAAACTACCTAAAACTGACAGGAAGTCAGAGAACATTTACTATTGGTGTGACTGGAAAAAGATACTAGACACCACCTCCCAAACCAAATATTCACTGAACAGTCACTGCTATTGCTGAGTGAAGAACCTCAGAAATGTACATGGGCTTGGTTAAACTAAAAGTTGTGTGTACAATATGTAGGGGTGTAACAATACACTCATGTCACAAATCACAATTTGGTACAATACATGATTACACGATACTGAACTCATGATACGATAAATGTAGTGTTGACTAAAATTGTACATTTGGTATTACATTGGGGTGGACTTGAATAGACCTGGACTTAGCAATGGTGACACCAGAATCGAAATATTAATGATTCTGAAGCTTAAAATACAGAATATTGTTAGACGCTAGGGACGTTAACGATTAATCAACAATTGAATAATTGTCAATAATACATTTAAGTTGAGTGTGCTGCTCAACAAGAGAACCATATTGTAATAAAACATTGTGAATGATTTGGGTTTGCATACCCTCATGCTGTTGGCAGTGGGTGCATATTGCAGTATAAAGGCTTACGATTAATCGATTAATTGATCGTTAATTTGACGATCGATATGCTTGCACTCTGTCACTGACTACATATATTTGAAATAATGTAGGCATCTTTTTACTGGTAAAATCACAAATTGGCATTATCAGGACCTACAAATATTCCCCCATTCCACCCCCATTAAACAATACATTATATTCAGCATCATGTCACTTTTTCTCATGCAGTACACCCACACTTTCCGCCATTCCAGTGCATATCCACTTCAGATGATTAATTCAATCTACCACAGTTCTAATCAGAAAGCAGGTCAAAATGACTATTCCAAAATATAAAAGGGTTAGTTCACCCAAAAATTTAAATTTACTCAACCATGTTATTCTTGCATTCCACACACACACACGCGTTTGAATGTCCGTGTTTACTAAAGTATAAAAGCATTGATTAGCAAATCTGTTCATCATATAAAGCATTCGTGTCTCTTCAGAAGACTTGGATTAAACCATTATTTTTATGATGCCTTTATGACCTTTTTTTGGATCTTTTAAGTTTTAGGGAAATTGACTTCAAATGGAGGGAAAGAAATCTCTCAGGCTTCATAAAAATAAAACCTTAATTTGTGTTTGGAGGATGAACAAAAATCTTATAGGCTTAAAATAGGGGTGTAACGATACATTGATATGGATTCATACATTGATCAAATGACAGTGTATGAAACAGTGTATGAAACAGCGTAAAAATCGATATATTATATATATATATATATATATATATATATATATATATATTTTTTTTTTTTTTAAATGCACCTTTATTTTGACACTCTCATGTTAACCATTTCAGACTGCAACCAATCTCTGTCAACTGTTCTAACACATTTCTGTCAAACTGGGCGTTCTCTTTTAAACTGTAAATCGTGGATAGTGATGTAGCAACCTAGCGGTACTTTTATCAACAGCAACCAGAAACTGACACAGACAACAACCTCATGTGGGTGTGGAAGTATTTTAGATTTGCAAATTTTAGAGACCACAGACGACTGAAAGACTTTCTTCACACTGTACACCAGCAAACTCATCGCCTTTCCATTCTGACATTGAAGGCTATTCATGTAGTTCATGCAAACCCTCCAAGGAGGATTTTTTTTTGTATTTATATCATAGACTGTAACAATGGACGTAGTGTCCGTGTCGTGACGTCACCCGTAGGTTTCTGAAGAGCATTTTTGAAGCCCAAAGTGGGCGGAGCCAACTGTTGCCAACTTGGCAGTGCATCACTCCCGGTCCCGGATAACCGAAAATTGGCAAAGAGGTGGGATTAGCTGAGGTGAGGTGACGGCTAACAGACAGCAGACAAACTGTTAAGTAGTGTAAACTTGATCCTAAAGAATTGTATTAATTAGGCTGATCCCGAATCTACCTTTTCTGTCAAAGATACTAAAAAAGGCAGTATCCTCAAAACTATGTTCCTTTTTCTGCAAGGATTTCCAGTCAGGATTTAGACTACTGTATCATAGTACTGAGATAGCTCTCATTAGAGTTACAAATGATTTGTTCTTATCATCCGATCGTAGTTCTGTATCTCTCTATTAGTGTTACTGGATCTTAGTGCTGCATTTGATACCATCGACCACAACATTCTTTTGAAATTTATGATTTATTGAAATTTATTTGAATTCATTCTTTCGAAAATGTTGTTGGCATTAGTGGAATTGCATTGACATGGTTTGAGTCATACTTATCTGACCGTTATCAGTTTGTAGCAGTAAATGAAGAGATGTCATATCGATCACAAGTTTAGTATGATACGATCATGAAAACGATGATTGCCCAGACTTTAAAAAATAAATTACTTTCTATCATGAAAAATAAAAATTAAGTGCAAGATGTGCAGTGCCAATTTACACGCCATATATAGCATCATAACAAGAACAGGATTGTGAAAGAATGTTTTATATTATCTGTGCTTTATTTGCCTTTGTATCAGCGTGCTGTAGGGAAGAGGGCATCCAGAGTTCCTCTTTTAAACAGTGTAAAAACTGTAAAAAACTAGCACACTCAAGTTCACATGTGCATTCATTCATCATAATCTAGCAGTGTTATTTTTTCTAGTCATACTTTTATGTTTTTATGTCATATTTTTATGTCAATATTAATTTTCATAACAGTCTTAAATGCATTAAAAGTTTTCTGTTTTCAGTTGAAAATAGGTGTTGTATAAGCAGCCGCTAAGTTAATAACTAATGATTTTTACAATGGAAATTAACAAATTGAAAACTTGCTAGACAATGACTTTCTTCTTTGTTGCATTAATTGATTGAATTGAATTGAATTAATTTCCTATTATCACTGTAAAGCTGCTTTGAAACGATCTGTATTTTAAAAAGTGCTATATAAATTAAGGTGACTTGACATATCTCATTTCTTTTTTGTAATATAGCCTATATTGTGACACAATATATCAATATTATGCACAATATTACACTCCAATAGGTAATTTTTCACTGGTTCTCCAACACTCCCTAAGCATTTATCTTCATCTCTATCTCTCTTCCACACATCCTCTCCAGAGGCCCAGATGTTCTCTGCCTTCTGACCCACTGCAACACATCCCAGACCCTGATTATCCTATATTAAATTAACCAGATCACTCCACCAAAATGTCATGAACAAAGTCTAACAGAGCTGTGCAAGTGATGTGCATGTTAACTTCACTGAAAATCCCAGATAAATCTAGTGACAATGAACAAACATGGCATTGTTATGATTGTATAACTTGGTTCAACGAATCAACTAAACTGCGGAACCAGATTTGTTTGCCTGGATGCTTCTTATCAATCCACTTTAGAATGAACACTCAAAAGGCAGTGGTTCATCTTCCAAAAATGGGTCACAGGTCTGTTCTGATGTGGTCACGGATAGCAGAGAAAAATGTGAAAAGCAAATAATAAAAATAATCGGTAACACTTTATTTTAAAGGGCACCTATCATGGAATTTTGAAAATTACCTTTCATGTAGTGTGTAACATAGATATAAGTGAACAAAAACATCCTGCAAAGTTTTATATATGAAAGTTCACAGTAAAAAAAGTTATTGTCTCTCAAAAGTATGAGTCGACTCTGAGTTAATTTAATGAATAGCTTTTCCAATGAGTCATTTTCCTTTTCGTTGTGACGTCAAGACGAACACTCATTGGCCGTGCCCACTCATTGTGCACGCAGACACTAGGGAAAACTTGAAAACATCCTGTCGACTAGAGAATCAGTGGCTAGAGTTTATATTTACAACTATACCACACAAGTATAGCCCGAACCTTGTGCTGTGCTAGCGTCATTTTAATGACGATTGCTTTACAAAGACAACTGACTTGGTCATCTGACCAATCACCGCCGATTAGCGTCACGCAAAGGAGGGGTTTGGAAAAATTAGTCGTTGAATCATTTGGGAGTCAGTGAGCAAATCAGGTAAAAATAAATGCATATTATAAGAAAACAAAAGTGTTTTTTGTCATTGCATGCATGTAAAACTGTTGTTGGGGACTCCCAAAACAATATTAGGAACATTTTAAATGCCATAAAAGGTGCCCTTTAATGGTCCCTTTTAAACATTCTGTTGAGTATAAGTAACTTTGCTACTACATGTCAACTAACTCTCATTATACCATGGTCTGGGTGAATACTCGATTCTGATTGGCTGCAGGGTGTCCGTTAAAAAGTGATAGAGGACACCTAGTAAAGTAATAATACTAATAATTCATTACATTTATATAGCGCTTTTCTGGACACTCAAAGCGCTTTACATAGAAGGGGGGAATCTCCTCAATCACCACCAAATGTGCACCATCCACTTGGATGATGCGACGGCAGCCATATTGCGCCAGAACGCTCACCACACACCAGATTACTGGTGGAGAGGAGACAGTGATGAAACCAATCAGTAAATGGGGATGAGGAAGGGGAAGTAGTTCTGGTGAAACTGCCCGTTTACCATTCGAACCGACGAACGAACGAAACGAACCGTTTACCGACGCGCTGCCTACAACAGCTGTGAGTAGCCATAGCAACAGGCAGTCAAAGTATCCGTTAACAATTTGCTCTATCAAATTATTATTTCATCTTCAGTCTCTCACGGACTGACGGAGCCCAGTAAGCCCGCAGACTGCTCTCGCATCGATGGCCTGTCACCGACAATATTTGACGGCTCTCCAGTCCAGCATCGGAGAGTCGACCTACAGCGGTGCTTCGGAGGCTGTGGTTAGTGTAGACTAGTGTAACACAGTGTTTTATGTGTAATAAAAAAATAACTATGCCTACCTTTGTGTTTCATGAAAAAAAAAATGCATTTTTGAACCTGAAGGGTTCTACAAGCTGAGCGGACTATAAATATCTCCGGTTGCTAAATAAACCGTCAGGCAAGTTATTATTTGTAAAAACTAGATTTAGCCTAATTAAAATATAAACTAATGTTTTAAAAATGTTTTATTTGGCAAGAGACCATGGTATAAGCGGGCTAATGCCCTCCGAGGTGTCCGTTGTCAGGTTTTAATGGACCTTCGCTGCGCGCCGGCCGGTTTACACCTCGCCGTCCTCCATTAAAACCTGACAACGGACACCTCGTCGGGCATTAACCCTTACTTAGAGTATTAGTAAACTGTCTGCTTAATATCTGATAACTCTTTATAGTGATTCTCCCCCAACAGACATTCTATTAGAAACTTTGCAACTAAATGTCAACTTCTAACCCTAACCCTACTAATACTCTACTAACACTCTATGACAGTTATTTGACATGTAAGTGCAACATTACTTATTATTAGTCCAGAATGTGTAAAGGGACTATCAAAATAAAGTGAAATCAAATATATAATCTAATAAAACAGACAAATGTACAGTTAGAAAAGCTAAATAAATACAACAAAAATTTTTGTTGTTTACAAAATCAAAGGTTTAAATCAATCAAGGTAAACATACAAATTATTGTAAAATCACACCACTGTCCAAATGTACTTTCCTAACAAATATGCAGTATCTATCTAGTATGCTGCCTTACCACAAGTGTAAAGTAAATACAAAGTTCGGGCTTGGGCATATGGGAGAGTTGGGATCACTTTGATCAATATAAAGTTATATGCATAAAAATTTTACATAGATGGGTCAATGCCAGTAAAAGAATAGTAGCATGTGAGTATTTCTCATAAAGCACCGTGTGCTGTTCCATTACAGATTTGGGGCCTCATTTGAGGCCTCTTCCTCTTTGCCACAGTGGTGTTGTGAGAGCAAATTATGGATGCTCAACTGACCTTATTGTGAGATAATTAATTACATAATTACATACTTGATGATTTTGATACATTCTGTATCTGTATATGATTAAACTGTCCAAGAGAAAATCTTGTGCAGTATACGGACAACAAATGACAATGAAGCAATTTTAGACAACATGATTTTTAAAGCAACAATATTGCAAGAGCAAGAGTGTTGATTTGGTTAGGCACTAGGCCACTGGTTTTTACAGCCTTGTTGATATTCAGTATGACAGCATGATAGCGTGTGATATTTTAATTTTATAGAAGAACTATCCTATAAATAAGTGGCCTAATTAAATAATATTGAGTAACGTTTCAGACAAATTTTAGCCATTTAGTTCAACAATGTAGAAAAGATTTCCCCTCTCCTATTTAAAGAGTTCTGTAATCACTTCCTTGACTCCAGTTTTTCCATTTCCTCACTAGTGAAAGAAACCTGCTCCAAGCGAGAGAAAACACGGAGATATAGATTTTGCCTTAAATGTCCAAATTTTCGGAGGCTATAGTAAATATGCCTCTCAATCACCAACATTATGGTCAAAATGTTTAACAGCAGAACATGTAACTTGATATCCATTTGGAAAGATTCAGCAATGACTTCATTGAGCAACGTCCTCTGACACACATACCCAACATGCGCTTCCACAGCCTGTTTCACACTGGATGCGCAAGCATAGCGGAGGCAGCGAAGAAGCTATGGATATATCTGCATCGGCGTATATGCAGCAGATATGCCACGATATGAAATTTATTTTTACAGAACATATAACGCAGATAAAATGCTTGTAAATTGTGTAGTTTGTCCATTGTTTGCTACTGGCGTCCCAGGTTACTGTGTGACACCAGCCAACCCTTTCACTTCAGTAAGGAGGTCACTTGTTCAGGCAGCAGCAGACAAGCAGTCAAGCGGTGTCTTCATGACTCAGAGTCAAGCGTTGTCTAACAGTAAGTTGCTAACTAGTTTGTGAAATACATAACTTACTGTAAAGTTAATAAACAATGAGCCCATAAGTTTCCCTTTTCAAAATAAATCCAATATAACGTTAACCCTGTCCCTTAAAACTGCCATTTCACACAAGCTTATCACATCAGTCACATTTGCTAAGTCAGCATAGTTTGTCAGTACAGTCAGCAACGTAGCAGATTGAAAAGTAAGTATCTTTCTGCAGTCCAGTAGACGGCGGTGCGGTGGTGGCTTGAGTCTGTTGAATGGTGATTTAACGCTACATTGTCACCTTGGTGAGACACAATGCTATAAAGTAAATAAAGAATGTCCCCGTCTTTTACTCTCACAACGAGCTTATCATACTTGTTTTCTACATTAGCAAGCTAGCCACGTTTCATACCTTGTCAACGGAGTAAGCTAGCTAAGGTTGCGACAAAAGACAGTAGAACCCATTATAATCAGTGATGTGGTCTACACTGGATGAGGCGCGACTCAAGCGACAAATCTCCGACAGTAGTCTGATGCCACGTCCAATTTATGACGTACTGACACGAAGGACAAATGCTTTGCAACTTTGTCGAGTCCAGTGTTGACAACTTTTAGCTGTTGCGACGCGAGCGACAACGGTCACGTCCGGTGTAGACACGGTGTTAGCCCATTCTGCCTATATCGCTACATTACAACATCAAGCAATATTCCAATAATTGATATAATTATAACACAATAATAGTATTAATAATTACAATTGAACATATTTTCATTTCGGTATTATTAATTTTACTTTAGTAAACAATCGGAGTACTTCTTCCACCACTGGTAGAGACTAGAAGAAATAAGACTAGTAATAGAAGATAATGCGGTTTTGCCAGTCACACTCATTACATTAAGCTATTTTTGATATAACGTTATAAATAAAAAGATGAAGTCATTAGTGAAGATTTATCTACAGTATTAAGATTATAATATAGAATAGAACATGCAATGCAAACTAGTTTGGTTCCAGCTCAAATATATAATTCTCATTCTATCATTCACCATTTACACCTTTGTCACATCATTATAAAGTGTTTGATCACCACATTTGAGTGATCCCTGCAAAAAATGTCTTTCAGTTTTCTATAGTATAAACTGTATTCTGTATACAGTACTAGTCAAAAGTTTAGACACACGAATGGGAAGGAGTGTCCAAACTTTTGACTGGTACTGTAATACAATACACAAGGAATATCGACCAATATATCGAAATCAGACCTGTTTTACTCCCAAATTTCGTTATCTGTCCCTCAAAAATCCATATTGGTCTGGCTTTATGGACGAGTATCATTCATTCTGTCAAGTTTTCCGGGTGCTCTCCTCTGACCCCTGTCTGTCACGTGCTTTGACTTATGATGAGCAGCATACTCTGCTGCAATGCCACCGTGTTGCCCTCCTTCTGTTTCACACAGACATGCATATATAACATGCTGTATAAGCCTATGAAAGTAATCTTAAATGGATAGTTCACCCAAAAATGAAAATTACCCCATGATTTACTCACCCTCAAGCCATCCTAGGTGTACATGACTTTCTTCTTTCAGAAGAATAGAATGGGAGTTGTCCTCTTCCACAGCTTCCAAAAAATGTCCTCTTACAAGCTTTATAATGGCAGTGAATGGAGGATATGATTTTGAAGGCCAAAACAAGTGCACCCATCCCTCATAAAAGTACTTCACACGGCTCCGGGGGTTTAATAAAGGGGTTATTAAATATCCATATTTAAAACTTTACAAACTAAATTAACTAGCTCCTGACAGAAGGCCGTAGGCATCAAGAGTAACCCTTGACCTGACACCAGTCAAGAATTAGAAATCTAAAACGAGAATTTTTAAAGAAAAACGTCGGAGGAGCTTGAGTCTGTTGCCAAACCCCATCTAATTGAACCGCGAGAGGAATCAAAGCTTACACTACTCCTACATCACGTCAAGACAAGTGTTACTCTTTTAGTTAAGCTAGTTATTTTAGTTGATAAAGTTATAAATATGGATATTTTTCTTACACAAATGCATTGCTTTGCTTCAGAAGGCCTTTATTAACCATGCCATGCATTACTTTTATTATGGATGGGTGCACTTTTTTTGGCTTAAAAATATCATCCTCCATTCACTGACATTATAAAGCCAAGAACCTGGACATTTTTTTATATAACTCTGATTGTATTCATCTGAAGATGAGTGAAAAATTCATATACACCAGGAAGACTTGAAGGTAAGTAAATCATGGGGCAATTTTAATTTTTGGGTGAACTATCCCTTAAAAGTTTGAGATATTCCTCTAGTTTTAATTATTTGAACAGGCCTTTGAAGTTTGGGCAAAAACTGATATGCTCACACAAAAATCGCTGCAAAAGATGCTTTCCAACAGGTTTTATCGTAGTTTTTGTCCAAGTCAAGTCAAATGGAGTCGGACAAAAACTACGATAAAACCTGTTGGAAAGCATCTTTTGCAGCGATTTTTGAGTGAGCATATCAGTGAACACCCCTGACCACTCGGTGAGTTTCACGTCTTTGTAAACTAAAGTTGAATGTGTTTTATGAAGGATTGTTTCTGTGCACCTATGCAACCATTGTAGAGGTGGAGGGGTGCAACCACAGAAACCGAAATTTCTCGGGACAGCAGCATGTGTCCAAATTTTAATCTTAACCGTTCTATTTCATCAGAAACGATCTTGAAACAGGGCTTTAAGTGTAAAATACCGAACTTGTCCTTTAAGCATAATGAGGCTGTAAAAGCGAACCAAGCTTACCTGTTAGGCGTGATGACGTTTAATATCACGGACAGCCCATTTAGCCACTTGTTAGCAACCACCTTTTCAAGTAATGTAACAAGTCAAAAAAAAAATCACGAGTGAGATAATACTGAAGTATTTTATGTCATAGAATAAAACATGAAAATGTCTTGAGCTTGTGCTCACCACAAACCTTATTACCTCCATTTAACCAAAATCCCATACAACTTAAAAAACCCAGGAAGTGCTAAAATGCTAACTCGTTTCCACGCTTTTGCCTACAAAGTGAAGTCATACCTGCATCACACTATAAACTGGATGTAATTTCAATTCTATTGATTTATATGAAAATGTATATGATGAAAATGGAATCCAAATGAAAATGGATGAAATGTATAATGAACAAGACACCCAAAGTAGGCTACCCAAAGTAGAAATGTGTGTTTATCAATATTTTTTACTTTAGTACAGACATGTTTTATATATATATTTAGAAATATGACAACGATCACATAGCCCATAGAGAGAGATCGCACTGTTAGGGAATATTCACACATAATTTATACACATAAAATCATGATATCAGATATCAAATGAAACATTTTAAAAGACTTACTGCGGAGTAAGTTACATTAGAGTTAGTCGGATTACACTCTGACACATTTCTAACCGGCATGCACTTCGCTCTGTGATCACCGGCACCGCTGCAGTACGGGTAAAATCTTTGCGTGAAAAACTGCGTTATATGCGCCTGCCACTCGACCAGTCACGGATATGCGCCTGCCACTGCGTTATATGCGTCTGCCACTCGACCAGTCACGGGTATGCGCCTGCCACTCGACCAGTCACAGATATATGCGCCTGCCACTCGACCAGTCACAGATATATGCGCCTGCCACTCGACCAGTCACAGATATATGCGCCTGCCACTCGACCAGTCACGGATAGGCTACTGTTTACGCTCTGCTTAGGCATTCGGTCACCGTGATTTTGCCAAGTAAGACATGGTCCTGGATCAACATATGTTGTTGATCCTGGATCAACATTCCTGTCCCAAAATGTAGTCATTACCCAATTCCTACCCTTAAACCTAACCCTACCCATAACTTTTCCCTAATTCAGTGTGAACCGGCTTGAAGTTATGATAAGTGATAGCCGCGAAAGTGGCAGCTCACATTCCTCCCGAAAGCATCTTAATTGGCGCTTTGCAGGTGATAAGAATTATGGCAGAAGTTTTTAGTTGTTAAGCTTGTCCTACCTGCAGAGGAGTCGTCGTCATGGTCGGAGGTCAGGTATCCGTCAGGTGTGCTACGTCCAGACCCGTGAGAGCCGCGGAGTGCCAGTGAAGGAGACAGTCTGCCGTCATCCGAGTCCAGATCTCGACTCATACGGACCCGAGGATTCAGCCGGTGACTCTCCCAGACGTTACTCTTTGGGTTGAGAATGTTTTTTTGCAGAAATTTTACGTTGAGCTCCACGTCCTCGAACTCGTGGTCACTGTCCTGCGCGCTGTTCCGTTGCTCGGCAACGCACAGAGAGATGTCACGAGGAGATGGTTGTTCTTGAAGGACATCGGGCTTTTTCCGAGGAGGGAGGGGGATGGCCTTACCTGTCTTGCCGACCCGGAGTATGTCCCGGGCGAAAGGCTCTACTTCATCTCTGCTGTCTGTCCCGCAAGTATTTCCCTTCTTTGAATCTGCCTTGTTCCAATATTTCTCAATGTCATAACGTTTCTTTTTCTGCGCGATTGTGGTCTGAAGGTAAATCACCTTGAACTTCTCCTCCGACAGAGCCTGCTGTAACACCTTCAGATTGGCTTTGCATTTCTCCAGCTCTGCTTCTATGTCCTCCACCGAGTAGAGATTCATCACGGGCACTTCGCCGTCGGGAAACTCATTCCTCCAGTGCTTCTCAAATTCCGCCTGTTCCCACATTTTCCAACAAGAGTAGGGGGAGGAAAAGTCCTTGAATATGTCTTGTTCCTGCTTAAACAACTTGGGTTCACTGCCTCAAACACCCGTTGTGAAGTAGCGATTGCTCATTTTCCCTTTCTCGCATATCCACTCACTCACACACACCACTGATCAGTTTACAACTGAATAAACTTTCCGCTTCCGCTACATTGAAAAGTCTTGACGTCAGCGGGACACGGAGCCAATCAGATCCATTGGCCGTTCACATTAAGAAGCGCAAAATCCCAGCCTGTGGTTGCTTTTTTACACAACATTTAAGCCACACCTGTTGAGTAAATAAGCGTTCGCTTATTGAAAATCAATTCAGTTCAGGTTGACAAACAAATGTACTTTTTAAAATGTAAATAAATAAATAAATATAGCCTATGTAGTTTAGATGCTTACAAAATAAGCAACATAAAGTAAAAAATAACAGTGCACATTGAGAGTAAACAAGTGATAGTACAAATAACGTGCAAGTGTAAACACTAAACTATTAAATTAAAGCACACATGTATTTAACATAACAATAATATTACACATATTAGACTTACACAGAAATCTTTGTATTGGATCGCAAGATGGGTTTCATTGTTTTACAAGCAATTCACTTTTTTTGCATTTATTTCATGCAGTCTGCAAGAAACATGTCGAATTTTTTCATCATTCCAGCTTACACTCTTAAAGGATTAGTTCACTTTTAAAAAAACTTTTGCTGATAATTTACTCCCCCCCATGTCATCCAAGATGTCCACGTCTTTCTTTCTTCAGTCAAAAAAAATTTAATGTTTTTGATGAAAACATTCCAGGATTTTTCTCCATATAATGGACTTCAATGGCAATCAAACGGTTCAAGGTCCAAATGACAGTTTCAGTGCAGCTTCAAAGGGCTTTAAACGATACCAGACGATTAATAAAGGTCTTATCTAGCGAAACCATCGGCCATTTCAAAATAAATAAAAAACTTTAAGTTTTATAAGCACAAATGCTCGCCTTGCTCTGTTCTGTGATGCACGTTTGTGACTCTCCTGTTCGAACTCGTTCATCAAAATGAACAAATCTTTTTTCAAGTAACTTTTAACCGTTTGGTTGCCATTGAAGTCCTTTATATGGAGAAAAATCCTGGAATGTTTTCATCAAAAACATTAATTTCTTTTCGACTGAAGAAAGAAAGACATGGACATCTTGGATGACATGGGGGTGAGTAAATTATCAGCAAAAGTTTTTCTAAAAGTGAACTAATCCTTTAAAAATTAAGGGGGTTTCACCGCAGTGCCTAAGAACCATTTTGGATTCCCCAAAATAATCTTTTAGTTAAAAGTTCTTGGAAGAACTATTTATTTCTTAGTGCAAAGATATTTAAAAACTCTGAAGAACCTTTTTGGACAAAAAATATTTTTTTGCAATTTTAAGATGTGTATTTCATCTTGATAATTAATGGACATTATTCTGCTCTGCATGCATTACTTTCAAGATAGTTTGCGGATGGTCAAACATTTATGTCTCAGTTGAGTCTAATTAATGGTCCATTTTCTGTTCAGAGCCTATTTTTCATTGAGATTCCCCTTCTCACCCCGATGTCAATACCATTAGCAGAGAAGTGCAGGACAAATTTGATATGGGTATCATAGTGTCACTGGAGAACTGGAATGGCCAGGTTCCAGCAGTTCTATGAGAAACTAAAGATGAGAGATGTGTGTCCTGATAGCCATACGTCACATCGGAGACAGGTAGGGCCACAGGGCTCTACTGCATGGATCAATCCACTTTATAGTGTTTGAGGAGCTTGAGATGCTACTTATATATATATATATATATATATATTACTAGCAATTTACTTGCAACTAGCACACCATGAATACGTTTTTCAATATGTGTACTCATGCATTAGCACTGGACATTCAAACGCAGTTTCAGCTATACTGTACTGGAATCCATTTGAATAATTCATGAGATTTTGCATCCTTTGGTCCCATTCTATGACTATCAACTTCATGCCTTGTAAAATGTATTTGGACATTCTGAGGTTAATGTGATTAATGATATGTTTTTGATTTCACCTATCCATCTAAGATATTTGATTTGTATAACTTTGCTATTGCTGACGTTTTAGACGAGCATGCTCCAATTAGGACTATAGGTCTGTTCCCTTGTCCCACTCCTCTCTGTGGTTTAACCCTTTAAAGTCCGCACCAAGAAAAAAGTGATGGAAATGTTTTTAATTTGCATTTCTTATCTGATGTTGCTAGTAACCTCACTCAATGTATTTTTTTTTTCAACACATCCCACAATTTTTAAAATATCGGCCTAATGGTTGAGATGTCACTTTATGGTAAAACATGGTACCGGAATTCATACACATACTATGAAAATCAGAAAAATAAATAACACAAATAACTAAAAGTAACAAAACCAAAGACATTGCATTCTTTCTGCATTCAAAAACTAAAAAAAAGAGCAAAAGATAGTAATATAATGGTATTTTAGGCTTTTATGTTTCAAGAAACATGCCGTCAAGTGTGGTAGAGCAACAGGATTTTTTTTTTCATTGCCCATCATAATTTATGATCAAAACCTTTTCTAATCGTGACAAAACACATATTGTCAGAAAGGTCTGAGTCTCAAGATTAGATATTTTGTGACAGAAGTGATATTTGGACAGAAATGTATTCATGTGTTACGGCAGAATGCATACGATTAAATTCAATGGAATTTGTGTCACCAGGGGGCTACTTTTGGTATTACGCCTTAACAAAATCTCATGGGAACTTCAATTTTTGTGATATCAACTTCAAATTTGGAACACAACTTGGTTAGATATATGGCTTTGATTTTATAGTAATTTTATAGTAAAAAATATTTAGTAAAATATATATTTTATATAAAAGAAGAAATATTAAGTACAGTATATTTGATTTCATGTAAATTTAAAACTTTCATAACTTTTTCATACTTTTATTTTTGAAGTGCTTATATTTCAGCAATAATCTGCTGAGTGTTTTCTTTAAAACAAGACCAAACTTAGGTCTTTATTCCAAAGCATTCTTAAATTACAACCAAGTTTTAAAGGGGTGGTAAAGTATGATTTGACTTTTCTAACTTTAATTAGTGTGAAATGTTGCTGTTTGAGCATAAACAACATCTGCAAAGTTACAATGCTCAAAGTGGCTGGTAGGGACATTCTTCCCAGGTTAGTGACATCACCAACCCTGAAATGTACATAAACCCCGCCCACGGGAACCATGTTGAGGAGAGGAAAAGTTGTTGTATAAGAGTACATTTGTGAATCAGCTCAAACTTTAGCATCAATCTTTTCACATCCAATAGAAAGTCCCCCTGTGTGTATCTCACACCAGTTCCTATACGAGCGATTTATAGATTATCATGACCATGTCCATGTTGAGGAGAGGAAAAGTTGTTGTATAAGAGTACATTTGTGAGTCAGCTCAAACTTTAGCATCAATCTTTTCACATGCAATAGAAAGTCCCTCTGTGTGTATCTCACACCAGTTCCTATACGAGTGATTTATAGATTATCATGACAGAATATCCTAATTGAAGATAGTTAACTCCACATCAGCAACATAAATTCATCAACTAACCATTCAGAGACGTCCTGTTGCATTCTACATGTTGTCACTTCTTCTTGAGTCTCTCCATCTGTGGCTGACTCCGTTTTAACATAAGTTTAACATAAGTTTAACATAAGTTTCTGCGTGAGGTGATCGCAGCTGCTAATGCCGCGTTCCAGGCAACCTGTAACCCGTGTTTTTTCAACTCGTAACTGGGAGTACATCGATCTAGTACGAATTCACGGGTGGGAAGTCACGGGTTTGACTGCCGTTCCAGTGCACTTTCACAGGTATAAGGTTGGAAAAACACGGGTTACAGGTTGCCTGGAACGATTTACTCCCAGTTATGAGTTGGAAAAACACGGGTAACAGGTTGCCTGGAACACGGCATAACACCATAGACAGTAAAAGAAATGGACACAGCGACCCCGTTGATTTCAACGGAGAGAGTTGAAGCCCAACATGGGCACTCACTTCCTGATAGCCAAGCATACTGCGCATGCTCAAACTGAGCTTGGCGACGTGAGCAATGTAACGACATTGGCAGGGTATCTGGCAGATGTTCGGAATCAGCAAAATCCTGATCTGCTAACACAGCTCATTTCTTCTTGAGTAAATCACTGGAAGCTAGTTAATCAAACACAGCTCTGTCTTACTGTGATTGACAAATCAAAGGAATGGTGTTTGGGACTTGATTAAATCATTGACTGATTTTGCCACGCAGCGTTTTTCTCTAATGAATAAACAAAGGAATGACCTGTTTACCACATGTGACCGAAAGGACATGTGACTCCGAATGAATTCGGAAGGACAATCACATACACACACTCACAGTAACGCACACAACACAAACTTTGAACATTAAACTTACATCGTCAGATTCTCGGACGGGGGCATGACCCAGTCTTTCCATAAAAAGACTGACCCCAAGAAGTTCCTCAGAGAGCTTTTTCCCTGTGAGAGGTTTCCGGTACCATGGCTCCTTAGGGAGCTTCACACCGTGTTTCTTCTTTTTCTTTAATCTTTCTTTATTTTCGTCTTCGGACTTTTTCTTACGTTCAGCTGTAGTGAAATGAACGTAATCGGCAACTTCAATTTTAAAGAGACTTTTTGAACCTACCGCGACCGCACTCGCCCGGAAGAGACGAGAAAGCACGCACCCGCTCTTAAGGACACACACACACAAGACTCGGCTTTCCTCAGCAACACAAAGGGAACCATTGTGCAAGTATTAGTTTTATGGAGCTTTTAATGTGATTTCATTCCTTATGTCTCTCAAGGTTCATTTTGTCTGTGATTTTGGCCATGCCGCGATCACCCCCGGTGATCTCTCTCATCCTGATCTTTAGTTTCATTTGACTCGCTCTCTCTCTCTCACTCAACCTCTCTCTCTCTCTCTCTCTCTCTCTCTCTCTCTCTCTCTCTCTCTCTCTCTCTCTCTCTCTCAATCTCTCTCTCTCTCTCAATCTCTCTCTCTCACTCAATCTCTCTCTCTCACTCCCGTTGTTATTAGTTTGTCTTATTAGTTTTACTGTTTACTGTACATACATGTATCCATGTTTAAATGTAGAATTCTGTATCCGTAGTTTAATTTTATTAAAACCATTATATTCTTGATTGCTTCGAAATGCTCATTTTACAAAGTCAATGAAATGTTGGTCCTAGCTACAAAAGCTTTTATTATTGACTACTTTGAGTAGTTTAATTTTATAAACACAGGAAAATTAATGTTCACGGCCAGAAGATTGATATTTCTTGGAGTTTATAAGAAGGGATAACCTTGTTGAGAAGTTGATAAGTTAATCTTACGGCCGTTTGCTGGACAAACGGTTTGATAGCTAAATTAATTCCATTAAAGGTTATCTCATATAATCGATTTGGAAAGAGACCATTGATATATGAATGGGGAATTATAACTCGTTGTGATTGATCATTCATATGTACAATCTATATATTTTTTAACTTCGATATTTTAACTGTAATATGCAATATATTAATCATATTCATGATTAATTATTCAAATTGCCTATATATCATTGAGCTAATGTTAATGTAATACCTAATGTTGTTACAGCAACCTGACTGACAGTTGTACGTCTTCTGGTAGCGGTGCCAAGAGGAATCGGAATCATTCCCTTCCGAATCTCGCAGAGCCGGAGATCGTGAGTTTTAGCTGTTCATGAGCTCGCAGCAGGAGCAACTTTATGACTCTCTATGGGCTTCTCCCTTGACTTTATGCCTCCACGTCCCCCTGATTGCACGCGAGCTTCTACTTCTGTCTTTACGGTAAATGTCTCTACTGCGCGACAGAGAGTTGCGTGTTATGACGCAATCGTTAGCGTATTTTTACAAAAAACGGCTTCTACGGGGCCATAACGTAAGATACAAAGTAATGGAGCCTTTTATACATTGTCGTGTTTCTTTAGAAATAAATAATGGACAAATGGAGTCTTTGGACGCCTCAATGGCGGCCCACGGAGGCAGCTTCAACTTCCGGCTGATGGATTACCCCCTTGCATAACACACACAAGCTCTTGAAACCCCGCCCTCTGCAGCAGCTCATTTGCATTTAAAGGGCCAGGCACAAAACGGTGCGTTTTTGCTAAACCTCAAAAAGTGACAACTTTAACATGCTATATAAAATATATGTGGGGTATTTTGTGCTAAAACTTCACTCACACACTCTGGGAACATCAGAGTTTTATTTTACATCTTGTGAAAATTGCATTTTACCACCCCTTTAATAGTGCATTGTAATGTCCATTCTCAAAAAGGGGGGTGACAGTTAACCGTTATGTGCCAAATCAACCGTTTGGTTGAGCATGTTTTTGAAAAAATATTAAAAACATACGTAAGTTTTTTCATGGCACCAAGTAACATCATTTTGTAAAGTTAGGGCTCTTACAGTTTAATTTGTATAAAAAAAATATGCTTAGCTTGCAAAATTTCCCCCAAAACAGTTCACATGGGTGGGGTGATTTATTTGTTTCCTCCTCCGAATCACAACCTGTAAGTACTATTAATAATTGTTGTTTTTATGTGTGTATGTGTGTGTGTGTGTGTGTGTGTGTGTGTGTGTCTGTGTGCATGTGTGTGTGTGTGTGTGTGTGTGTGTGTGTGTGTTTGTGTGCATGCGTGCGTGTGTGTGTGAGAGAGTGAGAGTTACGCTCAGCAGCTTCTAGGTCTCCAATGTCATTTTTGTTTTGTTTTTTGAAATATGTGAAATTATGTGAAGCGTATTGTAGTACTGCAGTGCTTTATCAATATGTTTAAGCTTTGGGCTAACGCAAAATATAACTGACTGCGTCATCTGACCAATCACCACCGATTAGCGTCACGCAAAGGAGGGGTTTGGACAAATGAGTCGTCAAACGAATCATTAGGGAGTCGGTGAGCAAATCAGGTAAAAATAAATGCATATTATAAGACAACAAAAGTGTTTTTTTGTCATTGCATGCATGTAAAACTGTTGTTGGGGACTCCCAGAACATTATTAGGAACATTTTAAATGCCATAATAGGTACCCTTTAACACAACACCAAATTCTTTTGGGAAAAAAAGGTTATCTCTGCCCAAACTTCAAAAACGGAAACCTGTAAAAACGCTGACGCACCTGCATATTACGTGTTTAGTCTATAGGTATGCACGTTTGAATATATATGTGCACAGGCGTATAGTCTTTCTTTACAAATTGACCTCAACAAATTACTTGTCTGGCCTTAAAAGTTTATAATACAGAATTATTTATCACATGTGAACTGAAATAATTTTGACAACATTGTATCTGTACAGAGGTAAAGGGAAGGGAAGGAGGTCTTCACAGGGGAGAGACTAGTTGACACTTTAGTACTGCATTGTCGTTGGTTCCAGGTCCTTCATCAGATCTGGATATGGCCAGGATCCGGCAGACTGTCTTAAACCTCGGGATGAACAGAGAGACTAATCAACTGGCCAGAATTTTGAGATCGCAATAGACGTGAAGGACTATAATGCGGTAAGAGCTCGCTCAAGAACTGGGGAGCTAAACCATTTAGTGCTTTGTAAGTAATCAGCAATTTAAAAATGTATACAATGATTAATAGGGAGCGAATGCAGTGTTGACAGAACCGGGCTAATATGGTCATACTTCCTGGTTCTGGTAAGAACTCGAGCTGCTACGTTTTGGACCAGCTGTAGTTTGTTTATTAAGCGTGCAGGGCAACCACCCATAATAGCATTACAATAAGCCTTGGTGTCATGAACTAATTGTTCCGTATTTGTCATTGAAAGCATATGACGTAATTTAGATATATATTTTAAGATAAAAAAAATACTGTTTTACAGATACTAGAAACGTGACTTTCAAATGAAAGATTGGTATCAAAGAGCACACCCAGGTTCCAAACCGACGACAAGGACTTGACAGAGCAGCCATCAAGTGTTAGACAGTATGTAAGAAGAGGCAAGAGGCAGACAACTTGAACGCCTCAGGAAAACCGGTTTAACTGTAATTTTTTTCTGATGTTAAGCATTATAAAACAGCCTGGAATGCAGCTAACTCTTCTTATTTTTCCAAAATCATTAATGCAAACAACAGACCACTATACCACTATTACAAATCACTATTTAACATAGTAAACAAGCTAATCCATACACCCATGTATAATGCAGTCAACAAGAATCTGATGACTTATGCTGTTCTTTTTTGCACCACTTTCAGGGAAAGCTGGATGCTTAATGTGGGACTTTTGGTGATGAACCGACCACTTCTTTGTGAGCAAGCTCAGTCTATCCAAACGCTTAAGCCTAAAAGCGTAACTTCCCCAACTAGCAAGCCAAAAGCCAAAAAAGGCGGCAGTGGCAAGGAACCAAATCTCCATCAGGTGACAGAATCTATAAAATATTTCGATGATATTTAGATATATACTACTCTATTGACCAGACTGCATCACTATCGTCATGTATCAATGATTTAAAGACCTGGCTTATCTCCAATTTTCACAGTTTGAATCTGACTAAAGCATAAATCTTCTCAAAAAATATATATAACTAATACTCACAGATCTTGAAGCTACATCAATTATTCCATCTGCCACCATCAAAACTAAGTAGGTCCCCTTACGAAAACAAGTTTATTCGTCTGCTAGAGTATAGTATACTTTCAGTCTACTTTTTATATACTTCTCAGAAATATATTTTATGTAGCCTACTTCTCAGAAATATATTTAAAATTGCACTTAAGTATACTTGACTACTGAAAAGTCGGAGTATATTTGGCCTACTTGTACCTATATCTTTTTATCGATATATACTTAAAAGTATAATTAAGTATTCTAATTCTATACTCGGCTTGTAGTTGTGTTTAATCTTTTGATTATGTAAAACTATGTGAAAAATTTTTTTAATAGGCTACTCACTGTCTTATAAACTTACGTTTGAAAATATTGATTTATAAAGAAAACAGATATTTCTAATTATGAGTATCTGAATTTTAGTTTAGGCTATTCCACTGGTAGTTAGTACTTAGAGATTTAACTAAAGTGCAGTTAAAGGTAGCCTATATTTCAACCTAAATAGGAACATAGTAGTATACTTAAAGTGCAAAAATAATATATAAATAGTAAACTATAAGTATGTTATGTTCACTTAAAAAACTTACAAGTACTTGCAGTTTAAAACTACTAAACTAGTTTGTTTACTGAGAGTATACTTCAAAGTGTACTTTCATAAACGAAAAAAAAAGTACTACTAGTATACAAATAGTAAACTACTTCATAAAGTATAGTTAAAAATATAATGGCAGTGGATTGCAACCATAAGTTTGAAGCACAAAAAAGTGCATTCATCCATCATAAAAGTAATCCACATGGCTCTGGGGCTTAATAAAGGCATTCTGAAGCAAAGCTATGAGTTTGTGTAAGAAAAATATTCATATTTAAAACATTATAAAGTAAAATAATTAGCTTCCGGCCATACGGATTTAACTTAAGTCTAAAGCGCAACTTAAGAGAGTAATGCGACGTACTGCTGATGTTTACTCCATGACGCAGTAAGCTATTTCAAATGTCATAAGTTGCGTAAGTTGCGCTTTAGATGCTGCATATAATGTCCAGAAGCTAGAATTTTACTTTGTGTAATAAAAATATAAATATTTAACACATTATACTCATCGCTTTGCTTCAGAAGGCCTTTATTAACCCCCTGGAGCCGTATGAAGTTATTTTATGATGGATGGATGGATGCACTATTTTGACCTTCAAACTGATGGTTGCAATCCACAGCCATTATAAAGCTCGGAAGTGTTTATTAATATAACTCCGATTCTATTCGTCTGAAAAAAGAAAGTCATATATATCTAGGAAGGCCTGGGGGTATATTATATATATATATATATATATATATATATATATATATATATATATATATATATATATATATATATATATATATATATATATATATATATATATATATATATATCTAGGAAGGCATGGGCTAATTTTAATTTTAAAGTGAACTACTCCTTTTAGTCACTCAATTGTCTTGCTCCTTCCTACTTCTCGGACTTACATTCTCCCTATATTCCCTCTCGATCTGTCAGATTTTCTGACTGTGAACTCCTTTGCCGAGATTTCGTCTATCATCTATGGGTGGCAGGTCTTTCTCCGTTATAGCTCCTATATGGTACTCTCTGTCCCTGGCTCTTAGGACAATAACCACACTGCATAAATTTAAGTCTAAACTCAAAACCTATTTTTTTAACCAATATTACCGGTCATAATGTGTTTCTTCTTAAACATTTTCTATTACTCTGTATACCAGTCATAATGCTTCCTTATTAGTCATATGCACCTGACTTATTCTTCAACTGCCCACATTTCTTTGCTGTCTGTAATTATCACAATATTTTGGTTTCTGTTTTTATTCGACTGTTTGCACTATGGGATATGCAACTGCAATCACTTGTCTTGGACTGGGTAAATTTATACTCTCAATTTTACTGATTATGTTTCTGTTATTGTGAAGCGTCCTTAAGCTTGGGAAAGGCACTATACAAATGAAAAATATTAATTATAAATTCCTTTTAACAGGTTAACAACCAAAAGGGATTTAAAGGTATAGTTCTGCCAAAATTTTAAATTCTGTTATCATTTCCTCACCCTCATTATCATTCCAAACCTGACTTTCGTTCTTTTGCTAAAAGATTCTGCTTTTGAAGAATGATTAAATTGTTTAGTCCTTACAGTGAAAGTCAATGGGGTCCAAAACAACATTGGACCCCTTTAACTTTCAAAGGGGAAAAAAATCTTATTTTGTCTTCAACAGAAGAAATGTTTAAACATGTTTAAAATGACATGAGGATGAGAAAATAATTTTACAAACATTATTGGTTGAACTATTGCTTGTATATTTGTTTGTAACACATGAATGGAAACATGAAACGAAAAAAAAGAAAGAGTGGAAAAAAATTGCATTATATAAAACTAATAATAATTGGCAAAAGGGAAAATTACTTGTTTTTGGTGTGGGAGGAAAAAAACTGAGTAAGATGATAATTATGAGACAGTTGGGGGAGGAAAGAGGAAGAATGTTCTGTTACATTAGAAACATTCTCTAAGGCTAATGCAGTCATACCTCTGAAAAGTTGAGGGCTGGTCTCTGTCTGAACCATCTTGATCTGGTATAATTGTTAGGATTTCTAACAATTATTACACCAAAGCCATTGAGCTTAGAGCTATTATAGAACTGGCATCACAACAGTGTCAGAAACTGAAGACCCGATTAGGTCATTCTTTATTTGATATGCATCAATGCATTTAACTCCTGCTTGAATAGCAGCCAAAGAGAGAAAGTCTTCCTGTAAATTCAAGATTGTTTTAGTAGCTCATACCATTATTCGATGGAAGGTCAGCACAATAGTTTTCATTTGGTGAAGAGAGAAGGCCTTTAGAAGGCTTTGTTTGTTTATTCCAGTTCCATTTTACTCCCAGAATCGCAAGGTCATCTTTACTAAAAGCCTATTCAACATTTGCCGATCAGCAGTGACTTGTGTGAATCACCAAGTTATGTATCTTGCATTCACATTAAAATCACTCCCCATTTTCTAGCAAAATGGTATTTGTGAAAAAGGAAGGACACAGTGAAATGTATGATGAACCGCAATACCCATCTGAGTTAAAATCACTTGGTATTTGGTGATTTAACAAATATTTAGATGGCCATTTTATGTTAGTACATTTATTTGCCCATCCCACAGATCATATAGGTTAGTATGAGGGCAAAAGTCACTGTAAAAAAGGATTTTGCAAATATACAAAGATTATTCTTGTAGGTTTTACAAAACGGGTTTCAGTTTTTCTTCTACAAAATATCATGTTTAAATCGTTGTTAATTGCTGTTTGTTTGTAATTATTTGTGAAATTTACTAGCAATTTTTGAGTGAAAATTGTTTCTACACCATTTTTTTCCTTCAGTTTACACATGAGAGATTTGATGATGATGAACTTCTGCCCTCTAGTGGTCAATCTAAC
Source organism: Chrosomus eos (assembly GCA_036326025.1). Classification (NCBI taxonomy): domain Eukaryota; kingdom Metazoa; phylum Chordata; class Actinopteri; order Cypriniformes; family Leuciscidae; genus Chrosomus; species Chrosomus eos. Next base: position 15,970,867 of record CM070820.1, on the reverse strand, counting down.
AAAAGCAGAACATATACAGCCGTGGCCAAAAGTATTGGCTGTAACGTACATTTTGTTTTGCAAATTTTGCTGCTTCAGTATTTGTAGATATCAATGTTTTCCAGCATACCACAGAAACATTTGAAAAAATATAAGTATTTCAGTGTTAAAGACTACTATTGGCAAAAACATCCATGCAAACATTTACAATCATTGTAAATGATTGTATTTCATACAATCTTCATAACCTCTGCAATTCACTGGATGCCACTGGCATGCTGGATATCAGCTTCCAAATCCTGGCTGATGACTAGTGCACAGAGTTGATCACAATTCGCTTGTCTACTCACCTTTTGGGGACTGACCACACTGTAAAAAAAATCCCGTATTTTTTACGGAATAATGCTGGCAACTTTGGTTGCCAGAACAATTCTGTAAAAAATACATTAAAACTGTAATCACCTTTACAGAGCAGCATGTAAGTTTTACATTTTAAACTTGTATATTTAACAATGGATTTCAGCAATATTGACATGACCATAAAGTTGAAATAAAGTATTAATATCTGTTTTGTACCATTGTAATACACTGACAACCAACAATCACAGTAGTGATGAGAGTCACATGATAAATCAAAGCTCATCACAAGCAGCTTTTCCACAATAAAGTTAATACTTGTATAGCGAAGCTGCACAGTGTCATTCGCACAAACATTAAACACAATCATGGTAACACACATGAAATTTAAAAAATGCAATAAACATTAATTTAACAACATTAAATGTAACATAAAACCCTAATGTACATAACTGATTAGAAAAAACTATGAAGAAACATAGTTATTTCAACAAAAATACATCAAATGTGAAGTGTCACGCAGGGACAATTGTGGGAATGTCAATTTACGTTTTTTCACTGTAAATTATACAATGAGTTGTTCTTTTTCTCTTTCAAAAACTGTAAATTTAACGGTATTTTACAGTAAAATGTACTATTAGATTTGTCACAGTTATTTACCGGAAACTTTATGTTAACCATTTAACAGTTTTTCACTGTAGCATTTTTACAGTCTTTTACTGTTAAAATCACGATAATTTTTTACAGTGCAGGTTCTTTATGGGATTAAGATCTGTGCAGTTGCCTGGCCACGGATCCAAAATTTCAATGTAATGATCTTCGAACCACTTCATTATCACTCTTGCCTTGTTATATGGTGATCAATCATGCTGGAAAATGCACAGATCATAACCAAATTGCTCCTGGGCCGTTGGGATTAGTTGTCTAAGTCTTCACCTCAGAACCCACCTACGTAGCTGACTCCTCAGGTAGAGAAAGTCCTGAGGCTTGCTGGACACTCTGGGACATCCCTTCTTCACTGCAGTTCACTTTCAGGAGCAATATTCTTTGCAGCAGTTTCCTAGCATGTGAGGCCATTTTGATGGAAAGTGATGATGGCTACAATTATTTAAAATGCATCTGATCATTCTGCACAATAATCTAGAAACAATGAATCAACACCACAAATAAAGCAGCAAACATTGCAAAACACAACATTTATGTCTCTGCCAAAGTGCCAATAGCCTACTTTTGGCCACAGCTGTAGGACCTTTAAGGAATAGTTCACCCTGAACAAAAAAATGATGTTCACATTCATGTAGATTTAATAAAGACCTTTAACTTTTTTTCTGTATTATTCTTTCTGGGAAGATCTGTGTGAGACAAAATAGAAATCTCTGGTTGTATATTGTAATGATTTACTCCATATAAATCTCATCTCATTAAGACTGAAAAGACTTCTTGTAATACAAATACATTTGTGACTGCTTACATTAAAATAAAGTATATTCCACATTTTGACAACATTGAACTTCATCAAGCAATACTTAATACCTGGACCTTAATGAAACCACAGAAGATAGTATGCGATCAAATGTATGGAATAATTGGTAAATGTGTTAAAAAAAATAATCAAGATTATTCTTCAACTTGGGATAAATTAAGTGACTGTATAATTTCTTGCATAGATAGGCATTATGTTTTAAAACACATTTCAAAATATAATGCACAACAATGAGCCTTTCAACAATTTCAACAAGCCATATACATCACAAAACAAAAATCACAGTGAAAACAGAATACATATTTCTCTGAAATCATACCAAACAAAGCCCTCCAATGCCTGCTGAGCATTTTATAACATATCCAGCAATCCAGTCTACTTTCTATATAATATAAAACCCCAAATCCTATTGTATGTTCCTATTGTAACTCTTTCTTTTAGACTCTGTTGAGTTAAGACAATACTTGGGTTGCACCACTGAAATGAGGATGAAGTAAGGAACTACACAACTTAAACTACAACAGACTTGCATCACAAACAGCACAAAATACACAGTTTCAATACGATTAATTCCCCAAGATGCAATGTAAAAGTACAGTGCTTTTATTTTTATTTAATATGAGGTTATTTTGTGGTTGTTTTAAGGCTGTTTCAGGTCAGTATTTGAGTCAACAGTGTGTTGGATCAGAGGCTATAGAGGGCAGTGAAGACTTTTCCTGAGCTTGTGCATTCCACATACACTACCAGGATCTGAATTGTGCAGGCATATATACTAGAGGTAGACCTATATAGTATTTTAAAAATCTAGGAATATAAATGTATCACTACATACTGTGGATTTCATCAAACAATTTCAGTACAAAACACTATATTTGGAAGTCTTTAAAAGTGTTAGAAAATACACATTTTAAAAATAAAAATTGATCTTAATCTTCAGACTACAAATAAAAAACAAATTTGCTCTTTGCATTCATAAATTTGAACGGAGTCCTATAGGGAAATGGCGGTGGAAAAAACATGGGATGGGAGGAGGAAAATATTTTTCAAAGCTTTTGCGTTCTCTCGTAGAACTTTTGCGTTCCCCCGAGAAACTTTGTTATCTCGCAAAACTTTTGTGCTCTCTTGCAAAACCTGTTGTGAGTTCAGACAAACACTTCCTGTTTAATGTCCCGCTGGCAGTGTTTCAGACAGCTCTGAATGTTAGCAATGGATCAGCTCAGAGTGTTTTATTGTGAACTTGGACTTAAGTATAAAGAAATACGGTCAGTGCTTAGTTCAAAGAGTTCAGTAAAGTTGGCAATATTCACAGATTCAAACTTCCCGGATCAATAACTCATGAGCTAAACGTTTTTAAAAGACGAGCTACAACCTAAATTTCCTCAAAACAAGCGTTATAATATAAATTGATCTCTATGAGCAGGCTGCTGAGAGACAAGTCATAAGGGAGCATATGCAAACTGCAAAATCCAAAAAGTGTTACTATAATAATAGTCATTAACTATTTCTGTTGAGCTCACTTTTCTGGAAGTTTCAAAGTTGTGATCTGATTGGTTGAATTCTATAGGATGTCCGGGAGACGTGTGTGTTGTTGCGTTCTTTAACAGTCTGCCTGGAAACAAATGCCATGACGCCAAAGCCCCTCATGGAAGAATGCCGTTGTGTTTACAACTGTGACATTGTGCGCTTACCAGGATCAACTAAACGCTGGATTTTCAAAAGTATGTAAAGTTTGCGGCTCCGTTGTTGCAGTAAACTTGCACAATGTACTTGAACAAATAATTTATTAGATGCATGCCGGTCTGTTATTGTAGGAACATTGACATTATATTATTACACCCAACTGTGATTGGTTGCGTTCCATGTCAGTCAAAAGTCCTCTTGGGTGTTCCTTGGCCAATAAAAGCTGTGATAGAGTCCAGACCTTCTGCCTTCAGTCTAAAGGTCTGGCAACGCGAGACTAATGTCAATGTTACACACTGTAGTGTCACCAGTTTACACATCAATGGTCTCCTATCATACTGGTTATGCTACAACACTTGTGCTTTTGTGTATGTTTTATATTATGCAATAATATTAATATTAAAGCTGCTGTCCGTAACTTTTTTGAGTTAAAAATTATCTAAAATCATAATAATTTTAAAAAACAACAACAACCAGCCAGTGCTCAAAAATATCTGCTTGCCCTTGCTCGATTCAAAACGGTAAGCTTGTAATAAGGATTTTAATTCCAGTGGTACTGGTGGATTTCCGCGGGAAATTCGAGCATGTCTTCGCGTCATTACGTCACATCCGTACACATAAAGAAGGAGTCTCGGCTAGTAGGCTATATTGCGTGTGAGGATGTTGGAGGTGGACATTTTTAGCCTTTTCTCACAGCACTTTAAATAATTCAACTTATGGCGGATCCAGAAAGGTTCAAACGACAATCACCAGTGACAACTTCACCAGTTGTAAAACCCAAAAGAATTCGGACTTTGGAGTGGGTAGAGGAAAAAAAAGAGACTGCGAACAGGCCCACTTTCCGTGATTTGAAGGGGTTCAAAACGGACGCGAGGCGGCTTTTTTTCTTTTGGACAGGTAAGACATTTCAATAGTTCAATCGTGTAATAGTAGCACACTTGTTCGCTTAATTCACACAGATACGGAGTTTCCTTTGTTGTGGCTTTTTTCTTTTTTTTGATTATGGTAAATATGAATTATTTTCTGCTAGCTATGAGAGGGAGCAATTCACCTACTCCAAGAAAACGAATCGGTTACCTAACGTAACCTCGGTTCTCTCTAGATGAGGGAACGAGTATTGCGTAAGTTTACCTTACGCTACGGGAAAGATTCATCTTCTCGAGATATTGAAGCCAAAAATTATCCTTAATTTTGTATTCATTGTCAACGCAGTGCAGCAGCTAGCAGACCTAGTGAACACCATCAGCATTTATCACAGGTTCGCGTTCAAAGTCTATTTAGAGAGAACGGCGTCGTCTTAGCGGCCCCTAATTTAAAAACAAATGATCATTTTGAGGGAAGTGAATCAATCAAAACTAACTTTAGCTGGAAACAACATATTCAAGAACCGCTATAAAACCAAACCATTCTTTGTTACCTTACATTTTGTTTGTCTCTGTAAAGCTGCTTTGAAACAATCTACATTGTTAAAAGCGCTATATAAATGAGGATGACTTGACTTGACTCGCGACCCCTACTATCCTCGGAGGTGGTTAAAGTGTACAAACATTGCGTGAAACTGTGCACATGCACTAATAGGCATACTTACAACACAAAATAACATGTGAGGAGCTCTTTTCTGCCATTTAAAAAAAAATTAGTTTGATGACATTTTGCTGTGTACTGAACCTATTCACTGTTCCATCACCGTTTCATGCCAAAGCGCTATATTTCTTTGTTTAAAATGTACGGCAAGATGCAGTACCTTTCCAAACCGTGATAAGCGCCGAACCTATTTTTAGCCTAAACGCGATACATCCTCTCGACAAATCAAAATTCGGTGAGCGTTCTACACAATCCAACATGTCTCTGTGTGAACGCGCCTATAGAGAGACATGCATGTAATGGATTACATAATCAGAGTATCCTATTTATTTTCGTTTTTAATTATATAGAAATCTTGAAATGTCTTTAAACTAAACAAATATATTTCTCATGTCTGTGAGGCATACGCTGAGTTTCGGTTAATTTATGATGAGATGCGCTCCAGTTCACGTGCAATACAAGGGACCGCACCCGCGCCTCCATGTCGTTTTGATTGATGATTATATTGTCTATTTGCTTCTTATTTATTAAATCCAGGCAATTGGTTGATGAAAAAATTATTAAAATTAAGATACAATTTATACAAAACGAAATTCACTTTAAAGAAAGGCTTTCTACAAAACAAAACTTAATTAAGTGGCCAAAATCATGTCTGAGTCTGACCATGTATCTCGATATATTGCTCGATATATCAATTATTTCAGTGGATGTTATACTTCAGTGACGTTGACGCATGTGAATCCATACTGGATAAATTCGTCTCGATACTTTCGACACTTGGAGGAAGGCTGATGTGGTAACGTTACTTCTCCTCCACTCTTCTCCGCTGGCACTTCTGCTGGCCTTCCTTTGTTGTCTTTGGTCGATATTAACCAACGTTTCATTTCGAAAACAATATTATCCTATACTTAAAGCCTAAAAAATTAACAGTTTAACTTAAAATTAACAGTTTAAGGCTGATGGCTTTTTCTATTTGCATGTTTTTTATTTAACAACTATTTTTGTATTTTGTTACAATTATGGATACAATATGCTATTTCTAATCGTTATATATATATATATATATATATATTATATATATATATATATATATATATATATATATATTATATATATATATATATATATATTTATTTATTATTTCTGGAAATCATCTCGCGACCCCCCCTCGCTGTCTACCCCTACTTTGGGAACCCCTGGCTTAGCGTATATAAGCGTTCGCAACTTGAGTCACAGAAAGACACCGGGAACCCAGTGAACAGGGAATAAGCGCATGCACATAAGAACTCAAAGGGAATACAGAGCGGCGATGCCGGTCAATGTATAAGCATATAGCACATACCCTGATACAGTGCAGCTCAACCAGAGAGCTGAGTCATATAAGAGTCGCCTGCGCACGATCGTATCTGGACAGGACTGACCTTCCACTTAGACTGACAGCAGTTTAGCCTGCAAGGCGGGAACTTCCAGGTTATAAAACCTGACGCAGAGAGGTCGACATTCGCTTTGCCAAAGAGGCGCCATAGCGACTGGACTGTTTGGGGGTGCAGGGACCACTCCCCTGGGGGAACGTTGTCCCTGGACAGTTTGTCTGGGCCATCGTTCAGGTGGCCCGGCCCATGCGTCGCTCTCAGTGAGCGCAGATGATGCAGAGACCACACGAGGAGGCGTTCCGCCAGATTGCAGAGGTTTCTGGATCTGACACCGCCATCACGGCTCACGTAGGACACTACCGACATGTTGTCTGAACGGACTAGAGCGTGGTGGTCCTGTATGAACGGGAAGAAACGCTTCAGCGCGTTCTCGACCGCAATCATTTCCAGACAGTTTATATGAAGGAGTCTCTCCTGATCTGACCATAGGCTGAAGACCGGTCTGCCCTCGAGGAGAGCGCCACAACCCAAGTTGGACGCGTCCGTCGAGATGACCTTTCGGTGTGAGACAATTCCCATAGTCACGCCCCGCTGGTACCAATCGCAATGCAATGCAGCTCTGAGTCACTCTGATTCGCTTGCTGCCGAGCCGCCAAGCTCGGTGAGACACACAAGCGGTCAGCCAGCGTTGCAGAGGGCGCATGCGCAACAACCCCAGCTGAAGTACCGCAGTGGCTGAAGCCATGTAGCCCAGCATCCTCCGGAAAGTTTTCAGAGGAGCGGCGTTGCCCGCCTGGAAGGACGCGGCCAGTTGCCGAACATGGCGTGCGCGCTGTTGATACCATGATTGGAAAGAGGTGTCATTTGTATTTTAACAACGTTTATCTCACAAGTTATTGACCCGGGAAGTTCAAATCTGTGAATATTGCCTACTTTACTAAACTCCTTGAACTAAGCAATGACCATATTTCTTTATATTTCGGTTCATAGTGTTTTATTTTGAACTTGGACTTATCCATTGCCAGCAGGACATTTAACAGGAATTGTTTGTCCCAACTCACAACAGGTTTTTCGAGAGAATGCAAAAGTTTTGCGAGAGAAGACAAATATCTTTGTAAGAGAACCCAAATAGGCCTATTTTTACGAGAGTACGCAATAGCTTTGAAAAAAAATGTTTCTCCCATCCAATATTTTTTCCACCACCATTTCCTTTAGAGGCTCTGTGAAATATGTAATTGGTCAGATTTAATATATATATATATATATATATTATTTGGCTTTATTACTGTTCAATTAAATTGTTCTGTGCTATAACAAGTCAAATTTTTAAATGTTATAAAACTGTATTAGAATTATTCAAAAATAAGAAATGTTGTTTTAAGTGTTTTTACATTAAGTACAGTGCATTTTTAGGAGAAAACATTACTTAAAAGCTTTTCTGATTGCATTGGCAGCCAATATTTCTCTACAAGTGGTCATGAATGCCTGCTGTTTCTCATAATAGGCAGCCTCATTAATAAACGTGGGGTATACTGTGCTGGCACCTTCATAAAGGATTGTTCTCCCATTGAAAGTTAGGAACATAGGGTCACCGTGGTTCAAAGGCTCCCAATCACAGTCCTACACAGAAGAGAAAGAAAAAGGAAAAGGAACGGACCATTACTGTGAAAACCAGTGAACCCTGGAAGTCAAAATAAGCACAGCAAACATCTGAGTCATAGGACACATTTTCGTACACCATTTCCCCTCTCATTGCCATGTCATAAAGAGCAACTCTTTATACACCGCTCAAGGGTATGCATTTTCCTTTATAAAAAACTGCTTCTGTATGCATTACAGATGGTCCATTTAGAATACCTGTAGATAGGATGCACCATAGCTGTATGTTGCCGTTGGTGTCCTGGTAGTCCATTTACTCCTGACTTCTGAAACTTCCACTGTACATGGAGGAACTCCACCTATAACGTTAAAATCATGGGAACATTAAATGATTCTCCTAGAAAAGGAAAAAACATCACCTTAAACTGCCATGAACTGTTATCTTCTTAAAAGTATGTAGAGGAACAACATACTTTTTTTAAAAAAAAAATTGTCCATATAATGAAAGACCAAAACTTTTCGTGGCGTCTCCTATTTATACCATTAGTTTCCTCTGTTCCTTGTAATGAAAGGAATCATAAGAAGAATGGCGTCTACGCTATATTAGTCTCTCTGTTTATCCCGAGGTTTACCACTGTCCGCCGGATCCAGGCCATATCCGGATTTGATGAAGGACATGCGCCTAGACACGACGAAAATTCAATCCTGAAGTGTCAACTAGTCTCTCCCCCCTGTGAAGGCCCCTTCCCTTCCCCTTAATGTCCAGTACCTCTGTCCAGTTCACATAGCTACGCGTAAGCGATAAATAATTCTTTATTATAAATTTGTAATAAAGGCCAGACAAGTTATTTGTTGAGGTCAATTTGTAAAGACACGCATACCTATAGGCTAAACATGTAATACGCATGTGTACGCTGTCATTGTTTTCACAGGTTTACGTTTTTGAAGCGCAGAGATAACTTTTTTTCTTCAAAATGTTTCAAGGCTTGCACCTTGTAACCTATTTCAAGGTTTGTGTTCTTGAGCTCTAGGAACTGTTGGGGAGCGGGCCGGAGCGCTTTAAGGCTTTTCTGTTTCGGACCCTAAGTTAATAACTAATGATCTTTGCAATGGAAGTGAATCAATCAGGACTAACTTTAGCTGGACAATGACTTTATTCTAGAGCTGCTGTAAAGCCAAATCAATCTCTGTTACTTTAATTTCCTATTAACACATTAAAGCTGTTTTGAAACAATCTATATGGTTCAAAGCGCTATATAAAAGAAGGTGACCTGACTATTTAGCACCTTAACTTTCGATTAGTCTTCTTAGCATTGTTCGAGAAGCAGACAGAGTTTAAATCTGTCAGTTTAAACCTAGACTAATAACACATCTCTTTAACCTGACATACACATAGAACATTATACATTTCTAATATTCAAATCATTTCAATTATTGTTCGGCTGCATAAACTAGGTCAGCCAGAACCTGGAACACCCAATGTACTCGTTACATCATAAGAAGAATGGCATGTACGCTAATATTAGTCTCTATGTTTATCCCAAGATTTACTGGAGTCAGACGGATTCTGGACATATCCAGATCAGGTGGACCTGCGACTAGACACGAACACAACGCATGATGTAGTCAGCCGGATCCAGATCAGATGGTGGACCTACGCCTAGACACAACCTCAACGCATTTCTTGGCTTGCTTAGTTGGGGACACTTAATATTCAAAAAATTTATTGATCTGCCTGAATTGACACCATTATATGAGAACTGAACTGAAGTGAACGATGACATCACGGTGTTCTCCAGATCTGCATAGACAAATTCACTAAATTAATAACTTGTTTACAACAAAAATGAACCATCACTGAACTTACTTAAGCTGGACTATGACATTATTTTCATCTAGATCTGCTGTACAGCCAAAACAAACGGTCTAACTCTATTCCAGTAAATGCTCGGCTACCAACCTCCTCTCTTCCCATGGTCAGGAAAGCCATCTGAAGAACCATCTGTAAATCACTGGTTCTGGGAGAGTGGGAGGGTGTGGGATGAAGCTCACCACCACCTGCAGAGGGCAGTGCTCGGCGCACAAGAACCTCTCATCGTGATACATAAGACTGCACCTGCCCTGCCGAAAGCTTAGTCCCAAATACATTGGTCCCTTTCAGGTCGTCAAACAGATTAACCGCGACACTTATGAGTAAAAACTCCCAGCGCACTACAGAATTCACCCAAATTCCATGTATCCCTCCTTAAACCTCACTATTCACCTGATCTCCAACCAACATCTATAAGAGAAAGACTTGCATTATTATAAGTTCTCAGGCCACCAAAACGCAGTTGTCGTGTAAATCGTGATAGAAGGTTCAAAAGGGGATAGGTTTTTGTAGAGTTAAATGCTTTGGTTAGATCTACAAAGGTAAGGTAGAGCGGCTGATTTTGTTCTCTTGATTTCTCTTGTAATTGTCTCACAGCAAATATCATGTCTGTTGTGGAGTGGTTGTGCTGAAAGCCACATTGGGATTCATGATATATGACCTCAGCTAGCTGTTGAAGGCAAGTCAATAATACGTAAGCCAGGACTCCCCATGTAATGCTCAGCAGTGAGATTCCTCTGTAATTTTCACAGTCTCCACTGTACCTTTTTCTCGTAGGGTACCCCTTACATTGGGATACATCTTTGCATCCTTGAAATCTTGGGTAATATGCTAAGAGCGTCAGCACTTTCAGAATGAGTTGATGGAGATGGCGGGCTAAGGGTTTCATTCAATACTGATGCAATACTAAGCCCACCTGGTATTGCATCAGACCCTGCAGCTTTGCCTGTGCCCAGTACTTGTACTATTGTTATTACCTAATCTAGCTCTGGTTCTGCATCCAAGTAATTTTGAAGTGGCAAGCCTTGAAGATGAGCTAAAGTTTTAGAATAAATGGTGCTTTTTGAGCTGTATAACTCACTATTGCTCTATTCAACGTGCACGTTTTCTCATGTCTTCAATGATGGTACCATCTTTTCTCTTGAGCACACGACAGGTCTGGGTGGTATGTCATATTGCACTTTTGATAGCCTTATACATAGCTTTAAAATTTTCTGAGTTTCTTGCAATTTCAGTATTAGGGTATAGCGTGTCCCAGTATTCTTTGGCGCATTTCTGAAATGTTTCAGAACATTTCATTTCATGATATGAGCTTGCTGCTTGTCTTGTGGTTCTTGACTATAGCTTGACACTTTTCCTCAAGAACTGGTTGAGTAATTTGTAAGGAGGCATTGTACCAATCAGGGTTTTGTCCTCTTTTCTTTCCAAAAGTTTGTAGAGCAGAGTCATAGGTCACATGTCTTCCCAGTTAGTGTCAGGGTCTGGGGAATCGGGAATGTTCTGCAAATTTTCTTCAAATCTGCTGTCGTATTCCTCTCTGAGATTTGGGAGCTTTGTTTTGTGAATGTAAATTTTTTGGTTTCACTTGATGGTGGAAAGGCTTTGGTTTAATGATTATGGATGACAAACTAGATTGTGATCAGTGTCACAGTCAGCGCTGTGGTACAGTACTGTGCAAAAGTCTTAGGCACGTTAGTATTTTCAGCCCGAAAAATGGGTTTAAGCCAGTAATTTATATATTTTGCTGTAGTGTGTCAGCAGGAAATATTAGTTTACATTTCCAAACATTCCTTTTGTCAAGATTTTTGTATTCACATGGAGTCTGACAACAGCCGGTATGCTCCACATGGAGATCTGATCTCACCATTATCGAGTCCATCTGGGATTACATGAAGAAACAGAAAAAACTGAGACATACTAAATCCAGAAGAACTGTGACAACGTCTCCAAGACGCTTGAAGAAACCTACCTGCGAAGCTGAAAAACCATGTGCAAGTGTACCTAGAACAAAAGCTGCTTTTGTAATGATATTGAACCAATGACTTATGGACTAAGACCTGGAATGTTGTCTTTGGCGGGGTTTGAACACCGGTCTCCTGGGCACAGAGTTGGTGTACCTCCTGAGTGAGCTATCTCAGGCTTGAGGATGTTAAGACCCAATAGCAGAAGAGTAACAGGAGGAGACAGTAAGACGGGCAGCATTAATTCCAAGTAAGTTTACTTTTAGAATCAGCAAAAAAACAAAGTACAAACAAATAAACAAGAAGCAAAGCTTCCAATGGTCACAAAAAGGAAAACAAAACAAGCACGAGGGCTCAGAATAAACTCACGGAATACACTGGTACAGGTAGGCTCAAGACTGAACAAAAAACAATGACAACAGGCAAACTTAAATAGGGCCCTACACAGGTGAGTATCATCAACAATGATTGCTAACTACAACTGAGAGTTCTTGCCAATAGTTTCCCCCTGGCAACTGGGAGAGGAATTGCAGGCAAAAGACCTCCTGCGCCCCTTAGTGACTGGGAGCCATACCGCTGGTCATGGCAGGAGTGTGACCCCTAGTGGTTGGAGGATGTATTGCCTGGTAAAGTCTTACAGGAGCCCTCTCTTGATGAACGGCTCTTGACATTCCTTTAAGTGCGGTTCGACTGTTGTCTGTAGAAGTCCTTGATGAGGTCTGGGTCCAGAATGTCTCTAGCTGGTACCCACGAGCGCTCTTCTGGACCATAGCCTTGCCAATCAACCAAATATTGGACCCCTCCACATACTTTGCGCATGTTCAATAGTCTCTGCATGGAGTAAACCCGTTGCCCTCCCACCATCCGAGGAACTGGAGGTAATCTACCTACAGGAGACAAAGGAGAGTAGATGACAGGTTTGAGGCATGAGACATGGAATGTGGGGTGTATGCGCATGGACCTGGGCAATAGAAGTCGATAAGAGACTGGGTTTATTTTCTTGAGAATCTTGAAAGGTCCAACGTATCTAGGACCTAGTTTACGTGACTCGAGGCGCAATGGAAGATTCTTAGTTGAAAGCCATACTCTCTATCCAGGGCGGAATGACGGAGCTGTCTGCCAACGTCGATTGGCCTGTTTCTGTTGTTCCCGGGATGACTTTAACAGGGCTGCCCGAGCTCTCCGCCAGATCCCCCGGCACCTCCGGACTAACTGGGCCGCTGCCGGAACCTGTGCTTGGAGATCCTGTTCAGAAAACAAAGAGGGGGGGAACCCAAACTGGCATTCAAATGGAGACATACCCAATGATGAGTGATGGAGAGTGTTATGAGCAAATTCCGCCCAGACCAACTGAGAACTCCATGTACTTGGGTTGTTCGAGTCAAGACACCTGAGGGTCTTCTCAATCTCCTGGTTCACTATCTCTGTCTGTCCATTGGATTGGGGATGGAACCCTGACGACAAGCTGATGGTGGAACCGATTAGACATCCAAAACCCTTCCAGAATCTTGAGGTAAACTGGGAACCCCGATCAGAGACCATATCCTGAGGAAAACCATGAATTCTAAAGACATGTTGCATGAGAAGTTCCGTCGTCTGACCTCCTGTAGGAATTTTAGAGGTGGGAATGAGATGACATGCCTTAGAAAATCTGTCGACTACTACAAGAATCACTCTGTTACCTTGAGAAGTGGGTAGGCCAGTAACAAAATCCATGGATATGTGGGACCAGGGTCGTCTCGGGATAGGGAGGGGATGTAGTTTACCTTGAGGGAGGGCTCTAGGTTCCTTATTCTGGGCGCAAGTGGAACATGCGGCAACAAATCCCCGGACATCGGTTCCCATGTTGGCTCACCAGAACTTAGATTGGATCCGCCTCAGGGTTCTAAGGACTCCTGGATGTCCAGATGAAGGTGCGGCGTGACCCCACTGTAGTACTTTGGATCTGACGGTGTTTGGCACAAAGAGGAGACCCAATGGGCCATTACCTGGGCCAGGTTGGCGATGTTGAGCCTTCCGTACTGCCGTCTCCAAATCCCACTGGATGCCTGCCAGCACTCTGAACCTTGGTATGATGGGTTCCGACCTGTCCTCTTCTTGTGACTCAAACTGCCTTGACAGAGCATCTGGCTTAATATTAATGGAACCGGGTCTGTAAGAGAGGACAAAGTCGAAACGGTTCAAGAAAAGGGCCCACTGAGCTTGGCGAGGATTCAACCTTTTGGCCCCCTGGATGTAAGTGAGGTTCTTGTGGTCTGTCCATATCAGAAATGGGTGTTTAGCCCCCTCCAGCCAATGCCTCCATTCCTCCAAAGCCAGCTTAACTGCCAGCAATTCCCTATTCCCAATATCATAGTTCTTCTCTGCTGCTGTCAGCCGACGTGAAAAGAAGGCACAAGGATGGAGTTTATTGTCCCTAGTTGCTCTTTGGGAAAGAACAGCTCCAACACTCACGTCTGATGCGTCCACCTCAATGATAAATGGTAACTCAGGATCTGGTAGAGTCAATATGGGAGTTGAAGTAAATAGCTGTTTGAGTCGTTCGAACGCCTGGTTAGCCTTCTCGGTCCACTGGAAGGGTATACTAGACCTCCTGGTGAGAGCTGTGAGAGGTTCCGCAATTGTACTGAAGTCTCGAATAAATCTCTTATAAAAGTTAGCGAAACCCAGGAAGCGTTGGACTTGTTTCAATGAATCAGGCTGGGGCCACTCCAGGACCGCACAAACCTTGCCGGGATCTATCTGTACACTGCCGCATGAAATGTTGAAACCCAAGAATGAGACTGTAGTTACATGGAACTCACTTTTCTCAAGCTTGACGAAGAGCTGGTTCGAGAGCAAACGAGAAAGAACCTGCCGGACATGTTGAATGTGGTCTTAGTAACTCTGGAAAAATATTAAGATGTCATTGAGGTATACGAACACACACTGGTTTAACATCTCTCTCAGGACATCATTGATAAGAGCATGGAAGACGGCCGGGGCATTTGCTAACCCAAAGGGCATCACCTGATATTTGTAATGCCCAGTAGGGGTGTTGAAAGCCGTCTTCCATTCGTCCCCCTCCCGAATTCTCACCAGATGGTAAGCGTTCCGGAGGTCCAACTTAGTGAAGATGGTAGCGCCTTGGATGAGTTTGAAGGCTGTGGTCATAAGTGGCAGTGGATATCGGTTCTTTACTGTGATGTTGTTTAGGCCACGATAATCAATGCATGGCCGAAGACCTCCATCCTTCTTACCCACGAAAAAAAATCCAGCCCCTGCCGGGGACTTGGAAGGCCGAATAAATCCATTATCTAGTGCCTTTTGTATATACTCATCCATTGCCAACCTCTCTGGAGCTGACAACGAGAAAAGTCTACCTCCTGGAGGGAAAGATCCTGGCAATAATTCAATGGAGCAATCATAGGGTCGATGAGGGGAAAGAATCTCGGCCCGGGACTTACTAAACACATCCTGGAGGTCGACATATACCTGGGGAACTCGAGATAGGTCAAGGGAGGAACAACCAGAGCAGGGGTGTAAGTTTAACTTGAGGAACGACTAGTACCTTGGTTCTTGGAGTGTTTGACTCATGTTGGATCCTGAGTTGTTGTTTAGGCCCCAAAAAGTGATCAGGAGATGAAAGAATTCCAGCTGTTGGACATGCACATCCCCATCTGGTGAAACTGCTAGTTGTCCAGTCAATCTGAGGATTGTGAGAAACTAGCCAAGGGTAACCAAGAATAACTGGAAACTCGGGTGTGTCAATAAGAAGAAAAGACAGTGATTCTTGATGAGAGTGTATTTCAACTGAAATGGGAATGGTACGGTGTGTTACCTGGCCAGACCCCAGAGGTCTGTTGTCTAAGGATGTTATTGTGAGCTTATCCTGGAGAGTTATGAGTGGTATCTTCCAGCTCTTAGCCAGAGTACTGTCCATGAAATTGCCAGCAGCGCCTGAATCGACAAATGCAGAACCCTTGTGCCAACCATTGCCCCAGGAGAAATACAGCACCGTCGAAAGTCCAGCTGAAGATCGCGGGTTGATTATTTATCTCGTCTCAGCCCCCCTCTCTCCGGATGAGAAAACTCTTTTCCCACAAGTTCAGGGCAATGAATACGAAAATGTCCCAGTTCTCCACAGTACAGACATCGCCGCTCCCGCATACGTTTGTCCCGTTCAGTTTGTGATAAGCGACTCTTCCCAAGCTGCATGGGTTCCTCTGTAAGCTTGGAGCTTGGAAAGCAGGTTGAACTGGACTGACGTTGCTCTGGGCTGTGACTTGGACTTGTTGTCTTTCAGATCTTCTATCCCTAATTCTGTTATCCACTCGGATGGTGACATCAATAAGATCATTTAAGTTAGGCGCAGGATCTCGGAAGGCCAACTCACCCTTAAGCTCAGGTGCAAGAGCCTGATGAAAAGCAGCTTGAAGAGCCTGTTCATTCCAGCCACTCTCTGCTGCCAGAGTACGAAACTCAATAGCCATTTCTGCTACACTGCACGTTCCTTGAGTGAGTTGAAGTAATCGTTGATCATTTGCGACTCCTCCTCCTGGATGATGGAACACCCTCCTCATCTCTGCTAGGAATTGCTCAGAGTGCGAAGTGAATGGTGAACTATGTTCCAAGAGAGCCGTAGCCCATTCCAAAGAGCTTCCAGTAAGTAAAGTGATGATATAAGCCACACGACTGCTGTCTGTAGGAAAACTACTGGGTTGAAGTTCGAAGGCTAGAGAGCATTGAGTGATAAAGCCTCGACAGCTCCTGGTATTACCATCGTATCTCTCAGGAGGTGGAAGCCTGGGCTCGAGAAGATGAGCTGCCGCAATTGGTTGGGTTTGGGGAAAGATGGGAACTACCATAGGTGGCGTGGGTAATTGAGGAGCCTCCTGGGATGGAGGATCTTGAGGCGAAGCTAGAAGGTTCAAGCGCTGAAGAATCTCTGTGAGCATCCGTTCATGATGTTGAATTGCGGTAGCTTGATTCGTTAGCTCAGATAATATTCTTTCCACATTTGATGGGGGCCCTTGACTCTCTGCTGGGTCCATTTTTTGGTTCAGTCTTGCTGTAATGATATTGGTAAAGTCTTACAGCTTTAAACGCAAAGAGTGTCCATTATCAAGGACAGCTGTCTTTCTAGCGTTAATATTTTCGCAGACTAGACCTTTGTATGTGGTCATTGTCCTTACATTCCAAGTTAAGAAAATGGGTTTCGACTTTTTGGATGGGATACATACAGTCGGCAACGCATCATAGTTGGGGCATGGTCGGCATGGGGGAAAACACTGTGAGCATCGTGTGTATTTGAATGACAAAAATGTCTTATTGTGAGGCATTGACGCCTGCCGACCGGCAATGATGCATTGCAAAATTAACTGCAATAGGATATGATTGCCCTTATCTAATTAAAAACTGGGTCAATGACCCAACCAAATGGCCGGAGGTGTCATTTCCAGATATATTCTGTTATCTGGTTGAATCTCCAGGTAAGACATCACGGTAGCTACCAGTAACATTAGCCTATAACTCAATCATATGTTGCACACTATAACTCCATAAAACATTGTCAATTACCAATTGTACGTATGCTTCACTCCAAACTATGCTTTTGTAAAACGGTGATCAGTAGTACGAGGGACTGTGCTGACAGGTTCACGGCTGGCGCCATTATTTATTTTACTGTCTATGGTCATTACGTAGCGATTGGCCTATCAAGCCAATCTTCAGCTGATAACGCTAATGTGAATGAGACATCCCTTATAAAAAACAACCATTGGAATCTTGTAGTATTTTAGGATAAAATATTATAGTAATCCTATAGGAATACTATAGTATTTTGGGACAAACTATAGAAGTACTAGAGGTATTACAGAACATCATAGAAGTATTATAATACAAATCTTATAAGAATTATTAAGTATTATAATACTGATCTTATAGGATTACTATAGTTATTTTTCGTAAAGGAAGTAGATAAATCTGGCACACTGCCTAATGCGAGTTTAACACCCACTACTATATCACACAGGGATCTACTCACACAATAATCTCAAAAATTACAAATACCCTTTTTTACCAACGGTTAGTTGTAGAACTTCAATTTAGAATTTTTGTTTATATTGGCAGTACAGAAAACGACAAAACAACTCTTCGGCATGATTGTCGCGTGTATTTCAATGAGCGCCAAGGCAATGTTTTCCCCCACGGGGTAAATTCACATCACGTGACGGGGCATTCCCGGGGGCGTTCCCAGACCAACCGACTGTATCTATAGAACACCCATTCTGGGAGTGCTGTGGTGAGTGGTAGCACCTTATTGGTCAGGGGCTGCCTGAATAAAAGAAGGCGGTATCTTAACATGGATTGGTCCCACCCACTCTAGAATTAGATCTCTAGCATCATCCCCATTGCTCTGGCTTATCACTGGTAACTATCTCAAACTGGATTTTTGATTTCAGCAAAGTCATGGTTTCCTCTGCCGATGTGGTCGAAAGTGGTTTGTCAACTTGTTTTCACTGCCAAGACAGTTTAAGATACCTTGGGTGGTCCTAACACTTTTCAGCGGCTTCTCTAGTCCAGGTCCTACTTGATTAGAGGAGAGGCAATGCCAGTACATCTGAGAGGCAAACCGGATGCAGGGGCTGCCAAAGGAGTTAGAAGTGCTGGGGCTCGAAAGCCTTATTGGGGCCCAGCTCCAATGAGTGGCTGTTGACATTCATCTAGTAGATACAACTGAGAAGGTTCCTCCGCTCATAGAACAATGGTGGGAACCATCAACTATTAGTCAAAGTACCCAAATTACTGCAATTTATATCAGTGTCAGTGTGCCAGCAGGTATTAACCGACAGGTCTTCTATAGGAGTGTGCAGGGCTGGACTGGCCATCGGGCATCCGAGGCATTTTCCCGGTGGGCCTACGGGCTTTGTGGGCTGATACATCTCATACTTTAAAATTATTATATTTTTGTTTTGTCTGAACGGCCCATAAAACTCGTACATTGGTGGCCCATTGCGTTTAGTTTTGCTTAATTGGCGGCGCTGGGATCTTGATCATTGGACAAAAAAGTCAGCATAGGTTTTTTTTCTTCTCACAGACCGGCACATGAAACTCGTAAATCAGCGGCCCATAGGTTATTTTCTTGATTGAGACTTGGCTGGTCCAATCACATCTTTAAGCACCTCCCCCTTTGAGCTCTGAGTGAGCGACCAGTGTCAAAATAGTCAGACCCATGGCGAAGAAAGGCAAGGAATGTGCAGAGAAATAGCGCGGAAAAAAAAAGAAACTTCAAAGGCCCTTCAAGTGGCTGAGGCCAAGGAGGATAAGGAGAGAAATGAGAACTGTGGTAAGCAGAACTAGGCTACTTTCAGAACACTTAGGCTATGTAGGAACCCACTACCTAGATACGCATAATTTATTCATCTCCATATTTGCAGATTACGCATTAGAATTGTAATGAGACGAGTTTGTAAACCATGTTTTTCGCCAAAATAAAAGCTCAATGCCATTTCCGTCAAAATAAAAGATGTGCTCTTTCAAGTATAGAAAGTAGTACAAAACTAATTATAAAAATTACTTTTATTTTTCAGTGCATTTGTTTTACAACATATGGCTATACTGCCATGGGATTAACATTATAACTATTATTATGCAGTGTAATGTAGACAGACACTATATCACAACTAAATGAGTTTTGAGTTTTTCTTTGTTCAATTTGCACACTGAATATGGGTTGGAGCTCTTAATTTTGAACTCTCAAAGTGCACCAGATTGATGAATTTAACATTAAAAAGCACAAAATTCTCTTACGGGGGAGCATGCCCCCGAACCTTATTCTAACCTTATTACATGGCAGTAGAGGTTTTAATAGGAGTTGGTATACATATGCAAGGGCGTGCAAAGTTCGGTTTTTATGATCATATGTAGTGGGCCAATCTGGGCCAAAATGCCCAGGCCGATTTGTTGTCCCAGTCCAGCCCTGGGAGTGTGTAATCCACATGCTCACCTAACAATTGGGCTATAATTAACTACTATTACTCAGTACTTAAATGCATAGTTATACTGTAACAAGGACACCTTAAAATAAAGTGTAACCAAACTTTTTAATTTTTGGTGAACTATCCCATTAATTACTGATCAGTGGCTTATGTACTGTTGCTAGCTTATGTAAGCTAGACACATGTATTATGCTTAGGTCATGTTGTATTTTTTCAGCTTTGGTTCCTTCAGCTGGGAGTGGGATCCAGCTAGTCTAAAATGTTATAAAAGCAAAAATGTTTTGTAAATAAGCCAGACTAGTTGACAGTTTTGCTCTGTCCACTTGTTGAGAAATTCAGAGTAGCAACTTTTTCCATCTTGTACTGTCTTACAGTCTTCATGAAATGTCAATAATATGTATTATTTACACTCATGCAATTGTGGTAGGGAGGGGGACACTAAGACCTGGGGAAGAATGGTGTGAAGCATGACCGTAAAGGGTGCTAGGACTAATAA
This sequence comes from Chrosomus eos, assembly GCA_036326025.1. Classification (NCBI taxonomy): domain Eukaryota; kingdom Metazoa; phylum Chordata; class Actinopteri; order Cypriniformes; family Leuciscidae; genus Chrosomus; species Chrosomus eos. The sequence goes on along the minus strand of CM070820.1, from coordinate 15,950,506 downwards.
TTGGCACACAAATTAGACCAGGTGAAAGAACTAATTTAAGGGAGACAAACCAGTAGAAGGTGAACTGGAAGCTAGGCTCTTTGATCGTTCAGGAGCAAGCTGACGAGTATTGCTGTGCATAACGCAAGGTAGTAATTGTTTTTGTGGTTTTGTTTACTGTTTTCTAAACGTAATGTTATGTTCTTTGTTTGTTGCAGTAATGTGATACTTCTTGAGCGGGGCTGATGACTAAGATATCAGTGGATAGCATGAGCAACTAAAACCAGGTATTAGCTGAATGGATAGTTGTTAGTTTTGTTTTAGAAATGTACTAACGTGTGCATTTTTGTTGTAGGACTGTTTGGCACCGATTGTTATCTGTTTAATTTAGAATTTTGTTTTCTACTTTGTCTGAATTTATGGTTTCTTTTATTGAGTTTTAAACTCGCTGGAAATGGTGTTTTAAGTGCTCAGCATAGGTCGAGTGAGTCCCTCGTCTCGACTAGTAAATTGTTGGGAAGTATAACGACATGGTATGTTGTTCAGGAAAATGAAGGACTGCGAGTTGTTTGTGTAAACGTGTTTGTTTATTTTGTTTAGGTTCTCCCAGGCGGCTGCACTCGAGGGACAGTGGGCGCACGTGTGGTGTTTGTTTGTAGTGGATGCAGTGGTTTGGTGTGAGGGTGTCACCTATAGGTAAATGCTGTGGTGAATTAATTGGTGTTGGAGTATTATTCATTTCTTCACTCCACTGGTGCCTCGGTGTGTACTGCCTGGGTCGTATTTTGTTCTTTTCCTTTATTATTATTTTTGTTTTATGTGTCCATATGGAATGGACTTTGTGAAATAAAACTGCTGTGTAAAAGCTTTTATATCAAGATCCTGACTGCTGGTTTATTTTATACATGGTTTACCTGTTAAATCCCTTAACTGGGACAGGTTACACAATGAACATTGCAAAGCTGTCAGGTTTTGGAGTAGGCATGTGCTGACACATGTGGGCACTAAAAATAGTACTTTCCAAGTTGAAACAGAGTTTTGGAATTATGATAGGCTATGTGTTGCCATTTTATTTCCCTTCACTTTCTCACTATATAGAAAAGAAAAAAAAACATATTTCCAAATTCCATTTTCAAATATGGCCATTTATAAAAAAAAAAAAAGAGAAAAAAGAAAAGAAATTACTCTCATTAGAGAAGAAATTCACACTAAAACTCTTTAAGAAAACAATAATTTTCATTGTGGCGCAAAGATGCAAAATTATTATTATTAATAAGCTAATTTACGTTAAAGCACAATGTATAGTACAGGGTTAAAAACTGTCACATTCAATCTAATATATAATGATAATACCTAGAATATCAAAATCGACTGCTGGCGGTAGATTCCTATTTAGCATCAACACTTTGGAACAATCTTCCTAACATTGTCCAGGAAGCAGACACACTCTGTCAGTTCAAATCTAGACTAAAAACACATCTCTTTGGCCTAGCATACATAACACATCATAGACGTCTATAATTAAATTTTAGGGTGCATAGTTTTAGAACCGGGAACACTTCCCATAAATCCTGATGTACTTGGCACATAATAAGAAGGATGATAATATTATAATATTAGTCTCTCTGTTTATCCTGAGGTTTACAGCAGTCCGCCGGATCCAGATCTGATGAAGGACCAGCACCTGGAAACGACGACAACACAGTCCTGAAATGTCAACTAGTCTCTCCCCTGTGAAGGCCTCCTTCCCTTTACCTCTGTAAAGACTATGGGCGGGGGGCATCTAATCTGTGGGGAATTTGCATATCATAATTAATAATTGGTAATTAATAATTATTCATACATGTTTGGATTAGATCAGTCTTACATTTAATTTAATCTCCCTCTAAGGGAGGATGTCATTTTAGCTTAATTGTCAGAATAATATTGTGGGGATCCCCAATATCATCTTACTTTATAGGATTTCAGGAAACGCAATTCTATGGCCAGAAGAATTGGGCTTCCCGCCCTATAAACACATACTCGTTAAAGTATCTTTAATTTGTAAAGCTTGTAGCTTAAGTTAGACCTTTGGCACTTAAGGGACTTGAAAATGAGCAAAGAGAATGAATCAATCACATGAATATAATGAATTTAATAAGGCAGAACTACATATATATTTACTACTGTTACACGGGATATATTTACAGACATAATAGGCAACAAAAACACAATAAGACATCAATGAACGAGAAATGCGTAGAGTTTGGACAATGGATAAATTGCACGCGTGAGAGCGAGTAAGAGAGAGAGAAAGGGGGTTACATTCACCTAGACAGTTAACCTTTCTGAAACAACACGAAAACACATTCTTAATGCTCTGAAAACAGGGTAACCCAATTTTACTTGCATGTGGAAGGGTTCTCTCATGTGTTGCTGCATTCCTTGAGCGGCCTGCATGGTCTAGTCGCGTTATGGACGGCAGATCTTTTGTTCTCCGTGCGCGTGCGGCCCGCATGGTTTAGCGGCGTGTGTGAGCTGAATCCTTGGTTCCGTGGAGAGTCACGTGATGCGGCGCGAGTCTTTGAACAGCGGTTGGAAGTCTTTTAGGTAACGTTAACAACGGAAATAGTTCGGCTCAGTGCATTTCACTTCGTGGAAGTGAAACGAGTTGAATACAGAAAACAGATTTTAGACTAGAAAGTAAAGAAAAGATCCAGGATAGGTTCTGATCCCCTGAGGGGACATCCGCGTGAATTACATGTTTCTGACGCGCTGGAAAGTTCAACAGAGAGCTGGGCGGAGCCGCGCTCCTACATTTATCACCTTGGAGAAATCCATCCCCTTCCTGTTGACTGGGCCAATCGGGGAATGGATGTTGCACGCGGAAGCCCTCGGTTTATTGTCCTTTGTTTGAGAGAACGCGCCCCTCGTGGTAAAGGGGTGTGTTCAAGGAGGGTGTATAGTTTAACAGTTTGAATCTTCAATGGCGGTAAAACACATTAAAAATACACTTTACTTTATATCTCTGTGCATATTCAGATAGCCCGTTCCATGAGCATTTTAGAGGTGTCAAAAACATCAAATGAAAGTCAAAGGAAAAATACAGAGGTATTTAAAATGCATAAAGAAGGTATTTCTAATGTCTATTTATGCCGCGGCCAAACAAAGATATTTCACAGTGACATGGGGGAAAACACACATACATTTAACAAAATATATTTAATGGTTTTTATGTCTTTAAACAACAGAAATGTCCGTCTCTTTGTTCAGAGACACTCTACGTCATTCCGATGAGTTATAAAGTCTTGTAACAGGAGCCTCCCTCGTGTGTTGGGGAGGGAAGGGCTCGTGTGTGTGTGTGGTGTGTGTGTGTGTGTGTGTGTGTGTGTGTGTGTGTGTGGTGTGTGTGTGTGTGTGTGTCTTGCATGTTTAAGTCCTGGGGGAGGACGATGGTTTGGAAGCAAGTTCACCTGACAAGAGTCCCTACACTCTGTACAGATAAAACGTTGTCAGGTTAATTCCGGTTTGTGTGGCAACGCAGACGTGACAAAAAAATATGTATTATACATTTTTAAGCCAGACAAGTAGTTTGTTGAGGGTTGATTTGAGATACTCAAACTTGCATACCTATCGACTGAACACTTGATGCGCATGTGTGCGCTGTCTGCGTTTTCACAGGTTTGCGGTTTTGAGGTTTGCGCAGAGATAACGGATATTCGTTTGCACCTTCAAACCTATTTCAGGGAGTGCGTTCTAGAGACACCAGGCACTGTTTTATGCGGATAGGCGGCCGGAGTGCGTTAAGGGTTTTTCTGTTAGAACAGTGTCGTGTTAGCGGCCCCTAAGTTAATAACTAATGATTTTCGCAACGAAAGTGAATCAATCAAAACTATCTTTAGCTGGACAATAACTTTATCCTAGAGCTGTGGTAAAGCCTAAACAATCTGTTACGGTAATTGCTATTATCACTGTAAAGCTGCTTTGTAACAACTGTTAAGCAGCTTTTAATTGTACTGTTAAAAGCACTTTATAAATGAAGGTGACTTGACTAATATGATGGATTTATAGGGCTCATACTTTACAGTATCTTGGTTATGTCAGGGTTCTGTCACTTCTGTCTAGTCTATTTCTTGGTTTTGTGACAGAGCCCAAACACTCCTGTTTTGTCTTGTCTGTGTGCCTTGTTTCATGTGCTTTCATGTCATGTTTTGTCTTGTGCTGTGTTGCATGCAGCTTTTGTTTATCACTGGCTGCATGCTTTCAAGTTGTCATGCTTTGTGTGAACACGTGGCTTATAAGTGTCCCGTTCATGTCCCGTTTTGTGTTAGCACATGGCTTGTGATTTGTTTTACTGGCCATGTGCTTGTGATCAAGTCATGTTTGGTTTGAGCACATGGCTTGTCATGTATGTTTCCTTGTACCATGTGCTCTCCTGTCGATTGTCTAGTAGTCCCTTCCATCTGATTATTGATTAATTTTCCCCACCTGTCCTCCCTCGTTACCTCCTTTGTTTGCTCCCGCTATTTATTCTCCTTGTGTTTGCAGTCCTGTGCTGGTTTGTCGTCGTATTTCTACACTTGTTTGTTCCTCCTGTGTGTTGTCAAGTCAAGTCAGTGTTGGTTTCCCCCTTGGGGTAGTTATTGTTTGTATTTTGTTTTATTTTTATTATTATTAAAAAGCCCTTGTTTCCTGCACTTGAGTCCTCGTCTCAACCCCAAACCTTGACAGGTTAAGTTGAAAATGTCATTTTCAGGTCTATGCTCGAAAAGATGGGCTGATAAAACACATGACCATGTGGGAAAATGTGCATTCTGAAGTTATATGAAAAGATGAATATTTGTAAATCTGTTTCGATATGAGATTTATTTTCCAAATCCCTTAAAGTGTAATATGAGAAACACAATGGATTTTTCAAACAGTTGGATCATTTAGCTGTTAGCTTCATAACAGATGGCCTCTGCGTCAGTCAAATCCTTGAGTCCCCTAATTAATAGTTTCCATAATGCAGATCTCCTGTTTTACTTGTGTTTTGCTTATGTTGATGTGGTCCAAACACAGATCTACCCTGGCAAACAGAAAGCACGTTTGAGAGCTCACAATGAGACATTCATCCACAACAATGCTGCCCCTTTACACAGCATGACATTACAAAACCCAGCAAGCTACATGGAAACTAACCAACTAGGAAGCAAGTAAAAAACTCTGAAACCGAAGAGAATCTAGCTGTGCTTGCCCAACATGTTCTGCTTAATGTGAGACAGAGAAATGTGTATTCATGTCAGTACACTGAAAGTACATGTGACTACCTTGTTTCAATGTTTCCACAGTTGAGCGAGGAAAAAAGAGGAAGATAAATGCTTAAAGAAGAAGTCTGTATTTCAAACTAGCTTAAAGCAGACTGATCTCATGAAACTGCGTATGACACGCCAATTCGTATTTCCATTTTTGGCGTGCTATCAACACGCATAATCGCTTTTCAGCGTGTTTATGAACGCCGTTGACTTAACGTTACATTACTGTATATATAAATATATGACCTACCCCAACCCCGTCCCTAAACCTACCCGTCACTGGTTAAAACCATTTATGAGTCTTTCCCTACCATCCTAGTAAGAAAAATATCGCTCCCCCAGATGTATATCAAAATTTGGCTTTATTTCGCTCGGATTTTTAACAGCGTGTACATACACGCGGAATCACTCGGACATAACGGCGTAGATATACACGCATACACGCGGATAGCTCAAAATGCGTATAAATAACACGCCACTTGACTTGAAAGTGGCGTGTATGTTTACGCAAAAGTCATGATGTCATGTTGCTTAAAGACCCCTGGTGTTAAATCAAGCTTTTAATGTTGTTTATATGTCTATGTGGTGTGTTGCTTTAAGACCAACCATGTGCAAATTCATAAGTCAACACCATTGCTGAGTATTTTCTCCATAAAACTGCAGTGAACCAAAGACTACAATTTGAAATTGCTGGTGTTTCTGCCGCCACAAACTAACTTGTAACCAAGCAGGTCAGGCAGTTCATTTTTAAATTGCCTTAGTGCTCGCTGACTAAAGGACCTGAGAGTATAACCGTTTGTCCTGAAATGCCACACACTATCCTGGCAGAGAAACAGATGGCCATGGGGGAAAGAAAGTTAAGTAAACAAAGCATCTATAAACGATATGAAAAACACATTATTCAAATGTGCTATATCTAGTTTAATTGTGTGACACATCTGAAATAATAAATATAGGAAAAATCATATTATAGTCAGCCTGGTTGCCTTTGAAATCCCTTTATGGCATGTTGATCTGTGCTTAACTTCCATTGATCTCACCACTATTGAAAAGCTCGATGAAGTCCAGAGCATGCTTCAGTATCGTCCTCATGGACTCAAATACATTGCTTCTCAAAACCCCCTGTGGCTGAGGGCCCACTTCAAGACCTGCAATAGAAACACATCTATAAGTCAGTAGTTCCCAAAAAAGGGTCACAGGTCTATTCTGATAGGATAACAGACAGAGGTGCAACTGTTACACTTTACTTTAAGAAGGGTGCACTAATAAGCATTAATTCATGCTTAACTAATGCACAGATAATTATGAGTTTATGTATGATTCATGAAGAACTAAACCATTCAATAATGATTACCACATCAGACACAAATAAAGAGTCTATTGGATTAATAGATAAAGTAATATATGAATTTCAATTAATTAAACATTTAATCATATATTATTCCTTAACATCATATAGTATTTACTATATAAACTATATTAAATAATGTGTAAACCATAATGGGTCAAAGCCATGCATTTTAACTTCTAGTTGTCTGCTTTAATTAATCATTAGCTAATGATTTGCAAAGATATAATTATGTTATGACTTTACTTGTTGAGGCACATGACTATTAACTCATTATTAAATAATATGACATTAGGTTTATGGATTTTGACATCCCTGTAGAGTGGAATCCTTGTTGGTTGTAAACTGTTTGATATTGAAATCCATGGCTTAGCATTGATGTCAAAACCAAAATGACATATAACTCAATGAGTTAATATAGGCATGTGCCTTAAGTCATAATGATATCTTTGCAAATAAACATGCCATGTAAGATGTAGCTTCCATCTTTGCAGTGTAAATATGAATATTTGTTGATGCTGATAAAATTATATTGGTAATAGTCTATTGTATTCTGAATGAAGTTACTGGTTAAATTAAAGTACTGCAATATTAAACTATTCAGCAGTCCAAATATTATACAGATTTGGGCTGCTGAATATCCCAGGACTTTGTACTCACCAATTGGGTGTTTGGCCACAGAGCGTGTGGTTGAATACTTCAGCTGTGGGTGTTCATTTAACAGTACTGAACAGGTGTGGGGGGCCATAGCTTTCTGTAAGGGGGGGAGAGCACAGGTGTCTGTATAAAGATGATTTGCTAAAGCCCTTATTTTATGACATTAAGCAAAATCTGGGTATTGGTATGTTTTGGTAAATAATTTAATGCACAGTATAGGATTCAGATACATCATAGACAGTATAAAAAGTGGACAGAGCCATCTCATTGGAACTCAGTTGAGACAGTTGAAGCCCATTTTTAGCGATTTTTGAGCACTTCCGTTCCTGACGCGCAGACTCAAACCGACTCAAACTAAGCTTGATGACGTGAGCAACCTGTCTGACAGACGTAAATCTTCTAGTAGCTGTGCGTGAAAATTGCCAACGCTAATCTTGCAGAGACGGGGAACTCGAGCAAAGAGTTCTTTGGCGTGAGTGAGCAGGAGTATTTTGTTCCGTTGCTTTTATGGACTCATTATCTGGGCTTCGTCCCTTGACGCTTCTCCCTTGACGTCAAAGTTTAAAAGTTGAGACACTGACACAGATATAACGAATATATAAAACGCATATTTTAACAGTTTTTTTGTAAAGTAAAAAAAAATATATATATATATATATATAAATATATATATAATATATATATATATATATATATATATATATATATATATATATATATATATATATATATATATATATATATATATATATACCGGTCAAAAGTTTTAGATCAGTAAGATTTTTAATGTTTTTAAATGAAGTCTCTTCTGCTCACCAAGACTGCTTTATTTGATGAAAAATAAATAACAAACAGTAATATTGTGAAATATTATGACAATTTAAAATGACTGTTTTGTTTTCTATTTTAATATATTTTCAAATGTAATTTGAAAGCTGAATTTTCAACATCATTACTCCAGTTTTCAGTGTCACATGATCCTTCAGAAATCATTCTAATATGCTGATTTTATGCTCAAAAAACATAAATTATTATTTCCAATGTTGAAAACAGTCGTGTACCATTTTTTTCCCCCCAAAATTCTTTGAATAGAAAATTCAAAAGAACAGCATTTATTTAAAATATAATCTTTTCTAACATTATAAATGTCTTTACTTTACTTTTGATCAATTTAACTCATCCTTGATGAATAAAAGTATTTTCTAATTTCTTTCCCCCAAAAATAAAAATAAATTCTTACTGACCCCAAACTTTTGAATGGTAGTGATTAATGTTACAAAAGCTTTCCATTTCAGATCAATTCTGTTCTTTTGAACTTTCTATTCATCAAAGAATAGAAATGTTCGAGTTGTCGTTTAAAGCCATTTGAAGCTGCACTGAAACTGTCATTTGGACCTTGCACCGTAAAGAACATTATATGGAGAAAAATCCTAGAATGTTTTCATCAAAAACCTTAATTTCTTTTTGACTGAAGAAAGAAAGACATGGACATCTTGGATGACATGGGGGTGAGTAAATTATCAGCAAGAGTTTTTTTAAAGTGAACTAATCCTTTAAGAACTGTAAAACCTGGTTGTGGTGCAGTGATTAGTTATGAAATCTTACTACATAAATTCAATCTTATTTAATCCACCATTTGAAAGTTTATGTGTTCGAATTATTTATTTTTATTAAATAAGACGTTTGTAGCCTACTGATTATTGTTGTCCATAAATCGAACTTCCATGCCTCTTATATAGTAATTATATATAACTATGTACCAATTAATTTCTAATGCTCGGACACTTCGGTTGTCAGATGTTTTTTTCTATTTGCATTCGTTTTTTTCTATTTGCATGCGTTTTTCTATTTGCATGCGTTTTTTTCTATTTGCATGCGTCTTCTTTAGGTTGCAGCACGTTGAGCTCTATTTAAACAATGAAAATATAATGCTAAATTGTTTTAATAACATAATTGAAAGTGAAACTAGTTTCTTACTTTGATATAATGCACCATCTGAAGGTTGAAGAGGTCTGTTGAGCTTTCCAAAATGAGGGTGGAGCCCATGTTTGAGGTTGTGTTGTGAAGGTCAAAGATGACATCATATGCATCTGAGCTTCCTTTGGGCCCAAACATCTGATTTATTTCCTTGGCCCTCTGCACTTCATATGGCAGCCCTTGAACATCTGGAGCACTGTGGATAGAAAGTGCCTTATATCAATATAAATTAAAGGGGGGGTGAACACTCAGTTTCACTCAATCTCATTTTAATCTTGAGTACCTATAGAGTAGTATTGCATCCTTCATATCTCCAAAAAGTCTTTAGTTTTATTATATTTATAAAAGAAAGATAGGCTGTACCGAGTCTTTCCGGAAAAACCCGAGCGGGTGGAGGCGTGCCGTGGGGGCGGGAGCGCGCGAAGCTTTTGCGTGTGTTGTAAACAGACAGACTCGTGGTTTATGAGGACATGATTTATTTTTACAATAAACAAACTGACACCTACAGTGGCCAGCTAAACAAATGTATTTAAAGGGTTAAACACACAAACAAACACACACACACACACACACACACACACACACACACACACACACACACACCATACATCGCATTCTCCATAGATACATTAACTGTAAGTGATCATGTTGTTTACTTGCTGTGCTTACACGCCGATAGTTAACAACACACAGACATTTGAATTAGTTTTACTCACCGCCTGCAGTTCCTACGCACGACCGTGAACCTTTATCGTTGGGACTGCTCCATCTTTCAGTATTAGGCGACCTGCAAATCCGGCTTTGAACTGGGCCTATAACTATAACCGTCGAAATGAAGGGAACAAACAAGAACACTTGCACAACTCCGTTGCTGCTCTGGAAAAACAAAATCCATCCACAGGTCCCTTAACGCTGGGTTCTTTGGAAATTTGTGCAGTGTTGTCTTGCACTGGCAACCAAAAACACACTTTTTTGTGCCATTTTATTGCAGCGCAGTATCTTTTATCTGACGCTCTCGCGTCTCGCACGCACTAGGCTACAGATGCGCGGGCGCCCTTCCAGGAGAATTGCCCTTAACGGTGCGGATCCACTTGTCCGTGCGACACTTCAGTCGCGCCGCACTCCACTTTATTCCTATGGGTGACGTCACTCGACTTTAACGCGCCCGCAAAGCATTCCGAGAAGGCGGTGCTTCATTTTGAAAATTGTCGCGCGTCCAAAAGCTGGGCGATGCCCAGCTTTATGCAAATGAATCCGCCAAACGCGACCCATCTATCCAATAGAAGTAGAGCATATGGAGACGGGGGAAGTCTCTCGCAGGTCCTCTGTTCTAGACTGGCCGCTGGCTCAAAACCACGCTTAGAGCAGTAAACTTGAGGAACGCCCATCTAACGGTAGAGATCCACTTGTCCGTGCGACACTTCAGTCGCGCCGCACTCCACTTTATTCCTATGGGTGACGTCACGTGACTTTAACACACCCGTAAAGCATTCCGGGAAGGCGGCGCTTCATTTTGAAAATTGTCGCGCGTCCAAAAGCTGGGCGATGCCCAGCTTTATGCAAATGAATCCACCAAACGCGACGCGTCTATCCAATAGAAGTAGAGCATATGGAGACGGGGGGAAGTCTCTCGCAGGTCCTCTGTTCTAGACTGGCCGCTGGCTCAAAACCACGCTTAGAGCAGTAAACTTGAGGAACGCCCATCAAAGTACAAATGTGGGGAGGCGTTGCGACACCACGCGACTGTCGTGTCGGACAAGTGGATCTCTACCGTAAGTACAAATGTGCAACATGACATCATGACTTTTGCGTAAACATACACGCCACTTTCAAGTCAAGTGGCGTGTTATTTATACGCATTTTGAGCTATCCGCGTGTATGCGTGTATATCTACGCCGTTATGTCCGAGTGATTCCGCGTGTATGTACACGCCGTTAAAAATCCGAGCGAAATAAAGCCCAATTTTGATATACATCTGGGGAGCGATAGTTTTCTTACTAGGATGGTAGGGCAAGACTTATAAATGGCATTAACCAGTGACGGGTAGGTTTAGGGACGGGGTTGGGGTAGGTCATATATTTATACAGTAATGTTACGTTAAGTCAACGGCGTTCATAAACACGCTGAAAAGCGATTTTGCGTGTTGATAGCACGCCAAAAATGGAAATATGAATTGGCGTGTCATACATACGCAGTTTCATGAGATCAGTCTGAAATGTGGGGAGGCGTTGCGACACCACGCGACTGTCATGTCGGACAAGTGGATCTCTACCGTAAGACCCATATAAGGAAATTCCGACGCCTCTGACGTAACACACGCCCGTATTCGAAAAAAACTTTCAGAAACTTGTGACAAACCGGAAGGAGTATTTTTGGAACAGAAATACTCCATCAAACTTACAACTTCATTTTTGAAACTTTGTCCATGTTTAGCATGGGAATCCAACTCTTTAACAGTGTAAAAAACAATAATTATAAGTATAATTACAAATTATAAGATGTTTAAGTTCAAATCTACTAAGGACTTTTAAACCTTTGCCCTAAAATAGCATACAGGAAACTGGGCAGGTACTGGTGTAAAAATCTCTTGAATAGCAGGTAATCTTTTAACAGATAAGTGAATGACAAAAGGATCAGCTATTACATATATAATAACTAATTTACTTATTTAAAGTAACACCAAGTAAATTTTTCTCTTCGGTCGCCCTACTGGTTGGAAACGAAATTGTCCATTGCCGCTGTCGTAAATAATCTAGCCTACCGTTGCACGGCACGCTCGCTGTTTATCCAGCACCGGCTTTAGAATGAACGATGTCCACAGACAAGGTAGAGTATGTTACATGATTTCATGAAAGGATGATGTATTGCGACATCAAAAACGAAATAATGACTATTGTAGCGCTTGACGTAAAGCAGTCGAATTTTGTAGTTCTTTTTTGTGCATGGGTTCCTACCCGAAACCCGAAGTTACACAGTGCCAGTAAAAGCGATACAGACCACGTCAGGCTATGGCAGACGAGTCATTTAACTTATTTTAAGTCGATGTACCATCACAAGGGTCTAAGGTTGAAAAACTACTTAGTGTTACTTTAAAGACAAATCTAAACTAGAGACTTGAGGGACCATTATGACTTAAATTAATATTTTATTTACTGCTCCAACTGCTTAGTTAGAAAAAAAAGGTTCCAGAAATATTCCTATTCCACAAAACCACCAAATATATACACTTTGTTGATACTAGGAATAAAATAAACTAAAGAGATACATATAACAAGCACACAAAGCAAGAGAGGACAGAAAAATAATGCAGAGAATTTCATCAAGCTTCCCAGCTGGTTCAAAAAATTCATAAAAACAATCAACATGTGAACATCTGTTGTGTATGCTTTGCAGCGCCTCACAGTACATTGCATATGCAGTGTGTAACGAACGGTGCCGAACCTTCGCTGTGCCTGTAATCTCATTGGCATCCGAGAGGGGGACGAATGGAAGACTGCGTTCTCCACCAGTAGTGGGCACAATGAATATTTGGTCATACTGTTCGGATGGGAACAACAGTCCGTCAGTCTTCCAATCCTTCATCAATGAGATATTCAGAGACATGTTGCATCGATGGGTAATTATTTACATCGATGACATTCTAATTTACTTCAATTCCTTTACTGAACATACTAACTGTATGCCAAGGCAGAGAAATAAGTAATTGTCACACCTGCGCTGTAACCAAGCTCTCCAGACAACTGCCTGCCAGTCTCCTTCAACCATTACCCATTCCCTGACGACCATGGTCTCATATTGCCATTGACTTTATCACTGACCTCCCAATATCACAGGGCAGTCGTGGCCTACTGGTTAGAGAGTCCAACTAGTGCTGGTTCGATTCCAGTACCGACAGGAAATGACTGGGATGCCCTTGAGCAAGGTACCTAATCGCTTCACGGGTCCACAGCATAATGGCTGCCCACTGCTGGGTATGTCACGGTTTGCAGTGCGTGTGTTCACTACTCAGTTCCTAATGTGTCTGGTTAAATGCAGAGGACTAATTCCAAGTATAGGTTACATACTTGGCCATCACATGTCACTTTCACTTTTATTTTTAAAGTCCCCATGAAATCAAAATTGACCATACTTACTTTGTTTGCCTAAATTGATCGTTTTGTGGTGAACAATTCATCCATGCAAGTCAATCCACACAAAAAAAATTTTTGGCTTCGTAATCTTTAATCAAATTCAGAAAATGCCCCATCCCCTCTTGCCCGATGACGTAGGCTTGACGGTTAGGGTGTCTGCTTAACATCCGTAATCACGCCCCTCCAACTGCATTAGACAGGCACACAGCGTGTGAAAGGAGAGATGGCAAGGAGGTGCATTTTTCTAGATCCAATCAGGTGCTAGTTGGAAAAAAAAAGCCACGCTTACTATTTTGCCTCATTTAGTATTCCGTTTCTCTCGGAAATACGTCACAGCACTGGAGAAAAGTCGTTTGCAACTTCAGGTTCATGGGGACTTTAATAACCACCATCTTAAAGGGATAGTTCTCCCAAAAATTAAAATTCTGTCAGTAAATACTCACCCTCATGTTGTTCCAACCCCATAAGACCTTTGTTCATCTTTGGAGCACATATTAAGATATTTTTTATTAAATCTGAGAGCTGGATCCCTCCTCCATAGGCTTCTAAGGGATTGAAACTTGCCACGCCCGAAAAGTCATTAAAGACATCGTTAAAATAGTCCAAGTGACTACAGTGGCTTAATCTTAAGTTTATCAAGCAACGAGAACACTTTTTGTGCGCAAAAAAAACAACAAAAATAACGACTTTATTTTAACTATTTATTTCCTTCTATGTGGGCCTCGAGTTAGTTCACGTAGTTTAACAGCCTAGTGCTTCTGTGTTGTACATCCAATCCAATCCACTTTATTTATATAGCACAATTTAAATAAGCACAAGGTTTCCAAAGTGCTGTACATCACAACAATAAAAACACAATAGGATAAAAGTAATAAAATACGATAAGCACAATAAGATAAAAGTAATAAAATAAGATAAAACATAAAAATAAATAAATAAATCAAATCAAAAATGTGAAAAAAAAAAAAACATCACACGTAGGCTCACTATTGGCCTTTGCACTATCCCTTGTAAGCCTATGGAGGAGTGATCCAGCTCTCAGATTTAGTCAAAAATATATTAATTTGTGTTCCGAAGATGAACGAAGGTCTTACGGGGTTGAAACAACATGAGGGTGAGTAATTACTGAAAGAATTTTCATTTTTGGGTGGAACTGTGAACCTTTAACTGTGGTTGATACCTTTTCTAAAGCATGTCGACTGATCCCATTACCCAAGCTACCCAAAGCCTTAGAGACTGCTGTAAATTATTTCATTTCTACAGCCTGCCTGAGGACATCGTCTCTGATTGGGTGCCCAATTCAATTCTCGGTCTGGAAAGCGTTCTTCCATCAACTCAATGTATTTGTGATTTATTTGTTCTGTGTAATGATTTTTCTGTCCTCTAGGGGGCGACAATGTTCTTGTTTGTGTCTTTGTCTTATTAGAAACGGATTGCCTGCACCTGTGGATTGTGTAGGTTTGGGATAAGGAGTCTTAAAGGGGCTCATATAATGCCATTTTTGTACAAGCTAAAATAATTCTTTAGGGTCTAAATTAAAAGTTTGTAATATACTTTAATTAAAAATTCTCATTAGTATTGTAAGAAAACACGTATTTTACCTGGTCAAATACAGCTCTGTTGTCAGCACGCCGTTTCAGTGCATATGCCTTTAAATGATAATGAGCTTCGCTCACCCCGCCCCTCTGTTCTGTGCGTACACCGTTTGTAACACAATAACCATAACGCGTTGTTCATTATAAACGTGGGATTAGGAATTATATTCAGCTAGCTATTTGCAAAGATTAATATAAATATTAATATAAAGGTTAATAAAACATTACACTCACTTCAGTTCTGCTGGAGGTGCAGGAACATGAATAGTTGATATCGATTACTTTTTTCAGGAGCAGCTTCTTAGCAAAACCAGCTTTATACCTCCTCGTTTATAAAGCAGTCTGGTGTGTGAAATGATTCGCACAAACATGAAAGCATTGACGTTGATCGTTGGGAATATTCCCTTCGAAAAGAAACTCAGCCACTGCGTCTTCAGCGGTTCGGATTTAGGAACATTAAAATGACTGCTGTGTTCCTTATTGCACCCAAGAACAGAACACCACAATCACTTAGACTCCATTCTGCTCAGTGACAGTGCTTCAGCGTACTTTTCGGCACAACACCGGTCCGCGCGCGCGTGATTGACAGCTCACTCACGAGCGAGGGCAGGTCTGTGTTGAAACGCTGCTGTCAATCAACAATCGTGGGAGGGGTGTCCGACCGTGTGACGTCACACGGTCGAACGGCTTGATTTGAGGCAGGGGAAAACATATAAGGAGATTAAAACAAAATCACTGGATGGATTTTTATCATTATATGATGGTTGTGTACAGGCTCTGTCAACACACATTTCAGTACAATCAACTTGTAAAAGTGCATGTACCATTATATGACCCCTTTAAGCCTGGTTCACATGGGACGATTTTAAAATTGTCGGCCGATTTTCCATACCTGAGAGACTCCACACACGGCGATAAAAAAATTACGGGTCTAACAGTTTTGGTCGTACAGTGTGTGGTGCGCAGCCGCACGGCAAAATCAACACATCACACATGAACCAATTTGACTCCCAACATTCCCAGGTCAAAGGGAAAATCTCGCAAAAACCCTTGAGATCAAACATGACTTCAGAGAAAACAATCATGGCGGACGAAGAGGATGCAGTGGCGATAGTTTGTAGTTTGTTTTTAACCAGAAAAAAAAAACGTTATCAAAAGAAAAGGCGATGGTCAAAGAAGTGGAGACAACGCGGGCATGGACTATATTTGTATACTGTTTTGATTTTGTTTCCTGGTGCTTCCTCTGCGCCTCGTCACCTCGCTTTCTGATTGGCTACACGCCACAGTCCACAGGCTGCGTGCTCGTTTGTCCCCGGGGGACACCACACACGAGGAGAAATTGGGCAAAAAAAATCCAACATGTTGGATATCCCTGATTTGAGATCGGAGTGGTCCCGTCCTTAAGATTGTCACAAGGGGTAAATCGGGGCTAAAATCGGACTAATTATGCTGCCGTGTGAACCAGGCTTAAGCAGCCAAATCTGCTCGGTGGGCGGGGTGTTCGGCTGCGGTTCTGTGTGCTCTCTGTTGTTTGCGTTTACCCCGATTCATTTTCCTTCTATTATGTTTATACTCTTTTTGTAATAAATTCCCTATGGAACGAGCTGTGTTGTGATGTCCTCAATTGTGTTATGGCTGTGGTCGTAACATAATTGGGGGCTCGTCTAAAATTATTACGTTTTGTTCGGGGTTTTTTTGTGTGAAGAGGAAGATGTGTGATGTATTTTGCCCATCCTGGAAAGGGTTTGGTGTAACTACTGTGGTCACACGTGAGTATTTGCCCTATATTTTTGTAGTAGTCGGGTAGGTTGGACCTGCCACTTTGTTATTTTGCCTTTTTTATTTTTAGTGGTTATTCAGAGTGGGGGTAAGTTTCAGTTCATGTGTGGCTGATCTTGTATTTGGGAGTCGCCCCGAGCACCTAATGCCACTGAAAACTAGAAGGTAAAAAGAAAAATTGTCAAAGAGTAAAAACAATATTCTGTGGGATCGCTGTTGGTTACAATTCGATTTTTGAAGTGAAAATTCCATTTCAAATTCATAGAGTGTGATTCTGTATAATGGCCGCGTTAAATGTTCGTTAGTGAGAGCAAGTTGATTGTATAGTTTCATGCATAGTGATACATTTATTCATTTATACGAGTGTGGATAAAATTTGTCGAAATGGCTTCGGTGGTGGATGCTTTTCAGGAATCTCCATCTGCTTTTATTGTATATGTAGCAGATTGGGGATTTTTCTCCATTACTCCCCCTGGTGGAGAACGGGAATAATTTCCCCATGGATTCAGCTGTGTTCAATACCGGCTGGTTAATCATTATTCTGATTACACTTTTAATAAAAGCAAGGTGCTCAGGTAGCTGAGCTTGTGTTCAGCCATTCCTAATTGTCCATTTTATGCCTTTCCCGGATGGAGTCGTGTAGTTTGGGTCACTTATTTCTCCAATCTCTGGTATGTGGATGAGTGTAAAGTGGCATGTGATTTATTTTTGTGTAATATTTGTGTGTAACCTAAAGCCTGTTCTGCAGTTGTTGCAGTGCAGTGAGAGCATGTTGCAGCATGCAGTGGTCTTAAATACGTTGTTCTGACGCAGTGAGTATGATCTCTTTTTGGAGATTCTTTCATGCTTTAAATGTGCTTAAACTTCACTTCACTTCACTGTGTGTGTGTAGGTTGAGGTCGTGTCTAACAGCGTGCTTCCAGCTCGGAGCTCTGTAATCAGCAGGACACATGGACCCAGACTACGCTGCTGTTTTGTTTTCTCTTTATTGTAAATGTATTGCTGCTTTTGTCTTCCGTATTAATATGTTGTGAGTATTATTTTTGGGAACCTGCAATTTAGGTGCTGTGGTTTTCTCTCTGAGACCTTCGTGAAAGGCTATCTGGCTCACCCGCTTTTGGGGTGTAGTGTTCAACACACTGGAGTGTGGATTTGTTTCATTGCCTTTGTAGTGAGGGTCACTGCGTGTGGGTGCAGTCTAATGAGTGATTACTTACAAGGTGGGTCAGGGATTCCTTTTCCTGTTAGTGTCTCTGATTAACCCAGTATTTATTTTGTTTTATTTATTTAAAAATACCTTTTTCTGTATTAACATCTGTGGGTAATTAAGAGGTAAATGTCTGAAAGGTATTTATTAGTGAATGTGTTGCTTCTCAATGTGAAAAGATTTTTGTAATAAATTGCTTTTACTTGTCAGAACTGTCTCAGTCCTCCTTGGTAAGAACGAACCTGTGTTGTCTTACATATCCTTGGGTGAAAGTCCTGAGGTGGCGTAGTTGGCTACCATGTAAACCGTATTAAAGTTTTATTAATGTGAACTTCCAGGCTGCTTATCTTAGTCTTCATCATCTCCCTCGCCACATATACAAAGGAGCAGTTTTTGCAGATAGCAGAGTTTTATAAACTAGAAATAGCCTCTAAAGATAGGAGTTTAAAGGAAACTTTGCGCAGCGTAGGCTACTGAAAAGTAACCTTGTTAAGTTGGGTATTTTAGAAAGGCTCTAGAGGAAATGGCTGATCCTTTTATGGGAGATCATGCCTTTCGTTTGAGAGAATTGGCTCTGAAAGAAAAAAAGTTGGAGTCCAAAAATGCAAAATTAGAGTTACGAAAACGTGAACTGGATCATCAGTTTGCATTAAAACGAATGGAATTAGAAATGACTGCTAAGAAGGGTGCCGCTGTCTCTGAGTTTGATGTTGGTTGAAATCGGAGGATGGTTCCTCCTTTTTGCGAAAGGGATGTTGAGAAATATTAGACATTTTGAGTGAGTTGCTATTACTTTAAAGTGGCCTGTAGATTCTTGGTGTTTATTACTACAATGCGTGATCACTGGTAAGGCGCAAGAAGCTTACTCTGCCTTGACTATAAACAATGCAGCAGATTATGAAAAAGTGAAATCCGCTATTCTAAAAGCCTATACGAATTAGTTCCGGAGGCGTATAGACAGCGTTTCAGACATTATGTAAAACTTTCTGATCAGACTTGTGGAGTTTGCGCATGAGAAAGAGATATTGTTTGATCGTTGGTGCGCGTCTAAAAAAGCTGAAAGCAGAGAACAGTTGCGACAACTAATGTTGGTGGAAGACTTTAAAAAAGGTTTACCTGCGGTTCTTTATACATATATAAACAAACAGAAAGCTGAGACCCTTCACAAGGGTCTGCTACATTAGCTGATGACTTTGTGCTGACGCATAAAAGTAGTGTTTAAGGAGAAGTCATGGGACAGATCTTAAAGGGGAACTATGCAGTTTTTTTTAGCCTAACTGAACAGCTTCGGAGTTATTGGAATGGTTATATGACTTTTTTCGGGTTGAATGGTGGTCGTCTCGCCGTTGAAATGTGCTGGGGACAGAGATGCGTTCGGAAGTGCATTTTCAGAAGAGCTGGGTACAAACTTGTCAAACCGTGCAGCCTCTCTGCTCAACCCGTAAATAAATGCATCAATCCGCAAGTTTTGTTTTTGAGTTCTTTAATGGTCTAGTCACTAAAACTACCACTAGACTCTAGTGGTAGATTTTTGCCAAGCGTGTTACAGCCAGGTTCAAAGTTTTTTTTCTCTCATCAAAACTGAATATGTTCATCAGTGGTTACAGTCTATATCAAGCAGGGACACACACGTTTGTGTGCATTTTATTTTGTGATTTCACCGGAATGAATAGAGAGTCTCCGCAACGGAGATAGATTGAAGAGTGCGTCCGAGTGAAGCTTATGCGCGAGCACCGCCACAAGAGAACACTGTATCCATGACACTGATAGCAGCGTACACGAGCGCTCATATTGAGTTCAAAAACACATTTTAGCGCTATATCTCTTATTTAAAGGCATACTATGCAAGATTTGTACCTTAATATAACAGCTTAAAAGGGGTATCAGGGCGTGAGAGCAGAGACGCTCTGCGTGAGTGGTATTTACGACAGCAACGTTAATTACAAGTACTCGCTGTTTGACAAAAACGAAATTCATGCATAGTGTGGCTTTAAGTACTAAAAAGTCATCTGGCAATAAAACAATCGTTCCTTCTTATTACAGGGCTTGCTTTCATTGTAAAGCTTCTGAACATTTAATTGCAAACTGTTCTGTTCTTAAAAAAGAAGTCCAGGCCAAAGTCTGTTGGTTTGATTTCAAGTGATTGTTATCCAAAATCATTTTTTTCATCTGACTCCGTGATTCAGTCAGAGGAGGCTGGATGTGGGCCGTTCCTGAATAATGGAACTGTGTCCATTTCTAGTTCAATTGAGTTTGTGCTAGTTAGCATCCTCTGAGATACTAGTGGCTGCTTTGTCATACATTTTGGAGCGCGTATGACCATTGTCTGAGAAGACTGCTACTGGTACTTTTGCTCTAGTTCGAGGTTTCGAAATGGGAGTTATAGAAGTTCCGTTATATAGAATTCACCTGAAATCTGATTAGGTGTCGGAGAACATGATAGTAGGTGTTCGTTCGTCTCTGTCAATTCCTGACCTAAATTTCATCTTAGGAAACGATTTAGCTGGAGGCAGTGTGTGGAGTTGTTCAAATGTAATAATAATAAACTTTATTTTATATAGTGCCTTTAAAAAGTATCTCAAAGCGCTTCACAAATATAGAAACATAATAAAACATACAATTAAACAAACAATGCATTAGTAATTGCTGACAGAGAGACGTAATAAAATACAAAATAAAAACATTATGAAGTATAGGATTAATAATAATAATAATACAGCAATTATCTAAAAGCTACCCTAAACAAATAAGTTTTAAGTGATGATTTAAAAACACTAAGTGATTCTGCTTGCCTAATCTCAATAGGCAGGGAATTCCAGAGTATAGAGACTGTCTTTTAGGAAATATGAATATTCGATCTCTTACTTCAAAAGCACGTATTGTTAATGATATGATACAGACAGACTACTTTAAATGAGTCCACCCCCAAGATTATGGTTATAAACATGAACCTCGTCTGAAAGGCAAAGGGAGAGGTGTTGTTGTAATTTATAGTAATATTTTCAGAATTACTAAGAAGTCTAGTTTCAAATATAATTAGTTTGAAGTGTTGGTGCTTAAATGTAACAATATCTAGTGTAAATGATAAATCACGTTTGAGATTTGTGCTGGCTACTGTATACAGGGCACCATACAGACTTTATCAAAGAATTTGCTAATTTTCTATTAGAGTTAGTATTGGCTGCAGATAAAGCCCTAATTGTCGGTGATTTTTTTTAATATACATGTAGATAATGAAAAAGGGATTGGCATTTAAAGACATTCTTAACTCTATTGGAGTTAGACAACACATGTCAGGACCTACTCATTGTCGTAATCATACTCTAGATCTAATATTATCACATGGAATCAATGTTGATGCCGATGAAATTCTGCAGCAGAGCGATGACATCTCAGATCACTATCTAGTCTCGTCTAAACTTAATTTAGCCAAGGCTGCAAAACCAACAACGTGTTACAAATATGTTAGACCTATCACTTCTGCCACTAAAGATTGCATTATTAATAATCTTCCTGATCAGTTTCATCATCACAGCATCCCAGATAGTTTAGAAGAACTCAATATTGCGAAACAGAAACTTTTAACTCTCTCTTTTCCAGCACTTTAGACGCAGTTGCTCCTTTGCGCTTAAAGAAGATTAAAGAAAATAGTCCAACGCCATGGTATAACGAGTACACTCAGGCCCTTAAGAGTGCGGCCAGAAAAATGGAGCGCAACTGGAAGAAAACAAAATTAGAGGCATTTCGCATTTCATGGAAAGAGAGCACGATTGCATACAAAGAGGCCTTAAAAGCTGCTAGATCTGCTTATTTTTTAACCTTATTAGTAGCCTGGTTAAAACCCCACCATTCTCTGTAGTAACTGGGTTATTGTCAAAGCTTCATAGACAAATAATTTCCAAAGGGGCGACACCAACGGACGTCGCTCAAATGCGCACAAAATATTAAAGACCTAAAACCAATCAGAGCGATGAAGGAGATGGCATATGCAGAGCGACGGAGAAACATCTCTGAGTGTTGTTCTTTGCTCAAGTTTTAACAAAAAGGAAACGTTCAAATCGCTTAAAACAGATAGCTGATTTGAACCATTCGAACGAATGATGTTCCATGACGGCATCCATCTTTGTAATGTACAAAATCTGCTTCACCATCGCTGTGCTATCGTCATCGTGTAAAGCCCGCCCCAACGTTTCTGATTGGTGCCTCGACGGATTAGAAATGGCCTTGAATGAGCTCTTTGTCAGACTTAAGCCCTATTCGCACGGGATTAATATTATCTGGGGACCACGTGTGATTTAGAAATTACCCCCCACATCTGAATTTCGTGTGGCGCATTCGCACGGGATAACCGAAGCCTGTGATTTTACTCAAATTTACTGACTTATCTCCCAGATATGACGTCAAAAGGCTTTACTAGGAAATGTCTTGCCGTTATTATGGGTCTAGCTGTATGATATATCATAAACAGAAGAATGTTCCTTACCGCATGCTGCTATAAATGTCATTCATCTCCATCTAATCATTCGTTTTGTTTTTGCTCTTCTGATAATTTTCAGCTTTCTCTTTCTGCAAATTGTGTAGTAGTTGTATAGCGATATCATGACCCAGCACCCAATATACTATCAAAACACTCCAACGCAGCCTACATTCTTCGCGAAAGATGGATAAAAAGGCGCGCATGAAACAAAAATCTTGAAAAAATTATATACGATTCCGCCAAATCACAGAGATGCCGATTCGCACGGGACTAATATTACCTCAGGACCTCGGTGTTCGGCGAAATATGGTAGGTCATTTGCGGGGGAATTTTTACTTTACAAATTACAGACATGGCCGATTCGCACGGGATTAAGATCACAGACAACCTCCGCAATTATTACAAATGACCAGAGGTCCCCATATAGTACTAATCCCGTGCGAATAGGGCTTTACTTGCAGAGCAAATCTAAATTTGCCAGAAGTTGTCTGGGTTTTCCCAGGCTACCTTATTAGAAGAAAATAAACAAAACCCTAGGTATTTATTTGAAACAGTGGCTAAACTAACGAAAAATAAAGCTTCAAGCCCAGGGGCCTCATTTATAAACGTTGCGTACGCACAAAAGAAGGCGTACGCCGCTCTATACGCAATAATTGGTATTTATAAAAAGCATACTTGACGGGAAAATGTGCGGTCCTTCACGCAAGCTCTGACCCAGGCGTACGCACAAAAACGGGTGAAATGAGAAATGGCGCCACCGTCGGCAAATGGAAGAAACACTGAAAGTGTGTGAAACTACTGTTGTGTAAAATAAATGGCAATACTGTCTCTCATAAATAAAATGAAGACATCACAAAGCAAGTGTTACAATTAACAGCCTACACTAACACCCGTTTGATCGATCTGCAGTGTAAACAAACAAAATCAAACGAAGTTTACAACAGAAATGCAAATTAACACATATTTGCAAAAAGAAAAGTGAAATATATTCTGCAATAATATTGGTAGCCTATGTTATGCAATTCATCCTCATAACAGATCTGTAGCTTGTCAGATGCAATCAAATGGATGGTAATAAAATGCCATGATGCCATCACAATACGTAATGGAGCGCTAGACGCTTTTTGCTGTTTCGTATTTCTGTTTTATTTCGGCCACGGTCCGAGGCTGTGAGGCTGCAGCATTAACGGCGTCTGCAACCTTTTGGCATTAGTAAAGCCCACACTGTGCCCTCCAAACAACATTTTACTCCTCTTTTAAACCTCGCCAATGATAATTTCTACTTCACATTGAGTGAAGTTATGTTTCTTGGTTTTCCTCTCTGTATTTGCCATGATTTCGCAATCGATGAATATTAACTTGTGGGCGTTTCACTGACTATTTATGGGCAACTATGGGCGTTTCACAGACTATTAGTGGGCAACTATAGGCGTGACATGAAGCCGCAAAAGCTGCGCTACATTTAGAATCGATTGTGATTTATTAAGGGAAAACTGCGTAGGATGTGCGTGCGCACGATTTTATAAATCAGAATATTTCTGTGCGTACGCACGTCCTATGTTTCATCCGTACGCCACTTCTGACGCAAATCCTACGCAAAGTTTTATAAATGAGGCCCCAGATGTTTCCAAGCAGCACAGCAGTAATGACTTTATGAACTTCTTTACTTACAATATTGATAAAATCAGGGAGAAAATGATAACTATGCAACCGTCTACTACAGTATTGCATCAGGCAGCGCATTGTAGTTTCCCTGACGAAAAATTTGATTCATTCATTGCTATAGGAGAGGAAGAATTTTGCAAACTCGTTAAATCATCTAAATCGACAACATGTATGTTAGACCCATAGACTGTAAAAAAATATGGACGTAGTGTCCGTGACGTCACCCGTAGGTTTCTGAAGAGCGTTTTTGAAGCCTAAAGTGGGCGGGGCTGACGTCGCCATCTTGGCAGCGCGTCATCTCTCGTTACTCCCGGATAAAATAAAATGGGCAAAGAGGCTGGACGTGGCTGGAGCTGAGGTGCTACTGGCTTCGCGCTGAAGTGACAGCTGATTAAATAAGTAAAGCCAACAGTTAAAGTTCATGTTTTTGCCCTTCGAAAAAAAGTGAGACTATGTGTATCGTGATGCATTATTATTCTGCTAGTTAAAAATGTATTATCATGCAGGAACTTACAGTATTGCTCTGAGCTTGTGCGTGTGACAGTGATTCATGCACATACATGTCAGTCAGCGCGGCATCGCTCGTCAAGTTCGTAAAGAGCTTTATTCAGTCCATTTTTAAATCTGATTTTGGCCACCTCTCAATTTCTCAAATGGGGTAAACCAGATATTACCTCAGAAGTTCAAGTAAATGCACTAAAAATCCGCGCTCATTCAAGGGTGTGCATCCATTGCATGGACGGAGAGAAAGCACTGACACCTGCAGGATTTAATCTGACGGTACTTTTTATTTAACACCAAAAAGTTAAATAAGCATATGCATATCTGTTCCGTGAGAGCAACGGTACCGCATAACGAGTGTAGTCTGTATATCTATAGACGTTTTTAAATCTAAACTCCAAAAAGCAACGAAATTGTCAGACATCCATTAGTGCATGCGAGGAAAACAACTGGAAATACAGCGCTGGTTGTTCTCTCTCCATACTCGACAACAACGGAATCCAACGGAGTGGGCAAAGGTATAATGCGTGTATTAAATTGTACGAAATAATTCTGAAAAAAGCACAAACACGGCAGAGATGGCAAGTACAGCAGCTGCTGGAATTAGCTGAGGGTGACGCTAACAGACAGCAGAGACAAACGGCAGTTACAGCAGCCTCAATCCACCTGTCACTCAAGTAGCCATGCCCTTTATTATGCAGAACTTTAAGGCTTCATATAATTTAAACAGATGAGTTGTAAAATAATTCATCCCCCCCTCACAGTTGTCATGAAGGGCAAAATTAGCTATATAGACCAAACCCACTTTTTGCTCCAGGCTGTAAACATATTTTTTTCTGCTGTAACGTTGGGCATTTTAACATGGGCGAGATACAGATTTGACTCACTTTTGCAGCCTGCCTTAAGCGGTCAGTCGATGAATTGCAGTTTAATTCACTTCCGTGTTGGTTTCAAGAGAGAGACAGGGAGGTTGCCGCTTGGTTAGACCCTATACCGACTAAGCTACTGAAAGAGATGCTTCCAGAGGTCATAGATCTTCTTCTTAATATCATTAATCCATTTTTGTCATTAGGATACGTACCAAAAACATTTAAGCTAGCTATGATTAAACCGCTTGTTAAAAAAACTCTACACAATCCTACACAATTAGTCAATTACAGGCCGATCTCGAATCTACCTTTTTTGTCAAAGATACTAAGGCAGTATCTTCACAACTATAGCCGCTTTCCGACCAAGTAGTTACAGGAACTTAGTTATAGGAACTGTCCACTTCTAAACAGTTCTAAGAACTACTCTCCCCCAAACTCGGTTTTGCTGTTTGCGTTCGCACTGGCCAAGTGGTCATAGGAACTGGTAGGAGGGGTAAGGGAGTGACACAAGCATGGCGGCGGCGCCACATACAACAACAACAACAAACCAGCATGGAGGAGGCTATCGGAATGTTCCTGTTCTGCCTTGCCGGGACCTTAATAACGGAGTACGAACGGCGGCATTTAAAGACTATGCTTGAGTTCTGTACAGAGAAACACAGAAGACGAAGGCTCCAGCGTAATATGATCTTAAGTGATATGATGGAAGAAGATAGAAGAGAAGAGCGCAGGAGGCAAACAAAACAATGGGTAAGTTTGCATTAGCAATTAGCTGGTTGAATGCGTTATGTTTGTCTTAAGTTATGAGTTAGCATAGCCTACATAGGCGAATTGCAACAGACAGTAAAGAAAATGTGTTGACAGTGGGCGTGACTTATAAGTTAACCCAATTAATGTAGACTTAGGGAAAGGGAACTAAAAAAGTCCTCGCTCTAGACTAGGTACTGAAAGAGTTGTAGGAACTACGGTCTGAGGAACTAAAAAATCCCCAACTTAGTCCTTAGGCTTATGTTCCTTTTTAGAAAGAAATGATATCTGCAAGGATTTTCAATCAGGATTTAGACCGTACCATAGTACTGAAACCACTCTCTTTAGAGTCATTTGATCGTGGTTGTATCTCTCTATTAGTGTTACTCGATCTTAGTGCTGCATTTGACACTATCGACCACAACATTCTTTTAAATAGACTCGAAAATTATGTTGGCATTAGTGAAATTGCACTAGCATGGTTTAAATAATCTGACTGTTATCAGTAGCAGTAAATGAAGAGATGTCTTATCAATCAAAAGTTCAGTATGGTGTACCACAAGGCTCAGTACTAGGGCCATTGCTGTTCACTCTGTACATGCTACCCTTAGGAGATATCATTAGGAATCATGGCATTAGTTTTCACTGTTATGCTGATAATACTCAGCTCTATATTTCTTCACTCCCTGATGAAATTTACCAATTCACAAAATGAACGGAATGCATAGCAGATATAAAAAACTGAAAGACTAGTAATTCCCTACTACTTAATTCAGAAAAAACAGAGATTCTAATTATTGGACCAAAAACGTCCTCACGTAATAACCTAGAATACAGTTTAACACTTGATGGCTGCTCGGCCAAGTCCTCGTCGTTGGTTAGGAACCAAGGTGTGCTCTTTGATACAAATCTTTTATTTGAAAGTCACGTGTCTAGTATCTGTAAAACCAATTTTTTTTATGTTAACAATATATCTAAATTACGTCATATGCTCTCAATGAAAAATGCAGAACAATTAGTTAATGCGTTGACATCAAGGCTAGATTTTTGTAATGCTATTATGGGTGGTTGCCCTGCATGCTTAATAAACAAACTACAGCTGGTCCAAAACACAGCAGCTAGAGTTCATACCAGAACCAGGAAGTATGACCATATTACCCTGTTTAAAGCATTATAGTCCTTCACGTCTATTGCGATCTCAAAATTCCGGCCAGTTGATAATACCTAGAATATCAAAATCGACTGCTGGCGGTAGATCCTTTCCCTATTTAACATCAAAACTTTGGAATAATCTACCTAACATTGTCCGGGAAGCAGACCAACTCTGTCAGTTACACTTCAATAATTTAATGTTAGGCTGCAAGCCTGCATAGATTAGATAAGTCGGGACCGGGAACACTTCCCATAAATCCTGATGCACTTGGTACATTTTAAGAAGGATGGCGTCAACGCTAATAGTCTCTCGGTTTGTCCCGAGGTTTACCGCAGTCCGCTGGATCCAGGCCGTATCCAGATCTGAGGAAGGACAAGCACCTGGACATGACGACAATGCAGTCCTCCTGAAGTGTCAACTAGTCTCTCCACTGTGAAGGCCTCCTTCCTTTTACCTCTGTACAGATAAAACAGGGTTGATTTGTAAAGGACTACACTCCTGCGTGTATATATATTCAAACGCGCATTACTATCGACTGAACACGTGATGCGCCGTCTGCGGTTTCGCGGGTTTGCATTTTTGAGGTTTGCGCAGAGAAAACGGATAATCGTTTGCACCTTCGAACCTATTTCAGGGAGTGCGTTCTCGAGACACCAGGCACTGTTTTGTGCGGATGTGCGGTCGGAGCGCGTTAGGGGTTTTTCTGTTAAAACGGTGTCGTGTTAGCGGCCCCTAAGTTAATAACTAATGATCTTCGCAACGGAAGTGAATCAATCAAAACTAACTTTAGCTGGACAATAACTTTGTCCTAGAGCTGTGTTAAAGGCTGTGGGAGGTGTTACATGTGCATGTGCATGTAGGCCTATATGTGATTTATTTGTTCTGTGTAATGATTTGTCTCTGTCCTCTTGTTTGTGTCTTTGTCTTATTAGGAACTGATTGCCTGCACCTGTGGATCGTGTAGGTTTGGGATAAGAAGTCTTAGCATGTGCAAGACTTAGCAATCATAGCAAGCAAATGATAAAAACAAACAAAAAACATTTAGGTCTAACGAGTTCCCGTTTTAAATATTTATAACACAAGCCTAGTAATCACACCAGTAATCACACTCTTGCTGGTGTGATTACTAGGCTCGTGTTATAAATATTTAAAACACGAGCCTAGTAATCACACCAGCACTCTTGCTGGTGTGATTACTAGGCTCGTGTTTTATAACACGAGCCTAGTAATCACACCAGCAAGAGTGCTGTTTTTCCGAACATCTGCACAATCGCAAGTATGACATTTATACAACAGTTAAATAAAGTTACGGAGTAACTTTTATAGATACATTCTTTTTTTGCTCCGTCAAAGAAAACCTAACAAACAGCAGAACTGCTGCGTTTCTGAGCAACACATGTTATGTTCCTCAAAATATCTGCATTTTTGACAGAATCAGACGAGTAAATGATTCAATTAGGCTACCCATTTATACATACAGTAATTTGCTAGGTTAAACGAATTAGGATTTTTGAACAACCGTTTCAATAAAGGATTCAACTCTCTCATTAAGACTTGCTGCCACCTACTGGGGGTGTTAGTTTCATAGTTAAAAGGTAGACTTATTTCATTTTTTCAATCATTACATATTTCTACATTAAACTTTTTACATTTAAAACATTAATATTTTAACATAATTTATGCAATTATAATTTGCTGTGTAAATCCATACATGCCATATCTACACAGCCTGTGTCAATCCAAAAATGGATTTTATAGGTACCGACTTCCTTTTATTTGGTCATAATAGCCATACACGTGTCTTTACATTCAGATTGAATTTGATGACTAAATTTAAGAATCTGACATAAGAGGACAGATGTTATGACAATGAATTTAAAAATACTGTTTTCTCTTGGCTTTATTATTAGAGTTTTGATCTTCTCTCAGCGAGAGGGCACATCCTGCATTATGCTGTATTATAATGACTATTTAATATTAGCCTACCACAAAATTATGACTATAAGCAAGTTGCATATTAATTGTTCAAGGAACCTATCAAAGCATATTTTAATTTTTGTGTAATTTGTGCTACTCCATAAAGCTGTTTGTAGCGCAAGTAGGGCCCAAACATAAACTCAAGCCCAGGGGCCCCCTAAATCCTGCCCTGGGTATCGGAGTACTTAAAGTGAGCTTTAAGTAATAAATGGAAAGCAAAGTCACCCCACCACGTTTTTGTTGCTGATCTGAAAAAGTATCCTATCCGTGAGCTTTGTGATCCGTTGAACCACTACTGTTTTGTGACCTGTAGACTGTTTATTTGTGTATTAATCTCTGCTGCCTGTCTTATTGACATAGCTCTGTTTTTCCCACATTCTGACATCTGAAACTAAGGGAAATGCTAGTGGGTATGGGAAGGAATGAAGATGTATTTCTTCCTTTTATTTTAAATTATATATTATACTGTATTAATAGTTTCTATTTACATTAAGGCTACATGTGTTAAAGCAGAGTGCTCTGCTTTTACATGTGTTAAAGCAGAGGCCCCTCCCCTAACCGCATGTGATCTCACTCCAAGCTTTTGATCACTCCCTGGTTGATTGTATCTCAATGAGCAAGCTCAATTGTATTTATAGGCCTAATTGACCCTTCGCAAAGATATATATTATTAATATATATATATATATATATATATATTATATATATATATATATATATATATATATAATAAGATAATTTATTATATTGGGTTTGCCCAGCACAACCACTACCATTTTTGAACGTCATAACCCTGAACAGCAGCTACATGCTACATGCTCATGGAACAGCAATAGGAAGGTATGCAATAATTTGTGGTGGTGGTATAGTGTTGGGGGAAGACAGACTAAGTGTGTAAAAATGGACAATCAAATGTGAATTTTCAATTTACATGCAAAAATAAATGTTCATTTACTTTGTGTACTACCGTACTGACTTTTCCCAGTAAATGTTTAATCTGTATCTAAAAAAAGCTCACAGGAGCAATCATTCAACTATAGACAGAACTGACATTCTTGTATAGTATAGAAAGCAGTCAGTGTCAAACAAAAGTAGAACAAATATATCCATGATTAACTGCATGGAGAAAAAACAGCTAGACATTTTTTACCAATATGGTTCACACAATGACAAAACAACTTTACACTGGTGGCACTGGACAATTTACTGATACAATAACTAGGTTTTAAAGCATGAATGAAATTTTTAGCATTGTTGATGTAGCGGGGAAATAGTTAACTAAAATCACATGTGTAGCAAGTTTGGCATCTATGAACTTCAATGTTTGTTCCCTATTTGTACATTTACATTACATTTTGCTAACACATTAGTATTATAATAAGAATCTTGAAGGTTCTTCTCTTTGTAGTGGTTTCCCAGGGTGCTGTGCTGTAGAGTGCGGGTTAAACATGTAACTTTCCATAATAACATGTATGCAATGTAATGTTCAACTGTTCAACAGTCCATACTTCAGCTGTGCAAAGTACAAACATCTCTCTTTACTGTTTAGTAAAGAGAGAGATTTGTACTTTGGACAGTTGTTGGTCTGAAGTTAACACTTTTAAACACCCAATAAAATTCCTTATGCTAATGTCCTTCTAGAGAACAAAGATTCATAAAGCTGGCAGTAATAAAACCTCTCATTAAGAAACCGCAATTAGATCCAAATAACCTAGCAAATTACAGACCCATCTCAAATCTTCCATTTATGTCTAAAATACTAGAAAAAATTGTGTCCGCTCAATTGTGCTCTTTCTTGCAAGAAAATGATATCTATGAAAAATTTCAGTCGGGATTCAGACCGCATCATAGCACAGAAACTGCGCTAGTTAAAATTACAAATGATTTACTCTTAGCCTCTGACCAAGGCTGTATCTCAATACTAGTTCTACTTGATCTTAGTGCTGCGTTCGACACTATAGATCATAAAATACTCTTAGATCGACTACAAAACTACACTGGTGTCCAGGGACAGGCATTAAGCTGGTTTAGATCGTACTTATCAGACCGTTACCATTTTGTCTGTTTAAATGGGGGAAAATCGAAGATAACATCAGTAGACTATGGAGTGCCGCAAGGATCGGTGTTAGGCCCTCTGCTATTCTCAATATATATGCTGCCACTTGGTAATATTATAAGAAAACATGGAATTAATTTTCACTGTTATGCTGATGACACTCAATTATATATCTCATCACGACCAGATGAAAACACTAACTTATCTAACTTGACAGAGTGTCTAAAAGATATAAAATGCTGGATGACGTGTAATTTCCTGCTATTAAATTCAGATAAAACGGAGGTATTACTTATTGGTCCAAAAAACTACCCACAAAATCCCTTACAATACAACTTTAATTTAGAAGGATGTCCTGTTACTTTATCCACTACAGTAAAAGACCTGGGTGTTATACTAGACCGCAACTTGACTTTCGAAAATCATATTTCATATGTTACAAGAACAGCCTTTTTCCACCTTAGAAACATTGCTAAGCTACGTAACATGCTATCTGTTTCAGATGCAGAAAAGTTAGTTCATGCATTCATGACCTCGAGACTAGATTACTGTAATGCTTTATTAGCTGGTTGTCCTGCATCCTCAATAAACAAGCTACAGTTAGTGCAAAATGCAGCCGCTAGAGTTCTTACTAGATCAAGAAAATATGATCATATAACACCAATTTTATCATCTCTACACTGGTTACCTATTAAGTTCCATATCAACTACAAAGTATTACTATTGACTTATAAAGCTCTAAATGGTTTAGCTCCTGTGTATTTAACAGACCTTCTATCGCCCTACAATCCATCGCGCTCTTTAAGATCACAAAATTCGAGGCTTCTGGTCGTTCCTAGGATATCTAAGTCTACTCAAGGAGGGAGGGCGTTCTCACATTTATCTCCTAAACTCTGGAATAGCCTTCCTGATATTGTTCGAGACTCAGACTCGCTGTCCCAGTTTAAAACTAGATTAAAGACGCATCTCTTTAACCAAGCATTCACTTAATGCCTACCTTTTATACTACTTCTGAATCAGTTCGAATGCATTAATATTATGAACATCAGCTATGCTAATTATTTCCCATCTGTCTTTCTGCTGTTATCTCGGGA
Source organism: Chrosomus eos (assembly GCA_036326025.1). Taxonomy (NCBI): domain Eukaryota; kingdom Metazoa; phylum Chordata; class Actinopteri; order Cypriniformes; family Leuciscidae; genus Chrosomus; species Chrosomus eos. The sequence goes on along the minus strand of CM070820.1, from coordinate 15,918,022 downwards.
CGCTAGTCCCGAGGTAAATAGCGTTCGTCAGCTCCAGTTTGTATCCAGCCTCTCACGGAGACTTCAGATGCCCCAACACCTGTGATGAGACGACTAAACGCCTGTGGAGAGACGACTCGACGCCTGTGAAGAGACGACTAAACACCGGCGACATGTTATGCCTAAATTTATACATGATTAACTAACTGTATTTTTCTTTGTACATTTCTGAAATGCACTTTCTGTAAAGCTGCTTTGAGACAATGTGTATTGTGAAAAGCGCTATACAAATAAACTTGAATTGAATTGAATTGAATAAAGTTACCCTCCAAAAAAGCCACTTCTTATTGGCTTGCTCACCTCCAGAGGGTGTGACATCACCCTTTAAAAGAAACACTTTAAAAGATCACTTCTCACAAGATCCCCCAGTTTTTGCCTGATTCTGAGAAAGTCAGATGTGAAGATGATGCTGTGCCAGGCTGTGGCCTTGTCTTCAATTCACCAAAGATCTTCTGACTCAAAATATTTCTCTCCTCAGTTCTCTACCCCTTTTAAAGGTGATGATACACAGGGCAACGTTTTGAGCAATGTTGCTGGGCCATGTTGCCCTCACAGGCAACCAGATGAGACGCAGGGTCCACCACCGATCTAAATTATCCAGATAGAAATGTATTGCCCATTTTCAATGGGAGAGTGCAAGCAACAATCGCACAGCAAGATTGCCCAGCAACATTGCTCAAAAAGTTGCCCTGTGTATCATCACCTCAAGAAGGGTGTGTTAGATAACTGATGGTTTGCTCAAGGCTGTTGATCTGCTGAATTTCAAACAATGCTTTCTATTTTCGAATTTCTAACTTCTTTCTTTCCTGTATTTTGCTTCAGCTCTCTCTCCATTGCTAAACTGTATGCATGTGTGTGTGTGTGTGTGTTTGTGTGTGTGTTAGATTAGTCTTTAGTGTAGTTAATAAAGTCTTGTTTGTGTCACATGTACAGTTGTTTGTGGTTCATGCTCAGAGCATGTAGCCAAAATCTGCATGATTTGGTACTCTAGTAAATGAGTAGTACGGTACAGTAAGAAAATGATTTACCCTACCCCGGACAATAAAATGTAATTCTTAGAATAAATAAATAAATGAATGGAGTGTTCACTGGCCGAACAGTATAGATGATTGCAGTATTAATTTTTCTTGAGTTCTGCATGCTTGCGAATCCTCTTATTATAACAAAGTATAGACATTATGTAAAAAAGAGATTCATTGTGCAGTGTAGATAGCTTCATTGTTTTTGAGATCATGTCAGATGAGTGACAGCTTTTTAGTGATTATAAAGGGATCGCTCTTTGCAGGCTTTCTAGGCAAAATCAGTTCAGAATTTATAAATAAATTAATGTATTTAAGCGATTATTATTGTCGGTGTGTGTGTGTGTATACATACAGGTGCTGGTCATATAATTGCCATGCCAGCAGCCATATCACCCTGTAGCCCAAGACTGGTTGCCCACTGAAGCTAAGCAGGGCTGAGCCTGGTTAGTACCTGGATGGGAGACCTTCTGAGAAAACCAGGTTGCTGCTGGAAGAGGTGTTATAGAGGCCAGTAGGGGGTGCTCACCCTGTGGTCTGTGTGGGTCCTAATGCCCCAGTATGGTAATGGGGACACTATACTGTCAAAGAGCACCGTCCTTCAGATGAGACGTTAAACCGAGGTCCTGACTCTCTGTGGTCTCAAAAAATCCTAGGATGTCTTTCAAAAGAGTAGGGGTGTAACCCCGGCATCCTGTCCAAATTTGCCCATTGGCCTCTGTCCATCATGGCCTCCTTATAATCCCCATATATATATATATATATATATATATATATATATATATATATATATATATATATATATATATATATATATATACATACATATACCAATTGGCTTCATCACTCTGTCTCTCCACCAGTAAGCTGGTGTGTGGTGGGCGTTCTGGTGCAATATGGATGCCGTCGCATCATCCAGGTGGATGCTGCACACTGGTGGTGGTTGAGGAGATTTCCCCTTCTATGTAAAGCGCTTTGAGTGCAGAGAAAAGCGCTATATAAATGTATTGAATTATTATATAATTAGAATATCATCAAAAAGTTTATTTATTTGTGTAATTCCATTCAAAAAGTGAAATTTGTATATTATATTCATTAATTACACACAGACTGATATATTTCAAGCGTTCATTTCTTTTAATTTTGATGATTATAACTGACAACTAATGAAAACCCCAAAATCAGTATCTCAGAAAATTAGAATATTATGAAAAGGTTTAAATATTGAAGACACCTGGTGCCACACTCTGAAGGATTACAAATTTATTAAAAGGTTTAATTTAACTTCTAATATAGATAATATTTTAACTGAGAAAGTTGCACACTGTTTTTCCAGTTTTGAAGCAATCAAGGTGTCGGACATTAACCTCTTGTCACTTCAGCCTGGCCTTTGTTGATCTAATCATGCTGATTAGACTAGCCTCTCAAGGCTCTGAGAATACACCTTTTGTCTTTGAGTTCCTGTCTTAATACGAGAAGGCCATGCCTTTCCTGTTCTCGTGTCTCACCGGGTGAAGACTCAGGCCATGTCCACACCAAGCGTGCCGCACAAGACCTCAAAAGTGAAACCAAAACATCTCGATCGCCCCTCGGTGACCGGTCCTAGTATAGGTCATAAGCCCCACCTCCCCGTGTTATTCAACGGGACGCGAGACCAACTAAACAATTAAATTACACTTCACATATCTTTTTTCTAAAGATTTTTTCTGTCATTTACTGTAGTTTATATCACGTTGATGTAATTTCAAGTGTTTGTTTTTAAAATAAGTTTCAGATTTTGATTCAGCGAGAGTGAGGGCGGGGCCTTGATTTCGCGGCTTTACTTCCTGCTCACGACTGCGCATGACTGGTCCCAAAAACGCTACTGCGCAGACTCAAGTTCCAATATGTCAGCGCCATATCGGGACACTGGCGGCTTCAGTTCTCTCAAATAAAAAGCAAGGGGGCGTCGTCCATCTTTTTTTACAGTCTATGGTCCGCACGGACCGGGTATTTTTATAACCTTTAAATGGTTTCTCAGTCAAGTTCGGTAGGCTTCACAATCATGGGGAAGACTGCCGACTTGACGGCTGTCCAAAAGACGACCATTGACATCTTGCACAAGGAGGGCAAGACACAAAAGGTCATTGCTAAAGAAGCTGGCTGTTCACAGAGCTCTGTGTCCAAGCACGTTAATAGATAGGCTAAGAGAAGAAAAAGATTTGGTAGAAAAAAAAAGCTAGGGATAATCACACCCTGGAGAGGATTGTGCAACAAAACCCATTCAAAAATGTGGGGGAGATTCACAAAGAGTGGACTGCAGCTGGAGTCAGTGCTTCAAGAACCACCACGCACAGACGTATGCAAGACATGGGTTTCAGCTGTCGCATTCCTTGTGTCAAGCCACTCTTGAACAAGACAGCGTCAGAAGCGTCTCACCTGGGCTAAAGACAAAAAGGACTGGACTGCTGCTGAGTGGTCCAAAGTTATGTTTCCTTTGGAAATCAAGGTCCCAGAGTCTGGAGGAAGAGAGAAGCACAGAATCCACGTTGCTTGAAGTCTGTAAAGTTTCCACAGTCAGTGATGGTTTGGGGTGCCATGTCATCTGCTGGTGTTGGTCCACTGTGTTTTCTGAGGTCCAAGGTCAACGCAGCCGTCTACCAGGAAGTTTTAGAGCACTTCATGCTTCCTGCTGCTGACCAACTTTATGGAGATGCAGATTTAATTTTCCAACAGGACTTGGCACCTGCACACAGTGCCAAAGCTACCAGTACCTGGTTTAAGGACCATGGAATCCCTGTTCTTAATTGGCCAGCAAACTCGCCTGACCTAAACCCTATAGAAAATCTATGGGGTATTGTGAAAAGGAAGATGCGATACGCCAGACCCAACAATGCAGAAGAGCTGAAGGCCACTATCAGAGCAACCTGGGCTCTCATAACACCTGAGCAGTGCCACAGACTGATCGACTCCATGCCACGCCGCATTGCTGCATTAATTCAGGCAAAAGGAGCACCAACTAAGTATTGAGTGCTGTACATGCTCATACTTTATGTTCATACTTTTCAGTTGGCCAACATTTCTAAAAATCCTTTTTTTTGTATTGGTCTTAAGTAATATTCAAATTTTCGGAGATACTGAATTTGGGATTTTCATTAGTTGTCAGTTTTAATCACAATTAAATGAAATAAACATTTGAAATATATCAGCAGTCTGTGTGTAATGAATGAATATAATATCCAAGTTTCACCTTTTGAATGGAATTACTGAAATAAATCAACTTTTTGATATTCTAATTATATGACCAGCACCTGTATGTATGTATATATATATATATATATATATATATATATATATATATATGTATATATATATCTTGCACTGTTTTTATATATATATATATATATATATATATATATATATATATATATATATATATATATATATATATATATATATATATATAAAAACAGTGCAAGATGAAGAAAGAGTTCATCAGCCCACAGTAATATACAGTGATGCAAACTTAAAAAAAAATTTGTGTGGAATTTCGCCATTTTAAATTAAAAATATGATTTATTTTACATGATCCACGTCATTCATAAGGGCAATTCCATGCAAAGGTCATCTTTACCATGAAAAAATGAACAAAACACTTTTTAAGTTGTCCATTTAGGTCTTTAATAAACTGTATTAATGTGCTTTAACAAAAATTAAGAAAATTGCCTTGTTTATCCACCAGATGGTGAGGAATACTAATTTGGTATACTAATTTGGTCATAACAGCACTGCCTGTTGAATTTATAAGGGCTATAATAAAGAGGTCTTGAGGCTTCAGTTCACTGTCACGTCCATAACGTTTTAAAGGTTTAGTTTATTTAAAGGGCATTCAAATAAATTATTACTATTATGGCATTTAAAGCCCTCAACAACAGTTTTACATGCATGCAATGACAAAAAACACTTTTGTTGTCTTATAATATGCATTTATTTTTACCTGATTTGCTCACCGACTCACTAATGATTCGTTTAACGACTCATTTGTCCAAACCCCTCCTTTGCGTGACGCTAATAACGGTGATTGGTCAGATGACCCAGTCAGTTATTGTTTGTGTTAGCCCAACGCATAAACATATTGATAAAGCACTGCAGTACTACAATACGCTCTATTCTTTATGACAACTCCAATAACAACGACAAACATTTCACATATTACAGATGTGAAATCTGAACCTAGAAGCTGCGCCTAGAGACCTAAGTTATACCTAGAAGCCATGTCATCTGCGTGTCCTGCCTGGGTGAGGATCACGCGGCCATCGCGCTCGCTGACGGCGGATGCCATCATTGTGAACGTTTGCCTATGGTGACTCTGCGGACTCGCCTAGCTGCGTTATCCGAGCCCGCATCCCAGCCTGCCGTGACGCCGCGCCGCAAGAAGCGCCGCGCCCAGCGCGCGCCCGAGCTATTTCCAGCCCGCCAAAGCTCGCCGGTTCGCCCGCCAGCTTCGCCGGCTTCGCTCGAGTCGCCCACGGACGGACAGTGGCCGCCGTCTGCCGCCGCGTCCGCACTTGAGCTCGACGAACTTACCGGAGACGGCATTGAAACTGAGCCGATGCGTCCGCTCTCTCAAGCCGTGGATTACATCGGCCTCGACTGAAAGGCGCTCGCGCAACTAACGCGCAATAGGCTGGACGGACGCTTTCTCGGGAAAGACGAAGCTCCGTCACAGTCGAGACCCGCGCCTTTCCCCCCTGAATGGTGAGAAACATTTGTGGCTAACTATCCGAGATGACGGAAGCTGAGCGCTCCGTGTTCCTCGACGTTCTCGCTCTGCTGGACGCCGCCCCCCTCAGCGCGGGCCCCGGCCGAGGATTGAGATAAAGCCCGAGGTCTCAAGGCCTTCCTAGTCTCTCTAGGAAAGCGACGGTGTTCAGTTCCCGCTGCGGCCGGATTTCCACCAAAACTTCTCGCTCGTTCAGTTCCAAGCAATGTGACTGTTCCAGTGTATTTCGCAGTGAGCAAGCTGGTTCCACAGCCCGCTTGCCTGCGCACAAAAGCCGTTTCTATGGCTACCCAGATAAATCCAATAAAGAGTGCATTTTCTGGTGTCCCGGCCACGGCCGATGGTGTTACGAGTGTTGTAAGAATGCCCACGTCCCAGTGCCCATTCCCACACCCAGACACAGCCCGCCATGGTGCAGGGCTAGCACAAATAAAACCAACTCATGTTGGTTGTGCAGAAAATGTAGTGAACGCGCCCATACTATGCCCGCTTACACTACATGATGCGTGTCCCTTGGTTTCTGTAAAAACGAAACTAACACACATTTAGTCGGCGCGAGCCGACAGTGTTCTCAGTGCAGTAAATGTGCCCGCTGTCCCGCATTTCCTCACTGACACGCCGAATCCCACGGGATTCACCCCCGCTCGCTTTCTATGCACAACCCGTCACAGAGAAGCTGAGCGCGGCCAGGCTGCCCGCTGTGATTAGCGCGCACCTCGCACGCTGTGAACACAGCGTTGATTCAGTCGGCGCGAGCCGAGTGTTCTCCGTGCTGAAAATGTGCCCGCTGTCTCGCGCCCGCATTTCTCACAGACACTCCGAATCTCACGGGATTCGCCCCCGCTCGTTTTCTCTGCACAACCCGTCACAGAGAAGCTGAGCGCGGCCAGGCTGCCAGCTGTGATCAGCGCGCGCCTCGCACGCTGTAAACACAGCAGTGATTTAGTCGGCGCGAGCTGACAGTATTCTCAGTGTAGTAAATGTGCCCGCATGTAGTAAATGTGCCCACATTCCCTCACACGCGCCGAATCCCACGGGATTCACCCCGCTCGCTTTCTCTGCGCGTCCCGCCATAGAGAAGCTGAGCGCGGCCAGGCTGCCCGCTGTGATCAGCGCGCCCCCCGCCTCGAACGCTGTAAACACGGTGTTGTGTTCCCAGTACACAGGGGCTCTCGAGCCGCCGTCCTGCCGCGGCCAGAGCCCAGATTTCATTCTACCCCTAGCTATTCACGCAGATGCGTGGTCAAGGCTTCCCGGGGTATCAGAATGGGTGTTGAACACTATAACGAGAGGCTGTTCGCTACAGTTCGCTCGACGCCCCCGCCGTTATACGGCGCGAGTCGAAACTACGGTGTAAAGCGAAGTGTTTCATCTACTTCGAGCCGAGATAGCGAAACTACTGAGAGAAGGGGCTATAGAACCTCTATTCAGGGCGAAGGGGGCTTATACAGCAGATATTTTCTGGTACCGAAAAAAGATGGTGGGCTCAGACCCATTCTAGATCTGCGACTGCTGAACAGAACGCTTGTGAAGCGCCAGTTCAGAATGCTTACGACCAGGAAAATCCTCGCGCAAGTGCGCCAAGGAGACTGGTTCATGTCAATAGATCTGAAAGACGCCTATTTTCAAATACAAATAGCGTCCCATCACAGGCGATTCTTGAGATTCGCCTTCGAGGGCCAGGCATATCAATACACAGTCCTGCCGTTCAGCCTGTCCCTAGCACCCCGTACGTTCACGAAGTGCATGGACGCGGCCCTCGCCCCCCCTGAGACTTCGGGGCATGCGAGTTTTTGAACTACTTGGACGATTGGCTGATTCTAGCTCGTTCACGAACGGAGCTCATAGAACACAGGGCCGCATTACTCGAGCACCTCGAGGAGCTGGGCCTTACAGTCAGTTGGGCGAAAAGCTCACTGCTCCCCAGTCGGAGAATTTCCTTTCTGGGAACAGTGTTAGACTCGCTATCCATGACAGCACGCCTGTCACCGGAGCGCGGATTGAATATTCAGCACGTCGCGAGATCCTTCCGCCACGGCTCTATAGTCCCGCTCAGAAGGTTTCAGAAAATGCTGGGTCTGATGGCCTCAGCAGCCTCCGTACTCCAGTTGGGCCTGCTCCGCATGCGCCCACTGCAGCTATGGCTAAAAGCACGAGTTCCCCCCAGGGCGTGGACCGCAGGTCTATTTCGCCTCAGGGTCGACCTTCAGTGCATTTCGGCTCTGAAACCATGGAAAGCAACCGACTGGTATCAGTCAGGTGTGAGTCTGGGGATCCCCTCGAGTGTGAAGGTGGTGTCTACGGACGCCTCCACTTCGGGGCAGGGAGCGCTGCTCGAAGGCAGACCGCTAGCTGGCCTATGGTCAGTACGGGAGAAGCTCCTTCACATAAACTGCTTGGAATTAATAGCAGTCGACAAAGCGCTACGGCGCTTCTGTCCCCAGATAAAAGGCCACCACGTATTGGTCCGGTCGGACAACATGTCAGTGGTGGCGTACATAAATCACCAGGGCGGCGTCAGGTCCCGAAACCTTTACAGACTGACGGAACGCCTCCTGGTCTGGGCTCAGCACAACCTGCTCTCGCTGAGAGCGGCGCATGTGCCTGGTCACCTAAATGTGGGGCCAGACAGGCTGTCCAGAAACAACGTCCCAGCAGGAGAATGGTCTCTGCACCCGCAGACGATCCAGCTGCTGTGGGAAACGTTTGGCAAAGCGCAGGTGGACCTGTTCGCGTCCCAAGAAAACGCTCACTGCCCGAGATTCTTCTCGAAATGCCGGGAGGCGCTGGCCCATGTTGGCCCCGCCGCCCCCTATATGCTTTTCCCCCTGTCTCACTCCTGCCTCAGGTGTTGGAGCGAATCAGGAGGGAGGGATGCCCAGTGCTACTCATAGCTCCGCTCTGGACAAACCAGTCGTGGTTCCCTGTCCTGATGCAGCTGACCAGCGCTGCCCCATGGCCTTTACCGTTGAGGAGAGACCTCCTCTCTCAGGCGGGAGGCTCGATTTGGCATCCTCGCCCGGATTTGTGGTCCCTGCACGCAGGGGCCATCAACGGGTACCCGCTGACCTCCCAGAGGGAGTGTTAAACACGATCGCGCAGGCTAGAGCCCCGTCTACCAGACGGCTCTACACCTCGAAGTGGTCTGTGTTCTCTGCTTGGTGTCAAGCGCAGAGCTTTTCACCTGTAGACTGCGGGGTTACGGAAGTGCTTTCCTTCCTTCAGGAGCTACTGGATAAGGGCAGGACCCCTTCCACGCTCAAAGTATACGTGGCGGCCATAGCAACGTTTGTAAAACCGGTGTCTGGCCAGTCACTAGGAAAGAACGACTTAGTCGTGCGTTTCCCTAGAGGAGCTCGGAGGCTAAACCCTCCCAGGCCCCCTTCAGTCCCGACATGGGACCTTTCCACGGTCTTGGAGGCCATGAAAGGTGCCCCATTCGAGCCAATCCAGTCGTCAGACATGAAACACTTGTCTTCAAGACAGCGTTTCTTATGGCTCTCGCTTCAGTGAAGCGCGTAGGGGACTTGCAAGCGCTCTCAGTGAGCGCGTCATGCATGGAGTTTGGACCTAATGACTCTAAGGTCATACTCAAACCGAAGCACGGCTACGTGCCAAAATCCCTCAACACACCGTTCAGGGCCCAGGTGATTTCCCTGTCTGCCCGTCCGGTTCTCAATGAGGAGAAGGACGCGAGTCTCCTTTGCCCTGTTAGGGCACTAAGGGCTTATGTGTCCCGCTCGTCTGGTTTCAGACAGACTGAGCAGCTTTTCGTTTCGTTTGGCGGCCGTGCTAAGGGACTTGCCGCTTCGAAACAGAGCCTATCCAGATGGATAGTTGGTGCCATAGCGCTGGCTTACACTTCTAAGGGCCTACAGTGCCCTTTGGGTGTTGGAGCGCACTCCACAAGAGGCATGGCCTCCTCTTGGGCATGGTCTAGCGGGGTTACCCTGCAAGATATTGTATGGCCGCGGGCTGGGCCTCGCCGTCTACATTTATAAAATACTATAACCTGGAGGTTCCCGCCTTGCAAGCTAAGCTTTTGGCGGTATAAAGTTCAGTGCTATCTGCCCGCTGTGCGGCTCAGATACTGAGTTTGACCTGCGTATTGCTCACTGACCGGTACAGCAGCTCATTAAAATGTCGACACATTTGTGGCCACCCAGTTCAGGCTGAATGTTCACCCTGACGGTATGGTCTATTTGTCACATGATCAGCTCCTTCGGATGCTATTTACAGGGAATGATGCTTCTAGCCTCTCTTCCCTCACTCTCTGTGAGTTTATGGTGATTATGCACTATATGCGCCCCGGGCTTCGGCCCCTGGGACTTTGGTGTTGGATCCCTACCAGCACGGCGTGTTGCATTGTGTTCCCCATAGCGTAAGATATTACGCAGTACGAGAGATACTCTCGTAAGAGAACGTACTCGGTTACTAACGTAACCTCGGTTCTCTCTAGAGAGGGAACGAGTACTGCGTATCTTGCCGTGCTTGGAATACGCTCTGGTTCGCTTCGGCGATGAAAACCAACGTAAGAGCAGCTATCGAGCCTAGATATGGGGCGAGACCACGCCCTTTCTGGCGGGACGTGACGATATGGGCGCGAAAGGCCCCCATTCGTCGTGACGTCACGCAGAGCCTCTCTCGATAGGCTGCTGCTATTGCCGCAGGGCAGCCAATAGGCGCGCGAGCTGTCTCGCCTATGTCTGCTTGCTGCTGCAAAGCGTTTTACATTAATAAAAAATTAAGGATAATTTTTGGCTTCAATATCTCGTGGAAAAGAGTTTTCCCCGTAGCGTAAGATATTACGCAGTACTCGTTCCCTCTCTAGAGAGAACCGAGGTTACGTTAGTAACCGAGTACGTTTTTCCTCATAATACACTTCATAAAAATATATATATTTTAAACATTGATATTTTTATGTTCAGCTAAGACCCCTTCATGTGGATACCAATATTTATACATTGGATTTAAAAGTTCACAGACTTTAAAAGAAATCGAACAGTATACCAAAAACTCTGTCATTTCCCGTCACATCCATAACGCATGCATATTTTCCTTTTTTGGAGGTGCTTAAATATATTTTAGAAAAACATATTTTGCCTGTCAATTCCCCAGATGGGGTGCTCTGAGAATATGCATTTCCAATTTAAGTATTGTAAGAAGTTTTTTTTTTTCCTGAGACATTTCACCTGTCATTATGAGTTCAAATGTCACATCTATAACGCTGGAATTACCCATAACTGAATGTGACAATAAATGTTTTGTGTCTATGTCAGATTAGACATACAATTAAAATTAATTGTATGTGATTGGCCTGACTAGAGTTTGGTTTTTCCAGCTCGAAAGCCAAAGAAGAGTTGCAAGACTATGTCCTGCCTGCAAAATAAATTTTGCTGCCACTAGGGTGCGTCTAGATTTCTAGGCTATTCTTCCAGTGGACTATATTAGTTAAAGGAGTAGTTCACTTTTAAAAAAACTTTTGCTGATAATTTACTCACCCCCATGTCATCCAAGATGTCCATGTCTTTCTTTCTTCAGTCGAAAAGAAATTAAGGTTTTTGATGAAAACATTCCAGGATTTTCTCCATATAATGGACTTCATTGGGAGCCAAACGGTTCAAGGTCCAAAAGACAGTTTCAGTGCAGCTTCAAAAGGCTTTAAACGATACCAGACGATGAATAAGAGTCTTATCTAGGACCCTTCGAGTCATGACTCGAAAAAAGATTTGTTAATTTTGATGAACGAGTTTGAACAGGACAGTCACGAACGCTCATCACAGAACAGAGCAAGGCGAGCATTTGTGCTTATAAAACTTACACTTTTTTATTTTTTTTTAAATGACCGATGGTTTCGCTAGATAAGACCCTTATTCATCGTCTGGTATCGTTTAAAGCCCTTTGAAGCTGCAATGAAACTGTCTTTTGGACCTTGAACCGTTTGGCTCCCAATGAAGTCCATTATATGGAGAAAATCCTGGAATGTTTTCATCAAAAACCTTAATTTCTTTTCGACTGAAGAAAGAACGTGGACATCTTGGATGACATGGGGGTGAGTAAATTATCAGCAAAAGTTTTTTTAAAAGCTAAACATTAAATATTTTACATCTATGATAGATATGTTGATCAGCCCAAAGTAATATATGTGATGCAAACTTAAATAGTTTTTTTATGGAATTTCACCATTTTGAATTGAAAATATGATTTATTTTACATGATCCACGTCATTCATAACTGAATGTGACAAGAAATGTTTTGTGTCTATGGCAGATTAGACATACAATTAAAATTGAAGCAAATGTGTGCATATTTTTAAATAAAATATTATTCACAAATTGTTTTAACTAGCCTACAATTAGACCTAGAATTCCTCATCATTCTTGTTTATTTTTCTTTATTCCCTTAAATACTGACACTGTAAAATGTCACATGTATGAAGTTAAATTTAAATTCATATTCAACAAACACTTATCTAAAATATTACAAGCTCAAAAAAGTCGCGCCACTGTCATGGAAAAATCAGCATTTGTTACGTGTTGTCTGCAATATTAAAGCCTTTTCATGACCCCAATCACGCTTCACTCACGTTTCTCAACAGTCATGACATGAGCGGCTCGGATCAGCTGACTGCTCGCTCCCTCCATTGATACTTTACCGCACGAGTCAGTGATGTTGTGTCACGTAAATGAGACGTTTACACAGAATGTGTTTAAAAATAGCTAGACTGATCCCACAGCAATGCTCCTAAAATTATTTTACTTAAAAACAGCGCGAGACGAAGAAAATAGAGGTGCAACACAGCGGCCAAAGACGTCGAGCTGATTAATATGGTAGCCTAACAACAACAAACAACCCATAAATGCAACAATGTAGACTACCTCGAAAACACACGAGCCTAAAAGTTTTACTACAGTTTAAAGACCATTGTTCTTACAAGACTGCTCAGTTTTATAAAACTGCTATTCATAAACGCGCCAGACTTGTACAGAAAATAACGTATCGCACGATATTTACCTGAGGTTCTCGGGCGTAAAGGCTCTGTTCAAATCCGTGTTGATGTACCTGGTACATTTCTCCACTGCTATGGGGTTGCTTATGAATGGCTTAGTCACCAGTCTGTTTCTTTCTATCTCGGCTGCATTTTGTATCCACATATTTACCAACATAATGCCGGACATCTCATTTCCATGTGTGCCTCCAAAAATAGCCACTCGTTTGGCTTCTTGTAAACATGAAATATTAGTAAGCGAACTCATAGTGATAGCTGCACGGACGTGCGCGGTTCACGAAAGGCGAGCGCAAAGTTTCCACACAACTGCCGTCGTCGCGATGTGACTGCTGTTTATATAATGGTTATTTGAAGGGTAAGCGTAAGCCCCAAACTTAAGAGCGTCCGTGTCATAAACGCCCATAGGTTGGGTTTCAACACATTCGCAAATTGGCTGCATGTTCGCCATGGTCACAACAATGTCACATGAGATTATACGCGGAGAATTAATAAAAACGAGCTGGTGGCCTATGCACATATAGCCTACAAGGTAAATATAGTAGGTCAACTTAAAAGAAAACTACGGTAGTCTATAATGCTGTCAGAGAGCAGCTTTTTAGGCTAATCCAACTCATTATCCGCAGATCAAATTAAAGTTAAAAATTAAAGCAAAGCGAAATAATTTTAATTAGGTTAAAGGGGTTCAAGATATAGGCTTTCAGTAATATCTCTCTAAAATGAGAATCAAATGTATTAAAATACAAATAAAAATGACCTGCTTTGCCCAGATGATAACTGGCAATTTTTTTTTAAATGTTCCAAATTTGGATAATTTTTGGTAATCTTTGAATGAAACCGTCTCAAGGCTGATGAAGCGAAAGAGTGTTAGCAGAACGGAGAGACCATAACGAAGTATATGGACTATGATCACAAAGTTGTTCACATGAGAGGTATGGGTGAACACAATAACAGCATAGTTTTTTTTAAAAAAAATATAGGCCTACTGATTTAACGATTTGAGGCCATGTTATAAGCCTTTGCATCAGCACAAGAGATAAATGATCAAAGGCTTGCAATATTCCTGAGATGATTATGAAGGCGATGTTAATTTGATTATCAGCAGTAATACTTTAGGCCATACTTCCTAAAAATCTACCTATGTGGAAACGTACATATGCCAAATAGAGTTGGGCCCAACACTGAACCCTGACAAACCGTCAAGCTGACACAGTATAAGATTTATGATTTATGACTAACAAACTGGGCACAATTAGTCAAGTAAGATCTAAATTAGAGCCCGACCGATGTGGATTTTTGTGGGCTGATATTAGTGAGTAAAAAAAAACTGATAATGATATATCAGACGATATTATGTATGTGTACATTATAATACAGTAGCAATATTATTTGTGTATATTATAGTACAGAACCAGTCAAAAAATTGACACTTTCCCATTTATATGTACAAACTATTGACTATAGAATACAGTATACATAAACAGAATAATATATATATTTTTTGTATATAAAACAAAAACAAATTGCAATACTTTCTGTAAAAAAAAAAAAAAAAAAAAAAAAAAAGTTCGGCATTTCTGCATCATATAGGCCTACGCAATACTGATAGCCTATATCTGCGACGGGCTCAGATAGAAATCAATCAAATAGCATCCTGGAAAAAGGCTGCACAGCTGGCTGGGTCTATTCAATAAGACAGAATGGAATATGATGTTAAAGGGGTCATCGGAGGAAAAATTCACTTTTATATACCCTAGTGTTTGCATATAAATGTGTCTTTGCAGTGTGTGGACACAACCACCGTACAGTGAAAAAAATCCATTCACTCTTTTTTTTAATCCTCATAAAGCCAAAACACTCTCAATAATCAATCCATTTGAATTTTCTGAACAATATGATGTCATATTGCTCATACTCCGCCCATGACCGCTGATGGACTGTCCCGTATTAGGATATTTACGGCCTCAGCCATTTGTATACTGTCCGCCTAGGCAGCACTTTGTGTCTTGTGTCCACGTGCACCACGGAAGAGAGGGCTGGGGTGAGCAGTTACTCAATATCATTTAGAGATGTACCGAAACCGGTCGCAGTGAACAGAGCTGTTTTTGAAGAGGTAAAGGGGGTATTGTTTTACACAACCAGAGGAATTTTAAGTATCTTTACATGAAGACCCTAAAGAATCAAACCAACTTGTGGAAAATGGGCATCCGATGACCCCTTTAAGGCAGGACTGACATCACAAGACCAAAATACTGCATACAACAGTATCAACTGCAGTAAGGAGATCGTTTATGACCTTCACCAAGGCGGTCTCAGTACTATGCCCTGTTCTGAAACCGAAATTAAGTCAGAAACATCACAACAAAGAAGGACTGTGTAATGCAGCTAATTTTAATTAGATGAACAGATCGAGAACTCTGTGATGAATTCACAACAAGTAATATCAGGACTGATTGATGAAAGACAGTTCTTGATAACAGAAAAGGGGTGTATATAAAATAGTTTTTAATGGACTTAAATGTTCTTAGAATAAAGTCAATGCCAAGCATTTCAAAATTTAACAAGACTCAGTTAAGTTGTAAAAAAAATTAAGAAAACACCAGTCAGGGTGCTGATGTATTGGCTGCAAGTAATCACAGTGGTGTTGAAATCCATAGCAATAGCACAATTGTGAGTGATTTTTATACATCATAAACTAACAAAATATGTAAAAATTAACAAAAAAACCTTGGCACTTCTTAAGCAACACGCTCCAATGTGTTTAACTAATTGGTTTAGCAAATGATTCATTAAATCACTCATAAGGTCACTTACTGGCATAATGACGTAACATGCAGAATCACCTAAAAATCTCCAACCATGGGCACACTCAAATAATACATTTAAATTCGGGGACTGGAGGTGCTGTTATGAAATACCATTTATATAATGATTAAAGTGATAGTTCACCCAAAATGAAAATTCTATCATAATTTACTCATGAGGTCCCAAAGCTGTACGACTATCTTACTTCTGTGGAACATAAAAGAAGTTATTCGGAAGAAATGTTGGTAACCAAACAGTTCTGCTGCTTATTGATTTACATGGCATAAACAAAACAAAAAAAACTGAGACGTTTCTAAAAATATATTTTCTTATAAAAGTCATATAGTTGAACTATCCATTTAAGCCCTCAGAAAAATGTAACAGGAAAACAATCACATAAAAATATCACTTAAACATTTTTTTATTTTTTGCAATGTAGTCATTCTTGAAAAAAGAAATGAATGGGTAAGGTCAGTAAAGATGTGTTTGTCACATGGGGGAAACCCATATTTTATTTCTCTATACATTACCATTATGGACACTACTCTGTCCATATCACTTACTATGCTACAAAGTAGTACGGTCAGAATTATAGTGACCAAACACATTAGTTTTCTATATTTCAGATGATAAAGTTTTTGATTCTGTGCTCAGTCTAAATTATAGTGTATAATGTCTGCAAAATGAATAATAATTGAATTAATTTATATTTTCTAATGTAAAATAAATACATTGATCCACAGGTCATTGATCATCTACAGATCTACAAAGCAAAAGGAAAAACAATGTACAGGTATACACGTTATTTCGGGAGATATGTTTTGTAATACAATGAACTGCCAAAACACTTTTATTATCATTCATCTTGTATTATTTCATTTTGCTTTAAATGAAATAAAGCCAAGTATCACAAAAAATGATTTAAAAATAAATTTAAAAAAATATTTTCATCACAGGTTTAAACATTTCCATTTGTAATCTGTAAACTCTTACTGTTTTCCTATTAATATTTTATGACCATTCATCCTGAAAAGAAAATCTTTTACCAACACCTTTTTTTTTTTTTTTTTTTTTTTTTACTTTTGTCTGTCTTCTGAAGGTCTAAAGGTCGGAGGTCTAAAACAACAACATATCAACCTCTGTGAAATTTATGTTCGTTCGTTCTTTCTACAACATACGAAAAGACTAGCTAATACGCCATCATTATGAATTAAACTGTACTTTCGTCTTTTCGTATATTGTTTGTGCAACAACACATCAGCCAATATAGATGGTTCTCTTGATCCCTCCTTTAGGTTATTCTCTTCATATGTATCATGTTTTCTGTAGGTGAGTCAGTGTTAGGAAACATGGAGATTTCCTTAATTTCAGTGTACACCTTCCTCTTCTTTTTTATCCTTTGTATTATCTGCAGGAACCCCAGAATCTCACACGGCCTGTCGGTCTGCATTGCTGTATTGTATGATTGAATCAATCCACTTTGTTCATAAATCTGCGCTATCGTTCCAGTATGCGACTTAAGCTTTCATTCATTTCCTCTTTCTTTTTTTTTTTTACTTTCTTTGAAATCATCTTAGATGGTTTCGAGATCGGACTCAGAGTCTTTTCAAACTGCACTGTACAATAAGAACATTCCAAAGTCAATGCACCGCCTACATTTGTAATGCAATCAGAATCTTTTTTCTTCATCTTCCTCTCAGGCGTTACAGTTTCTTGCATTTGTGCAGAGGCAGTATTTAAATTAATAGAAAAAGTTGACCGTTTCCTCTTCTTTTTGCGTTTAGTGCCATTTAATTTAGCTTCTGTATTACTATCTAAATGTTCAACATCACTTGGCCTTTCTCCAATAGACTGATGAGTAGTTGATCTATCAGTTACATTATCAACCTGAGACCCCAAACTCACATCCCGAGCAAAATCAACAGATTCATATTGACACGCTTCCCTGTCTTTCTTTTTCTTCTTCACAGATTTTAATCTTGTTACACTAGGTGACAGACATTGTTCAATTTGCTCTGATGTCTGTAAATGCTCAGGGTGATCGATCTCAGTAGCTTCACAAATTTCAATTGACAAGGTATCTGTAGCACAATTCTCCCCTACGTATGCAGTCTTTATCTCTTTGTCTTTTCTCTTCTTTTTTCTTTTGAGTGTCAGCTCAGTAGTTTGTGACTCATTCAACTGATCCATCTCAATAGAATGAAGATTGTCCAAACTATGAGTAACTGCATTAGTATCTGTGTCCACTTGCTCTTTTAATTTGTGTTTTTTCTTCTTGTTCCGTTTAAGTTCTGCAGTATTTCCTGACAGCGAGTCTAACACAGCATTTTCCAGTCCAATGAGGTCATCAACTTGAGATTGAGAACTTGCATTCTGACTTTTCTTTTTGTGTTTGGCAACATTTAAAACATGTGCAGCACAACATTCCAAATGTTCAGCTGCATTCCTCTGCCTTTCAATCATCTTTTGTGCTCTCAGTCCAGTGGCATCAAACTGAGAGACAGAACTCGCATCCAGATTCAAATCAACAGATTCATACAGACGTTCCTCACTCCGATCCCTTTTTTTCTTCTTTTTCTTCCCTGAGCTTAATCTAGTTACACTGGGTGATGGACATCTTGTATTCCTCTCTGATGACTGTAAATGCTCAATCTGATCGGTCTCAGTGGCCTCATTGGATTGAATCACATTATTTCCTCTAATTTCTTGAGATCTATCATCGACGGGCTCCACAAGTTCATTTGATGAGCCAACTGTTGTTCTTTCTCTGTCCTTGTTAGCTTTCTTTTTTGTTCTTCTGGATGGCAAATCAGTAAATTGTGACTCACTGTATTGAAACTGCACAATGTCATTGATATCTGAAGCAAGCTCTATTGTCTTTCGCTCTTTTAGTTTCTGCTTTTTTGCCCTTTTCTGTTTGTCCTTTGCAATAACAGTGTCGGTGTCATCTGAACCTAAATTAATTGGTTCTGCTGTGCTCTCTGACTGCATGCCTGATACTTGTTTTTCCAGTCCAATAATGTCATCAATTTGAGGAGAAATTAAATTCTGTCTTTTCTTCTTGCGTTTGGCAACCTTTAATATACTTGCTGTATTACCTTCCAAATGTTCATCTGCATTGACCTGATCTTCCTGTTGCTCAAACACTCTGAGACCAGCATCAAACTGAGACATAGAACTCACATCCAGATCAACAGATTCATATTGAGATTCTTCAGTCTCATCTCTTTTTTTCTTTTTCTTCTTAACTGATTTTAATCTAGTTACATTAGGCGACGGACACCCTGTAATTTCCTCTGATGTCTGCATATGCTTAGGTTGACCAGTCTCAGGAGCTGCACTGGATTGATTCCCTTTATTTATTGTCAACTCCGCTGGTCTATCGAAGTCTAAAGTTTCATTTGATGGGATGTCTGTAGCACTATTCCCCTCTACATATTCAGTCTTTGTCCTTTCTTTGTCTTTTCTCTTCTTTTTTGTTGTTTTGAGTGTCAGCTCAGTAGTTTGCGGCTCACTGAACTGGACTACCTCAACAAACTGATTTTCTATACCAGGCTGCACATGCTCACGCTCTTTTAATTTGTCCATTTTCCTCTTTTTCCTCATAGCCTTTTTGATAACATTGCTATCTGCCCCTGTAGATAAAATAATTTCGTTCAAGAGCTTAGATGTCTCCTCTGATTGCAAAATTGATGCTGTCGTTTGCTCTTCGTTTGTTACTCTATTCTCTACATCACATAATTCCCCGTTTTCTCTGCATGTTGTTTTAAGTTCAGTGACATAATCAACAGAACTCACTTTCTGACTCACATCTACATTTATATCACATTCTATCAAAATAGTAGCACCCATTCTCTTATCCTTTCTTTTTCGTTTAAGAAAGCTCATTCCAACATTTTTAAACAAAGGACTATCTGTAGTATCTGTTCCCATCTCCACTACCGTTCTTTGTTTACCCACGATAACATGTTCACAGGAACTTGAGTAAACTTCTCTTAATGGTTCATCAGCTAGTAAATGTTTAGATGCTTGCACAGTCACAGTCTCTATTCCTGTGACTTCAGTTTCCTTATGAGAACATGACATTGATTTTCTCCTTTTATTTTTATGCCTTGTTTTATCCTCTCTTCTTGACAGCAGTTCAGTATGTAGGACAACAGGACTCTGGCCTGTCTTTTGGGATTCAGCGTGTGTGATACTGTTGACGTCTTGAATTGTTAATAGCTTGGTTGGTGTTCTTGTTCCAAACACGAACACAGATTCTCCTTTTGTCTCTATTTGAGTTATGTCACTTTCATCGTCCTCATGTGCATGATGTTTACCATCACACCATCTGGGTGTTCCTGGTCCAAATATGGACTCAAACTGTCCTTCAGCCTCTATTTGAGTTACATCACTGTCTTGATCACTGTCCTCCATGTTCGCTTTAATAGATGCGGTTTTATGAATTTGATTGTTCTTATGTTTCTTCAAAGGCATGAATAAGTCCACTGAGCCAATGTCACTGTCAGACTGTTGAATTTCATTCTGTACAGAAATGTCTCCCCCTTGGGGTGAAAAGAAGAAATTGCTTTTGTTGGAAAGGTGATTGTCAGTTCCTGCCCTCATGTCATCCTCCTGCTCCATTTGATTGACTGTCTCTACAGCTTGTCTTTGTGTCTCTTCAATAACCACTACATTTTTTCCATGCGAGTTCTCAACATCATTTGAAGAATTTGAGTCTTCAGCATCTGAACATGAAGCTAAAACCTCACGTGTCTCATGTCGTTTTTCCTGCTCTTCAGAGAGAGACACACAGGAAGATTCTGATAAAGTCCTGGCTACAGCTTTGCTTTGGGGAATTTTGCGTTTCTTTTTTGATTGTTTTTTAACAGAAGCAGTGGTCTTGTTTTTCTTAGTAGATTTAGTTTTTCTTTTCTTCTCTTTTCCATCAACATTAAGTATCTGTTCTTCATTGTCTTTTGGCAGTAAATCCTGAATCCTCTTCTCCAAGATGGATTGTGGAAGCCATTTTGTTTTTTCTTTACTGTAACATATAACAAAAGTGTTCTTATCCTGAAATAAAGGCAAACCAATAAAATATTAGTACACGGTGATAAATATAAATATATATGCATCACTCTGCTTACAGCATTTCTCTCACAGCAAGTGTCACGGTGGACGAGCAAACACTTCACAAAATCATTTTTCACAAATACTACTGTTGTTGTGTCATGGAATGTAGTTTTAAGTAGGGCTGCCCCCTAATAGTCGACAGAATGTTAGTCAACTAGAAGGGGCTTAGTCGACCAAGATTTTGTTAGTCAGTTGTTAATCAGTTAAAGAAAAAAAACTCCACAGGAAGTAGCAAAGTCACGCAATCCATGAGGGGAAAGATTGTTAATGGCGGGTCCTAGTGCAGGGCTCCAGACTAACTTTTTGCCTTGGTTGCACTGGTGCGCCTAACTTTTTTATTTAGGTGCACCAGCACAAAATTTAGGTGCACCCAAATTTTTCCTCGGCCCATGTCGCTTTTAACGCAACAATTTCAAGGTCACCTTTTTATCACGCTCCATATACATTCATATATATTATGTAAATGATTTTAAACACGAATAAGGTGTAGGTAAATAATTGTTTTTATTTGAAGCACAATTATACTGTATATAAAAAATAAAAAGTTTTTTTAATATAAAAAATGCTTAAAGTGCTTCACTGAGCTGCCAAACTAAAACATTAAGCAAAATAAAAATAGAAAGAGCTACTGTTTAAAAGTGCTTCCCTGAACTGATGGCTGAATAGCTCCATGTCTGGGCTGTTGTCGGAGCATGACCGGGGAGAGGGTTGGGGGGAACAGGCCTACTTTTCTTAAAGAAAAAACTCTCTGTGTCTATTTCTTTTCATTGTTCATCATCTGTTTTCTTGTGTTGTTTTGCTGATGCAGATTGCTGTGGCCTCGTTTACACTGCAGGTCTTGATGCCCAATTCTGATTTGTTGCCTATATTTTTTTTACCGTTTACACGCTTTAAATTGTGACCCATATATCCGATTCATGTGTTTACACTTGACATACTATCTGAAACATCGCGCATGCTTAAAGGGGGTTCTTGCACAGATGGACGAACGTGCAGCGAGAGAGATCTCAGGACTGGTGGGAACATACAACACAATCTCATGAAAGTGTGTATCTATAGCACAAATTTTATTTCTCGTGCCATGATATGATACACACTGTAAACGTGCATATTGCACACCATAAAGTGCGTATATATGCAAGCAATATATTTGGCGTTTAAATGATAAATAAATAAATTCATGTTATAGACGCACTTTCATGAGATCATTGCGGGCTTTAACGGGGAGCAGTGGGTCTGAAATTTTAGGATGAGCAAGCCAACCTTTGATATGTTGTGTCAACGTTTGTCCACATTCGTCTTCTACGACGACACACCGTTTCGTTGGGCCATCCGTCCCTTTGCAGATACGCGTCGGGGTTGCTCTTGTCATTAAAATGCGGAGACGTACAGTAGGTTACCAACCAGAATGCCTAATGCAGCCGCGGCGTTTACCGCGGCAAATTCGCAGCGGTAAAAAAAAAACAGTCGCATTTCAAAGTCGTTCGCGAAATGACCACCAGGTGGCGCAAAGGGACACTGTGCAAACAGCCGTATTTTTAAATGTAAGTGGGTTCAAAATAAAATATTTGTATAAATAGGCCAATTTGGCTACTACAGCAAAGAACAAAATATAGAATACATTTTAGCAATGAAAAATAGAATTTGCAGGAGCAAAATACTGTATCTGGTAGTCTCCCGAACTGTCAACACGGGCTTTTGCGCTGCACAGAGAGACGTTGCGCTCTCTCGTCTGCGCGCACACTGACTAGTGAATAACCAATCCTGTGGTCGAGTGGTAAAGCTGAATGTTTAAGCAGTACAAAGATACGGGTTCGAAACCTGAATAAACATGTTTTTATATAATTACCATGCATTTCCATTTTACACTAAGGAACAAATCTCATCCAACAGATTGACTGAATTTACGTCTTCAAAAACAGTTCTGTTAAAAAAAAAAAAAAAACTTCACGGGGTTACATGCAGAAAGAATTTTTAAAAACATGGTTAATAAGGTGCAATTTGCCAGTGGGGGATTTCCCCCCTCCACAGTATAGTGAATCAATGCTATAGGCCTACCCTATAGACCATATCAAATATATATATATTTTAAATATACAACACGCACGTTTAAACAACAAACAATAAAATCTGAACATGCAGCGCGTTTCAGTTACGATCCTGGTTCCAGTGGCCTTGGCTTTTTAAAATGTCACAAAGCGTTTTTGAGGTGGTTTTGAACGAAATATTGAATTTTATAATTAAGTATTTTGACACACCACGCCTAGTGCGTATTCTAAAATGGGATTTTATTCTGCCATTGAATTAGAGTTCGACAAACGCAGCGGCGCGTTCACTTGAATTTATTTTTCTGCTAAAATAACTTAGGCTATAGCCTACTTCGTATTTTTTGTTATACAGATAGGATATCATATTTTAAAACTGTAAAAGGTCTACTTTTATTCATGTAAAGTAGGCTACAATAGGCTAACAACAAAACCTTTTCTCACTCATTTGAGCGAACACACACTGGAGAAACAAACGTTTGAGCTTTTTTTCAGTGAGCTACATGGCCGAGCGGTAGAGCTGACGGTTCATCAATCAGAAGACATGCGTTCAAATCCCGAACAAACATACTGTAACAATTTTTTTCTTTTTAGGCTATTAATGCAGATTTGTTTAGTTCTAAAACTCTGTTCCACCATATATTTTTTTGCTTAAAGGCCTATTTATAAAATAAAATTACCATGCATTTCCATTTTACACTAAGGAACAAATAGTAGCCTTTCTTCCTTCTTTCTTTTCCTTCCTTCCTTCTTTATTTTCCTAGGCTATCCAACAGAACAACTTTACATCTGTAGCTATAGTACCAATCGTTCAAAAGCAGTTTTGTAAAAAAAAAAAAAAATTATATATGGGCCTAGCCTATATATATCTATATTTGTTTTATTCCCTATAGCCTACATAGAGTTTTTAAAAACATGGTTTTAAGTAAAGTTTTCGACAAACGAGGCAGCGCGTTCATTTGATTTATTTTTTCTCATAACAGCTAAAATAACTTAATAGGCTATACATGATTTTTTTGGTCATACAGATAAGAGTAGAGTAGCCTACATCGTTCAAAACTGTAAACTTTTTTTAGGCTAATGACAAAAGTTTATATGTCGTCTCTCTCTGTCTCCGGGAACTGCGCGTCACAAAAATGAACCGAAAGCCACTTGCCTCAGCTCAGTCAAGATAGGAAATCGGCTATGTCTAAAGCCTTTAAATGTCTAAATATTTAGGCTAATAAATGTTATCTGATTATGTAATCCATATGAAAACGAGAGGTACAGAGAATCTCTGAAATATGTTTATGATGCTGGCGCCTCGCAATGAGAAAATGACAAGGTGAAAATCTCGATCTAATTAAATGTAGAGACTAAATCTCCCTGAATTAAAATGTAAAAACAGATCAAATCATTTATTCGTCGAAGTGTTGCTATATTGTTTCATTTAAAGTTCATAATTATCTAAATGTTATTTAGTTTAGTACCACGAAGCACCGAGATATTTGTATTTGAATATTTATTTGAATAATAATAATTTTAAAAAGAACTAATTCACAATTTGCATGCCTGGATCCAAAGATTCCAGTAGAATTTAATATTGAGTTGAGCATTTTGTTCATGACAACAAAATGAACATGCGCTTGAAGATTATATTTAGTTTTGCTTGGAAAAAGCTGGCCCAAACCAGTTTTATTTCCTAAATTATTTAAATAATGAAATATTTAGTAAAACTTTTATGACAGAAATATCACTACATGTAGCTTAAATCATTTAATTCCTTCATTATCAACACTTTAATAGCCTAATGCTAATGTATAGAAGAGCGATTTAAGTGTAAATTGCGACTTCTCTTTATTTTAAGTCAGTCTCAGAGAGCCTGTTGGGGGTTTGGAGGGACAGTTCAGAGTGATACAGGACAATAGGAGGTGTTAATGTCCCTCTTTCATATGGAGAGTGTCGGATATAGCCAGCCTGATGAGCAGGCAAAGACAAAATTATCTCTCGATGTGTGTGTCCCCATATTTTATTAAATTTTAAATATTGTAGTTTATTTATTGTAGCCTATTTAAAGTTTTTTCAAACACAAATTTAAATTGAAGTGTTCAATCCAGTTGTTTCAACTGGTTTTGTAGAGTTCAAGAATGTTTGAGCAAGGGAGACTAAATAAACTCGCTGAGATCCAGCGCGAGAGAAACTCATGTTTTTAATTTATGTTGCTTTGGACTATTTTCGATTTGTACCGTTTCGTTTAATTTAGCTGCAATTTCTTTGGCAAAACAAATTTAAAATGTACCAAGAATAGATTCTGTGTTTCTTTTTTGCATGGAAATAAAGTCTAAATGCAATCCTGTTTTACATTTTTTTTAAAGGGTACCTATCATGGAATTTTGAAAATTACCTTTCATGTAGTGTGTAACATAGATCTAAGTGAACAAAAACATCCTGCAAAGTTTTAAATATGAAAGTTCACCGTATACAAAGTTATTATCTCTCAAAAGTAAGAGTCGACTCTGAGTCGTTGATATGAATCGATAGACGAACGATGCACTTTCGTACGTCACTTGTCCAAGTTATTTGAATAAGATACGCCCACTCATTGCATTAGGAGACACCAGGGAAAACATCATGTCGACGAGACGCTGCTGTGTTTTGAAGTGCGACGCAAAAGCAAACTTATTTCATCTGCCCAGTGAGGAGCATTTGAAGACAGTGGCTACAGTTCATAACTATACCACAGAAGTATTATAGCCCGAACTCGTTCTGTGTTCGCGTCATTTTGAAGATGATTGCTTCACAAACCTAAATGCTATAAAGTATGAATTTGCGAGCCGATACTGAAGGAGGGAGGTTCAGAACTCGCAAATAAACAGTTACCTATTTAAGCATCAAGAACGGTTTAAGATTAATGCTGTGTCGGCCAACATAATGTTATATTCATTGAGATTCGATCTCGGGTCTCTTGGATCTCCATGTTGTTGCGTTAACCACAGAGCTACCGCCTGAACGCTATTAGATCAACGTCTTATGCTCTTACAAAGCCTCATTGATGTAGCCTAATATGTTTCTATTGCAATGGAATTGGAATATTGGAAATGTTTTCATTATTTATTCAACTTAAAGTATTGTGATGAATTATTTTAACTACATTTCACTTGAATTCATCTGCTACCAGCTTTCAATCGCTCTGAATGAGCCGCGGCGCGGCAGATTACGCAGTAGAGAGAATAAACGGACACTTTTCAAAGTCTGTGATTGTAGCGTCTCTTAACGGTTAAAGGCAGCAAATACACCCCGAATTTCACCGCCGCGGCAGAGCGACGGCGGTGAAAGTATTATTCTGGTTGGTAACCTACTGTAGCCTATGCCTTAGAATGTGTTTTTTCCTGTTTACACGGTCATAGAACACATCCGATCTGTCACATATGAGCAAACAATCGGAATTGGGTCAGATTTCACTGAAAGTGTAAACGGGTGCTCAGGTCGTATTTTCAATAACACAGTACGGAGCAGTGTAGGCCTACAGTAATATCTGGAGACTGGACCACAGCCAATCAGAGGCAAAGACCCGCCTCATATCTGTCTCTGATTGGTTTAGACCACGATATGATCCAACCATGAGTGTGAGTTTCGACAAAGGAGAACAAGCGCTTTGTTTGTGGAGAGGCAGCGGATGCGAGGACGTTAGTTGCACCGGTGCGACCTAGGAAAAATTTTAGTAGCACCCTTACAATTTTTGGTCGCATATGCACTCTAGAGCCCTGTAGTGGCAATAACAGTATGTCGAGCAGGAAATCCAAACGTTCGCCTACCATCCATCGACCTCAATTAAGGCTTATCTTTTAAAACATCCAAGTAGCAACTTTACATAACCACTCTCTTTAATGATATTTAGAAGAATATCAGTAAGCAGACAGTTTCTGGTCTCATTGACTCCCATAGTATATTTTTTTCCTACTATGGAAGTCAATGAGACCAGAAACTGTCTGGTTACTGATATTCTTCTAAATGTCAGAAAATCGGCTGAATGGATTCAAAAACGGTAAAACCCGACTGTTTAACTCTGAGGGAGTTGTAAAATGAGCCTATTTCCAAAAAAAGTGGAGTATACCTTTAAGCTCCATTCACACACGCATCTCTTTTGAAATAAAATAAGTAATGCGGTGTGTCCTGTCCGTTTAATCCCTTAAGACATAACTGGCTGTGTTTACGTTAATTTTGCACAAGTAGCCTACATTAAACCACTACACGGAGACGCGCAGCCGCATGCGCGGGCAGTCTCACAAACAAGGCGCGTCAGCATTTGAAATTGAAAGCAGCCTTCTGTTAATGAGGTTCATATTTTAAATATATAAGTCCACTGCATTCCAAACCACATAAATGATGACTTCGTAGAGCATTTGTAAGGAAAATACCGACGGGCGAGACAGCACACTTCATTCTGTAACATCAAAGAAAGCGCGCGTCTCTCACAGTGTATCATGTGCAATGAAGCCTGTGAATGTCCTTGTAATTCGCTTCAACCTTTCCGAACTTTATGAAAGATTATTTTACGGAAGGTTCGAGTGGTGTATGTGTGTGAGGAATTGAAAACAAGCAGAATACGGGTGTTTCTAAAGCAAACTCGACGTCATCGCACATTTGGTTAAAAACTAAGCTCAGAATCGATTCTGCAATTCTCAGAATCGATTCTGCAATTCTCAGAATCGATTCTGCAATTCTCAGAATCGATTCTGCAATTCTCAGAATCGATTCTGCAATTCTCAGAATCGATTCTGCAATTCTCAGAATCGATCCAGAATCGTTGGAGAGAGAATCGCGATGCATCGATAGATCGTTTTTTTCTCCCACCCCTAATATGTCTGGGAGAAGAATGAAGCGTATGCTGAAAAGAAAACGATCTACAGTTAAGCATGGTGGTGGCTCAGTAATGCTCTGGGGCTGCTTTGCATCCACTGGCACTGGAAACCTGCAGCACGTGTGGAAGGCAAGATGGAATCATTGAAGTATCAGGAAATCCTAGGAGAATACATCATGTCTTAAGGCCATTGCACACGTTTCGCACGTTAAAAAAATAAATAAAATCGACCTCACGTTCTGTCAATCACGCTTGCACACTGCCTACGAAACTTTCGTCCGTCATGAAAAAAAAAATTCGGATCGGGTTCGTTTTTCGCATCCGTAGCAAGCAGTTTGAATGGTGTTTTGACAATTCAGTAGGGCTGTAATGTCCCTCAATTAGGCAATTAGTCAATCAATTAGTCGATTAATTGGTCGTTATGTTCTGGTTCGACCGAAATTCTGATTGGTCGATTTTTTGCCGCGTTCATTTCATCAGTTTTGCCGCGTTCATTTCATCAGGTGGAAAGTACTAACTGCTAATGGGGTGGGGTGGGGGGGGGGGGCTCAGAGTATCCCTATTTCACAGGTAACAGTCTGTCTTCAGAACACCCCCCTTGTTTGAACTTTTTTGGATTAGCCCAACCCACTGGAGAAGAGAGACAGATAAGTAGGCTATTTCATGTTTGATGCTGAATATTATTTATCTAATTGTGAGAGCGTTTAATAGTCAGTCTTCTAACATGTCAACAACAAAGACATCGACAGTGTGGCAGCATTTTGTTAAAATTGATAACGGGAAAAAGGTTGAATGCAAAGTTTGCAAGCAACAGTTTGCCTTCCACAGCTCGACGACAAACATGACGTATCTAAGCGGTAAGCTAGCTTGTCTGCGTTAGGTTGCCCTGTATCAGTTATGCACTTTATTTCGTTTCTGCTCTTGATCTGGTTTGTTTAATAAATATTTTTTATAATAAAGGGGCTTTTGTGTTTATTAAGAGTAATAGCTTTAAGTTAGTAGTCTATTCGTGTCTCAGCCGCGAAACTGAGCTCCTATGTTCAGCCTCGCTCTGTGCGAGGACATGCACAGAGCGGCTGAAATGATGAACTGAATGACAGTTATAACTTTATTATTATTATAACATATGACAAAAACAATTGTCTAAATTATGTTGCATATTCCTCAACAGTTCTTGTGATGATATCACTAGTTGACAACATAGTACTATTTTCGGAAATCAAAGGCTATGATATTGTGCAGGTGCATGTGATGCAACGCTGTCAGAGCCGACAGACTCGTGTGTCTCATTTCAGTGCAGAATAATTAGGTCGAACTCAGTGTGCAATGGGCTTTAGGAAAATCTTAAGTCAGGGGCAGCCCTGGTTTTAAGAGGTTTTTGTAGGCGAGAATGTAGTTATTTAGACCTCAAATTAGGGATGGGCGATACGGCCTAAAATCCATATTGCGATATACATTGCAGCCTCTTGCGATAACGATATATATCGCGATATATAAATTATAATAGAACAATTTCAGAACAGGTTAGATAGACCATAAGGAAAGTCAAACTGCTATGTAGGCTATTTGTTTTAAAAGAAACGCATGTAGTTTTGAGAACATTTATTATGCAAAACTTTAATTATACAACATAATGTTGCAGATTAATAAAATCCAAGTACACTAGCTGCAGAGACTTTAACAAAGAAAAAGCTTAAAAAGCAACTACATTTACTACATTTATGTTAAAATTGCAAACATTTTAAATTAAAGCATACACAATTGACAAAAACAGCTTACCATACCTTTTCTTTTGCATTTAAATCTTTTTTACAAGAAATATTGCGGTCACAAAGAACTTGTTTTTCCACCTCCACAAGAGACAAACATCCATTATTGTCGCGTTGAGGTAACTTAACTGTGTAGTTTTCCTTGCTTATTACCCCGAGCTTAAAGTTAAAAAAAAATGATTGAAAAATAGTAGTATAAATGCATTTAAGGAGAGATTACAGGGTTTCTGCAGGTTTCAGTAAGTCAAATTTAAGACCTTTTTAAGACATTTTAAGACCATTAAGATTGAAATTTAAGACCTACACGACGCATTATCCAAGTTAGATAGATAGTTAACTCGGGATCATTAGAGTATCTATTCTATCTATCTATCTATCTATCTATCTATCTATCTATCTATCTATCTATCTATCTATCTATCTATCTATCTATCTATCTATCTATCTATCTATCTATCTATTACTATCTATCTATCGTGTGTGTGTGTGTGTGAGAGAGAGAGAAGGAGAGGTAGATATTTTTTTAATAGAAATTGTACTTTTGCATATTATACTGTAAAAACACAATTTTTGTTGATTTTAGTTGATCATAACTAGAGAGGAAATGATGAGATGATTAAAGTGACCAAAATTATCACGGTTATCACAGAATCCTGTTCAAAAAGTACTAATACTACAGTCAATTCAACAAGTTTTATGTCGAAAAACAGCAAATAACAAATTGATTAGCATCAATATGCACTTTTTGTTTACATAAACATTAAAATACCATTAAAAATGATGGCTAGATTTTAAAAGAGTGTCTTGCAACATGTAATCTACTAACATGTACAAGTTCAAATAAAGTTTTGACAAAAAAGGTTTTATACAAAGTTAAACCTCATATTTCAGCCTTTAAATATTTTTTTTTTATATAAAAAGAATGAGTCAAAAAAAATTACTGACATTTACACATTAGCTTATATTTATTAGTAGTGTTTGGGTGAGCCACCCATCCTTCATGTTGACGGAGCTTTCAATGTTGTTATGCAAAGGGGTGATTGGTTGGTTCCTGTCACATGACCTGCGGTGCGTGCATTTGCGGCATTCTGAAAAGTTTAGATTTTTTCCATCTCGTTGCGCCTGGTAAAAAAATTAACGCGTCGCTTCAATTATGAGCACGCTTGCCGCGCGCCTACATTTGAACAAACTGTATACATTTTGAGTGCGGAAAAGACGCGATATGTGAACGGCCTCTGGCGAGCTAGCTCATGTCAAGCCACGAGCTACTGGGGCACGCGAGCGACGTGTTGGAGACCCCTGCTCTAGAGCTCCGCTTTGTAGGTTACAACTCGATACTTTTTTGCTACTTTGTAATAACTTTCTGCGGCAAGCGTTTCTGGAAATGAACGAGGGTAAACACTTTTTTAGACCTGACTAAATGAAATTTAAGACCTAGGATGAAAATCTGGCCGTTTTTAAGACTTTTTAAGGCCTTAAATTTAAAGTCCAGAATTTTAGACTTAAGACTTTTTAAGACCCCGCGGAAACCCTGGATTACTATATTTTCATATCAATTCGTGTTCATTTTGACCACGAGCCATGCGCTGTCACTTTAATTCAGCACGTGCAGCACAGACTCTGTGCTGAAACGATCTCAACGCATTGCCGCACCGCATCCGCGTGCAGGCCTGTTAACATGGGTACGGAAAAAATACACACCGCATATGCCATATGAACTGCAAACGGAGTATGTGTGAAACAGGTGTTAGCCAGAACTGTTGCCCCTACAGAGTATAGTTTGCTGCTGTTCGTCGCACGGCTTAAATCCGAACCTAATCCAAATAATGGATGTTGCACCGGTCTTTTTCACCAGGTCCTCCGTTTCGCTTTCAGACGCATGTTTACTCAATATGACGATGCGTTGCTGCCGGTTGCAGCTCGTGGCTCTAAATTTTTGCGGGAAAATTGCGTCAACATGCAATATCGCGATAGTGCAATAGAATTAAAATCTCTATCGTAGACCAATTTTATATCGTTTATATCGCATATCGTTTATATCGCCCATTACTACCTCAAATACGAGATTTGTAAACATAGCGTCTATTTGGCAATTTGTTTAGACCAGAGGTGCCCAATCCTGCTTCTGTTGATCGACTATCCTGCACAGTTAATCTCCAACCCTAACCAAACACACCTGCTTTTAATTTCAAGTGATTCTGAAGACCTTAATTGTTTGCTTCAGGCAGGTGTGTTTGATTAGGGTTGGAGATGAACTGTGCAGGACAGACGATCGGCAGGAGCAGGATAGGGCACCCCTGGTTTAGGTGTGAGCCCCAGAACGTCGGCGGCTGTTCAGCGTTCATGAACCCGCCTATATCATGGATATAGAGCGATATCGCACAACTAGTGTGATATTTCTTATATACAACAGTTCGACTACACAAGTGTTTAAATAAAAAAAGAAACAACAAAGGAGTGCCTTTTGCTGCCATCAAGCAGTGTAATATAGCAAACTTTCTCAGAAGTCGAAATCCCAATCACTAACGGAACCTTTCGTGTATATATATATATATATACCAGTGTTTCCTACACCTCAAGTGGTATTTCTAACTTATTTCTGAACTGCAAGTTATGTAATTATGTGACTGAGCTGGGGTCTCAAATGTTACACGTTTTCAGAAATGAAGATGGACAGACTTTTCCCCTTTTAATGAGATAAGTGTGTAAAAATGGTAAATCACTCGCATCAGAATAAAAAAGCCATCAAATAAACGTAGAAATGCAATGTAATAACGTTAAAAAAAATAAATCTATTTCATATCCTTGGAATAAAAACGTTTTTACGGCGTTACGTAACTTTGACGAGTTACGGCAGTCTGCCCCATAAATGCAAAGCTCCTTCATACCACTCACCAGAAAAACCGCATTTGTTGTATGACTTGGTTTTCATTGTGACACATTTCTACAACCATGCCAGGGGACAAAACCCTGAAGAAAAAAAAAAGATCATAAATGAATTCTAAAAGAATGGGCTTTCAAGAGCCAGCTGAGACCGTAAGGTTAATGCAATTATCTGATGTGGAGACAGTAACAAAAGTCTTTATGATGTTAGTTGCCTTAAGGGCAAGATCTTTTCTCTTAAAATGCAGAGATGTCAGGCCATCGGGCATGACAATGGACCATTATAAGTCTGAATAACAATGATCAAAGGTTAGTGTAAGGAATTTACACTCTACAGTCTTAGAAGACTGATTGAAAAATGCTATTCGTTTGTTCAAGAGAGAGATTTGAGTGGAGGAAGGGATGGTACTCTGACTGTCTTTATCAATCAGCCATCAAAAGCAAGCTGAAGCCATCGAAAGCAAGCTGAAGCAATCTAATGATCATGAATCAGAACCAACACAGCTGACTTTTCTAAAATCAACTGGATAATGAACAAACATGTTTTTAAACTAGTTAAGAGGCCATAGAAAATAATTAGATAAAAGCTATAGGAATATGCAGGGTTTAAAATATCATTTAAACTGTAAAATCTTTTTAGAGAAAAGAGAAGAATAAGAAATATGAGCGATTCATATTTATATGTGTTTGATGGTGACTGCACTTTATGTCTTGATAAGTGCGAGTTTAGGGAGGAGCTGCTCTGTCTGAATAGTGTGTATCATTAAACTCTGGAAAAGAGTGGTTTACCATTACTGATGAGTTAAGGCGAATGACAAATTCAAGAGAGGTTGATAATTTTGAGTCAAATTGATAATGAAGCTTTGTCTGCTAGTCATAAATTTTGGTCATTTATGATGCACAATAGATTTGACTTTCTGGATCAGTTTAAGTACTGATGGAAGTTGGAATTGTGAAAGTTGTAAATGAATGTTAGTCATGGGTTGAGATAAACAAAAAGGTTATAGATTTTATGGCAAGAACAAAGTGACACATTGGCTCAGATATCGAATTATCAAGAGAGCCCTTAACATTTATGATTATTGTAAACAAAGGAAAAATTATGACAGACATTGACGAAGTCTGTACAGTACGACCTGACTTGACAGAAACAATTGATGAGACTTTGGAAATGTTTGTGGATGACTGACTTAAGAGACCAACAACAGGCCTGAAAAACAGGATACGCTGTGCGACTTGGGGCCGTTGCCCTTAACCAGTTAAGCTTCAACCCCAATTTTGAAAAATCCCCAGAAATGGCATACCCAAACTGAAACAGATACAGTTCATGAACCATTTGTTCTAAAAGCACAAGTATGATCTCATTTGAAAGCTGACACCTGGCAGTTTATTGCAAATGTAGAATTAATTATTGTCATAATGAAAAATAAATGTTATAAATAGCTTCAAAGTTTTGTCAAGTTATTAGAAATTTATTTTTATTAAATATTTTCATGAAAATAAAATTGAAGTTGGCCCTGTAGCAATCTAGAAATGCACTGCAGCTAAAGCCACATGTCTGACCATGTTATATTTAAAATCTGAAGATGATATGTCTAAAACTCTTTATTTAGTTAAATGTTTTTCAAGATCATGTCAAACGACTTTATTTTGATTAGACTCTAAAAAGCAAACTGATGTTTATTGTCATCTTCTAAGCATCTATTCAGTCTATTTTCTCTATTGTTTATGTGGTATAGACGAGACTCATTCAGTGTCAGTCTCCCCTGCACACATTCACACCTCTCCAGCCTCTGGTTATTGCTCTAAATATGCTTTCTTTTGTCTGCATTATAATTACTAACGACTGGCTATTCACACTGTTTCAACCCCTAATCTCTTTTAGGGAAAGTTCTCAAAGTTCTCACCTTACATTTGAAACTATTTAAAATGACCTTCTTGAAAAAAGAAACATTTCAGCAAGCAGTCCTATTTAGAAATATTCATAAATATAACAGCTAGGTAGCAGGTGCACCAAGGGCTAGCTAGCATGTTAGCTTAGCACACCATCAATACACGACAATTTATGAGATTAAAACCATGTTTGTGCTCTAAAACTTACTTTATAGCACAAGTCGAGTGTTTTAAATAACCTTCTGTGCTCTGATTTAGCTTCATATAAAAAAATCGGACAGAAAATATAGTATTTTATAGTATTCTTCACGATGATAAAGTCTATATCGATTAGCATTACATTATAAATATAATCTATTATTATGAAAATACCTGACATGGCTCGAAGAACACAGGTAAACCAAATATCATTGCAATCATGTTTATTGTCTTCAAAACATCTTTATCTGCATGTTACAGCGATCTCTGTTAGTGTTTACGTCGTGATGGACTTACTGAAATGTCACATGATATGATTCTTCTTCGTGTTCCATATATGGAGTCCATATGTGCACAGGGCGCCCTCAGGCTGCCAGTATGTATTGAAAACACAGTACATCAGAGTCTCCAGCGCTCATAATGATTAAATCGACGCATTTGGGTAGATATTCAATAAATATGATTCCTGTCTATATAAATCTGATGTAAACCTATGAGAATCTATCAATATTTCTCCAAATCTGTACACTTTTGAGCTAAAAGCCCTGATGGACGTTGTTTTGTCAAGCTCTGTCGTGACGATCTCACTGGAGTTTTTTTCTGAATGGAAGCGGCTGACGCTCAGAATTCATATTAAAGGTATCGACTCATTTTTTGATTACATAACTCCAGACACAAATTAAGACATAACTGTCACTATAAGATTCTCAGAATACAATAGTGGTCAAATACTAAACCTTCAGTCTTATATCTTTTTAATGATGTATAGTTTGTCAAGGTAATAACATTGAATCTGATAGTAACTTTGAACGATTTAAAAAAAAAAAAACGCTCAGAGCGCCCCTCGCTCTGGCGAAGGTTAACAGGTTAAAATACTTTGATAAGAAGATGAGATTGTGTCTTTACATAATATTTTCTGTTCCAGAGGCGAAGAAAAAAATGTCTGGAGGAAAGATGGCTGAAGGAGAATGTTTGGTTTAGTGTTGATGGCAAACTAAATCCAAACACCATTATGTTAATTTGATGCAAGAGTGGATTCATGCATCAAAAGGGGGATGGTAACAATGGCCAAATATGATATTGTTTACTAGGGGACAAAAAATGCCATAATAAAATTGTTGTATAACAAAATTGCAGGACTGTTTCGATGGAAAGGGCCAGGCGAAAATAAACTATGCGTACTTAAACTTGAAATTTGTTTTTCTCTACAGAGCATGCAGATTTTGATACAGGAATGTGCCCAATGGAATAATGGCTGTTGGGTTTGTTTCTTTCCTTGGTGGAAAACTCTGCTTTTTTTAATATAGCTAGAGTAAGACCAGATAGAGGAACATAGAATTACCATGTGGTTACAATGTGATTCACCGATGCATAACCATGAAAAATGCTTTCCTCACAACAGGATTCAGTAACTCTGAACTTTGCACTTTTATCATGCTTCTTAGGCCATGTCCACACGGACACGGGTATTTTTATAACCAGAGTTTTTCATCCAGCGTTTAAAAAAAAAAAAAAATCGCGTCCACACGTGCTCGGTCTCCGTCTACATGAAAACGCAAAAACACGCTATCAAGCATGGTCAAGAGTATGCCACACCAGCTTGTGACGATATAACCCTAACCGTAAAGCCACGTTGGCCAATCAGAAGCCTAACAAAAAGTTATTACCGGTTCCGGTAGGCGCAAATCTGACGTCAAACACAGTGGATAACGGCGCACACTCTGATGTCGCAAGGCGAAAACCCCGGTTTCACTGTCTACACGACAACACGTAACCGGCGTTTCTGAAAATCCTCACCCTCAGCAGGGGTTTTCAAAAATGTTCGGTTTCAGTGCGTTTCCGTGTGGACGAACGGCCGAACCGCATAGAAAAAGTCACGGTTATAAAAATACCCGTGTCCGTGTGGACAGGGCCTTAAAGACATTGGCGTGGGAAGATTTTGAGCCATGTCACATCTCATACTCACATTCTCATGCTGGCTCCCTGTTAAAACAACAGGACCAAATTAGAATTACAATTGTAAAACTCCCTCATCTTTGTTTTGAGACATTATGAATTTACACATAGCCACAAGTTAAATTCAGCCACATAGTTGTGTAACCCTATCTTCACACAAAGTCAAATCTGCATCTATCTGATTCTGCCTCAAAATTATAACTGTGAATTTCATAGTTATTGTTTGTTTTGTTTTTCTTTGGATTTACTTAATCACTTAAGTTCTCTTACGAGAGGTTCTCTCGTATTGCGTAAGCTAGCTTACGCTACGGGAAAGATTCATCTTTTCTGAGATATTGAAGCCAAAAAATTATCCTTAATTTTGTATCCATTGTCAACGCAGTGCAGCAGCTATAGACCTTGAGTGGGCTAATTAGCGAGCTCATTGGTTGCTCTGCGGCAACTGCTGCAGCCTATAGACGAACTCGTGTGAACTCGCGTCCAATGAGTGGCGCCCACGCCGTCATTGCATCATAGCCCGCGAGAATGGGCGTGGCCAGAGTGTTCATAAGCGGAGTTCGCAGGCTGAATCCCTGATTTTCATCTATTCAGCGAAGCTCTTCGCATCTCTGAACTGCAGAAGCCGTGTCACCGTTCGAGAGGCATCTTAGCAAGCTTGGACAGCGCTTGAAGAAGCCGGCCGTCTTCGCCACCTTCAGCCATCCTGCGAGCTACGCCTTTCAGTCCCCTTCGAAGAGGCTACTGCAGTGGTTCATTCAGCAGCCAACGAGCCGGTAATACGACCCGCTAGCCTGCACACAACCGCCGTCGTCACGGCAACCCAGAGAGATCTCATAAAGAGCATATGTCTGGTTATCCGGCTCACGGCGATGGTGTTTTATGTGTAGATGCAGTGCCCACATCTCCGTGTTCACCCCTACACACAAGCACAACACTTCCCGTGCCACTCACAGAGCCCGCTCTGTCACACGGCCAGTTCTACCTCATATCGATCTATGTGTGTAAGCCCCGTGCCCGCCCACAAGCGCTCACGTTTACTGATACACACTTCACGTGCTGCCCGCGCATCACAAAAGCTCTTCTCCCTGTCAGTCCCCTTAACACAGGCTACTGCAGTGGTTCATTTAGCAGCCAACGAGCCGGTAACACACACTCGCCTGCACACAAACGCCGTTTCTACAGCGACCCAGAAAAACCCTGTAAAGAGCAGCATGTCTGGTTATCTGGCTCACGCCGACGGTGTCTTAAATGTAGTGAAAGCGCCCACGCTCCAGTGCCCGCTCCTACACACAAGCACAACACTTCCCATGTCACTCACGGAGCCCACTCTCATAAAGCGTGCATTTGCCGCTCGTGTTAGCTGTAGGAGATGTGCCCGCGTGTCCGCGCCCACATCTGTCCTCTGCCCGCTCTGTCACATGGCCAGTTCAGCCTCTCAAAAGGCGGGCGGTAAGTCTCGCGCCCGCTCACAAGCGTCCACACTTACTAATTCGCACTTTGCCCACGGCGCCCCCCGCGCGTCGCCGGCTATGCGTTAGTTTGCTCGCCGTCCTCCTCGCTTTCGACACGGACCGCGACGACAGTGAATAGGGAAGTAGCACATCTACTCCGGACAGAAATAGCGAAGTTACTGTGCAAAGGGGCTATAGAGCCGGTGCCCGCCTTCTCTGAGCGAGTCAGGCTTTTACAGCCATTATTTTCTCGTACCCAAGAAGGACGGGGCTCTCAGACCTGTTTTGGATCTGAGGCTTTTGAACAAGGCTCTAATGAGAAGACCGCTCAAAAAGCTTTCAACCAGACAACTCCTCACGCACATTCGCCCGAGGGACTGGTTTATCTCCCTCGATCTGAAAGATGCCTATTTTCAGATCCAGAGAATACCCTGTCACAAGCCATTCTTGAGATTCGCCTTCAACGGTCAGGTTTATCAGTACACCGTCCTACCGTTCGGCCTGTCTTTAGCACCCCGTACATTCACAAAGTGCAAGGACGCGGCTCTTGCCCCCTTGAGAAATCAGGGCGTGCGGATTTTTAACGGATTTTTGATCTGGACGACTGGCTGGTTCTAGCGCAGTTAGAGGCCGAGTTAGTGTCTCACAGAGCTGCGCTCAGTCACCTGGAGGACGTGGGTCTCACGGTCAACTGGACCAAGAGCTCATTACTGCCCAGCCAGTCAATTTCCTTTTTAGGAATAGATCTGGACTCTGTGGCTATGACGGCTCGCTTATCGACACAGCACACGCGCCGTGTTCAGCTAATGGCCGCGACCTTCCAGGCGGGCAACGCCGCTCCTTTGAAGATTTTCCAGAGGATGTAAGGCTACATGGCTTCAACCGCTGCGGTACTGCAGCTGGGGCTGTTGCGCATGCGCCCTCTGCAACGCTGGTTGACCGCTCGAGTGTCTCACCGAGCTTGGCGGTTCGGCTGCGAGCGAATCAGAGTGACTTAGAGCTGCATTGCAGCTCTGCAGCCCTGGTTGGCGGCCGACTGGTACCAGCGGGGCGTGACTATGGGGACTGTCTCACAACGAAAGGTCGTTTCGACGGATGCGTCCAACTTAGGTTGGGGCGCTCACCTCGAGGGCAGACCGGTCCTTGGCCTCTGGTCAGATCAGGAGAGACTCCTTCATATCAACTGTCTGGAGATGATAGCGGTCGAGAACGCGCTGAAGCGCTTCCTCCCATTCATACAGGACCACCACGTTCTAGTCCGCTCGGACATGTCGGTAGTGTCCTATGTGAACCGTCAGGGTGGTGTCAGATCCAGAAACCTCTGCAATCTGGTGGAATGCCTCCATTTGGTCCCTGCATCATCTGCGCTCGCTGAGAGCGGCGCATGTGGCGGGCCACCTGAACGACGGCCCAGACAAACTATCCAGGGACAACGTTCCTCCAGGGGAGTGGTCGCTGCACCTCCAAACAGTCCAGTCACTGTGGCGCCTCTTTGGCAAAGCGGACGTCAACCTCGTTGCGTCACGAGACAACGCTCACTGCCCGATGTTTTTTTCGAAGGACGAGGACGCGCTGGCCCAGACATGGCCCAGCCGTCCGCTATATGCTTTCCCTCCGGTCTCCCTGTTGCCACAGGTTATCAAGAGAATCAGGGAAACGCGCCACTCGGCGCTCCTCATAGCCCCGCGCTGGGAGAATCAGACTTGGTTCCCGGAGCTGACGCAGCTGTCACAAACAGCCCCGTGGCCGATTCGGTGAGAATGGATCTCCTCTCTCAGGCCCGCGGCGCGATGTGGCATCCCCATCCAGAGAGCTGGTCTCTGCATGCATGGCTGATCAACGGGTATCCGTCGCCCTGCCAGACGCGGTGATGAACGCGATCAAGCAGTCTAGAGCTCCTTCTACTACAAGGCTTTATGTGTCTAAATGGTCTGTGTTCTCCAAATGGTGTGCCGAGACAGACTTGGACCCACAAAGGTGCGGGGTTCCGCGGCCGCTTAGTTCCCTTCAAGAGCTGTTGGATAAGGGCAGGTCCCCCTCCACGCTCAAAGTGTATGTGGCAGCCATTGCGGCATTCTCAGAATCGTCGCACGGCCGATCATGGGGAAGGAACGAGCTTGTCATCCGCTTCCTTAGAGGAGCTAGGAGGATGAACCCCCCGCACCCCCCATTGGTTCCTATCTGGGATCTTTCTATAGTTCTCGAAGCTATGAAAGCCCCCCCTTTCGAACCGCTTCAATCCGTGGATTTGAAATACCTTTCACTCAAAACCGTTTTTCTGACTGCCCTGTCATCAGTTAAACGTGTGGGAGACCTCCACGCTGCGTGTCTTGAGTTTGGACCAAATGACTCCAACGTCATTTTAACCCTCTGGGGTCGGTGGTATCGCCCGCGATACCAGCTCACTTTTTTCCTTATCAGTGCAAAAGAGACTCAAATTACTTGGTTGATTTTTATCTTAAATATAAGTGTTATACATCATGCGATCCTGTTAAGTTTGTATTTTTTTTGTGGGTACTCACAATAAAAACAGTGTTGTGCTTTTCACCAAATAAAGAAAAATAAACATGATGCGCGTTTTGCCTTGTCTCTGTCAGTTAAGTCCATTCAGAAACGCGTCCGAAAAAGTAACTCTAACTCTCTCAATACTTGTCACAGAGATACGAGACGTGTCTCTTTATGAAGCTGAAATTCTCTTCTTTTAAATGATGTAATTTACTACAAGAATAAATATTTCCAGTTTATGTAAACCGTTTGAAACCAAGGAGAGTTACAGTTTTTTCGTTCTCCCCTCATTATCTGTAATCAGCTGACGCAGACACGCCCCCAGCGCTTTTCACATGGTAAATAGGTGATCGCATCGCACACGATCAATGCCGCCCATAACAACACAGTTTCTTCAGATTCACTGATAGTTCATCGCGTTTTGAGGATGGCAGCACATAGGCCCTTCAGATGATTCTGGACACTGGACAGCAGGGAAGAACTGTTACCCAGAGAAAGATTGCAACTCGGACGACCAACCCCGCCGAGGATACGTTCGGAGTAAGTTCTTTGTTATGTAATTCCTTTTCTGATCATATAGAGCTCAAATGAATTTTCAGACTGTATTTTGCCTAGTTTTGGTTAGCTTTTGACACAGGAAAGTTTGCCTCACAATATTCCTATTCGTGTACGCTCGTGTAAACTTTTTAAATGTGATATTCTTACATATGATTATATGATATGATATAAACATATTTGTAGGCTATGTTAGCCTACATATTTAACTCAGTTTTGATAAGTTTATGACACTGATTATCATGCTAAATAGCCTACTGCCTTATGCTTATGCATTTTGTTTTCGAACTGCTTGGTTATGATTTAGTGAAATATATGTCAGCCTCCAGTAAAATATGTGATACTGTCTAAATACAATATTTTTTTTTTACATATAAATGTTCAGTTTTGTTTAGCCCATGACTACTTATCATGCTAAAATAGCCTACTGCCTTAGCCTATGTGTAATCTATGTGTAATGCATTTTTTGTGATAGAAATATATTTCAGACTCCGGTAAAATACGTGATAGGCTACTGTCTAAATACAATATGTTAGTCTATATATATATATATATATTATAAATGTTCAGTTTTGGTTAGCCTATGACACTTTATCATGCTAAATAGGCCTTCTTGTTTGTGAATACAGGTGTGTTTGAATTGTAAGTTAGTGATGTGTCGTTCGTTCGCGAACAATACGGTTATTGTGTAGCCTATCCCTAAATGCGTGCTGTCTATATATGGGCCATACTCGCAAATGTTCAGTTTTGGTTAGCCTATGACACTTATTATCATGCTTACTGCCTTATGCACTGTTTGTGAATACAGTGTAAATGTTTGAAATGTAGTGATGTGTCGTTCGCGAACGATCCGTTCATTGAGTGAATCATAAATGCGTGCGTTCTATATGGGCCATCAACAGATACTCTGTTGTATACATAATGTATGCTAACAGTTATTTTTGTTTTGTTTTTTTAGGAAAGTGCGGCTGCATCACGTTCTCCTTCACCAGCACCTCGCAGAGGAGCACGCAGGTGTCGTTCAGTTCTCAGTGCGATCGAGAATAATACTGAGTAAGTGAGACTAATATTTTACAGATGACATGTAGCCTATTATGTTTACATCGTCATAATGTAAAAGTTCATATTCTTGTGTGAAATTACAAATGTCTTTTTGTAATCCATGGTAATTAGTGAAGATAATGGTAATAATAATAGTTTCTTTGATTGTGTTATCAGCATCCATTCTATATGGGCCATCAACAGATACTCTGTTGTATACATAATGTATGCTAACAGTTATTTTGTTTTGTTTTTTAGGAAAGTGCATCACGTTCTCCTTCTCCAGCACCTCGCAGAGGAGCACACAGGTGTCATTCAGTTCTCAGTGCGATCGAGAATAATACTGAGTAAGTGCATAGACATTTTACAGATGAAATGTACCCTAATTGTGTTTACATCGTCAATGTAAAAGTTCAATATTGCAATATTACAATTATTGATTGGTAATGTTAATATAAAATAGCTTATATTTTTTTTTGTTTTATCAACATGCTGAATGCCCTGATAGCCCTGACTGATAGTACTTTGATCAACCTTTTATTAACCTTTATTAATATTATTATTTTTATAGGAATGTGGCAAAGAGGGCCAAGACAAACATTCAGACGAGCAACAAGGAGCTGCCTTTACTTTTGTTTATTTATTGCTCACAATTGCTTTGTTTATAGCTGACTGATTATCTATTTATTTTACTCACATTTGGATGGATGTGAGCTTAGAGCAAATTTAGATCATTTAGTTTCTCCACATAGAGGAATTACAATAAAACAGATTGAAAAACCTTTGAATCTCCTCTCATTCTTTGTTCAGGCTGCCTCACAGCACCTTGATGGGCCATTAGTCATTAGGGGAGTGTCTTTAGTCTTCCCAGGTGTAAAACACATTAATATTCATGGGAATTAACACTCCCACGCATACAGCACTGCTGACCCAAAAACTGATGTAAGAAATTCAAATCGTTATATTGATGTTTCTGAAAGAGTGGTCAGAATGATTTTCACTTCATTTTGAAGTAAAAATTCTAGCCTACAAGAATAGTAACTCAAAAGTATTGTGGACAACTATTCAGTATGTGTTAAATGGCCTTATTGAGGTGACTTTTTTTCCCAAAACATACTAACCACGCATATTTTTTTTTCTATAAAATGCAAACATGTACATCCATTTTGCTCACATATTATTGTAGCAGAGTTTGTGCTGAATACAGCACATTTATATGTTGGCAAATGGTATGTTTTAAGTAGCTGAAATAAGCACAAATGTCAGGGCATATCAAAACACCTCAAGAGCCTCAAAACAGCTCAGACCCCACACAGCTATGTCCCCAAGGTTATCGGTACTCCTTTTCAGAGCACAGATCATTTCCCTATCGGCTCTGCCAGCATCCGATTGCGAATGCGATGCCAATCTCCTCTGCCCAGTTAGAGCACTGAGATTGTATACTGCGCGCTCTGCCTCTGTCAGACGCTCTGAGCAGCTTTTCGTTTCGTTCGGAGGGCGCACTAAGGGTCTCGCCGCCTCGAAACAGACACTGTCTAGATCAGAGGTCTTCACTCCTGCTCCTGGAGAGCCACTGTCCTGCAGAGTTTAGTTTCAACCTGCTTCACCACACCTGCCTTTGAATACTCAAGCGATTCTAAAGTGCTTGATGAGCTGATTCAGGTGTGTTTGATTAGGGTTGGAACTAAACTTTGCAGGACAGTGGCTCTCCAGGAGCAGGAGTGAAGACCTCTGGTCTAGATGGATAGTGGACGCTATTGCTGCTGCTTACGCGTCAAAAGACCTGCAATGCCCGTTAGGCGTTAGGGCTCACTCCACTAGAGGCATGGCCTCCTCGTGGGCATCGTCCAGCGGGATTGCCATTCACGACATATGTGTGGCAGCGGGCTGGGCTTCCCCCTCCACCTTTGTCAGATTTTACAATCTGGAAGTGCCCGCTCTGCAGGCAAAACTACTAACAGTTTAGTACGCTACAGCTCCTCTGGTGAGCTGCACTGATGGGACACATTCCACACAGACCGGCACCGCCGCTCTGTCTTTCCCTTCCCATTATGTGCTTGTGTATTACACACACACACACTGGCCCGCACTCTTGCCGGCCAAATATTTTTCCCCCACTCATAAGGGCTCCCCGGGGTCCCCCCACCCCCCCGGGGCTCATGCAGTGGATGCTTGGCGTGCACGCCGTTGACAATGGGTTCCCGTAGCGTAAGCTAGCTTACGAAATACGAGAGACCATCTCGTAAGAGAACGAATCGGTTACCTAACGTAACCTCGGTTCTCTCTAGATGAGGGAACGAGTATTGCGTAGCCGGCCGTGCTCGCGCCACGAGCGATTTTCTTTCATTCAATGAAAACCAGGGATTCAGCCTGCGAACTCCGGTTATGAACACTCTGGCCACGCCCATTCTCGCGGGCTATGATGCAATGATGGCGCGGGCGCCTCTCATTGGGCGCAAGTTCACACGAGTTCGTCTATAGGCTGCAGCAGTTGCCGCAGAGCAACCAATGAGCTCGCTAGTTAGCCCGCTCAAGGTCTGTAGCTGCTAAACTGCGTTGAGAATGGATACAAAATTAAGGATAATTTTTTGGCTTCAATCTCAGAAAAGATGAATCTTTCCTGTAGCGTAAGCTACCTTACGCAATACTCGTTCCCTCATCTAGAGAGAACCGAGGTTACGTTAGGTAACCGATTCGTTTTCATTTGTCTCAAGAAATTAAATTTAAAAATGTATGTCATTATTTTTCATTTTTACCCAAGTACAAATATTTGTATTCTCATTAATGCTTTTGGAACATTTCTGAAAATGATTTGATTTCTGCTTATTTGTATTTTGTCCATTTTACTTTCAACAACGTTTTGGGAC
This sequence comes from Chrosomus eos, assembly GCA_036326025.1. Lineage (NCBI taxonomy): Eukaryota > Metazoa > Chordata > Actinopteri > Cypriniformes > Leuciscidae > Chrosomus > Chrosomus eos. Next base: position 15,873,273 of record CM070820.1, on the reverse strand, counting down.
ATTAATTCAATTGAATCTCTGTGTTTGGTTATACTGACTATTTTGCTGATACACTTCATGAAATGGGTTTTTTAACCAGCATTTGTTGTTTTGTTGTAATGCAATTTATTTAAAGGTTTCCAGAAACAGTATAAGAGCTTGTAAGATCATCTTTTATCCTCCCTTGACCATATTTTGAAGTACATTAATTTAAGAAAATTTTAATCTGACCATATCAAACCTCTGACCAATGAAGAATGCCGTATGATTTTGCTGGTTGTGTTATGCTCTTTTAAATTACAGAATCCATGCTGCCTAAGTTCATATCCAGTGTCCTGTCTAAGAAAGAGACAGCTCCCAGTTTGCTGTCCCACTGTCTCACTCGTTTGCTGCGAGATCCAGTGCCTGTTCTTTTGGAGGTGTTAGGTGTGTGATGGATGATTTGAACATCTATGAACGGTGCAACAGCATTTGATGGAAGCCTCATAAAGAAGGGCTGAAAGGAAAACAAAGACTGACTGGGCAGGGCCGTGCACAGACATTTTGAGGGGCAGTGGCCTAAACCAAAAAAAAAGGGGCACTAAGGGGGTGGTTGCTTGTTAACACAAATGATCCAGTTATTACAAAATATACAATTAAAAGAGAAGACAGCACACGCTCAAATACATTTTAGACTTTATTGTAGATGTTTTGATAGAACATCACAATTACACATTGCTGATAATAACAGAAACGATTTGCTGTTTTAATTTTTTTATATTTAACTGTTCCATTTACAGCAACACTTTTTTTTTTATTTGATACCGTGTGCTGAAAGAGCTTGATAACCTAATTTTTTATGATTCACAATTGCACATTTGTGATAATAACAGAAACTATTAACTGTTTTACATCTTGGTATTTACCTTTTCCTTTTACAGCAAAACCTTTTTATTTGGTATGTCCTGAAAGATCTTAATAACCTCATCTTTTATGATTGGGATGTCTTTTTTAATGGCCAGAAGCAGAAGATCAGATAACTGTTCTATATGATTATTTACCTGCTGGCTTGCTGGAGCTTTGAATGTGTTGAACTGCCTTTAGCAGCCTCCCTTCACTCTTTCTTTCTGTCTCTGTCTTCTTTTTTGTGAAGGCATTGCTTTTTTGTTGTTGTTGTTGTTGTTGTTTTTTGGGGGTGGGGGGGGGGTGGGGGTTGTCTAAGAACGTGGATATGTTGTATAAGTTGTTAGCACTAGTAGAAGACTAGTGTCAATAATGACAGTATCAAATATAATGAAAAACTTTCTCGTAATAATTACTTAAAATATCATGAGAAACTTTCTTGTAATAATGACTTAACATCTCATAATAATGAGAAACTTTCTCAATGAGAAACTTTCTCGAAATAATGACTTAACATCTCATAATAATGAGAAACTTTACCTTTCTTGTCTGTTACCTTGTCCGAGCGGGGCAGTTGTCCCCTCCTCGACAAAACCCTGAAGGTCCGTTTTAGGACCGTCTTTGCTCAAGACGGAGCTCCAGGGGTGGCGGGCGAATGTGACTTTGGCCCAGGACAGGCAACCCTCCCTGTGCTGGCAAGGGAGGTCTGAGAGCATGGAGCTTTGAACCCACTGCAACTTTTTGGACTTTGGTCATTTTTAAGAGCTTGGCATCAGAGTCAAACCCGACATGGGCATTTGAGCTTGATTCGTGCCCAGGGAAGCTGCGCCCGCCTCACTCCCCAGCCCAACTCACTCCCCAGCCAGTGTGCACTCTCTCCATCCTGGGTCACAGCCCTTGAGGTTCTGGAGGTTTGAACCCATGGGCATTTGAGCTTTATTTGTGCCCAGGAGAGCTGCCCCCTGCCTGGGATGCACTTTTCAGAAAAAAATGAGCTCGTCTTTTCCTGGAGGTTTCATGTTTTTCAGAGCTCCACCACGGTGGAGATTGAACTCAATCCCCAGCCAGAGTGCACTCTCTCTGGCTTGGGTCACTGCCTTGTAGGCCCTGGACCTTTGAGACAACCGCAACTTTTTGGACTTTGTCATTTTTAAGAGCTTGACTCCAAAGTCAATCCCGCCATGGGCATTTGAGCTTGATTTATGCTCAGGAAAGCTGCACCCTGCCTGGGACGCACTTTTCAGAAAAACGAGCCTGTCTTTTACATCTTTTTCACCCCTTCAGTCCCCCAGAGCCAAGCGCCAGACTGCCAGGGAGAAGGGGGCACTTTCCTTCTCCCAAAACCCAAATAGCCCGTTGCAGGACACCCTTTGCTACGTCAGGTTGTCCAGAACTGGACAGCCGCCTACGAGCGCATGCAGTTTGATGGACGGTGACCAACTGCAAATGTCTTTGTACAGCGCCCCGAAAGTGGAAAAACTCAAACATCTCGTTGGAACCGTCTAGTTGAACTGAACAAACGGTATAAATTTCAGAATTTTTGGTGGTGTTTCCACGGAGATATTAGCCCTAAAATCAGCGGAATGCTTTGAGCGGAGTGGAGCGGTGGGGGTGGGGAAGAGGGGCACCTCAGTCGAGGAGGGCAGAGGGGCAGTGGCTCTAGCCACCGGGCCACCCCCCTGTGCACGGCCCTGCTAACTGGTATTACAAAAAGCATGGGCGAAAAGTCTGAAGATGACATCTACACAACAGAAAGCATGTCTTGGACTATGGACTGTGCCACCTTTGGACTCAATGCGTGTGGCCACCGGTGCCAAGGGCGGATTTGTAGGATTGAAAATAATCAAAGAAATTTGAAATGAAGGATTTTATTTTATGTTTATATTTTTATTTTAACCATTATTTTTCTTTATTCCTACTATGCTTTAAACTATGTCTGAGATGACTGAGGGTCTGATTTTATGTCAGAAATGCGGTAACAGTGTTTACCCATTTAGCCCGGTTGTAGACAGTGTTTACCTATTTGCTACAAACTTTTATTTTTAAAATTTGTATTACTTTCAAAATGTTCTTTCCAAAATTCAAGTAGAATGATCAGGTATACGAAAAATCAGACATTAAGAGATGGACGTGGATTAATGTTAACGTGTTATTCTGATAATATTGTTATTCATAGGTGAATAGGAGGCTGTTCATTTGGAAGAACAAAATGTGATAATACAACTTAAAATTTGCTCTATTGATTTTTTTTATTATTATGATTCGATAATCTGAATAATAAAAAAGGGAGGAATTGTAGTGGAAATTTTAATATTGGCTGATTAATGAACATTACATTGAAAATACCATATGATCTCTGTATTCCTGAATACTAGAACAGAGAGCCTCTTGTGTTTCTGTTGTTGTGTTTATGCAGCTGGAGAGTGTGTGAGGCACTCAGCAGGTGGTTAGGCAGTGACTTCAGAGGTGAGAAGACCCCCTGGTCTTAGGGTAGTCATAAAGTTCAGTATAAGACTGCTGGCAGCCCCCTGCTCTCTGTCTCACTCCGTCTGCAGCTGGTCTGTATGGATGACTGGGAACTTCTTGCAAGAATAAATACTTTTTTAATACAATTTGGAACCTCGTCTCTGGAAGTCTCTTAACGTGATGCTCTTAGTTTAATTATTGATTTTGCCACATGAGCGGCTTACAATAAAGGTGAAATTTATGAAAAATAAGGCTGGACGAACTGAACGTCGTCACTCAGTCAAGCTGTGATCACCGGTAGTAAACATCGGAACAGATGTACGCTGTGCAAGATTAGCAACACATGAAATGTTCTAAACTCCCCACCACCATTAGTATAATACTACTAGTATTGCTAAGGTTTTGAGTAATTGTTATAGGAGCACACAGCGCATCTTGTTCAAATTCTGATGGGCTCGAACAGAAACCCGCTAGGCCTACTGAAATATATTCAAGCACTTCAAGAAATATAATTACTTTGACCCTCGTTAGGCGATGCTAAACGACTAACATTCCAATGTCGACCGGCAGCATGAGCATGTTGTCAGACTGATAAAAAGCTATTTATGTAACACGTCACACCATAAAAGTATAAATATAAGTATAAATGTTAACCTGCTCAACAAAAAGTCAGCCGTGTCAGCGTTGGTTTTCAGTCCCAGATCTCCCTGAAGCTTCCTCCAACGGTCAATGGTGGACCTTATATTTATCCTACTTAGAGTCCGGCGTTCTTCACATTTTTTTTAAATCTCTGCTCTTTCCTCTACAGACTTTCTTTTTCGTCCAAACTTTACAGTAGGGGCAAGCAGGGTCCGCTTGCTGCTGTCGTTTATTTTTTCATCCATTGCTTTATCCATTGCTGATCTGATGGTACTTAGCTAGCTACCATAGACTGTCAGCTGTTTGCCTGCGCAATTTCATGTCGCAGGAGGGGGGCGGGGTCGGGTGCGGTGGGGTGGAGACGTGAGCGCCAGGCGGAGATTCAAGTGGAGCTGGTGATTGGATGAGAGCAGTTGACCAATGTAAGCTGTCCGGCCGGACAGCCTACATTTGTCAACTTCTCTGCAGCTGTACACCCAATAGAGTGAATGGATTTTTTTCATTCTTTTTTCTCTTCATATTGCTAGGATTGTACTATAGAACCATAACCAGTATCTAAACAAGGTTATTAATAATGAACCATCTTTGAAATCATAGACCATAGCTTTAAGCAAATTAGCACATACATAATTAGATTAAGCACTGTTTGTCCATGTTAACAAACAATTTCAAAAAACGTGTAATACATTTTGTTTGTCTTGATGCAAGTAATCAACTCAGTTTCATGATGATATCTAAAGGTTAACATTTTTACCCTATTCACATGAGAAAGAGAATGAATAGGCGTATGAATAGGTTATATTTGGGTCTTTTTTCGAAACTTTCCCCTAATGGGATTCTTCTGGGCTTTTTTTTTCCTTACTCGGGACATATTGAGGATACAAAATCAGTTGAGTTTGTTTGTTGCAATTTGTTCAACCTTTTTTTCACAAAATGACTGGACTATTAGTGGTATTACCTCCTGCATATTCTATTTGTGCATGACATGAGCGCACACAGCGCATGTCTCCAGATCGTGCTTACCAGGTTATTCATAAAAGCTGAAATGTGCCCAGATGTAGGCTTTTAAAGTAGTTGGAGCATTTGTAATTACTCGCACTCGTGTAAAATGAATTGCATGCTATGTGGCCAAATGTTTCTGCATATTGGAGGTAGTTCCTCCCTTTGACGAAATGGAAATTTTTCAAGTGTTGCAAGTGACAAGTGTTGTCGTCTTTTCGCGTGAAATATAACCAAACTTTAGAGTGATTGTACCTCGATGCCATGTTCAGGGTTCCAGACTGCGACCAAATTGTTCGCATATGCGACCGTTTTTTTGAGAATGTGCGAGTTAAAATTGTATGTGGTCGCATTTGTGCGAGTGGACGTTCGCACAACAGAACGCCGTTGTATCAGCAGCTGCTGCAGTCCGTAACGTAACTTATGTTCAAAATGAACGAGTAAGCCTACATGATGAATCCATTTTCCAAACCGTGTTTTTGACTTATCCTGAATCACTACGGTACACTTATAATAAGTGTTTATATTCTAACTTTTATCCCGGGGTTGGCTCGGCTCGGTTGCGGAGTTGCCCAGTGCCTGCGTGACTCGCAATAGACATTAACGGAGAGAAGTAGCCCCAGCTACAATGTTCTTCCGCAAGACACATGCAGTTTATTTATTGCCGAACTTAGACATAACACGCATTGCACAATGATGGTGAAACGCGCCAATTACGAATTCAGGAATTAAGGCATATACAAATGAAAAGGTCTCACAAAACACCGTGCCCCTTTCTACATCTTTCAGCGGTTAGATGAGAGTTATCGCTCGACAGAGGAAAAGGAAATTATTATAAAATGCAGAAGGTAAGGAGTGTGAGATTTCTGATTTTTGTTACAACTATAAACTTTGATAACGAAAATCTGTATCAGCGTATTATAATACTCTAATCTTTTAAAATGTAGGCTAATGCATACATTTGAATGTTTAATGATTTTTAAAAAAAAATAAAAAGATGATGCTGATAGAAAGATGATAATAGACAGACAGAATATAATTCAAATGTAAATAGATAGATTGTATAATTCAAATGTAAAATGCTTCAAATTACAGACTAAAATTACTGTCCAAAATAATGAAAAAAATGAAATGAAAATCCTGAAATTTGGCAATGATAATTACCATATATTACATGTGTTTTAATATAATATATTACAGGTAGGCCTATTTATGCTGCAACCCAGAAAGTCTTTGCTAGCCTTGGTCTATTAAAACCACTATTCGTATTCATCAGCATGCATTGATTAATCCCATGGCATGTAGCAAAAGGTGCGACCAAATCATATGCTGGTGCGACCAACTGAGAAAATTGGTAGCACCAGTGCAACCAGTGGAAAAGTTAGTCTGGAGCCCTGATGTTTGCTGCGTTCTGAACCAAAACAACAGCGTGTGTGACATCATGGCACATTTGCAACGAGCGGAACCGATAATTGGAATTGTTAAGCAGGCATGCTAACGGTTCCAAGGAATTGGTTCATTGGGCACCGGCTCTGAAGAAGAACTGGTTCTCGGTTCTCATCCCTAGTCTCGAGACAACACTCCCCCCAGGCAAGCGGTCTCTCAACTCACAGACGGTTTGTCTGATATGGAGTGTGTTCGGCAGGGCAGCAGTCGACCTCTTCGCCTCAACGCTCACTGCGCAATGTTTGTTTTCAAAGAACAGGACGCGCTGGCCCACCCATAGCCCAGATGCCCGCTGTATGCGCTCTCGCCGGTCTCTATGATCCCTCAGGTCATCAGACGGAGAGCAGATGCTCAGTCCTCCTAGTAGCCCCCTCTGAAAAACCCAAGAATGGTTTCCAGAGCTGGCACGAATGATGGACACTGTTCCCTGGCCAGTGCCAATGAGGAAGGACCTCCTCACACAGGTGAACGGGATGATCTGGCACCCTCGCCCCGACTTATGGGCCCTCCATGTATGGCCCCTGAACGGGTATCTGGTGACCTCCCAGAAAAAGTCTTAACTACCATCACTGAGGCTAGAGCACCGTCTACAAGACGCCTCTATGCTCTGAAGTGGTCAGTATTCGCTGGCTGGTGCTCAGCCAGACACTTCGAGCCCCACTCATGCGAAGTGTCAGTGGTACTCTGTCTTACAAGAGCTTTTGGATGCGGGTCGCTCCCCATCCACGCTCAAAGTGTATGTGGCAGGCATGGCAGCTCACCATGCTTCTGTGGGTGGCCAGTCACTGGGGAGAAATAACCTTATTGTTCGTTTTCTCAAAGGAGCCAGGAGGTTGAACCCCCCCCATTAGCACTTCTACCCTCGGAGAATGATCTGCTTTGTCCCGTTAGGGCTCTAAAAATATACTTAAAGGGATAGTTCACCCAAAAATGAAAATTAAGTCATTAATTACTCGCCCTCATGCTGTACCAACCCTATAAGACCTTCATTCATCTTCGGAACACAAATAAGGATATTTTTGATTAAATCTGAGAGGTGGATCACTCCCCCATAGGCTTCCTAAGGGAGTGAAATTTGAAGGCCCAGATAGTCATTGAAGAAAATGTTTAAATATTTCATGTGCCTACAGTGGCTCCACTATAAGTTTATCAAGCGACGAGAATACTTTTTGTGCTGAAACCCCCCAAAAATAACGACTTTATTCGACTATTCCATTACTTCCTTGTAGGCCTGAGACGAGAGTTCAAGAGATTTCCAGGACGCATGCGCGAGAACAGAGATGAGGACGTTCTTCTTAGCAGTAGAAGAACGTCCTCATCTCAGTTCTCGCACATGCATCCTGGAAACCTCTTGAACTCTCGTTTTTTTAAATCAGAGATTTAAACATTTTCTTCAATGACTTTCTGGGCCGTCAAGTTTCACTCCCTTAGGAAGCCTATGGGGGAGTGATCGACCTCTGAGATTTAATCAAAAATATCTTCATTTGTGTTCCGAAGATGAACGAAGGTCTTACACCGGGGTTGGTACAGCATGAGGGTGAGTAATTAGTAGGGGTGGAACGGTACATGTATTCGTATCGAACCGAAACGGTACGGGCGTCACGGTTCGGTGCACGAATTTGCACGTAGAATACACGGTACAAAATGAGAGAGAGAGAGAGAGAGAGAGAGAGAGAGAGAGAGAGAGAGAGAGAGAGAAGAGACGCGATGAACATTGTGTGTGTCTGCGCGCGCGTGCGAGAGAGAGGCGCCATGAACAGTCAGTGTGTGTGTGTGTGTGTGTGTTTGCGAGCGTGCGAGAGAGATCTCTCGTACGCGATCGCACAGTGGAAACATACTCCGTCATTTTTTCATACAGGACATCATTAAAACTGCAAAGTGTTCACTGTTTACTTCTGTGTACACTTGCAATAAAACACAACATTGTGCTTTTGTTATTTGTAGGTTACAGTTTGACAAAAGTTTTTAAAGGTAGTATTATTTTATACGGAAATCAATTATTTATAATTCAGATGAGAATAAAGTTAGGGTTAACTAAAATGAAGGAAAACAAATATATTGATCTGAAAGAGCAAATTAATTTTAAATTCATTCAGGTACAATTACCAAACATATCTCAAGGTCTTTTCATCTTTTTAATAATTTAATTAATAAACTAATTATATAAAACTTCTGTCAGTGCACTACAAATAAACTGGTTCTATGCCTTTATTAATAAAACTTATTTAAAAAATACAAGGCTTAAGACATTTATAAAAATGCCTTCTGCATTTTTGTTTTGCTTTTCACTCCATTGTACCGAAATCGTACCGAACCGTGACGTCTGAACCGAGGTATGAACCGAACCGTGACTTATGTGTACCGTTCCACCCCTACTAATTAGTGACTTAATTTTCATTTTTGGGTGAACTATCCCTTTAAGAGCATTCTGCGCCATTTAGGCCAGGGTCCTCTCTGTATGATATTTAACCCAACGGTGTCTGGTTTCTATCTGTCTAGCATATTACTGTCCATAAGCACAAGTAGTCCTAGGACGGTTATGAGCACCAGTATTTGTTCATGAAGCCCGATTTTGTCTGGTTAGCGTCACTACACTGGGAGGCCGATTATGGCTTGTTCTGTTGAGCCTCGGGGTGTTCCCTAGGCTCCAGTTGATTCAGCCAGTTGCTAATGTGCGGCGTTTTACATTACGTCCCCACTGCGTATTAGCTACGCATGAAATTTGTTACATTAAAGCATATTTTGTACTATTTTATTATACTATTACTAAAAAGTCTGGAGTAATTACATACCACTTTTGTGACTTCATGATCACTGTTGTGGTCATCCCCCTCAGAGTCATCATTTAGCCTGAAACAAAGTTTGTTTTTCCTTAAAACTAATATATTTATTTTACAATTCTATTTATATTTTGTTTGTTATTAATTAGAACTTACCCAGACTCCAGCATATATGGACTGATTGCTCTTCCCGTTCTTACATAACCCTCATTGATTTTCTTTATGCATTTGAGGAACCCTCCAATTTCTGAGTTCTAAAATAGAAATACAACAAATAATAAACATTCATAAATTAATTAATAACAAGCAGTGACAGTAAAATACTAATTAATTTTGTTTCCATTTTTTTTTCTAGAGACCAAGTGCCATATTCACAAAACATTTTATCTTACCACTAAGAGTTCTCCTAAATGACAAAAGTTCTTAGTTAAGAGTTCTCTAAAAACCCATTCACAAATCTGCTGAGACCAACTTTTACTAAGGAATAGAGAGAAGACTTAAGCTAAGAAAAAGGGTGGGGTTGACCTCATTGCTATGGATGATGTCAATACTTTTACTAACTATGACCACAGTGATTGGCTGATGGAAAAAAGAAAAGAAAAAGGTGATTGGCTGGTGGGGGAGGAGTCTATGTTAGCAATTTAATCATAGAAATATTTTAGAATGAGAATTTAAGCTTGAGATGAGGCAGATTGCCAGCAACAGCCATAAGGATTGTTTGCGATTTGGTCTTAGTGACTAAGGAGTCCTCTTGAATACTCCCCTAAGGAGTCCTCTTGAATACTCCCCTAAGGAGTCCTCTTGAATACTCCCCTAATGTTTTACAGATTTAGGACCTGTTTTAGTGCTAAAATGGTTTGTGAAAAAAATTAGGACTTCTAAAATTAGGACTGAGACAATTATTTTTAAGTTTCTCCTAAATCAGTAAGTTAGGAGCTACTTTTAGCCTTATAGCGGTCATCGGATGCCCATTTTCCACAAGTTGGTAAGATTGTTTAGGTTCTTCATGTAAAGTTTGTAACATACAAATTAACTAATGATTTTTTTCATTTTATGGTGGTTGTGTCTACACCACTCCAAAGACAAATTGATATGCAAACACCTTATAGAAGTGAATTTTGCATCCGATGACCCCTTTAAGATGTTTTGTGAATATGGCTCCAGAAGCATTTTATCAGACAAAAAAATACAAAGATAACATGAATAAACACCTCTAGAATCTGGTGCTTCTTCATGGGCAGGTGCCGCTGTCTATGCGATTTCAACAAAAAGGGAAAAGTAGCTTTTTGCGGGGGAACATAATCAATCCTTTTTCCTCTTTTTGGGGACAACGCATGCAGACCTTCATTTCCCACTTCATAGTCTGTGTCTTCATTTTCTGGGACTCTGCTGGTGACCCCCTCTCCATCATCACCAGTATCATCAGAGATGGACTCTGGTCTCTTAGTTGATCTAGCATGTCGTCTATCAGTTCGGACTGCTTTGGTCACAGACTGCGTTACAAACAGGCTTTCACCAGAGTCACTGTATAGGGGAATGCAGAGAAGTGATGCAGTGCATGAGAAAACATTTACAAATGAAACATTTCAGTAAAATAAAATACTATTTTGTGGTTTTTGGCACTACAGGGTTTGTACACCTTTTCCAAGGTCAAATTCAAGCACTTTTCAAGCACTTTCCAGGTCCATTTTAAAGCTTTTTCCAGCAGCTTACACCACCGTAAATTACATACCAATACATAGTAAAAATTATTATTTAGCGTTTTTTCCACATTAAAAGAGATAATATGCAATAAACATTGTGTTTCGTAATAGCAGAGGGATCAGAAATTGAAGCAAAACACAGGTTTTTATTTTTCAAAATGTTAGTTGGAGGATTTGATCCAAATGACATGCAGTAGGGGTGGGCGGTATAAAATAGTTGTTGGAGGATTTGATCCAAATGACATGCAGTAGGGGTGGGCGGTATGACCAAAACTCTGTTCACGGTATGACTAATTTTATTTCACGGTAACAATATATTTCACGATATAGTTATTTATACATGTAGTTATTCTCGAAAAATCGTCATAAAGGACTTAGTATACTAAATAAACCCAAATACTTTAGAAATGAAAAGAAGTTCTCCTGGTTTGACTTTCTTTTATTTGGTAAACTATGTTGATAGCTAAATATAGTGAACAAAACACACATCAACTTTTAGAAGAACTTCCCCCCAACTGACTGATATTAACTCATAGGTGCAATTAAACTTTAAATAAAGTGTTGCTGAATAATTTTTCAATCTCGTTATTGCTTTACCTCATCAAACAGTTTATAATATCTAAATATTTTATATTGAAATATTCTATTCATAATAAATTAGTTACTGCCATGTCTGCTTATTATAGCCTACTGCGCTTTTATTAAGGGGCTTGTTTTGCTCTTTTTGTGATATCTGGCAACCCGTCACCTGGAGCTTTAATCAAGAGAAGTTTAGTTGTGTCAAGTTCAGGAGTGACTAGAAGGAGAGCAGCAGTATGAAAACCGAACAGCTGATACTGTTAGTGGTAGTTTAAATTATACACACCTTGTGACTGCGTCATTATTTTACCACAGCCGGTTCTTCTCAGTGGGTGCGCGCGCGTATTTTGCATCAGTAAAATGCGATCGGTTCATTTGAGTGTCAAGTTGTTATCACGGATCGAATCAAATGAAGATTTTATCAGCTGGTTCAGTGGCCAATTGTTTGGAGTTAGAAATATATAATTTGCGCTGCATATTTAGTAATTTTGCCTCAGGTACCGAATCCGAGACTACCTGGAGGAGGTGCTGAGTTCCGCTGCTCCCGACGTGCCGCGGTTCGCGTGAATATGAAAGAATCACAGACTCGGGTGCGCACTTAGTAAAGTGACCTGCGCATGCGTTTTAGCTGATTATGATGTATTTAGTTAAATAAAACATGTAAGGGATGATAGTTTTGATAATTTACCTTGGATACGAGCGAGAGTGAGTCTGCAGTGTATTCGCAAACACATAGCGCGTGGACTCAGGCCACTTAGCAATCAGCAGAAAGCCAAATGCGATACACAGTAAACCTGTGTTGTTCACTCAGCTGTGCATAATAACACCAAATTAATAAAAAAACAATATATTGACACGCGTTCTGTTTTCTATCATGCGTCGTGCACGTTTGTGATGAGGTAAGATGCACGCAAACGCACCAGGATTCGATAGAATCCAGTTGAGTGTGAAACCAGGCCAACGCTGCAGGGGAACAATCGCGCTCGGGCCGCAGAAAACGATTTCAACATTTAAAGGCACACTATGCAACAATTGTACCTTAATATAACAGCTTCAAAGTCATTTCGGTGGTAAACAAACTCATAGTAGGGCGAATCATCCTGGTAGTAAAGCTCGGGGGGACGCCGCTGGATAAACCAGCAATGTAAGTTTGAGAGGAGCGCCCCTGACAAATCTCGCGAGAATCACGACATGCTTTACGGCAACGACGTCACACACATCAACAAAAACAACATAGGAAGCACGAAGACAGTTGCGCGCAATTCAGACGTGATACCATGCGTGATACTCGACGATGGAAAAAGCAAAGAAAACGCGGTCGAAAGAGACTAGGAAAAGGAATAGAGAATCTGACCGTGTGAGGAACCGGATAAGAGTCACTCGGTCGGGCTTTCACTCGTTTGTCGCGAGCTAAAAAGCATGCAGCACTGCGTGCAAAAGCGCCGAGTCAAGCGAGTCGAGCCCCGTGTCGAGCGAGTCGAGCCCCGTGTCGAGCGAGTCGAGCCCCGTCTCAAGCGAGTCGAGCCCCGTGTCAGGCGAGTTGAGCCCCGTGTCAAGCGAGTCGAGCCCCGTGAAAAGCGAGTCGAGCCCCGTGAAAAGCGAGTCGAGCCCCGTCCCAAGCGAGTCGAGCCCCGTGTCAGGCGAGTCGAGCCCCGTGTCAGGCGAGTCGAGCCCCGTGTCAGGCGAGTCCAGCCCCGTGTCAAGCGAGTCAGGCCCGCGTCAGGCGAGTCGAGCCCCGTCTCAAGCGAGTCGAGACCCGTGTCAGGCGAGTCGAGCCCCGTGTCAAGCGAGTCCAGCCCCGTGTCAGGCGAGTCGAGCCCCGTGTCAGGCGAGTCGAGCCCCGTGTCAAGCGAGTCAGGCCCGTGTCAGGCGAGTCGAGCCCCGTGTCAGGCGAGTCGAGCCCCGTGTCAGGCGAGTCGAGCCCCGTGTCAGGCGAGTCGAGCCCCGTGTCAGGCGAGTCGAGCCCCGTGTCAAGCGAGTCAGGCCCGTGTCAAGCGAGTCCAGCCCCGTGTCAGGCGAGTCGAGCCCCGTGTCAAGCGAGTGATGCAGTGATGCTGACCTGGCGATCTTGTTGATGAACTAGTAAGTAAATCTCTTATTTGTAAACTTGTTTGCGTTCTATGTTGTATTATGTTGCGCTTGCTTGTAGTATGTTATTTTTTTTACGATGCTGTTCATTCATCCATGTTTGCGATTATCATGAAGACAGTTGTCCATATCTCACATAATTATCAGGACATATATAAGCCTAGAGGTTGTAAATGGTGTAAACGAGCACAATTTGCAAAGTAGTATGATAAATTGCAATAATCGTGTCTAATGACATCATAACGGCCAATGTTATGAAATAATGCGACGTACTTTATTGATGTCATCTGGCATTTTGTAATGTTTACATTACAAGCAAAAAACACAAATGAAATTATACAGTAGGCCTAGACTATAGGCTATTTACTTGTGATTTAGCAGCAATCGTGTAAAACGTTATAAGACAGCAAACGCAGTAGAGTACTTTATTATTATAAAGTAGTCTAACACTTGACACATATAGTTATTATTATCCTATTACCATCATCAGTAGTTCAGTAAACTATGCAGTAACCTAATATTTGTATGAAATCGTGAAACATTACCTGGTCAATATCTTCGGAGTGTATCTGTGTCTGTTTCATGCCCTTGACGCTTCTATAGCATGTTCTATAGCCACTGGTATATTGCTATTTACGACGTGCAAGTATTCCACAGCGACTCTAGGGGTCGCTGTTTGACAAAAACACAAATGCTGCATAGTGTGCCTTTAATAAACGAAATATTCAGTCAGATATGTATTTGTTGTGAAAGAAACAGTTACAATTTCAAGCACTTTCAAGCATTTTATCCAAAATCTAAGCACTTTTCAAACCTTGAAAACACAAATCAAAATTCAAGCATTTTCAAGGATTTCAAGCACCCGTACGAAACCCTGGCACTAAAACATCATCTTAAAGCATGATTTTATGGAGAATTTTTGATGGGTTGATTTATTTAGATCCAGTGAAATCGTCGTCATCATAGGCGTAATTTGCGGGGTTTTCTCAGGATCGATATTGTCCCCCACCACTTTTTGAAACATTGCACGGATGCACCTAATACAAATAAAAACATCTCCAGTTAACTAGCAGAGCATTTAGTTCGCTATTAAATAAGAGATCTAGCGCTAAAATGTGTTGTTTTTTAAATCAAGCTGCGCACTCGTTGCCGCTGCTATTAGTGTCATGGATACAGTGTTCTCTTGCGGCTCGCGCAGTCTTCACTTGGACGCGCGCTTCAATCTATCGCCGTTGCGGAGACTATTCATTCTGGTGAGATCACAAAATAAAATGCACAAACGTGTCCCTGCTTGATATAGACTGTAACAAATGATGAACACATTTGGTTTTGATGAGACAAAAAGAACTATACGAATGCGGATTAGAACCCGTAACCTCTGACACACTTGGCAAAAGATCTACCACTAGACCATTGAAGAACTGAAACAAAATGCAGCTGCAATATGCTGCATTTTCCACCAACTGGCAACCTGTGGTGGCGGAATACTATTGGGTAAATTGGCAACATGCGGTATTGCACAGACCAAAACAAAAACATTGACACGGAACGCACATTTCAAAGTAAAATAACTGTCTGTACCATTGTTTTTCAGAGAAATGAGTATGTGAACGCAGCAAGTTTCCTAAATATCTGCAAACATATGGTATTTGTATGCTTTAGTCAAAAACTTACATACAGCACCTTTAAACACTTGATTATGTCTTAAAGGTGCCCTAGAATGTGAAATTGAATTTATCTTGGCATAGTTAAATAACAAGAGTTCAGTACATGGACATGACATACAGTGAGTCTCAAACACCATTGTTTTCTCATTTAAATCTCGTTTTTAAAAAACACCCCTGAAAAACAGGCGAATCTCCACATAATACCGACTGTGACGCAATAGTCGGGATCATTAATATGTACGCCTCCAAAGATTTGCATATGCCAGCCCTCAATGCCAGGCGGAACTGCGCAGCCGAGTCATCGAAACAAGCGAGGATCATAGGGAAAATGGCAGATAATGGAAATAAATGCTATGTTCCAGGCTGTGCAGGGGATGTGAGTACTTTTCATACCCTTCCCACAGAAAAGGAAATGTCAACAGGCGTGGTTTATGTTTATATATAACGTTAATCGGATACCGCAACAGTTTAATTCGAAGTTAGTTGTTAGTTTGCTCTGCCCATTTCACCACGGACTTATTTTTTAACCTGGAAGCTGAGGCGATATCAAGCAGGCTTCTCTCAGGGAATAAATTATATACAGGAAGCACATCTTTCCACACAGCGCGAGTTTATCTGGACACTTGCCAAACTCGTTATGAAATCAATGATGTACATCATCGTGTTCGCATTGGTGAAAGCATTAGAGAGTGCAACTGCGTTGCTATGATAAGATCTTCATTCTCGCGATCAACAGACTGTCATCTGCTTGATGAAAATAGATTTAAATACTTTATAAACATCTCACGATTCGTTAATCTCGATAGCTGTAATAGTAAAAATGTATAATATCTGTAGTAAAAGTATTCGAGAGAGTTTCACCTGTAATACGTAGCTATTTCATATGCAAGCATGTCAGCCAATCACAGCAGTGGCCGGTTACACTGACTCCCACAGCCAATCACATCAGTTACACTGAATCCCACAGCAGACACGCCCCTTCAAACAGAGTGTTCAAATCAGAGGCTAAAATCAGGCTAGGAAAAATGCCTTTTATTTCTAAATGACTATTTTTGATCTAAAAAAAATACTAACATAAGGGCAACCCAGACAACATTATAAAATAATAAAATAACCCCATTCTAGGGCACCTTTAAGTGAACAAACAGTTGGGAAATGAAATGCTTGTCTAACAGTATATTCGATCAGTGCATTAGGTTTTAAAGTGGCAGCAGCTTAATTAGGGTGTAACAATACATCGTTATATCGAGATATAAAAATGTGACACTATGTATCTAGGTAAAAGATATGATTTTCGAAAGTGTTAGATTTATCCAAGACTTAGCTTGCTGTATTTATAATAATATTTTTAATCAAAAAATGTGAATTGTGTCATGTAAAGTTTCAGTGACATTACTAAATTAAATTACTATTGTATATAATGTTGAATATAATGTATAATTATGCAATGGGGGAATATTTGTGGGTCTTGATAATTAAATAATACATTAATTGAATAATAATAATAAAGTAAAAATACAACAAAAAAACTATTTTGGTTTAAAATATCACAATAGTATCATATTGTGATTTCAGTATTGTAATTTATATAACTCAACTCACTCAACTCAACTATTTATATAGCACCACTAAAAACAACAATTGTTGACCAAGGTGCTGTACACTATGTCAGACATCGTCAGCATTTTACACAGCATGTACAACAAAATACAGGACAGAACACAGAACAGACACCGGAAAAATAAGTTGCAATTATAAGCCAAAGAGAAATGATAGGTTTTGACTTTTGTTTTAAACTCATGCAGTGTAGCGGCAGTTCTAATAAAAACAGGGAGGCTGTTCCAAAGTTTTGGTGCAGCAACGGCAAAAGCTCGATCTCCTCTTGTTTTCAATCTAGCCCGAGGAACATTTAACAGTCTCTGGTTGGATGACCTAAGAGACCTTCCAGGATTTTGAATAGATAAATTCAGAGATGTAAACAGGAGCCAGACCATTCATAGATTTAAAAAACAGCATTAAGACTTTAAAATCAATTCTGTAACGGATTGACAGCCAATGCAGAGATTTCAGAACTGGGGTAATGTGCTCTCGTTTACGCACACCGGTAAGGAGCCTAGCGGCTGCATTCTGCACCATTTGCAGACGGTTGAGAGTTGCTTGGTTAATGCCCAAGTACAGAGAATTACAGTAGTCGAGTCTTGTCGAGATAAAAGCATGAATCACCCTTTCAAAGTCCTTAAAAGAAAGAAATGGTTTAACTTTAGCGAGGACTCTGAGATGAAAAAAGCTGGATTTGACTACCGTATTAATCGGTTTATCAAATTTGAGAGCACTATCGAAAAAAAAACGCCCAAATTCTTCACCGATGGCTTCAGACATGGAGACAAAAGGTCAAAATTTAAGCAGAGGGAGCTAGTAGCTTCTGATGGTCCAAAAACTATAACATCAGTTTTACATTCATTTAGGTGTAGAAAATGTAGGGACATCCAGGCTTTTACCTCCGCTATACAAGCCATCAGAGTATCTATACCCATGTTATTTGATCCCAAGGGCAAATATATTTGGGTATCGTCAGCATAACTATGAAAGGAGATGCCATGTTTCCTAAAAATCGACCCCAAGGGGAGCATATACAGGCAGAATAAAATTGGAGCAAGAATAGAACCTTGAGGGACCCCACATGTAAGAGGCTTTGCTTTTGAAGTAAATTCACCAATATTAACAGAAAATCGTCTATTACTCAAATAGGATTGAAACCATTTAAGGGCACTTCCCCGAATGCCCACCCAGTGTTCCAAACGTGAGATGAGGACAGAGTGGTCAATAGTGTCAAACGCCACACTCAGACCAGAATCAAGGGTTAGTAAAATGTCGTTTAAAACTTAAAAACTGTTTCTGTAGAATGGTTTTTCTTAAAACCTGATTGGACCACCTCAAAAATCTTATTTTCATTCAGAAAGCTCTGTAGTTGGTGAAACACTATTTTCTCTAAAATTTTTGATATAAAGGAAAGATTTGAGACTGGCCTAAAATTTGTCAGACCTGTCGGGTCTAAATTTGGCTTTTTGAGATGTGGATAGACAATGGCATGTTTCACGTCATCTGGTACCGTTGCTGTTTCAAGGCAGCTGTTCATAATCTTTTGAACAACAGGTCCAATCACCTCAAAAATTTGTTTAAAAAAACGTGGGGGAAGAACGTCAAAGGTGGATACTGAAGGTTTGAGCTTGCCTACAATATATTGTAAAGCATGCAGAGTTACAGGCTCAAAATGACTCAGGGTACTAGTGCAAAGTGGCGGGGCAGAAAAGTCAAGAGATACAGTTGGAATATTTAGCCTGATATTACTTATCTTATTCACAAAAATTTTTAGGAATGTGTCACATATAGCCAGAGACTCTGTGAAAAAGACCAACAGAGGGGTTAACAACAGCATTTATGGTGGAAAAAAAGAGCTCTTGGATTGTGATTATGTTTTTCAATCAGATCTGAGAAATACTTAAACTTAGCTTTTTTAACCACATTTTGATATTGTATCAAATTGTCCCTTAATATTTCATAAGAGACTTACAGCTTGTCTTTTTTCCACCTTCTTTCGGCCCTTCTGCAGACCTGACGAAGAGCACGGGTATCATCACTGAGCCAAGGCTCAGACTTTGGTTTGTGTAGTTTGGCTTTTATGGGCGCCAAAGAGTTTAAAATATTAGCGGAGACGGAATTGAAATGATTAAAAAAAATCACCCGCCACTCCAATTATCACAAAATAAATCAGATGATTGAGACACCTCCTTAAAAACAGTAGTGAATTCAGTACAAGTAGTCGGTGTGATTTTACGAGACCATCAAACAGCCTTAGTGGGTCTTGTAATATTAAAACAAGTGGGAATTTTTAAAGTAATAGGCTTGTGATCAGAGATACACTGTCAGGCCACATGTAAGCACCAGATCAAGCGTGTGGCCCTGAATACGAGTAGGAGTAGGGCTGGATGATTAATCGAAAAATAATCGAAACCGAAATTCAGAGCCTATAACCGACGCAATTTTACCAGGTCGGTTATTTCGGTTTTTGAATCCTATTATTTCCGCCTCCTGCGTGTTCATGTACTTTCCCCTTAAAACATATTACCGCGTGTGTAGTCACGTGACTCCGCACCATCCAGTTTGCACATTGAAGCAAAATGAGCTCCTTTCACACAGCGCGTTGATCCCGGGAAATTGTCGGGAAATTTCCTTCTGTGTGAACGCAAACACGAGCCGGGATTGATGCCAGGTTGGGGACCTAGTAACATTGCTGTGTTCAGTCCCGAAACGCGCGCTGTGTGAATAAAAGCTGTAATCAATGCAGTGTCGTCGTAATGATGACGCCGAAGCCGGGATCGTTCGCCAGCGTGTTTATGATCGAATCAGAGAAAAGAAATGCACAAGCGTGGTTTCTAGAGAGAGAAATCGCAGCTTATAACCAAACTGTAGACGCTGCTGAGACATTACATGTGTGCATTGCTCAAAAAGAGAAAGAGAGACTGACAAACGCCCAGCAAGTGCCTCCACAAAGCAGGTGTCTAACACAAGCATTTACAAATACTATACGATATGAAAATGATTTGTTTTTTTAGTTTTATACAAGTTATATTTTACTTTTAAGATGGCAATATTTACAATAATTTATTATGTTTACAAAAATAACTTTTTAAAAGTTCTTTATTTTCTACATTTTTAGGAAACTTTATTTTTACATTAAAACTTTAAATACGTTTTTTATAAGACGTTTTTATTTCAAGCATTGTATGCTGTTTAATTCAAATGTTTGAAATATTTAATAAATACGAATTAATAGCTATCTGTGTGTTTCCTTAATTTAGAATCACAAAGATAGGATTATGCACTCTTTCATTAGAAAAAATAACCGTAAACATTTACAGTAAAAGCCTTGTTAGTGACATGAGATTTTTTTTTTTAATAATCGCTCAATAATCATAATCGAGGTGACTTGTTCGATTAATCGCGATTATGATTTTAGCCAAAATCGTCCAGCCCTAAGTAGGAGCATTCACAAGCTGTACCAAATCAAAAGAATCAATAAGGCTCAAATTCTTTGGCTAATAGACTAGCTGGGCAACACACATGTGTGTTAAAATCCCCAAGTATTAGTAGTCTATCAAAATTGGGGATAATTCCCCCTAAAAAGTCTGAAAACTCATTAAGTCTTTGTGAGGTTTTGGTGGATGATAAATGACTGAAATCGCCACTGGATTATCCAATTCCAAGACGAATGATTGAAATTCAAAACTCGCATAGACATCAGTCGCTAGCATCCGACAACAGTAGTTCGGTTTAAAAATAGAAGCCAGTCCTCCTCCTCGGCCCGCTGAACGAGGGGAGTTTTAAAATGTACAATCAGTTGGTACCAATTAAGAAAAGGGGCTCCTGTCCCCTGGAGTAAGCCAAGTTTCCGTGATAAACAAAGTCTAGGCTGTGTGAAGTAAAATAGTCATTGAGGATAACCGTCTTGTTAACCACTGATCATAGAAGGCATTGGCCTGGCATTGATCAACGACATCCTGATCTGTCGCGATTCGACGGTCCGCTGTGTAGCTCGGCATAGCAGAAGGAGGTGACCGGCACAAACACCGCCTCGGCACAGAGTGAGCTAGTCTTTGAAGGTTGATCCTGCAGATCACCTATAATCAGTTTATTCCACACATGCAGTTGCTCCATTGAACGCCCCACACAACGAAGCGGCCGCACCCTGCCACGTAGGCGCGAATGCCAGCGTGAAGCGGGAAATCCAATTCAGACCTCAGGAGAAGCTTGAACTTGACCACAAAACCTCCTGTTAAAACCTCATATGTTAAAAGTGATGAAACATTTTGTAGAATAGCGAACATAAAACACATTAAAACAAAGAGACGGGCAAATATAACAGGCAACGGACGGCAGGCCGGCAGGCCATACACACCGGCGCCATCTCTCCAACCTTAGACTAGCACAGCTAGGGAAATTCGAGCATGTCTTTGCGTCATTACGTCACATCTGTACACATAAAGAAGAGTCCCGGCTAGTAGGCTATATTGCGTGTGAGGAGGATGTTGGAGGTGGAAATTTTTAGCCTTTTCTCACAGCACTTTAAATCATTCAACTTATGGCGGATCCAGAAAGGAAAACGACAATCACCAGTGACAACTGGAGATTCACCAGTAAAACACAAAAGAATTCGGACTTCGGAGTGGGTGGTAGAGAAAAAAAAGAGACTTAGCTTATGATATGATAAGCGATCAGCGCGATTGCCTACTGCAATGCTTTTTTTCTATATATCGTAATCGAATACTTGGGCTCATTAAAATCGAATATTTAAATGACGTTTAATGAGAAATAAGTTATTTTTTTACTCAAGTTGTCATCACCATTTCTGAACGAGCTTTCGATAAGGCAATATACACAACAATCTTACGATATATCTTAAGAAATATAAAGAAAAGTGATGTAGTGAA
The DNA here is from genome assembly GCA_036326025.1 of Chrosomus eos. Taxonomy (NCBI): domain Eukaryota; kingdom Metazoa; phylum Chordata; class Actinopteri; order Cypriniformes; family Leuciscidae; genus Chrosomus; species Chrosomus eos. The sequence continues at coordinate 15,851,557 of CM070820.1, read as the reverse complement.
ATAGTCTTTCCTCATTCGATTGGTGTTTGGATTTCATGTGATTTCTCATTGTGGTGGTTATATTATGATAACTCAGTTTCATTAATTAATTTGATCAAAAGTAATTCCATTTTGTAAGTTAGTTTAGTAAGATCATTTTTAGCCAATAATTCCAAACTTCACAAGGCAGACAACGACACTAATCAAATACAATAAACTTCTTAACTACACAGCAACACAGTTCACTTTTATGACGGATAGATGCACTTTTGATGATGGATAGATGCATTTTGATGATGGACAGATGCACTTTTATGATGGATAGATGCACTTCTATGATGGATAGATGCATTTTGATGATGGACAGATGCACTTTTTAAAAGTCCGGAAGGGTGGTATTAATATATATTTAAAAAAATCATTTTTTGGGGTGTTTTTGTTATGATTTATAATTAATATTTATGCAATAATTATGACCCATTTTTTCCCCATTGAATATAATAGAAATTATTATTCTTATTTTTTTTTTAAAGCTGTATTTCATTTGAGTCAAACCTAGGCCTCATGAAAGCAATTTTTGAATCATTTCAAAAATTGGTTTCATGAGGCCTAGGTTTGACTCAAATGAAATACAGCTTTAAAAAAATGGATGGATGCCATCTGGTGGACAAACTGAGCATTATAAAAATTCAAAACACATATGTAATCAGAATTTATTAGTGTGTATGTGTATAAAAGTGTGTTTGTGTGGGTGTGTATGTTTTGCACTCTTGATGTTTTTTATAGATTCACCCTTTCACTGTTGTGTGCTTTTTTTCTGGATCGTGGCTGATTTGTAGATTGCACGCACAAAAAAACTCTGTATTTTCACATTTTTGCCAATTTCCCATTCATTTCCTATGCGGGGTCCTGAGTGTGACTATTTTTTTTTTACAACCACTTAGACTATTAAAATCCTGTCCCCAATTTTTTTGGGTGTTCATATACCAAGTACCAACAAAGTCTCCAAATTTCGGACCATTCCGATGAAGCTATGATTTTTAAAAAATAATTTAAATGCTTCGGGTCCATTTGGACCGAAGGACCCCTTAATATACAAATTAAATAAACACTGCTTTATTTTTTCAGCTACAGTAGGTGTATTTAACAGTAGCATTGAATGAAAATAAAACATAGGTCTTTACTAGGGGTGGAACGGTATATGTATTCGTATTGAACCGAAACGGTACGGGCGTCACGGTTCGGTGCACACATTTGCACGGAGAATACACGCTATGAAAATAAATAAAACTCTAAATAGCGATAAATTTCGCTCTATTCGCGCTTGGTGTGAACACAGCATAATGAACAGGCTGCGATGTCAAGATTGCAATGCTGGAGTGTGTGTGCGTACCCGCGAGAGAGAGGCGCGATTGAACTGTGTGTGTATGTGAGATAGATGCGTGGGCGCACAGTGGAAACAAAAACATACTCCGTCATTTTGTTCATACAGGACATCATTCAAACTGCAAAGTGTTTACTTATATTTGTGTACACTCAATAAAACACAACATTGTGCTTTTGTCACACTCTAAACTCACACACACAGTTTTAAAAGCAAAACATTTATCCAAACCCATTTCAAAACAGTATGTGGGTTCCATCTTTTGGACATTCTTCATATCGCATTGGTTTTCATTTCATGTCCTCGGAGTCGGAGCACTAATCTGTTTATTTTTAAGTTACACATTCTACATTGATTAAAAAAGAAAATCAAATGTGTTTTTAATGGTAGTTTTACTTCATACAGAAATCAATTATTTATAATTCCGATGAGAATAAAGTTAGGGTTTATTAAAATTGTAAATCTAGCTAATTAATTTTAAATTCATTCAGGTACAATTGACCCTTCGCAGGGAGCTTGATTGACAGGTGATCTGACCAATCATACTTCGCCATTCTGTCCGACAAAGCAGTCAGGAGAGTTAGTAGATTAACATGGGAGGATTTGAACTTGAAAAACTGAATATACTGACGCCTTTCCGCAGATAAAACAACAATCCTTATGTTCATTCATGTTTATTTGATGCTATAAATGAACTAGAAGGAAGAGATGATCGGTTCACGAGCAGCTTTAACTGATGCTCTACAACGATCTGTCACAACACATTAAAGAGCCACAAAACGGTATTTATTGTTTAAATTTCTTTTAAAAAAAAGACTAAATTTGAAAGGTAGACTTTGTTTAATATGTTTAATATCAAAAGTAATCGAAAAGTATCCTAGTCTGTCCTGTCTGTCCGCGTGTTGTCAGTCTCCTCTCTGCTCCGCGATGTATTTTTCACTGCGTGAGAAGTTGAACATGGTGAGAGCGTGAGAGCGGCGTAGCTTGTCGGACATAGCGACAGTAACTAAGGAGGACGGGTCTTTGCGAAGGGTCAATTACCAACATATCTCAAGGTATTTTTGTCTTTTTAATCATTTAATTAATAAACGAATTATATATAAAACTATTGTCAGGGCACTACAAATAAACTGGTTCTATGCCTTTATTAATAAAACTTATTTAAAAAAATACAAGGTTTAAAGGGATAGGGATACTCCACCGTTTTTTCATATTAGACAATGTTATTCTCTTATCTAAGATGATTTGATACATGCCTCTCTCGTCTCCGTGCGTGCACTTAATCGCTCTGTCGGGCGGAGAACTTTGAGAGCAGTTAGCTTAGCCCCATTCATTGTATATGGGCCAAACAGAGATGAAGTTAGAAGCGACCAAACAAATCCACGTTTTCTCTATTTAAATATAGTTACACGAGTAGTTACACGACCAAGTATGGTGACTCTAAATAAAATGTGGCGCTTTTTATAAGCGGGTAAAATGGATAACTATAATGTATGGCGGAATAGCACTTATTGGGAGCACTTCGACTCGGCGCAGTAATATCTTCACTCGTGAAAAGTCCTCTCCCCCTCTCCCTCTCCCTGTCATTTCCATCAATAGAACCAACACGACTTTTACCTGTGCTACTAGCAAACTGCAAGAGATCATTTACAATGGCGGACTATGTAGATAATTATGACTTGTTTGTAGCAGACCCAGAGCCATATCTGTTTAAGCCCGAGTACACAGAGGAGGAACTAATGGAAGCTTGTTTCCGCCACAGAATGAAAAATAAAAAAGGTAATTGTCGCAGATATAAAGTCGCAATTGCGTGATATAAAGTCAGAATTGTGAGATATAAAGTCAGAATTGCGAGATATAAAGTCGCAATTGCGTGTTATAAAGTCAGAATTGTGAGATATAAAGTCAGAATTGCGAGATATAGTCAGAATTGTGAGATATAAACTCGCAATTGCGAGTTATAAAGTCCAATTATATGGGGGAAAAAGACGGACTTTTTTTCCTCAGAATAGTTTCTCACAATTCTGACTTTATAACACGCAATTGCAACTTTATATCACGCAATTCTGACTTTATCACACAATTCTGACTTTATAACACACATTGCGACTTTATATCTCGCAATTCTGAGAAATAAAGTCAGAATTGCGAGATGAAAACTCGCAATTGTGAGAAAAAAAGTCGCAATTACCTTTTTTATTTTTCATTCTGTGGCGGAAACAAGCTTCCATTAGTTCCTCCTCTGTGTACTCGGGCTTAAACAGATATGGCTCTGGGTCTGCTACAAACAAGTCATAATTATCTACATAGTCCGCCATTGTAAATGATATCTTGCAGTTTGCTAGTAGCACAGGTAGAAGTAAAAGTCACGTTGGTTCTATTGACGAAATGACAGGGAGAGGGGGGAGAGGACTTTTCACGAGTGAAGATATTACAGCGCCGAGTCGAAGTGCTCCCAATAAGTGCTATTCCGCCATACATTATAGTTATCCATTTTACCCGCTTATAAAAAGCGCCACATTTTATTTAGAGTCACCATACTTGGTCGTGTAACTACTCGTGTAACTATATTTAAATAGAGAAAACGTGGATTTGTTTGGTCGCTTCTAACTTCATCTCTGTTTGGCCCATATACAATGAATGGGGCTAAGCTAACTGCTCTCAAAGTTCTCCGCCCGACAGAGCGATTAAGTGCACGCACGGAGACGAGAGAGGCATGTATCAAATCATCTTAGATAAGAGAATAACATTGTCTAATATGAAAAAACGGTGGAGTATCCCTTTAAGACATTTATAAAAATGCCTTCAGCATTTTTGTTTTGCTTTTCACTCCATTGTACCGAAATCGTATGTATCGTATGTACTAGTATGTACTCGTATTGTACCGAGGTATGAACCGAACCGTGACTTCTGTGAACCGTTCCACCCCTAGTCTTTACTGTATAAATTATACATTGATTCTTATTAAAGCAACTATTAAAGTTCTCAGTCAAGAGCAGTGAGTGATTTCCTCTGTTTTTTGTTCCTCCAGGTGGATGCTGCACATTGGTGGTGGTTGAGGAGATTCCCACCCTTCTATGTAAAGCGCTTTGAGTGTCCAGAAAAGCGCTATATAAATGTAATTATTTATTATTATTATTTGTTGTTTTATTAACATTAAAGGGACAGTTCTCCCCAAAATGAAAATGGTCATCATTTACTTTCTCAAGTTGATTTAAACCCAAATAAGTTTGTCTTCTGTTGAAAAAAAAATTATTTGGAAGAATGTGGGTAACCAAACACAGCAGATTTTCTCTCAATTTTCTCTGTTTGTTTCACTTTATACATAACCAACTTTGTATACGTAAACCTTGTGTGTATTTGACAGTATTAGCGCAGTAAGACAAATAACTTAGTGCATGTGCGCTTTGGGTGTATGGTCAAATAACAATTATTCTGTGTTGTTACGTGTGATTATAAAAGATGATCGTCACCTTCAACAGCGGACTCGGCGACGGTTGATGCGCGCATCTCTAGGGTAACATCATACACTGATGAATGAGCGCTGCTTTTAAATGAACATTTCTTTAAAACAAATTTGATTTGTCAGACGTTCATTTTCTTAAAGGGGGGGTGAAATGCTGTTTCATGCATAGTGAGTTTTTTTACACTGTTAAAGATTTGGATTACCATGGTAAACATGGACAAAGTTTCAAAAATGAAGTTGTTATTTTGATGGAGTATTTCTGTTCCAAAAATACTCCTTCCGGTTTGTCAAGTTTCGGAAAGTTCTTTTCGAATACGGGGCTACGTGACGTCAGAGTGGGCGGAATTTCCTTATACGGGTCTTAACCCTTTATGACCTGCCATAGAACAATTCCACCAGAGTATATCTTTGTATTTTTACATGCTGTGCTGTCATTTTTTTGAGCATTTTCATATGCCATACATCAAAATAATCCTTACTCTCCCAGTTTGAAGGCTATGTTTGTAATATTGTAATTTTTTTTTTATTTTTTTTTTTACATATTTTCTTCAATACAAAAAATGAATAAATGTCAACTTCAAACTTGTCAATGAGAAAAACGTGCACAAAACAATTTAAAACTATACAGAATTGATTTGAACTTTACATAAATTAGTTTTTAAGATACACTCATTTTTACACTCATTCAAAAAAAAGGCGTGTACTTTCGTTTAGACATAACGCTGCGTGCGTGCGCGCGCCCGCGCTCACGCATGTGTGTGTGTGTGTGTGTGAATGTCCATTTATTTGTGAACGTCTAAAGGAGAAAGAAATAATCAAATAAAGCGATGGTAAAAAGACAATAACGATATAAGGAACATATAGCAAATGGGAGTCAAACGGGAGTCAAACGCATGGTCAAATGACGCAGCGTGTGACGTCACAACATGTGACACACACGGGGGTCATAGTGCACAGAACGTCATACGTCAATGAGTCATCGGAAGACGTAAATATCAATCGGAGATCTACAGAACATGTGTGGAAAGACGTGCAATGCATTTTTGTGTTGTTTTTTGTAAACGAATATTACGCAGTTTGTACAGACTGATTAGAGGGTTAAAACAACGCAACATGGGCATGTTGGAGGCTTAAACTGAACATGTTACATCTCTGGTTTTGTATGCAAAAAGAATGATTGAGCTAGCCATTTGGTTTCAGTTTCTATAGGCTTTTAAACAGACACACGCGGTCTTAAAGGGTTAAGGCACTTCTCCCGGAAGGGCGCAGCTGTAGCCTAGAGCGTACGAGAGCGTCCATCAGAGCGCTGGGCTCTGCTGCACTGCAATCAAAAAAATGGCACCAAAAAGTGTGTTTTTGGTTGCCAGGGCAAGACAACACTGCACAAATTTCCAAAGAACCCAGAGTTAAGGGACCTGTGGATGGATTTTGTTTTTCCAGAGCAGCAACGGTTGCGCAAGTGTTCTTATTTGTTCCCTTCATTTCGGCGGTAGCTGCTAATAGTTTTATAAACAAGGCACAGTTCGACGATTTGCAGATCGCCTAATACTTAAAATGGAGCAGTCCCAACGATAAAGGTTCACGGAACCGCAGGCGGTGAGTAAAACTGCTTCAAATGTCTGTGTTAACTATCGGCGTGTAAGCTAAGCACAGCAAGTAAACAACATGATCACGTACAGTTAATGTATCGATGGAGCATGCGATGTATGGTGTGTGTTTGTGTTTTTAAATACAGTTGTTTAGCTGGCCACTGTAGGTGTCAGTTTGTTTATTGTAAAAATAAATCATGTCCTCATAAACCACGAGTCGGTCTGTTTACAACACACGCAAAAGCTTAGCGCGCTCCCGCCCACACGGCACGCCTCCACCGGCTCGGGTTTTTCCGGAAAGACTCGGTACAGCCTATCTTTCTTTTATAAATATAATAAAACTAAAGACTTTTTGGAGATATGAAGGATGCAATACTACTCTATAGGTACTCAAGATTAACATGAGATTGAGTGAAACTGAGTATTTCACCCCCCCCTTTAATGGCATAAACAGGCTTTACTCCCTTTAAACTTAAACTGGAATGTCACTGTTTCTGTCACTGCGACTTCCCGAACAGGCGAACACGCGCACACACATCACTTTTGAAGTAAAATTGAAAATTGAGGATGCAGTGCATCGCGATATTGAATTGAACTGAATTTTTACTTCCACTCAAAAATTTACAACATTCCACTTATTTACAACATGGTGTAATAAATTATCTCTGAGGTATTTTGAGCTGAAACTTCACAGACTCATTCTGGGGACACCCGAGACTTTTTGGTCCCCTTTAAAGTGCCCCTATTATGCTATTTTAAAGGGGTCATATGATGCGATTTCTTGTTTTTTCTTTAGTGTGTTATGTAGCTGTTTGTGCAAGTATAAGATCTGCAGAGTTACAAAGCTCAAAGTCTACAAAGCACAAATCTACGTCAGTATGTGGGGGGAGTTTTAGAACACCGCCCAAACATATATGCAAAGAAAGACAGCGTAACCATGTTGTGGAGACACTTTTTTTCGTTGCAAATGCCAAACCACTTTGTTTGGCCTTCCAAAAGAGGACACAATTAGAAAACAGTGGTTAAGCTTTATTTACAACACTGTTCTAGAACAGTACAGCCAAAATATTCGACTGTGTGCTGAGCATTTTTCGGAGGACTGTTTCTAGAACCTGTGAGAGTACAAGGCCGGCTGTGCACAAAGGCTGTGCGTTGCGAAGTTCGTCTGTTATAGGTAGGGTTGGGTACCGAAACTCAGTTCCGACGTAAACGGTAGTAACCAGACCGAATAAGCACAAAAATTTTGGTGCCTGACTTCATTAGTAGTGCTGGGTAAAAATATCGATTCATCAATGCATTGCAATTATTTGTTTCTCATTTCAATATCGATTCATCAAATCCTATGAATCGATTCAGCCCAACGGCCAGTGCCGGCGCTGTGGGCAACACTCTAGTGAGAGCGTTCAGCGTTGTATAAGACGCTGTTTTCATCAGAGAATGTTTAAATACCATAGACATCATGATGACGATCAGAGCGCGCGCTGACACGGAGAAAAGCCTTGTTTAAACTCGACGCGTCCGTTTCTTTTAGTGTCTATAATCCGCACGAGCGCGAAGGTGCGCGCGGCAAAAATGACGCGTTGGTTGCGCAAGACCTCATTTCGCTTGGCTGTGTGCAAGGCTTTTTTTTGTAACAGCGCGCGGCACCGCATCCGAGGATGAACGACTTCAAGCCCAATATCTGCCCGCGCATGTACAATTGCAGTTCATTGACATTTTTTTGTTGTTAATGTTTTGTTTACTGTGTGTGATTCATTTAATGGAAAGCGCATTCACTTCTAGTTGTCTTGGTGTTAATTTTAAATAAACAGAGCAATAGCTAATCAGTGTCTGCTCGTTTATTCAAACTAAGTTGTCCTATAACAGACGAACGTCGCAACGATCAAAAAACCTGCATGTGCACTAGTTTGATAACAAATGCTTTATTTATATTTAGTTAACATGTTATATATTGTACTAAAATGTTACGAGTTATATGATGGAAATGTCTGTATCCTACATATAGGCACAGTAAATAAGCCTAAGGTTCTCTGATCAGCTGTTCAGTGTTATTTATTGTGTTGACAAAATAGCACTTTGTAATGTTATAATATCTATGGTTGCACTTTGTTTTATGAGTATGCACATTTTGTGCTTCTGTTTACATTTATTTTATAACTTGAATGTATAGGAAGAAAGAAATATACTTTCTACTACTTACAGTTACATGCACTTTATAGGTGTTAATAAAGCACCTGTTTATTACAGTTGTGGTTTGTATTAAACACATGTACAATATTGTACAGTTTGTTCTACTAAATAAACCATGACAGGAAATATGCTGGGGTCAATAATTTGTACTTAAACATTGGTAATACTGCACACATTATTTAAAAATATACCCAGGCACTTAATTACTTGTGTATTTACTTATTATTGAATCGATATCGAAGCTAATAAATCAATATCGAATCGAATCGAAATCGAATCGAATCGAAGCCTCAAGAATCGAAATCGAATCGAATTGTGAAATTCCTAACAATACCCAGCCCTATTCATTAGGCACAGACGCAAGGTCTCTCTCTCTCTCCCTCTCCGCCGTGCGTGCGATACACAGTTTGGAGCACAGTCTCTTCTGTCTCGCATGTGTGCTCTTGCTCGCTCGCTCTAGATTCCGGGAGATTTTAACTAATATACAAGAGATTCCCGGAACTTCCGGGAGACTTGGGATGTCTGCTGATAGCGAGGGGATTAATGAAGATGCCGAAGACAAAACGCTCCAAGGTTTGGCTGCATTTCACGTGTAAAATTATGCGTCAGAACGCCCTCTAGGTGTGCCGATAGTCTGAAGCCCATAGAGAATCAAGTAGGGCTGGGCGATATGGCCTAAAAATAAAATCTCCGATTTTATTTTTTTAATTCGATTTCCGATTTTTTCCTGATTTTCCCCCCTACTTATTAAGCAAAGCAATAAGTACAAACGGCAGACAACTTAAAGCAAATTTTGCTTTTATTTAATCAAAAGCAAGACAAATGTAAAGCATTAACAATACATTCAAATCTGAGGAAAACTAGACAAGTGACATTTTTCATTTTATCTGGCCCAAACAATGCAACAACATACAGGGATACATGGCATGAACATGCACTGCATCTTACTCTTAGCAGAATTAAATTTTTCAAACCAAAAATAGAAAAAATACTGTCTTTAATTGCACTTTGCATAGAATTTTAAATAACATAAAAAGGCAACACCTCTGTCTTGGGTAAAATACTAATGTAAACAAAAATTTAGCAGAGTACAAAATAAATAATACATCAACTAGGGGTGCTCCGATCAGGATTTTTGGGGCCGATCACCGATCTCCGATACTGGAAGCTGTATCACCCGATACCGATCACCGATCACAGGGTCTATTTGAAGACTTCTATTTATCATATATCATTAATTATTAAACTATATTTAACAACAATGTACATTAAGTATTACATGTAAGAGAAGACAATGTATCATGAATTGACACCTGTGTATTTATTTGCAAGCAACATGTCCAGCATATTAACTTAGCAGCCTGTGCTTGGTTATTGGGAGCAGCTTAGGGCTTGACAAATACAACTTTCCTGTAGAATATAAAATAAAATAAATAAAAGACAGAACATCTGAGTCTTTAAATTTAGCTTTAGACTACTTTAAACTAAAAACTACAACAAAAAAGGCTATAGCCAAAATAATGTTTTGAGTCAGTCAGCCATCAGTTTTTCTAATACACTTAAGGCCACAGGTAGTAAAGTGCACAGCAACAAAAACTACAAATAACTAACAACTTTCATATCTGTAACTTTGCTTTTTTATGGGATGATTAGTCAGATTTTGTGGGCATTTAGAGAGGAAGAGAGAGGCAGAGAATGAGTGAGTGGGGATAGAGATTATTATATTAATTTCTCTCAATTTCTTGGTAATTATTATTAAATTTTTTTTGCAAGAACCCTTCAGATTTAAAAAGCCGCCACTACTGGTCACACACATCTATATGGTTAGATTGATTTGTTTAGATCCAGTGAAGTTGGTCGTACCATGTACTTAATATGAATAAATAAAATATCTCCAGTTAACTAGCAGAGCATTCATTTAGTTCGCTCTTAAATAAGAAATCTTGCGCTAAAATGTGTTTTTGAACACAAGCTGCGCGCTCGTTGCCGTGGCGATCAGTGTCATGGATACAGTGTTCTCTGTGCCTCGCGCAGTCTTCACTCGGACGCACGCTTCAATCTACCGCCGTTGCGGACTCTATTCATTCCGGTGAAATCACGAAATAAAACACAAACGTGTCCCTGCTTGATAGACTGTTACCACTGATGAACATATTCAGTTTTGATGAGAGAAAAAATATGAATGCGTGCGGATTAGAACCAGTAACCTCTGACACGCTCGGCAAACGATCTCCCACGAGACCACTGAAGAATTCAAACGCAGGCTACGTTGCGGATCGATGGATTTATTTACATGTTGAGCAGAGAGGCTGCACAGTTTGACAAGCGGCCGCGGCATGGTAGGCTACACGCATTGCAGATTGCTAATGAATCGTCTTTTTCACACACCTTGTAGAATTGCCAGACCGGTGAAGCCATTTTTAACAGGGCGTAAAAAAATTGTCTCGCGAGTTTTGCTTCATCTGATCGGCTTTTCTGGATCGGCCTTTATGGAGATCACACATCCCAAAGCAATAATCGGCCGATCATGATCGGCGACCGATCAATCGGAGTACCCTTAACATCAACTCCAACTGAAATTGATCAAGTGCAAACTTTGCTTTAAAAAAATAAACCGTGCCATTTGTGTCCCTGAATGTATGAACACTTGAACAGGATAGAAAAAAATCACATTTTGGTTCAGGTGCAGAACATGAGATATCTGCTTAGGCTGATTTTCCTTGCCAAAAATGTTTAAATGTTATTGACAGCAACTTGTCCACTGCCTCTGGCTTGAGGCAAGCTCTGCTGCATGTGACACCTCCTCCCCCACACTGAAAAGCTTCTCAGATGGGGCACTTGTTGCAGGGATACTGAGGTATTTCTTGGCCAGGTGACTGAGCCTTGAGAAGTTGGATTTGTTGATCTTCCACCACTGCAGTGGATCAGTGTCAGGGTCTGCCTCTGGCAAGAGCAGATAGGTTGCCAGTTCAGTCTCTATTTTAGCTTCTTCCGACTGGTCAGAGGTTGGCACAACAACACTCTTCTTGAAGAAGGTCTTTTTCCTCTTGGGGTCTGGCTGAGGCCTTGCCTCTTCCTGGTCCACCTGCACAACTGGACCAGGCTGTGGTGTGCTTTTGTCAGCGGGGAAAGACAGAAGTTCACTGACAGCTCTTTTTTTGACTTGCTCCACCTTGTCTGGGTCGATGTAGGATGTCCGGAACCTTGGATCCATCAGAGAGGCCATGTCCAAGAGCTCATCCTTGACAGGATCACTGTATTTGTCAACAAGGTATCCCAGTATTTTCCTTTTTATTGTTTTGGTAAGCTCTGTGTCGTTGTCCTCAGGTTGCAAAAGACTAGTTTTGAACATATGGATAACAGGCTTGACGTATGAGACACTGACACATTTCCCCTGATAGCGCATCCGTAAAGTCCTGGAGTGCTTTAACGGCCTTGTTTACTGACTCCAAAACCTCGATGTCTTGCCAAGAGGGCACAAGATGGCGGCTTTTAACATCAGACCCCAGGACACGGGGTCTCCTGTTCCAGGAATCGCTCGATCATCTTTTGGCGGGAGCCCCATCTGGTTGGGGATTCTGTTGTTAGCTGATGAGGGGAAGGCCAAGCTCTGACTGAGCTACACCCAGCTCTCTTCTTTTCTTCCAGCTGTAGGAAAAAGCAGCGACTATCTTCTTACATACTCCAATGGCACGATCTATGCGGGGATCCTTAACACCATTCTCTGTATGATAAAGAATAAAACAAAGACATACATAACTATCGGGATGGGGACTTTAATAAATATCAGTCTACATCCATCTAAAAATTATTTATTTTCTTCTGTATTTCAAAACTTTGTCATTCCAAAACTCAGACACATATGATACAGATACACAAATATCTTTTTTTTTTACTATAGGCATATGTGCAGTTTGTGGAGAAATTTGAATCCATTTTATAAAATAATCCATTCGACTGTCTTTATGAATCAAATACAGATCAAATGGACATGCCATATAGAAACATTCTTGCCAAGTTTTTTTTTTTTTTTTGGCTAGGCCCAATAAAAAAAAAAATATTTTAATAAATCACGTACAGCTCTTAAATTTGGATGAACCGCAGTCAAGTAGTCAGACAATTGTCTTTTCTTAGTCAAGTCAGCTTGACTAAATGTTGGGTTGGCTGACTGAAAAAAATATAGCCTATATATCACATTAATTATCACGGCCGTATCGCCTGCGATAATTAATGTGATATGGCTCAGCTTGTCAGTGAACTACGGCTCTGTGTAGTAAATGCCACTCCATCTGAAAGCAGATGATGGCGATTTACTACTAATCAAGGAACCGGTTTTACTGACGAGATGCGCATAATGTCATCCGATATATCGCTCAGCCCTACGCTTGACTGCGTTTTGGATGAGGAAAATATGTGCTCGGTCAAAATTGAATATTTTATTTTACTTATTGTTAAACTTACCAATAGCGTTGTGTAGTTTGTGTCCAAAGCACTGGAGGTTTGGCCATCCGTTCACTCTCAGGGCTTTAATCATGTTGGTGCCGCTGTCCGTTGTCATGCAGCATAGACGATCCTCAGACAGGTTCCAGCAGTCGAGAGCGTCTTTCAGTCCCTTAGCAACAAGTTCACCGGTGTGGCCATCGGGAAAGTATGACGTTTGGAGGGAAATACTCCGCAAATCCCACGCATTGTTAATGAAATGCACCGTTAAACTCATAAGGTTGCATAGTCCGACTGGACCACATGGCGGATGTTGCCGAATAAAAGGACAGTTTCTCCAGTTTTCTGCTGACTTTCTCTCGTGTGTTGTTGTACAGCTGGGGCAAGGCGACTTCACTAGGGCTGGGTACCGAGTTCGGTACTTTTTAGGTACCGACCGAATTGCCTCGGTACTACAGAGTATCGAAACATGTCTTGTTTTTCGGTACCAAATTTCGGTACCTAAGTGGTTAATCTCTTCAACGTCAGTGAAACAATAAACATGCAGCATGATTGGCTGTGGCGGAAAACACTAGTTTATGCGGCTGCCCAGAGACGTAGCTCGTCGCACGTGAGGCTGTAGTGTGTGTGTGCTTCAGCTTAACAGTCTATGGTGTGTGCGTGTAAGCGTCCCAACCCAGATAGATAGAAAATATGTGGAAATGATCCAAAGTGTACCTATGTGCCAGACTCGATGCCAGAAGCACGCAATGCAATATTTTCGACAAGATAATTGCCGCCAAGACCTGTAACACGGTAAATCTGATAAGCACGCAGACACTTGAGAGTAGAAAGTTTATCCATTTTCGACTGCAAGAACTGGAGCGCGTCACAAATGAAACCGAAACTCAACATATAGGATACTTGCCTCATAGAGATGAGAAATAGGCCTGTAGACGGTCAAAATATGTCTACTTTTAAACAAAACAATTAGAAATAAATAGTTATTTCTATATCCATATAGGCACGCGCATTCACTACTGCAGGAATGACGACGAGTCAGCATCGTCATAATCATAGGCTATTTGCTGCCAGCACACTTATTAAGCACTTGTTCATTAATAAACAATTCAAATATATCCTTGCTGTTGTTTCCCGACATAATCATCCATAATCATAAGGCTACTGTTGCCAGTGCTTTGCGGTAGACACCTGCGCGGGACGGATTTTTCCCGCCCGCTCCCGCAAGATTTTGTCCCGCTCCAGCCCGCTCCCGCAAAAATATATGCTATTTTCTCCTGCTCCCGCCCGCGGCAATCAAGTTTCGTCCCGCTCCCCGCCCGCAAAATCCCGCCTAGTTTTTTTTTTTTTTTTAGGAATAGCATGTCGTTCACTGATGAGGGCTTCAGATTAATCCGTTTCTGCTCCAGCATGCGAGCGACCGCAAATAGGTGAAAGCCCTCGATGCTGTGCTGGAAGCTGGAATGCACATTTTTCTGTTGTTACATCTTTTAGTGCACTTGACACTTTCGACTGACTTGCCGTAAACGTCAGGGAAGTTTGTCTTTCAAAACGGTGTACACATGACACTTCAGACCTGAAGTTACAGACTTGTAGCCTACGTGAGTATTTTGCTGCATTTGTAACAGCTCGCAAAAGGAAGGCGCTTTCCAATGCTGTCGCATTGGCCTACTAGGCTACTAAAACATTTCCAAATATCAGACTTTTCTTTGTTTGGTTTAGTAGTTTTGCATGTTCCTTTCTTTAATAATGAACTAATATCTGTAGCACTAAACAATCCACCTGAGTCATGTGGTGCAGACATTTTGCCTCTCTGTGAATAAAAAAATCGTTTTTATTTTAGTTATCCTTGTTGCTTGTGCATTAGAAAAATAACGGTTTATTTGTTTCTAGTTGTTTTGTATCCTGCGGTAGTCCCGCGGGAGTGCAGGGCTGAGTTTCCCGATAACGTTGTCTCTTAGCGCGCTACGAAGACTCTTAAGGTATAACTTAACTGAAGGTATACCATTTCTAGGCGTGTTCCCCGAACTATACCTTAGAAAGCTACTTAAGGTATACCTTCTTACGTGCGACGTTACCGGGTGCTGTCCGTGGCGATGGTGCTGAATCTGTTGATATCGATGACTCGAGAATCAATTATTCACTCGTGCAGGGGCTGTTTATGTGAGAAAGCGCTGTTCTTTATAAAAGAAGCACTTCTGAAATAGTTGAAATTGCATTTACTAGGACTCATGGGATATTATAAAAAAATAATCCGAACTATAACAGCCTATAATAGTCTTGCCTACATATTTTAATATTGTATCATATATTGCTGCCATAATAATTTACATTTTTTTATGTGCTTTCTTCTCTTTCCCATTTTTGTTCGCTGAGGTGAGCTGCGATGAAATATTGTTCTTGTAAATACTTTCAAGCATTTCAGTAATAAAAGTGTACGTCACGTAGCTACGGTGCTCGGCAGTGATCAAAAAGGATTTAAACAGTGAATTTTGAATCTCTTCTTGTAAACTCAGAGATGTGGATTCAGACGGCAATTAAATTACCACACGACCTGTTTGTCAAAAATCAGTAGGTACTAATTTGGACAGAGATTTTTACCCGGGTTGGGTGAGAAAAAACACTGATATTATGGATTCGGACGGCACTAAAATAACCTACCTACCCCTGAAAATGTTTAAAATACCGTAAGAGCCCATGATAAACAATATTAGCGTCCGAATAGGATTTAACTGACAGTAGCCTATGCTTTCACTGGCCTTTAAAAGCGCTCTTTAATTAAAATAAATGTATAAAAATTTTATTATATAGCCTAGGCCTATAATAATATAATTAAAATTCTAACAACAATCAGTGTAATGACAATTTTATTCTTTGCATGAAAACACTTGAATTAGCCTAATTGAACACTGTCTGTGTGTATTAAAACTTCAGAATTATATTAATATCGACCTTTAACAGTGATAAGGTAAAGCTAAGAGTGGTCCAGACCAACCTTCCAAACGTATGACTTACAGAAGGTATACTTAACTAAGAGCGTTTCGGGAAACACGTATTAACGATAAGGTACAGCATAAGGTGTAACTTAAGAACGACGTAACTTTAAGAAAAGAACCAAGATGGCGCCGAGGCAGGGCGCCGTAGCAAGAGCTCTCATTTGTGCTGTTTGTTTTATGTTTGTTTTTATCTTTGATGCACTTGCCACTTTAAGCTATGGCCGCGAGACACTTCTGAGGATTCGCGAGGAAGTGTGTGGACTCTCATATGTTAATATTGATCTGAGGTGTGCCGATTTTGAAGCGTGCCCCATTCGAGGCAAGCGAGGCCAGGGGTCGGGACACGGAGGTCGCGAGCACAGTGGAAAGGCCGGGAGCAGGCGTCGCCACACACGCCGCTCATCTGAGCCCCTGAGTGGGGGTATCAGCACAGGCGACCAACGCCGGAGGCGCAGACACCGTGGGAAGCGAGGGGGGCTGCTTGTGAAGCTGCGTAGCCGCCAGTCGCGGATCCCGCTGCCGTCTATCTACTTGGCAAATGTCCAATCACTGCCGAACAAGACGGACGACCTGTTGAGCCGCATTAAGACCCAGCGCGAGGCCAGGGACTGTTCCGTGTTCTGTCTGACGGAGACGTGGCTGCACAGTGGCGTACCAGACTCTTCTTTCCAGCCGCCGGGCTTCTCCGTTCACCGTTCAGACAGGGTGAAAGAGCGCACCGGGAAATCGAAGGGTGGAGGTGTGTGTTTTTTAATTAACGAACTTTGGTGCACGGATTGTGTCATCGTGAACAAAACCTGCAACGCTAACTTGGAATGTCTTATTTTAAAATGCCGCCCCTTTTATCTCCCACAGGAGTTTTCGGTAATGTTCCTGTGTGGTGTTTATATACATCCGCGGGCAGACATCTCGGTTGCCTTGCGGGAGCTAAGTGACATTGTACACAAATTTGAGAACTCCTATGCTAATGCTGTGGTCATAGTAGCCGGTGATTTTAATAAGAGTAACTTCAAAACTGTTTTTCCCAACTACTATCAGCATGTTAAAGAACCAACTAGAGGAGCACATATCCTGGATCACTGTTACAGTAATGTAAAATCTGCTTATAAATCTAGTCTCAGACCAGCTTTTGGAAAATCAGATCACACCTCTGTGTTACTTCTTCCTGCATATATACAGAGGAGTAAACAACTAAAACCCTCATCATGTACTGTTCAGTGCTGGACGAAGGAGAATGAAATGACATTACAGGGATGTTTTGATGCTACTGATTGGTCTGTGTTCCATTCAGAAAATGTGGATGAGTATTGTGATGCAGTGACTGGGTACATTGATTTCTGCATTGACTGCTGTGTTCCAAAAAAGGTGATAAAACGACATGCTAGCCAGAACCCGTGGTATAATGGCGAAGTGAATAAGAAAATGCAACAGCGGGCCATGGCTTTTAAATCTGGTGACGCTGTTGCTTATAAGTTGTCCAGATATTCTTTGGAACGGTCAATTAAAGCTGCTAAACGAGCCTACGGAGCTAAGATAGAGGGACATTTTATGGAGGCGGATTCACGACGGATGTGGCAAGGGTTAAATTCTATTACTACTAGGAAACCTAGAGGAGGATCCATCACGAATGTTAATCCATCCTTGCCAAACGAACTAAATAAGTTTTATTGTCGTTTTGAGATTGAAAGCGTTGATCCTGTTGTTTTTCCAGCTTGTAATGAGCAGAGTTTTGCCATTGTTCGTGAAGACGTTCAGAGGATCTTGTCTAGGACAAAGGTGAGGAAAGCACCTGGACCGGACGGTATTCACCCTCGTGTCCTTAAACTGTGTGCTGAGCAACTAAGTCCTGTTCTGACTGATCTGTTTAACATGTCATTGGTGAAATGTACTGTTCCAGCTAGCTTCAAAAGATCACTTATTATCCCAGTTCCTAAGAAGACACCTGTGTCGGGTTTGAATGACTATCGGCCAGTGGCCCTCACATCTGTCCTTATGAAAACCTTTGAGCGGCTGGTGCTAGACTTTATTAAAAATCAAATTCCTGTGTCTGTGGACCCTTTACAATTTGCATATAAGAAAAACAGAAGTGTTGAGGACGCCATTTGCTTTGCTTTGAACTCTGTCTATAAGCATCTAGATGTACAAAAATCATATGCTCGGATGCTTTTTATTGACTATAGCTCAGCTTTTAATTCAATGGTCCCTACAAAGCTCGTTCAAAAATTGCTAAGTCTTGGACTCGATGATGCCATTTGTAAATGGATTTTTAATTTTCTCACTAGTCGACCACAAAGGGTTAAAATTAATGGCTGTATTTCAGACGAATTGTATGTTAGTACTGGCTCTCCTCAGGGGTGTATCTTGAGCCCCCTATTGTTCACATTGTATACACATGACCTTGAAGCATTAGATGCCAATAATGTGATAATCAAATATGCAGATGATACAACAATCATTGGGCTGATCAGTTCAAATGATGAATCTCATTATCGCAAGGAGGTGGAGAATGTTGTTCAATGGAGCAAGGAAAATAACTTGCTTTTGAATACTTCAAAAACGTCTGAACTTGTTATTGATTTTTGTCGTCAAAATAGGAATCAGGTGCCTATTACCATTCATGATTCCAATGTGCAGATTGTTAAGGAATGTACTTTTTTGGGTGTGACTCTTACTCATGACTTGAACTGGAGCTCAAATACTACAATCATTGCTAAAAAAGCGCCTCTTCTTTTTACGTAGGCTTCGAGAGTTCACTCAAAATACCAAGATTCTTCTGAATTTTTATTATTGTGTAATTGAGAGTGTTTTAACTAGTTGTATTACTGTTTGGTTTGGTAATCTCACCCTGAAAGAGAAGAAAGCCTTGAACAAAGTGGTTTGCTCAGCCAGCAGGACTATCGGCTGCACTTTGCCGCTCCTGGAGTTAACATACAAAGCTAGACTAATGAAACGAGCTTTAAAAATTGTAAATGACACTTCGAGTCACCCTGCACGGGCCTCCTTTCAGATGCTTCCCTCAGGTAGAAGGTACCGTTCTGTCAAATGCACTACTGATCGCCATTTAAACAGTTTTTTTCCCCAAGCTGTGATCACTTTAAACAAAGCACTTTAAAAATAGGTTTTGAGTATTATTGATTTTATTGTACAGTATTTTATTACTGAGTTGTGTTGTATGTGGCTTTTGCTTGTCTGTCTTACATTATGTCCTTTATGTGTGACATTGTACTTTGAGAGACTTTTTGCACATCTTTTTCCAATGTGGTTTTGATACTGCAAATGGCTAATAAACTGAACTGAACTGAACTGAACGTAGCGTTAAGAAGGTTTCGGGAAACTCAGCCCTGGTCTCTGCTTTACACTCATATTTAATTTGCGGGAGTGCAGCGTATTCTCCCTCCCGCCCGCACCCGCAAGTGCACCTCATCATCCCGCCCGCTCCCGCAATGACCTTTCAAAATTTGTCCCGCGCCGCACTGTTTTGCGTCGCGACCCGCTTGTCCCGCGGGACTCCGGCGGGAGTGCAGACCTCTACTTTGCGGCAAGCTTCATTTGTGCTGAGCGCGAGGCATAAATCCCGCCCCCCAGTAGCCTATATTTAATTTAATTCACATTTATTTGTATAGCATTTTTCACAATACATATAGTTTCAAAGCTGCTTTGCAGAAATTGCATGTTTCTAAATTACAATTTAGAAAGATCTGTTATCAGAGGTGACAGTGAAATGCATTTCAATTAATTTTCATTCAGTTTCATTGTTAAACAATGCATTAAGATAAGGCAGAAACAATGAGCTCATTTAAGTAAAGAATACATGTTGTTAAATGATTAGGAAACATAGAAAAATTTAGCATTGGTGCTTTTTTACATACTCAAAATATGAGTGTGAAAAAGTCAACAAACTGAAAAATAAACTGAAAATTTAGGTAATATTATATATAAAACTGGTTACATAAAAATGGTATCGAAAAAAGTATCGTTCAGGAACCGGTATCGAAGTCAAGGTATCGGTATCGAACATTTTGTTACGATACCCAGCCCTAGACTTCACTGAAGTACTTGCGGCTGGGTAGCTCATATCTAACGTCTAAGGTTTTAATCAAATTAATAAACCCCGTCTTCTCCACGGTATATATGGGTACCATGTCTTTGGCTATGTGCAAAGTGACCGCTTCGGTGATTGTTCTCCACCGTGCCCCTTTCCTGTCATATGCGGTGCCTTGTGCAACGGATTCGGCTACAGTTAGCTGTTTTTTTAGCTAAGGCTTGATGGTCACTGCGGGTTTGTTCGTCTCGGAGAGACTGGCATGTTTCATATTCGACTGAAGTCGTTCATACTCGGATGCGGCGCAGCGCGCGCTGTTACAAAAAAAACGTGCACTCCGCCAAGCGAAATGCAGTCTTGCACCCAACGCGCACGACCGCAAACACCACAATGACGTCTTTATTGCCACACGCACCTTTGCGCTTGTGCGGACGCGTCAGTATAAACAAGGCTTTACTCTGTGTCAGTTGCGCGCTCTGATCAGTAAAGGGGCAGAGATTTAAGCCCTCCGTTTATTAAGGAGATCTCCAAGATTTCTCTTCTTGAGAGGGGGTGGTGCACAGACCTCTCCCGGATCATCTCCAGCAGTAGCAGCCTCCGAAGCACCACTAACTCTGCCTCCGTTTCCCTCGTAAGCTGATATTAGTAATTTAACATTCTCTATGATAAAAAATGTTTGTAAAAAATATTTTAACACGGTTTTGGCGGTTATTAAGTTCTAATGACGGTGATCAACTATAACCGTCGGTCTCGCGCGTTATATAATAACCGTCACACCCCTAGGTTGTACCAACATTTTCACGTGTCATTGTTTTGGGAGCTGATGTTCCAAATATGCTAAGGGGCGTGACACATCGCTGGCCAATCAGAGCACACCACACTTTTCAGAACGATAAGATTTGTAAAAATCGCGTTTCAGAAAGGCGGGGCATAGAGGAGCAACTTACACTATTCAGTTTGAGGTGGATTAATGAGATGTTGCAACTGTAATCCTTCACCATCAGCATTAACAAGTCCATCAACAAACCGATGTGTATTTTTTTAATTTATTGCAGTGAACATGTGGGAACTGTATCAATAACGGTGCATACATTAGCTGAGCTCTAGCGTAAATGACTGATATAACAAACGTTGGTAAAACAAATCTTGCTCCATCTTTACTCAAAGTAGTAAGAACGACAGACAATCTTCATTAATAGATGCAGTTTTAGGTAATAGTGGTGGCCCACAGCTGCTTAGCATTTCACAGCAGCATTCAAGAAAGAGATGTATTCTTATTAAAGCTACTAAAGTTATTCAATCAAGAGCACTGAGTTATTTTCTGTTTTTCTTTTGTTGCCCGATTCTAGGGGTGTAACGGTAGCCTACATGTATTCGTATTGAACCGTTTCGGTTCGAGGCTTCCGGTTCGGTACGCATACAAACCGAACGATTCCTTGGACCATTTTTCCTGCCGACAAAATCCACACTGGCGCGAGCGCGATCACCACAACGTTGCGCAACATCACATGGCAAACGTAATGAAAGCGGAACGAAACTGCGCTACTCATTATATTGTGCATCACGGACCGTTTATCAGTTCGGACCAGCAACATAGATCTGTGCAGTGCGAGCTCTATGAGCGCGAGCCGACCTCGATCAAGCGACACTGTTACTACGCAGCGCTAAGAGATCCAGTAAAGAAAGCATTTGAATTCACCACTGAAGTAATAACATCGCTGCGAGATCTAGTGAGAAGCGTTCACATGTCTCTGTTATTAATCGTAGATCTCTATTAGATCAAACAGCGCTGACGTGGAAACCAGGAGAAACATTGTGCCGTGAATGAACTAGTAATAACGTTAGGCTTTAAGTCCACAGATCAGCAACATTCACCATAGTAACACTAACTGTAACCAGTTTGGCTGGAATAGTGAAATGCTTTCAAGTACTTCACACATCTTTTTCCAGCACTTCAAAACTCAAATATTATATAAAAAATATATATTTAAATATCATTTTTAATGTGATGACCAAAACATTATTTATTCATCCTTCAAAAATTACCCCCCCCCCCCCCCCCCCCCCCCCCCCCCCATTTAAACCTGAGTTTCAAGATGTAGGAAAACTCACACTTATATAAAAAATATTTTTTCTTTTAATAAATAGGACATTTCTCTGGCATTTCTTTCTTTTTGCTGTATCGAAAACGTACCGAACCGTGACTTTAAAACCGAGGTACGTACCGAACCGTGATTGTGTACAGTTACACCCCTACCCGATTCATATTAACAGAATATGAATTCGGTTAAATATGAACAGATTTTATGTACAGATTCTTCTAACACAATAACTATTTCAGTAAGACAGTATTAATTAACTTGATTTATTTTAACCAGTTCATTTCTTAAGAGCATAATCTTATCCTAACTACGGATAGGAAAAAGGGTATTAAAGGCAGCATCCTAAAAGTCTTAACTTTAGGACAACCCCAATCAGGGAACTACACTGCGACCAAAATGGTCGCATATGCGACCTTTTGAAATGCCATTGCGACCCTAAATTTTAATGGGTCGCAAATGTATCACTGACTATTGTGTGTGTGAGAGATAGGACTGGGCGATAAAACGATAACGGTTATCGCGCTATACTTTCTCAATAAAACGATATCAAGAGGTCGATAAAGTTTATGCTCCAAAAGCGGAACGAAACTCATTTGAACCGCGCGGCGCGCGCCACACGGAGCACTCGGCTCAAAGTCCAAACGGCAGCGCGAGTTCACTAGAGCAGACGCGTCACGCGTTTACTCTGATCGGCCTCACTCACGACTCGAGATCCAGTGAGATGCGCTTGAATTCAGCAAAGAACACACATGTCCAGTTTAAAGGCAGATAAAACAGCGCTGCCGCTGACAAACAGGAGAAACACTGAGCAACGATACAGTCAGAATCTGAATCCATTTACCATGGATTTACTGTAACGTAACGTTAAGCCTAGTAATATTAACTGCACCATGAAATGTGGAATATACATATTGAATTGCATTATATTATTAATGTAGACAATGTATTAAATGTCTAATGGAATATAATTACAGTATTTAATAATGTATTTAACTGTTAGGCTACTGTTTTTCATACAAATACCATAGAAGCTATAGTTATATTTTGCCATGATAGTGAGGTGCTAAGTTATAGGCTATGCCTGGTTTTATCTGTGGATTTCATGATCTAAATCAAATGCATGATACTGGATGACCAATGGTTCATTTTAATAAAACTCAAACAGTCAGAATATTACATTTTACCAAATAAAAATGTGGTCGTTACATAAAAAAAAAAACATGTTACTGTTTTTGTTAATGAACATAAATTTATCATGGTAGTATTAGCTTTATTTAGGATGCAGATTTACTGTCAACTCTTAAATTACTGTCAGATGTGCATTTCGAGACAAAACATGTAATTTGAATATTGTAGCCTGCACTGCAAACTGCTGAAGAAATATTTTTCTATTCAGATATTTATTTTGTTAAGGAAAAATGCCAAATGTTTCAATGCCTTCTGCATTTTGTTTTGCTTTTCACTCCATTGTACCGAAATCGTACCGAACCGTGATGTCTGAACCAAGGTATGATTCCAGCCGTGACTTCTGTGTACCGTTCCACCCCTAATGCAGTACAGTTTCATTATTGTTCATTATTATCCAGAGAGCGGCTTACTATAAATAATTTGTGCGACCAAATCATGTTTTGCGCCAGTAACTGAAAAAGTTAGTAGCGCAAGTGCCGCCAGTGGAAAAGGTTAGTGTAGTTCCCTGCCAATGGCTTTTAAAAAAATCCTAAATTTTTTGAAAGCCAACTGTAAAAATCACATAATAGCCCTGTCTGAAAATGACGTCACATTTATTAATGTTACAAGAACAGCGATGTTTGATGGTGGAAAGACTTTGTGAACACCCAAATGATGTGCTGCACTTTTACAACAAAACTAAATAAATTGTAAATAGTTACACTCCTGCGAAATAAAAGGATTAGGCTTTGCCTTTTCTACCAAGCTTATCAACTTCATTTAATGAAAAGCACCACTGTGGCGAGCAGGACGAGGCAGAGGGCCTTAAGAGAATGGCGCGAGGCCGGTGGCATGATTGATAAGTGACACTTGCTAGGCAGTGTTTCCCCCACCATTGTTTTGCCGCCCCAAAACGACCCCCCGCCCCCCAAAACGCCCCCCCACCCCCGAAGGATTTTTCTTCCATGTTTTAATTTTAACAGTAAAGCTCATTGTGCAGCACGTTATTTGACAAAAGTTTATTTAATTTCATATGATTAAAATTGATAAAATTTGTGTTTTATGTCTTCATTTTATTACACACCCGTTTCTCTGAAAGCTTCTCTGAAAGTAGAGACACACGTTGATTGTGCTTAGAGCCCGCATCAACGGGGCATAAGCACATGCGCGTGCGGTCTGTGTTTGTGTTTGGAGCTCCGTCGAATTGATTCATTAATCCTTGATTTTCTTCTTTACCACTCAATTATAAACAGGCACTTTCTATTTTTATATCATGTGAACTTATCCTCGATACTATTCCTTATAAAAAAACAATAAAAAAAAAAACAATCGGATTGCTTTGATATCGCTACTTAGATCCAACTTTCCGAATCTCGGCTACTAGCCTTTAGCCCGCTAGCATTTCACGCGTGGCCTCGCGCCTATCGACCGTCTCATTTTACACCCGTTTCTCTGAAAGGATACGGGTTATATCCATCATTTCAGTCCTAAAATAGTAGTGATATTGGTAGCATCACTACTAATTTACTGTTCATCTGTTATAATGGCGAACATATCGGATGTGTGTCTAACGTTACCTCTGAGTGCAGGTGAGGAAACATTCGAGCTGATTTCGGTACGAATGGAGCTGGAGTCGGTGGAGAAGCAGATTCGTGTTCTGCTGGAGAAGCAAGCCGAGCTGCGAGATCGGCGATCAGCGCTTGAAAAATCACGCGCCGATGCTCACAAGTCAGTGGTTAGTAACTTTTTGACTTTGACTCCGACTTCGTCTACTCCGTGCGTTTCTCTGCCCAGGAGGACGCGATCATCTCTGCCTTCAATCACTTCTGCACCCTGGGTCACGACACGAGCCAGGACCAGAGCAAGAACCTCTCCGCCCCTCCCGGTCTTCGAGATCTCCACCCGGAACAGCTTCTCCCCTCTTCGCGAGTCGGAACACGACGACGCCGTGATCATCGGCACTTCCATGGTCCGCCATGTCCGTGCTACCTCGGGTAAAGGTAAGGTGCGCACTCACTGCTTTCCTGGTGCTCGTGTTCTTGATGTCGCTGCGCAGGTTCCCGAGATCCTGAACGGTGACGAGCGCGTCGGAGCTGTCGTGCTGCACGCGGGAACGAATGACATCAGGCTGCGGCAGACGGAGGTTCTGAAGGACTACAGGAGCCTGATCGAGACGGTACGCAGCACATCGCCTAAAGCAATGATCGTCGTGTCTGGACCGCTTCCCACGTACCGACTTGGACAAGAAAGGTTCAGTAGATTATTTGCTTTAAATGAATGGCTAATGTCATGGTGTAATGAACAGAAACTGCTCTTTGTAAATAATTGGAATCTGTTTTGGGAGCGACCTAGGCTCTTCCGTCCTGATGGTCTGCACCCCAGCAGAGTCGGAGCGGCTGTTCTGTCGGACAACATCTCCAAGACGCTACACACCATCTGACTAGTAAGTCAAAGTCCAAATCACAGTCTTTGCTGTCCCAACTTAATTGATATAAGTACCAATGTAGAACATTATATAGAAACTGTGTCTATTCCTCGCTTAGTGAAGCCAAACAACAAATCTACTGTAACAGGGTTTCTGCAGGTTTCAGTAAGTCAAATTTAAGACCTTTTTAAGACATTTTAAGACCATTAAGATTGAAATTTAAGACCTACACGACGCATTATCCAAGTTAGATAGATAGTTAACTCGGGATCATTAGAGTATCTATCTATCTATCTATCTATCTATCTATCTATCTATCTATCTATCTATCTATCTATTGTGTGTGTGTGTGTGTGTGAGAGAGAGAGAAGGAGAGGTAGATATTTTTTTAATAGAAATTGTACTTTTGCATATTATACTGTAAAAACACAATTTTTGTTGATTTTAGTTGATCATAGTTGATCATAACTAGAGAGGAAATGATGAGATGATTAAAGTGACCAAAATTATCACGGTTATCACAGAATCCTGTTCAAAAAGTACTAATACTACAGTCAATTCAACAAGTTTTATGTCGAAAAACAGCAAATAACAAATTGATTAGCATCAATATGCACTTTTTGTTTACATAAACATTAAAATACCATTAAAAATGATGGCTAGATTTTAAAAGAGTGTCTTGCAACATGTAATCTACTAACATGTACAAGTTCAAATAAAGTTTTGACAAAAAAGGTTTTATACAAAGTTAAACCTCATATTTCAGCCTTTAAATATTTTTTTTTTATATAAAAAGAATGAGTCAAAAAAAATTACTGACATTTACACATTAGCTTATATTTATTAGTAGTGTTTGGGTGAGCCACCCATCCTTCATGTTGACGGAGCTTTCAATGTTGTTATGCAAAGGGGTGATTGGTTGGTTCCTGTCACATGACCTGCGGTGCGTGCATTTGCGGCATTCTGAAAAGTTTAGATTTTTTCCATCTCGTTGCGCCTGGTAAAAAAATTAACGCGTCGCTTCAATTATGAGCACGCTTGCCGCGCGCCTACATTTGAACAAACTGTATACATTTTGAGTGCGGAAAAGACGCGATATGTGAACGGCCTCTGGCGAGCTAGCTCATGTCAAGCCACGAGCTACTGGGGCACGCGAGCGACGTGTTGGAGACCCCTGCTCTAGAGCTCCGCTTTGTAGGTTACAACTCGATACTTTTTTGCTACTTTGTAATAACTTTCTGCGGCAAGCGTTTCTGGAAATGAACGAGGGTAAACACTTTTTTAGACCTGACTAAATGAAATTTAAGACCTAGGATGAAAATCTGGCCGTTTTTAAGACTTTTTAAGGCCTTAAATTTAAAGTCCAGAATTTTAGACTTTTTAAGACTTTTTAAGACCCCGCGGAAACCCTGTGTAAGATCTAGCAAGAATATTATTGTAATTAAACCAGAAAATCTAAATATCAGTGAACAAAAACAATTTCTAAAGCTAGGTCTTCTAAACATTAGATCGCTCACACCTAAGGCGGTGAAATGGTCACAGATAATAATTTCGATGTTCTGTGCCTTACTGAAACCTGGCTTAAACCAAATGATTATTTCGGTCTAAATGAGTCTACTCCACCAGGATACTGTTATAAGCATGAGCCCCGTCTGATCGGCCGTGGCGGCGGTGTTGCAACAATCTATAGAGATATTCTTAATGTTACTCAGAAAACTTGTCATAGGTTTAATTCGTTTGAAGTACTTGTGCTAAATGTTACGCTCTTAGATGTAAGAAAGAAATCCTTATTATCTATAGCCTTGGCTACCGTATATAGACCTCCAGGGCCATATGCTGATTTCCTAAAAGAGTTTGCAGACTTTCTCTCAGACCTATTGGTCAACGTCGATAAAGCAATAATTGTTGGCGACTTTAACATACACGTAGATAATACAAATGATGCGTTAGGGGCTGCGTTTACAGATCTATTAAACTCTTTTGGGGTGAAGCAAAACGTCAGTGGTCCCACTCATCGTCTAAATCATACACTAGATTTAATTATATCATATGGAACCGATCCAACCGATATAGATATTATACCGCAAAGTGACGATCTCACTGATCATTACATGGTAACTTGCATAATACGCACTGCTGAAATTTGTCATGTTGCACCACGTTATCGACCAGGCAGAACAATCCTTCCAACCACTATAGATAGATTCTCAAATAGCTGACCTGATCTATCTCAGCTGCTCAGTAAACCCAAACAAACAGATGAACTAGAGGAAATGACTAGCAGTATGAGCAACATTTTCTCTAGTACACTAGATATTGTTGCACCAATTAGATTAAAAAAGGTTAGAGAGAAAACTAAAGCACCATGGTACAACAGTGCTACGCATGCTATCAAGAGGGAAACTCGTAACTTAGAGCGTAAATGGAAACAAACTAATTTAGAGGTCTTCAGAATCGCGTGGAAAGACAGTATGTCACGTTATAAAAGGGCTCTAAAATCAGCCAGGGCTGAGCATATCCGCAAACTAATAGAAAATAACCAAAATAATCCAAGGTTTTTATTTAACACCGTGGCTAGACTAACAAATAATCAGACATCTCCAGAGCAAAATATTCCGTTAAAATATAGTAGTAATGATTTTATGAATTACTTAAATGAAAAAATAGAAAGCATCCGAAACACAATTGTAAATGTACAATCCTCTATGGTGTCTTATGACTCGGCCTCAATTATGGCCCCTCTAGAACAACTACACCGCTTTGCAACTATAGGACAGGAAGAACTAAATAAACTTATCATTGCATCTAAACCAACAACATGTTTATTAGATCCAAGACCCACTAAACTACTTAAAGAAGTGTTACCAGTAGTGGAAGAGCCTCTTCTCAATATTATTAACTCGTCTTTATCTTTAGGTCATGTTCCAAAAATATTCAAGCTGGCAGTAATAAAACCTCTCATTAAGAAACCGCAATTAGATCCAAATAACCTAGCAAATTACAGACCCATCTCAAATCTTCCATTTATGTCTAAAATACTAGAAAAAATTGTGTCCGCTCAATTGTGCTCTTTCTTGCAAGAAAATGATATCTATGAAAAATTTCAGTCGGGATTCAGACCGCATCATAGCACAGAAACTGCGCTAGTTAAAATTACAAATGATTTACTCTTAGCCTCTGACCAAGGCTGTATCTCAATACTAGTTCTACTTGATCTTAGTGCTGCGTTCGACACTATAGATCATAAAATACTCTTGGATCGACTACAAAACTACACTGGTGTCCAGGGACAGGCATTAAGCTGGTTTAGATCGTACTTATCAGACCGTTACCATTTTGTCTGTTTAAATGGGGGAAAATCGAAGATAACATCAGTAGACTATGGAGTGCCGCAAGGATCGGTGTTAGGCCCTCTGCTATTCTCAATATATATGCTGCCACTTGGTAATATTATAAGAAAACATGGAATTAATTTTCACTGTTATGCTGATGACACTCAATTATATATCTCATCACGACCAGATGAAAACACTAACTTATCTAACTTGACAGAGTGTCTAAAAGATATAAAATGCTGGATGACGTGTAATTTCCTGCTATTAAATTCAGATAAAACGGAGGTATTACTTATTGGTCCAAAAAACTACCCACAAAATCCCTTACAATACAACTTTAATTTAGAAGGATGTCCTGTTACTTTATCCACTACAGTAAAAGACCTGGGTGTTATACTAGACCGCAACTTGACTTTCGAAAATCATATTTCATATGTTACAAGAACAGCCTTTTTCCACCTTAGAAACATTGCTAAGCTACGTAACATGCTATCTGTTTCAGATGCAGAAAAGTTAGTTCATGCATTCATGAACTCGACACTAGATTACTGTAATGCTTTATTAGCTGGTTGTCCTGCATCCTCAATAAACAAGCTACAGTTAGTGCAAAATGCAGCCGCTATTGTTCTTACTAGATCAAGAAAATATGATCATATAACACCAATTTTATCATCTCTACACTGGTTACCTATTAAGTTCCGTATCAACTACAAAGTATTACTATTGACTTATAAAGCTCTAAATGGTTTAGCTCCTGTGTATTTAACAGACCTTCTATCACCCTACAATCCATCGCGCTCTTTAAGATCACAAAATTCGAGGCTTCTGGTCGTTCCTAGGATATCTAAGTCTACTAAAGGAGGGAGGGCGTTCTCACATTTATCTCCTAAACTCTGGAATAGCCTTCCTGATATTGTTCGAGACTCAGACTCGCTGTCCCAGTTTAAAACTAGATTAAAGACGCATCTCTTTAACCAAGCATTCACTTAATGCTTACCTTTTATACTACTTCTGAATCAGTTCGAATGCATTAATATTATGAACATCAGCTATGCTAATTATTTCCCATCTGTCTTTCTGCTGTTATCTCGGGACGCTAGTCCCGAGGTAAATAGCGTTCGTCAGCTCCAGTTTGTATCCAGCCTCTCACGGAGTCTTCAGATGCCCCAAGACCTGTGATGAGACGACTAAACGCCTGTGGAGAGACGACTCGACGCATGTGAAGAGACGACTAAACACCGGCGACATGTTATGCTTAAATTTATACATGATTAACTAACTGTATTTTTCTTTGTACATTTCTGAAATGCACTTTCTGTAAAGCTGCTTTGAGACAATGTGTATTGTGAAAAGCGCTATACAAATAAACTTGAATTGAATTGAATATTATCTGTTATATTATTTATTTTAATAGTTAAAGTACAATAAATGTTCAAATTTAGATTTTTTTTTAAGAATTGTTGAAATAAATCTTTTTAATAAATGCAACATGTTCCCAAAGTCATGTGAAATAATTGTGTTACATAATCTTGATTTCGATACTGACCAAAATAATCGTGATTATGATTTTTTTCCATAATCGAGCAGCCCTAAAACACCTGCACGACGCACCGGTCTCGTATCTCTCATGGAGGAGCTTCGGAAGCATTAAAGGAGGAGCAACGAGAGAGGACCAGGCCTGAACTATTTATGTTTTGTTTACTTTGTGTGTGTGCGGCAGTCAGCTGTGAGGGGCTGCCGCCTTTAGTTTCGTTTTGTTTTTATGATTATTTCGTATTTATTTTATGATTATTAAGTTGTTAAATGTTCGCCGGTTCCCACCTCCTCATACCTTCGTTACAACCACTTAATTTGTTTCTTCATTTTAATCTCTAGAGTTTTTCCGTTTTACTTCAAAGCAGCCCTTTTGCGTGTCGTAGATTACATGGTAACAGAACAGAGTTGAAGACCCAACTCGATGGAGGGGTTTAAGATTTCCTAACTACAGATAAGATGAGATTTTGTAAAATGGGATAAGAATCCTAAAGAGGAGCAAGTTGGCCCAAATAAACTGTGTACTAACCCATCTCTCTAGAGCAAGTGTTTTGCAAGTCCCACATTGAGATTTGAGCAGCAGTCATAAGTAAAATGAAGGGATCACAGCAAAAGTTTGCAATTATATTGCTGTGGTGTCGTGGTAAAGATGCATTTTAACCACTGATTCTTCACAGCCTCATCATTTGGAAGTGAAAATACACAGAATTTACTCACAGCGGAGAGCACAGAGTTTTGGTATTGACGACATATCCACACAAACGCAGAACGTAGGCGGGCATTAAGCAAATGTAGTAAATCGTTATGTAGTAACTTCGCAAAAATAGATTCGAACTCCAAACGACTCGTTTTGAGAGGTTCAGAGTCGACTCTTTCTTTTGAGCTAAACTAACTTTATTTTTGATGCACTTTCAGCTTTACAACTTTGCAGACTGTTTACATTCATATACAGCTACATTAAAGGGATAGTTCGTCCAAAAATGAAAATTACCCCATGATTTACTCGCCCTTAAGCCATCCTAGGTGTATATGACATTCTTCTTTCACACAAATACAATCGGAGTAATATTAAAGGAACAGTCCACCGTTTTTTCTATATTAAACCATGTTATTCCCTTAACTAAGACGAGTTGATGCATACCTCTCTCGTCTCAGTGCGTGCGCTCAATCGCTCTGGCGCACGGCAACACTTTGATAGTCCAGTTCATTCATTAGGATCCAAACAGAGATGAAGTTTAAAGCGACCAAACACCTCCACGTTTTCCCTAATTAAATACAGTTACACGACCAAGTATGGTGACAATAAAACGTGGCGCTTTTCTAAGCGGGTAAAATGGATAACTATAATGTATGGCAGAATAGCACTTCGAGTCGGCGCAGTAATATCATCACTCCTGAATGATCCTGGAGTGATGATATTACTGCGCCGAGTCGAAGTGCTCTCAAAGTCCTATTCTGCCATACATTATAGTTCAAAGTGTCGCCACGCGCCAGAGCGATTGAGCGCACACACTGAGACGAGAGAGGTAGGTACCAACTCGTCTTAAAGGATTTGTTACCTTTAAAAAAACTTTTGCTGATAATTTACTCACCCCCATGTCATCCAAGATGTCCATGTCTTTCTTTCTTCAGTTGAAAAGAAATTAATGTTTTTGATGAAAACATTCCAGTATGTTGCTCCATATAATGGAGAACCAAACGGTTCAAGGTCCAAATGACAGTTTCAGTGCCGCTTCAAAGGGCTTTAAACGATACCAGACGATGAATAAGGGTCTTATCTAGCGAAACCATCTGTCATTTCAAAAATAAATAAAAAAGTTAAAGTTTTATAAGCACAAATGCTCGCCTTGCTCTGTTCTGTGATGCGCGTTCGCGACTCTCCTGTTCGATAGTTCATCAAAATGAACGAGTCTTTTTTCAAGTCATTTCGTTCATTTAACGAACGAAATTAACTAAATGTCTCGAAAAAAGATTTGTTCATTTTGATGAACGAGTTCGAACAGGAGAGTCACGAACACGTAGTTTTTTAAAGTTTTTTTTAAAAGTGAACTAATCCTTTAAGGGAATAACAGTTTAATATGTTACAGTTTAACAGGTCTACATATTTTATAACGTTAACTTCAAAATTCAAATAATACTAAGAGTAATTTAAAGATGTGGTAGCATTGGATCTGGACGGGAAGGACAACTCTTGGAGTTTCACAGTGCAGTGTTGATTTTAAAACGTGTTACAATGTTTAAAGTGGCTGACTTATATTAATTATAAGTATATATATATATAAACATTAATAATAAATGTTCTTATTGTAAATAAAACTGCCTGGTTTTTGAGCCTGCCTATGCATAACTGTAGCTGAATAGTTAGGCATACTTCTACTGTATTTTAATGTTGATCGTTATGGTACTTGGAGAACCAAATATTTTCTGAGGTGGTACTGGTCTATAGTATACCCAATGTTTAGATCTGTTTGGGTATTTATGCAAATTAGCACATGGTACGTTTTATATATGCACCATCACATATAAATATGCACCGTTTGTCCATGTTAAACAATTTCAAAAAACTTGTAATACATATTTTTTTGTTTGTCTTGATGTCAGTTTTTTTACCCTATTCACGTGAGAGAGAAAAATGAATAGGCGTATGAATAGGCTACATTTGGGTCTTTTTCACAACTTTCTCCTAATGGGATTCTTCTGGGCTTTTTTCCCTTTTTTCAGGACATATTCAAAATCATACAAAACATACAAAATCAGTTTAGTTTGCTTCTGTTGCAATTTGTTCTAGGTTGACCCCCATTTTGGCTTAAAATGACTGGACTATAATCAGACAAAGCAAAATTTACGGTAGCCCTCATCATTGGTATTTGGTAGTATAGCATGGAAGTCAATAAACTATCTTTCATAAAGTGAATTATTCCTTTAATGGCTCGACGTAAACTAAATGAAGCAAGGGTGTAGAGTTACATTCAAGTAATTTTTAGGCACGAAGAAATAATTTTCACACTTTTATTGACTGAAGGAGACTTTTAAAGAGGATGAGAGCAACACAGCAGTCTAGTTAGTCCATTCTTACTTTTTTTTTTTTTTTACCTGTCCGAAGAAGATCTGTGGATTGAAGCATCTCGTCTCCTCTCAAAGGTGCTGGTAAACTGCTCAAAGCAAGCATTGATAGAACTTACAACATCAGGCGGAGGAGTTTCGAAGAACAGCTCTGAGTGCGGGTCCAAGTTGATCAATTCGCTAACGTGCGCCACAACCGGTACGATCTGCTGCTTGTTCGGAGACTCAATTTGCGTTCTGACGTCTTCGCTTCTTAGAGCCATGGTTTAATTTAATACTATATATGATGACATGAGAATTGTCATGTATTCGTAGACTTGGGTGATTATTTTTGCACCTCTAACGGGCGCGTATGAGGCACGGGCTGCAAAAGATTAAGCCTGAACACAGAAAAGCGTGTATCAGACAACGTTTGCCTCTATGCCAAACATATCCACATGTGTTAATATGGCGGACGCCATGTAGTTCCGCCCAGGAAATGTGTTTGGTAAAGCGCATGCGCATTGCCATCAGCTCAAACAAGCACTTTTTACAAAGCAATTGCAAATGTTTTATTGAAACTGTAATATATTAAATACAATTAGAAAATCATCTAATACCATTAAATATGAAGCCTCTTTACAATATGTGTTATTTAATGAATTTGTGTGTGTGTGGGGGGGGGGGGGTGTTTTATTTTTATGATGAGCTTGGTTAATCAGGCCAATAAAATACTGTTAACTACAACTCTTCATTTTTAGTATACATTAAATGTATATAAACTTATAATATTATAAAAACCATATGGTCTATGCCCATATAGACGGTCTATGGCTTACACATCGCCCCTAGCGGCGAACCATTGACATTTTGAAACGGTTATGACGTAACAAAGCCTCGTTTACTTTAATCACGTGAATAAATACCAAACCAAACCAAAGCCCGTCTACTTAATTGGACATTCTCTGACCAAACCCTACTAGACAGTAAAAGAAATGACCAAAACCATATTCCAAACCACTGATTCGAAACAAAAGGTTTGTAAAGGTTTCGAAGCTTCAAGCTTCACGAAACAAGCGCGAGTTGGTGGTAGAAACGAATCAATTGAACCAATTGCTTTGCAAAACGATTCACTGTTTGGAAGCGTCCGAAACGCGACACGCTGGTGACGCCTGCTGGTCAAAACAGTGTAAATACAACAAAAACTCAGACCAAACATGCATAAACCTAAACCCACTGATCTATATCGTCACCTTCCTAAAATAATTGCCTTAAGTCATTTTTTCAGGTTTCTCAGAAAACACAAAAAAACTGAACCAATAATTGAATAATGACTCAGCGGGTCGGGGTCGTAGCCCTCTGCTGGTAGGGAATCGTAAAATGACCGCTCGAACACTTCCGGTGGCTTCACTGCCTGCTGGCAGCACTGATACCAGTGGCTGGCACTGGCAGTTTAGAACGTCACCATGAGCTATCCAGTCATTGTCAGTGCATAAAACACATTTTAAAGGACACCCATTTAAAAAGGGTTTATTGAAAGTAAAATATATACCATGCAATTATGAGATTAAAAATCAAGTGTCTGTATATGTGTTACGGCTAAAAACGGCTTGCCATATGCGCAGTGCGCTTGGCGATCAGGAAGTGAGTGCTTCTATGAAGTCTATGGAGTCACTGTGTCCATTTCTTTTACTGTCTATGGATTCATCATGGGTTCACAAAGATCGCCCCCTAGCCATAGATTATCCCATTTTACCAGTTATGACGTAACGACGCATCGTTTACTGAAATCGCGTGACTTTGGCAGTTTGATACACTACCGAGTGATTAATACACACACCAAGACGGATGGCAAACACAAGCAAGACCGAAAAGTTCCAGCTACATGTACCAAATCTAGAGGAATTATGTCAGGGTAATAGTTGCATTTCATTTTAATGTGTGTATACGCTAACTATTGCTGCTGCTGCATGTAGGCTAACTATTTTTCTTTCATTGTGCTTGAGTAAAACCAAATGACATGAGTCCAAAGTTCAACATGACTATTTTAAATAATTTTGTTCTTTTCACACATTTAAAGCAGACTAGAAAAATTCAAGGCGTAATTGTAAAAAAAAAAAAAAAATCCTTAAAGAGGTGTAGGTGATAGTATTGTATAACAGACAGTTATAGTATTGTCAAAGAGTATAGAATAGTTACTTCTATATAATCTTTGGTATTGTTTAACAGTACTATCATATAGTATTTGAAAAAATTAAGGGCATCAAATGTTATTTCTCTATTGATTTCCTACTAAATAAAAGGCAGAGGAATTGAAGAATGAATGTTAAATTTTTATTTTTTTAAATCGGCATGAAACGAAATTTGCACGAATCGTCTTTTCTTTCCAATACGGGTTATGCCCAACAAATATTCTATTAAATCTATTGCATCTATTGCTAATACATAGATTAAATCTATGTATTAAACAGGTTGCATCGTTTCCGGTTCAGGTCTTTTGTGTGTTTTTCATTAAATAAAGAGCTGTTTTTACATTTTTAACATTTGAATATTAGCACAAATTGCTTCAATGTGTGTAATTAATCTTGTCTTTTTGTCTAAGTTGAATTCTATAAAATGTTTGTTTTTATTTTATTGTATTTATGATATTATGTTGTTAAATGTTTCATTTCTGCCGTGCAATAGCCGGTGATCAGCATTACCGGCTATTGCACAGCAGATACAAATTAAACATTTAACAACATAATATCATAAATACAATAAAATAAAAACAAACATTTTATCATCATTAATATCTTAATATCAAAATAATAATGACAATAAACTTAAATACAACAACAATGTTTCTGATTTAGAATATATGTAAAACTTCTATTTAAAATAGGTTCATCAGATATTTGTACACAAAAGATGTTTTCCAGATGAAGCGATCTTTAGCGATCTTTAAAAACATCTTGGAGACGTATGTGTGCTATCTGATATCAGTGTCCCTGACCAGCTCCTAGATACAGTAATTATGAAATGACAACACTTGTCGTTCTGAGACATTTAGGCTATATCCCCAGACTCTGAATCCTTAGGATGCAAGGGAAGGAAGCAAGGAAAGAAAATGAGGACAGAGGAATCAAAAGAAATCACATTTTTATATTGGAAAATTCTTGATCAGCTGAGCGTCCTGCCCTTATGTTGTTGTTATTTTTAAGTGTTGTTAAAGAAATTTATAATAGATAATAATAAAGCAATTTAAACCAGTAGGGATGCACCGAAATGAAAATTTTGGCCAATACGATAATTCTTTATATTTGAAAGCCGATAACCAATGTATATTGACCGATAAATCTTAATCCAAATTTTGATATAACTTTTGAGAACCTGATTACAAAAACAAAAGGCTCACCATTAAAAGCCATGTTCCAAGCACTTCCACATAAATCAAACATACAGTTGTGCTCAAAAGTTTACAAAGCTCTTGCAGAATCTGCAAAAATGTTAATGATTTTAAAGAGGTCTTATTATGCTTTTTCA
This sequence comes from Chrosomus eos, assembly GCA_036326025.1. Classification (NCBI taxonomy): domain Eukaryota; kingdom Metazoa; phylum Chordata; class Actinopteri; order Cypriniformes; family Leuciscidae; genus Chrosomus; species Chrosomus eos. The sequence continues at coordinate 15,814,342 of CM070820.1, read as the reverse complement.
CTTTTTCAACTTTGGTCAGTGTGTAATGTTGCTATTTGAGCAATAAAAAAGACCTGCAAGGTTACAAAACTCAAAGTCCACTTCAAAGAGAGATATTTCAGAATTAGTCCAGTCATTGGAAGCCAAGATGGGGGTGGGTCAAATAACAAATTGCAACAGATACAAACTGATTTTGTATCCTCAATATGTCTTGAGTATGGGAGAACCCCATCTCTGCAATAATACTTAATAAAGGCTGGTTTCTAAAGTACTTCTTCCTTCCTCTATGTATTAATGTTCATGGGTAGCCTAAATGGGTTCCATTCAGACCTTACATTAAGTATTTTTACTGTTATATGTCAACAAGACATTTTCACCTGGCTATACCCAATGTTTAGATCTGTTGTGGTATTTATGCAAATTAGCACATACGTAATTAGATTATGCACCGTCTGTCCATGTTAACAAACAATTTCCAAAAACTTGTAATACATTTTGTGTTTGTCTTGATGCAAGTAATCAACTCAGTCATTTTCATGGTGATATCTAAAGGTTAAAATGTATAGCCTATTTATGTGAGAAAAAGAATGAATAGGCTATATTTGGGTCTTTTTCGATACTTTCCCCTAATGGGATTCTCCGGGGCTTTTTTTTTTCTTACTCAGGACATATTGAGGATACAGTTGAGTTTGCTTCTGTTGCAATTTGTTGAACCTTTTTTCATAAAATGACTGGACTAAATCCCCTTTTCAAGAACTACAATGATGAACAATGTATGTTTGGACTACAAAGGATTTTTACGGATCTTATGAAGTCACAATGTTACTAATTTAAATAATCTTCACCCACGTAATACGCAAAAAAAGGGGACGAGGCCTGTTGAGATGCATTAGAGAAGACAGTGTGGTCGCTATGTCGAAGAGACATTTTTTTTTTTCATGTTTCCAAAACTAATTTGTTTGACCCTCATAAGGCTGACAAACTTAGAGTGGTGAATTTATTTTAAACCCTGTTCATGAACATTATAACCCCAATGTTTATCTGTTGCACATTTTATGGAGAACAGCTTGTATTCTGTTTTTACCTTTGTTTTCCAAAAAATATCACGATTAAATGGTGGATAACATCGTATGTATAATGTATAAGAAAATTACAAAAAACATACCTCTCTGAAACGTGTTGTGAAATCCGTGCTTGCAAAGTCTGTGCATGAAATCCGTTTTGGCCGATCCTCTTGTTCAGTAACATTGTCAGGGACTGAATCAGGCTCGAATTGGTTTTAAAAAAATGACCCCATTCAAAAGTTTACATACCCTTGATTCTTAATACTGTGCGTCATCATCTGGATGATCCACGACTGTTTTTTTGTTTGTTTGTTTTTTGCGATGTTTGTTCTTGAGTTTCTGATTTGTACTGAGCCGTTAAACTGCACAATGTTCTTCAGAAAAATCCTTCAGGTCCTGCAAATTCTTTGGTTTTCTTTTGCATCTTTTGCATATTTGAATGGCATACTTTCCAGCAGTGACTGTATGATTTTGAGATCCATCTTTTCATTAAAATATTTTAATTTATTAAAAAAGGTTCAAACATTCACTGATGCTCCATAAGGAAACACGATGTGAGTCAGGGGGGTGAAAACTTTTTGAATTTGAAGATCAATGTAAATTGTATTTAATTTTGTCTTCTGTGAAACAAGTATATTCTGTTGCTTCTGAATGACAGTACTAGATGAAGAAAAAAGATATTTAAAAAAAAATAAGAAAAATGTGGACATTATCATCCTGTTCAAAAGTTTTCACCCCGCCTGAAATTGGTTCCTGTTATGATACAGGGGGAATATTGCACGGGTGGAAAAGGCTCTCAGTAAATCAGATTCAAGAACCAGAACTGTTGTGTGTATACATATATTATTGTAGTCATGGAGTTTCCCGATGTGAGCTGTCAGTTTTAAAGCAGTTAATCAGGCCTCCACAGACAGTGCTCGTCCTAAGCGAGATCCAAATGGCCCGTTCAGGGCACAAGCAAGAAAAACTCACTGTTTAAAGTGTCTAAGCTAGTCCACAGTCTAGTAAACGTTGGCAACCACTTTAGGATATTCTTGACTGTGCCGATGTACACTGCATCATATGAAAGACATTTTTTCTTGCTTGCTCCAACTGAAAACACCATGAGACAGGAGAGTCTCTTGGACATTGCAGCAGAACATTGGTTGCATTCATGTGGATTTGGATAAAAGCATTAATCGCTTTAATGCAATGCCTAGTGGATGCCATTTAGCCCTTCTCAGTGGTGTAGCGGGCAGGACACATTAAATTAGTATTATTATTTTTAGCCTACTTTTATTATTAAATATTACAAATGAATTTACCCCTCAATAATTTCACAGCCCTTAACCAACGTGCTGCGACGATATTAAAATATTAGTTAGATTAGTTTACGTCCCTATCAAAAACAGTTTGATTAACACAAAATACTTCTTAATACTTAAGAATAAGAATACTTCCAAATACTAATTAAAAAAAATAATTAGATTCATCTCTCATTGTCTCTAAGAGAATATGCAAAATTAATGCAGTGTCAGATGCCAAAATCTTGGTTAGTTTTTACTTTCAGTTGCAGTAGTGAATAATTGACTGGCGTTTGAGACTTCTTCACCAGAATAACTCTCACGCAAAGTTTGCACATGGCTTGTGTGATATGATATCATCTCGGTCTTGCATAACCTCTGTTCCCTGAGATAAGGGAACATTTGATATATCGACTTGTATACAAGCCTGTATAATTAACTCTTCTTCTTCTGAATCAGTTTTGAGGCCGAATCACAGCCCTCCTGGCACTTCGGGTGTGGATAGCTTTTGAGCCACGGCTCTTAGGTCTCATCATGGGTTCAGACTCCCTCTAAGAAGCTGAAGCAGAGGCTGGCGGCGGTCTGTTAAAAGAGCACTGTGCAGAAGAGGAATGAAAGGATATATATATATTTTAGATTGTTCTTGCACCTCGAGGAAGCGCTCAGAGAAGGACTCCACCGCAGTCTCGAAAAGGCCAGAAGACTTGCATTTCAGAGTATTAGAGTTGAAAAAACAATACAAATCAAATCTGGTTTAGATCAGGTTCAGTGGGCTCACAATGCTCTCATGGAGCTCAACTAGAGTAACTACCAGCTTCTTGTTCACCACTCTAACCAATGCCCTTCTCCATTGTTTGATCAGTTTGGCAATGGTCAACTCTAGGATATAATTTATATATATTATATTATATAAATCATATATAATTATTATACATCAATTATAAATGTAATAATTAGCAGCAAAAGACGGGCAATTGTTTCACTATAAACTGCTTTAATTTGGAACAAGAGATATAAAGGGAATGGCTTTATTGCATCTGATATACCCTAACCCTAACCCTGGCCAAAGACTAGGCTCAGGAAGGATCTAAGACACACTTTCCCCCCCACCTTTTTTAGGGCTTCCATACTTTATAGTTACTAATATATTTGTGTGTTACAGTGCTGGAATCGGGACTGAATAAGAATTTTATTGATGTAAAAGTGTCTGTTGCTGACTGTCCAGATCTTACACAAGAGCCTTTCAGATTTCCTGTCAAGGGTGAGTACAGATGTAAGTCTGTATAAATCAAGGTGTAACAGGCTCTTTAAACAACATTTGTTACTTTGTATTAGGTATTTGTGGCAAACCACGTATTACTGATGTGGGAGGTGTACCCTATCTGATTCCTCTGGTCCAACTGGACAAGGTAGGTTAATGAACTGTAAATGTAATTTCAGAAAGAAACATATTTGTAAAACTAACCGATTCCTCTCAAAGGTTTACAACATGAACCTTTTGTCCAAGGAGGTGGAGCTGCCTGGTGCATTTATTCTTGGTGCTGGTGCTGTCTCCTCCAAGACTGTTGGGATAAATGGGGAGGTCTGTATAGCTACACTAATACCAGTGGCAGTTTTTCCACATTCGAATTTCAAGACCTAAAAAAATGAACAGTCCTTTTAGTACTTTTAAAAATATGTTTAAATTGATGTTAATTTGATGTGGCATTCTTAAATGAAAATGTTTACTCCTGCGTAGTGCTACATATGGTGGTTTCGGTATAAAATACACTATCGTATCTACCAGCAAAATATAAACAAAAAAAGTCATATCACTATAAAACCTATTTTACTTCTTGTTGGTTTAATAAAGAGTTTAATGGGGTTTTTAACACAGTATTGTTTTGTTTTCTACTAGTTAATGCCGCTGGTGCTGACTGAAGCTGAGGGGAGACCTGCGGTGAATGGCAGTTATTTTTCCTCCATTAACCCAGTGGATGGAAAATGTCTGCAGGAAAAGTACAGTGACCGGTTTCATGACTGTGACTTTGGCCTCCTTGCAAACCTTTATGCATGTGAGGGCAAACCTGGAAAGGTAAGAACCATGGGGACTTTGAGTCTCTGTACAACCTCAGTACTGTTATTGAGTTACTACATGGAGTTTTTCCTTTAATAGTGGCTATAAGTAATATAAAGATTATTAGGAGTGAGCTACTGATAACTATTAAAGGAACCCAAAACCACTTCAAATGTTTTGATTGAATATTTAATACCACCATTCAATTTTGCCAGGAAGGGTTTTTAAATGTAGAAGAAACACCATTTAAAATAACAGTAACTGTTTTAAAGTTTTGTAATTTTATTCCTGTGATGGCAAAGCTGAATATTCTGCAACCATTACTTCAGTCTTCAGTGTCACATAGTACTTCAGAAGTCATAAATCATACTGACCTCAAACTTTTAAATGTAACAATGTTTGAAATAACTATAATTGCAGGTCATTGAGGTGAGAGCCTGCAGAAGGACTGGAGAGGACAGTCTTGTGAGCTGCATGAGAAAGACCATGGAAGAACATTATGGGGAGAAGAGCATGGCCCTGGGGGGAACTTTTGTCATACAAAAGGGGAAGGCAAAGATCCATATCATGGTAATAGTTAAAATTTTAATATTTGTAGGGCCCATAACGCACAAGATTATGGAAATTAAACAAGTAAAAATAATAGATTAGCACATGCAGTTTCTAAATAATATGCATTTGAGTAATTATTTTGTAATTTGTATGGATGACTATCACATCATCGTAAAGTCTATATTTTTGCAAGGGCGCGTGATGACGTATTGACGTAGTGTGTGTGTGTGTGTGTGTGCGTTGGGTGCGAAAATTCAACATGGCAGCGCGCCGCTGCTAGAAAAAGATATACTTTTTTTATTTTTTCTTCTCTCTCTCTCGCTTTTTTTCCGTAACAACATCACCCGCTTTAAACCTAACTCAAAACCTGGATTTCAACTCGGACCTGGACCAACTGGAGGATTACATAGACCATCACTTCAACAAACTTTGTACAATGGGCCGATCACGCAAAGCCAAAAAACCACGCACTTCGGATTCTCCCTTATCAACCGATTCTCCGCCGTCATCACCAACATCACCAGCATCCACTCCTACCAAAACAAACTGCTGTTCCGACATACTTTTATCAATCAACGAACGCTTATCTCACTTGGACTCTAGACTCTCACTAATCGAAGTACTGCACAAAGAATTTCAAAACCTCCGCCATAGCCTGGAATACAGTCAACAACAAGTCGATTCGCTCACAGAAGAAAACAAATCACTGAAAAGCTCCGTGGACACACTCACTGCAACACTTTCCACTGTAAACACTCAACTTACCTCCGTCATCGCTGAGAACAAATCCATGCAAGAAACCATCCTGGATATACAGTCACGAAGTATGAGAGACAATCTAATCTTCTCCGGCATTCCCGAATCATCCACCGAAGATCCCGAAAAATCTGTTAAGGACTTCATGGTTAACCAGCTCAAACTTACACCAGAGACTGTAGAGCACATCACTTTCCATCGCGTTCACCGTTTAGGACAGAAACCCATCAACTCCACCCGTTCCCGGCCCATCATCGCCAAATTTGAACATTTCAAGCAAAAAGTACTGGTTCAGCGACAAGGACGGCAGCTCAAAGGGACTCATTACGGACTCAACGACCAATATCCACAAGAGATCATCCGCAGACGTAAGCTACTTTTCCCCATCCGTAAGACAATGATCAATCAAGGTAAAAAAGCAATCATCACAGTGGACAAATTATATATTGATGGACAATTGTTTAGAGACAAAGACACTACTCCCTGGCTTTACTGATTATTGAAACTAGCAATGTAACATTTCCAATCCGTTTATGCTCAATTTATATTCAATTCATAATCTTCATATTCTTTAATTAAACCACTCGCACCACGCACACACATTGTATTCTAAATGCACCTAAATAGCCTAGCTCACTGTTTATATGTTCTGTTGTTGGTTGTATCTATGTTTTCCCTGTTTTATTTGTCATTTGGTGTTATAGATTCTCACACACACACACACACACACACACACACACACACACACACACACACACACACACACACACACATTCACATCCATACACACAGACTTATACTCACACAAGGTAACTATGAAATGTACATTATAGGTTCATGCAATTGAAATTCTTAACTTGGAATATTCGTGGAGTTGGTTCACAAACAAAAAAGCATAAAGTTTTAAATTACCTGAAAAATACACAAGCAGATATATGTCTAATACAGGAAACACACCTCTCACAATATACACAAAACAGTTTAAAAACTACACATTTTAACCACTGTTTTTCCTCCTACTATAATTCAAAACAAAGAGGAGTATGCATCTTAATAAACAAAAAAATACAGTTTAACCACCATACAACCATTTCAGACCCTGAAGGCCGTTTTATCATTATTAACATTTCAATCAACAATAATCCAATTACAATTGGCAACATTTATGGACCAAACTCTGATGATTCATCCTTCTTTGTAAATTTTTTTTCCTCTCTTTCAAACATTTCCAACGGTCCAATAATTATAGGGGGAGACTATAACACTGTAATCAATCCATCATTTGACAGGTCAAAACATACAGGAAAATCTTGGCAGTCCTCTAAAACTATAAAACAGTTCATGAGTGATTTTGGTCTTGGTGATGGTTGGAGGCTACAACACCCACTCGCTAGAGAATACACCTTTTATTCTAATGTCCACCAAACCTACTCTCGCATTGATTTCTTTCTAACCAGTAATTCAATCATACCAAATATCTTAGAAACCAAAATACATCCGATCATTATTAGTGACCATTCTCCAGTAACTATTACATGGAATCTATCGGCAGTACCAAAGCACCGCACCAGATGGCGTTTTAATACATCACTCTTGAAAGATCCAGAATTTGACAGTTACTTCAAGAGAGAGTGGACATCCTTCCTTGAAATAAATGACTCTCCAAAGTCGTCAGCATCACTGCTCTGGGAAACATGGAAAGTAGTTTTACGGGGAAAAATTATATCATATTCAGTACATAAAAAAAAAAAGGACAGAGAAAAAGAAGTTCAACTGGAAGAAAGAATAAAAGAATTAGAGATTTTACACGCAAATAATCAATCAGAAAGCACCTATAAAGAAATTAGAGAAAAAACATTTTTGCTTAATGAAATAATAAACAAAAGAAACCAGTTTCTGATTCACAGGCTCCGTCAAGAAACTTTTCACCATAGCAATAAATCCGGAAAATATTTAGCCAGTCAAATTAAAAGAAATAAAGAAAAAACAGCAATAACCTCCATCAGAAACTCGGCAGGGAAGCTAACCAATTCACCAGTTGAGATAAACAAGATATTTCAAGAATATTATGCAAAATTATACTCATCTGATCTGGACCCAAACCAAGAAGACATAACCCAATTCCTCGATAACACCATTCTACCAAAACTCAACATGGAACAAGTAAACACATTAGAATTACCAATCACAGAAAAAGAACTTCACTCCGCATTGAAAAGCATGCAAAATAATAAAGCACCAGGTCCAGATGGCTTCCCTGCTGAGTTTTACGAACATTTTTGGTCAACCTTATACCCACTATTTAGCAGAACAATAACAGAAATAAAACATAACGCGAAGTTCCCTTTCCATATGAATACAGCACTTATATCACTCATTCCTAAACCTAACAAAGACCACACCTTCACATCTAACTATCGTCCTATCTCACTTATAAATGTCGACATAAAAATTATTAGCAAAGCACTAGCCCATAGAATTGAACAAATTATACCATATATAATCCACCCTGATCAGACCGGCTTTATAAAAGGTAGACACGCATCCAATAATACCCGCAGATTATACAATTTAATGCACTACTCATCAGTACAACAGAAAGATACTCTCATTGCCACATTAGATGCCGAAAAAGCTTTTGATAGGGTCAACTGGAAATTTTTATTCACCACGTTACAAAAATTCGGCTTTGGAGAGTCATTTATTAACTGGATCAAGATTTTATACACATCACCATCGGCCACGGTCACAACCAATGGACTAACATCACAAAGCTTCACACTGCACAGGGGGACGAGGCAGGGATGTCCACTCTCTCCATCCCTATTCACGATTTTTATTGAACCTTTAGCAGCAGCTATCCGTCAAAACCCAGCAATCAAAGGTATTGAAACACCACAACAAACACATAAAATCTCACTTTATGCAGATGATATCCTACTATATATACAAGAACCCCTAGCATCTACTCAAGAAATAATTAAAACAATCCAGTCCTTCTCAAAAATATCAGATTATGCAATAAACTGGAATAAATCTTTCATCCTCCCTTTACATAAAACCAAATGGGATGTGGCACACCATCAATCACCGATACCTATATGTCATGATCACATCACTTACTTAGGCATTAAGATTTCCTCCAGACTGTCAGAGTTGGTAACACTTAACTTCACACCACTGCTAAAAAAAATAGAAGACGATTTGCTCAGGTGGCTCAACCTTCCAATCTCCATAATCGGCAGGATAGCAGCAATAAAAATGACGATTTTACCGAAAATTAATTACCTATTTTCAATGATTCCAACCCACCCCACACTCACCTGGTTTAAATCACTAGACTCCATTATAACTCGCTTCTACTGGAAAAATAAAACACCAAGGATTAAACTCACTACACTACAAAAAAGTAAGGTTCAAGGAGGACTAGAAGCACCAAATTTCCAATATTACTCAATGGCTAACCAACTGCAATACATATACAAATGGATTCACCCCACCCAATCTGATATTATATGGCTAGATATAGAACAATCACTATGCAAAGAATTAAATATAGCTGACATACCGTTCCTCACCAAATCAATTAAACAACACACATGTTTTAATGCAGTAACTATATCTGCCACTCTGACAGCCTGGTGGAAATTTCACCAAATCACAAATTCTACATTAGCTCCATCTAACCTCACCCCACTGTGGAACAACCGTGACTTTATGAGCAATAAAAAAACATTGAATTTACACACATGGGCGGAAAAGGGTATCACCCACATTAAGCACATTTTCAAATCTAACACATTTACACCATTTCCGCAACTGGCCCAGGAGTATGGCATCGGGAGCAACGAATTTTTAAAATACCTACAACTCAAATCTTCTGTTCTGACAAAAATCAACATCAGAGACACAAATTTAGAACTTCCACCGGCAATATCAGACTTGGTCAACATTTCCTCCCCAAAGAAACTTCTCTCTAAAATATACAAAATCATTTCAAACCAACTTCAGACCATACACTTACCAACAATAAAATGGGAAAACGATCTTTCAATAGCTCCTGATGCCAACTTCTGGACCCAAATCTGTAAAAACATCTATCTCATGTCCAAAAATGCGAATCTTCAGTTAATACAATACAAAATACTTCACAGAACACATTACACGGGCAATAGATTAGCTAAAATGGGTTTCACATCAGAAGTTTGCACACATTGTACTCACAATTCTACAGATACATACATCCATGCAACCTGGCACTGCACTCCAATCAAACACTTTTGGGAAGAGGTCACACAGTCACTATCCACTATAGTCGGCTGCCACATCCCACTGTCGCCTTCTCTTTGCTTGCTGGGGGACCTGACAATAATCACTGATAAAACTATAAACTCTAAAATGCTCCTCATAGCTCTAACCATCGCCAAGAAAACTATCCTCATGAACTGGAAAACTAGAAATAAATTACACATTAACATTTGGAAAAATCTTATTACAGACTTCATTGCAATGGAATACGCATCTCCCCTTCATAATTACGCATCTGAAACTGACCTCTGCCGTCCAACACTTTCTGACCTCTTACAGCTATGAATCCTTTCTCTGTTTTCAACTCCGACTCCTCCCACCTTCTTAACCAACCCACGAATATTAATGCATTTTAGCTGTTTGAACTTGTTTATGTCATCATTGTTGTTACTATCTTTAATGTTATTGTTAAGATTACTATTTTCACTTTTATTTTTTCATTGTTGTAATTGCTGTTGTTGCTGTCTTTTGCTTTCACCATTGCGGTCACCACTGCCATCATCATTATCATTTATTATTAATATTATTATTATCATTATTATTATAATCATCAATATTGCCATTGTCAATGCTGTATTTGAATTAAGTGTCATTTTCATCACTACTGCAATAATCCCCCCCTTATCTCTTCATGGGTTTTTAATGCACCACAACATAGAATAGAAAAAAAAAAAAAAAGAAAAAAAGTATGTATATGGAAAACCTCACAAACACCAGAGCAGGCAAGACAGACGAGAAGTGGTTTCATCGGGACAGCATCTCTGTCCCAATTTGAGACACTCTCGCACTGTACTCCCTCTTTTAATGCACCTTAGACATTGCACATACACAAAAAAAAAAAAAAAAAATTAGGAAAAGATAGGGACCGATGAGATGTGGGGGAAGGTTATCTTATATTATCTTATCATCTTATTATAGCATCTTTTATTTTATACAGCATTGACAATGGCAATTGTTACATAGGAGGAAGGATGGAAATAAAAATCGACCAACACAATATTGGCAATATGGTGGTAGTGGGGAGTGGGGTGGTGATGGTAATGACAATGGTAATAAATAATAAATGGTTACTTTGTTTACGCACACACACACACATACACATACCCACACTCACACCCGCTCACATGCACACTTTGATCAAACACTTAAATCACTTTTATGTCACTTCTGGAATTATGGATTTACAAGATTGCTCACTAATGCACTATATTGGTTTTGTTTGTATGTCTGACTGTTAAATAAAAAAAAAAAATAAAAAAAAAAAAAATAAATAAAAAAAAATAAAATAAAAAAAAAAATAATGGTGGAAAAAAAAAAAAAAAAAAAAAAAAAAAAAAAAAGTCTATATTTACAGCGTTGTCGATTCTATAGACGAGTGGTTCTCAACTGGTGGGGCGCGGACACTCTCCCGAGTCCCGGGGGGAGTGGAAAAAAAATGGGGGGGGAAAAATGCTAAAAATGTTTTTCACTAAACTACTGTCATGAAAAGTTATATACATGACTTATGAATAAAAATAAAAATGTGTTTGGACTGATTTAAAAAAAAAAGTTTTGAACAAATTTGATTGGTTTGTCGATAGTGAGCACAAATGCAGGTGATAAGCGGTTTTATTAAGCGAGTCATTGAGTTGTTCATTCAAACGATTCGTTAAAACGACTGATTCATCAAGAATGAGACAGATGTTTGTGAATGGGTCATTGAATCTTTGACTCAACCGATTCGTTCACAACAATGAACTATTCAAAACACGGTTGAGTGTTGCTGTGAGATGCGCTATTGGTGCGTTCAAGTCCATAGACATCAAATAGAGCTAGACGCCCTATTGGCCGCTGTGGCGCAAGAAATGCGGCCGCCATCTTAAACCGGTCATACTCCCATTTGCTTTGCATAGCAGCAGTAGATGCCAGAGCACTGTGCAGCATATTCCTGCTAAAATTGGCGGACCATCACTCAGGGATTACTTTTCACTAGTAAGATTTAACATTTAACATTACCGTACTATTGGTTGTATTTTGTGAATAAAATATTCAATGTGTCCTGTATCGTAGCTACATGTATGACCTTTGCAGCAAATAAACCCGCGTGAAAATCAGTTCGGTATTCAGTGAGATATTATTAATTAAATGCGCTGACAGCTCGTTGCACCTGCCAAACAGATTACACTGAGCAGAGCAGGTGACCGGTTTAAGATGGCGGCCCTACGGCTCGTCCGCGCCAGTAGGCAGTAGCGGTCGATAGGGCGTCTTTCTATATATCATATATGTTTAAGTCCTCCTGGGAAGTTCGTACTTACAAGGTGGGAAGTCGTGTTTATGACGGCATGTGCGTTCAAGTCACTTTCGTCGGAATAAGATGGTGGGTGGTGTACTTTCTATTAATTAATTACACAAAAATAGAGCAAGTTTCTTAAACTCTAGTTCTAGAAAATTAAGAACAAATAAATGTGCATCAGGTGTGCTTTGGTTTTTTATGTTTTTAATTAATCTATGAAGCCACTGCAAACTTTACCAATACATTACATTGTTATATTATAATGCCATCATATTCGGTGCAGGCAATTAGCTTACTTCGCTGTTAATTGTAAAGTCTATCAATATCACTGCTAAATACCTTTAAGTATTGTGGTATTCCGCCCTGTTTCTTAGTGACACGCCCCCAACTCGGACAGATCGGGGCTTAAAGAAAATCCTGAGCTCCCCACTGGTATTTACGACATTGTGGTGGCGTTCAAGTGCGCTCAACTCGTAATTACGATCTATACGAGATGACTTGAACACACTAATCTTTGTTTGGATTCATCAAATCTATTTTCGCTGCTAAAATAGACCAAAACAGTCATTATTTTGTCTAAAATGTAAGTGACTTAATATTATTAACTTGTTTGTTAAACTGTTATATGAAATTAGTGTCACATTTTCAATTGCGAGGTGATGGTAAATTAAGTGATGGTCAATTGTCAGCTCTCTTGGTCGTCAGGTCGTGTGATGTATGTTGCTGAACTGTATTCAAATGTTATAAATATAAAAATACCACATTTTGAAATTTAACAGCAGTATGTCAATTTAGTTTATTTGTGTGTGCTGCGCTCATAGACTTTAGAAAACGGCGCTCATTTGTTTGATTTCTCCTCGAGAAGCTGCACCCTCAACTTCAAAAGTTTAAAGTGTTGGTAAAGTATGATTTCACTTTTCTAACTTTAGCGAGTGTGAAATGTTGCTGTTTGAGAATAAACAACAGTACTACAACAAACGGCTGGTAGGGACTACACGACATTCCTCCCGGGTTAACATCACCAACCCTAAAATGTACATAAACCTGAAAAAGGTACATTTTGTTCACTTAGATCTATGTTACACACTACATGAAAGATAATTTTCAAAATTCCATAATAGGTGCCCTTTAACATTAAAGGCAGAACAGTTTCTGTCATTTTAGTGTGTCTGCGTGAGGTGATCGTATATATATATAATTAATGCAGACAATTTTTTTTTTAATCGTTGCCCAGCACTAATATATATATATATATATATATATATATATATATATATATATATATATATATATATATATATATATATATATATATATAAATCAATAAACTAGTCAGAATATAGGCTACAGTTAAAGCTTTCCTTTAATTTTTGTGAAATGCTCACACGCACACGCACACACAACCATCTTTAAAGGTGCTCTAGAAATTGAATTTATTTTGGCATAGTTAAATAACAAGAGTTCAGTACATGAACATGACATACGGTGAGTCTCAAACACCATTGTTTTCTCCTTCTTATTTAAATCTCGTTTTTGAAAAACACCCCTGAAAAATAGGCGAATCTCCACATAACAACGACTGTGACGCAACAGTCGGGATCAATAATATGTACGCCTCAAAAAATGTGCATATGCCAGCCCATGTTCAATGCCAGGCGGAACTGCGCAGCTGACTCTTTGGAAGTTCTGCAGGTGAAGAAACGTACTCGGTTACTAAAGTAACCTCGGTTCTCTCTAGAGAGGGAACGAGTATTGCGTAAGTTTAGCTTACGCTACGGGAAAGATTCATCTTCTCAAGATATTGAAGCCAAAAAATTATCCTAATTTTGTATTCATTGTCAACGCAGTGCAGCAGCTAGCAGACCAAGAGCAGGCAGTCTTGCGTGCTCATTGGCTGCCCTGCGGGCATCTGCTGCAGCCTATCAGTGAGCCCCGCCTGACGTCACGCCCAATGAAGGGCGCCCGCGCCTTCATAGCGTCATTGCCCGCCAGAATGGGCGTGGCTTAGCGCATAAGTTGTAAGCTGTAAGCTGTAGGCTGAAAATCCCTGGTTTTCGTTGACTGAAGCGAAGTCGCTCGTGGCGCGAGCACGGCCGGTTACGCAATACTCGTTCCCTCTCTAGAGAGAACCGAGGTTACGTTAGTAACCGAGTACGTTCTCTTACGAGAGGTTCTCTCGTATTGCGTAAGTTTAGCTTACACTATGGGAACTTTTTGTCAACGCCGTGCACGCCAAGCAACCACCCATGAGTCGCGGAAGTGGAAAAATAAGGTGGCCAGCTACGCGGCCATCACTTGTACATAAGCACACATAGGGGATACAGAGCAGAGCACTGGTCTGTATAAGCATATAGCATATCCCTGCTAGGGCAGCTCAACCAGGAGAGCTGAGTCACGTGAGAGTGATCTGAGCATGATATATCTGGGCAGAACGCACAACTCGCTTAGACCGACAGAAGTTTAGCCTGCAGGGCGGGGACTTCTAGGTTATAGAACCTGACAAAGGTAGACGGGGAGCTCCAGCCCGCCGCTACACATATATCGTGGATAGAAATCCCGTTGGACCAGGCCCACGATGAGGCCATGCCTCTAGTGGAATGAGCCCTGATGCCCAGAGGGCATTGCAGACCTTTTGACGCGTAAGCGGCCGCTATAGCGTCCACTATCCATCTGCTTAGAGTCTGTTTCGCGGCAGCGAGACCTTTGGTGCGCCCGCTAAACGAAACAAACAGCTGCTCCGCACGCCTGAAAGAGGCGGAGCGCGTAGTGTAGAACCTCAGCGCCCTGACCGGGCAAAGGAGATTCACGTCTGTCTCACTGTCTGACGCTGGCAGAGCCGACAGTGAAATGACTTGTGCTCTGAAAGAAGTGCCCATCATTTTTGGAACATAGCCATGTCTAGGTTTGAGGATGACTTTAGAGTCATTCGGCCCGAACTGAATCAGCGCGTGCAGGTCCCCCACACGTTTGACTGACGACAGCGTGTTCAGAAAAACGGTTTTTAGTGACAGGTATTTTAACTAGTCTGGTGGCTCAAATGGGAAGGCTTTCAGGGCCTCGAAGACCAAGGAAAGATTGGGCGGATTCATCCTTCTAGCTCCCCTAAGGAAGCGGATGACCAGCTCGTTTCTTCCCAGTGACTGGCCGTGCGTTGATTCCGCGAACGCCGCCACGGCCGCCACATAAATTTTTAGCGTGGATGGGGACCTCCCTTTATCCATCAGCTCTTGTAGGAAAGTGAGCATCTCTGTCGGTGCACCACTTGGAGAACACCGACCATTTAGACGCGTAGAGCCTTCTAGTGGAAGGAGCTCTAGACTGCGTGATCGTGTTCATCACTCTTTCTGGCAGGGCAGCGAGTACCCGTTGATTAACCATGCGTGCAGAGACCAGCGCTCTGGATGGGGATGCCAGATCGAGCCGCGAGCCTGAGAGAGGAGATCTGCCCTCACCGGAATAGGCCACGGAGCTGCCTGTGACAGCCGTGCTAGTTCCGGGAACCAATTCTGATTCTCCCAGTGCGGAGCTATGAGGAGCACCGAATGGCGCGTTTCCCTGATTCTCTTGATCACCTGCGGTAACAGAGAGACCGGAGGGAAAGCATATAGTGGAAGGCTGGGCCAGACCTGGGCCAGCGCGTCCTAGTTCTTCGAAAAGAACATCGGGCAATGAGCGTTGTCCTTTGACCCAAATAGGTCGACTTCCGCTCTGCCGAATAGGCGCCACAGTGTCTGGACTGTTTGGGGGTGTAGGGACCATTCCCCTGGGGGAACATTGTCCCTGGACAGTTTGTCTGGACCGTCGTTCAAATGGCCAGGCACATGCGCTGCCCTCAGCGAGCGCAGGTGCATCTGGGACCAAATAAAGATGCGTTCCGTCAGATTGCAGAGGTTTCTGGATCTGACGCCCCCCTGACGGTTTAAATAGGAAACTACAGACATGTTGTCCGAGCGGACGAGAACATGCTGGTCCCGTATGAATGGGAGGAAGCGCTTCAGCGCGTTCTCAAACGCTATCATTTCCAGACAGTTTATGTGAAAACACTTCTCTCGGTCTGACCACTGGCCAAAGGCCGGTCTGCCTTCGAACAGCGCACCCCAACCCGAGTTGGACGCGTTTGTCGAAATGACTTTCCGATGAGAAATGGTTCCCATCATCACTCCCTGCTGGTACCAGTCGGCTACTAGCCAGGGCTGCAGAGCCGCTATGAGAAAGCTGCCCTTCTGGAAGGACGCGGGTAGGTGGCGAACACGCTGTGTCGACAAACGAGCCGTCATAGCCACAGAATTCAACTCTATTCATAAAAAGGAAATTGACTGACTGGGCATTAATGAGCTCTTGGTCCAGTTGACCGTGAGACCCAAGCTTTCCAGGTGACTGAGAAGCACTGTTCTATGAGATAGCAGTTCTGTCTCTGACTGTGCCAATATCAGCCAGTCGTCCAGATAGTTCATTATTCGCAGCCCCTGAGTTCTCAGGGGGGCGAGCGCCGCGTCCATGCACTTCGTAAATGTACGGGGTGCTAGAGACAGGCCGAACGGCAGGACGGTGTATTGATATACCTGGCCGTCGAAGGCGAATCTCAAAAATTGCCTGTGATGGGGTAATATCTGAATCTGAAAATAGGCATCCTTCAGATCTAGAGAAATAAACCAGTCCCTCGAGCAAACGTGCGCGAGGATTTTCCTGGTCGTAAGCATTTTGAATTGTCTCTTTGCAAGCACCTTGTTCAAATGTCTCAGATCTAGGATAGGTCTGAAAGCTCCGTCCTTCTTGGGTACGAGAAAATATCGGCTGTAAAAGCCTTACTCGCTCAGAGAAGGCGGTACTTTTTCTACAGCCCCTTTGCACAGCAGCTTCGCTATTTCGCGTGAAGTAGATGTGCTACTTCCGCATTCACTATCGGCGCGGTCCGGGCTCGAAAGCGCGGGGGACGGCGAACGAATTGAAGTGTATAGCCTTGCCTTATTGTGCTCAGAACCCATTCTGAAATACCCGGGATAGTTTCCCATGGGGCTATGTGAGCCACTAGGGGGCGAATGGCTTCCGGGTTCAGATCGCCGCCATTTGCGGGCTTGTGAAACTGAGCCGGAGCTGAAGGCGCGGCGCGCACGCTCTCGGTTCTGGGGAATGGCTGCTCGCTGAGAACCGAGACCATCTGATTTATGTGAGGTGTCCCAATCATAAGGGAAGGGGAGCCTTTTATTCTCACTTTTTGACGCGCGAGCAGCGCTTTGGGCGGAAAAACTTTCTGTAAGCGTGAGCGAGTGTGCGCGGGCACGAGACTTACAAGTGTATTTGACGCCCCGATCATAACGGATGGGGAGCGTCTCATCAATGCCCTGCGTTTCGTGGTAACATTTAAACGCGCGGGCAGCGCCCGGGGGGAGGTGTGAGTTAGTAAGCGTGAACGCTCTCCGGCGGGCACGAGACTTACATTCATAACCTGTTTTATTGACCGTGTAACAGAGCGGGCAGATAGTGGGCACAAACCTGTGGACACATTTCTTATATTCAAGACTCGAGCGGCTTTTCTGCGCTTTATGAGAGTGTGCTCTGTGAGTGACACGAGATTTGATGTGCTTGTGTGTAGGGGTGAACACTGGGGCGTGGGCACTTTCACTACACTTAAAACACCAACGGCGTGAGCCGGACCAGACATTATACTCTTTTTGAGATTTCTCTGGGTCGCCGGGAAAACGGTGTTTGTGTGCAGGCGAGAGGGTACATGAACCGGCTCGTTGGCTGCCAAATGAGTCACTGCAGTAGCCTGTTTGAAGGGGACTGTCAGGGAAATAACCTTTGACGGCGTTCCGGCCGCAGCGGGACGCGTGTGTCTTTTCTCTCTCCTGGTTAGGACGGCTTCACGTGCTCAGACTTCAGCGTGATCTTTTGCCGAGGCCCTCTGGGGGCGGCGGTCTGTGACGGCTGTCTGAGCGCGACCTAGAGCGGCCGCCCTGGCATCGCTGCGAAGGCTGAGGCTGTGCCGGACGCTGGATGCTGGCTCGCACCGGAGGCTGGCTCTGTTTCTCGCGAGAGCGTCCTGTGGCGGAGCTTGAGCGTCGCGTCAGGAAAAGGTTCATGGCCTGCGTGGTCTTCTGTACCTCCGAGAAACGTTCAACGATCCCGTTCACTGCTGGGCCGAAGAGACCAGTAGGGGAGAGCGGCGCGTTCAGGAAGGTGGGGCGCTCAGCCTCCCTCATATCCGCGAGTGTTAACCAGAGGTGCCTCTCTGTCACAGTCAACGCGGCCATGGCTCGTCCGATGGCTCGTCCGATGGCTTGGGCTGCGGTCTTGGTGGCGCGGAGAGAGAGATCCGTCGCGCTTCTCAGATCCGTAACCGCAGCTGGGTCCTGGCCCTTCTCGTCCCATTCACGGAGGAGGTCGGCTTGCAGGATTTGTAAGACAGCCATGGAGTGGAGGCGGCATATGCGCGGCCGACCAAGGCGGACGTGGCTCTGCATGCTTTGGACGGGAGGACTGACCTTGACCGCCATCTCGCGGAGGGCGGGCAAAGGTGCGCCGCGACCGTCTCTTCCATACGAGGAATAGCCGTGTATCCTCTCTCGGCTGCGCCGTCCATTTGGGAAAGCGACGCGGAGGTCTGAGACTGCAGCCTCGAAGAAAAGGGTGAATAGGCTATATGCACGCATAAGTTCCGCATTTGACGCAAGGATGCTCTTCCGTTTCCGGTTGGGGAGATTAAAGCGGAGGAAAACCGAGGAAAACGGGATTATGGCAGAGTCTTCAAAATGTACTGTCCTCTCGTCTTTGAAACGAAACTTTCATATGTTTAGATGTAATTTTATATATAGTTATGTTTATTTAACATAATTTTAAAAAGAAGCATAAACACAACGAGGGGTGTCTGTTTTGTCTGTTTTTGTGACTAACGTTTCTTTAGTATAACCATGGAGTATAAAATTCAATATAAATTCTTGGTATTGCATTGGACTCTACGATCGGCGGAAGTTATCGAGCATCCTTAGACCTTCACCGGAAATACCGCCGTGCATAGAGCCCATTCCACGACTTTGTCAACTCCGTGTGAAGCTCCGGTAGAAACGGAGCAGGCCTGCTCGCTGGGGCTGAACGGCTGCGACTTTGAAGGAAACATCCGTCGAGCCTGTTCGGCGCGGGTTGCTCCGGCAGCGACCACTCGAGCCCGAGTCGGTCAACCGCCCGCGTCAGCAGACGCAACAGCTCCGCATCAGCTCCAGCGTGGGTACGACCGGATTCCTTGAACGAGGCGGAGGAGTCAAGCGACCATTCCTCGCTATCCGATGCCTGGATGGAGCAGCAGTCTCTTGTGGCGTGTCCTTCGGCCTCGTCCTCAGTGAGGCTCGTGAGCGGCAGCTGCGCGTCGGTGGAGGGAGGCGGGGAAGGCGAGAGCGAGGCTCGAGGAAGGTTCTCCGGCGAGCGTGTCGCTGTGGCCACAGGTTCCGGCCATCTCTGGGAGCGGCGCCCAGGCAGAGAGCGCAGATCACTGGCGCTGAGCGGGGCCCTGCACGAGCCACAGGAAATGCGAGGCATCTTGAAAAAGACGCTCGCTACTCTTTTAGGAGTAGGAATACAATAGGTAAAAAAGGATACGTTGCCGGATAGCGTAGCTCACACAGATGGCTGAAGGTGGCGAAGACGGCCGGCTTCCTCAGCGCTGTCCTAAGCTGGCTGTTCGCTGAACAGACGAAAATTTTCAGCCTACAGCCCCTACTTATGCGCTAAGCCACGCCCATTCTGGCAGGCAATGAAGGCGCGGGCGCCCTTCAATGGGCGTGATGTCACGCGGGGCTCACAGATAGGCTGCAGCAGATGCCCGCAGGGCAGCCAATGAGCACGCAAGACTGCCTGCTCTAGGTCTGCTAGCTGCTGCACTGCGTTGACAATGAATACAAAATTAGGATAATTTTTTGGCTTCAAAATCAAGAGAAGATGAATCTTTCCCGTAGCGTAAGCTAAACTTACGCAATACGAGAGAACCTCTCGTAAGAGAACAAGCGAGGATCATAGGGAAAATGGCAGATAAATGTATGTTCCAGGCTGTGCAGGGGATGTGAGGACTTTTCATACCCTTCACACAGAATAGAAATGTCAACAGGCATGGTTGATGTTTATCTACAATAGGATACCGCAACAGTTTAATTCGAAGTTGTTAGTTTGCTCTGGCCATTTCACCACGGACTTATTTTCTAACCTGGGACAATATCAAGCAGGCTTCTCTCAGTGAATAAATTACAGAAAGCGATCAAAGAACAATCTTTCCACACAGCGCAAGTTTATCTGGACACTTGCTAAACTCGTTATGAAATCAAAGATGCACGTAACACTACACAACGAAGCTCTTACTGAATGTACATCATCGTGTTTGCATTGGTGAAAGCATTAGAGAGAGTGCAGATACTGCGTTGCAATGATAAGATCTTCATTCTCGCGATCAACAGACTGTCATCTGCTTGCTCAATGCTTATCACGGCAACATTTTATGTGATGGGAATAGATCTAATTACTTTAAAAACTTCTCACGATTCGTTAATCTTGATAGCTGTATTAGTAAAAACGTATAATAGCTGTAGTAAAAGTATTCCAGAGAGTTTCACATGTAATAAGTAGCTGTAGAGTGCCGAAGTGATGACGTCACTTTGTAGGACAACTCGGAAGCTAGCGGCGCATGGGTTCCCTCGATCGAAAAGCTATGCATTTCCCCATAGACTTTTGGAAAAACGCAAAAAATAAGATCTGTGTTTAACAAAGAGTTGTGACCCTTACACGTTTTGTCTATCAAGATAATCTTTACAAATTAATCCAAAATTTATACATTTTGAAGCCTATATAAAGTTTTTAAAAAACACAAGCAGACACAAAGTTTAAAAAACCACAAGCAGGTTATAACTGTGTGTTCTATGTCATAGACCAAAACGTGAAAATATTTAGAGGCTTTGTTCACCACAGACCTTATTTCAGGCGATTTAGCAAAAACCCATTCAAAAATCCCATAGACTTTAGAGCGAGGGAACCGGGAGTGCTAAAATGCTAACTCACTTCCGCGTGAGGCCTACAGAGTGACATCGTAACTTCGGCACTCTATTTCATATGCAAGCATGTCAGCTAATCACAGCAGTGGCCGGTTACACTGAAGTCTCACACAGACACGGCCCTTCAAACAGAGTGTTCAAATCAGATGCTAAAATCAGCCTAGGAAAAATGCCTTTTATTTCTAAATTATGACTATTTTTGATCTAAAAAACATACTAACATTATAAGGGCAACCCAGGAAACATTATAAAATAATAAAATAACCCCATTCTAGGGCACCTTTAAATAAATACATTTATGTTGTTAATAAATGAATAACAATACATTGTTGTAACAGTAATATCTCTATAAGTTTTGTTTTTCACTGTAAAAATGTCATGATTTGCCAATGCAAATATAGTAGGCTACGCCACCTTTTTCCTCCACTTTAAGCACTGATTATATCACAAACAAACATAAGGATACAAAAGGATTTTAAGACCACACAATCTTTTAGTATGTCTGTTCCTAAACAATATGAGCTTCTTGTTATTAATGTAGAAATCTTTCGTAATGTGTTTATCTCTGTTGTTGGAGTTTATCGCCCCCCATCTGCTACACAGGAAACAGTCACTTCTATTTTTGATTCACTTACCCCCTTTTTAAAAAATTTGATTGTGATACTTGGTGATTTTAATTTAAATTGTTTATCCCCTTCTTTTGCTAATTTTAGAACAGCTTGTGTTGATATGAACTTGACATAATTGATCATTGAACCTACTCCAGTTAATTTAAAGGGTACCTATTATGGCATTTAAAATGTTCCTAATATTGTTCTGGGAGTCCCCAACAACAGTTTTACATGCATGAAATGACAAAAAACACTTTTGTTGTCTTATAATATGTATTTATTTTACCTGATTTACTCACCGACTCCCATATGAATCGTTTAGCGAGTCATTTTTCCAAACCCCGCCTTTGCGTGACGCTAATCTGCTGTGATATGTTAGCTACCATAGCCCAAAGGAGTGACATATTAAATATATTACAAATAGTTTTTCAGCGTGAGAAATACAATGTGTGGCGGGAGAGCGTGACGAAAGACCGAAATGAGTGACTGTCACGCTCAATGCGTGACACTTGAGAGCCACATATTTCAATACAATTGACATTGAAGAGCTAGAAGCTGCGCTGTGCGTACACAACACACAAAATAATTATTGAGCATGATACATAAAACATAAAAGCAACAATTAATATTAATAATGCTTACAGGTTGTGATTCGGAGAAGGAAGCTGATCCAAATAAACTCGGTACTGAACCTTCCTTCAATATCAGCTGGCTCGCAAATCCATACTTTATAGCATTTATGTATATATGAACTGTAGCCACTTAGTCTTCAAATGCTCCTCACTGGGCAGATGAAAAGCGTTTGCTTTTGTGTCGCAATTCAAAACACAGCGTCTCGTCGACATGATGTTAGTTTTCCCTGGCGTCTCTGAACGCAATGAGTGGGCGTATCTTATTCAAATAACTTGTACAGCTGACGTCATAAATTTAGAGAAAAAGCATCGTTCGTCTATTAATTCATTTCAGCGACTCAGAGTCGACAATAACTTTGTATACGGTGAACTTTCATGTTTAAAACTTTGCAGGATGTTTTCGTTTACTTAGATCTATGTTACACACTACATGAAGGGCAATTTTCAAAAATCCATAATAGGTACCCTTTAAGATTAACCCTGATAGATTTAATCCTTACAAATAATCCTCATAAATACCCTCATAGTGGTGTCTTTGCTATGGACCTCACTGATCACTCCCCCATAGTCTGTGTTAGAAACACTAAATTAAACCAAACCCCGCCTTGTTACAAAAAGGAATTTAAAAAATCTAGATAATGAAGGGTTTCTCCATGATCTTTATTATTCTGATTTACCAAGTGTTTTTAATATTCCAGATGTGGAATTGGCTTTTGAAACATTTGCACGTTTTTTTAACTCAGTGGCAGATAAATATCCTCCTATGAAGACATAGAATTAAAGACAGGATAAACCTAGAACCCAGTTCACTACAGAACTTTCAGAATTATTTCAGTTAAGAAATAAAGCCTGGTCTAAAGCCAGACACACTGGACTGGGTGGTGACTGGCTGACGTTTAAACAACTCAGAAACAAGTGCACCATCTCTGTGAAAAAGGCAAAATCAAGTTATTAGTTATTATTTAAATACAATTTCTAGCAGTCAAGGTGATCTGACTACATTGTGGAAAGCTATAAAATACCTAAAACGAAGTTGCCATTCCTCTCTGTCTAATATGATTTCATTTCACTCTAAAACTGTAAATGACAAAATTGAAATATGTACTTCTTAGGAAGTTATGTTCAACCAACATTTTGTTACAGCTGGTAATTTGTTTGAGGGTGGAAATTGTAATGATGTGGTTCTCTCAGAAAGGACTGATTGTGAAACTAGTACCACGTTAAGAGAAATAGCTCTCTCTTCCAATACTTTGTTAGATGAAATTGTGAACCCATCTTTCTCATTTCAGTGGATTACCTCTTAGGAAGTTCTTAAAGCTCTTTTTATCTATTGATATACAAACTGCTAAAGTGGCAGATGATCTTAATCCCTGTCTCTTTCAGCTTGCTGCAACTATTATTGCTGAGCCACTTGCCCACATTTTTAACTTATCCATTTTAATAGGAAAAAGTCCTAAGGTTTGGAAGACGGCCCTAGTGCGTCCACTTTTTAAATGTGGTGATCCTGGGGATTTAAATAATTATAGACCAATTTCTAGGCTTTCATGTCTTGTGAAAATATTTGAGAAAATAGTAAACTTGCAGCTGCGCTCCTTTTTAGATGAACATTGCATTTTGAAAGCATATCAGTCAGGCTTCAGACCTGGTAATAGCACTATCCCCACTGCTACTCTGGTACTCGATGACATTATTAGTGGTATTGATAAAAAGAAGCATTGTGCAGCCCTGTTTATTGATCTATCTAAGGCTTTCAACACTGTGGATCATCAATTACTTCTAAATAGGCTGTCATTAATTGGACTAGACCTGGCTGCCTGCAGATGGTTTGAAAATTATCTAACAAATAGAACATAGTGTGTTTCCACTGATGGTATCAAGTCAGGTTTTCTTGATCTATTGAAGGGTGTTCCACAGGGATCGATTTAATGTCCCGTTCTTTTTCCTATTTATATAAACAATATTGGTTTAACTATAAACAACTGTCAACTTCACCTCTATGCTGATGATACAGTTGTTTATGCTATTGCCCCTACAGCTGACCAGGCCCTTTTTGAGCTCCAATCTGCCTTTATAGCAATACAGAAGGCTTTTGTTGAATTGAAACTGGTAGTTAACGTAGGCAAAACAAAGTATATGCTTTATACAATAGACAACAGAAAACAGGTGATGATTTACTGTATGTATTTGCACATTGGATGGTGTTTCTATTGACCGTGTTCATGTTTATAAATATTTGGGGATCTGGATTGATGACAGGCTTTCCTTTAAAATTCATGTGGATGAGTTGGTAAAGAAATTAAGAGTTAGAGTGGGTTTCTTATAGAAAAACAAATCTCGTTTGACTAAATAATAGAAAACAAATAGTTGAATCCACTTTTTTTTACCTGTCATTGACTATGGAGACACAATCTATATGCATGCCTCTGCCTCTGTTCTAAACCTTCTCAATGCTGTATATCATAGTGCCATTTGTTTTTATAACAGGGGACAGGTTTAGTACCCATCATTGCACACTTTACCAGCAAGTAAATTGGCTGCCCCTAAAAACTCGTAGAGAAATGCATTTTGCACTTTTTGTGTACAAAGCTCTTTTGCTCAAACTACCACCTTTTATTAATTCACTTTTAACTGCTAGATGGTCTGGTTACCAGACCAGAGCTCCGGGGTGGCTATTACTACAGATCCCTAAGATCTCCTCTGAATTGGGTAGATCGGCTGTAAGTTTTTTTGCCCCTCACATTTGGAAGAAATTACAATGTACTATTAAACTGGATGATCTGGTGCCTTTATGGCATTTTAGATGTTTACTTAAGGATCATTTTATTACTTACTGTGTTTGTTTGTTTTATGTGATTGTTTTGCCTTTTCTTTTTAATTGCTATTTTATTTTTGCTTGTTTACTGTACTGTACACCTACACAGGTTGTTGCTTTAAATGATTACTTGAATGATGAACATGAAGTTGAGTAAATGGTGACAGATTTTTTTATTGTTTTTTGGGTGACCCTTTAAGATGTTAGGGTGTTGTTTGCATTTCTTTGAATTACAGTATTTCACTTGTGGATATTTTTTTATGAGCTTTGATGATAATTTGCAGATCACATGAGTTTTGTTGAACATCCTAGCTGGATTTACTTTATAACACATCTGTAAAGAAGGTCTTTCTCCATCATTTCTATGGATGTACAATAGCATTCAAAAGTTTTGGTTATTAAGAGTTCTTTAAGAAATTAATACTTTTATTCTGCAAGGATGCTTTAAATTGATTTTCTATTTCAGAAATAGAATATATACAAATAGAAAAATATTTAAATATTTTATAAAATGTTTAAAATATACTAAAATGAAAAAAAGGTTCATTTTAAATTAATATATTTAGTTTAACTCTTTTTATTGATACTTTTCAATCAAAGTGTTACAAAAATAAATAAGACAATACAACATTTGTTCAGTCAAGAACAATAAAAAAGATTATGAATGCTTGCACCAAGACACTCAAATACAATAATAATGAAAATAATAATAATAATAATACTATATTAAAATATATATACATTTAAATAACAGTAATTATAAATAACATACAGTACTGTGCAAAAGTCTTAGGCACGTTAGTATGTTCGCCCCAAAAAAAGGTTTTAAGCCAGTAATTTGTATCTTTTGCTGTAGTGTGTTTGTTGGAAATATCAGTTTACATTTCCAAACATTCATTTGGCCATTAATTGTAATAATACAGTGAGATTTTTAAATGCACATGGAGTCTGACAACAGCTGGTATAATCCACTCAGAGATCTGATCTCACCATCATCAAGTCCATCTGGGATTACATGAAGAAACAAAAAACTGAGACAGAATAAATCCAGAAGAACTGTGGCATTGTCTCCAAGGCTCTTGAAGAAACATGCCTGCAAAGCTACAGTACTGTGAAAAGTTTTAGGCACTTGTGTAAAAATGCTTTGAAGTGATGAGGCTTTAAAAAATAATGTCATACATAGATTTTATTTATCAATTAACTTCTATTAACTAAATCAAATCAATATTTGGTGTGACCACCCTTTGTGTTTAAAACAGTTTTTTTTTCCAGGTACACTTGCACATAGTTTTTCAGGTAGCTTTGCAGGTCGATTTCTTCAAGAGCCTTGGAGACGTTGCCGCAATTCTTTTGGATTTAGTCTGTCTCCGTTTTTTCTGTTTCTTCATGTAATCCCAGATGGACTCGATGATGGTGAGATCAGATGATCCTGATCATACTGGCTGTTGTCAGACTCCTTGTGCATACAAAAATTTCACCGGATTATTTACAATTAATGGCAAAATGACTGTTTGGAAATGTAAATGTTATGAACTGTTGCGAGACTTGGAGGTGAAGATCCAAATGCAGCTTTAATATAGAATAGTCGTACAGGCAGGGTCAAGAATCAGCAGACAGGACAATGGAGAATACACAGAGAGAGAATCCAAGAAACAGGCAGAGGTCAGGGCAGGCAGCAATAATCAGAGTCCAAGAACAATCCAAAGTCAAAAACAGAAAAACAAACACGGGAAAACGAATCGGTTACCTAACGTAACCTCGGTTCTCTCTAGATGAGGGAACGAGTATTGCGTAAGCTAGCTTACGCTACGGGAAAGATTCCATCTTTCTGAGAAATTGAAGCCAAAAATTATCCTATAATTTTGTATCCATTGTCAACGCAGTTCAGCTGCAGCAGACCATGAGAGGGCTAGCTAGCCGCTCATTGGTTCGCTCACGGAGAACTGCTCAAGCCTATGAGGGAGCGCGGATGAACCCGCGACCAATGAGAGTCTGACTCGCTCTCATTACGTCACCGCCCCCGAAACGGGCGTGGACGAGGCTATAAATACCCCGAAATAGGCTGAATAATCTGGTTTTTCATAACTGAAGCGACAATCGCCAGTAGCACAAGCACGGCCAGGAACGCAATACTCGTTCCCTCATCTAGAGAGAACCGAGGTTACGTTAGGTAACCGATTCGTTCTCTTACGAGAGGTTCTCTCGTATTGCGTAAGCTAGCTTACGCTACGGGAACACCTGGTCAACGCCGTGCGTGCTAAGCATCCACTATTAGACCCAGGGGGGACCCCGGGGAACTCTGTAAGTGGGAATGAATATATGTACATGTGACAAAAGGCCAGCGGAGCGGGCCGGTGACTGTGTGGTACATAAGCACATTATAGAGAGGGAACAGAACGAACTCGGTCTGTGTAATTAACCCCCTATAGTGCAGCTCAACCAGAAGAGCTGAAACATACTAGACTGCTAGTAGTTTAGCCTGCAAGACGGGTACTTCCAGATTGTAAAATCTGACAAAGGCGGAGGGGGAAGCCCATCCCGCTGCCACGCAAATGTCGTGAATGGAAATTCCGCTGGACCATGCCCACGATGAGGCCATGCCTCTAGTGGAATGAGCCCTGATGCCCAGAGGGCATGGCAGGTCTTTAGATGCGTATGCTGCTGCAATGGCATCAACAATCCATCTGGATAGGGACTGTTTCGAAGCGGCCAACCCCTTGGTGCGCCCACCGAACGAAACAAAAAGCTGCTCGGATCGTCTGACCGGAGCAGTGCGAGTAACGTATAATCTCGGGGCCCTGACCGGACCTAGGAGATTAGTATCAGATTCGTTATCGGATGCAGGCAGAGCCGATAGGGATATAACTTGTGCCCTGAACGGGGTGCCGATCTCTTTGGGGACATAGCCATGCCTAGGTTTGAGAACGACTAAGTAGTCATTAGGTCCAAACTCAAGACAGGACGCGCTGGTGGACAGCGCGTGTAGGTCTCCCACCCGTTTTACTGACGCGAGCGCGAGTAGAAAAACGGTCTTTAGCGACAGGTACTTTAGGTCCACGGTGTTTAACGGTTCGAATGGGGGAGCTTTCATAGCATCAAGAACTATGGAAAGGTCCCAAATCGGCACCGAAGGGGGGCGAAGGGGGGTTCATCCTTCTAGCTCCCCTGAGGAAGCGGACTACCAACCCATCTTTGCCCAGTGACTGGCCGCGCCGGGGTTCAGCAAACGCCGCGACGGCTGCCACATACACCTTAAGAGTGGACGGGGATCTGCCCTTGTCCAGCATCTCTTGGAGAAAATTTAGCAAGGAGGGAACCTCGCATAACCGTGGGTCCAGACCCTTTTCGGTGCACCACTCTGAGAACACAGACCATTTTGACGCATAGAGCCTTCTGGTAGAAGCCGCTCTAGCCTGCATGATCGTGTTTAACACTCCCTCTGGCAAAGCAACGGGTAGTTGTTGAGCACCCACGCGTGTAGCGCCCAGCGCTCTGGGTGGGGATCCCAGATCGTGCCGCGAGCTTGGGAGAGGAGATCTGCTCTGACTGGAATGGGCCACGGCGCTGTCTGTGACAGCTGCGTGAGCTCCGGAAACCAAGTCTGACCCTCCCAGCGCGGGGCTATGAGGAGCACCGAGTGCTGCGCTTCTCTGATTCTCTGAAGCACCTGTGGCAGCAGAGAGACCGGAGGGAAAGCATAAAGCGGGCGGCTGGGCCGGGTTTGGGCTAGCGCGTCCTCGCTCCTTGAGAAAAATATTGGGCAGTGGGTGTTCTCCGCCGAGGCGAAGACGTCCACCTCTGCTCTGCCGAATAAACGCCACAGTTTCTGAACTGTAAGAGGATGCAGTGACCACTCCCCGGGGGGAGTGGGGTTCCTGGACAGGCTGTCTGGACCGTCGTTCAGATGTCCCGGCACGTGCGTCGCCCTGAGCGAGAGCAGGTGACACTGAGACCAAACTAAGATGCGTTCTGTCAGCTGGAAAAGATTCCTGGATCTGACTCCGCCCTGACGGTTTATATAAGAGACCACGGCTATATTGTCCGAACGGATCAGCACGTGGTGGCCCTGAATGCGCGGGAGAAAGCGCATGAGCGCGTTCTCGACCGCCAACCTCTCCAAACAGTTTATGTGTAGGAGGCTCTCTTGAGCTGACCAGGGGCCGAAGGCCGGTGAGCCCTCGCAGACCGCTCCCCAACCCGTGTTGGAGGCGTCTGTCGAGATGACTTTTCGGCGTGAAACTGTCCCCATGGAAACGCCCCGCTGAAACCATTCTACCACTGACCATGGCTGCAGAGCTGTGATACAGGTCTGCGTTACTTTTATCAGCTGGTGGCCCGTGGTCCACGCTCGGTGAGACACACGGCTCCTCAACCAAAGCTGAAGCGGGCGCATGCGCAGTAACCCCAGCTGGAGCACCGCGGAGGCTGAGGCCATACAGCCCAACGCTCTCTGAAATGTTTTCAAAGGCGTGAGTCTGTTCATCTGAAAAGATGCGGCGAGACGCTGCACACGGTGCGCGCTTTTGTACCGACTCGCCCCGACTCGCTCATAGCCAGAGGCACCCTCTCTATAGCCTTTTTGCACAACAGAATTGCTATCTCTGAACGGAGCAGCGCGTCACTGCTTCTGGGTTCACAGTAGTTTCTAGCCGCGCTCGGAAGCGAGGAGGGCGGCGGCAAAACTGTAAGCGATAGCCTAGCTTTATTGTGTTTAACACCCACTGCTTCCCACGCTTTGAAGCGTGACGCTAGGGGGTGAATGGCTACATGGTCCCCGTCGCTGCACTTCGCGGGCTGCGTGAGCGCGCTGATAGTGTTTACAACAGCGGGACGTACACTCGGAGGGGAGTTTATGGGCCCTGTAACAGAGTGAACAGAAGTAAGACGCGCACACGGGCTTGTGGGCGCGCTTATACACTCTGAGACTCGAGCGGGCTTGGCCCGCTTTATGAGAGTGGACTCTGTGTGAGACAGGGGAAATGGAGTGTCTTTGTGTATGAGTGAACACAGTGTTGTGGGCACATTCTCTACACAAGTTTATGGACCGTGTAACAGAGGTGGGACGCGCGCACGGGTTCGTGGGCGCGCTTATGTACTCTGAAACTCGAGCGGGTTGGGACCGCTTTATGAGAGTGGACCCTGTGTGAGACACGGGAACAGGAGTGTCTTTGTGTATGAGTGAACACAGTGTTGTGGGCACATTTTCTACACAAGAGGCTTTTACTCTCTTTTGAGATTTCTCTGGGACGCCGTAAACACGGCGTTTTGTGTATGAGTGAACACAGTGTTGTGGGCACATTTTCTACACAAGAGGCTTTTACGCTCTTTTTGAGATTTCTCTGGGACGCCGTAAACACGGCGTTTGTGCTCATGCAAGCGGGAAGGGATACCGGCTTGGTAATGGCGGGGTACACTGCTGTAGTAGCCGCGTGAGCGGGGACTAACAGAGGGCGAAACTTTGACGGCGATCCGGCCGCGGCGGGAGAGCGCCGTCTTTTTCTCAACCACGCTAGGCAGACTTCGAGTAATCAGTTTTCAGCGCGATCCTCTGCCGAGGCCCCCGGGGAGGCGGCGGTCTGTGGCGGCTGTCAGAGCGAGCGAGGGCGGCCGCCCTGGTGTCGCTGAGAAGTCTGACTGTGTTTAGCTAGGCGCTAGGGTGGGGCTCGTGCAGGAGGCTGGTCACGTGAGCGGCCTGCAGAGGAGCTAGCGCGACGAGGCAGAACAAAATTCGCAGGAAATCCTCAATCCGCGACTGAAGGGGGATTTTTTCCCCCGCTCTCGTCCCATTCACGAAGTACCTCACTCTGTAGTAGACATGGGGTGCAGAAGCTGCTTGGCCGGCGGCTGAAAGCTTGAAGTCGGACTGCAGGCTTTAGCGGGTAGCACAGGTGATGAGCGCCATCTCGCGGAGGGCGGCATAGACGTGCGGCGACCAGGTCCACTACAGGGAAAATGGAGATAAAGCCCTTCTCTGCGGCTCCGTCCACAACGCGACGCGGGGTGGAAGAGTCAGAGCGAGTTCTAGCAGAGAGCGGGGCGTTCCAGGACTTCGTGAGTTCTGCGTGCAGATCAGGCAGAAAGGGCGCAGCCCGTTTAGCGGCGGGAGTCGAACGCTGGTGGAAGTAGCTGCGCGGGTCCCGGTTGATTCTCGGGCCGAGGAAGGCGTGAGAATCGGACCAATCCTCACCGTCTGAAGCGAGAAGCGAACATGTCTCCTTGGTGTCCGCGCCGTCAACGGAGGCAACAGAGCGGCCACTCGGCGGCAGCTGTATGTCCGGAAGCGGCGGAGATGGAGAGCGGGAGCGAGAGGCTCCGGCGGGATGAACGCTTCCGGCTGGGGGTCCGGCGGCCTCTGAGAGCGGCGTTTCTTTCTCCGCGGCGAAGTCAGAGGCGGCACGGAAGCATCTTAGTGGCCGAAGTCGAGCCCGCGGGGTCAACAATGGCATAGTTTCGCAGAGCTCGCAGCCGCCACAGCGGGGGCGAGATCGGCGTGCTCCAATCCGAGGCAGAGAGCGCAGAAGAGGTGGCGGTCCCCAGCCTCGAGGGGAGCGCGGCAAGAGCCGCCAGAAAATTTACGAGACATCTTGAAAAAGACGCTCGCTCTTTTAGATACAACAATATATAGGAAGCATTTTTGTAAAAAGGATACAATCCGTCGGATGGCGCTAGCTCACAGGACGGCTGAAGGTGGCGAAGACGGCCGGCTTCCTCAGTCTCCCAAACGCTCGCTAGAAGGTGCCTTTTCGACGACGGCGGCTTCTCTCTCAGGATCAGCAGATGCAGGTGCGTCGCTGAAGGATGAAAAATCAGATTATTCAGCCTATTTCGGGGTATTTATAGCCTCGTCCACGCCCGTTTCGGGGGCGGTGACGTAATGAGAGCGAGTCAGACTCTCATTGGTCGCGGGTTCATCCGCGCTCCCTCATAGGCTTGAGCAGTTCTCCGTGAGCGAACCAATGAGCGGCTAGCTAGCCCTCTCATGGTCTGCTGCAGCTGAACTGCGTTGACAATGGATACAAAATTATAGGATAATTTTTGGCTTCAATTTCTCAGAAAGATGGAATCTTTCCCGTAGCGTAAGCTAGCTTACGCAATACGAGAGAACCTCTCGTAAGAGAACGCTCAGTATGTGAAATGTAGTTTGTGAGGAAGTGATCATATTTATTTGTGGAGCGCCCTCTGGTGGCTCTCGAGGGCACTCCAGCTGGTGATCGTTACAGTAAACTGATTTGTCCTACTGACACACTACAGCAAATTATATAAATAACTGGCTTAAAACCATTTTTGAAGGTCGAAAATGATCTATATATCTATATATATATATATAACAAGCCGGTGCCTTTAGGGTTATTGTGCATGACGTGCAAAAATCTAACTCTGCTTTGACTGTCGAAAAGAAGTGTGCTGTAGAGCTTGCATCAGTGTGGGCTCTGCAAAAGTGCACATCGAGGGCACATATCAACCACAAAGTATGCGTGAGCAACCTTCTGAAACCTAAAATGAAAAATGAGACACCCTACGGTCTCATGAATTTAACGGACACATCAAATAATTACACAAGACCGAAAATTCATATGAAGTGCAAGTGTGCCATTTGGGACTAGGCCTATGATCGCAATAGCCACATATATGAGATGATTTAAATATAGAATAATTTTTAATGGCATAGGATATCATAGCTCAATATGCATAGCTCAGCACTTAAAGGGCACCTATTATGGCATTTAAAATGTTCCTAATATTGTGCTGGGAGTCCCCAACAACAGTTTTACATGCATGCAATGACAAAAAACACTTTTGTTGTCTTATAATATGCATTTCTTTTTACCTGATTTGCTCACTGACTCCCAAATGATTCGATCAACGACTCATTTTTCCAAACCCCTCCTTTGCGTGACACTAATTGGAGACATTTATGTTTGTAAAGCAATCGTCATTAAATTGACGCGAACAGAGCACAAGGTTCGGGCTATACTTGTGTGGTTTAGTCGTAAGTATAAACTCGAGCCACTGATTCTTCACATGCTCGTCCCTGGGCAGTGAAAAAAAAGGTCGCTTTTGATTCGCACTTCAGAGCACAGTGACGACTGTTTTCAAGTTTTCCCTGGTGTTTTCCCTGGTGTCTGCTGCGCAATAAGTGGGCTCCGCCAATTTGATAATTTTTCGTCTTCCTTTTCACGACGAAAAGGAAAATGACTCATTGGGAAAACGATTCATTAAATCGATTCATAATCGACTCATACTTTTGAGAGACAATAACTTTTTTACGATGAACTTTCATATATAAAACTTTGCAGGATGTTTTTGTTGACTTAGATCTATGTTACACACTACATGAAAGGTAATTTTCAAAATTCCATAATAGGTGCCTTTAAATGTGTAAATATACCGTAGTAGCCCTGTGTGTGTGTGTGTGTGTGTGTTTTGTTTGGTGACAGTTGTAGGTTACAGTTTGACAAGAGTTTAGAGTGTGACAGAAGAACAATTTTGTGTTTTAATGCGAGTGTACACAAATATAAGTAAACAATTTGACCGAATTCTCTCTCTCTCACACACACACACACACACACACACACACACACACACACACAGTTTGATTGCGCCTGCGCCTCTCTCTCTCTCTCTCTCTCTCTCTCTCTCTCTTCTTCTCTCTCTCACACACACACACACACAGTTCGATCGCGCCCGTGGCTCTCTCTCTCTCTCTCTCTCTCTCTCTCCTCTCTCTCTCCTCTCTCTCCTCTCTCTCTCTCTCTCTCTCTCTCTCTCTCTCTCTCTCTCTCTCTCTCACACACACACACACACACACACACACACACACACACACACAAATCGATCGCGCCCCTCTCTCTCAAACACACACACACACACACACACACACACAGTTCGATTGCGCCTGCGCCTCTCTCTCTCTCTCTCCACACACACACACACAGTTCGATCACGCCCGTGGCTCTCTCTCTCTCTCTCACACACACACACACACACACAAATCGATCGCGCCGCTCTCTCTCAAACACACACACATACACAGTTCGATCGCGCCCTCTCTCTCTCTCTCTCTCACTCACACTCACACACATACACACACACACACACACACACAGTTCGATCGCACCTCCGCTCTCTCTCGCGCCGACACACAACACTCCAGCATTGCAATCTTGACATCGCAGCCGGTGCTTACTGACTATTTAAACAGCAGTGTAATTTTTATATGTTGCACTACAAATAAAATGGTTCTATGCCTTTACTTATTAATAAAGGCTTAAGACATTTATATTCCTTTTTAATGCAGAAACTTCACACAGCAGTGAAATGGTTAAACTAGCCCCCCCCCCCCCCCCCCCTAAACACACACACACACACACACACACAGACAGAGATAGAGAGGGAGTGAAAATGCTCGAAAACATCTACATTCAAACTAAAATATCTGACTTGCTGTTGGTCGGAGCTAATGACTGTAAATTAGAAAGTTGTTCGGCTTGATCCGAACAATATACGTACCGATTTTTATGATTGTCGGTAAAACTATAAAACTAAACCCCCCCCCCCCCCCCCCACACCTTTTGTCAAAAGGTGGCGCTACTGAGTCCCTGCACCACACCCGTTTCTGAAACTTTGCACATGTCTACTGGCTAATAAATGGAATCTGGCTGTCGAGTTTCATGCATGCAATTTCAAGCAATTTCAGTCATGCTAAGAGTCTCAAAAGCATCCAAAACGAATATTAAAGTTTGATGCGTTGCCATGGCAACAGTATCTAAGATATCAATAATCCTTTCACAGGTCTACATCTGGCGTGTGTCTACATTATACACATAAAGTTTGAAGCAAATCTGGTAAAAATAAGAGGGTGATTTAAAAGCATTTTGAAAGTGACACACTTCCTGCTACCAGTTGGTGGCGCTATAACTTTGACTCACAATAGTCACATCCATGTGATCGGCCTCTTACAACGAACACACTGCTGAAGTTTCATCAAGATCAGTTAATGTATGCAGTAGTTATAACACACTTCCTGTTTCACGTTTCTCGCCATAAATTCGTTTCCTCACCACGGCCAAACCGTTCGAGATATCAAAAATCCGTCCGCAATTTAGCAGCCTCAAGGTTTTGACTTCATGCTGACCGAGTTTGGTGGTGATTTAATGAATTGCCTAGGAGGAGTATTTCAAATTCCACAGCAAGCGTTTTCCTGCATGCACCTATGTAAACGATTATTACCATCTAGTGGGAAAACAGAATATAATTTCCTTTAATTTTAAATGCTCTCTGTTTATTAATAAATCAGGGATGAGAGAGAGAGAATAGCAGGGACCAAATGTAGAGAATGGTCATAGGCGACGATGCCGTGGGCTCATGGGGGCTCGAGAGCATAATGGCCGAGCACCCACAGTAAAACACAAAATATTCTCCATTAATTTTAACCAATCAAAAAATCGATTGACTAAAATGAGCGTAGATGCCATTCTTTTTATGATGTAGCGAGTACATCAGGTGTTATAGGAAGTGTTCCCGGTTCCGGCTGATCTAATTTATGCAGTCTAATAATCATTTAACTGATTTGAACAATAGGAATGTATAGTGTTCTATGTGTATGCCAGGTTGAAGAGATGTGTTTTTAATATAGATTTAAACTGTGTTTCTGCTTCCCGGACAATGTTAGGAAGATTGTTACAAAGTTTAGGTGCTAAATAGGAAAAGGATCTACCGCCAGCAGTCGATTTTGATATTCGAGGTTTTATCAACTGGCCAGAATTTTGAGATCGCAATAGACGTGAAGGACTATAATGCGTTAAGAGCTTGCTCAAGTACTGGGGAGCTAAACCATTTAGTGCTTTGTAAGTAATCAGCAATATTTTAAAATTTATACGATGTTTAATAGGCAGCCAATGCAGTGTTGACAGAACCGGGCTAATATGGTCATACTTCCTGGTTCTGGTAAGAACTCTAGAGGCTGCGTTTTTAACTAGCTGTAGTTTGTTTAATAAGCGTGCAGGGCAACCACCCAGTAGAGCATTACAATAATCTAGCCTTGAGGTCATGAAAGCATGAACTAATTGTTCCGCATTTGTCAGTGAGAGCATATGACGTAATTTAGATATATTTTTAAGATGAAAAAATGCGGTTTTACAGATACTAGACACGTGACTTTCAAATGAAAGATTGGTATCAAAGAGCACACCCAGGTTCCTGACTGATGTCGAAGACTTAACAGAGCAGCCATCAAGTGTTAGACAGTATTCTAGGTTATTAGGTGAGGAAGTTTTTTGTCCAACGCCATACTGAACTTGTGATCGATAAGACATCTCTTCACTTACTACTACAAACTGAAAACGGTCAGATAAGTATGATTTAAACCATGCTAGTGCAATTCCGCTAATGCCAACATAGTTTTCTAGTCTATTTAAAAGAATGTTGTGGTCGATAGTATCAAATGCAGCACTAAGATCAAGTAACACTAATAGAGAGATACAACCACGATCGGATGATAGGAGCAAATCATTTGTGACTTTAATGAGAGCAGTCTCAGTACTATGGTACGGTCTAAATCCAGACTGAAAATCCTCGGAGATATTATTTCTTTCTAAAAAGGAACACAGTTGTGAGGATACTGCTTTTTCTAGTATCTTTGACAGAAAAGGCAGATTCGAGATTGGCCTGTAATTGACTAATTCTGTAGGATCCAGTTGCGTTTTTTTAACAAGCGGTTTAATCATAGCCAACTTAAAGGTTTTTGGTACGTATCCTAATGACAAAGATGAATTAATGATATCTAGAAGAGGATCTATGACCTCTGGAAGCATCTCTTTCAGTAGCTTAGTCGGTATAGGGTCTAGCATACAAGTTGTCGATTTAGATGAATTAACAATTTTGCAAAATTCTTCCTCTCCTATAGCAACAAATGAATCAAAATGCTCCTCATGGAGACTACAATATACGCCCTGATGCGATACTGTAGTAGACGGTTGCATAGTTATAATTTTGTCCCTGATATTATCAATCTTATAAGTGAAGAAGTTCATAAAGTCATTACTGCTGTGTTTCTTGGAAACTTCTGGGCTTGAAGCTTTCTTTTTCGTTAGTTTAGTCACTTGTTCAAATAAATACCTAGGATTATGTTTATTTTCTTCTAATAGGGTTGAAAAATAATTAGTTCTAGCATCTTTTAAGGCCTCTCTGTAAGCAATCGAGCTCTCCTTCGATGAAATCCGAAATACCTCTAGTTTTGTTTTCTTCCAGTTTCGCTCCATTTTTCTGGCTGCTCTCTTAAGGGCCCGGGTGTGCTCATTGTACCACGGCGTTGGACTATTTTCTTTAATCTTCTTTAAGCGCAGCGGAGCAACTGTGTCTAAAGTGCTGGAAAAGACAGAGTTAAAAGTTTCTGTTGCAATATCAAGTTCTTCTAAGCTATCTGGGATGCTGAGATTATGAAACTGATTTGGAAGATTATTGATAAAGCAATCTTTAGTGGCAGAAGTGATAGGTCTAACATATTTATAACACAGAGTCGGCTTTGCAGCCTTGGCTAAATGTAATTTACACGAGACTAGATAATGATCGGAGATGTCGTCGCTCTGCTGCAGAATTTCAACGGCATCAACATCTATTCCATGTGATAATATGAGATCTAGAGTATGATTACGACAATGAGTAGGTCCTGACACGTGTGGTCTCACTCCAATTGAGTTTATAATGTCTTTAAATGCCAATCCCAATGCATCTTTTTCATTATCTACATGTATATTAAAATCACCAACAATTAGGACTTTATCTGCAGCCAATATTAATTCTGATAGAAAGTCAGCAAATTCTTTGATAAAATCTTTATGGTGCCCTGGTGGCCTGTATACAGTAGCCAGCAGAATTCTCAAACCTGATTTATTGTTTACACTATAAATTTTTACATTAAGCACCAACACTTCAAAAGAAGTATATTTAAAACTAGATTTCTTAGTGGTTTTGAGAATATTACTATAAATTACAGCAACACCTTCCCCTTTGCCTTTCGGACGAGGCTCATGTTTATAACAATAATCTTGCGGAGTGGACTCATTTAAAGTAATGTAATCGTTTGGTTTTAGCCAGGTTTCTGTCAAACACAGCACATCTAGGTTATAGTCTTTAATCTTATCATTAACTATGAGCGATTTTGAATTAAGGGATCGAATATTCAGCAACCCAAGCTTTATCGTTTGCTCATCTATATTATATCTGTTTTTTATTTGTTGAACATCAATTAGATTTTTAACCTTAGAAAGGTTTGGCAGTTTTTTGGATTTCCAAATTCGGGGAACAGACACAGTCTCTATATGATGATATCTAGGTGAAAGTGTCTCTATGTGATGGGATTTATCTGACCTTGGTGAAGTGAGGCCGCTAGCAGACGGTCGGTTTAGCCAGTTTGTCTGCTTCCTGACCTGAGCCCCAGATTGTCATGTTTTATCTCTAAGGCTACGTTCACACTGCAGGCTGAAACGACCCAATTCCGATTTTTTTGCCCCTATGCGACCTGTATCCGATCTTTTCATGACAGTCTGAACGACACAGATCCGATCTTTTCAAATGCGACCCAGGCCACTTGGGTATGTGGTCCAAATCCGATACGTATCCGATCTTTTGAAATGCGACCTCAATCTGAACGGCCAGGTCGCATGTATCCGACCCGCACGCCGTTGATATGCGACAAACGTCATAATTCTGCGTTGAAGTAGGCGGTAATGAGAAGATAAACAAGTTAGCTATCGTACGATAGCACCGATAGCACGCACCTGTCAATACACTCCAACGTGTTGCACTGTTATGGTCCGCCACAGACCAGACGTGTCTCTTCCGTGAGTTAATCGAAGGCGCTCAAACGCTCTCCTCCTTCTTAATTTTCTTCTTAAAACGAAAAGATTGTAATTGTGCTGGCTCTGTTGGGAAAATAACTTTAATATTGCTAAACGAGCTCCACTGTTGACATTCATGTTTAGGTACTTCCGCAAACAGCAAGTGACGTCGTTGACCGTTGAGTACTCTTCTGCGCATGCGGGTCACTTCTGGGTCATTTCACGTTCACACAGGAGATCACTAAAGGTCGCATTTAATTGGAAATGTGAACGGCCTTGCAAAAAAATCGGATTTTTTCAAAAAATCGGAATTGAGCATTAAGCCCTGCAGTGTGAACGTAGCCTAAGACTATGAGCCAAATTACTAGAGAGAAGTGTCAGGGTTGGGTGCAGGTTGCTGAAGACGAGGACACGGGAGCTTCAATATAATAGTTTTAATGAACAAAATGAAACTTCCAAAATCAAAACAAGAACAAAACTCCAGGAATTCAGGGTTAACACACAACCACACATAGACGACGATCGACAAACACTGAGGGAAAACACAGGGCTTAAAAGAACTGAACCAAACAAGATAATTAACTGAAAACAGGTGCAGAAAATTGGACACAAACGAGGAGAGGGAAAACTAACAGGACTAAACCAAAAATCACACAAGACAGGGGAAAACAAGATCACAAAGGATAACTAAATACATCAAAACGTGACAGTACCTCCCCCCTCCCAGAAGGTGCGTCCTCGCGCCGTATAACATCCAAAGGGGTGGGAGGGTGGGCGCCCTGGAGGCTGACGAGGGCATGGTGCAGGTCCGGGAAGCCTCCAGGGCGGAGCAGGCTGTGGGCGTGGCCACGACGGTGCAGGCTGTGGGCGTGGCCAGGGCGGAGCAGGCTGTGGGCGTGGCCACGACGGTGCAGGCTGTGGGCGTGGCCATGGCGGTGCAGGCTGTGGGCGTGGCCACGGCGGTGCAGGCTGTGGGCGTGGCCACGGCGGTGAAGACCCTTCAGGTGGCCACGGCGGTGAAGACCCTTCAGGTCGCCACGGCGGTGAAGACCCTTCGGGTGGCCGTGGTGGTGAAGACCCTTCGGGTGGTCGTGGTGGTGCAGGCTCTTCAGGTGGCCACGGCGGTGAAGACCCTTCGGGTGGCCACGGCGGTGAAGACCCTTCGGGTGGCCACGGCGGTGAAGACCCTTCAGGTGGCCATGGCGGTGCAGGCTCTTCAGGTGGCCACGGCGGTGAAGACCCTTCGGGCGGCCGCGGTGGTGAAGACCCTTCGGGTGGCCATGGCGGTGAGGACCCTTCGGGTGGCCATGGCGGTGTTATTTTTTCAGGCCTCCAAGGATCATTGGCCGGCCACGGCGAAGGCGTATAGCGCCCCCCCAAAATTTTCTTGGGGAGGACAGGCTCAGGATCGGGAACTGACTTAACATCAACGGGCGCTGGGTCAACGGGGTCTGGGTCAACGGGCTCTGGGTCTGGGTCAACGGGCTCTGGCGTTGGGTCAACGGGCTCTGGCTCTGGCGCTGGGTCAACGGGCTCTGGCTCTGGCGCTGGGTCAACGGGCTCTGGCTCTGGCGCTGGGTCAACGGGCTCTGGCTCTGGCGCTGGGTCAACGGGCTCTGGCTCTGGCGCTGGGTCAACGGGCTCTGGCGCTGGGTCAAACGGGCTCTGGCTCTGGCGCTGGGTCAACGGGCTCTGGCGCTGGGTCAACGGGCTCTGGCGCTGGGTCAACGGGCTCTGGCTCTGGCGCTGGGTCAACGGGCTCTGGCTCTGGCGCTGGGTCAACAGGCTCTGGCTCTGGCGCTGGGTCAACGGGCTCTGGCGCTGGGTCAACGGGCTCTGGCTCTGGCGCATCATGGGACTCGGAACTGGACGGGGCCAGCACAGCATTTCAGGGAGCTTGGGGCTGGGCTCAGGCTCTGGCGGGCAGGCGACGGGCTCAGGCTCTGGCGGGCAGGCGACAGGCTCAGGCTCTGGCGGGCAGGCGACGGGCTCAGGCTCTGGCGGGCAAGCGACGGGCTCAGGCTCTGGTTGGATGTGGCTGACGTGAACCCCAGCCTCGGCAGCCATCCTTTGGGCTAACCGCACTGATATCAGCGGGGGATCAGTCAAACTGGATATCAGCCGGGGAAGTCCAGGGACAGATCTGGTGGCAGGGCTGATGCGGTGTGCAGACTCTGGCGGGCAGACGATGGGCTCTGGCGTTAGCGTGCAGGTGATGGGCTCAGGCGTTGGCATGCAGGTGATGGGCTCAGGCGTTGGCGTGCAGGTGATGGGCTCAGGCGTTGGCGGGCTTGGAGCTGGCTGGAGTGGTAGATCTTCTACAAGGTATTCGGATCCACACGACCACAGCGTGTGATCCACGAACTCCAGGAAGGATAGATGGAGGTCCCCTACCAGTAATATCTGGACTCGCGGGTCCTTCAGACCACCCCAGAAACTCCGTTTTAGTTCCTCTTCATCTTGAGTCACATCATAATACAACTGCATATAAAGTCCCGCATATTCCTCAAGTGAGCGTTCACCTTGAAAGAGGATTGGGGTGTGAATTGGGTTCACCTCCTTGTCTTTCCTCCTTCGGCCCATTTTTTTCGCTTTTTTAATGGTCGATCGTTCTGTCAGGGTTGGGTGCAGGTTGCTGAAGACGAGGACACGGGAGCTTCAATATAATAGTTTTAATGAACAAAATGAAACTTCCAAAATAAAAACAAGAACAAAAATCCAGGAATTCAGGGTTAACACACAACCACACATAGACGACGATCGACAAACACTGAGGGAAAACACAGGGCTTAAAAGAACTGAACCAAACAAGATAATTAACTGAAAACAGGTGCAGAAAATTGGACACAAACGAGGAGCGGGAAAACTAACAGGACTAAACCAAAAATCACACAAGACAGGGGAAAACAAGATCACAAAGGATAACTAAATACATCAAAACGTGACAAGAAGAGCAGCACCATCCCAGGTGGGATGAATACCATCTCTTTTCAACAGGTCAGGCTTGCCCCAAAAACTTTTCCAATTGTCTATGAATTCTATATTATGTTGCGGACACCAATTAGACAACCAGCCATTGAGTGAACACAATCTACTAACTATCTCATCACTCCTTCGAACAGGAAGGGGGCCAGAGCAGATTACAGTGCCTGACATTGTACTTGCGAGTTCAAACACCTCTTTAATATTAATTTTGGTGATCTCCGACTGGCGAAGTCGAACATCATTAGTGCCGACGTGAATAACAATCTTTTATTAGCATTAGCATTAGCCAGCACTTTTAAATTAGCATTAGCCAGCACTTTTAAATTTGCTTTGATGTCAGGCGCTCTGGCTCCCGGCAAACATGTGACTATGGTGGCTGGTGTCTCTATTTTCACGTTCTGTGTAATAGAATCGCCAATTACCAGGGCACAATCAACAGCATTCTCAGTGGGTGTTTCACTGAGAGGGGCAAATCGATTTGTTATGGTAACCGGAACAGAAGAGTGGTTTTTTGATCCGCGACTAGAGCGATTTCTCACCGTCACCCATCTGCCTGGCTGCACAGGCAATAACTCAGCCGGAACCGAATCATGTAAATGGTTCACTATGCTAGGCGCATCCAAAGTAGTATCTAAAGCTCGAGCACACTTACTATCCTCAATTAAAGTTTGGATGCGTGTCTCTAATTCTGAAATCTTCTCCGTCAGCCTGACTGTCTCCTTGCATTTATCACATATAAACCCTATGCCGACGGGGAAGGCTATGGTCAACATATGGCATGAGGTGCAAGTGACAATAACAGGACAAGACATTACTCACCGTGTTTGTTGACTGATTCTTACTCACCTGGGCTTTTTATGAACTCAGATGCGCGGGTGCGCACGAGAAAAATAAATAAATAACTGAGCGCAAGGGTGGCGCCTTAACAGGCTAGCGAGATACTAGCGTGTTGTGCTAACAATAACGGAAGCTACCGATGTTAGGTTAATCTGTTAGGTAAACTGTAATTAGTAGTATAAACAACTAGAAATGATAGTAAATGATGGTTCAAAACAGAAAGAAATGCGAGGCTTAGACGGAGCTAACAGCCTCGGAGCAAACACACTCACACACAGCAGCAGGCAGCGAGGCAGACAGGAGCAATCGATCGGCAGACAGGAGGGCAAGAAAGAGGTGTCACATGATCCTTCAGAAATCCTAAAGAACATGACCTAAAGATAAAGACGAGTTAATAATATTGAGAAGAGGCTCTTCCACTA
This sequence comes from Chrosomus eos, assembly GCA_036326025.1. Classification (NCBI taxonomy): domain Eukaryota; kingdom Metazoa; phylum Chordata; class Actinopteri; order Cypriniformes; family Leuciscidae; genus Chrosomus; species Chrosomus eos. The sequence goes on along the minus strand of CM070820.1, from coordinate 15,770,903 downwards.
CAGGTAACACTTCTTTAAGTAGTTTAGTGGGTATTGGATCTAATAAACATGTTGTTGGTTTAGATGCAATGATAAGTTTATTTAGCTCTTCCTGTCCTATAGTTGTAAAGTGGTTTAGTTGTTCTAGAGGGGCCATAATTGAGGCTGAGTCATAAGACACCATAGAGGATTGTACATTTACAATTGTGTTTCGGATGCTTTCTATTTTCTCATTGAAGTAATTCATAAAAACATTAATACTATATTGTAACAGAATATTTTGCTCTGGAGATGTCTGATTATTTGTTAGTCTAGCCACGGTGTTAAATAAAAACCTTGGATTATTTTGGTTATTTTCTATTAGTTTGCGGAGATGCTCAGCCCTGGCTGATTTTAGAGCCCTTTTATAACGTGACATACTGTCTTTCCACGCGATTCTAAAGACCTCTAAATTAGTTTGTTTCCATTTACGCTCTAAGTTACGAGTTTCTCTCTTGATAGCATGCGTAGCACTGTTGTACCATGGTGCTTTAGTTTTCTCTCTAACCTTTTTTAATCTAATTGGTGCAACAATATCTAGAGTACTAGAGAAAACGGTGCTCAAACTGCTAGTCATTTCCTCTAGTTCATCTGTTTGCTTGGGTTCACTGAGCAGCTGAGATAGATCAGGTAAGCTATTTGAGAATCTATCTATAGTGGTTGGAAGGATTGTTCTGCCTGGTCGATAACGTGGTGCAACATGACAAATTTCAGCAGTACGTATTATGCAAGTTACCATGTAATGATCAGTGAGATCATCACTTTGCGGTATAATATCTATATCGGTTGGATCGGTTCCATATGATATAATTAAATCTAGTGTATGATTTAGACGATGAGTGGGACCACTGACGTTTTGCTTCACCCCAAAAGAGTTTAATAAATCTGTAAACACAGCCCTTAACACATCATTTGTATTATCTACGTGTATGTTCAGGTGGCCAACAATTATTGCTTTATCGACATTGACCAATAGGTCTGAGAGAAAGTCTGCAAACTCTTTTAGGAAATCAGCATATGGCCCTGGAGGTCTATATACTGTAGCCAAGGCTAGAGATAATAAGGATTTCTTTCTTACATCTAAGAGCGTAACATTTAGCACAAGTACTTCAAACGAATTAAACCTATGACAAGTTTTCTGAGTAACATTAAGAATATCTCTATAGATTGTTGCAACACCGCCGCCACGACCAATCAGACGGGGCTCATGCTTATAACAGTATCCTGGTGGAGTAGACTCATTTAGACCGAAATAATCATTTGGTTTAAGCCAGGTTTCAGTAAGGCACAGAACATCGAAATTATTATCTGTGACCATTTCATTTACAATAACCGCCTTAGGTGTGAGCGATCTGATGTTTAGAAGACCTAGCTTTAGAAATTGTTTTTGTTCACTGATATTTAGATTTTCTGGTTTAATTACAATAATATTCTTGCTAGATCCTACAGTAGGTTTATTGTTTGGCCTCACTAAACGAGGAATATACACAGTTTCTATATAATGTTCTACATTAGTACTTATATCAATTAAGTTGGGACAGCAAAGACTGTGATTTGGACTTTGACTTACTAGTCAGATGGTGTGTAGCGTCTTGGAGATGTTGTCCGACAGAACAGCCGCTCCGACTCTGCTGGGGTGCAGGCCATCAGGAATAACAGTTTTTAACCGTAGAAAGAGAACCTTAGCTAGGATTTTCACATCTTTGTTAAGGGAAATTGGATAAGACCACAGTTTGAGGGGGTTTATCAGGTTTTAAAGCAAAGAGTATAGGGATTTTTCAAAAACTGAGAGAAGCTGAGGAGAAAAAAAACTCTTAGACTACTATAGGATCATCAAATTTGGCTTTTGATTCACTATTGATTTGAGGGATGTTGAGATTAAATATTCTAATCTTGTTGACATTTTTATAAGGGGTTTGACATGGACAAAGAACAGTAAAAAAAATTATTGATTGAATAATTGAAGTCTAAATTGAAATGCAAGTGCTTTTCCTGGCTGCTTAAGCATGGCTAGTAGAAAGAAGATATATTCAGATTACAAAAAAAGCCTTTTCATTATATAATGTAGTTGGATGTTGTACATATTTCTGGAGTTCACAGAGCTATTTATTACGCAACTTCTTGATATAAGCAGAACGAGAAGCTTTGCGCATTTCCAAGAAATTACATACAGACATTGTCTTCTGTAGAGTTGATCTCAAGAAAAGTAAAAAAAAAAAAAAAAATTCCTTTTTGGAGATAAATTACAAAAGAGAAGAAAAAAATTCTGATCAGAGTATCACATTCAATCTCCAAACACTTTGATTCTTTGATTCAATTATGATTCCAACTATGATTCAATTTAAAATTAAAATGTTACAACATAAATTATGGAAGTTCCTTACATCTTTTCACTGCTCTGTCTTTTAAGCCACGTGAATTCTCTACTTGCCCTCTAAACACCAATAAGGACGTTGATAACTGGCTCAGGCATTTTGAAGTCAGTGCACCTCTGATCTTTCAAACTGTCATGGTGTCCAGAGACCCAGTGAGTACCAACCCAGTAGCAATGTCATGCCTTCCTTTTTTCTGACAATATTATTTTGAATCTTTGCTAAATATTTCAAATTAGCTAAAGTTTGTTGTGCCCAATTTAATTTCTGTTGTGCACAATTCACAGGGTCTTGACCTGAGAGTGGAGCATACCCATGGCTTCAGTCACCATGGTGAGGGGGGCCATTACTACACAGATACCACCCCAAACACAGTGGAGTACCTGGGATACTTCCTCCCTGCTGAGCTCCTATACCGAATCGACCGACCCACAGAGACACACAATGTTGGCCGAGATTAAACTGTTGATAGTTCTGATTTTTTTTTATGCTGTAAAAGCATTTAAAATGCAAATAATTAATTTGCTTTTTTACGCCGACCACTTTATATTGATGAATAATAAAATAAATAAAGTCTTGAAGTTATAATTGAGATTATTGACCACAATTCACAATCCAGTCAATCTATAAATCAATCTCTACATTTTGTACTTGATATTCAAGTTATTTCAATTAGCGAGGGAAATTAGCCTATTAGAATATTCCTAAAAGTGAATTTTTACACTATACAGTACCTTTTTGCTAGTGACCGACTTGCAACACTGGGCATACTCACATTAGACACAGTTACCTTACTTCTACCCAAGCACTATTTAAAATTGTAGTGGAGCTGTTGAAAGCAACAGCAGTGTTGCGGGATATAGGTATGAGTGGAGCCAGCTAAGTGGTGTTCCAGAAATGCCAAGGTTGGAAAGGGTGGAAAGGAGAATGGGATGATTGACTGTGTCGAAGGCAGAGAAGAGGTCAAGGAGAATGAGGATTGAAGTGAGGCCAGTGTGAGAGGAGTTGGCCAGATAATTCTGGACAGTGAGGAGAGCAGTCTCCGTGTAATGGGAAGGATGGAAACCGGATTGGAATCGGGGGTAGAGGGAGTTGGCGGAAATGTAATGAGATAGACGTACGTGAACTAGACGCTCAAGAAGTTTTGAAAAATACGGTAGAAGAGAGATAGGGCGGTAGTTGGCAGGGCGGGCATGGCGAGAGTGGGGTTTTTTAACAGAGGAATGATAGCTGATTTAAAAGCAGCAGGGCAGATACGGTGGACATGGAGGAGTTAAAGAGGGAGACTAGATAGGAGAGGAGTATAGGGGGTAGGAGGGAAGCGGGGACAGGATCCAGGGGGAAAGAGGTTGGGTGGGCCTTTGAAATGATGGAGGAAAGTTCAGAATAAGATGTGGGGGGAAAGTCAGTGAAGGGGGCATTAGAAGTAATCGGCAGTAATGTGGGAAGCTGGGGATGGGGGGAAAGTCTGGAGGTGTAGGCGAATAGTGCTGATTTTATTTGTAAAATGGTGAGAGAAATCGCTAGCAGTGAGCGTTGAGGGAACTGAAGATTGGGGTGAAGATGGGGGACGGAGTTGTGTATTTAGGGTTAAGAAAAGCTGCCGGGGATGGGGAGCCAGAGCAGTGATAAGAGTTTGGAAGTAGTCATGTTTGGCTAGTTCCAAAGCAGAGAGGAAATTGGAAAGGAGGGAATGATAGGTTTGCAGGTTCAGATGTGAGGGAAAGGACTTCCAGAGTGCACTAGATGGAGGGAAGCAACAAAGAGGAAAGGGAAATCAGGGAACTGGTATCAAGAGTACGGAGATTACGACGAAGGACAGGGAGCAAGGTTGGTAAAATGGGGGGAGGAGTGGAGGGTAGGGAGAGGGTGAGGGAAAGGAGGAGATGATCAGAGGGGGGTCGTGGAGCAGTTATGGTGGATGATGTTGCCTTACAATCAGAGAGGAAGATAAGGTGAAGGGTATTACCAGAGGTGTGTGTAGGGGGCGAAGGGAGAAGCGAGAGGTTAAATGAGTTGGTGAGAAGGGAGAAGGACAGAAGCAATGGGGGAGCAATGTAGATGGTGGTTGAAATCACCTAGGAGAATGAATGGGTGGGGGAGGGAGGGGGAGGTTGGAGGAGAGGAGGCTGTTTAGATGGTCAAAGAATACGGAGGGCGGGCCAGGGTGACAATAGATGACAAGGAAGGTAATGTGGTGGGGGGAGGTAAAAGGAGTTAAGTTGGTACTCAACAGAGGGGAATGTGGTAATAATTGGGGAAGAAGGGGCAGGGATCCAGGGGGGGGGGGGGGGGTGTAAGAAGGCCAATACCGCCGCCTTTACCAGCTGGGCGAGGGGTATGGTAGAATATGGTGGCTGGGGAGGTGAGAGGCAGCAGGGGTGGCCGTGTTGAGTGATGAGATCCAATTTTCAGTGAGAGCAAGGACATAAAAGTGGAAGGGTAGGAAGGCATCTAAGGTGGCTGCGGGTTTGTTGCACACTGAGCGTGTGTTCCAGAGACCCAGTTTGATTAGGGAGGGATGGGGGGAGGTTCAGGGATTTGAGAGGTCAGGTGATAGGGAAGGGGAGGTTTTGCTGAAGGGGAAAGGTAAACCAGGTTGGAGGGAATGGGGCGACGGAGGTTGATCACTTTGTGGCGTGGAGAGTTTGGAAGGATGGGGATGTGAAAAGTAAGGAGGGTACTGGGAGGCATGAGGGGTTCTGAGGTAAGGACCAAGGAGGAGTAATGATCAGCCAAGGCAGAACAAGACATGGACGAACACCCGCTGCCGATGATCTGAATGCCTGCTCCGCCTTAAGCAGGTTAGAAACTACGACACAGGAATGCCAGGACACAAACAGCAGACGCAGACGGCAGACAGCAAGTAGTTGTGATGAGTTTGTATGTTGAATGAGCGCTACGCGGTGAGCTTAGATGTAAACACCCGCTCTGCCTCTAGCAGGCCAGAAGCCCCAACACAGGAACCCAGGACACAGACGGTAGACAGCAGGCAGTTATGGTGAGTTTGAACGTTGAACGAGCACTACACGGCGAGCCCGGATGTAAACAGCGACCCAGTTGCAGCCCGAAGAGGTGAATGCCTGTTCGACCTCCAACAGGCGAGGATCTCCGACATAGGAACGCCAGGACACAAACAACAGAAGCAGATAGCAAACAGCCGCGGTGAGTTTGAATATTGAATGGGCGCTACGCGGCAAGCTTGGATGTAAACAGGTAATTGTGGTGGGTTTGAGTGTAGTAGTTCCATGAAATGTGTACCAGTCTCTGTGATCAGCGGTGGTAGTTTTGTACAGCAGAGACGATCTGTCTACGGAAGAATCGGGCTTCCATATCATCGCATTCCAGCAGAAACATGATGTTGCTCATTGTTTGTTGCAAAACAGATGAATCAGATGTCTTGTCTGCGGCCGCTCAGCTCGGTGTGACGCGCTTCAGTCCTCAGTGCAGTGGCGAATGTATTTTAAGCTTTATATCATTACCAGTATTGATATGCTAGCTTGATAGTGAGTACTACCAGCCATGTTAGTTGTTAAAGGGCATATTGCAGGTTAGAGGACCCAACGAGTCAATGTATATAAAAAAACGTTGCAGTAATATGCAATAAAAACTGCACTGCAACAACAAGGTAAGGCATATGTGTTTTTTTATTTAATGCTGTTCACTGTGAGTTTTAATTAATAGTGTAATAGAGTTATAGTGCATTGTTCATTCTGTTTGGTAAAATGTGAGGTGTATATCGTTCGGTAATGTCTTTGTTCTACATGCACAGAGTAATGGGGAATACTCTAGGTTTGTGAAACGCCGCAACTGAGAACGACAGGTGCCGTGGTAAGAGACCACTGCTAGCTTATAGATAGGCCTATAGCCTATACACGTTCACAGAAGTAGAAGTAGCGACATGGAGACATGTCACCAGAGAGAAGTCTATAATTTTCACTGAATCCAGTTATGATATTTTAAATACAAATACAGGGTAAAAAAAAATGCACGCACATTTAAACAACAATAAAATCAGAACTGTTAGCGCTTCTGAGAGATGACGTGCATTTAAGTTACAATCCTTTTTCCAGTGACCTTAATTAATCCATGCACGGCTTTTCAAAATGTACACCTGGCATTGTTCTAAAATTGGGATTTATTCTGGGAGGTTAAATTAGCATTCACTTGGATTTTTCCCCCGTCATAACAGCGGAAAGAACTTAAAATATGCCTAGCCTACTCCGTTCTTTTTGGTCACCATTCGAAATTGTAAAAGGTCTAGGCTAGCCTACTTCTATTTTATTTGTAATAACAACAAAACGTTGTGCTTTTGTAAAATAAAGAAACAAACAGAATGCGCTTTCTGTCATCTTGGCCTCTATGAACTGGAGCGCGTCACAGAAATTAACCAAAACTCTGTAGGCTATATTGCCTCAGTCACGATAAGAATAATGTCTATAGAAAGCTTGAGGGAACATATATTCTCTGATTATGTAATCCAAATGAAACCAATGAGAGGTACAGAGGTAATTTGCTCAAATGTTTACAATGTGTATGAGTGCTTCCCAATGAGGAAAGGACAAGCCATAAGAGTGAAAATGTTGCTCTATTTAAATGTAAATCGCTCTGAATTAACATGTAAAAATTGATTAAAAAATTATTTGTCAAAATGTTCCGATATTGTTTCATTAAAGTTTATAATTATTTTTAAAAATTTATTTTAACAGCTGCAATATAAGCTAAAATATATATATATATATACATTTTTAATCGTTTAAAAACATCCCCCCTCTGCTTTTTTTCACAAATCGCACACTGTATTGTGGTGGAAAATTTTGAACTGAATATTAAGCTAACCATGTTTTAACATTTGACCTTATTTAACTAAATCTCTGAGACAATGTACTAAGACATTCTGTACTAAGACATTCTGTACTTTAGATGAATGTATGCGTGTCAAATACCTGACTGTGTGTATAAATAACAAATATGGGAAATGAAACTAGACCGATGACTAGGTTAGAACTTGTGATCAATGAAGTAATCATTAAAAAAAAGTCTCCTCCAATAACAGAAGAGACTGTAAATGAAGAACCAATCATATTAATGTCATTTGACATACCTCCCTATTGTATAAAAACTGTTGTCTCAGTGTTTTCGGGGGATTCTCAATGGAATTTGTCTGAGATCCACCGGCCTTGTTTTTACTTGGGAGTATTGCTCGAGAACTCTCCTGGCCATAATTAAAAGCATTTAAAGGACATTTGCTGGAGTCTGTCTGATATTACTGCTGCACAGCAGGTCAGTTTAGGAAAGCAAGTAAGTTAGAATTATATGGTTAAGTAAAACAATTACAAGTTTAAAACAACTAAACCTTTTGACTGCCGAAATCGGTACACCTTTCTGTTGCCATCTGCACAAAGAGCAAGCATGTTGGGTGTACATGCAGGGCAGGTGAAGTGCTCTACACTGGCCATTTCTTCACACTGGTACTGGCAGAATGTGTATTCCATGAAGCTTCTTTGGAATATGCGATTAGTATAGAGTAAAATTAAATAGCTACACCAATATTCTCCCATCTCTACTTAAGGCAACTTTGATCCACACTGCACTGTAAAAAATAAAATCGTAAAAAAACGGTCAATGGCTGGCAAACTCCAAACTTTGTCCTTAAATGTTTTACAGAAAAACACTGTTATTTTACAGTAATTTCCTGAATTATTATGATCAAACACCTTCACTGTGAAAAAAAGGTCAAATGACTGTCAGCAATGGCTGCCATAAAAAAAAAACATAAAATGAATGTAAAATATCCTAATTTAAATAATAAATACTATTGCAAAAATCTCCATTAAGCTTTTTAACAGAAACAGTTATTTCACATAATATATACATATATTTACTGAATTTTTACTAAAAACGTATTCACTGTAAAAAGTAAATATCTTGCTATGAACTACATGCATGATTTACTGTGATTATACATCATCATCAACTATACAGTTACTGCCTGTTAAATAATGCAACACACAGCATTTCATCAGTGTTTCTCTGCTCATCCTGAACTCAAGCACAGGCTCTACTCTTCAACTCAATTGTGACACACAAAACACAACATACAGAAACACTTTACATCCCAACAGAAACATTAAACACTAAACACAAAAAGATCTCTCAAGATCTCAGCATCTTCACTTATTACAATCCAGACTTCCTTCATACTAACATTCTTATTGAGAAATAACAGAGGTTTAGAACTTGATATTTTATTGAAAATAATAAAGTTTGATGTCACCATGATAGAGATCAGTGTTAGCTTTAGTTGGGCTCTTGACCATTGGCTGCTTTAGCTGTGTGTTTCTGATACATATTTGTTATTGTAGAAAGCTGAGAGAAATTCAGATTGGATGATGTTAATCACTTAAGAGTGATAATATTCATCAAGCAGTTGACTGCTGTATTGATACCACCTGATTGGTATGACTTACTAACAACTGAGTTAGTTGTAAAATATAAAAGCTCCAGTCGGCAAGTCTGGCAGATTGAGTGGACTTAGGCAAAATTTTGAATGTTTACAACTCTCATGCCCCTCCCTCACTATCAACAGATACCCTGCCACCGAGTTCGTGCTCGTCAGTGCGTGTGCACCAGTTTTTTTTGTGAACGCACCCGTCTCATCAGCATCCAACACCATGGAGTATTTGGAGGTATGCTGCCTTGGCTAATCTACCGATAGATTGCCATTGCTAACGTCATTTATACTCTAAATGAGCTTACTTGATCTGTTAGTGTTTTGAAAGGGAGATACATCCGCCATCACTCTTCGTTACTGCTGGAACTTCAGGCGTGTGCATGTGATTGTAACATGCGCGAGGGGTGGCGTGTGCCCGATCTGTGATTGACAGTCAGATCCAACCCCAACCAACCCCCCCCCCCCCCCCCCCAACCGCGCTGATTGGACCCGATGAACCGGGAGCTGTGGATTTTTGCAAAACAAATAACACGCTCCAGGTGGAGTTAGAAACTCGGGTTTTTTTCTAAAACCACTTTATTTATGTTGTTCTGTCGGATTATAGTGTCGAATTCACTGAATATGATCAAACAAATGTTGCCGACGGCAGCTTTAATTGTTGAATTTTTTATGAAGTCATTATGCAAAAAATGTTTCGACAGGATCATACAGACTCACTCAGACATTAATAATTAGCGTATGAATCTCAACAATGGTGACAATTAAAATAAATCTGACCTATTATAAAGTCAGAAAAAAGGCTTGGTTGATTGTCACCATTGTTGAGATTCATATGTTGATTCTTGATGTATTTATACTCCTAACAAAATAAACCAACTCAAAACATTTTATGTAGAATATATATATATATTTTAATTTGAGATTGCTATAATACTGATGCCACAATATTTCAACAAATCATGTGAAAAAAAGTATGATATCAATAATTGCCTTTGTATAACACTAAAGTCCATCTATATATAATGTATTCACAGCTAATAGAGATTAGACTGTCATATCAGTAAATCAAATCATATGATGACTATAAAATCATCAATAAATGACCATGATCATCTGGTATTTTCTCTTGCAATTATTGCCATATTTAATGTGCATCAAAACACAGTTAAAGCAGCCAGAGAAAAACTAATGTTAAAACTCAAGAGTCATGAGCCCAACTAAAGCAAACACTGGTCTCAATCATGGTGACATAACATTTCTGTTAAAGATTTTTACACTTTATTTAAATTAGGATATTTTACTTTAATTATATGGTATTTGTTTGGCAGCCGTAGCTGCCAGTCATTTGACCCTTTAATTACGATTTTTTTACAATGAAGGTATTTGATCATAATAATGCAGGAAATACCTGTGAAATAACAGTGTTTCTATGTTTTATTTGAATTAGAAGATTTTACTTTAATTTTATGGTATTTGTTTGGCAGCCGTAGCTGCCAGTCAATTGACCCTTTTTTTACGATTTTTTTTACAATGAAGGTATTTGATCATAATAATGCAGGAAATACATGTGAAATAACAGTGTTTTTTTTTTGTTTTATTTGAATTAGAAGATTTTACTTTAATTTTATGGTATTTGTTTGGCAGTCGCAGCTGCAAGTCATTTGACTCTTTTTTATGATTTTTTTTTTCACTGAATGTATATGATTGCTATTTTACAGGTATATCCTGAATTATCACAGTGTTTTTCAGTTTATTTAATTTAGGATGTTTTACTTTAATGTTACAGTTTTTTGAGGGCTGCCAGTCATTTGACTGTTTTATCATTTAACTGTTTTGTTACTGTTTAATTACAGATTATATTTGTAATTTTACATACATTTTTATGTAATTTAAGAAAACAGAAAAAAATACTGTATGAAAAATACAATCAATTTCCTGTATAAAAAAATGTGAATTACTGCAATTTGTCATTAATGTCACAATACCTAAAATAACAGCTGCATTTTTATTTTAGAGATATTATTTGTAATTTTACAGTGTTTTGAGTACAATTTAAAATGAAAGAAAATGATCGTCAAAAAATCACAGTTATTTTCTGTAAAATTAGGATTTTTTTTACAGTGTGATCTTACCCTTCCAAAGAGACAAGTCCTCCTCTCCAACAACCGCAAAAAACCTTGTCTCGATAAACCTGGTGCAACAGTTTTCATTTCTTCAAATGTGCTGAAGACATCGACTGAAAACAGTGTGTCTGTGTCAGCATTCACAGATGCTGGCCAATACCCACTTCTTATTAGGTGTCTAATAACTATCATGTCAGGTGTCCAATGAGCCAGACATAATCTGCACAGCAAGTTTGGCAAGTACAAGTCATACCGACTTAAAATAAAAAAGTAGAACATTCTAACACACAAAGGGACAAGAACAAATTTAAATATGAAACCATAGTTCATACCATTTATACAAATCAAAATGATTGTTCTGCCAGCTGATTCTGTGAAGTTTAAAAGGTTGCAAGAGCATAACTGGACAGGTCTCACTGTATGCAATAAAAAAAGAGAAGATAAATAATTAGTGAGAAAGCACTAAAAATATGTACAATTAAGATAATAGAAGTAAAAAAAAAAAAAAAGGTTAATCACTTTACCAAAAAGGTTCAAAACACTACCTTGATAGATCAGTGTATATATGTGCCATCTTTTTTTTTTTTTTAAACGGCACTGTTGGCTCAATGGGCTTGTAAATTCCCTCAATGCAGGGCTCCCTGTTATGGAGGGTGAGTTTTTTGTTTATGTGTATGTCACAATCCATGCACAGCCACTTTCTGGCATGCAGTCTCTGCAGCGAATGATGGCATGCTGCAGTTGTTTTTTGGAGCCACAGACACGGAGGCTGCATTTTCAGGACCCCACTTCTAGGACCCGATTTCTAGGACCCTAGGTTTTTAGTGACAACGCCACCTATCGAATTAGAGGACCAGCGAAGATGGATGACATTCAGAGTGTGAGTATCAAATGCGAATCAATTTTTATAACTTTGAAATCAATTGTGATGCATTTCATTGGAAAGTTAACGTTGCCAACGTGCTGGTGATTTGCTAAACAGTCTTGAATGCATAGCCATCATATATTAGCCTCTGGTGCTGGAAAATGAATTGTTAGCATGTTCATTTAACGGAACTGTTGCATGATAAGCCTGTGTTGATTTATTTACAGCACAATAAACTGTAGCATGTTTGTTCTGAAAGCTTGTTAATTACTCATTGTTTTTCCATTTTAATTCAGTTAAAATAATCTTAATGTTTTCGCTGTCACATGCTCACAGTCAGCCTGTTTAACGTTATCCACAATACATGGTATGTGTACGTCTCTTCATTTTGACATGGTTTTATAAGTTGAGACAATGAGACATATGACATTTCAATAGACATATCAGAGAGGCCATTATAATAATTGACTGTTAAAATCCCAATCTATAAGTGTTAGATTGTGTCATTTACTGTATACTGTAGGCTACTCTATATGAAGTGCTATCAAGGACACAGCTCAGGGTATGCAAAAGTATGACAAAAGATAAATAAATAAATTGGTTAAGTACTAGGCTTAGGCCTAATTTATGTCTATTTATTTATATGAAATTAACTTAAAAATGTTCAACTAAATGTTCCTTATTTAATTCACTTCTCGAGTCAGTGATGATGTTGTCCATGTGTTTGTCCATCCATTGAAGTTCTGTCTATATGTGGTTCACGTCATGATCAAATTTGTTTTTGTGTGTGTTCAAGTTCAGTTGTTATATAGCCTATTATTTTGTAAAATATTGTGTTCAATTTCAGTTGTTATATATTATTTTGTGTGTTCAAATTTAGGTGTTATATACTATTTTGTAAAATACACAATCTTAAATCTATCCCCAGTCATCCTTGTCTTCCCTCTGTATAAAGAAAAAATAAAGAATAGAATAGCAATACTTGAAGACAGTGAAGCTTTAAAATAGAGAGAGAGCGAACGAGAGAGAGAGAGAGAGAGAGAGAGAGAGAGAGAGAGAGAGAGAGAGAGAGAGAGAGAGAGAGAGAGAGAGAGAGGAGAGGAGAGAGAGAGAGAGAGAGAGAGAGAGAGAGAGTGAGTGTGAGTGTGTGAGTGTGTGTAACCGTGTATCACATAAAAAAAATTCGTTCTGAGGAAACTATTTTGCAAATCGCAATTACGTTACATGCCAACTTATAGGAGGATCTTTGTTGACATCTTTGTACGCATGCGCGAGTGGTTGTGTGGCAACAAAACAAACAGTATGACGGGCTGTAAAGACGCGACAAACACTTTCAAGAGAGTTAGCGGGCGAAATCCACAATATATAAGCACTTTAACATCTGAAGACCGGAGGAGGTTTGGAGAGAAGCTCAAAATTTGGTGACAAAATGGAAGTTATTCAAAGCCCATATGAGATCTGGGATGACAAAAAACGTTGGTCCGACTCGCCCGTGTCTTGGCCACCAATCTGCTGGGGAGACATTTATTCTTATTAAATAGAAACCCCTGGACCCTTCACTCATGAAAGATTAAAGGCTTTCAAAAGTCTGGAGGCCTATGATTAATTTGTTTCTCGAAAAGTTGGGCCGATCTTTTCTGCCAAACAGAAAGCAGTGATCGTGCTAAAAGCAGAGGTTAGACCATAGACCTGGCCAAGCAGTCACAGCATGATTCGCATCTCCCGCGGGTGATCGCCAAAGAGAATGGCGAAATAATCACTGCTCACTGCGACTGCAAAGCCGGCGAAGTCCTCATTAATCAGTGTTCTTTATTTATTTATTGAAAATGTAGTGACTGTTGTACAAATTCAATTGTGTTCAGTGTGAGACTTTCAATGGCGTCTGTATTATGGTAAAAAAATTGTATATCACAGCTTACACATTTCTCCTTCTTTAAAATCCAGTCTTGGAGAAACATGCAGTCATGTAGCAGCTTTAATGTTTAAAGTAGAACCATTTCTTTCGTTTTTTGCGATCCTTTTTGGAGGGAATTCGAAAAAACTTTTTATCAGGCCCCCAACGAGCCGTACAATCGAACACACAGCAAGAGTGAACCATCCTCTTCTCTAAATCCTCCTCCAAACGTGAAAAACAATCAAATTGCAGGTATCTAGCGGTGTTTCCTGAAACACGATTCCCATGATGCAACGCGACAAACATAAACAAAGACCTCACAAAAGATCCGCCTATAAGCAGTGCTATTACGTTGGTCCTTAACATAATATATCCAAAGCAGGTTTCTTTTCACACAAAAACGTAATTTATTTACGTATGAACAAATCTACCTAGGTAGAAATTTGTATGTATTGCTATTTATGCATAATCGTGGCATTAATGTTTTGACTCTATTGCATTCAACTATCTTATCAATTAAGTTTTCAGTCGCATTTATTAATATAATAGGCCTACGTTACTCATAAATATTAACATTTCGCTCTGTTCGTGCCTTCTGCAGCAAACTCGTTTCGGAGGATTAGCCTGGCGTGGTGTTAAAAAGGAATACACTTTTAACCTTAAAAATACCTTGTTTAATCGTTTAACAATTTTGTAGTATTTAGTGTATTTACACAAAAAGCATTTTCTCCAATAAAAACAACATACATTCACAAAAGACATACATTTTATTAGCTTGATGTAACCCAAATCCTAGAATCCATACGTTGTTTGCAAGAAACAGATCCAAATTCAGCCTTTTATCCAGTGATCTTCATCTTCATTTTTCAGCAGCGACCGCAAACGTCAAATCTATCCCGCGCTGGTGATGAATTCAAATTCAAAAATTGCGCCTTCAAGAAGCGTTACGACATGTTTTACGGCTGTGATATCAAACGCTCATTGGCTCTCGCCTGCTTCGTCACAGATTGCGACATGCCGTGTTTCAGTCAGTGTAGTACATTTGAAATGGAGAAGCGTGCGCGCCTTCAGAGAGCGAACCGAAATAGGATTAACATTTTCATGGATTAACGTTAATAACTTCAATTCTGATCTGTACCTCATACACAACTACTTTAATACTGCCAGTGAGGACTGCGACTGCAACGCATCATCATGTGAACGACTTTTGGTAATGTTAACGTTACCGGTTTTGACATTTTCGCAATAAATAAAATATTGTGAAATGTATAACTTGTCTGTCTGTTATGTTTTTTTTCTTCATAATTGTGTTAGCCTACGCAGTTTTAAGGAATGGTAATGGGTTTAGGGGTAGGAGCAGGATTAGTGGCTCAAAATATATTTTAATGATATTGTTAAGAAAACTGCCATTTACGTACACATCTCTGTCCAAGTGTTGTATCCTTTTTATATTCTGTATAAAATGGATATGTTTAGGTTTTGGGAGTAGGATTTAGGGATCTTGTTACATTTATCTTTAAAGGTGGAATTATACATCTTTATGATATGAAATAAACGTAAATAGTTAACGTTTTGTAGCTGTAAAACGTAATACTGTTACGTTTAAATGTTGCAAATACGTCCATATTATACGTTTCAGCATCTATCCAAATGTACAAAAACGTACGTTTTCTATCTTTGAAAATAACGTATTAATACCTACGTATTGACAATGAGACCAGGCTGCTATATTAGGTTAAGGATCAACGTAATAGCACTGCTTATATGTTGACATGTAACTTAATTGCGATTTGCAAAATGTTTTTTTTGGTTTTCTTTTTTTTTTTTTTCTTTCTTATAAAGATACAGTATAGGGAAGGATGGTGGGTAAGGACAGGAGCTGTTGGACAAAGGAAAACAAAAACATAGTTAATTATTTTGCAGCAAGGATACCTGGATTTGTCATATTATACATATAACTGTAACAAAAGAAAGAAGATAACTGTGATTCTGTTATTGCACAATGCATATTCAGCATGTAAACTGCATTAATTAACAGAAGCAGTGTGTCATGATATATGAGGTGAATGCATCATTAATATGCTTAATCTGAATAGATTTTCATGACCACTAAACGATTTTGTGATTTGTCCTCTCGATGCGCCTGTAATTAGTCATGTGTATGGTTAATTTTTTTAAAGGGCTGCCAGTTTTACCCCAATTTTTCACATTTTCTTCTGACAGATTTATTAACATCAATTACAGAACATAACACTATGTATTTGAACTTTAACGATCAATAAATAATAAATGTAATTGCACAAACTACAATAATTATAGTAAATTTTACATGTGGGCTACTGTTCAAAGGTTTTGGGGTCGGTAAGATGTTTAATGTTAAAAGAAGTCTAATATGCTTACAAAAGCTTCATTTATTTGATCAAAAATACAGCAAATCTTTGTAAAAAACGAACATTGTGAAATATTATTTAAAATAGGTGATCTGTTTTCTATTTGAATATGTTAAAATGTAATTTATTCCTGAGATCAAAGCTGAATTTTCAGCATTATAATTATTAGAACAGCTTACATGAAATATTACTTTTGTAACAATGTAAAAGCCTTTAAGGTCACATATAATCAATTTAATGCATCATTGCTGAATAAAATAAATTTGTTCTAAATTAATAAAATTACTGGTTTTATGTGAGGATCGATCCTTTAGAATAGATACAACATCAGTATCGCTATTTCAGGATCGACAGCAGCTTTCTGAGATTAATTAATTAGCCAATTAATATCAATTTCCATTAACGTTATTGACCACAGTAACGTTAACAGCACCCTAGATTATAAAGCTCCACAGTCCACATACACACAAATATAACGTTAGGCTACAGCAATGTTAGGATTTCTTAAATGACAGCACTATAATAAAAAATATTGCTTTGACCGACCTGAACGACGCAGGAATTTTGGAGAATGCACTATATCGCTTCTCATTCAAACCTTTATTTAACCAGGATGAAAACTCCTTGAGATTACAAATCTCTTTTACAAGAGTGTCCTGGCAAGTGGCAGCATTGCACGTACAAATAGTTACAGAAACACTTACAGGTAAATACATAGACACAGTTTCACTCATCATATTCGAACAACTATGTAATCATATACAATCTAGGTCATAAATCAAATTAATTTAAGAACAGTGAAAAACAGACTGACTTTCTGCAAGATCATTTAAAAAGCCTTTAAAGGAATAAAATGAAATCAACTCCTTAAACTGTAGCTCATTTTGTATCTGATTCCATGCTTTTTTTAAACAAAATTTATTAACAACAGCAAGTAATACAGAAATTAGAACAAATACCAGAGGAGACATTAAAAGGAGAAAAACAAACAAACAGAGTTAGCAATAAAATAATACAAGAGAGGATAATCAAATACATAAAAGAGATCCAAACAGTTAGAGCAAGTTAGGACAATAAAATGTGGCAAGTTTAAAGAGGGATTTTGAAGAGAGCACAACACGATAATGTTTTCCTTGCTTTGGTCTTCTCTGAAATAGAAAGCGTTTGGAGGTATTGGTGAAATTCGTTGAGAAAGACTTTGAATAATGGCTTATTATTGGAAAATTTACACTTATGAATATGAAATTTTGCTAGGAGAAGTAATAGATTTATAAAGTTGTCCATATTTGATCCATTGAAAATAATTCTGACCAAAGGGTCCTCAAAAGTTTTTTTTTTTTAAATAATATAAACTCACAGACTCCTTCTGATGTTAAAGTATTCCACATTTGACCCATTGATAATAATTCTTGCCAAAGAGTCCTCGAAAGGTCTTTTTTAACAATATGAACTCACAGATTATTTATTTATTTATTTAATCATTTTACAATATAAACTCACACACTCCTTCAGATGTTAAAGTACTCCATATTTGACCTGCTGAAAATAATTCTGCCAAAGAGTTCTCGATCTTAATCTTTCTATACATTCTCATTGACTCCTTTTGACGTTACATCAGCCAGACAGTCGTCCACATTTGACCCATTGATAATAATTCTTGCCAAAGAGTCCTCGAAAGGTTTTTTTAACAATATGAACTCACAGATTATTTATTTATTTATTTAATCATTTTACAATATAAACTCACAGACTCCTTCTGATGTTAAAGTACTCCATATTTGACCTGCCGAAAATATTTCTGCCAAAGAGTCCTCGATCTTAATCTTTCTATAGATTCTCGTTGACTCCTTTTGACGTTACATCAGCCAGACAGTCGTCCATATTTGACCCATTGAAAATAGTTCTGGCCAAAGTGTCCTCAAAAGGTTTTTTTTAACAATATAAACACAGATTTTTACTTTTTTAACAATATAAACTCACAGGCTCCTTCTGATGTTAAAGTAGTCCATATTTGACCTGCTGAAAATATGTGACCAAACACGGAAAGTAGGGACACAAGTCGGTTCTGGGGCATTTTTAGTTATTCATAGATTCTGAAAGTGCAGTCTCCAAGCTTTCCAACGATGTGTAACACATGGAAATCTGATAATATTTGGAGAAGTTGTTTCCATTTGAAGGTAGCCACTCAAAATAACTAAAAGTTAAGATAACAGCCTCTAAAGATCTGCAGTTCTCACCTCTCTCTGCTGCTGGGAGTGACAATAGGGCTCATTTACATCTCATTTAGATAATCCATACCCTGTGTAAAGCTCCCCCCTGTGCTTTACAGCTTTTTTTTTCTTTCCTGCTAGCTAATAACAATAGTAGGTATGGGAAGGTCTAAACAGACTAAACATGAGATAACGTGTACGTGTTCTTAGAATGAACACAAAATGACAAACTTTAAATGTTTATGGAAACTCACCCCCAGGACCGGCAAATGCACTTCTGCTGCTCTAGGCGAAAAACAATTGTGCTGCCCCTCTATTTGAAACGGATACCAGCAAAACAACACACAAAAGACCAATATGACATACATATAACGCAAAACCAGCAACAACACACAAAGACCAATTATGCCATACATATAACGCAAAACCAGCAACAACACACGAAGACCAATAACGTTATGCCATACATATAACGCAAAACCAGCAACAACACACAAAGACCAATATGCCATACATATACGCAAAACCAGCAACAACACACAAAGACCATAGCCATACATATAACGCAAAACCAGCAACAACACACAAAGACCAATATCGTTATGCCATACGATTGTAGTGGGATTGCTCCTTTAATAATAGTCTGCGTGGCCCCTTTAAAATAGCGCACGGATGGCATAAAGTGGGTGGGTAGGTCAGGTAATCACGTAGCTATATAGACACAGGTGAGAGTTAGTTTCCTCATGACATTGTACCGATGTGACCAGTTCGTGTTGGTTTTGTATCTCCTTCACTCCTCAGGAAAGGTAGGTTTTGTTCAATTGGATGCTCATAGACGGGAGGGAATTATAAACTTAGAATATGGGTTTTCGTGGGGATTTAACTTAAGTCACATGTTTGATTAATGTGTGTTTGGTGTAATTTTAGATTAGTCGGTGTGTCCAGGCATTGTTAGTGAGTATGAGAGTGTCATACACGTGAAAGGTAATTTTATTTTTCCCTTACCCTGTTTGTGTAATTAAAAATGGGAGGAGTGGAGAGGGAGAAGAAAGCAAACGAAAATGTTTATTTGTTTTGCAGAAGTTGCCAGCTGCTGCTTTGCTGCGGCTTACATAGCGTTTCCAATTTGGGACGCGGGATTTTTGCCTTGAAGGCTCGTGATTGCATTGAACGCGAGCGATTGCCTTGAACGTCTTTGCTATTGCCTGTACAACGCTCACGTTGGATGCGCTACCCCCGTGGCCCTTGATTCTGGCGCCACCTGGTGTTCGCTCGACTCGCTGGTGTACTTTCATTGATTTGTGTCTATTTGTTGTCTGTGTATTTTGTTTAAGGGGCTGTGCAATGGAATTGAATTGAAATTGTTTTTTTTTTTTTTTTTTTTTTTTGTTCATTTGGTTGTTTTCTTTATTAGTTTTTGTATTGTTTACCAATTTATTTAGTTTGTTTGTTTATTTATTTTATTTTTGGTTGGTTGTATCATTTCTTTGTCTTGCTTTACATTGATACCGCTCAAGTACGGAGTGGGTTAATTGTGGTTTATTTGTTTTTTTGTTCCTTTTGATTTGGTTTATTTGGTTGGTTTTGAGTGGGTTTAAATAATTATTGTATTTTGGGTTTGGTTGGTTTGAAGTGTTTTTGATTTGTATTCATTTTTTTTTCTTTATCATTTGAGCGGTGGAATGTTTTATATAGAGACATAATACCAAAGAAAGAAACCAACTTGTTTAGTTTATCCCTTTTTTTGTGCATTTTCCTTTTGTTGGTATATTTATTTTCTTTTCTGTTTTGTGTATTTGGCCAGTGTATGGGTGGCCGGCCCATGTGAACCGACTAAACGATGCCCATTAGGCTGATTTATTCACATTGATTGAAGTGTTTTTTTTTTTTATCATTGATGTTGAGCTCAAGATGGTTTTAGTAACTAATTGATAAATAAAATTGTAGTCTGTGGTCTTGTCTCTGCTCGTCCTTTTCCTTTAGTGGAAAGCCTGATTGAGGAGGCTTGAAAATTATGGCTCTGAGTACGGGCCTTACTAGTGTAAGTTGATCCAGTCATTCGGTCACAAGTGGCGCAGTCGGCAGGGTTGAAGTGACAAGCAGAGACTGCATAGAGAATTTTGTATGTTTGTGTCGTTTTTGTGGTGTGTTTCCTTTACAGCAAAGCAGCTGCTGGTAAGATGCAGACAGGAGTGTGGTAGTGGAGGAAACCTGGGTTAAGTGGTAAGGTTTCTGTTTTTTTTCTGTAAGGTTTCTGTTTTCCTTTTTTTTTTTTTTTTTTTTTGGCGGGGAGGGGGAGCTTGTAGATATGGAGGTTGAATTGGAGGAGTTGCGAAGACAGGTGCAGTCATTGAGGGGAGAAAATGAGCGGTTACACCAACAACAAGCAGGCCAGGCTATGGGAGCTGCGGGCCCCTCAACTGCGAATGTTCTACCTGCCCCTAGCCCCATAGTTGAATACCTAGGTTTATGTAGTAGTTTATGTCCCTAGGGAACGGATGGGCCGTATGTTTAGCGGTAGAGGGGAAGACAATGTGTTTGAGTGGGTGGAGGAGATACAGGCTTGCTTGCGGGTCCGACATCTGCCTTTGGTTGAACAGACCTTATTTGTTTTGGATCATCTAGAGGGTCCTGCTAAGAATGAGATTAAGATAGGGAAACACCAGAACAGGTCTTTTCCATCTTGAAGGAACTTTCTGGGTGTTCACAGTCCTATATTGCCCTGCAGCAAAGCTTCTTTTCCCGTAAACAGCTTGAGGGTGAGTCTTTGCAAGAGTATTCCCATGCTCTTTTTGCACTAATGGATAAGGTGGTACAGCAGGCCCCAGGAGGTATGACTAATTCAGTGGTTTTACTTAGAGACCAGTTTGTAGAGCATGTGCTGGATAGTGGATTGCGGCGGGAGCTCAAACGTTTTGTTCGATTGAACCCTAACTCCACCATTTTGGATTTTCGTAAAGAAGCCATTAGATGGGTGGATGAGGGGTTTCATTATGAGATGAGGGAAAGGAGTCATTCGGTCCCAGCTTCCTCTGCTCTTCAATATAGAGTACAGGGACAGATAGATTCCCCAGGCATATCGGACGTTAATGTTTTAGAGCTCATGGAACTGAAGAGAATGATGAGGGCCCAACAGGAACAACTTAATGAACTGACTCAAAGTTTAAGGCAACTACAGTCTCAGAGTGTAGGAAGCCATCCTAGGCGACTTGGCCCGATCATTTGTAGGCGATGCAATCAGCCTGGGCATATTGCTCGGAATTGTACATTAGGACAGACTCAGTTTAGAGATCAACAGGCTCGTTTGTCACATGTTAATGAATTGCCTCCTAATGAGCCGGCGGAAAACTGCAACCCTCTGAACTGATGAGCCACAGTTCAGAAGGGATAGGGCCTGGCTCAGTGGCTCATGCCCCCACTAGTAATGGACCTTCCGCTTTGTTGGGTAAGTGCCCCTCCGTCATAGTTAATATGGGTGGGGTTAACGTTCCATGTTTATTGGATACAGGCTCCATGGTAACCACTGTCACAGAGAGCTTCTTCCTGGCACATTTTGAACCCTGGGGTAAGGAAAGGTTGAATGATTGTGGATGGTTGCAGCTTCGGGCTGCTAACGGTCTATCTATTCCTTTTGTAGGATACCTGGAGTTGGATTTTGTTATATTGGGTAGACACATTTACAATAAGGGTGTCCTAATTGTAAAGGATCCTCCTCAGGTCCTTTCAACATCAGGGTTGCCAGGTCTACTGGGGATGAATGTTATAGGTGAGTGTTTTCAGGAGCTGTTTAATCAGCGCAGTCTCATCCCAAGAAGTCATATATTGACGTCTTGGGACGTCTTTTCACAATACGCCAATATCCGCCTTTTTAGGGTACCCTTAAACGTCGGTTAGATGACGTTATCGGATCCTAACTCTACCCCAGACCTAAACCTACCCCTAAACCTACCCCGTCACCTAACTGACGTTAAAGGTAAAGCGTCAGTTGTATGACGTCCCAGGATCGTCATATAACCGACGTTAAAGGGTACCCTAAAAAGGCAGATATTGACGTATGGTCAAAAGACGTCCCAAGACGTCAATATATGACTTCTTGGGATGAGACTGTGTTAGTTTAATCAACATGGCCCAGAGTTGTTTGATCTCCCTATAGTTAAAGAAGTTCCAGCATGGACATTGGTATGACATGTGGTCCGCATTCCGGCCAACTCCTTGCAATTTGTCCCAGTTACTTGTGCTGCGCAGTGTGGGTTCTTGTCTATGGCTCTCTATGAGCCTTTGGATAATGGGAATCCACTTCCATCCAGCTTGCTGGCGTCTGTATCCTTGGTTCCGGTGAGAGGTGGTATCACTAAAGTGCCTATGGTTAACATAGGTGAACATGATGTATTTCTGCAACCACGGCAAGTGGTGGGAACATTGTGCCAGGTCCAGTCCATGAGCTGGCCAGGAGAGATTATTGCTACTCATCCAAGTGCTGCCGAT
This sequence comes from Chrosomus eos, assembly GCA_036326025.1. NCBI lineage: Eukaryota > Metazoa > Chordata > Actinopteri > Cypriniformes > Leuciscidae > Chrosomus > Chrosomus eos. The sequence goes on along the minus strand of CM070820.1, from coordinate 15,748,092 downwards.
GACCAACAGGCCGTAGTTTCCTCACAAGTTGGAAGCGTGGATGGGGTAGAAGAGGTGATCCAACGAATGGATCTCTCACACCTCTCTGTAGAGGAGCAGAGTCAGGTGAAGGGTCTGTTGGGTAAATATAGTCTGTATTTTCAACAGATGATTTTGATTTGGGGTGCACCAATCTGATTACACATGAGATCCCACTATTGGATTCTGCTCCTATACGACAGAGGTATCGTCGCATCCCTCCTTCTGACTATGTTGCGGTTAAAGAACATGTGCAACAATTGCTTGCAAGTCAGGTGATTAGGGAAAGTAGTAGTCCCTTTGCTTCCCCCATAGTCGTTGTTAAGAAAAAAGATGGCAGAATATGATTGTGTGTCGATTACCGACAGTTAAATCAGAGGACTAGGAAGGATGCTTTCCCGTTGCCCCGCATCGAGGAGACTTTGGATGCCCTTTCTAGATTGACAGTGGTTTTCAACTGTCAGTCTAGTAAGCGGCTATAACCTGGTTCCGTTGGCAGAGCAAGACAAGGGTAAGACCGCTTTTTGCACACCCTTTGGGCTATTCGAATTTAATCGGATGCCCTTTGGGTTGTGCAATGCCCAAAGTACATTCCAGCGGTTGATGGAACGTATGTTTGGGGACCAACAATTCCAAACCTTGTTGTTGTACTTGGACGATATCATTGTCTTCTCGACTAATGTAGCTCAACATCTTGTGCAATTGGAGTTAGTTTTTAGCCGTTTACAGCAGGAGGGCTTAAAGGCCAAACTAAAGAAATGCTGTTTTTTCCGTCAGGAGGTTCACTACTTGGGGCACGTTGTTTCAAAGGTAGGAGTTTCTACCGATCCTGGTAAGATTAGCACGGTGGCAGAATGGAGGCGACCTATTAATGCTGCAGAGTTACGATCTTTTTTGGGTTTTGTGAGTTACTATCGGCGTTTTGTAGAGGGGTTTGCCAAGTTTTTCCCTCTTTTTCTTCGTGCCGACCAACTCTGCTTGGCCTGGTAGCAGAGTTGGTCGGCACGAAGAAAAAGAGGGACTCAGGTAGACCCATCGAGAGCTGCTGGACCCCAGAGTGTGAGCAAGGGTTCCAGTCTCTTAAGGAGAAATTGGTGGCATCTCCTGTGTTGGCCTATGCTGATTTTGCTAAGCCCTTTGTTCTTGACATTGATCCTAGCCATTGGGTGCTTAGTCAGGAGCAAGGTGGGATATTGCGGCCAGTGGCCTATGCCAGTCGAGGGCTTAGGCCTACAGAGAAGAATATGGAGAATTACAGTTCTATGAAGCTGGAGCTCCTCGCCCTTAAATGGGCGATGACGGAAAAGTTTAGGGATTATCTCCTGGGTCATCAGTGTACGGTCTATACCGATAATAACCCACTGAGCTACCTGAATTCAGCCAAGCTGGGTGCAACGGAGCAGCGTTGGGTGTCTCAGTTGGCAATTTTTGACTTTGAAGTCAAGTATCGCCCTGGTCGGGTTAACCTCTTAACGTTCGCGAGTGCGTCGACGCTCTGAAGCATCCCCCCCCCCCCCCCCCCCCACTAGTTTAATGTTTATGAATGGATTTAACGTGAAAGAAGATCATTAATCTTGGCAAACTATATATCATTTTAAAGGTCTAAGCCTCAAGCATCGATGATAGAGCACTGTTTTTCGATGGAAAGCTTATAACAAATGTATTTATTGCATTTAGGCAAGCAGTACACATCAAAACACACGTAATCAAAAACGGAGCTCTTACCAGTATTGTCGTAATAACGAGCCACACACGCATCCACTGCTAAAAGTTCCAGATTGAATGGAAAGCTGAGGATCCACTGAATAACATCCCATGGAGCATTTTTAGTCCAAAGAAACAATAACGTTGTAATATTGATAATTATTCCTTTGTTTACATCGTGTTTCTTCAGGGTGACGTCTCATATTTGTCGGTTATTGCAATAAATAATGCATAAAAAACAGACTCCCGGTACCAAAAGGTTATATGGGTGTGTTGCTTAGAGTGTAATGAACACATTTAGACCGCACACACAAACAAAGATAGGCAATATCTAGCTCAAAATATCCAAACACTGCAGTCAGTTTTTGTGTCGTCATGATATGCACATCCTATCATTTTGTCTTTGCAACGAAAGCCAATGAAATCATCGAAATTATATGACTGATAGAAAATGTAGCCAATCAGCAAACGAGTCCAACGATACCCAGGAAGTTTATATTCCTCATTCGAGCAAGATGTTTTTTTTATTTGAATCCGGCACTCTCCCCGCTCTCCAATCAGTTTGAGCAGCTCACCTGCGATGCAGGCTCTGACGACACCCCTGTCATCTGACAGGCCAGCTAGCTAACAAGCTATAGTAGACGGTTCCCTAGTCAACAAACATCTGTTTTCGCGTCTTACTCACTGGACGGATTCTGTCATCATATGGATCGTGAAAAGAAGTTTTTTTTCTGCTGTAAAGATTCGGTCCATAAGCTCTTTATCAATTTTAAGTTTGGGGATAGATATTCAATAACTATTAATCTATGATCAACAAATTATTGAATACAGTTTGAACCGGGTCCTTACGTTAATAAATTACCCACAAAGGGGTGTACAGCGTACCCGTCTGTTCAGGGTAAGTATATAACAATTAAACACAACGAATTATGGTTAATTATCAAATATACATCCTACACAGAGGAATGGCTGATCTTCAACAATACCAAAGCATTTGACCCCTCCTCGCTCATTCACACGTCCGCCGTGTAGTCAGGCTAGAGGATACCAATGACTTATGGTCTATTTTAGCTTAAATTAACTGACAATGTTTTGTGCACTTAAACGATTATCAGATTGTAGCTAGGATCTTTTATATTAAAGAGGCTTTGTTATACGAGCAACAACCACAGAGTCAATCTCAGTTGGCAATTTTTGACTTTGAAGTCAAGTATCGCCCTGGTCGGGTTAACCTCTTAACGTTCGCGAGTGCGTCGACGCTCTGAAGCATCCCCCCCCCCCCCCCCCACTAGTTTAATGTTTATGAATGGATTTAACGTGAAAGAAGATCATTAATCTTGGCAAACTATATATCATTTTAAAGGTCTAAGCCTCAAGCATCGATGATAGAGCACTGTTTTTCGATGGAAAGCTTATAACAAATGTATTTATTGCATTTAGGCAAGCAGTACACATCAAAACACACGTAATCAAAAACGGAGCTCTTACCAGTATTGTCGTAATAACGAGCCACACACGCATCCACTGCTAAAAGTTCCAGATTGAATGGAAAGCTGAGGATCCACTGAATAACATCCCATGGAGCATTTTTAGTCCAAAGAAACAATAACGTTGTAATATTGATAATTATTCCTTTGTTTACATCGTGTTTCTTCAGGTGACGTCTCATATTTGTCGGTTATGCAATAAATAATGCATAAAAAACAGACTCCCGGTACCAAAAGGTTATATGGGTGTGTTGCTTAGAGTGTAATGAACACATTTAGACCGCACACACAAACAAAGATAGGCAATATCTAGCTCAAAATATCCAAACACTGCAGTCAGTTTTTGTGTCGTCATGATATGCACATCCTATCATTTTGTCTTTGCAACGAAAGCCAATGAAATCATCGAAATTATATGACTGATAGAAAATGTAGCCAATCAGCAAACGAGTCCAACGATACCCAGGAAGTTTATATTCCTCATTCGAGCAAGATGTTTTTTTTATTTGAATCCGGCACTCTCCCCGCTCTCCAATCAGTTTGAGCAGCTCACCTGCGATGCAGGCTCTGACGACACCCCTGTCATCTGACAGGCCAGCTAGCTAACAAGCTATAGTAGACGGTTCCCTAGTCAACAAACATCTGTTTTCGCGTCTTACTCACTGGACGGATTCTGTCATCATATGGATCGTGAAAAGAAGTTTTTTTCTGCTGTAAAGATTCGGTCCATAAGCTCTTTATCAATTTTAAGTTTGGGGATAGATATTCAATAACTATTAATCTATGATCAACAAATTATTGAATACAGTTTGAACCGGGTCCTTACGTTAATAAATTACCCACAAAGGGGTGTACAGCGTACCCGTCTGTTCAGGGTAAGTATATAACAATTAAACACAACGAATTATGGTTAATTATCAATATACATCCTACACAGAGGAATGGCTGATCTTCAACAATACCAAAGCATTTGACCCCTCCTCGCTCATTCACACGTCCGCCGTGTAGTCAGGCTAGAGGATACCAATGACTTATGGTCTATTTTAGCTTAAATTAACTGACAATGTTTTGTGCACTTAAACGATTATCAGATTGTAGCTAGGATCTTTTATATTAAAGAGGCTTTGTTATACGAGCAACAACCACAGAGTCAATAAAGTATAAAATGAGGTTTAATGAATGAACTATACTACATGGAACAGGATATAGATTAAACAAAATGAAATAAAACAATAAGAAAAGAAAAACACAAGGAAAATTCAATCGCTAGCATAATTTTAGACCCCTTTGAGACAGCCACAGGAGATATACTTTACAACGTCTAAAATTTGGTTTGAACATGTTTTTGCATTCAGACCTGTAAGTTCTTGGTGTGCGGGCGGCGTCCAGAGAGATGGAGGGGGGTTTCTTTGACTCCAAGCGTGGTTGATTCGCGGGAGATTCAAACGTTCTGGCTTAGTTCTGTATGCGTGAAGAGAGTCTTTTCACCGGAGTGCTGACAAGACTTACGAAACGCACGTGGAGGTCTCAGTCGGGAGACGAGAACACTAAGAACAGACTAGCTATGCGCAAAATGAAACGAAGTTAAAGTAAAACAGGAACATTAAAATAAAATACGAAGATTACAAAGAATACACAGGAACAGGATACACACGGACAGAGAGCGATCGTCTCTGTTTTGGAGATTATAAAGATGAGTTAGGCACGCCTGGGTAAGGCGCGCCGGCCAATGATAGCATCCCATCTCGAGGAGCGCGTACGCCCCCTGAGTGGGTGTTGTTCGGAGTCAATTTGCAACTTATGACCAAGAAGAAAATTAAGCTTACTTTGGTAATAGCATATGCATGTAGTTATACATTTCACGATATGGATATACAGCTTAATAGATGGATCAGATTTGTAGGATTACAACGATATCAAACATTTCACATCACAGACGTACTATTACAGAGTTACATCTGGAGGCACACATTCAGGCATTCATAAGGATCGTACATTCCTGAAAACATTCGTAATACAAGTTTGCACATTTACAGTTCTTCTACATGTATTTTGACACACTGAAGATGTTTTAGTGACAACTTAAGGGAGAAAGTTAGAGTTCATCTGTATGTGTGTGCGAGAATGTATATTGCGTTCGGCGGGAAAAACAGACAAAGGGACGTATGTTCTGCGCTTCCCCCCCCTCGTTTCCGTCCGGGGTGGGGTGAAGAAGGCCTGTTTGTTGTCTCAAGTGAGGAAACCCGTTGTTCGGGGGCCGCTCTAAACCATTTGTCAACATAAAAGTCCAAAGTCCATTTGTTCCCTAGACTCATCGGCGCCTATTTGGGAGATAGGAGTCCCAGGCTTGACCACATGGCCTTTTAGGAATGTTTGTTAAAGCTGTTGCCATTTTAAATTTGTTGCGAGTTCGTGACTCAATAAAAGAGAATTAATGAAAGCTCCAGAGTCTCTACACTGCTGAAGATGTTTTATTCGAGATCACTCGAAGCAGCGATGATGGAGGAGAGTGAAGACAGCGACGAGGGTGATATGCTTCCGGATGGAAAAGATGATCCAATTTTATATCGGTGAGTTGCTATAAAACGTTACATAACTTATGTAAGTTAGCATGCACACATGTTTGTGTGTGTGTGTGAGTGTGTTTGTGTGTGTGAGAGAGAG